>JAPVLO010000002.1:16579000-17941000 GCA_027257055.1 Cephalopachus bancanus
TACCCTTGCTATCGGAGGGCAGAAACTTTAACCCAAACATATCATCTATTCTGTTCATCCTTCAAACCTAAAAAGAACATATTCAAGAAATGAATCTTCTCTATCCCTGGGCTTCTTGATCCTATTTTTTTTTTTAATTTAAAGAAACTTCATTTTTATTGTTTTCATTTATTGCTTTATAAATTCATCCAAGTTAACGCATATTAAGCACCTACTATGTTTCCATTATTAATGAAAATCTAGGAAAACAAAAATCCACAAGCTGTTGGGCCTGTGCTAGAGAAACCGTCCATTCGCAAACTCTCGGGTGAACTCAGACAGAGAGACATATCTTTCACCTTGTATTTTTTAACAGCCCTACCAATCTATACAGACTTGTTTATTTAACTTTCTTGTATAGCTGCTTATTCTAGGTCTCTAGTTCTGTCCATGCTTAGGTTTCCAGAATTCACATGAATTTTCATAGTTTTAAATTCCTTATAACTCCTCAAATGTAACTGCCCTGTATCAAATGAAAACATTGAAGCACTCAGAAAAATAATAGTTCACATCTTTGAAAAATGTAAGAAAGTGGAATAGCACCAGGGGAAAATGATCTTATTAATGCCAATTTTATTATCTTAGCTCTATCTAAAATAAATGGAAGTGAGAAAACTTAGGGAATAGAATTGACTTTCTAGAAACGTGTTGCTCCCAGTTGGATACTAAAGTTTGACAAATGGTTTCAAAAGTACCAAGTAATGACAACTAATTTCTTTATTAAACTAACACTTTTTAATAATGATGTGCCAGAACTGTGCCAGCCACTAGTGATGCCAATAAATATGACCCAGTTCCTATCCTCAAAGAATTTTGCTCATCAGTTACTTCCCAGAGGAATACTTTGGTCCCTGTGGCTTCCTAAGGGTTGGCACTGGTGACAACTTAAAAATGTATCATACCAGATGACATTGTTGGGATGGTAATGCATATCTACCCTTACCCCATGACCAAAAGAAATTAGGAGAGCAAAGTAATCTGGAAATCATAGACAGATAGGTAATAAGGGCATCACACAGGAGGCTCTTAATTGAGTCCATAGAAAATGTGTAGCCTGTTTCTTAATTTGGAAATTAGACACAGATTTCAAACATTTAACTGAAAGGAAGAAACATTTTTGGAGGTTATAAAGGAAAATGATGAGTGACAAACAAAATTCAACTTTGAGGGTTGTGAAAAGGCCTGGGGAGTGAAGGGTCACATTGTCCTGATGTCAGAATGCCCAGCTCTGACTAGTCTAACACATCTCCCCTAAAAGGCTTAGAGAAAGAAATGGTGTCACTCAATTCTATCAGCACTGTGTTCATAATATTTAATAAGGTTTCTGTTATCCTCAAATAACCCTTGTTAGAGAAACTTGTGGCATGAGAAGAAATGGAAGAGAGTATTGGTAATAGACTGTCTATCTAGAATCTTAGATAAGTTACTTAATCTCCCTGGTCCTCAGTTTCCTAACTTATAAAATGTACATAACTTAGTTGTTTGGATTGAATTACATAATGAATGTGGAACACCTAGATGATGCATGTAGAATCCATTGCCTGGATCCATAAATGTTGGCTTTCCAGAAAAAAAGATATCAAGAGTCTCAAAACACACATCTGAGACTATATCTGTAAAGACAATGGTTACACTTATAGCAGCCAGAATGTTCTGGCCAACAGTGAGTAAAGAGCAGATTTGTAAATAGTAAAGATTTGAATGTGAGCTAAGTGTTTAGGTGATAGGCAAATTTCCCAGAAATAAGAACAGAGCATTGTGCTGAGTCCAATGCCTCCTAGGAGACGGGCTCTGTAGTGGCCATCTCTTATTCTTTATGGCCAATCAGGGCTTTTGGAACACCTTTCCCATATCTGGAGAATTTCCTTCCTTGTGAGTTTTACCTCCCAAGACGGAAGCCAGGAACTTACTCACCTTGCTTCCTTTGCAACTAGAAAGCAAGCATGTGACCTGGATTCGGCTGATAATATGCATCTGAGCAAGACCCTATTTCAGAAGAGAGTGACACAAAGAGAGAAGATGCCAAACAGAATTCAGACAGGTGAAGACTGAGAGAGAGCCATTTTTCAGAGGAAGCAGACTCTGACCATGGCGGAGACCCTACTGGCAGCCTTCTTGACCTTTCTTGAGGCAATTAGAAGCACCTGTACCAAGAGATCACAACAGTAAGGTCTCTACAGAAATAGCAGATGATATTATTGGGGTGGTGTTCCTGGCAGCATGGCTGCCAAGCCTGACTCTAACTTTTTCCAAATACTCTGTAAATCATCTCATTGCCTTTTCTGCATAAACTAGAGTTCACTCTGGGTATTTGTGACCAAGTACCGTGAGTGATATAGGGTCTTTAATATGCTTTGTGCCCATGCTTAAAACTGCAACCAAAACAGTCAGTTCAGTGGGCAAGGTGGTAATCCCTCCTGCCTAGAGAAGGGAGGAAGGGAAAGAAGACTCTGACTCTGAACCTCTGAACTTCTCTTAATTGATTTTCCTTTGATTTCAATGACTTAAGTCAATCTTCCATTGACTTCCTGCCAAAGTCAGCTAGCTTTACACTACCCAAGAAAGCTAGATATTTTCATTTATCTTCTCAAAGCTGAACTGACTACCTAGAATTGCCCCATGTCCTTTATCTGGCATTATTTCAGCAGATATTTATTGAGCACCTACTATATAGCAGGCACTATTCTAGGCATTGGAAATGCAATGATAAACAACACAAACAAGGCCTTGTCATCATGGAATATAATACAGTTTCATGATACATGAATTCCACAGACAAAAGAACTCTCATGAAGGGAAAGGTGTTATTCAAAATAATAGCACCAATAATATGCTTGAGGATTACTGGGGAGAGAGAGAACAGGAGCAATACTTTAGAGTGTGTGTAAATTCCTTTCTGAGGAGGTGCTATTTAGCTGAGACCTCAGTGATAAGGAACTCATTCATGAGAAGAACTGAGGAAGACTCTTCCAAACAAAAGTACCAGTGAGTGTAAGTTCCTGAGATAGACATGAGTTTGGCAGGCCTAAGTCAGTTGACATATTGAGGCTGAGGTACTAATGAGCCATCCAAGTGTCTCTGTCCAGCAGGCAGTTGTGAGCATGAATCATCTGAAGCACAGCAGAAAATATTGTTTATATCATCAGGATACGTGTGGTAATTAAAACAACAAGGGTTGGTAAGGTTGCCCAATCAGAGTAAGCAGAGTGAAAAGCAGATGAGGCCAAGGATGGATCTCTGGAGATCCCCAGATATTTAAGAAGTGGCCAAAAGAGAAGGGATTCATGAAAAGAGAGGAAACAGTCCAAGGAGGAGGAGAACAGTCCAAAAAGGAGGAGAAAACAGAGTATGGTGTCACAGAATTCAAGCAAAGGGAATTCCAAGAAGTAATAAATGATGGCAGTTGGCAGTTTAAATACATCTATCCCTTTTATGTTAACAAAATTTCAGGATGTGCATATGTGTGTGTGTGTGTGTGTGTGTGTGTGTGTGTATACAGAAATAGAAAACATCTAGAAGTTACTTATAAAGAAAAATCACTGGGAGCTGAATTAGGGAGAACGAAATGAGAGTGAGGAAAACTTCATGCTCCCTTCAGAACTTTCTCTAATGCATTTTTAACAGTAAGTAAATACTTTTTTTTCAGTTGAGGTCTCACTCTGTAGTCCAGACTAGAGTGTAGTGGCATGATCATGGCTCACCACAGCCTCAACCTCCTGGATTCAGGTGATCTTTCTTCCTTAGCCTCCCCAGTAGCTGGGACTACAGGCACATGTCACCACACCAGCCAATTTTTTTGTAGAGACGAAATCTTGCTATGTAGCCCAGGCTGGTCTTGAACTTCTGGACTCAAACAATCCTCCTGCCTTGGCCTTTCAAAGTGCTAGGATTGCCTGCGTAAGCCACTGTACCTGTTCAATATTACTTCTATAATTTTGTGTGGTCGTGAGGGTCACATGTGGAAACTGTCTACATTAGGAGGGTTGGAAAATGTCCACTGGATCCAGCCATAGGGGCGGGAAGTCCAGCATCTCTAGATATGGGAACCTTAACCCAAGATTTTGAGGGAGGTTTGTGGATTTCAATTAGAATGTTTAGTAATGTATACTATTTATTCCAAATAAACATATCATATATGAAGAAAAATATCTACCATACATACTGTCAGATATTTAACATCACAGCGAATGTACACCCTTTAATTGGTCATCTCAACCACCCAAACTTAAAATATTACTTTTTTGGAAACAACATGTTAACATAGAACATATGCTAATCTATGTTTGGGTACCATTGGGCACTAAACCAGTTTACTTCCCTTGGAAGAAAGGAAACTATATAAAACAAACAGATATGCATTCATTTATCAAACACATATTGGGTATTTACATTATGTCACATCAATAACATTCTGCTAAGAAATGGGGACAGAGAAGGAATTACAGTCAACAGAAGATACAAAAAGACCCCACAATGATGGTCTACTAAAGGTAGCCACAAAACTGCAGATGCACCACAAAGGTGTACTGACCACTACACTATGTATCCTCTCCCTCCTGAGACCACACCAAAATAATTGGAATGCCCTCCCAGGAAAGAAGTGAGATTTAGAATTAGTATATTACCACTTTGATTGATAGGAGGACAAGCTGACTACATAACTGCAAACAGGTTTCAGTGGTGAAGGATTCCACCTCTGAAAGCATACCAGCTTCTAATTCCAGGTCTTGTGAATAGTACAAAATGCTGTGGGGCTCGAGAGGAGGAAGAGTTTGCTTTCGGCTGAAATACATTCCCTCATTGTAAGAACAATTTCACGAATGCATGTTGTCACAGGTTTAATCGCAAAAAGCAATTTGGCATACAATTTGAGTGAAAAAATATAGAATGGATAATATTATATGAAGTGTGGCGTTCTGGATGTAATACAATTCTAACCACTGAGCTACAATAAAAGAATTGCCTAAAGTCTTTAAAAGCTGACAAAGAAATGTTAAATAGTCCGCAAATCACCCGACCACCTGCCAATAAAATAAATTGTTTTTGAAATGCTACTGAAAGAGGGTAAAAAGAATAAATAGGATTTTATTGTAAGTTCACAGCTCAGTTTGTTCTGTGAAATGTTAACTTTGAGCCATAACGATGTGTTCTCATTAGTTACTAGCTGAGATTTTGCCCCAGCCAGATCTTTGTGCTGGAGAGTAGGATGACTGTAGTTATCACCATTAATTAAAATCAGTTATATAAAAGGAATTGGAAAGTAAAGAACCTTTTTCATAAAAGATAAGGGGAAACAGGAGTGGTAGGGAATCAGTTGCCACTTCCCTTAAGAAAATCATTCTGAACAAGAACTGGGAGGAAAATAAATGCAATGATCATGCCAAGGCTGTTTAAGAAACTTTGGGGAACCTTGTGGTAAGTGTGTTTGTTTCAATGCTGTCATGTTCTCGTAAAGATGTTGGAGTTTCTAGACCCTGAGTTGCCAATATTTCTTTTACTGCGGTTTTCCAATATATGAATTCACTTTCTTTATGCAGACTCATAATGTTCTTTCTTTGATTTACCTACATATCAACCAACTGTGTAAAGGAGTTTAGGCATCTGGGAAGATGGTCTGGACACATAGGCTTTCCACTTTGGTAGTCAGCTACCCAGGTTCTTGCACAATTGCCTGTACATACACATGGTTTGCAAGATGCAAACAGGGTCTCACTTTTGGAACTTTAGACACTGCCTCAACTTAGGTATCCACTCACATAACTGGGCTCCCCCATATTGACTTAGCCACATGCGCGAAAACTGCCATTTTTTTTCTGGCCTCCACCACGTGGAGCAGGAAAAAGCTGGGCTCTTCTACCTCCACCCCAGGAGCTCTCCTTTAATTCATTTAGGGTATAACTGGGTTCTAGGAGTTCAAATAAGTGATCTGATGACACAAACAGCAGTACACACAAAAGTTTGAGTTGGAAAGGACCTTGATGTCGAGGTGAGCTATAGTCTTGAAATCTTGGGAAGAAGTCCAATTTTGCATAAGAAAACTAGGGTTCAGAAGAAAAACTCTTGTGAGCAAACTATGTACAGAATAGTGATGAGATCACTGCTGTAACCCTCTGGAAGATTCATATGTGTATACATATGGAGAGAGTTTACAACAGTAAAATACATGAATATTAAATACTTTTTTAATTGTATGAGCTTTGACAAGGGCATACACACATGTAAACTACATTTCTATCTAGGTTACCCTTTGAAGTAAATCTCCCTAAACTCTCATCCCAGGCAATCACTGACTTGATTTCTATCAACATAGATTGCTTTTTTCTGTCCCAGAGTTTCATATAAATGGACGAGTACAGTATGTACACTTTTATGTATGACTTCTTTCACTCAGCATAATGTCTTTAAGATTCATTTATGTTGTGGAAACTACCAGTCGCTTCTTTCTTTTTATTTCTGTGTAGCATACTGTTGCATAAATGCACTACAATGTATTTATTCCCTTGATAATGAACAATCGGAGTGTTTCCAGTTTTTAGCTATAAAAGTTCACATACAGGTCTTTCTATATACATATGTTTTTATTTCTTTTTGATTGCTACCTATAAGTGGACAGAAGATAGTATATTTTTATGAGAAAATGGTGCACTGTATTTCAAAATGATTACCGTCTTACACCCCCCACTAGTTTTACAACTTGGTCAATATTTGGTGTCATCAGTCTTTTTAATTGTTTCATACAAATGGATGTGTAGTGGTATCTCATTGTAGTTTTAATTTGCATTGCTCTGATAACTGATAATATTGAACAGTTTTTAATGTGCTTATTCGCCATTCAAATATCTGCCATTGTGAAGTATCTATTCGTCTTTTGCCCATTTGTAAATTGGGTTACCTTGTTATCAAATTGTAGGTATTCATTATATATTCAGGATATGTCTTTTGTCAAATATATGTATATTTTCTCCTAGTTAGTACATTCACTATTCATTTTCTTAACAATGATCTTAAAAGGACTGATGTACTCACAATCAAAAGTATGTAATTTGATGACATCCAATTTGTCATTGTTTTTTCCTTATAGCTACTATTTTCTGGGTCCATCTAAAAAATTAAGCCTAAACCACAGTTACAAAAATGTTTCTATTTTTTTTCCCTAAATAGTGTTTCTCAACCTTTTTTAGATGTGATTTTTTAAAAAAATCAACAACAAGGCTGTATTAATATCTTAGGGCTACTATAATGAAGTTACAAACTGGGTAGCTTAAAACAACAGAAATTTATTCTCTCACAGGTCTGGAGGCTAGAAGTTTGAAATCAAGATGTAAGAAAAGCCATACTCTCATTGACAGCCTTAAAGGAGGATCCTACCTTACCGCTTCCTGGCTTCTGTTAATTTGCCAGGAATCCATGGTATTATTTGGCTTGTAGATGCTTCGTTCCAATCTCTGCCTCCATCTTCATGTGGTGTTCTCCCTATGCGTCTGCCTTTGTGTCACTTCTCTTATTATTATTAGGACATATTGAATTAAGAGCCCACTCCACTCCAGTATAACCACATGGTAATTTATATGTTAATTATATCTGCAAAGATCCTATTTGCAAAAAAGGTCGCATTCACAGGTATCAGGAGTTAGGACTTTGACATATCTTTTTGGCAGAGAATTCAATCCACAATTCTCTCAAAGCAGTATTTTTTAGGAAACTTTTTCCTAATCACACCAACCCGAAATGCTAATACCACAGATTTACTGTGTATATGTTTATGTACTATGGTTCTTTTGAAGGTCACAAACTATGGAATACCTATCTTTATACCAATACCACAGTACATATATGCAATGTTAGTACAGTTCTTCTTTTTCAAGATTATTTTTGCTAACCTGCATTCTTTGCATTTCTAAGTAAATTTTAGAGTCAGCATGTCAATTTTTTTTTTTTTAAATCAGTATTTTTTATTATCGTTTTGTGGGGTACAGTTAAGGGTTAGGTGTACAATTACGTTTCATTCAGGCACCCTATTGATAAGAGGTGTTTTCCCAGTCCCAGATAGATATTAGCTACTGTTAATCCCATCTCCCCCCCATAATTTTCCAGTACCATCTGTCATTTTCTTATAGTATTACATTGGATGTTCAAGGTCCATTATATGAGTGAGAACATGTGATATTCTGATCTTTGTTTCTGTGAGAGGTCACTCAGTATTATAGACTCTAGTTCCATCCAGGTTGCTGCGAAATTCATGATTTTGTTCTTTTTCATGGCTGCGTAGTATTCCATCGTGTATATGTACCACATTTTTTAAATCCAGTCCTCTTTTGTTGGGCAGCATGGTTGTTTCCAGGTTCTTGCTATTGTGAACAGCGCTGCAATAAACATACGTGTGCAGGTATCTTTTTTATAGAGTGATTTGTGTTCTTCAGGGTATATTCCCAGTAGGGGGATTGCAGGGTCATATGGAAGGTCAATTTTTAGAGCTTTCAGGAATCGCCACACTGCTTTCCACAGAGGTTGCACTAGCTTACACTCCCACCAACAGTGTAGAAGTGTTCCCTTTTCGCCACACCCTCTCCAGCAGCTGTTATTTTTTGAGTTGTTGATAATTGCCATTCTGACTGGAGTTAGGTGGTATCTCAGTGTGGTTTTGATTTGCATCTCCCTGATGATTAGTGAGGTTGAGCATTTCTTCATGTGTTTGTTGGCTGCTCGAATGTCTTCTTTTGTGAAGTGTCTGTTCATATCTTTTGCCCATTTTATAATGGGGTTGTTTGTTTTCTTCTTTTCAGCACACTTGAGTTCCTTGTAGATCCAGGATGTTAAGCCTTTGTCAGACCTAGAGTTGGCAAATACTTTTTTCCCAGTCTGTAGGCTGTCTCCCTGCTCTCTTGATGGTTTCTTTGGCTTTGCAGAAGCTTGTCAGTTTAATAAGGTCCCATTTGTCTATCTTCTCTCTTAAGTCCTGTGGGTTTCGGGTTTTGTACAGGAATTAGAGTCAGCATGTCAATTTCTATTTAAAAAAAAAAAAGGCCTGCTGGGTTTTTACTGGGGTCATCTTGAATGTGTAGATTAATTTGGGGAGAATTATCATTTTAGCAATGAATCTCCCAATCCATGATCATGGTATATGTTGTCATTTATTTAGATCTTCATTAAGTTCTCTTAGTAATGTCTTGTCGTTTTCAGTATATAGAATTTATATGTCTTTTGTTAAATTTAATACTAAGTGTTTTATGGTTTTAGATGCTATTGTAAGTGACACTGTTTTAAAATGTTCAGTGTATAGAAGTTACTTTCTATTATATAAAAATACAAATTTTTATATTAACCTTAAATCCTACAAACTTGCTGAATCACTTGTTAGTTCTAGTGACCTTATGTAGATTCTTTAAGATTGTCTACATTCACAACATGTTGTCTATGAATAAGGACAATTTTTAAATTTTCAATGTATATGCCTTTCATTTATCTTACTTAATTACCTAAGCTAGATCATCCAATACAATATCAAATAGAAATAATGAAAGAGGACATATTTATGTTGCTTCTAATATTAAGGGGACATTTTCACATTTTACCATTAAGTATAATGTTAGCTGTAAATATCTTATAGATGGCCTTAATCAGACTATAAAAATTTCTTTCTATTTCCAGTCCATTAATAATTTTTTTTAATTAGTGAGTATTTAAAAATATTTTTCTCTACATATTGAAATCATATGATTTTTGTCCTTTTTAAAAAATTAACTGATTTTCAAATCTTGAACCAACTTACACTTAAGAAATAACACAACTTAGTCATAACATATTATCCTTTTTATATGTTACTAAATTTAATTTGCTAATAATTTAATAAAATTTTTGTATCTATACTCATGAAGTATAATGACTTGTAATATCATTGATTTGATGTCAAGATAATCTTGGCCTTATAAAATAAATTGGGGAAAAAATAAAATAAAATAAAATAAATGGGAAGTATCATCTCCTCTTCTAAAATAAAAATGTTTAGCATTAGTATTATTTTTCTTAAAATGTTTGGTAGAACTTACCCATGTAAATAGCTGAGCTTTTCTTATTTTAAAAAAAACTTTTAAATTATGAATTTAATATTTTTCATAAATGTCTATTCAGATTTTCTATTTTTTCTTGTGTCAGCTTTGTTTCTTGGTATCTTTCAAGGAATTTGCTCATTTATTTTAAGTTGTTGGATTTACTGACATAAGTTTGTACATAACATTACCTTTCCATCCTCTGAATGCCTATAGGCTCTGTGGTAATGTTGTCTTATCAATTCCTTACATGGTAATTTTCATTTTCTGTTTTTTCTTCATAACTCTATCTGGTGCTTTATCCATTTTGCTAACTTTTCAAAGAATCAGCTTTTAGCTTGAATGATTTCTTCAAGTATTCATATATTTTCTATTTTAATTGATTATATCTCATATCTTTACTATTTCCTTTGTTTTATTTAATTTTCTCTCCTTTACCAAGCTACTTGAAATAGAAACTCCTATCGTTAGTTTTAATTTTTTGTCTTTTCCAGTGTTAAGTACTAAAGCTAGAAACTTCTTCTAATTGCTGCATTAAAAGAATCCCACTAGTTTTTATATGTTTTGTTTTTATTCCTATATAGTTCCGAATATTTCCAGTTTTTCTTATGATTTCTTCATTTACCATAGATTATGTAGATGTGTCTTATTTACTTTCCAAATAAATTGGAGAGTCTTCCAAATAACTTTCTGCTGTTAAGTTCTTATTTAATTTTATTATGCCCTGTAGTATTTGTTTTTAATTTATTGAGGCTTATCATATGGCCCAGGATAGGGATAGGGTCTACACTGATGAATGTTTCATGTACACTTGAGAATATCAAATATTCCATAGTTTTTGTGTACAGTGTTCTATAAAGATTAATTAGGTCAAGTTGCTTAACTTATGTTTTTTTTCTGTCCTATTATATACACTTTCTGAATTTCTCTTTACTTTTTTATCAATTACTGAGAGAAGTATTGAAATCTATAAATATAGTTGTGGAATTGTCTATTTCTCCATTTCTCTATTTCTGCATTCTGTCAACTTTACCTCCATGTAATTTGTAGTTTTATTAGATACACACATATTTAGAATTATGTCTTATCTATTAATTGACCTATTTATCATTGCAAATACTTCTCTCTACTGTAATAATGCTCTCTACCTTTAAGTCTACTTTATCCGATGTTACTAGAGGCTAATCAACTTTCTGATGATTAGTATTTGCATGGTATATTTTTACCTACGTTTGCTGTTAGTCTGCCACTGTATATTTATTGGTGAAGTGAATCTCTTGCAAACAGCATGTGGTTCACTCTTTATTTCTCCAATCTGACATTTTTTGCCTTTGATTGGCAAGCTTTTTATTTTCATAGAATGTAATTATGATTTAATTAATTTTTAATTTTGAAGATGAGGGGTACAATTCAGGGTTAGAAATACAAACATTCATTTTGCAGGTACCCTTGATGATGAGTTGTGCCTCCCCTCCCCTGGCAGTTTCCCACTGCTGCCAATCCCACCCCCACCTCCCTTGGCAGTTTCCAATACTGCCAATCCTTT
Source organism: Cephalopachus bancanus (assembly GCA_027257055.1). Classification (NCBI taxonomy): domain Eukaryota; kingdom Metazoa; phylum Chordata; class Mammalia; order Primates; family Tarsiidae; genus Cephalopachus; species Cephalopachus bancanus. Next base: position 16,590,632 of record JAPVLO010000002.1, read on the forward strand.
TCTTATAGTATTATGATAATTGTTCAAGGTCCACTTATGAGTGAGAACATGTGGTACTCAGTTCTTTGTTTCTGTGCTAGATCACTCAGTGTTATAGACTCTAAGTTTATCCAAGTTGCTGTGAAGCTCATAATTTTGTCCTTCTTTATGGATGCATAATAGTCTATCATGTATATGTATCACATTTTTTAATCCAGTCCTCTTTCAATGAGCAGAATGGTTGGTTCCGTGTTTTTGCTATTGTGAATAATGCTGCAGTAAACATGTGTGTGCAGGTATCTTTTTCATAGAGTGAATATAATTATTAATATGATTGTTGCCTTAAATTTAACACCTTGCAACTTGTTTTCTGTATGTGTTCTCAGTTCTTTGTTCATTTTTTTCTCTTTATCCTCCATTAATTTGAGTTAACTAAAAACTGCTCAATATTCCATTTTATCTCTTATGGAATTTCTTTACTTAATTTTGTCACTATCTGAAGGTTACTCTGGGATTTATCACCCTTTAATGTATCACAGAAAACCTTCAAATAATATAATGGCATTTCATATATAAGGCAAGAACATTACAACAGGATATTTTCATTTGCACCCACTCATTCTTTATGCTATTGTTGTTATGCATTTTATTTCTATATATGTATAAGCTCCAAAATAAATTATTTTATTTTAAATGGTAATTAATCATTTTAACAATTTTATTGTGCTATAGTTGGCATGAATATTTTTAAATCTTTGTCTAATCAAAATTTATAGAGTTTTTAAATTTTTTTCAAGTTTTATAGTTAAGGTTTGACACTAAGGTTCGTGATCCATTTTGGGCTAATTTTTGCATATGCCTTATTCTCAGGTCATTTGTTAAAAAAAAACTATCCTTTCTTTATTGAATGGCTTTTGTATCTTTGTCGAAATCAATGGACTATATATGCATAAGTCCATTTCTGTACTCTTTTTTGTTTTATTGTTCTGTTTGTTTATGTTTATACTATTATCATAATGCTTTGATTACTATAGCTTTATAATAAATCTTGAAGTTAAGTCCTATAAGGTTTCCAAGTTTCCTCTTCTGTTTTTAATGTTGTTTGGCTATTCTGGGTTCTTTACATTTCCAAATAAATTTTAAAATTATTTTCTACAAAAATCTTGCTAGGATTCCAATTGAAATAGCTTCAAATCCATAAATTACAGGAGAATTGACATCTTAATAAAACTGAGTCTTCCAATCCATGAATATTTTATATCTCTCCATTTATGTAGGTTTTATTTCACTCAGAAATGTGTAGATTTTAGTGTACAGATCTTGCACATCATTTATTAAATTTATCTCTAAATATTTTATTTTTTGATGTAATTGTAAATAGTATATTTTTTTCTATTTTTCATTGTTAGTATAAAGAAATATAATTGATTTTTATATATTGGTATTATATCATATATGCACTTATTAGTTACAATAGCTTTTTGTAAATTTCTTCTTTTTATATATATTTTATTTTAAAGATGTGGGGTACAATTCAGGATTAGATATACAATACAAATGGACATTGTACAGGTAAAGTTTGGGCCTTCCTTATGTCCCCACTTTGCCTGGTTTGAGATCAGGTACATTTCATTACATTTTTCCACATAGATGATCATGTCAGCTATGAATAAAGAGTTTTCTTTCTTTCTTTTTAATATAGAAGCATTTTATATCTTTTCTTTACCATATTGCATGGCTAAAACCTCTAGTACAATGTTGAATAGAAGCGGCTAGAGCAGACATCCTTGTCTTGTCCTTGATTTTAGAGGAAACATGTTGAATATTTTACCGCTAAGTTTGATGTTCACTGTAGATGCCCTTGATCAAATTGAGAGAATTTTCCTCTAGTCATAGTTTTCTGAGAGTTTTTTATGAGAAATGAATGTTAGATCTTTTTTTATTTTGCCTCTGCTGAGATGGTCATAAGTTGTCTCCTTTTTATTTTGTGAAGTCTTTGTCAACCTTGCATTCCTGTGATAAGTGTTAGTTTGTATAGATATATGTATTATATATAATAAATATATAATTGGATTAGATTTTATAGAAGTTTATTAAAAACTTTTTCAACTATGCAGTTTTCTTTTCTGTAATGTTTATGTTTTGCTTTAGCAGAGTAAGGCTAGCCTCATAGAATGAATGGAAGTTATTCACTTCTTTTCAATTGTCTTTAACATTTTGTATATAATTGCTAGTACTTATTCATTAAATATTTGGTATAATTCACCAGTGAAGCCATCTGGCCCTGGAGAAAGAGAGAGAGAGAGAGAGAGAGAGAGAGAGAGAGAGAGAGAGAGAGAGAGACATTGACAACTTTTAACTACAAATTTTTTTTTCTTTAATAGATAGGCTGTTTAGGTTCTCTAGTTCCTCTTGAGTGAAATGTGATCATTTGTGTCTTTCATGACATTTGTCCTTTTCATCTCAGTTGTCCAATTTATTGTAATAATGCTGTTTATAATATTCCTTCTTTTTAAAATCTCTATAGAATTTTTAGTGATGTTACCTCCCTCATTCTTGCTGTTGGTAATTTGTGCCTTCACTCTTTTATTCATGATCAGTCTGGTTTGAGTATATTGACTTATTCTAAGAACTAGCTTTTTGTTTCATTGATTTTCTCTGTTGTTTTTCTGTTTCCAATTTTATTTATTTCTGCTCCAATCTTTATTCTTTCCTAACCTCTCCATGATTTGGATTTCATTTGCCTTTTTTTTTTTTTCTTTTTTTTGGTAGTTTCTTGATATGTAAGCTGAGGTCATCAATTTGAGACTTTTCTTCTTTTTTATTATAGGCATTTAGTTCTATAAATATCCCTCTAAGTAATGGTGTGTAGCAGCTTCCCACATATGGTAATGCATTACAGTTTCATTTTTATTCAGTTCAAAATACTCTCTAATTTTCCCTTTGTATACAAATGTTCATAGCAATTTTATTTGTAATAGCAAAGAATTAAAAACAACCCAAATGTACATCAACGGGTGAATGTATTTTTTAAAAGAAACTGTGATATATCTACACAATAGTGTTCTACTGAACAATAAAATGGAATGACTATTAATATGCAGAATGACATTAATAAATCTCAACATAATTATGCTGTGTGAAAGAAGACAGACAAAAAAGAGTGACTATTGTATGGTTATACTAATTTAAAATCCTGGCAAAGGCATACAATTAATGTCATAGTGACACATATCAGATCAACAATTGCTTAAGGGATGTTGGAAAAGACAGGGAGTTGTGGAAGGGGGGATTCCAAAGGGGCGAGAGAAAACTTCTGGGAGTAATCATCTTGTCATCACTTGACTGTGATGATGATGTGTATCTATATGTCAAACCTATTGAATTTTACACATTAAATGTATATCGTTTATTGTATATGTATTATACCCCAATATAGCCCTTAAAGAAAAAAAAAATTCTGGAAATACTGGGCAGTACCAAGTGACTGGGTGACCTTGTCAGAGGGTGCCTCTTTCCCAGCTTGAGAGGCTCCGTAATCCTTTGACTCAGCTGCTACGTCTACTTGATCTTCTCCTACTCTCTCTATCTTGCTGTCCTCTGTGTGTTTGTGTTGAAACACCCCAAGACAAGACTACTATCAGTATTCAGTAAAGAGACTAGCCACCTAAGAGGTCACGCAGTTCTCTTTTGTCTGTCATATAGGTCACTGTCCTTGATGGATTTAGTGCATTCAAGATCTTGCTCAATCTGTTGTGACTGGGAAAGCAGGGGCCATGACAGAAACCAAGGCAACCTACATGGCAGGAAGTATCTTTTGGCCACCTCCAAAGAGGATTGTGGCTGAGGGGATTTCTTAGACTCATTTCATCCTCACTGTTGCAAGTTAGGCCACAACATCTCCCTGTTCACAGGGGCCTCCAAGAGCTCACAGAAACTTCATCTTACTTAGCAGGTTGCTGATATGGGCTTAGCAATCACTTTCCGTCTTCCTTGGAGACAGAAACTCCCAAGACAGTGAGCATTTCAACTCTTGCTGCCAGACAAGAATAGCAGGCAGAGACTGACACATTGCTGAGTGGTCTCCAAGGCATAAATGGTTCTCAGGCACAATACATTAAATAACAGAAAATGTTACTGTATTCTCCCTATGGTCAACTCCTGGGTTGCAGAAATGTGAATAGTGCCATATCACTGCAGATCTTACTTCTTATACAAATGTGTGACAATGAAAGGGAAGGGGAAGTCATTATGTGAAAAAAAATAAGAGTATGCTCTGCCGTCTCCAAATGCTGCAGACTGTAGAGAAAGTCCATTCCCAGGAAGAGGAGTAAGGCGGGGGCTTTCCCTGGTAAAACACAGATCTCTTAAAACACAGATCTCTCCCTCTTAGCTAATTCCTGTAAGGCCCAGGAACCACATAACCTGGTATGTGAGTTTGTTTTTGTTCTGTAGGATGCTGCTTCTGCCAAGAAACTCCTTGCTGCCTTCTTGTCCTGCTTGTTGTTCCACTGGTCATTTCCACATAAAGAACTGAGCCAGTCACTGAGACAAAGGGAGGCATAGAAGCTTGAATGTTTATTATTACTCAACTCACTCTGTCCTTCTGAAGCATATGCACACGTGTGAGAGGGCAGACAGGGGAGGTGGCTGTCTAGCCTGAGAAAAAAGTATCTGAATCAAAGGCAGTGGACCTGCAGGTTTTCAGGAAAGTTTAGTTTTTCCTTTTTATCATCTCTTTTCTCATTTCAAATAGTTTTTTTCCCCAGTGACTATTCTAGAACCAGTAATGTGGCATACAGTGATCATTACAAAGTCACAGGCAAAATATGGAGGTGGAAAATGTGCACACATGTTAATCAAATAATTATATGACCTCAAGAACTCATTCATCAAGAGTTGAGTGGTTTGCCCTATGGTTAGGTACCAATCACTGAAAACTAAGGTACTTCACTATACACACACACACACACACACACACACACACACACACACACACACGGCAGCAATCTAAAGTGGGAAGAAGCAAGGCACAGAATTTAGAGTCATCTAACTGGGGCCATGTCACAGCTTTGCCATTTACCAACCATGAGGAAGTCTTTCTAAACTCTGAATTGCACTTTTTTTATCAGCATGTGCAGATGACATCAACAATATCCAACCTACTCATTTTCCAAGGATATTGTGAGAAGGCAGTTATATAGAAAAAGTTACTTTATGCAGTCATGTTTTTCACTAATATGATTCTCTACAGAATAGCAAAGGGCTTTTCATGAAGGAAAGGGTTCCCTTCTTCATTCACTCAACAACTATTTATTGAGTGTGTTCTCTGTGCCAGACATTTCTAATCCTTTATAATAGTCCTTCAGTCTTTCAGATTTCAGGATGCTTCTTCTATCTGGAAATGAGAAATTTATTGCTTGTATATTTTCTATGTAACTTCTGTATATAAACTTCTATATAACAAAGGGTTATGTGTACATTACACACACAAGCACAGAGAGAAAGAGAGAAGTTCAAGTCGATGTTATCAAGAAAGGTGCCAATTAAATCAAGATAAAAATTAAACCTGTATAATAATAACAAGGACTTACCCAAAAATAAGCTATGCTACTATATTTTTTTAAAAGAGATCATAGCAACTTCATAATCTGTCCTCCAAAAAGGGAAAATATAGTTTGCAATCTTTCCACCATCCTTTCATCGGCGCTTCCAACCTACTGCAGTCCATCATTCTATACATTAAGTTTCTTTCCACATTCTGAAGTCCTCTCTAGTTTAAGGATCTTGGTCCTCCAAATGTTTCCTCATGTGACTTCTGTAGATTTTCTCCCTCACTAGCCTGTCTGTTGCACTAAATTGGCATCAAACTCCAGACAAAAAAAGAGACCAGAATTTATGCTCAGAGTTTCTAGTCTACTTCATTTTGAATTTTATTTTATTTCAATTGTTTAAAAGACTGTGAGTGACTTGATGAAAGTGCTTCAGGAATAAATGGTAAAAAAATAAATTGACTCCAAAATTGGAGGATGATTTAGACTCCATGTTTTTCTTCCTGCATAATTGAGAGTTTGAATAAATAGACAAATTAATATTAATTCAAAACAAAATAATCACGACTTTAGATTGACATATTCATCAGGGGACTTTAAGTATAAATTTTGAATAAATATATACTCTAGAAATTATATTGTTCTTTTACGTTCCTCATTAAAATGTCTGGGGAATGGTTTCTTTCCTTTTAAAGTGTTTTATAGCACCTATTGTTTGTACAGGATTTTGTTACATATACATTTTTACTGTATCTTTTCCTTTGCAAATGCAAATTAGGCAGATAGTAAAGGGATAAAATCACTTAACTGGAATTTCCAAGACAGATTCAGAAAGCATGTCAAGTCTAATTTTTCAGGAATGGGGTCAGTTGTCATAGCCTGTCTTAAGCTGACACAGGGGTGGAGCTGTGACTTCCACCCTCTTCCTCTTCTTCTCAGTCAGGAGCATAGGGCTACACTGATTCATCTACCACCCTCTATGGAACCATGGCTGCACAGCCCGCTACACACAACTCTTTCTCTCCTTGCCACCATCCCATCCCCACTGCTATTGCAGCTCTGCCCTTTCTAGGATGTTTTCAAACCACATGGAGGGAGGAGCAGTTTCGCGGACAGCTATAAGTCTAACAGCTCGAGTTCTCCACTTCAGCTGATCTTTGGCTGGTATTGGCGGGAAAAATCACCAGTGCTGCTGAAAGGACATTTTACTTCTCCAGCACCCAGGATGTTCTTTGAACACCTCCGAGAGAAGCAGGAATGGCTTGGCTAATTAAATACCTGCCTGAGTGACATAAGAGAAAGAGTTCCTGTTGACAACCTGTAGTGTGATTATTCTGGGAAGACCGCCACTCACCACTGTGTCCAACCTCCTCTGTGCTAACCAACTACTGGCATGCCTTGATTCACTCAGCACTAACCCATTCCATACCTACTCGTCTTTTTGGAAACTTATGTCCTCCCACAATATAAATCTACTGTGTGTGAATAACACTCAACGTCTTTAAAATAGACACAGAGGCATGCCCCCAACCAATATCATCCTTTCTATGTCTTAGTAAAAGTCAGTGTTTTTCTCAGTTGTTTATAAAGCAATTATCACTGTTCTCCTTCAAAAAGCAGCAAACCACAAAGGGAAGAAAAGAGTAATTATGGAGATGTCACACGGGCCGAGCAGACCCAGTAGTCACAAATGAACTGCGTGGGAAGAAGGAGGCGAGAAGGCAAGAGTTGCACAGCATTTTTCTAAGTCTGAATTCTTTTGTCATTAATTCAAATAAATAACAAAAATGAGTAATTACATAGCAGAAGTTCAAAAGAATCACTGGACTGAAATTCAGTGGAACCTCATTAAGTCGATGGGGACAACATTCATTGAATATTCTTTATACCCTAAAGTCCGTGCATGGTTTTGAGTTTTGAATCTGACTTTAAAAGTGGTGAAAGAAAGCTTATGCCAACAAAGCTTATCCAAGACAGTACGGGCATAATTCTTCTCTATTTCTTTGCATTATCTGTCTTTCAGGTGAACAGATTCTCCTCTGAATTAGATCATCCTGACCCAATATCCCATTATCTACCAAGAAACAAGAAATAACATAACTATTTTCTTCAATGATGCCTATGAATTGGCTTGTATGATAATCCCAGAGAAAACTGACTTGTTTTGTGCTCAGAAGATGTAAATCTTTTTTAAAAGTTCAAAATGCCTTGAACTGTGAATCTTGACCTCAATAATTAATTGCAATAGGACATTATTAAAATGCTTCATTTTTGGCATGCTTTTTACATTATGCATTTTTTAAAAGTATATAGGAAGTTATAACCACAACACACTAAAAGCGTGACTTCAATACTGGAGGACAACATTGTTCACAGTGGTTGTAAACACAGGTCATTGGTACTCACTTTCTGACCCGTGAGAGCAAACAACTTCATGGACAGTGCTCCAAATGCAAAGAATTGAATCATGGTTGTTTCTAGGAAAGATATGCTTTAACTTCTACACTGTTGGTGGGAGTGTAAACTAGTACAGCCTCTGTGGAAAGCAGTGTGGCAATTCCTGAAGGATCTAAAAATTGACCTTCCATATGACCCCGCAATCCCCCTACTGGGTATAAGCCCGGAAGAACTCAAATCACTCTATAAAAAAGATACCTGCACATGTGTGTTTATTGTAGCATTGTTCACAATAGCAAGAACATGGAACCAACCATGCTACCTATCAAAAGAGGACTGGATTTTTAAAATGTGGTACACATACACGATGGAATATTACATAATCATGAACTTCACAGCAACCTGGATGGACTCAGATCCTGTAGTACTCAGTGATCTTTCACAGAAACAAAGAACTGAGTATCACATGTTCTCATTCATAAGCAGACCTTGAACAATTAAAGTAATACTGTAAGAAAAGGATTGGCAGTAGTGGGAAACTGCAGGGGTGCGGGGTGGGGGAACGGCTGGGAGGCAGGATTGGCTGCAGTGAGAATCTGCTGGGGGGTATGCCTCATCAACAAGGTTACCTGCATAATGAACATTTGTATACCTAATCCTGAATTGTACCCCACATCTTTAAAATAAAAAAAAAAATTAAAAAAAAGAAGGATACGTTTTATGATAAATCTTCACAATGCCACCATTTGGATTTATAGAGCCAATAACATCTTCTGCCAAACAACAGCAAAACTTGAGGGAAAAAGAACTTTCAAAGCAGAGACTGTTAATTGTTTTCCTACTACTCATTCCCTCCTTCCTCTGTAAGAGAACAGAGCCCTGCATCCATGGGTGTGGACATTTGCCCAATTATAAAATACATTGCCTCTCCTGTAGAATGGGGTGGCCAAAGAAACATGAGTGAAAGTCACTGAGTGTGGTTTCCTGAAGAGGAAATTGACTCAGATTGGAGGCAGGATAGAAAAGCTATAGCTATTACAGTCACCTTTTAGGAATGAAAAGATGGAAACCACTTACTAAGGAGAGTAGAGCATAAGGCTGGAATTAGACTGGATCCTCAGTGGCATGGAGTCAGCATGCCAGCCCCTGCTAGACTACTTCTAGAGTTCTCTTTCATAAGAAAAAAATGCATCTGTGTCTTATTTAAGTTACCATGACATTGGATCTTTTGGGTCTTTCTTACTAGCAGCTAAACCCAATCCTGTCTCCCTATTACCTTCCCAATTGTGTTTGACAGATATAATGATTGGGATTTTTTTTTTTTTGAGTTGGAGTCTCACTCTGTCACCCAGACTGTAGTGCAGTGGCCGCTCCCGGCCACTGCAGCCTCGACCTGCTGGGCTCTGGCGATCCTTCCGCCTCAGCCTTCCGAGTAGCCGGAATTACAGGTGTGCGCTACCACGCCCGGCTAATTTTTGATTTTATTGTAGAGATGAGGTCTCGCCTGCCCAGGCGGGTCTCGAACCTGTGGGCTCAGGCAATCCACTCACCCCAGCCTCCCAAAGGCTCGAGATTACAGGCTGAGCCACCGAGCCCGGCTTATGATTGGGATATTAAACTAAATTATTAAAATTTAACTTAGATGATTCTAACCATGAGGAAATAGAATTCTGCAGTTCCACAGCATGATAACTTCAATGCAAAAAGAACTTCTGAGCCGGGCTCGGTGGCTCAGCCTGTAATCCCGCGCTTTGGGAGGCTGAGGTGAGTGGATTGCCTGAGCCCGCGGGTTCGAGACCCGCCTGGGCAACTTGGCAAGACCTCATCTCTACAATAAATAAAAAAGTCAGCCGGGCATGGTAGTGCATGCCTGTAATTCCAGCTACTTGGAAGGCTGAGGCGGAAGGATCGCCGGAGCCCAGCAGGTCGAGGCTGCGGTGGCTGGGAGCGGCCACTGCACTCCAGTCTGGGCGACAGAGTGAGACTTCGACTCAAAAAAAAAAAAAAAAAACTTCTGGCATGAGAAGCATAATAAGAAATAATTTAGAATAGACTGGGGACTTCAATGTGAGGGGAAGAAGAAGAGGAGGAGGAGGAGGAGGGAGAGGAGGAGGGAGAGAAGGAGGGAGAGGAGGAGGGAGAGGAGGAGGGAGAGGAGGAGGGAGAGGAGGAGGTGGGAGAAGGAGAAGGAAGGGGAAGAAGGGGATGGGAAAGAGGAAGAGAAAGAAGAAGGGGAGGAAGAAGAAGAGAACCATTAAAAAAAGCAAATAGTGGAGTGACAATTGTCCTTTAGAGGGGAGAGTCATATACATAGTATGATCAAAACCCAGAAAAACAGGCAGAGAAGAGGCAAAAGAGGAGTATGTGTATCTAATTAATTAGTAGGGTGAGTAAAAGAGAAAATGATATAAGCAACTACAAAGGAGAGAAATCCTTAGCAATAAGGGAAAAAATCTTGTGAAGTGGGAATTGAGACCTGAGAATTGCAGGGTGGGTGTGGTGTGTCTGTGGTAGAGGATGACAACTTTCTCAGAGACATTTAGACACGCTGGAATTAATGAGGTTCTGGGGCCTGGAGGGCCAGGCTCTTGGCTAAGCATCCAGGAACAAGGCTTAGGCCACTCTGCAGTTCCTGACCTGCCATCCCCACCCCTGAGCAATGCACGCCACTTGTCTTGAAGGCTGCACCAGTGCTGCCATTTTTGCCTCAGGAGCTGACCCTCAGCTGACTCACTTGCTAAGTGACAAACTTTATTTCCCCATAAAACTCTTCTCTAATGTCTGCATCTTCCTGCAAAAGAGCCTGGAAATTTGAGTGTTGGCTTCTACATTGGGAGGCAAGACTGTTAACAAAGGGATTTCCCCAAATACATAAAGAGCCTTGTCAAAATATGATGGTAAGCTATGGATTGGATAAATGTGCATGGTACAAGAACTGCTGAGCTCTGATGAACTTCTGAAGATTCAAGAGGTTCTGGTTGTTAAACCTGGGAGAAGAAATAACTGATTAAAGAAGTCAATCAACTGGTGAAAGACCAGTTTTAATCTGAAACTAGGGCCACCCCAAGACTGGGCTAAGAAAGTGGTATCTATGATCCCAGGACATATGCCCATTTTTTTCATTCACCAAACAGTTATTGAATACCAACTACATGCCAGGCCCTGTTATAGTGCTGAGGATTCCGCTATGGAAATACTGATAAAGGTCCTTGTTACCATGGAGTTTGCATTTTACTGGTATAACAAACAGGACCCAAAAGGCCATATTTAAGAATAAGCTATTGCATGCCTGTGGTGCATTCAGATATATCGGGCTATGTTTTTCTGATTCCTTTCCCAGTATCTCCCCAAGTATGTTTTTCCAAATGATAAAAATGTGGTACAAAAATAAAGGGATTCAGTGATCAAATACATTTGGGATGTGTCAAAGAAACAAGAGTAAACAGGTTTGTCAATGGCTGGCATTGGCATGCAATTGTACATTGGAAACCTCCAAGAAGAGGGTACAGTATGTTTGTCTTATGTCCCAAACTTATGTGATCAAAGAACCTTTTTCAAAAGCCATCTTACAGAACTCAAATTCCCAGGAACGCTTTAGAAAATCCTTCCTTACTCTGTAACAAAGTTGATTTTGTTCTCTGAAAATAACTCCTGGAAGAAGTAAAAGACATGCCCACAACGGCACCCATGAAGATTTGGGCTTGATTCCAATGCAGCAGACCAGAAAGAATACCACTCTCCAAGTGTCGAAGCAGGAGAATGCATCAGTGCATATGAGAATACTATGTCTAAGGAGGTCCTAGGCAGTTTTCACATAAGAGAACTTGCTTAAGGAAAAAAAGTGAAAAATAACATCATGGTTGAGTTGAGAAGGGAACATACAAAACAGAAATATATGAAACATGGGTAATGAACCACCTTATATTCTATTAAGGGAGTCTATTCACAGAAAAAATTAATTAAGGATCATATACAAAAGAAACTTTTTCTGTCTTACTGAGAGAAATGTAAAATGTGCAATTCATACGCTTTTCAAATTGCCAGCAGGGAACACAGCATTGAAAGCAGTAATTTTAATCCCTTTCTTCACAAAACCTTTCATTAGAATCATGAAAAAAATAGCAAATAGCTCTCATTTTAATCTGACCTGTCCATGCCCTTGTGGGAGTGCTTATGAATAGGTGAAAAGTCAGAGCACAACACACACACACACACACACACACACACACACACAAACACACACACACAACTCAGAGAAAATGAATAATCTGTATAGGGTGAAAGAAAAAGCCTTTTGATAATTGACAGGTCACAGAAACTCTCAAAGGGAATAATGAGAAGCCTTGAGCACAGAAGGCCCCAAACGTAAGGAAATATTTTCGAAGGACGATGTGAATCCTACCTCCTTTCCCCAGAGGCCAAAGTCAGATGAAACAGATCAACATTTTGAATCCTGAGCCATCGTCCATCTTTCAAAAGTCCTGACTTAGAATATCAAAGGTCAGGAAAATTTTTCATTCCATTTTTTTCTGTGTCAGTAGATGATGAAACACCACATTATTTTTGAAGGTCTGCTTAAAACGGACACAGTGTTGGGTAAATCACTGGGAATGTGCGATTAAATTGTTTATTTTCTAAAACTGAAGAGGTCAGATGAAAAATAATCAGCCTTGAAAAACACAAACAACCTAGCATTTTTTTTAATGCAAACAAAATAATTTCTGATCGAAAAATCTTTCTAGACCACTCCTCTCTGTATCATTGACTTTTATTAGATTCAGTATGTCTGATTCAGCGTGTGAATACTAGGGCCATATTGACAAAACCAAATGTCAAAAATTATCATGTAGCTATTGCTACAGCCTCTAAACAACATTGGTTATTATAAAAGGTATATTAGGGATGTAAATGACATCATTTTGTCCTTGATGAGTTGATAATCTGCTTGAAAAGATGGGATTATACAAGGGAAGCAAGCAGATTTGCAACAAAGGAGACCCCAGGTGGAAGCAGCCCCCAGTACTAGCATAGAACAATGGGAGAAGGGGCCAGCTTCACAGGAGGAAAGAATCAGCTTTGACATATGGTTTGGAACGTGCTTCAGAAAGACCAAACAGGACAGAAAGAAAAGGAGCAGAAGGGACGAAGCCCGTCCAGAAGCCAAAGCTAAAAGAGAACGAAGAGGAGAGAGAGACAGAGATTGCTAAGAGACAACCCAAAGTCAAGAGAGGGAAATATTCTGGGCAACCTAAAATTTTCCAGAGTGGGATAAAGTAGTCATGCCTGTTATCCATTCAACTGCTCTGCTGTTCTTGCATAATATTTTTTAGATTCCTCTGCTCATCACAAAGTATTATAACCATTTTGTTCATGTCTTTTTTCTGCTAGGCAATAAACTCCTCCAAACCAGTGGTCAGGTTTTACTCAACCTGGGAGCATGCAGCGTAATAGTTGAGCAGAGGAGGCCCCTATCCAGTGGTCTTTTCACTGACCACTGGGACGGGGATGGCTGGAGAAAGGTGGGGTAGCAGCCTGGGGACAAGAAGGAGAGTGAAAGGGTCACAGAAAAGAAGAGTCTGTCAGGGTCCAGGAATCAGGTAAGAGGTCTAGATAAATGATTCTAAAATTTATAGGAGAGAAAGCTAAGAAGAAAAATCCTAAGGACTAACCCAGCCTCCATTTTTCATTTTCATTCCTAAAATTGACATTTCTGTCTAATTTTCTCCTCCTTTAAAAGATAAAAGAGATGACTTAAAAATGCAACCTTTGTTGGACATCAGCCAGAGTTCTCCCAGCAAATATATTTCGGTTTTTGTCCAAATAGACTAGCAGAAATATTTGAAATCACCGAATAGGTCAATAATTATTTTCAATTCTTGCCAAAATAGGAAAGGAAAAGAAAATGAGCGTCTCATCTGTGATCTAACAATAAAGTCTCCATCCAACCAAAGTCATTAGTCAGGGTTAGTGTGGTGAAGCCAAGTTCTGCTGGAATGAGAAGCCCTGGAGCTGCTCACACAGTCATACCAGTATCTTTCTTCTCTTGCATGGCCCAGTACCTGCATGTGTACTCAGCATCCAAGAGACCCAGAGTATGGACATCTATGGCAGTGTAGCCATGACAGCATCTGCCCTGCCCTGCCTCTCATTTTATGTGCCTCTGTACAAGTCTTTTTTTAGGAGACTTACTGAGATCTATGTTCTTCTTGAAGTTTAACAATGCATGTTAGTGGTAATAAATATCTATACCAACAGTTTCTGTATTTACCAAAGGTACATAGGTCTTCAGAATGATAATTAAACAGAAAGGTATATAGAATCAGAGTTACTTAGAGACAAAAACTTGGTCAAATCATGATAAAGCATACATTCAGAAGATATTTAAATGAAAGATCTACTCAATCACTATCCAGGCTATAAACTATGTTTAATCCCTAGATGAATCACATCCAATCTTCTGTGCCTCTCTGAATCATTCTGACAACCCCTCTTTACTTATTGGTCTCCCCCACTGGACAATAAGCTCCCCAAGAGCAGGGATTCAGTCTTATTCACCTTGTAATCCCTGCCTCTGGTAGAGAGAGACATAGTCTTGTAAGGGACACTCAAAAGCATACCTGAATGAATAATGACTGAATCCTCCCCTGAGAGATGTTATGAAATAGTGCTATGACCAGGGGGTGACACAGAGTATAATGTCTATAATACAATGCAGAAACTACCATTGATTCTCATTATTAGCAGCAGCAGTTATGTTCTATAAAGTTGCTGTGAACACCGAATTAGCAAATACTCAACTGTTGCTCCTAGGAGAAACAAGGGATTAGGTTCCGGGGTGCCTCTGGCCACATTTTCCTCAACTACACTGCCATTTGCGTTATATAGGTTTCTCTGCAAACTTTCTTGTAAACCAAGCCAGCCTCATCAGCACTGAAAATCTGCTCTTCCACATAGCCCTTTTCCTGCATAGACTCAGCAAATTTTTTTTAAGTGTTCTGCAGCGTTCTGAACAGCAGAATCCGCCTCACCTGAAAGTTTAACAACCTTCGCACTGTATCACCTTCTGGAATGTGTGAACCAACCAGGGCAATGCCAGCCAAGAAGAGTGTCACATTCTCCTGACCCTGGGTAATGTGACCTTAAATGCCTTTGGCTTTTGGCCTCACAACCATGCTGTCCACTGTGAGTTTTTTATTGACTATCATCTCATGTTTCTACAAATTTAGCAGTTTTTCTATCTTGTCTGTATCTTCACCACACCTATAGATGTCACTTTTGCACTTTCCAGAGTGACCTCATGCACAGATCAGTGAATTTCTGCTTCCTCTTTCTGGATTTAAAAACATTGAACTCATGGCCGATAACGTATAACTCATGCCAAAGCAAAGCTTATCTAACACATGTGTTTTCTCCTAAGGTACAACACAGCCTTCTTGTGCTTAGGAACATTGCACAGCACTTCAGCACTACTCTTGGGGGCATTTTAAACAGTGAAATTACTTTTAAAAAGCATAAAGTGTGAAAAATGCTGTACTAAATAGTCTGTCAAAAGGTCACTTATTTAGCATGAGAGCTGAAATGAGAAGGCAAAACGTCACCCTTGTGTGACCTCAGCTGGGAACATGAGCATTTGGGCAACTCAAATTTTTCACCACTCTGTGCATGTCCACAAATGACCACCAAAAGTGCCACGAGTATTGATTGGGGGTTTATAATTACATTTGGTGAGTAGGTGAATTTGCAAACACGGAATCCGAGAAAAATAAGGAGAATTGTACTGTGGGGATGAGGTTTAGAGGAAAGTTCTTTCAAGGGATTATCTTGAGATTGAAATGAGATCACACATATGAAAGATTGGGCACCATGCCTGACATACAGTTAGTAGTCAATAGATTGTCATTCTCTGATAACCTAAGGTCACACATCAGAAAAGAGGCAAATTTGAGCTGGCCCCTGCAAGACAGACAAGGCATGGACATACATGAATGAGAAGAAAATTATTCCAGGCAGGAAGAACAGTATAAGCCAAGGCAAAGAGGCAGGATATTAAAGAATATGTCTAGGATAAGTCTAATGGCTACACCTGGCTGAATCCTACAGTGCAGAAAAGAACTTAGTAAGAAAGAATTTGGAAAGGCAGATGGGGCCAATAGAGTATCTTAAATTCCAAGCTGAGGGATCTGGACATAATTCAACAGGCAACAGACCAGACTTGGTGTTTTTTGAACAGGAAAATAGTGATCAGAGCTGAGTTTCCAGAAGAACAAGCTGGTGATGGTGTGTAAAATGAATGGTGGGTATTGGGGAAGCAAGTCAGAGTAAGAGCATCATGAATTGTAAGACTCATGTGGTGATTTTGTGATTTTTTTAACAAAGAGTTTCAATGAAGGATCTTCCTAAACCTCTTGGTGCAATTAATTAGTTGAATTCTTGTTAGTGGGAGAAATGCCCTGGCCCCAACCCATCCCCCATGGAATCAGAATCTCCAGGGCAGTAGTCTGGGGAGTCATCTGTCTACCAAGTCTGGGGTGATTCTTTCCATCGGGGATGTTTGGGAAACACTGTTTCTGAACTGTAGCGACTGAAAACAGCTGCTCTGCTTTAGGTAACTGAGCATGGATGAGAGCAACGCCTCCCCACAGATCCTAGATCCCACGTCCAGAGACTCCAGGCTTCACTACACTTGTCTTGTTTCATCAAGCTAGTCTCTACTTTCCTAAAGAAGCAAATGTACTAACTACCTTGGAGCCCAGCACTGGGCCTCCTTGTGAGGAAGCACAATAGACTTCATGGATAAATCAACCACAGAAAGGAATTGTACTAAAAAACAGAGACAACTGACTATTGATTTGAAATAAGTTTTGTGCTTTCTAAACTCTAAGGATGAATTTGTTAATTTATCATTCTTTTTAAAATTCAAATTACATAAATCTATGAACTGCTCAATATAAATTCTTACTGCTAATTCTAGAGCAAGAATACAAAGTATTTTCTATGCTTATGCTTAAGTAAACAGATGTTGAAGCAAGTAAAAATGTGTTCAAAATGAATGTAAAGTCCACTGATGAACTGTGGAGATCTATTTTATAATCTGTGACATAACCAGTTATATGGAGCACTAAAATAACAAAAAGGAAGAATTAAAATTTTCTACAAGTAGATATTGCAGATGGTTAAGAAGACACTGGTATTCAGTGTATTGTTGTTATTTTTTTTAAGTTGGAGTCTCACTGTCGCCCAGGCTGGAATGCCGTGGCACACACATAGCCACCCCAGGGTCAACCTGCTGGGCTTTGACAATCCTTCCACCTCAGCCTTCCAAGTAGCCAGAGCTACAGGCATGCAGTACCATGCCCGGTTAATTTTGTATTTATTGAAAAGACAAGGTCTCGCCAAGTTGCCCAGGCTGGTCTCGAGCCTGAGGGTTCAGGCAGTCCACTCGCACCAGTCTCCCAAAGTGCTGAGATTAGAGGCTGAGCCACCGAGCCCAGTCCCAAAGTATTTTTATTAGATAGTAATAGCACATTGTTGAGTAGATTACATTATATTGAAAAAGGTGCTAGAAAATAGACAATGGGCATAAAGCTACATTGAGGATTAGATTAGAATTTACCTTTTAAAGATTTTCCTGGTATTATTTATAAATGTTTACTTCCTAAAAAGGATCCGAAACATATTATATTGATATCTCAAAAATTTAAAGGTAACTACACAATTAGTCAATCACACTGTAAGAATTTCTTGTACCATTTTGACTATCAGTCAGAGGGAGAAAATCTCAAATATGATCCCATTTGTGTCTTTAAGAGCAAGGAGTTGCAGGTAAATAGCATTCTGTATATTGCTAACAACCATTGTTATGACAAAAAGCCTGCTAAGTAACAGTGAAAATATGTTTTAAAAATTAGGCAACACAATAGATATTTTATCAAAATGTTGTTTTGTGAGCAATATTATATTTCAAATTGCATTCTACTAGTATATAGTATGTGCTATAGAAACACTATAATGCAGCATTTACCAATGTGCTTATGGAATTTCATGGGTCTTGTTTTACCGAGGAGGCAGCATGATAACTTGGAAACCACATGATAATTTAAACGCCACAAGCCTAGATATAAATCTTGGTTGATCGACTTAGCAGCTGTGTGGCCTTGTGCTCGTTCCTTCAGCCTCTCTCAGCTTCTGGTTCGTCTCTGGAAGATGAGAGTCATAACTACTGCACAGAACAGTTTTGAAAATGAAACGAGAAAAGACATAAAGAACCCAGCTCAGGGCTTTGGAGCATGGCAGTTATCCAGGGACTGTCCGATTCCTGTTCCATTCACCTTTCTGGATTAGGTTACATTCAGTGCTTCCCAGATGCTTAGCCAGTCTGAGTATCTGGCTCTCAAACTTTTAGGGATCTAGATGCTTTGTGTCTCTGATAAAGATTATGGATCATCTCCCCTAACAAGTTCATGTGCTTATAACATTTTGTAGGCAATCTCTCACAGACCTGCTGGTTCTCACTTATGGACCATCTTGGGGTCCTCAAATCCAGGTTAAGAATATTGGACCAAAAGGACTATGGCATATGGGAAAGATTTGTACAAAGATGATAGGGAGGCTATGTCTGTGCATCTCCGAGACAATATCTGGCAAGTTAGGAATATCCAGAAAGTCAACTGACGTGTACAAGTCCATCTTGTAGAGTTAATAATAGCTCACCTACTCACACATCTCAAGTATTCATCTGCAACCAGTCGTTTATATGGAAATAGCAGTTTATATGGAACCTCATTGGAATAAAACCTTGACCAATGTCCAGTATTGGGGTTTAGACGTCTCAGCCATTCATGACGGAATAGGAATTGAAGATGCGATGGGAAAGCACAATTAAAAAATGAACCAAAAAGAAAATTCTCCAGGCAGAGCGGCAACAAAGAGTGTTTCAAATGGTCACCTATTCTTGAAGACTTCCAAATCCAGCTGTCTTGGCAGCATGTGCGATCTTGGGGAAAAGGAGCCTATGTCAGAATGGAAAGAGCTGTCAAGCCAAACTCTGCAATGCTACAGGGCCACATGATCCATTGGAGTCCACCAGCCCCAATTAAGTGTAACACAGAAGCAAACACATTTTCCTGCCCACACCACGCAAGAGCCGATGGCATTGGTGGCCGGGATGAAGCCAGCAGAGATTTGGGTCTCGCTGGGGACAGAGGCCCACGCAGAACAGGCAAAATCAGCTGAAGTCAGAGTGGCACTAATTTGTCTGCCAGAGGACAAAATGAAAGTAACCCGGCCGGACCCACAGTCACAGGTAAGACACCCCTTAAGGGCTGGGTGCAGTGGCTCACAATCTTCAATCCCAGCACTTTGGGAGGCAGAGGCAAGAGGATTGCCTGAGCCCAGGGGTTCGAGACCAGCCTGGGCAGCTTGGTGAGACCTGATCTCTACACTAAATCAAGACAATTAGCCAGACATGGTGGCACATACCTGTGGTGCCAGCTACTTGGAAGACTGAGGCAGAAAGATCACCTGAGTCCAGCAGATTAAGGCTATGGTGACTGTGAACATGAATGTGCACTGCACTGCATTCCAGCCTGGGCATCATAGTGAGACTCTGACTTAAAAAAAAAAAAAGAAAGACACCCCTTAGGGATACCCAGAATATTTTATGGATGGATTATAATATCAGAAAGGGCTCAGACTGAGTGTATGTGTGTGTAAGTGTGTGCATGTGTACATTTGTGCAGCGAGTCATAAGTGAGTGGTCATGTCATTGCATTTTGTGTTGATATCACAGAATATTACAGACATGGTGATTTATAAAGACAAGAAACTTATTTCTCACAGTTCTGTAGGCTGGGAAGTCCAAGGTTGAGAAGCCCATGTCTGGTGAGGGCCCCCTTGCTGTGTCATTCCATGGCAGAAGACAAGTGTGTAAGAGAGTGCAAACGATCAAAAGACAACAAGAGAGGGCCAAATTCGCTTTTATAAGTAATCCATTCTTGCAGTAACAAGCCCAATCCCTTGACAATGACATTAATTCATTCATCTCTTAAAGCTCCCACCTCTCCACACTGTTTCATTGGGATTAAGTTTCCAACTGTTGCATTGGGATTTTTACACATTTAAAAATTTGTAAAATTTGTAGGACACATCTGAATCATAGCAGGTCATAAATCTTCCCTGCTTCATAGGCTGCTTTTCTGTTCCAAACTCTTCTTCTTGGTTTCATTCTTACCTGCCTCCCTAGTCTAAGATGCTTAAGAGAACAGGCTCTGGGGCCAGCGTGCTGGGTTCTAATCCATAGTGCTGTGACTTTAGGTAATTGTTTTAACCTTCCTGTGTCTCACTATTTGGGTATTCAATGTTAGTATGATCCCATTCACACATACTTGCTCTTAAGATTTAGGGGCATTCAAGTAACATACACTAAGGGAAATGATCACTGCTGTATGATAGGTGCCCAAATCACCTTCCCCATTAATTAAACTCTCCCATCCTCTACTCTTCCCAAGTGCCCTTTCTCCGAGAGTCTGTGCCAAGAATTCCCGCAGAATAGGTGCAAGGGAGGCAGTCACACCTACCTGTTTAACCACAGCTAACTGAACCATGAGTGGACACCTAACCCAAACATCAGATTCTCTTCCACAACTCTGAATTGAGATTCAGAGAGTTGGGTTAAACTCTGACATGTACCTGAAGTAAATGAAACTAGAGTCGAGTCAAGTATGTACAGAGTCATTTGTGCAAAAATAGACTAGGACGAAGGCAGAGAAAGGAGCAGGGATGTGAGACTGTCCGGTACAGCCCACGCAAGGGCAAAGAAGAGGAAGCCAGCTGCACCTCGAACCCTGGGCTCAGTGAAGGATGTCTGTATCCTTCCAGTAATGCCCCTCCCTTCAGGCGCTTAAGTTTGCTGGGGTGACTTTCTGATCCTCGGCACAAAATACTTCTAACTAACACAACTGCTCCTACAGGCATTTAGATAGGTTAGGTGTCTCTCCGAGTGTCGTTCTTGTACAAAATGCGGCCACAGAAAAGATCAGAACCCAGATCATCCGATTTCTGCAAGCAGTTGCTACTGAAACTGCCTAAGGTATGGCGTTCTGGATTGTTTCAGAGGGCAGTAGGTGAAAGCAATAATATACTCTAATTCAGGCTAAAAAGACTCAGTTTTCTTCAATGTGACTCTACATCAGCAAACCAAATTATCTACCAAATTCTTCCATTAGATTCATATTTTAAAGTTATCTTTTAGCTATCTGTTTTAAAGTGTGTTATAAATAGCTATGAAAAATTACCACATTTCAGAATTCTTATTCTTAACCTATATTTAGCTTTAAGATTAAGAAAAAACCCACACATTATGCATAAGTGAGAAAAATGTAAAGGAAATTGTGATGACATATTGTTCCTATTATGGGATGTTTGGGTAACTGTTACTAGAAATAATGAGAGGATTTTTTTCAAAGGCCAAACCTAGGTCTTCTCTTTACCATTTCTACATGTGTGAGGGAACATGTGTGCACATGTGCACTGTGTGTGAATGTGTGTATGTGTACATGAGTGTGTATGGATCCGAGTGTGTATATGTGTGCATATATTTGTATGAGTGTGCATACACGTGAATGTGTAAGTATATGGACACATGTAGATGTGTGTACGTATGCATGGGTGTGTGTAATTGTGCGGGTTTGTGGGTGTGTATATGTTTATAAGTGAGCAATCACACATCCTCCCTGCTTCATAGACTTCTCTGGTCCAAACTCTTCTTCCTGGTTTCAGTCTTACCTGCACCCCTGGTCCAAGATGCTTCAGAGAACGGTCTCTGGGGTCAGAGTGCTGGGTTCTAACCTTGGTTCTACCATATAGTGCTGTGACTTTAGGCCTCAATTTTTTCATCTGTTAAAAGGGGCTAATAATAGTACCTACATTATAATTCTGTAAAGATTAAATGAGGAGATATAAAAGTCTTAGAACCATGCTTAATACTGAATAAATATTCAAAAATGCTAAATGTTACTAGGATTAATCATATCCTTTAATTACCAGAAACATAGTTTCTTTTTTGATTGAATCCCAGATCCACCCCTCAATTTCAGGTTGAAACTGTTCTGCTCATTGACGAAGCCCTGGTTTAGTAACCTGAGTGTAACAAGGTTTTCTGGTATTGAGCTCTGCTGTAAGAATGTGTTAACTCCTAGGGAGGCACCACCTCGGGGCCCCCTCGTTTTTAAGATTTTATAACCTGACCCCCACCTCCCTCCATAGGCCCCAGAATTGAAGATTATCTCTCTTTTTTCTTATGAATTCTTTTTTTTTTTTTTGAGTTGGAGTCTCACTCTGTCACCCAGACTGGAGTGCAGTAGCCGCTCCCGGCCACTGCAGCCTCGACCTGCTGGGCTCTGGCGATCCTTCCACCTTAGCCTTCCGAGTAGCCGGAATTACAGGTGCACGCTACCACGCCCAGCTGATTTTTTGATTTATTGTAGAGATGAGGTCTTGCTGCCCAGGCGGGTCTTGAACCCACAGGTTCAGGCAATCCACTCACCTCAGCCTCCCAAAGGCGCGGGATTACAGGCTGAGCCACCGAGCCCGGTTTTTCTTATGAATTCTATATTATCTACTCCTAATCCTTCCACACACAAGGTTCTACACATCTTCTCCATCCTAGAGACCGTCCTCCCATCCGAAAAAGACTCTGCCTGCTTCTACAAAGAATATATAAGCACCTTTAAAGTCCTTGTTCAGTTCAGCTTTCTCCAGCGTGTCCTCTCTTTGGCCAATCCTTGTATGCACAGAAGGTTCTATTTACCTTGGACCATGGCCACGCCCTAAAGCAGCATTATGCATAAGAAGGGGATGTTCTAGAAGCAGCAATAACTTCAGTGTGACGAAGACACAGCTCATGTGGGAGGAATGACAGAGAGAAAAACTGAAGGTGCTGAAAGTCCTCGGTGGTGAGGCCAAGGTTAACCTCTACCTGATCATCAGTAAGGAGGCTTTGACTGATCTTAATATGACTCTGAAGCTTCTAGCTGGAGCAAACAGAATAAATATGGCATGTCATTAACAACGTAGGCAATACATGGGGAAGATATATGACATGGAATGAGTTCAGTTGGGACATATTCACTCTCATGTTCATTTTATGTTACTAGCCAGGTCCGGGTTTGTTCTGCCTGCATACCGTAAATCAGTCCCTGTGACATGGGTTTTGCCAAAAAGAAAGGATTTATTCACAAGGGCACCAAAGGAGTAGGAGAATAGCTCTCAAATAAACCTCAAGGAAGATAAGGCTTAGGGGTATTTGTAGGTTAGGGAAATAGGGTAGTCTAAAGCATGAGGGAAGGTGATCAGCAATGGGGAAAAATGAAGAAACAGATTAGCTCTGTGCAAGCATAGTCAAGGTTCATGGCATTTCATAGGACATATGTACAAAAAATGGCAGCATTAGCACGATCTGATGATGGAGTTTTGGCTCTTGGACATCAAAAAAACCACCTTTTTGCACAGGCCCATTTGAAGGGTGGGTGGTCTTCACCAGTTTGAACTGGACAGAAACTGGCCCAAGTTTCTGAAAAATAGCTGAAGCAACCCTTGTCATTATGATCTATGAATGCTATCTATAAAGCAACAATTGAAGGTTAAGTTTTAGCATGCAGCAGCACAGCCTTCAGCTTCGTGGAAACAAAGGGAAAAAAACACAAAACAACAATAAAAAGCAAGCAACCGAATGGAAGCAGGACCAGGAGACTTGGTCACCTTAACCCATTTCATTTGGATGGTCACAGGCACCTAAGTAAACTTGTCTACTGTTCACATATGGCACCAAAGATAAAAATCTTTTTTTTCCACTTTAAAATTTTTATTTTAAAAATGTGGGGTACAATTCAGGGTTAGGTATACAAATATCCATTGTGCAGGTACCCTTGATGAGGTGTGTCCCCCCTTCCCCAGGCAGTTTCCCACTACTGACAATCCCACCTCCCCACTGCCCCATGCCCCCGCAGTCTCCCGCTACTGTCAATCTTTTCTTATAGTATTACAATAGTTGATCAAGTTCCACTTATGAGTGAGAACATGTGATACTCAGAAAAATCTTAAGATATAGATAGGCATAGCATGTCAGTATAGATATTGTTATAAAGGTGGAAGTTTGAAGCCCTAGGACTGATGAGATCAACCAAATAAATTAATCGATCAATTATATATAATAAGAAAAAGAGAGAGCCAAAGATAAAACCCTAAGGAACATCAATCTTTAAGGAATGAGCACAGGAAGATGGACACTAAAAGGGAATGTCAGAATATTTGGAAAACAGCCAGGAAAGAGTAGTGTCTCAGAAGCCAAGAGGACCAAGTTCAAGATGAAGTGGTTAGAAGGGTAAAATGCCATCAGTAGGTCCTCGGTGGCTCATCCTGTAATCCTGCACCTTTGGGAGGCTGAGGTGAGTGGATTGCCTGAGGCTGCGGGTTCGAGACCCGCCTGGGCAGTGAGACCTCATCTCTACAATAAATCAAAAAAAAATCAGCCGAGCGTGGCATGCCTGTAATTCTGGCTACTTGGAAGGCTGAGATGGAAGGATCCCCGGAGCCCAACAGGTCGAGGGTGCAGTGGCCGGGAGCGGCCACTGCACTCCAGACTGGGCGACAGAGTGAGACTCCAACTCAAAAAAATTAAAAAAAATACTCACTGAATTTGGAAATTAGGTGAGAAAGTTAAAAACCTTTGCATAATGATTTTCTTTCTTTCTTTCTTTCTTTCTTTTTTTTTTTTTTTTTTTGAGTTGGAGTCTCACTCTGTCGCCCAGACTGGAGTGCAGTGGCCGCTCCCAGCCACCGCAACCTCGAGCTGCTGGACTCTGGTGATCCTTCCGCCTCTGCCTTCCAAATAGCTGGAACTACAGGCGCGGGCTACCACGCCCCGCTAATTTTTTTATGTATTGTAGAGACGAGGTCTCGCCAAGTTGCCCAGGCGGCTCTCGAATCCGTGGGCTCAGGCGATCCACTCACCTCAGCCTCCCAAAGCGCGGGATTACAAGCTGAGCCACCGAGCCCGGCATGATTTTCAACAAACTGATCTTCTCTCACTTGGGGCGGGGGAAGCGTGAGGAGTGTGTTACTGAGGACTGAGAATGCCTGCTTCAGCAAAAGCAGGTTCATGGAACGCTAAAAGTAGGAGCCTGGAGAAAGAATTTTAGAGAAGAGGAAGCAATGAAAGGCAGAGGAAAAAGCAAATGGTTGTGCACACAGCTCAATGGTTGCCTAAGGTTTGGGGTTTGTTTGTTTGTTTTTTGTTTTGGGGGGTTTTTGATTTTTAATGAATAGATGTCTGAGGAAAGAATTTGGAAGAAAGAAGATACTGAAGGTACAAAACAAAGAAGGGAATAATTGACTACCCTAAGCATGAGGAATTGGGGGAAATGGGATTAAGAGTATGAACTGAGCAGGAAAACTAAGGTAAAATCTCAAGCATGAAGAGAGTATTTTTGCCTTTCTCTGTCTTTATTTTTCACAGTAGCAGGAACTTTGTGACTTTGAAAAAGAACCATAAATTCATCAGAAAAAGCATAAGAAGCGAAAGAGCCCAGGAGGTTAGAAAGAAATCTCATACCTGTTGAGATACTGAATACACACTATGCTAGGCATTTTCAAATGTTATCTAATTCAATCCACCGAGCAACCTTAAGAAGTATTATTGTTCCTATTTTACACAGTTGAAAATTAAAGTGCAGAGAGGTGAAACAAATTGAAACACAAAATGAAAATAATGGAGCCAGAATCTGTCCCTAGCAAGAGACAGATGGGAGGAGGGAGAGAGAACAATCTCAACCTATGTAAAGGTGAGATAACTGAGTCAATTCATTCAGTATGTAATTATCAGGTGTCTGCCATAGACATGTGACAATCACTGGGATGGGAAGAAGATGCAAGGGCATACAGTCTCATGGTTAAAATTCTAAAAGAATTTATAGTTGAGTATGAGAAGCAAGACACCCACACACAACAATTGACATCACTAGTGACAAAACAATAATTCGAGTGATGGAAGAAGGCTCTATATGATGAGCTAAAAGAGTGGTAGAGATAGAGTTGAAACAAAAGCCAAAATACATCAAGAAAGGGGAAAGATGACCTCTGAACAAGACCTTAAAGAATGGGTTAAATTTGGATGACTACAGGGTTTAGAAAAGGGCATGCTAAAGGAAGGTGAGATTAAATAGGCAGAAATGCTCAGTGCAGCATGACAAAGAAACAATAATAACACAAGTTGAACAAATAGCTTTGGGCCCAATAACTATTTAGCCACATTGAGCTAAACTTAAATGCTGAATTAAGGAATTTGGACTCCCAAACAGCTGTTTAATTTCAACTTTTAGTCTGTTACTGATGGCATTTGATAATTTGAGACTTGGAGAATGTAACAGAGCAAAAACCTAAGCTGCATGTGTATGTCCTGTGATGTCAGGCAGGTCTCAGTCCAGGAATCCAGTGAGTTCAGGATAGAGTCAGTAGCTAAATGCATTGGGGTTGATATTTGGTCCGCAGAGCCAAGAATCCTAAGTGGTGAGAAATAATGGTCACCTCTTTTAAAAAAAATTCTGAGTGAAATACCAGATGAACAAGAAACTCAGGGGAGAAAAATTGGAGTGCCATAGTATGAAAAGTGTCCATTTTTAACATGAAACAGATATATGTATAAAAATGAGACAAAGTAGAAATAGAATATACCAAGAGCAAGCCAAATTAAAGAGCTCAACAATCTAGAGACTAAAAAGTAGATGTGCATGGCTCCAATAAAAATGTCCCTGACACCTATGGTCAGGGGGCTTATCCTCCATATCTTGGTGGCAGTGACTGAAGAAGACAACAGCTAGAACAATACCAAAATCAATGGTAGTAAAGGTCACTATCAAGAGGGTCAACATTAATCATGAAGACTAGAAAGTAAGTCATAACTGAGTAACAATAATACACCACTAATGTAAAGACCTCTAACTGTCTCCTATAAACTTGTTACATTTCCTTTAAGGACCGTGAAATGAGAAACCAAGTGATTTTTGCTAGAGGACTGTGATTCAGATAGATGATGAATATAACTGTTTCATTAACTCACCATCGAGCTGCTATTATCTAGGTAAATGTATGTCACCAGTAAAATGCATATATGTATATTTTTACATGTATTTATCCACTCAGCAAAATGGAGCCATGTGAGGATCCACACACCATAGGGCAGACTGTAAGCTTCTGTGTGGGCACAAAGCGTGTCTGTATGGTTGCCTACCTTGGTAGCCCATGGACAGTGCCCTATATATAGTCCCTGACTTCAAGCAGCTAAAGATTTGTCCCAAAAGGAAGTATGTGTGAATAGAAACAGAGCAGTAGAAGGAAATGTAATTGTTGGCTTAAATTTCAGTTTGAGAGATAAATGAATTGGACAATGTGCAAAAAGAAAGAACATCGATTAAAGCACTTTGTACTGTACCGTGCACATGCTAAAAGCTCAATAAACAATTGCTATTCCTAATATCATAGAGTGTGTTCATTTTAGATACTCCTCCAGAAATGGGGTGTCTTGGGAAATCCTAAAGCCTTCAGACAGATTTGCAACCAACCGTGAACCTGGCTTCAGGTACAGTTTCAACCTTCTTAATAAAGAATAATTTTGTCTCTCCAGGCAAGGAGAGTGTTTTTAAGACAGATGGTTTAGATCAGTAATTTTATTATTCAAAAAGTCTTCCTCTCAACAAGAATTCGCAGAAGTTTCAACTGAAGATTAGTAGTCATTCTCAGTCAGAGTCATCCCTATCTTGAAAAATATCTCTGCCCTTCTGTTTTGGTTACACTTTCCTTTGATGGACAAACAGCTCCAGCTGTTTCAACCCTAGAAGAATCTCAAGGCTCCCTGGGCCGGCTTCATAACCCACTCTTCCAACAGAGACAAGGAGATCTGCGTTAACCCCTGAGGAGTAGAGGGAACCCATGTTTTCCTCTGATCTTAGGCTAATTCTTTCTAGTAAATATAAATACAGCCCCTTAAGCCATAGACAGCTCTATGGATCTCATCTACTCAGCAAAAGAAAATTTGCAGTGCTTGGGTATTAGGTACAATTTTGAAAAGAAAAACCACAGAAAATGAACATAGCTGAATATATAAATGTTGTCGAATGAACAGGAGAAAGCACATTGATAGAACTGGGACTCTTTCCAAATTCATACTGACGAACTTGTCACGGTATTACCAAAACATTACTATCAATTTTATTTAATTTGCTTTTATCAGTGATGTTTGGGTTTGTTTGGTTTTTTTTTAGGGTCTAATTTCACTTTTTTTTTTTTAATCTTCTGGTCTTGGTTTATTCAAGATCATGGCCAGTTTGTAATCCAACAAGCCAGTAATTGACTTTCTACTCTGTTGATGACATTGTGTTTGGAACATATAATTAATACAGATCTAATGTCACAAATAGTAAGACAACGCTTCCTTAAAATGCAAGTCCAATTACTGTATTTCTTCTTCTATAAAATGCAGTCACTCCCATTCTGTATTTAGGTCATTATACTCACCCATTTGATATTTAAGAATGAAAGATTTAAGATAGAAAAAAATCTGCTGTCAACTAGCCTTGAACCTGATGAATAAACCTCAGTTCCTTTTGTTCAAGTGGAACCTTATGGGCTGCCTCAGAAGACATCCAAAAGCGTGTATTAACCATGTTAGCGATATCCCTGGAGAAAATTTCATTTTTCTTGCCAACAGTAATTCTGCTAAGAGTGGTTTTCTGGCTTAGGTAAAAATAGCTATTTTCATCAGTCATCATGCTTCCTGTTCAGCTCCCATGTACACACCATTCCTACAAATGGAAAGAATTTGGGGGAGAGCTTTAAATATTATCAAATTCATAGGCTGCATCTATATTGGAGTATAGCTAATGATAGAAATTTCAAAGAAATAAAAAAGAGTAAGGACTTCTCCCACATCCAAAGGCTGATTGATCATTTCAGATGTTTCCTTCAGAAGCTTCCTCTGACTGACAAGGCAGCCCTTATGAGAAGAGAATAGTACGAATCCCAGCTCATCACCCCATTGGGAGCTAGAACAAAAGTACAAAGGCATTACTTGCAGGGGAAAAGAAATGTTGAAATCAAGTACGTCGAGTTATGACAGCTGAGGAGAGTAAAAATAAAGGGAAGGTTGGACACGCTGGCTCATGCTTGTAATCCCAGTTCTTTGGGAGGCCAAGGCAGGAAGATCCCTTGAGCCCAGGAGTTGGAGGCTGCAATGAGTTATGATCACACCACTGCACTCTAGCCGAAGTGACAGAGCAAGATCCTGTCTCAAAAAAAAAGTTAAGTCTAAGACATAGCCACCCAAAAATTACCCCTCCCAATACAGACAACATTTCTATGTTGAAAATATGTTTCTCTTTGAAACATTCCATAAGGTTACTTTTCCAAACAGTGCTTCCATCAGGTTGTGGCTTTATTCATTGATTGACTATTTTGATTGGGCTTATTAAACGAAACTCATGGTATACAGGAATGTGTCACTTAGAAAGAGAAAATATATCTCTCTTGCATCTCCAGTCCTAAAATATTTTTTAAGTCCTATGGATTTTCTAGATAGTGTAATAAAGACAATTCATACATTTCTAAAACATTGACTTCCTTCGCTACCTAGTTCATCTGTCAGTGTCCAAGAAGAAAAAAAAAAGCCAGGACCAAATGATCAAACTGTTGTGTATTTAACAGAAATCTCTATTCTACGCCAAATTCAATCACAAGGTGAATATTAAAAACATGGAAGTTCAGAGCTGGAAACAACCTCAGAACAATGAGATCCCAGAAGTTTTAAAAAGGCTTAAAGTTTGAGAAGTACCATGTGATTCCAAAATGCAGCCACGTTTGAGACACAGTGTCCTAAATAGGTGCTTCTCAAATTGTAATGGACAAATATATCACTTTAGGATCTTGGTAAAGTATAGATTTTGATTTGGAAGGTCTGGAGTGGGCCTGTAATTCTACATTTCTAATAAGCTCCCAGGTGAAGCTGATAGGTCAATGTTATAAATGTGAACTGAAAAACATATAAAACTGTTATACATATAAGATTTTTTTTTTGGCAAGAACATGCACTGCTAAAAACCATTTTTCTATTTCCTTCCATTTTATGGATGGGGAAATTGAGACCCAAAGAAGATAACTAGCATTATGAAAGTCACATCGCACTTGGTTATAGACCAGCACTGTTCCCACTCACATTTTCTTTTATAATTCAAAAGGAATCAACTTGACTGAGGTCAAAATGATGGAAATGCAATTTGGGTTGGGTTGCAAGTCTGTTCATTTATATGTCACTGCTTGAACTAAGGAAAAAATGAGACTTAGAAATGCTGCAAAACTCCTGGGCACGTTGGGTGCTGTCACACTGGTTTGTACATTGGTCCCTACCAGGCAGGACTATGCTAAAATTTAAAGAAAAAAAAATTATCTTTAGAAGCTGCAAGAAAAAGAGGAGAAAAGAAATTGCAATTTGAAGATAAAATCTTGAGCTTTAGAGGAGGAGAAGTCAGGGGGAAAAAGAGCAAGACAGAGAAAACAAGAGAGAGACATACAGGGAAAACCAAGAAGATTCTCGGAGCTTTATGTGCACCAAGATAATAGCTACTCACTCCTTCCTTACCAGGAAGGAATTCCCAGATGCAGCAGTCTAAATGCTCAGAGGGCTGTTGAAACCAGAACTTTGATTTGGAACCAAGGATAAACTTGAGAGCAAGGCTATGATTCCTTAGAGGATGAGAACAGGGAAGAAAGCAGCTCTGGTTTTCATCTAGCAAACATAATAAAGGTGGATCAGTTATAAACCACATACACAGCTCAAGATCTGATTGCTGCATTCACTCATGATAGTTTTGCCACAATCGTACCTGGTACCTTTGTATTATTTTATCCTGGGATCTTCTTGGAGTTTGTTTTGCATTCTAAGTGTCTGAGTGTGAGTGATCTGTAGCAGGAAGACCTCTGTAGGAAGCACACAGCCAGGGACACAAAAAGCAAAGACACAGACCAAGAAGCAGAATTCTAGATTTTCTCCTGATACTTTGGTGATGGCAAAAAAAATTAGATAAGAAAGCTATTTGAGTGCTCCTCAGAGATCTTGGTTGTTGTTACAATACTAAACATTAAACCTAATAAAAGACATCTTAAGGTCAAAGAACACACACACACACACACACACAAGGAGAGAGGTGTGAATAACATATATATTACATACTGTATAGATGCCTTCATATGTAGGTGTGCCTACATATATTACATGCTCATTTTGTTGTGCTTTATTTATTGCATTTCTTTCTTTTTTTTTTTGAGTTGGAGTCTCACTCCATCGCTCAGGCTGGAGCGCAGTGGCAAGCTCATGGCCACCACAGCCTTGACCTGCTGGGCTCAGGCAATCCTTCTGCCTCAGCTTTCCAAGTAGCCAGAACTACAGACCTGCATACCACGCCCAGCTAATTTTTTTATTTATTGTGGAGATGAGGTCTCACCAAGTTGCCCAGGCTGGTCTAGATCCCATGGGCTGAGGCAATCAAAGTGCTGGGATTGCAGGCTTGAGCCACTGTGCCTGGTCCATTTGTTGCATTTCACAGATATTACACTTTTTGCAAATTGAAGGTTCAGGGAAACCTTGCATCAAGCAAGTCTATTGGCCCCATTTTTCCAGCAACATGTGTTCATCTCATGTCTCTGTGCCACATTTTGCAATTCTTGCAATATTTCAAGAATTTATATTATATTATATCTGTTATGATGATTAGTGATCTTTGATGTTACTATTGTGATTGCTTTGGGATGCCACAAATCTTGCCGATGGAAAATGGCAAAATTATTCAATAAATGTGTACGTTTTGACTGCTCCATGGACCAGCCATCCACCCATCTCTCTCCCTCTCCTCAGCCCTTCCTATTCCCTGAGACACAACAGCAATTAAATTAGACCAATGAATAACCGTACAGTAGCCTCTAAGGGTTCAACTGAAAGGAAGCATTACATCTCTCACTTTAAATAAAAAGCTAGAAATAATTAAGCTTAGTGAGGAAGACATGTCAAAAGCCAAGACAGACAAAAGTCTAGGTCTCTTGCACCAAATAGTTAGCCAAGTCGTGAATGGAAAGGAAAAGTTTTTGAGTAAATTAAAGGTGCTACTCCAGTAAATATGTGGATAATAATAAAGTGAATCAGCCTTATGGCTGATATGGAGAAAGCTTTAGTGGTCTCGATAGAAGATCAAACCAGCCACGACATTCTGTTAAGCCAAAGCTTAATTCAGAGGGAGGCCCTACCTCAATTCTATGAAGGCTGAGAGAGGTAAGGAAGCTCAAGAAGGAAGGTTTGACGCTAGCATCGCTTTAAGGAAATAAGCCATCACCATAACATAAAAATGCAGATGAAGCAGCAAGTGCCGATATAAAAAGTGCTACAGCAAGTTATCCAGAAGATCTAGCTAAGATCACTGATGAACATGGCTACACTAAACAATGGATTTGCAGTGTACACAAAACAGCCTTATGTTGGAAGAAGATGCC
Organism: Cephalopachus bancanus; assembly: GCA_027257055.1. Taxonomy (NCBI): domain Eukaryota; kingdom Metazoa; phylum Chordata; class Mammalia; order Primates; family Tarsiidae; genus Cephalopachus; species Cephalopachus bancanus. The sequence goes on from JAPVLO010000002.1 coordinate 16,623,142, forward strand.
ACAGAGGAGTTTCATAGACAGAGATAAGTTAATGGCCAAACTGCAAATCATCAAAGGACAGGCTGACTCTCTTAAGAGGGGCTAATGCAGCTGGCGACTTTAAGTTGAACCCAATTGACCATCCTGAAAATCCTAAGGTCTTATGACTTATGCTAAATCTATTCTATATGTGCTGTATACATGAAACAATGAAACCTGGATGACAGCACATGTATTTACAGCATTGTTTACTGATATTTTAAGCCCATTGTTAAGACCTACTGCTCAGAAGAAAAAAGATTCCCATCAAAATAGTACAATTCATTGACAATGCACTTAGTAACCCAAAAGTTGTAATGAAGATTTATAAGGTGATTAATGTGATCTTCGTGCCTGCTAACATAACATCTCTTCTGGCAGTCCATGGAGCAAGGAGTCATTTCAACTGTCAAGACTTATTATTAAGAAATATAGGCAAGGCACAGTGGCTCAGCCTGTAATCCCAGCAATTTGGGAAGCCAAGGCGAGAGGATTACCTGAGCCCAGGGGTTTGAGACCAGCCTGGGCAACTTGGTGAGACCTCATCTCTACAATAAATCACAAAAAAATTAGCCAGGTGTGGTGGCACGTGCCTGTAGTCCCAGCTACTTGGAAGGCTGAGGCAGAAGGATCTCCTGAGCCCAGAAAGAGGGTCGAGGCTGTGGTTGTCATGAGTGTGCCACTGCATTTCAGCCTGGGCAACAAGAGTGAGATTCCAACTCAAAATAAATTTTAAAAAGAAAGAAAGAAAGAAATATATTTTGTGAGGCTTTAGCTGCTATAGTGCTATAGATGATGATTCCTCTTATAAACCTGGATAAAGTAAATGGAAAACTTTCTGGAGCGGATTCACCATTCTAGGTGCCATTAAGAGCATCCATGATGCATGGAAGGATGTCAAAATATCAACATTAACAGGAGTTTGCTTGATTCCAGCCCTCAAGGATGAGTTTGAGAAGTGCAAGACTTTAGTGGAGGAAGTAACTTCAGATGTGGTGGAAAAAACAATAGAACTAGAATTAGAAGTAGAGCCTGAAGATATGACTGAATTGCTGCAACCTCATGAGAAAACGTGAACAGATGAGGAATTGCTTCCTATGGATGAGCAAAGAAAGTGATTTTTTGAGATAGAATCTACCCCTGGTGAAGATGTTGTTGAAATTATGACAAAGAATGTAGAACACTACATAAACTTAGTTGATAAAACAGTGGCAGGGTTTGAGAGGATTGACTTCATTTTTTTAAATGAAGAAAGTTCTACTGTGGGTAAAATGCTATCAAACAGCAATGTAGGCTACAGATAAATATTTCATGAAAGATAGAGTCAACCCAATGCAGCAAACTTCATTGTTGTCTTATATGAAGAAATTGCCACAGTCACCCCAACTTTCAGCAACCACCATGCTGAATAATCGTCAGACACCAGCACTGAGGTAGGACCCTTGACCAGTAAAAAGATATTCTCTGAAGACTCAGATGATTGGTAACATTTTTTTAACAATAAAGCACTTTTAATTAAAGTATATACATTATTTTTAGGCATAATGTTATTGCACACTTAATAGACTATAAGCATAGTGTCAACATAACTTTTATAGGCATATTTTTGGGGAAACTAAAAAATACATGACTCGATTTATTGAGATATCTGCTTTATTGTAGAAGTCTGGAACTGAACCTGCAGTATCTTCCAAGTGACTCTGTCTGTTTGTTTACAGTTATTAGGGGCCCAGCAGAACACAGATGTCACACTCAAACAGAATAATTGAGGAGAGTTTGTTGAAGGGGCTATTGACAAAGAAGAGGACAGGATTAAGGTAATCAGGGATGGTGCCACACCCAGCAGCTGGCACTAGCAGGGACCTGCTGCCACACCTAGGCCCGACAGGGCAAAAATAAACATTTACAGAAATCCAGTAAGACCTACAGCTGAAGAAAAGGGCTGCCCAGGGCCACCAGGAGCCACTGCCAACCCACAGCTCAGCAAGGAGGGCTTCTGGGGAATAAATGCCCTTATCAACCTTTTTGTCTCCTGCTGGGGTCTCCAATTGGCTGAACCTAAGCCAATGCCAAAGGGCAGGGGAGCTTGTTGATTCAGTCCATTGTGGTCAATGTCCTGGAACCCAGAGGAGGAGAAAGAATGAATCTGGGGGTCAGAAGAACAGACAGCACTAGGAGACCTCCCCATGACCTCCTGACATCCTGCAGTCAAGGTGGGTTCTTCAGTCTCCCTGCACACAAACCATTCCTGCTTGTCTCCATGATGTTTATCCTTCCTGGGGTATCCTGACTGACGCCACCTCTTTTGTATGCCTTATAGCTCTGGCTGCACAGGTGGTTTGCAAAAGAAGCCTGTCATCTCAGGTACAACAGTTTTGTCTACTCAAATGGACAGTAATCTTTTTTTGTTTTTTTGAATTGGAATCTCATTCTGTCTCCCAGGCTGGAGTGCCATGGCACACTCACGGCCACTCAAATGTTGACCTGCTGGGCTCTGGCAATCCTTCTACCTCAGCCTTCAAAGTAGCCAGAACTATAGGCGCATGCTACCATGCCCAGCTAATTTTTTTTTTATTATTTATTATAGAGATGAGGTCTCACCAAGCTGCCCAGGCTGATCTCGAACCCACAGGCTCAGGCAATCCACTCACCTCGGACTGCCAAAGTGCTGGGATTACAGGCTGAACCACCGAGCCCGGACGACAGTAAGCTTTTTATTTTTTTATTTTTTTTTATTTTTATTTTTATTTTTTATTTTTATTTTTTTTGAGTTGGAGTCTCACTCTGTCGTCCAGACTGGAGTGCAGTGGCCGCTCCCGACCACCGCAGCCTTGACCTGCTGGGCTCCAGCGATCCTTCCGCCTCAGCCTTCCCAGTAGCCGGAATTACAGGCATGCGCTACCACGCCCAACTGATTTTTTGATTCATTGTAGAGATGAGGTCTCGCTGCCCAGGCAGGTCTAGAACCCGCGGGCTCAGGCAATCCACTCACCTCAGCCTCCCAAAGGTGCGGGATTACAGGCTGAGCCACCGAGCCCAGCCAACAGTAAGCTTTTTAAAGGCAGGAGCCTGATTGTCTATAGTAAAGAGAAGACTATTTGCTGAAGCCTGCTCAGCAGAAGGCATCAAGTGGCTCTCTTTGCCCAGGGCTTTGCCTCTGCAGCCTAACAGTTTTCTGTGTAACCAGGAAGAGCAGCAACATGCCAATGGAAACCCTGCACTGTGTGTTACATTTTGTCTTGCCTGCCTGTCCCCTGTCCCCTGCCTCCCATAGCCACATGATCCTTGACCACATGTGATACAAATTCAGCCTGCATCGGGGTTTTTAGTCTATTCAGTTCATCAACATTTGTAAATTAGCTGTCATCATTTAAAATTCAGGAGATGCCGCATGATCTGAGTGTACTGCTTATTTTTGGAAAATGTGGCAACACTGGGTTCATTCTCTTATGACAACAACCAGCTGGAGTGGAGCCTTGGCTGCTTTCAGGTTGAACACATGCTGGCCGGTCTATTCACTACACACTCCATCCAAGCTGTCCTCCATTGACATCATCTGACTTTTCCCTATGAGACTCAAGTTTGAGATCCCTGCTTTATGGACATCAATCTACAACTCTCTCTTCCAAGCTTTCTGCCTTCTTCTCAGTCATATCTTACAGACCCCATGTCTAATCCATTCTGTTTAACTCTATGAAGCCCTCACTCCATTATAAACAAACTCATCTCTTCCCTCAGCTTCATTACACAATGTCTTCTATTCCTTTCTGTTGTGTGTAGAATTGCATCCCCCCACAAAAAAAGAGATATGCTGACATCCTAACCCCCAGTATATGTGAATGTGACTGCATTTAGAAATATGGCCTTTGCAGATGTAATCAAGTTCATCTGAGGTCATGCTGAATTAGGGTGTTCCTAAATCCAATGGCCGGTGTCCTTACAAAGAGAGAGATATTTGAAGATACAGAGGAGACACAGAGAAGAGAAAGGAGGCAGAGATTAGAGTGGTGCATCTATAAGTCATGGAAAGCCAAGGATATCAGCCATCACCAGAAGCTAGGAAGAATCAAGAAGGGATTCTTCCGCAAAGCCGTCAGAGGCAATGTTGCATTGCCAACACCTTGATTCATGATTCCCAGCCTACAGAACTGGGAGATAATAAATTTTTCATTTTGAGTCACTGAGTTTGTGGTTCTTTGCTATGGCAGCCCAAGGAAACTAACACAACTTCTTTTAAGTGAAACTGGAATTTGCTCAGAGAAAATCCCAAGAGAAGGATGCTCAAGGATGAACCTTCTCATGGAGCCAAACTGTCTCATATCTTTCATCAGTTTGCCTCATTCAAAAGCCCTTTCTTCTTCTTTTGAGGCCTGTAATAGTCAGTGTTTCCCTCCCTTGCTCCAACATCACCTCCTAGCCTCATAGAAGATTTAGGCCTCTTTTTTTCCTTTCCAGTTCGATTCTTACCATTTCCTTGGGTATCTTCAACATATAAGTGATTGGGTCAACTAACACCCAACTATGATAGGTGTCAGTGTCCACTTATGAGTGAGAATATGTGGTACTCAGTTTTTTGTTTCTGTGATAGATCTGACTCCAAATAGATGGGCACATTAATACATACATTTAAGGAGCAAAAGACAGGCTTGGGGGTGGTAGAAAGTGTGGTGGTGTGATGAGCTTCAGCTGGGTGATGAGGCTTGTACACTTGCTGGGGGAGCGGCCAAAGAAAATCCTAGACACCAGGATTCCTCTCCTCTGAGGAACTTCTATCCTTTTCGCTGCTCCCATGGCCATATCTGAAGATGGCTGCTCTGTTTACCATATGTACAGCCCTTTCCTTAATTATAGTCTCCTATTTCACCCATCATCTTCCTCCAAGTAAGCTAGTCTTCATCTTCATTGAGACCCCTCTGTCATAGGGACTATTAATCCCAAGTCCTTGATCTCATAGTCCCCTCTGTCATAGGGACTATGAATACCCTAAAATTATTTTCAGATTATTTTCCCAAACTGCAGTCCGCTGCTAGCTAAAACTTACACATCCATGCAAATCAAAGCCACCACAACTGTGTGGGTGACCCACAGTGCTGCTCTGCAGTCTACTCATTTTTTTTCTGAGTCAATTTTCTTTGGCTGCTCCCCCAGCAAGTTTACAAGCTGCACCACCCAGCTGAAGCTCATCACACCACCCACGCTTTCCACCACCCACAAGCCTGTCTGTTGCTCCTTAAATGTATATATTAATGTGCCCATCTGTTTGGAGTCAGCGATCTATCACAGAAACAAAAAACTGGGTACCACATATTCTCACTCATAAGTGGACCCTGACACCTATCATAATACTACAAAAAAATGATTGGCAATAGTGGGCCACTGCCAGGGGAGGGAGAGGTGCACATAACATCAATATAAGGGTGCCTGATTCTAAACCAAGTAAAGTGAGGTTCAGTGGGAGGCCCAACACCTCACTGTACCTAAACCACTCATGCACCCAATCCTGACTTCTACCCCACAACTTTAAGAAATAAAATTTTTTTAAATGCCCATCTTCCCTCCTCAGCTTGTGTCTCAGAGGGAGAAATGCTGTGCCTCTCTGTTGCAAGAAGAGAAGAAAGATCTCCCTGGTAGTGGTGACTGTATTCTAGAAATCCTTCTCACAGTATCAACTGTTGTGGTTACCCCACCGAGAAGGATAGACACCGCCACCCAAACTTTGGTTCAAATGTCAAGACTGAAGTTGTCCTATGTGGACCAAGATTGTATGAATAGGTTTATTCCCCACATCCTGAGGCTTTCCTGGGCAGAGCAGGGCAGGTTTCCAAGAAGGTTCAAAACTGGCTTGAGAGGGCAGGGGAAGGAGACAGACAGGCTTGGCTTTTATGGCAATTAGGGGTTGGACCTGGGGTGATGGTGGTCCTTAATTGGCTTGGGCTTCTGTGGTTTGAACTTCACACCAGCACCAACGAAGGGAGCACCTGGACTTTCTTAACAACCTGCCCAGGCGTGGGGCAGAAGGGGAAGGAGGAGTGGTAGAGCTTAAAAGCGATCAGCAAACATTACAAACAGAGTCAGACTCTTTTTCACGCTCTCCAAGAAGAGCTGGATTTGAATCCTAGGTCTATTATTTATTAGCTGAGAGATCCTCAAAAGTCATTCAATGGTCCCCAACTGTATCCAAAACAAAAAACTGAATAAATAATTTTTTAAAGCCCTTTAGCCATTTCTGAGCCTAATTTCCAGACCGATTTCATGAGGCTAATAGCGCCTTCCCATTGTGTAGTTGCTGGGCTCGGTGGCTCAGCCTGTAATCCCGTGCCTTTGGGAGGCTGAGGTGAGTGGATTGCCTGAGCCCACGGGTTCGAGACCCACCTGGGCAGCGAGACCTCATCTCTACAGTGAATCAAAAAATCAGCCGGGCGTGGTAGCGCATGCCTGTAATTCCGGCTACTCGGAAGGCTGAGGCGGAAGGATCGCCGGAGCCCAGCAGGTCGAGGCTGCGGTGGCTGGGAGCGGCCACTGCACTCCAGTCTGGGCAACAGAGTGAGACTCCAACTCAAAAAAAAAAAAAAAAAAGAATTAAGAGAGATCATGTATACTCAGTATCCAGCATATGGAAGATCTTCAGCACGGGAACCTTCTCCCCTGCCCTCTCCAAGACTAGCCCTTTACCATGTGCCCTGGATTGCCTCCCTTCGTGCCTCTTCTGATATCTCACTTACCACCTTTTTCTCCTGTGTCTTCCATTTCTTCCTCTCCACCAGCTTCTCTATTTATTGGAAATATTCAGAGTGCCCGTAGGCCCCAGGGGCACCTCAAACAACACATTCCTAACACAAACCCTTAGCTACCCCACATGTCTCCATGCCACCAGCTGCAAATCTTTTTGGTGCTCCAGAAATGTTCGTGATGTCCTTAATATCTCCCTTCCATATGCTGAACATCTCATTGGTCACCTAATTTGATGGATTTCATCTCTAACTTTACGACCCTTACCTTGTCATTATCTCTCAGATTTGGTCACTGTCACAAGTTTCTCAAGACTCCATTTTAGCTTTCTTTTTTCTTAAACATATTTTTTATTTTAAAATTGTGGGGTACAGTTAAGGTTAGGTATACAAATATGTATTGTGCAGGTATCCTTGTTGATGCAGTATGCCCCTCACCGTCCCCAGACAGATATTGACTACCGTTAATCCCACCTCCCTTCTTAACTACTCTGTTTAAAAAGCTTTTTTTTTAATTTTGCTTTTCTGGTTATATAAAAAATCCTGCTTGTATTATAGTAAAAAGGGAAAGAAGCACAAAAGCCTTATAAACAGGAGAAAACCGAAAGAAAATAAACCAAAATGTTACCAGCGATCCTCTCTACATAGTAAGATTATGGATTTTTTTTGTGTGCTTTTGTATAGCTTCCAAATTTTCTACAATGCGCATATATTACTTTCATAAATGTTATTTTAAATAACAAACTCCACTGGCTTTCTCGTGATTCCTTTTAAAAATCCAAACTCCTGAGCGTTACACACAGGGCACTTCATGATACGCTTCTGTGGTAGCCAGTTTCCATGACGACCCCCCAGTAATTCTTGCCTTCTGGTATACCTATATTAAATAGGGCCAACCTGTGTAACCAACAAGCTATTGGTGACATGGAGGTATGTGGTTTCCGAGACCAAGTCGCAAACAACGGAAGGCTTCTGTCTTACATTCTCTTGAATCCCTTGCTCTGGGAGATACCACCTGCCACGTCATGAGGACACCCAAGTAGCCCTCTGGAATGGTCCATGAGACGAAAAATTTCTGCCAAAAAAAGAGCACTGAACTTGCCAGGCATGCGAGTGAGCCCCCCAGAAGCAGATCCTCTGGCCCCATTGCCAACTTTAGATGACTACAGCCACAGCAGGCAATTTGTCTGAAGCCTCAGAAGAGACCACCCCACTAAGCTGGTCCCAAATTCCTGACCCACAGAAACGTGGAACTAATGTATTGTTTCTTAAGCCACTAAGTTTTGAGTTAATCTATTGCATGGCAACAGATCTCTAATGCGAGCCTCATAGTATGCTTTTACCTTCACCTCAAAACTCCCTCTTGTACATTATACTCCCACTATACTGAACTTACAACCAACTCCTAGATACTGTAAATTCATTTATTTGCATTTGTTAATTCCACTGCTGAGCGCTCCTTCTTTATTGTCTTTCAAAACAGCTCAAAACTCACCTCCCCAGAGAGTTAATTCCTTGCTCCTTTGCACAGCTCTGACCCTTTTCCTCTTATCTCTGTAAAAGCATTTATCCTAATCTACTGTAATAAATCTACAAGCATGTTCACATCTTTCTCTAGACCATGAGGCATTCCAGGTCAAGGCCTAATCTTTATTAATCTTTGTGTCTCCAGCACCTAACAGTGCCTAATACATAGAAAACGATAAATAAATCGTTGATGAATGAACAGACACCTGAATGACTGACTGAAAGAGGAATTATAGTACCAATACTGTCTTAGCCAGAATAGAAACTTCATGCAAAATCTCTGCATGTTAGCTCAGACATGATGTTGGAAAAAAAAAAAATCTGTCAAAGAAATGACCCATAAACCAAGTTAACAAGACACAACCACAAATTAATCAGGTTGATACTACTTTAGCTGTGGGGTTAACTAATAAAGTAATGTCAAAGAATGAAATAGAATAATTAGGCAAAATCTAAATTCTGAAGAAAACACAGTAGAATCCTACCATAGCAGGCCTTATTAAATTGTAGATTTAGATATACCTTGGACTGAATTGTGTCTCTCAAAACACTGTAAATACCAACGAAAGGACTAATGTGACACAATTAGGCCTCATGACTAATTCCAGTAATTCCTGTGTCATTTGTAAATATTTTGCTTCTGAACCCAGTGGTACGAATTGATTAGCAAAGTTAGTTAACAAAGAACACATTTATCCAAAACACTTGCTCTTTCAAACCAAGAAACATGCCTCTCTGAGGTAGCCAGTACTTATTTCTACCGACTGAAACTGTGGCTCAATTGCTTGTTTATAAAACTTTTTTAAAAGCCAAAAATTCATTTTCATCTCTCTAAGACCCTGTAATATTATTTTTGAAGACCTGAGAATTTAATTAGACCACGTCCAAGTTCATACAGCCGTGGCTCAATCTTATCCACAAAGTAAGGTAATTTCCAACATGGAAACTCAGAATCACAGGAGAAGTTTGTATAACAATGGTATTATATGTTTTATGCTTGCTAGCAGTCATCTGTAAAATCTCCTGGGTTCAGTGGATTGTCTTAGTCTGTTTAGGCTGCTATAACAAAATACCTTAGACTGGGTAATTTATAAACAACAGAAATTTATTTCTTATAGTTCTAGAGGCTGGAAAGTCTAATATCAAGGCACTGGCGGATCCAGTGTCTGGTGAGGGTTGCTCTCTGTTTCCAAGATGGCCAAGAGGCTACCATAGGCCTTTATGCAAAGGCACTAATCCCATTCATGAGGGTAGACCCCTCATGACTTAATCACTGTCAAAGGCTCCACCTCTTAACAACATGACCTTGGGGATTAGGTTTCAATATATGAATTTTGGAGGGACACAAAAACATTCAGACCATAGCATGAGTTTTTGTTTGTTGTTTATTTGAGGGAGGTGAATATTATATTTTTAACTACTGCTTCAATTTTTTTTAGTAATTTTAGATCTATTTATAGTTTCTGCTTCTTCTAAAGACAGTATTTTTATTCTATTTTTCTGGATAATTGCTTATTTCATATTTTAAATTTATTGTCACAAATTTGTTCACAGACGTTCTTTTTTCATTATAGAGATATAGGGTACATGTCAGGATTAGCTACACAGGTGGGCTGCATGCAGGTGAAATTTGGGCCTCCAGTTGGTTCTCACTTCCACTGATTTAGGGTCAGGTACACTTTGTGTTGTTATGTGACTCCCCTCCCCTGACAGTGTCCAATAACTGCAAATCTCTCCCTTGTGTTAATGTGACTAATGTTCAGGTTCCACTTATGAGTGAGAATACGCAGTATTCAGTTCTTTGTTTCTGTGATAGATCCCTAGGTATTATGGTCTCCAACTCCATTTAATTTGCTGCGAGGTCCGTGATTTTGTTCTTTTCTGTGGCTCAATTGTGTATATGTACCTCATTTTCTTTATCCTGCCCACTTTTGATGGACAGTAGGGTTTGTTTGCCATCATAAATAGCGTGACTATGAACATGTATGTGCAGCGGTCTTTTTTATAGTGCAATTTGTGATCCTCTGGGTATATTTCCAGAAGGGGGATTGCTGGATTGCACGGAAGGTCAATTTTTAGTTCTTTTAGAAATCACAGCCGGGCTTGGTGGCTTAGCCTGAAATCCTGCACTTTGGGAGTCTGAGGTGAGTGGATTGCCTGAGCCTGCAGGTTCGAGACCCGCCTGGGCAACTTGGAGAGACCTCATCTCTACAATAAATCAAAAAATCAGCCGGGCGTGGTCGTACGCACCTGTAATTCCAGCTACTTGGAAGGCTGAGGCGGAAGGATCGTCGGAGGCTGCGGTGACTGGAAGCGGCCACTGCACTCCAGTCTGGGTGATGGAGTGAGACTCCAACTCAAAAAAAAAAAAAATTTAAAGGAAATCACCACACTGCTTTCCACAGAGGTTGAACTAGCTTACACTCTCCCCAACAGTAAAGAAGCATTCCCTTTTCTCTGCACTGGCACCAGCATCTGTTGTTTTTGTTTGTTTGTTTGTTTGTTTGTTTGTTTGTTTTTATTAATGATGGTCATCCTTACTGGCATTAGGTGGTATCTTGTAATTTTGATTTGCATTTCTCTGATGATTAGTGAGGCTGAGCATTTTTTATATGCCTGTTGACTGTTTGTATGTCTTCTTTTGAAAAGTGTCTATTCATGTCCTTTGCCCACGTTTTAATAGGGTTGTTTGTGTTTTTTTTCCTTTCAGCATGTTTGAGTTCCTTGTAGATCCTGGATGTTAAGCCTTTGTCAGATATATAATAAGCAAATTTTTTTCCCATTCTGTGGGTTGTCTCCCCAGTCTATTAATAGTTTATTTTGCTGTGCAAAAGCTTTTCAGTTTGATGAGGTCCCACTTGTCTATCTTAGCCTTAAGACTTCAAACTTTACTGTAAGGCTACAGTAACCAAAACAGCCTGGTGTTGGTACAAGAATAGGCACACAGACCAATGGAACAGAACAGAGATTCTATAAGGAGAAATTCAATCTCTCAACCAGCTCATCTTCAACAAAGCCACCAATTACAGCCACTGGGAAAAATAGACCATATTTTAGCAAGTGGTGCTGAGAAAACTGGCTGGTCACATGCAGAAGAACAAAACTGGACCCCTACCTATCACCATATATACAAATCAACTCTAGATGGATCAAAGATGTAGACATAAAGCCTCAAACTCTAAAAATCCTAGAAGAAAATGTAGGAAACACTTTTATGCTCTTTGGAGTAGACAACCGATTCTTGACCAAATCCCCGCAGATGTTCTTTTTAAACTATCAACTGAATCTATAGTTTTGTTCCCTTTTGATTTATTTATTTTGATTTATTATTGTTTTATTTGTTCTCTCTCTTCTTGTCATTTAGAGTAATAATTGCTAGAATTTTGGCTATTTTAGAAAAAATTGCAAGAATTTTGTTTATTTAATTTGTGTTCTTAAATAACAACTTTTATTTTATTGAGCTTAAGATTTGTGCACTTTTAGTTGTGGAAAACTGCCAGTGGAGGGGGGGTGGGATTGGCAGTTGAGGGAACCTGCCAGGGGAGGAAGGGACACACCTCATCAACAAGGGTGCCTGCATAATGATCATTTGTATACCTAACCCTGAATTATACCCCACATCTTTAAAATAAAAAGGGAGGGGGGAGAAAATTTATACAATCTTCAATTATTTTCTTTTACATTCTGTTATATGACCATTCAGATATCTTTTCCTAGATGTCTTATATGTTTTTGCCTAGAAATTTGTATGTCATCCAAATTTTAAATTCATTAAACAGCCATAAAACTCAAAAAAAAAATAAAGATTGGTGCACTTTTTTGTTTATTCTTATAGCTCACTAAACTCTTTTTAGAGAAAAAGAAAGCAAAGGAATGTTGAGCACAAGATTTAGAATGATGACTACTTTGAGTTGAGGGAGTCAGGGACCCATGGGAATGGGAGAACCACGCTTTCAGATCTAGACTATCGCTAAGGTTCTACCTTTAATTTGGAGTAGTAGTTTCATGATTTTTATTACATTACTAAAAATAAATACACACCCAGGTCATGTCTAGACTACTGATGTCTCTGTCATGGGCTAGGGATTACAGTTACCCAGTTCTGGAAACCTCAGCTTCAAAGATTTATTAGGGAGTTCTACTTGACCGGTGCAGTGGTGCTATGACATTGGTGCCTTCCGGTTGTGGCAGATAATTGAATGTACCTTTTCTTTCTCTACTGTAATGCTCTGTGTTAGAGTGTTATCTTCTGAGAATCTACATCCACATTTTCCTGCACCCCTTCTAAGAATCTACATCCCTTCTTTGGGGCCAATCAGGAGAACCCCAAATTCTTGGCTTCTGGGTTCCATATTCAAAATCTTCCTGCTATAGTCACTCCCATTTCTCCAGGCAAAACCTTTTCTCAGATTCTCCCCAGCACAGGATCTATATCTGGTCCACAAGGACATTCACCTCATCACCCCACCCCCATTCAGTGGAAACATAATTTCTCTCATTTCATCCATCTACCCTCCCTCTGTCTTAGAGCATCTGGCCAGCCTCTTGCCATTATATGTTTCCAAGCATAAATCAGATACCAATTCCTACATTTTATAAATTATAAGAGATAGAAAAAAAACTATCTGAATGGTTATATATTTGAACCCTACCCCCATGAAGCTGGGAGAAGGGGAGGAAACACTTAGCTCACCTACAATGCTCTCATTCTAGAGTTCCTCATGAATGTTCAAGTCTCCCCTTACATACTCTGAAAGTAAGTCAAAAAATCAACTTCATAAGTTTCTCTTGTTCTTCATACATGCTCTGACACATGATGTTCTCAGCTCTTGCCAAAATTCCAAGACAAGAAAAATGTTGACCTGTAACATGCTGTTATCTAAATTTGGATTGTGAGTTCATTTTCAGTGTGGTCTTACCTATGGGAATTGGTGCAGATTACATTAAGGAATTGCCCCTGCCAAGTCATTTTGCACCCTCTATTGCCACAGTATTACTGACTCAGGACAAATTTTTCTGTTAATTTCTTAGCAAATGGCATAAATTCAAACCCCAGGTCAACATGAAGCACGGGCTAGTCATTAAAGATTCTCAGGAAATTTTTCTAATTGTGACAGACAAGTTACCTTGTCGCCTCTCTGTTTTTTTAATTTTCTTTTTTTTTTTTTTTTTTTTTAGTTGGAGTCTCACTCTGTCACCCAGGCTGGAATGTAGTGGCATGCTCATGGCCACCACAGCCTTGACCTGCCGGCTCAGGCAATCTTTCCACCACAGCCTTCCAAGTAGCTGGAACTACAGGTGTGCGCCACCATACCCAGCTAATTTTTTTATTTATCATAGAGACAAAGTCTCACCAAGTTGCCCAGGCTGGTCTTGAACCCCTGGACTCAGGCAATTCTCTCGCCTCAGCCTCCCAAAGTACTGGGATTACAGACTTGAACCACCACGGCTGGCAGATTATTTTTCTTAATTCATCCTTTTACTGACAGTATGTCCCATTGAAGGATTTGCCTTTATTCAAGAGTCCGATGCATCCTCCCTCCTACTTTAAGCCAAAGACTCATTGTCTAACCCTATATGGATACTGTAACACAATTCCCTAGATTACAGAAACTGGCAACCCCCCAGTCCCCCAACCCTACCCTCAGGGCAGCTAAGGTGCTTATTGATCTAGATTTTAATGTCCTCCTCATTTTTGGTCCCTCTGAATCCCCCTTACCTTCCTGTAATATTGGTTCTGTATGTAAAACAATGTCTGCCATCATTTCTTAAGAGCTGACAGGAAGCTAATTCATGCTAACTCACTCCAACCAATAATTTCCATCCCTTAATGTCCAGTGGCTCCCCTCTGTGAGATATTATTTCTTCCACTTGAACGTCTGTCTATAGGAAACCCAGTGTCCCCAATTCAGTGTACTAGTCTATAAGCACCAACTTTTCCACTACACCCAAACCAAGTCTAAAAGTCCTGGTTAGAAATTATAATGAACTGCAGTTCTTAGATTCCACCCCAAACCTACTGAGGCACAATCTCTGAGATGTATGATCCAAGAATATGTATTTTAAACAAGCTTCAGAGGTGTTGACAAGGTCCCCCTAAAGATGCGGAAACACTGTCTTAGTTTGCAGCATGATGCTGAGTTCCCAGTATTCAAGTGAAAGATTTCAACTAAGTATGCAGAGAACATTTTAGAAACATGGCAAATATATTTTCTCAGGTATAACAGGTAATAGGTCTTTTCTGTTTTAATGGATTATTAAATTAGTTTAGATAAATGTTATAATGACATTGAAACAATTGCAAATTTTATTTATTATAAAAGTAGGGGTTATTAATAATTCAGAAGGTTTACCTGCTCATCATACTCTCTCTGAAGAATTTCAATTGTTTTTTGATATTGTGGTATTAGCAAAAATGAAGATAAAACAATGTACTCGGAAAAAATTATAATGTATGTGAAGGATTCCCTCTCCCCCTCACCAAAACGGAACAGAATAGAACCAACCAGGGCATCAGTGGACACTTCCCCAGGCTCAACAAAGTCCCGCTGCTCTCTTTCCTACCCTCTACTCAATCTAGATCTTATCCTTCCTACAAGGCCAAACTTAGGTCTCAAAATATCTGGGGATTCTTTCCCCAATACTGGAGCCCACAGAGATGTCACCTTTGCCATAATGCTACAATATTCTTTATATCACCTGATCATGTCTTGCCTTATATCATTCACTGTTTTGTATATTAAACAGAGATTTAGTAACTCATTTCAGTTTTAAAACCCATTGCATCCTCTCAGTGTTGTTGTGGACTGAATATTTGTTTCTCCCCCCAAAATTCATACATTGAGATTCTAAACCCAAATTTTATGGTATCAGGAGGTGGGGCCTTTGAGAGGTAAATGGGTCATGAGGGTGGAATCCTCATGCATGAGATTAATGTCCTTGTAAGAAGAAATACCAGAATGTTCTTATGTTCTCTCTCTCTCTCTCTCTCTCTCTGTGTGTGTGTGTGTGTGTGTGTGTGTGTGTCTGTCTGTCTCTCTCTCTCTCTCTCTCTACCCTCCCATCATGTAAGGATACAAAGAGAAGACACCATCTGTAAACCAGGAATCAAACCCCTCACCAGAACCCAATCATGCCAACACCTTGATCTTGGACTTCCCAGACTCCAGAATTGTGAAAAATAAATGTTTGTTTAAGCCCCCAACCTACGTTAATTTGTTATAGCAGCTCAAACTGGCTAAGACAAGCATAACTTTTTTTTTAATGTAATCACGGATCTAACCAAATACAATCACTTTGAAGAAAAAATGTATATGTATATATGTATTATGTCACATATATGTATTTTAACAATGTTATCATTGCTGACAACATTTTTCTAAGTCAGACACATTTCTTTATGATCACATCTTAAATGTCTTAGATCTTCAGAAAAGTTCTGAGTTCTTAGAACTGTGTTAGGTAATTCTTTTTTTAAAGTCCTACATTCAAATCAGGCACACACTGAAGTAGAGTTAAGGAGTGATATGCCTGGATGAAGTATGATGAAGGAACTAGGACACTGAGGTAGGTTATCGAAGGACAGGATCTGGCAGAGAGAAATGGCAGTAGACAAGCTCTCAAAAGTGGAACAGGTATGGAGGGGGTGGAAACTGTCTCAGATAATTAGGTCCGTCTTCTACATCAGTCACATTCCCAACATCGGCAACCGTCTGCTAGGCTTTGCTTGCCTCATTAGGGTTCCTTTTGAAAGACAAGGGTTGCTGGAGAAAATAAAGGGAAAGTATATCTTGCTGCTTGGTCTCTAGACTTGTCACTACAGAAGACAACTGAATGCACCACAACACTGTGAGAAGACCAGGAAGCTGGTCTCTGCTCAGATACATTTCTGTGCTAAACGTTAACTTGAAGATAGGCATTGGTGAGAGTTTTAGTCCCTGTATCCCCAGCATTTCTGTGATGCTGCTGCACAGTAGACACTTACTGAGTGTTTGCTGAATGAATGAATGTTAGCAAATTGGAGCCTTTTTGGAAATGAACTACCTTGTCTCTGGATGCATGATGACTTCAGTGGAAAATTTCATCTCTTTAAAATGTTGTGAACTAATATTCAGGATCTACAAGGAACTCAAAAGTGCCAAAAAGAAAAAAAAAAACAGCTCCATTTAAAAGTGGGCAAAAAATGTGAATAGACATTTCTCAAAAGAAGATATACGGGCAACAAACAGACACATGAAAAAGTGCTCAGCCTCACTCATCAACAGAGAAATGCAAATCAAAACCACATTGAGATATCACCTAACCCCAGTAGGAATTAGGAATGGCCATCATTAATAAAAAAATAAAAAATAAACAGATGCAGGTGAGGATGTGGAGGAAAGGGAATGCTTCTACACTGCTGGTGGGAATGCAAACTAGTTCAACCTCTATGGGAAACAGTGTGGCGATTTCTAAAAGAACTAGAAAGTGACCTTGCATATGACCCAGCAATCCCCCTTCTGGGAATACTCAAATCATTCTACAAAAAAGATACCTGCACACGCATGTTCATTGCAGCACTATTCACAATAGCAAAGACATGGAACCAACCGTACTGCACATTGAAACTGGACTGGATTTTAAAAAGTGTTACATATACACAATGGAATATTACACAGTCATAAAGAAGGACAAATATATGGACTTCACAGCAACTTGGATGGATCTAGAGTCTATAATATTCGGTGATCTATCACAGAAACAAAGAACAGAGTACCACATGTTCTCACTCATAAGCAGACCCTGAACATTTACCATAATACTATAAGGGATTGGCAGTAGTAGGATACTGCTGGGATTGGGGGAGACACAACATCAATATGGGTACCTGATCTCAAGCCAGGCAGAGTGGGGACCAAAGGGAGGCCCAAACTTTACCTGCATTATGTCTACTTGTATATGTAATCCTGAATTGTACCCCACATCTTTAAAATTTAAAAAAAAGTCATGAACTGAACCATGACTAAATAATGAATATCCATGTGTAAATATAGAATATCCATGTGTAAATATAGAAAAAGTAGTGGGAAGAATTGAATATAAACCAGAATAAGACCTGTTCTTGAATGATGGATGGTTCTCTAATTTCTCTTTGTAATAGTTTTCTACTAAACCAAAGATTTGAATATTTGAATAAATATGTAAATATACCTTTAAGCATTTAAATAGCCACAGTTACCAGAAGTGTATTTTCTCAAGTGGAGAAAAGTCAGCAAATACACGATGAAGATAGAAGCCACATGGTGACAGGCAAAGCCCAAGAGCAGGCTGTGACTTTGCGTCACCTGATGAGACTTGGGGCACTAGGCCAAATAAGATCCTGCCTTAATTATTTTGTCTTAACTCATCACTGCCTCTGGTAAATTTGAGAAGTCTTCACTAATTTCATATATATATATATATATGTACTATATTAACTTAGATTATTTATTATTTCGGTATTTTTTTTCAAACTACAATTGTTTTGCTGTTACGTATTTGGTGCTACACAACAGAAGAAAAATTGTTTTGCCATAAGCATCAAATTTTAGTAAAAATTATAAGATGTAGTGTTTTTATAAGCATCAATACTGCCCCTGGTAACAAATATTCCAAAAATATATTCGCTTAATTAAAGATAAATGTGCATGAACTAGATACATTTTATGCATTACTCAAAAATGAACAATCCTCACCTCACTCAGAACTGATATTTACATAGAATATAATCCCAGTGGAAAGCCACATTTAAATAATAAAAATATTTTCCTGTGAAGTTTTTTTATAAAGGCTAAGCCAAAAAGAACATAGCTCACAATTGTGCAGCCAAAACAAAGATATTTTTTAATGATTTTTAGAGTGGTTCCCCAGTGAAATATAGTCCTAAATTCTGTATTTCTTTTGTGTGTCCTATTCTGAAAACAGGGATTATCAAGTGTTCCTGGCTCTAGGTTCTGGTGCTACGGACAGCTGAGCATCCTAGAGGACTGGAAGCAGAGAAAACTGTTGACTCAGATGAAGGTACCATGTCAGATTATGGGGATCCAAAAATAAGTAAGAGCAACAGGCTTAAGCCCTCTCCCTGGGAGCTGTCATAGCTCTAGGGAGGACTTGTCCATTACAGCAGCATCCTCTAAGAGATATCAGGGCCAATCCTATCAAGCTTCACACCCATTTTTCCCAATCTCTCTTGTCCACACTGCTCTCTGTATGTCTAATTTTGACCTATTCCCTTCCTCGCAAATCTTTCCAGTGGGCCCCTGGACCTCCCAATCTGCAACTTACAAATGCCTCTGTGTCTTCTCCGTGTTCTTGGGCCTTGAATAAAAATCTGGCTTTCTCCTGTGAATACACTCTGATCCTTTTCCCTCTCAGCCCTCTGGAAGCAGCCCCACATACTTCTAAAAGGGGTCTTCTGGATCCCAATGCTACTTTAAAACCATCCTTCACATGTTCTTGATCCTGAGAGGTTCTTGCCAGCTTCTCCCTCTATTCAATGCCAACAAACTACTTAACCTAGAATCACTGCCTTCATTTTTTGAAGAATTTGACTCCTAGTCATGGAAACTTTTGGCACTCAAATTCATTATCATTCTCTGTGACTTCAACAACCACATGGAGAAAGCAAAAATATGTGGCAAGAAGCTCAATGTGACTAGGAAGGAAGCAAATGCAATTTAAAACAAAATCCTATCAGTTTCAATGCTCATCAGTTTGGCAAACTTGTTACAATCATAAGCCTGGTGATATCAAGTTTATTGAGGATGTGAATACATGATAATTCTCATGCACTCATGGTACTGTATCTTGGTACGGCCACAGTGGAGAGCAATTTTGCAATAAGAGCCAACTTAAAGGTAAATATACCCAGAAATGCTGCTTCTAGACATACTCCCACATATACAAGGAAACAAACATTGCAAAGGTGATTTCAAAATTGTATGTCCATGCAAAACAACCCAAATGTCCATCAACAGATGAATAGAAAATTACTTGTGGCTTATTCATACAGTAGATTGGTACATACAATTAAAGTACAAATAAAAACATGAAGTTGGATAATGGTTATCTCCGGAGTAAGAAAGAGAGTACTGGGACTCAAGATGGGCACAAATGAAGCTTCATCTGTATCTATTATGCTTCATTTATTACGTTGGAAAGGAGAGAGAAAAACATAAAATGAATAGGGCTAAAAGTTTGAACCTGAGTAACAGGTAAATTTCTTAAAAGAAAAAGAAGTTCAGCCAACTCTTCTTGGCAACAAGATTGGAAACCTTGGATAGCTTAAGAATTTCAAACATCCTACCAATAAAAATGTTGTCTACACAGGAAAAAGGAAAGATGCTTGGCACCTATTCAATTAATTTCATTGGTATTAGGCAACTAAGATTAAAATCTGCATGAAATTAACTCATATGCAGACTAAATTATTCTTGAGTATGTAATATTTATTAAAATTACCAAATAACAGTCAAATCCCACTCCACTTTGTACTATATGGAAACAATCTTATACAAATAGAAATTTCTAAACAGTTCGGGAAAAAAAATAGTAATTTGTTTCTACACCTGGCCTTACTTAAGGAGAGTAATGTTTTATTTATTCAATATCATTGTGAAATGAAGTGTTTCAAATAATTTTACACTTTTAAATGCCAAGACTTATTTTTTATATAATTATAGCCACTTGGAATCATTTTTTTTTGGAAAGCTATTACACATTTGGATGTTTTTCTCTTTCTTATGGCAATAGACAGAATATGATTAAAGTTTTGTGTTGACTTAGAGTCAGGCTCCTAATCTCATCTTGTCTTATAATTCCAAAAAGGACCCTTGTCCACCTTTGTCTCCAGGAAATGGATGTAATAGTAGTTCCCTTCATACTTTGGGCTGCTAAACAATTGCTGGATGTTTCTTCAGAAAAATTGCTCTTGTTCATAACCAAGTCACTTCTTCCATCAATTTCATTGAGCTTGAGTAACATCTATTCACAAATACATACGTGCCAATATCCCTTTATTCCCATGATGTTTCTGATTGATCTGGCCCATACTTCATAATTATCTTCATCAAAATTAATAGCAGTAATCTGTACACAAGGACTGTTTACCCCAGCAGTAAATGACTGCAAGGTTTGAATTGTGTCTGTTTAACATCCATGTCCCTCTTTACCCTCGGGCTGTCAGTTTCCAGCAGCAGCTTTCCTAGGTCTCATTTCTAATTTGCTGTTTCTGCTCCATCAGGAAATGATGTCCTTTATTCTTAAGTAAAAATAAATATAAATGACCTAAGTGTGTAAGCTTCCCTGCGTAAACCATTTTTTAAGTTCCATTTGTATGTCTATTTCTTGCAACTGCAATGCCACAGAACAATCCAGCAGCTAGAGTCTCCCTCTGATATAGTGAGGACTGCTAAGCTTGGAGCCACTGTCTGCAAGCCAGAGGTGAATTGACTCTAGTGATTCCACTGTACCTCCTTCTTTTGATTCCTCTTCTGCATAGACAGCATGGCATTTGATGCCAGTGCGTTCTTATTCTTGAAAATTTTCAGATCAAATTCTGGTACTTGGGAAATGTTATTAAAGGACTTCTGACAGACAGACTGATCGAAAAAGCATCCATCATAATTATTACTCCATGCTGGATTTTTAAGTTGCCTGCTAGACTTTATTTAATTCCACATACTTCCAAACTAAGAAAAAGTTTAAAGGAAACATTCCACTCTCTAAGCCAGTTTTCAGCAAACTGCAGCCTGCAGCCCAAATCCTGGCAGTTTTTGCAAATATAGTTTTATTGGAACTCAACTCAATAGTTTACATATTATCTAGAATTGCTTTCATCCTGAGATGGCAGGGTTGAGTGGTAGAGACAAAGACTGAATGGCCCTCAAAGCCTAAACTATTTATAGAAGAAGTTAGCAGCCCCTGATCTAGGCTAACCAGTCACCTCATCTAAATAGATCTATTTCCACATTGAGGAGCATTCCAAAAATAGTTTTCTTTTTCTAAATGAAAAAGTAAAAAGATATCAGACAGACTACCCAGCAAATGCTTTTTATTGAGCTACTTTAATGTCATTGGTAAATTCTTAACAGCTGACATTTTTCCTACTGGACTAAGGAAGTTATAGGCAACTGTGGAGTTTATGTAAGTAACCTCACAAGAATTTCTCCTCTCACTGCAACAAAAATGCATAGGAAAGTACACATCATGGTTTTATCTGAAACATAAAATTGGATAAGAGCTAGGAAACCCCTAAAGTAGTAGTTGTGCTACACAACACAAAGCATAATTGATGCAATGTTAGACCTACAGATTGGAAAAATTACAAACACTGAGAAATGACAAATAATTAATAGACTGTAATATTATTAAGGCAACCTAAGTTTTAAGGAAATAAAACAACATTATTTGGAACTACTTGCATTTTATCTGAGTTATGACATTATAATATTAAGAAAAGGAAATATAATTTCTGTCTAAATTTGGTACCAGAAAGCAAAACTAACTTCTATAATTTAACTGCTATATTTTGTGAGGCATATCAAGGACTTGCTTGCTGGATATGGTTATAAAGTGTGAGGGAGCATGATTTGACTCATGTTAACCCAAATCCATGAAATAACTGTTTAAATGTTATATGAGTTCCAACATATTTCTATATGTAGCACATATGTTTAACAAGCCCATTGGGTGCAATTTCATTAAAATTCAGCTTGATTTTTGCCTCCCAATACCCCTTAAAACTATTCAGTGAAGAAAGATTTGCCCCTGCACTGGATAAGAACTCAAAAGGTCTCATGAGTTTTCCCTTCATTTTAAGGTAATAAACATTGCTATAGTCACTTAAGAAGAGAATTCAGTCCCACTTCAAAAATTAAGAGTCCAGGCCAAGACATTAATGAACACTTCAACCTCCACTCAACTAATAGTACCGTATACCTCATGCCATTCTTACTAAGGGCAGGTACTATTTTGTGTATCTAACCTCAAAAAAAAAAAAAAAAACCTGAAGAACTACAATAATAAAGATAGCATGATATTGGTGAAAAAATAGAAATATAGATTGGAACAGAGAGCCTAGAAAAAGACACATGCAAATATAGTCAACTGATCTCTGAAACAGAAGCAAAGGCAATTCAATGGAGAAAGGATAATCTATTCAATAAATGATGATAGAACAATTAGATGTCTATAGCCAAAAGAAAAATAACCTCAACATAGATCTTACACATTTTATAAAAATTAACTCAAAAGAGATCACAGACCTAAATGCAAAATGCAAAACTATAGAACTTCTAGAAGAAAACCTCGAAAAAAATATAGGTGACCTCCGGCTTGACAATGAGTTTTCAGATTCAGCAAAAGCAAAATCCATGAAAGAAAAAATAGACGATAAGTTGGCCTTTATTAAAATTTAAAACTTCTGCTCTGCAAAAGACACTGGTAGAGAATGAAAAGACAGCCAAAGACTGGGTAAAATCTTTGCAAAATATATTCTAATAATGAACTTGTATCCAAAATACACAAAGAGCTCTTAAAATTCAGCAGTAAGAGCACAAGCAATATCATTTTAAAATGGGTAAAAGATCTAAGCAGACACTTTGCCAAAGAAAATATACAGATGGCAAATAGGCATTCAAAAAGAGTTCTTGACATTATTTGTCATTAGGGAATTTCAAATACCACTACACACCCATTAGAATGACTAAAATCCAAAATACTGACAATACCAATTGCTGGCAAGAATGTAGAACAATAAAAACTTTCAATCAATGCTGTTAGGAATGAAAAATAATACAGTAACAATGGTAGAAAGTTTTACAGTTTCATACAAAGCCAAATGTAGTATTATATGCTCTTAGGTGTTTACCCAATTAAGTTGAAAACATGTTCCCACGAAAACTTATACACAAATGTTTATAGCAGGTCTGTTTACAATTGTCAAAAATCAAAAACAACCAAGATTTCCTTCAACAGGTGAATGAATAAACAAACTGTGAAGCATTCATACAATGGAATGGTATTCAATAATAACAAGAACTGAACGCTCAAAACACAAAAAGATATGGGTTGATTCTTAAATGCACATTGTTAAGCAAGAGAACCCAGTCTGAAAAGGCTATTGTAATTCTAATTATATGGCATCCTGAAAAAAGCAAAACTAATATACCAATTATAAAAATTTCAGTAGTTGCAAAGAGTTTAGAGACTGGAGTGTTGAATAGTTGAAGCACAAGGGAATTTTTTAGGGCAGTGAAACTATTCTGTCTGATACTGCAACTATAGGTATATGTTATGGGTTATCAAAATCCATAGAACTTTACAGCACAAAGAGTAAACTTTAATGTATGCAAATGTAAAAAAAAAAAACTCATTTAGGCAAGTCAAGGGAATCCCAAGGTGGAATGTAAAATGTAAAACAAAGCATGCAAAACAAAAAAGTGTAAAATCTAACAATATGCATGAAGCAATCTCATTGAAGAAGGTAAGAGAAAACAATGTTGACCTGTTTTGGAAATGAGTGGTGTCTGTAAGACTAAAGGCAAAAAGAACTGTACATAAGCACTGCACTCTAATTGATAAAGTTGTTCCCATAGAAAATAATGCAGAAACCACTACATATGTGTACTGGAAATGAACAATTATGTAAATGGATGGCAAATAATAGTAGCCAGGCTTCTCACTGTTGGCATGGGAGTTTGCTGATAAGCAAAGAGAAGAGACTAGAGCAATCCTTGTGGTAATGGATTAGAGTTGGAGACATCAGTATAAACTCATATTTGGTTTAATATAGATACAAATGGTTACGTAAAGAAATATATGAGCCGGGCTCAGTGGCTCAGCCTGTAATCCCAGTGCTTTGGGAGGCTAAGGTGAGTGGATTGCCTGAGCCCGCGGGTTCGAGACCCACCTAGGCAACTTCGCGAGACCTCATCTCTACAATAGATTTTAAAAAATTAGCTGGGCATGGTAGCGCACACCTGTAGTTCCAGCTACTTGGAAAGCTGAGGTGGAAGGATTGCCAGAGCCCAGCAGGTCGAGGCTGCAGTGACCGGGAACCACCACTGCACTCCAGTCGGGGTGGCAGAGTGAGACTCCAACTCAAAAAAAAAAAAAGAAAAAAGAAATATATACATATATACACAGGGGTGTCAAAAAATGTATACACATTTTAAGAGATGTTATCTATGTATTACTTTTCAAAGTTGAATTGAATTATGATAGCAATGTGTAGTATGACATTTGTTCAACCACGTAATTTTCTTTGACTGCCCTGCCTGTCACATGGTGAAACTAACATTCATTTGATTAATGCCATCTTTTGAGCAAATGTCACACTTAAAATGTGTTTCCTTTTTTGGTATATATATACATATATACACACACACACATAT
This sequence comes from Cephalopachus bancanus, assembly GCA_027257055.1. Lineage (NCBI taxonomy): Eukaryota > Metazoa > Chordata > Mammalia > Primates > Tarsiidae > Cephalopachus > Cephalopachus bancanus. The sequence continues at coordinate 16,647,827 of JAPVLO010000002.1, forward strand.
GTGTATATCAATATATACACATGTGTAACATGTGTTTATGATATCTATGTATATACATATATACACACTCATATATTATTAGAATATACAATATATTTACTTGCTTTGTCAGTTGACAGAGCCTAGATGCAATAATACCCCAGTAGCAGCAAGCGCACCTACCACTCAGATCTTTGGTTCTAATAACTATCCTTCGATAAATAAAATGTTCCTTGAAGAAATGGCTGATCCAAGAACTGAGGCAGGAAACATACAACATGAACCTGGAGCATTGTGTAGCACCTAAAAACAAGGAAGTTCTCAAGAAAACACACACACACACACACAACGATGGGGGTAGGTGAAAGAGACACAAGAGTCACTGAAAGAGCTCCCAGTGGCCAATACTTGAACACTTCAACCAAAATTTTGAAGTATTGGATTATAATACAAAGATCAAATAAATATCCATGAGTTCATACTGGTATAAATTATTGAATAAATAACTAAATGGGAAAGAAGAGGCAAATCTCCAATTCAGAAGAGTCCAAAAAATTTATCCAGATACCTCTCCCTCAAGGAGTTAGAGCATAATTCCCCATTCCTTAAAGATGAACTGCAGATATGACTTCCTTCCAAAGTGTACAGAATGGAAAATGGGAAAAAGAGTAGCTTCACAGTGGAGAAATCTGACAAAAAAAAAAAAACTTAGCTAAGTGATTAAGATTAACATTAGCAATGATAAGTCACATTGATTATATGGACCCTTGATACGATGTAATGAAAATGGCACTTCATCTTTTGGTCTTTCATCCAAAAAACTGACTCCAACCTTATCATAAGGTAAAACAAACAGTGAATACCAATTGAAAAACATCCTACAAGAGACCTGAGCAGTATTTCTCGAAACTGTCAAGGTCATCAAAAACAAGGAAAGTCTAAAAAACTACCACAGCCAAAAAAAAGTCTAAGAAGACATGACAACTAAATGTAAGAGGATATCTTGGCTAGGATCCTAGCACAGAAAAGAAACATTGGGTAAATACAAAATAAATCTGAATTAAGTGTGAACCGTAATTTATCTATCAATATTGGTTCATTAATTATAAGAAATGCACCAGAAAAATGTAAGATGTTAAAATTAGAAAACGTGAAAATTCTCTGTACTGTCTTCAAAATTATTTTGTAAATCTACAACTTATAAACATTAAATTTTACTTAGAAAAACTAAGACAAAAACCTGATGACGTGCATACTGTTACCACTCCCAAATGAGAACTAAACTCTGACCTTTTTCTTCTCTTGCCCAATTCCTTAATAAGGGACTTGGGATGTCACACTCTACAAACCATAAAATTTCCTCAGATGGGTTTTTGTTAACCCTATATAATGTGGCTTACTTTCCAAACTGACGCTGGCATAACATCATATCACTTCGGTGATAAAGAAGGAAACTGAAAATATTGTATGATCCTGCAAAGCTGTCTGGGGAAATTGGTAACTGTATAGGATCTACTTTCTAGTGATTCCTGGACTCCTAGTACCTTTTAAGTAACTCGCCACCTATTCTCTCTGATGCCTACTATTTTAGAGTCTTCATCTACATTTAAAGAAACCTGGCTTCCTCAACTTCGTCCTTATCTTAGCACAGCATTTCTTTTACTAATTTCGAATTCTTTAGACAGAGCCTAACTCTCTCAACCAATTACCAATCAGAAAATCTTTGAATCCACCTGTAACCTGCAAGCCCCGATCCACCCCTGCCATGCCCCTCAGAGATGCCCCACCTTCTCACAGCTGAACAATGTGAACCTCACAGGTATTGATTTATGTTTTGTCTGTAACTTCTGTCTTTAAAAATGTATAAAGCCAAACTCTAATTCAGCCATTTGGGGGCACACGTTCTCAGGACCTCTTGGGACTGTGCCACAAGCCTAGGTCACTCACATTTGGCTGACAATAAACGTTTTAAAATATTTTACGGTGTGTGGCATTTTTTCATTGACACACTTTATAAAAAAGGAAACTGAAGCATGGAGAAAATAAGTGCCTCCTTCATAGCTGCCAGAGTTGGTATTTGAACCAGACAGCCTGATTGCTGTATCTGTATTTTCACTCACTATACTCCACCACCTCACAAAGGAACTTGTTTCCTTCCCATTCTTATTAAGGGCTATGATGACTTCAGGGAAAGGGATAGAGTGAGTATTTTCCCTTTGCTCTGCTGACCTCTCCACCCACTACTTGGTTGGGATCAGGAGGGCTGAAACAGGATGGGTGGGAGGCGGGGGGGAGCTGAAGGCTACAGAAGCAGAAGTTCCTAAGTGGCTGTAACCAGAACTACTGCAAGCTGGCATCAGGCTCTCTGGGTCCATGCTAAAAGCTTGAAGTGTTTCCATGGGCTTTTTGGAGGCCTCCTATGAGGCTCCTCTGATCCCCACATCCTGAGACCTGGGTATTCTTCTCCATATCCCCTCATTTCTGGTTCTTAGCAGTCCTGGTGGCATCTTCTCACCCTCCAGGCTGTCCCCTGAGACAGCACAAAAATGACTCTACTCCATCAGTGCCAACAGCTGAAAGCTCCAGAGAAACACACAATCCTAGACTCTCTCTCTCTCTCTTTCCCTGCCATTGCTATCTTAGATTTCTGGTTAGTGAACACACAGGGGGCATTTTGAAAGATTGCTGAAAGCCCCTGCCCTCCTCCAAAAGTTACCCCCTTTCCTCCAATTAGGCTGGAAGTGAGGGAGCAGGCACACATGTGCAGCAGCACACAATACACATGCACACACGCATGCACACACTTACCTTGGGGCCAAAGCTTAGTTTTCTCCAATGAAATTCTGAACACAAAACCTAATTCTCATATTTTAACTCTATTTGATTGCATGAGGTGATCCAAGAATCATAAAACCATCCTTAATCATTGCTTTTTTAAAATCCTATATTTTTTCTCACATTTCACTTTAACAAACAATATCCATTGCCTTAGCTGAAACTTCCATTTTAATGTCCTGTTATATATAAATGTGAGCACATATTTAGGGACCAAGAAAATATTTGTGAGATTAGCTTAGTCATTAGACAATGCTAAATATAAACCCACTAACTTTATATGTTATCTCCCTAACTAGGTTATAAACTCCTCAAGTGCTATAATTGCATAGTCTACATTTTTTGTAATGCTTATACACACACACACACACACACACACACACACACACACACACACATACAAGGAAACATAATTTCTATCCTAAATTGACTCAAAAAATGCTGGCAGCCAACTTGATGATGTATCCGTGTATACTTAATTCTACAAAAGCAATCAAGCATGAATCTGAGGTTGGAAACATATACTTTGACGCCAGAACTTGGTCTGTTGGGATTTCAGCTAAGTTACTATTAGCCACCTGCAAAGCTGCCTTGGTTAGTACAACTAACATCAACCACAGAAAGATTCAGATCAGCCAATCCTGAAGGTCAATGGAATGACAAATCTTGCATCCAGAGAAAACGTAATATCCAAATATACCATCATAATACATTATCCAGGTAAAATATTATATTGTACTTTGCAATTTACTTGAATCTAGAAAATTGTAGATTGAAAGGTTAGTCCCTCTGGAACCTGCATCCACAGAACTTAAAATTAGGTGAAATGCATCCTTTTTCACCCACAAGCAAGCTCTGTTCAAGTATGTAACAATGGGAGTATGCCCATGGCTTCCCTGGTTCAAAGAAAAATCTTCTGTTTCTGGATGGTTCTGAATGGCTCTCCCTTGGCAGGAATGCAGTTTTCCTTTTATATCCCCTTCCTCACATAAGGTGTCCCAGGTTCTTCACCTTCTGTTCAGAGGTTTACAGGGATCCAGGACTGTAAAACAACAAGCTGCACATGGACAATGGATGGATTGATGGGTGCTGAGGACCAACAACTAACTCCATGCCCAATCTTCACCAAGGCTGGGGTTTACTTTTTCCCCTTCCCACTTCAAACACTCCAGTCTGCACTATCCCTCCACCACCTCTTCCTTTTCACCAAGGTGAGCTCCAGGAATATCACACCTTTGAGGATGAAAAACTCTTGATAAATATACGTCTTCTCTTCTCTCGTTAGCCCAGTGGCTCCTGAGTGTATTTCTGCTTCAAAATGGTCTGGGAAGAGTAAGACAACCCCCCCCCCAAGGTGCCCATGAGAGAAAATGACATACTGAACATAGAAAACAAACAGACTAATACTTCAAAATATGGTCACACCATAAATGCTTTTCAATCAGTGTCCTCTCACCTTTGCAAAAAGTGCTATCCTTACTCACCTCCCATGTTGTATTATTTATAGGTCAAATGGTTTTAAAACCAAAAGTGGCACAATTTAACAAGGTCGACAAGAGAAAACTAATAGGCAGAGCAAAGATCATAGCCAAGCAAGAGAATTTAATAAGTTAGGCAAAGTTGAGGTCGTGGTCAAGGACAGAGAAGGGAATCTTTGGCAGAGTTAAGGCCACAGGAGGTGGCCAGTGACCAGGCAAGGAAAGTAATCATCAGGCCAAGAAAAACCATGCCCTGTGACCAGATAAGCATGTACCCACACCAGGTAGGTGCATGTTTCCTGACTGGGGGAAAGAAGTATATAGTTATATAGGAATCTGTTAATCCTAAGAGAATGAACCAGGACTCCTGAGGGTTGGATGTTTGAACCAAATCAATCAAGATGGATGTAGATTCTAGAATAGTTCCAGGATGTTCTGTTACCTACATTTGCTCTGGGAAATTTTCAATTGACATGAGTTTTTAAATTCTTGGTGGACTTTGAGTCTACTCTAAGAGGACAAGTAAGGAAAATGCAGGCCAATAATCCTAAATCTTCATTCCCAAATCTCATCTCAAAGTGCATGGAAATCAGCTAAGACCTACCACCAAGTGATTTTTTTATTATTTGCTTCTGGATTAAGATATTGGCATTGAGAAAAATCTGTGTTTTGATCCAGAAACTTTTATAACTTCTTGCTGATAAAAAACATGTCCAATTTATGCTACAAAATTTTCTTTTAAAGATGGCAGTGCCCCTTTTGGAACAAATTGTGTTCAAAAGGCTTATAATCAATATCTTGTTCTGTTTCAACTCAGTGGAGTATGAACATGAAGTCGTTTCATTTTTCTCTAATTTAATTACTGCCTTCTCCCAAGCTCAACCAAATCTACCCTTTGCATCCCTTAATGACATTCTAGGCAAATTTCAAAACTTTGACCTTTATTTTCTATTATTAAAACTCAGTCCACCATAGCTAACATCTTACTGAACAGGAACAAGTGTAGGATGCCTACTCTCACACTCTTATTCAACATAGTACTGGAAGTTCTAGCCAGAGAAATCATACAAGAAATACAGGACATCCAAATAGGAAAGAAGAAAGTCAAATTGTCCCTGTTGGCAATAACATGATCTTCTACAGAGAAAAATCTAAAGACTCCGATAAAAAAAACTCTTAGAACTAATCAGCAAATTCAGTGAAATTGCAGGATACAAATTCAATACACAAAAATTGATAGCATTTCTGTACACAAACAACAAACTAGCTGAAAAAGAAATCAAAAAGGCAATCCCATTTATAATGGGATACAGCTACCAAAAGAAAATACCTAAAAATAAATTTAACTAAGGAAGTGAAAGAGCTCTACAAGAAAAACTACAAAACACTGATCAAGGAAATTGAAGAAGATACAGACAAATGGAAAAACATCTCATGCTCACAGATTGGAAGAACTGATATTGTTAAAATGACAATACTACCCAAAGCAACCTACAGATTCAATGCAATTCCTGTCAAAACACCAATGGTATTCTATAGAATTTTGTGTGGAACCACGAAAGACCTTTGAATAGCCAAAGCAATCCTGAGCACAAAGAAAAATCTGGAAGTATCATACATCCATACCTCAAAGCATACTAAAAGACTGTAGAAACAGCACAGTATTGGCATAAAAACAGGCTCACAGACCAATGGAACAGTTACTCTGTAGTCAACTGATTTTTTACAAAATCATCAAGAGCACTCCTTGGGAGAAAGGAAAGTCTCTTCAATAAATGGTACTGGAAAAACTGAATATCCATGTGCAAAAGACTGAAACTAGAGCCCTCCACCTCTCACTTTGTAAAAAAAGGAGCTCAAAATGGATCAAAGACCTAAATGTAAGACCTAAAATGATAAAAACTACTAGCAGAAAACATAGGGGAATGCTTCAAGACATTGGTCTGGAAAATAATTGCCTGTATAAGGTCTCAAAAGCATAGGCAACAAAAGCAAAAATAAACGACTGGGATTATATCAGACTAAAAAAGTGTCCTGCGCAGCAGGAGAAATAATCAGCAAGAGAAAAGACAGTTTACAGAATGAGAGAAAATATTTACAAGCTACTCATTTGACAAGGAATTAATATTCAGAATATACAAGGAACTCAAGCATCTCAATAACAAAAAAAGCAAAAAAAAAAATCTGGTTAAAGAATGAGCATTTCTAAAAAAAAAAAAATAGACATTTCTCAAAAGAGAAAAAAAAGACAATCATATGTCCAACAAATATATGAAAAAATGTTCAGCATCACTAATCATCAAGGAAATGCAAATCAAAACCACAATGAGGCGTCATCTCTCATCAGCCTAGAGGCCACAGTGGAAGGTAGCTGGGCGAACACCAACCACTCTTGCTATTATGAAAAAGATTATTATCAAAAAGACAAAAAATAACAAATGCTGGCAAGGATTTGGGGAAGAGAAAACTCTTAACACTGTTAATGGGATTGCAAACTGGTACGGCCACTCTGGAGAACAGCATGGCGGTTCCTCAGAAAGTTGCAAATAGAACTACCATATGATCCAGCAATCCCAGTATTGGGAATGTATCCAATGGAAAAGAAATTGTTTTATTGGAGAGATACCTGCATCCTCATATTTATTGCAGCCCTATTCACAATAGCAAGCTATGGAACCAGCCTAAGTGTCCCACTTAACAGATGAATGGATAAAGAAAATGTGGTGTATATATACATCATGGAACGCTGTTCACCATTTTTTTAAAACATGAAATACCGTCATTCACGGCAACATGGATGGAACTGGAAGACGTTATGTTAAGTAAAGCCAGGAACAGAAAGTTAAACTCCAAACATTCTCACTCACGTGGAAGCCAAAAAAAAAAGTTATCTCATAGAAGTAAAACGTAGAACAGAAAGTACTAGAGACTGAGAATTTTCGGAGAAAGGGAGAGATAGAGATTTGTTAAAGGATACAAAATTGCAGCTTGGTCTGAGGAATAAATTCTTGTGTTCTTTATCACTGTAGGATGACTACAGTTAACAATAACATAGATATATAGTTTCAAATGACTAGAAGGAGGATTTTAAATGTTCCCAACACAAAGAAATGGAAAATGTTTAAGATGATGGATATGCCAATTATCTTGGTCCAATAACCATACATTATGTGTATTGAAACATCACTACGTACCCTATGAATATGTGCAATTATTTGCCAATTAAAAATAAGTAAATAAAATAAATTTTAAAACAGAAATGTGGAATAAGAATCAAGGCTGCAGATATTGTGGAGCAGAGGCAAGCTGTCCACACGAGGCATTGTGCAATCTGTGATCCAAGGAATCTGTGAGCATAGCAAGATGGCGGTTGTCTGACTCCACTAAGTTTGGGGTGGTTTGGTATGACTTGAAGGCTGTTGTTTGTGTGTGGCCACTGAGTTGTGGCTGCCATCTTGGGACCATGAGGTAGCCAGAATAAAAATATCAATCAACAAAAATGAAAAAGAACAGGTTCCCCAATGATACTACAGAATGAATTAATTCACCAGTCCCAGAACTACTCTACTACTGACATTTTATTATGTGTAATTATAAACTTGTATTTGCTTTGACCATTTGAGGGAAAAAAAAAACTCAGTTCAATTGAAACTTTGATTTACACATTACATCCTTTTCTTCTATTAGCACAGTTTTGTTGGCTTGTTTTTGTTTGTTTGTTTGTTTTTAAGCAGAGACTCTGGGAGCAGAGAAAGAAAGGGACATGGAGGTTCTGAGCCATTTTCCTGCCCTCTCTTCAAGATCTGGTCCCTCAGTTTGTCAGCAGGAAGGAGGCAGAGGGTTAGAGAGAGGTGTCTGCTGTAACTGACCATTGTGGTTCCTCTCCCTGATGGTTACTCTGCTTCTCAGACTAGCTATAGACACCCTCCATGTCATTGGTGTTCAAATTCCTGCTCTTTCAAGAAGCCCATGTGAGAGTTCTCCTTGGGAGTCCTGGGCCCCAGCTCAGCATACTTCCCTGACTCAGGAGGTCTGACTCTGGTTTTACCTCTCTGCTCCCTCACAGCTTCCACCTCTTGGGGCACTTTAGACAATGCCGTGACAACCCATTGCCAGAATCTCCCTGTCAACTGGCTCTCTTAAGTGGCTCAAGTCCAGCTACCTTCCACTGTGGCCTCTAAGTCCGTGGAAGATGTGCATCCTCACCTTGATCACACCCCCTCTCTGCCCTGCCATCGCCTAATTATCTTTCTCCTGCTCTGGTGGGCATAAGATACATCAGCAAGTCAAGTCATCCAGCTGTGGAGCAAAATGCCAGTCTCTCCTTCGAGAAGACACCTCCAACTTCTACAAGCAATTTTCTTGGAGTCTCCCTTTACTCGACTTGTTGAGGGTAGGGATATACCTGATACTTCCCCCAGAAGGAGGAGACTAAATAACTTCTCAACACAAATGCCTCATGCCCATAACATTGTTTTACCCACTCCTCCTTCTTCACCTGCTGTCATAACAAAATACCTTAGACTAGGTAACTTATGAAAAACAGAAATCTATTTCTTATGGTTCTGGAGACTGGGAAGTCCAAGATCAAGGTACCAGCACCCAGAGTCTGGTGAGGGCCCACTTGTTGCATCCTCACATGGCCAAAGGAGCAAACACTGTATCCCCAAGTAGCAAAAGGAAGAAGGGTGGAAAAGGGCTAGTTCCCCTGAGTCCTTTCATAAGAATACTAATTTCTTTAAGGGAGCAGATCCCTCATGGCCCAATCACCTCCTAAAAACCTCACCTCTTGATACTATCACATCAGGTCTTAGGTTCCAACATAATGAAAGTCGAGGGGACATATATTCAACCATAGCACCCCTCCCTTATTTCCTTGTATAGACTTTGGAGAGGGGTCCACATGGCTGATGTTGGAAAGGACTATTCATTGCTCCTGGCAAGCCTGGGCAGGATGGCTTCCAGGGACCTCCAGAGTTTGGTGGCTCTCTTCACAATGGAAGATAGTTTGAACCAATTGTTTCCAGCTGTGGGCCCTAGTACCCATTTGGGACTATCAAGAGAAGGACCATTCAACATCCTTTGTCAGGCTCCAACAGAAAAATGAGCAAGCTTGTAAAAAAAAAAAAAAAAAAGACAAAATATTTTCACCACAGAATCTAAGGCACAAATCTGTTTGTTAGGGATTAGTGAGACTGTGTGTATCTTTTTGTGTGGGTACAGAAATCTTTTCTTATCCAAAAACTTCATCTCTTCTGTGAGCTAGGCAAGAAGGAAGGGCTATTTCTCCAGCTGAGAAGGCCAAACAGATCCTGGGTAGCTGGGAACAGACCTGCCAACACTTTGGGGTCCTCCAGTGACCCCTTTGACACCCAAGGGGATTATGCTCAAAATTCCCAAGCCTAGGGAGGTTTCTATTTTCCCTTGTCCCCAAAAGTCAGTCAGTAAGTCACTAATTAGAGGACAGTTCAGAAAGACATAAAGCAAAGACAATTTGGGGAAGTCTGGGGTAAAGAGAGTTGTTATCAAAAGAGTGTATGATATTCCTCTGTGATTTTCAGAGCGGACCCCTAAGGAGAATTCCATTTTTAACTGAATGTAGAGTGAAGGACTACTGTACCCACGGGACTCTGTTCTCTCCCTTCACAGCTCTGCGTCCCCAGGAGTCACCCAGTGACCTGATGACTTCGCAGTCCCTGCTGTGTGCTATGTGGAGATGCACAGAGGAAGGCTGGTTCTTACACCTAGACTTCTGGGAGGGAGGAGACACACTCCAGTAACAATACCCCAGCAGATGTAAAACACACTAGCACAGTACCTGGCCATAAAAGCCACTGAATAAATGTCTTAAACCAAACTGATTCCAAAGGTTTGTATCTGACACCCAGAAATGAAAACCCAAAAATGCCAAGGTAGATACACAATGGTTACAAAGGGAGGTAGTGCTACAAGCAGGTTATGGGGGAGGCACAGGGACAGCCAACTTTGAGTTGAAACACTGGAGTTGTGGTGTAGACGCTTTGCTTCCAACTGAATTAAGTTCAAGACCAGAAGAGCAGGTTAGCAATCTTGTACTGACTTCGGGGTCAAAAGTAGAAGCAGAGCTCTCTCTGCCCTGGAAGCAGAAGGCATACCAAAATTCCTTCTTAGATAAAGTCTAGACAATGGAATATTATGCAGCCACAAAGAACAAAACCATGAACTTCACAGCAACCTGGATGGATTTAGAGTCTATAATACTGAGTGATCCTTCACAGAAACAAAGAAGTGAGTATCACATGTTCTCACTCATAAGCGGACCTTGAACAATTATCATAATACTATAAGAGAGTGATTGACAGTAGTGGGAAACTACCAAGAGGTGAAGCGGGATTGGCAGTATTGGGAATCTGCCTGGGGAAGGGGGTACACACCTCATCAGCAAGGGTACCTGCGTCATGAACATATGTATACCTAACCCTGAATTGTACCCCACATCATTAATATAAAAAAAAATTAAAAGGAAAAAATAAATAATTAAAGACTATTTTGCCATGAAGGGCCAGCGAGATGGCAGATGGAGCTTACCAAAGACTAAAGTTTGCTTGGTTTGATCCAGTATCTAACCTAGATAATAATTCATAGCTACATTATCACAATGTGACAATCCTGAGACAGGTCACTGTCTTTCTCCCCATTTCACAGAGGAGAAAACTGAGGCATAGCGAAGTTATGGGACTTGCCCGTGTTTACACAGGGAGTGGAGTCAGGATTCAAACCAGACCCTACAGATCTAGAGCCTGTGCTCTCATCCATGTGGCTCTCCTGCCTGTGGTCAACTAGAGAGAAGTTCCCCAGCCCCAGACCATGTAGCGACAGAGACACCTTCTCTGTGGGCTGACTAATGCAAGCTGTGTAGTGGTTCACAGCAAAGGGTGGGGAAAGAGTTGAAGAAAGAGGCAGGGAATTGGGGGGAATGGCCTCCTTCTCTGCAGCCGGTCATGGAAGAAACATTCGGATAGACGTTCAGGAATTGTAGGAAGGAAAAAATATACTCCTTCCAGGTCATTGCAGGTCCAAAATCCTCACCCTTGACTCTGCTGTCAGAGCAAGCGCTTTTGAAAAGTTATGAACAGGGTTGAGGCACCACCTAGTGGCTTAAATGGAAAATATGCTCAAAGGCATGTTCCCAGTAAACAGAGACAGGGAGGGAAATAGTGATCAGCCCAAGGCAGGAAAAAGAAATTGAAAGCAAAAACGACCCACGCTCAAAAACTTCTTTCTAGATTTCTCTGTAGCTATGCATCACTAAAAGATGTCCTCTTTTTATGCCATCTCGTTCAAGGGCCAGAAGCTTACCCAGTGTATCAGGAACAAAGCACAAACTGGTATCTGGGAGACCTAACCCCCAGATCCTGGTCACTTACTCTCCAACAGACTAAAAATTGTGCTTCCTAAAACCTCCTCTTGGGGCTTAGAACCATTTTCGATATCTATGGACCCTACTCAACATTTAGGGAGAACTCAATTCAGAGGCTGGTGGCAAGGAAGGAGATGGGAAAGAAAATTAGCCGGGCTCGGTGGTTCAGCCTGTAATCCCGCACCTTGGAAGGCTGAGGTGAGTGGATTGCTTGAGCCCGCGGGTTCAAGACCCGCCTAGGCAGCGAGACCTCATCTCTACAATAAATTAAAAAATTAGCCGGGCGTGGTAGCGCGTGCCTGTAGTTCCAGCTACTCGGAAGGCTGAGGTGGAAGGATCGCCGGAGCCCAGCAGGTCGAGGCTGCGGTGGCTGGGAGCGGCCACTGCACTCCAGTCTGGGCGACAGAGTGAGACTCCAACTCAAAAAAAAAAATTAAAGTGGACAGAAGATTCTTTCTTCTCAGAGAACAGATTCTGCTGAGCTTATGCCAAAAACTCAGAGTAATAGAAGGAAGGACTGCAAAACGGTGCTCTCCCTGAGTCACTCCTTCCATGCTGCTTCAGGAGTTGTTATCGGATGTCTAGTCCTGGTCACTTACTCAGCATATATGTAAAGAGTAGCCCGAGGGGACCAGACTAAGCAAAAGTAAGGCAGTTCACCAGGCACCAGAGTTAAGCACTTTTATGGGAGAGAGATTGGCAGGTTAGGCCAGTGGATCTCAAGGCCCCCAGAAGGACTGTAGTCTAGACCAGGCGTGTGAAGAGTGTTTTGGGAAAGGATGGCAGCTAGGAGTAGTCTGGCCAGGACAGGATTAAATGCAGCTTCTAGAACTCTGAGCAACATTCACACTTTGGTGTCAGGTACAGAGAAGGTTATCAACTGGTGATATCAATACAGGGCAGTTGGTAAGAAGGGTTTGTGCCAAAAACCAGCCCAGGCAGCCAATTGGACTTCCCCACCTCTAGAAACCTGTGGAGATGGGGAAATTCCAAGCTTCCAAAGGGTCAACCAGGAGAGGTCTACATGGACAAAATCAGATTCAGGGAGCAGCCAAATCTAACGTCAGTGAACACCAGGCTGAATGTCGATCAGTCTGTACAGACTTGATCCCAAGTCAGTTCAGGTTAGCAGTGTGCGAGGCGTGATAAAATCCTTAACCCTGCAGGAACCCGTATTCTGGTATATTTCCTGATAATGAACCTCTAAATGTTCCTTTCTGCCTCTAGACTTTATTACATCTACTCTGCAACCACCCTAGCCCCTGTAAGACCCCAATATTCAGATCACAGCAGAGACTGGCATTTCTCTTCTTCAACCTTCAAGAATTCTTGCTCTCCACTAGTCTCTGGGCTGACATTGCAGTTCACACCTTCACCTTCCCATTAGTCTTTCTATTCGCAACCCTAAAGTTTCGGGCTTCCCTGCTCCTGTTCACACTTGTCTAGTTTTGGCTCGCCTCCAGTTTCACCTTTGAATGTTGGTTCTATCCTTGAGTAAAGTGTGGCTCCTTCACCTGCTGTTCTAAGCTGAGCTCCAGGCTCAGTGTCACCAGTGCCTTACTAGTCCAAGTCATGTCAGGAGCCTCTGCATTCTGTGTCAGATCCCCACCACAACTGCCAGACGGCCGTCTCCCCTATGGCAAAGACTCAGACCACTGAAGAGCTCCCTAAACTTATGTGGGCTCAAGAGGTTTCTACAAGGTCTTCATTTATTTGTCACACATCGCTGATTAGCATCTGTAGGGATCAGTGAAGGAAGGAGGCTTACTCTATCTACATTAATGTTATTTCTTGTCATAGCACACTTAACATATTTATGTTCCTCATTGTATTTGTAAGAAAGGTCAAACTGCTGTAACTAAGAGGCCCTAAATTACAGTGCCTTAAAGTTTCTCAGATCGGGCTCATGTCTATAATCCCAGCACTTTGGGTGACCGAGGTGAGAGGACTGCCTGAGCCCATGGGTTTGAGACCAGCCTGGGCAATTTGATGAGACCTCATCTCTACAATAAATCAAAAAATTAGCCATGATGGTGCATGCCTGTAGCTTCAGCTACTTGGAAGGCTGAAGCAGAAGGATCGCCTGAGCCCAGCAGGTCAAGGCCGCGGTGGCTGTGAGCATGCCACTGCACTCCAGCCTGGGTGACAGAGTGAGGCTCCAACTCAAAAAATAAAAAAATAAAAAATAGAGTTTATCAGAGGGTACACACAGATATGATGGCATAAAAAACAGACACCGGGGACTCCCAAAAGGGGGAAGGGGGGAGGGATAAGTGTTGACACATCACCTACTGGGTACCATGCTCATTACTTGAGTGATGGGCTCAATAGAAGCCCAACCTCACTATCACACACTATACCCAGGTAACAAACCTGCACATGTAGCCCTTGGATCTAAAATAAAATTTAAAATAAAACAAAGTGCATAGGTAGTCTCATCCTTCTCAGAACTCATTATCTAATGAAAAGACAAAGCAGGTAAACAAATAAGAGTAGTTCAGAGATGAAAAACAAGTACAATAGAGAGATCTAAGGTGATCAAATAAGAAAGAAATCCCCTTCAATTCAGGGGCATCAGGAAAGTTTTGACAGAAGAAGTTGTATATAAAATAGGATTGAAACGATAAATAAAATTTCAGTAGGTGAAGAAGAAAAGAAAAATGTTGCCAGTGGAGAAGATGGTGTGAACCAAAGCTTGAAATAATACATCTAGGAAATCTGGGAAGCAAAGGAGGATAACAGTAACAATAAAGGGTATTCACAGAATACAGCTCTGAGGGAGGTCAGAGGCTCCTCGTGGAGAACTTGGATGGCAGGTGAGGAATCAGTCTTTCAGTGGTGGGCTGGGGGAGTCATCTGAGATGTTCAGTTGAGTGTGGATGGCCAGAGCTCTAAGGTTGACTGAGAGGCTCTAAAATGGAGGTGCTGAGGGTAACGAAACTAGTAGAAAACGAGAGAAGTTGGGGAAGAGACAGCACGGGCTGGAATCAGCTCATAGGTGCAGAGACAAAGCCGAAAGGGAGACCCATGATCTAACCAAGACTGATGAGACTTGACTTGTTCAAGGTCCACTTATGAGTGAGAACATGTGATACTCAGTGAGAACATGTGATACTTTGTTTCTGTAATAGATCACTCAGTATCATAGACTCTATGTCCATCCAAGTTGCTGCGAAGTTCATAATTTTGTCCTTCTTTATGGCTGCATAATATTCCATCATGTATATGTACCACATTTTTTTATCTCGTCTTCTTTCAATGGGCAGCATGCTTAGTTCCATGTTTTTGCTAGTGTGAACAGTGCTGCAATAAACATACATGTGCAAATATCTTTTGAGAGTGATTTGAGTTCCTCCGAGTATGTTTCCAGTAGGGGGATTGAGAGGTCATGTGGAAGGTCGGTTTTTTGGCTTAAATTACTAGCAGGTTTGGATGTAAAGGTGGTCTATGGGGAAAGAGACCGGAAGAGATAAGAAAACCAAGATTATCAAGGAAGAGGGCATAAAAAAAGGGGCAGGCAGAGCTTTAGAAAGCACACACACTTTAACGATAGGACAAAGAAACTTCAGGAGGAGTGAGGGAAGAAAGAGGAGGAGGAGGGAAGGAGAAAAGGAGGGAAGAAAAGGAACAGAAAGAGAAGAAGAGACCGTTATCTGCAAAGTTAAAAAACTAGATGTGCACAGTGTCCTGGAAGAAAAAATAAAAGAATTCTCAACAAGATTTAACTCAGGGAAGAACAAAAAGAACTCCAGGATGATGCAGATGATGGAGGAAAAGAAATTGAATTTGATAATTAGCTTGCAAGTTACAACTTTCAAGGTAGTAGTTTGAGTAAACTGAGGAAGATAAAATGAAATTAAGCAGTGAGTTAGGGAAGTTAGGAAGAAAACATAGAAAGTTAGAAAAGGAGCAAAATGAACCAAAAGGAAGTAGAAGTAAAGGGTTAATAAAGCAAAAGTTAATGAGTTAAGAAATAACACTAATAACAGCACTAATGATAGGATTAAGTACAAGAACTGTATTTTTAAAAATAATAAATGACTGACCAACCTAATTAAAAAAGAAATCACCAATGTATGCAAAAGAAAATGAATAAGAAACAACCACAAAATAATAAAAAAATTAAAAGAATCATAATAGTCTACATTGTTCAACTCTACACAAACAAATCTGAAACTCCAAATTAAAAGGATAATATTCTATGGATATGGAATTTACCTAAAATATCCCCAGATGGTATAATTATATATTTTTGAAACATAATACACATTACTGTAACACTACTAGACACATTAAAATGTTCAGTAACATAAATAAATACCAAATTAATATAAACCCAGCCTGTCACAGGGTCACTCTGGTTATATGCCTTGTTAGTACAATATACGTTGGATTTAAGTGTCATCCAAAATATCTTCAAAAAGAGTACACTATGATAAGCATTGAGATTAAAATCACCATGTCCACAAAAAGTAGAGAAACAGCAGTAGAAATTAATTTATTGTTAATAAAACAAATATCAATTTTTGGAGGAATGGCCACTGGTCCATGTAGTCATACAAAGCAAAAACCTAATGTTCATGGGACCTGAGAATAGTAGATAGCTACAAGTATATAAATGTATTTTACCTAACCTTGGTAGGAAATATGCAAAAGTACTGTCTTTTAAATGCCAGGAATGCAACTGAAGGCAGAAAAAAATGCCAAATCCCTCAAAACTGATTTTAAAAAGAAAGAAAGAAAGAAACCCTCCAAAGTAAGGAGAGGCTCTGTGACCAATTCCTGTATCAGGATTATTGTGACGTATTATGTCCTGATCTAAAGCAGCTTTTTCCTTCTTCCTCATTGATACACAAGGTCATGGTGTGTCTAACAATCGATGGTACTTTAGCATCACTGGCATGCAGTACTTTGTCCAGATCAGTGAGAAGGGGACCTTCTCATCAATACTTCCACACTGCACATTGGATAGAAGTTGCCTCTGAAGGTGGTTTATCATGTCCCCTCAGTTCTTCCTGAAGTTATATTCAGGCCCAGCTTCAAACTAAGCTCCTTCCAGAAACCAAGAATCCCTGAATGGATTTACTATCTCTTTTATTCAGATACATCTGCTAAAACTCAAGCAGAATTATAACATTGTAAAAGCTGTCTTTAGCAAGCCATAACATTTGAATCTAACATCTGAGCCTTGGCACTATTTCATATTACACTGCCAATGCCATTGCCCACAGGTTACATAGCAATGACACTACAAACACAGTCATTTGGCAATTGTGCGGTGGGGACCAGTCTGTGGATACAAGCAGTCAGTTATTTACAATATCAAAAATGCTGCAAAGCCAGTGAACACAAAATTCCTGGCTGGGGCCTCTTACCCTATATCCAGCCTGTTGCCTTGCACCTAATAAATGTGAAATATAATCCCCATTTAAATAAAATTATTTGAATCGACTTCTTGAGTTACGTAGTCAAAATCTCCACTTCAGCTGTCATAGTCAAGGTACCTATAAATACGGAAATCTTATGATTCTAAAACTGGCATTTTGGGTAATCTAAGATTATTTCCTAGTTGGGCAGAGGGTTTATTTTCGTCCTTGTCATCTCTGCCTCTTTCTATCACTACAGTATAGTCAGAGGACCCAGAGGCAGGTTCTCCACCAAAGGAAACAGGACCCAAGTCAGGGGTGGGAATGGGCAGGTAGGTATGTACCTTCAGCACTCAGCTTTATCAACAGCCTCTAAAGCCCCTTCTATCCCGGATTCTGGGGATGGGTGCAGGGAATAGACTGATTTCTCTAAATGTGAGACTCAAGGTCCAAGATTCTCTTCTGCTCAGCAAATAAACCCATCCATGTCCCTGCCCCAAGGGTTTACTTTCAGTTCTCTCATTGCTCCCTGGAGGGGACATTGTGTCACAAGATGGTGTAGCCTGAGAAATAAAATAACTACATCCTCAAAGGCTTCCCCAGTTCATGTTATCCATCCTCTCCCAGGGCTACAGGTCAGCCTCACCTTCAGAGCAAGTCCCACTACCAAGGTCAAACCCCTCAAATGGGGCCTCCAGACCCCTCATGTCTGTAGCTCCAATGTTACCAAACAAGATGCCAGGATCAATTTAATCATTTTCCAGTGTTGTTAATTTACTCTGATCCAGCAAATCTAGAATTGAGTTTTCTCCCATGCAAACTGAGGAATACAGGCTGCGTGACCTCCAAAGCCCCTTCCAGTGAAAACAGTCTTTCATTCACATTCTATTCTCCAGTTGAGCTTCCATATGCCCAAGTGACATGGAATTTGCAAGACAACTGTTTTCACATCCAAGGGAAAGCTTGTGGCCACAAAACTGGCCACGGGTAGAAAGATCGGGATGTTAAGTGCCCAGTTCTCCTCATTACAAATCTCCAGCCAGGTTCCTCTAAGTGACAATTTAGCTGGCTTGGAGTAGCCACTCGGGTACCTTACCGCCCTTTGCCGTATGCCAGGTCAGCCACTGGCTCTGCCCTCAAGCCATCTTCACCCTTATGTGCACAGTATGGTGACTGAGCCCCTTCTGTCTGTTCATGCTTTGTCTAGTCACTGTGCACCTCTGAAGAAGCGTGAAGTCAATAGAGCAAATCTAGAAACTTGAGTTTGTTCCACAGGTGCAGGTACAGCCAGCCCTCAGGGATGCCTGAGTGGAATAGCTCTTAATGCCCACCCAAGCGTAGGAAGGAGAGAAATATGTGTCTGCAAGAAAGAATCCCACTGGGCCCACTGGGCATGTGCTTGTTTGTGACTATTCTTTTCTCCATTTGGGGACACCTCCACCTTCTCCCCCTCCTCCCCATGGATCCTGTTCCTTTCTGCTCCTGAACCCTGTGGGAAATGTTTCCTGGGCTCCTAGACACTATGCGAATGGAGCCCACACCACTGAGTAGCCCTACCTGCTCCCTTCCACTGCTCTCACAGACAGGCCTGGGAAATGGAAAGCCCTAGAACAAAGACAGGATGAGGGAACAGAAGGTCCCTTGGTTCCCACCCTGGTGTCTCTGTTCCAGGGTCCCTCACACCTGCCCTCCACACCTTTACCTCAACCGTGTCAACTTCTTAGCAAACTTGTCAACAAAGCCCCTGCTTTGTTGTCAGTAGCTGCCTAACCCACAGAGCAGGTGCCCAATCCTGGAATGAATAAGGAGACTGATACAGAAACACTGCTTAATTGTGTTTAATTCCCAATGTGTGATAAGGGAGACATGCTCATTGTGCTTGTGTCTGTGGATTTGGGTTTATTCTACCCAAACTTTCCCTTGTTTTCCTTCATTCCATTTTTTTTTTTTAAGTTGGAGTCTCACTCTGTTGCCCAGGCTGGAGTGCAGTGGCAGTAAGCGTGCCACTGCTGGGCTCAGGCGATCCTTCTGCCTCAGCCTTTCAAGTAGCTGGAACTACATCCTTCCCTCTTAACAGGGTGCCCCCGACCATCATCAGACCTTACTGTGACCCAGCAACCTGCCTGATAGCAAACGTGCCAGGTTTCTGAATCCCCCAGCAACTGAAGCAAATATCACCGGGAATCACATCCGTCCAGGAATCACCATCCCCCCAATTCTGCACAGACTTGTTTTCTTGGTATGAGAAAACAATCTTTTCTGGGATTTTTGGAAACGTGTTTAATTCTATGTAAGCAATTCTGGAGTTCTAAGCAAATGTGGTGCATGTACTAGAGGTTATTTTAAAGAACAAGTACATATTTATTGCCAATCGATTTCTCAGTTTCAAAGCCTTTTAGCTCTCCCGATGACATCTAATATCTGAAATACTTCTGCAGGGTACTGGACATTTCTACATTCAGCCTCTGCTAGAAAATCATTATGTCTTTGAGTTTTAGACACAAGACCACTACTAGGAGATGGGTACAAACTCCTCAGTGCCCTGCTTGACTTGTAAAAAGGGAAAGGTTACAGAGAGTCCCCCTTATCCATGGTTTTGCTTTCTGAGGTTTCAGTTACCCCCTGTCAACCATGGTCTGAAAGTATTAAGATATTTTGAAAGAGAAAGAATGACCACATTTACATTGTTATTATAGTTTATTGATATAATTGTCCTATTTTATTATTTGTTACTATTGTTTATCTCTTACTTTCCTAATTTATCAATTAGACTTCGTCCTGGGTATGTAGGTATAGGAAAAAGCATAGTGTACTTACGGTTTGGTACTGTGTGTCCAAGATTCCCCTGGGACTCTTGGGACATATGCTCCATGGATGGGGGCCTAAGGTACTCATGGTAAGGTTTCTTTATCATGAATAGTAACAGACCTTCCTTTGCTATTCATTTATCTTTTATACATTGCTTCTTTTGCTCAGAAACCATCATCTCTGATACAGTCTATGGAGAGTTCAGCATGGCTGGCATTCACTGGGGACCTATTATATACACAGCACCATAAACACAGTGAAATGGTGCAGGGAAGAAAAGAGAGAAACAATCCTGTTGGAATTGGGGGGGTGGATATGCAAACCACTGACAAGAATGGAAAGCAGCATGAAATTAGCACCATTACAGAGATTCAAGCAAGAAGCACTGTGAAATGGACCATTAAACCAGTCTTGGTGACTATACAAGCAAACTGCAATCAACATGGAGAAGGTAGCATCTGTGCTGAATTTTGAAAGATTTGTAGAACTTTAATCTGCAGAAAGCAGGGCAAGGGTGCCTCACTTTGGGAGAATACTGTAAATCAAGACAGAGAGAGGTGTAAACCCATAACTTTTATTTACAAAGCACTGAGAAATTAGTTGTAACTATAGCTAGAGCCCTCAACCTTTAGTATTTATTAAGAAACACTTGGTGGTGGCAGGGGAATTGGCAAGCTTAAAACACAGATGATCTGGCATGATTACCAGATACTCTCAGTCAGTCAGTCTGGGATAGACAGAATTTTATACACCACAGGCGTCCCTGAGACAAGTGGTCCAAGACCACACTATTAGAAGCCCTGCACTAGGGCATAGGCTGTTTGGAAGGAAGCTATGACAAAGTTAAAAGGTCAGGTGGAACCAGGTCATGAAGCACCTTGGATTTCATGCTAAGGGTGTTTGTCTTTATTCTCCCAGCAATAGTGAGCCATATCTGTGTGCTTGTTTGTTTCTTGTTTTTGTTTTTGAGATAGGGTCTCTCTCTGTCACCCAGGTTGGAGTACAGTGGCACAATCCTGGCTCACTACAGCCTCAACCTCCTGGGCTCAAGTGATCTCCCACCTCAGCCTCCTGACTCGCTGCACACCACTACATCCAGTTAATTTTTATATTTTTTGGAGAGACGAGGTCTCACTATGTTGCCCAGGCTGACCTTGAATTCCTAGGCTCAAGCGATTCTCCTGATTCGGCCTCCCAAAGTGCTAGGATTGCAGACATGAGCCACCATGCCTGGGTTGTGTTTTTAAATGGTTCCATTCTGCTTAACAGCTTTAAAATGTTCCAGCTTCTTTTAGAAGTGCAGTGTTTAGAAGAATCCACATGTTTGGAGATTTACTATAGATACAGTAACTACTTCACTTTATAATTTTATGTTTTATTTGAAAATAGAGCTGTTGGTTGACAGAGTAAGAAAGAATGAATTGGAGGATCCCCGGGGCTCCCCTCCTTGGAAAAGGACACCTGTCACTGTATCTATTGGGTCAATGGGCCATGTTCTTTCTTTTCTTCTCATTTGCTTAAAAGAGTAAAGGAAATGGGTGCAGGAAACCAGGAAATTGAGACAAATGTTGTGTTTGGGGTTTCTTTTATAAACGTAGAAACCACAAGAGGTATATTCTATTAATAAGAGAAGCACAGACACAAAGTCCTCAAATGTGTGCATTAGGACCCCATAGAATCTCATCTAAACTTCAACTGTCTTTCCAGAACCTGTTCGCAAACTTTCTGGTTTCAGGACTACTTTACTCTCCTATAAACTATTGAGGACCACCCAAGGGCTTTTTAAAAATGAGTTATAAGCCGGGCTCGGTGGCTCAGCCTGTAATCCCGTGCCTTTGGGAGGCTGAGGTGAGTGGATTGCCTGAGCCCGCGGGTGCGAGACCCACCTGGGCAGCGAGACTTCATCTCCACAATAAATCAAAAAATCAGCCGGGCATGGTAGCGCATGCCTGTAATTCCGACTACTCGGAAGGCTGAGGCGGAAAGATTGCCGGAGCCCAGCAGGTCGAGGCTACAGTGGCCGGGAGTGGCCACTGCACTGTACTCCAGTCTGGGCGACAGAGTGAGACTCCAACTAAAAAAAAAAAAAAGTGAGTTATAGCCATATTATTTATTGTATTAAAAATTAATACTAAGAATTTTCCAACTATTTATTCATTGAAAAATAATAATAAACAACTACATGTTAACATAAGTAAACTCATTTTTAAAAATTTCATTTTCCAAGCCAAAAAAAATTAATGAGATGAGCTCTTGGTTTTGCATTGATGTAAATTTTCTTAATGTCTAGCTTCACAGAAAACGTATCTGCTTCTCTCTTCAATCTGTTGTGATATACTTGTCAAGTAGCCTTTAGAAAACTCCTCTGTACATTCATGAGAGAGGAAGAGAATAAAATCATAAGTAAGCAAGCAAATAACCTGCTAGTTTTATTGTGAAAAAAGCACTTTTGCAGAACCTCGACCCCGTCTCCAGTACCCCGAGGTCTCTGAAACAGACTTTGCCTCTAAGATTTCATTGGTCTAAAATGTGGTGAGGGCACTGGAGGCACAGCCAGGCTTAAGAATTGTTAGATGACACCCACTGAAAGACCTGCAATGCCAAGTGCTGTGCAAACCCAGAGGACTAGAAAGGTGTCCAGGAACTCTAGTTCTGTTTAGGATCAGGAGACAGAACCAAAATTAGGTTAATCAGCAATAGTGGGTAGTTAAAGATGAATGAGGGAAATGTCAGAAAGTACCTAAAATTTTTCTTTAAATTTCACGCTAGAGAAGTTCACAATACTGATTATGCATCTAAAAGGCCGTGTGTGTGTGTGTGTGTGTGTGTGTGTGTGTGTGTGTGTGTGTCTGTCACACAGGCTGAAGGGTAGTGGCCTGATCACAACTCACCACAGCCTTGACCTCCTGAGCTCAGACGAACCTTCCACCTCAGCCTCCCAAGTAGTTGGAACTACAAGTGAGCACACCTAACTAATTTTTTTTTTGTAGGGGTGTTGCCTAGGCTGGTCTTGAACTCCTGGGTTCAAGCAATCCTCCCACTTCAGCCTCCTAAAGTGCTAGGATTATAGGTGTGAGCTACCATGTCAAACCAAGAAAGACACCTGAGAGAGAGAGTGAGAGAAACAGAGAGATGGGGGGGGCTTGTTTTTTTAAATATAAACATTAAGGTCCTATTTCAAAAGATTCTGAATTCCCCTCCCCCTGGGGGGCTTTAACAAAGATATTTTTAAACAGCTTCACAAATGATTCTGATATGCTGCCATGATTAGGGACCTCTGCTGTATATCACATATTTATGCTTTATATATAATTTTTAAAAAAGAAAAAGCAAGCCGGGCACAGTGGTTCATGCCTATAATCCCATTCCTTTGGGAAGCTGATGTAGGAGGATTGCTTGAGCCCTGGAGTTCAAGACCAGACTAGGCAACATAGAGATCCTTTGCCTCCACAAAATCTTTTTTAAAAAATTAGCAGGGCATGGTGGTGCAAACCTGTAGTTCCAGCTACTCAAGAGGCTGAGGCAGAAGGATCACCTGAGCCCAGAAGGTCCAGGCTGAGGTGAGCTGTGATTGTTTCACTGCACTCCACCCTGGGCAATAGATTGAAACCCAACTCAAAAAAAAAATCCAATTACATGAAAGTGGCATTAATTATTATTTCTAGTCCTAAATGAAAATATCTTCCTAGAATTTCATCTACATCTGAAAGGTGCCCAACTTATAAAAATTAAATACCCATAATCTAAGTATTATAGGCATAATACCGACTGGAAAATAACTTTTTCATACATATGTACTATTTTAAAAATATCTAACTCTAAATTAAAGAGATGGAAAATACCACTGCTATTCATAAAACAAATAATGGATTCGCTGTTTCCATAATAAACTTTTAAGAGTGTTTGTTCCTAGTGGAAACTCACTGTTGCTGAATAAAAATCTTCTTGGGGAGGTAAAAAGTACCTTCATATATAATCTACATTGAGGATGCAAATTGTAGAGAAACACACACCAAAGGATTTGCATTTAATCAAATCTAGAGCAAGTCATTTCAGAAGCATCACTGCTGTGTGCAGAAGGCTTTCCCACGAGGAACAGGTTGAACTTTCTAGGGACCAGGATCCGTTACCAAGGAGTGAACGCCATTCACCAGGAGTCCTGCCCTGCTGTTAGGAAAGAAATTCACCAGTACCATTCAGAATGGAAAGTGGTAAGTCAATGCTAATGGCTACAATAAAAAAAAAACTTTAATAATCCTGATCTTTATCTTTGATATAACAAAGTCATAACATAAAGCAAAGCTAAAAAAAGAAATATCATTAACTCTAGCTAGACGACATAAAAATATAAAAACCCAGAGCAGACACCAACTATTCAGGACTCTCAGTAACATTTTCATACTTCTAATTATGTTTGATTACTAACTGTTAGATTTAATTTTGTTTCCTAGAGTTTAGCTAGTTATTTCTTCTGAAAGATCCACTCAGTTGAGCATTAATTTTATAGAATGAGGACTTGACCATCAAGGCATTCTTCTCCAATATAGTGAAATTAAAAGTTAACAACTTCTGGTCAACCCTTAATTATCAAGAAAATGTAGAAGAATTCATATTAACATAGAACTTGAAACATCTTTTATTCATGCATCTTGTTTTAGGCTCTTCAAGCTAAAGATGAAGGACATTCTATTTACATATGAGAAGGAAGAGCCTGGGCTGTTATTTCATGACTTCAAATCATATATATATAGAACTTTCCCAGTTTGTTCATCCTGAGGATACAAATGTGTCAATATAGAGTAAAACCACCTGTTCAGGAAGAAATTGAAGATTCAAAAAGTTAGCATTTTAAATGTTAGTAAGTGATGACAGGAGGAATATTTCAAAATGCCTTGTAAGGTAACTCACAAGAAAAAGTAATATTTGTTTCAATGTCACAGCTCCTCAAAGTCTAATCACAAAGGTAAAAAGGTAGCAAGAGCCATGAGAGCTTCTGTCTTCTGCAGCGTGGAACTGGTTACTGAAAAGAGCGCTGTTTGTTTTTGTTAAAATAAATTTTATTATGTATATTTGAGGTTTACAACACGATGGTATGGGATACATGTAGATAGTAAAAGCGTCACTATAAGTGAAACAGATTATCTTATCTATAATCTCACATAGTTCTTTTTTGTGTGTGATGAGAGCAGTTAAAATTTGCTTAGTTAACAATTTCTAATACAATACAATGTTGTTAACTATGGTCCTCATGTTTGTAGATTAGATCTCGAGACTTCCTTATCCCATACATCTGCTACTTTGTATCCTTTGACCTACATCTCCCCATCTCCTCTCCCACCTAGGGTAACCCCTGTTTTATTCTTTATCTCTATTTATCTGACTTTTTTTTCAGATTCCACATATAAGTGAGATCATGCAATATTTGTCTTTCTGTGTCTGGTTTATTTCACTTAGCATAAGGTCCTCCAGGTCCATCCAAGTGGTAGCAAATGGCAGTGTCTCATTAATATAAACTGAATTAATAGGCTGAATACCATTCCATTATATTATATATATATATTTGAATAATATATATTATTATATATATATGCCACATTTTTTTCTACCCATTCAACCACCAACATATTGTTGTTTAGGTTGTTCCACATCTTGGCTATTGGGAATAATGCTGCAATGAAATGGTAGTGCAGATATATTTATGAAATAATAAGTACATTGGGTATTGGATCCAGCTATGAGGCTTAAAAGGTGGGAAGACAGAATACATTGGGAGGGGGATGTGGGTACCTACAGTGTGGGCAAACCAACAAAATTCTAATATGTTAACTGATTTGATCTTGTATCTTTTAAAGTTTTCATTTTATTCCAAGTTTAAGATTTCATAAATACTATATGTTATTTTCTGCTCAATAATTAATAGTTTGAGCATTTCAAGATCAGTTGATGAACTTGGAAACTGTATGTTCCCTTTCCTTGTATTCTCCTGGAGGTTTCCCACAATAAAACCAAAACGCTATCATCTCCCCAGATCAGGAGTGGAGCCCCTAATGCTGAGTTTCTTGGATGTCAAACTGGTGCTATTTGTTCCGGTGGGTTTGTGCCTTCCCATCTGTGAGGAAACTCTGATTCTCAGCAAGGCAGGTTGAGCTGGGATCATGGGGTGAGGAAAGGGCTACTCACATAGCACCAGGGCTGGCCCCTTAGCCAGACAGTGGCCCAATTCGCTGTACACCACTGGAATGTCTGGGACCTCACTCCAGGCACTTTCCTGACAGGCAGAGAATGGAACACCAATGACCCATCATTCAGAAGTTTTATTTTGCTCTGTCTTGAATGACAGTGTGCCTCTCTCCAGTGTCATGAGGGACAATAATTCAGAGAGACATCTTCTACCATCTTACTTGTGCCATTGTTCAGTCACATGACTCAGAATGTAAATTCTTCTCTAAAGTTTTGAGATGGTTTTGTTTGTTTTTTGTTGTTGTTGTTGTTGCCACTTTGTTTTGAACTATCTCTTTATTCCCTTATCTAAAATCAGAAGCACCTGCTTAGAAACTCTAAGAATCTAAAAGCAAGAATAAATATTTCAGAAAATGTCATCAAACATAGTGAAGTAAGAAAGTACTTCAAATACCATTGATGTATTTGATATTTAACAACTAAAAACAGTTTAGGAATCACCAACATTTTAAATATTAAACCAATTTCAGAATGCATGTGTCTGATTTTATGGAGAAAATGTTTGCTTTCAAAAAACAAAATTAAAATAATAGCACCATTAAATTAATTATGGACCAAATTCTTCACCAAAGTAAACAGAAATAAGGAGACAATATGACAGAGGCAATCTGTTGCATCTATATAAACACAATCCTACAGTGCAAAGGAAAAAAGTTGTGGTTTTTTGTTGTTGTTGTTCAAATTCTAAAGACTGAATTGATTCCTGTTGATAAATCTGCTTGTGCTTTTTCTCCGGAAGCACATGTCTTTGTTTTCTCAACAACTGATCTGAATGCAAGGTTGTATCTAGAGTATTTGAATAAAAACTCTTGAGCTCTCCTGGTTTATGCAGGTGTGGATTCTTTAAATAGACACAATACACAGGGAAAAAATGTTTTGGAGTAGGAATACAGGTAACATGTTTAACTCTATATCACTCCTCTCCAAAAAAAAAAAAAGATGGGATGGATGGGGTGGGTTAAGAAACTTTCAGAATTCTCAAAACCGTGAGAATTGAAAGAAACTGTACCAGGTTCCACTGCTTCATTAAATTTCATTTTGATTCACCTTTTGTGATGCTGCAAAACGTAAGCATTTGCTTGCCTGCAGCCCTGCTTCAGATGGTCAGCTATCCCACTACTCTCGGTTTCTTACCATCCAGATTCCCATGAAGTCTCACCACTTAGGAAACTGCTATTTCCCACTTTCTAAAGATTTGCACCTTTCCAAACTCTGTGACCTTCCTCACCTTCGTTTTCCTCAGTTTCGCTAAGGTATTTTATTTACTCCACAAATATTGATTGAGCAACTAGTAGATGCCAGGTACTTGACATTACTGATTATTCCTCTTTCTCTCCACTTCCTCTTTCTTTCATTTCTCTGACACTACTACTCTGGTGCATTTCTATATTTCTGTCCTGTCCTCTTTCTGCCCCACCCATCCAAGGTCCTTCCCTTATCCCTGCCTCTCCCTGGACATCAAAACTGTAGCATTTCCCAAGCTGGATGCTAGAATTTTCTCTTCTCTTGCCACAAAATCTTCTTTGGGGATCTTTATGTTTATAGCTTTGATTACCAGAGGTTTAAAGATGGTTTGTAGATGTACACTTCCTACCCAGGTCCAAGTTCTCATCCTGTCTACACGATATTCGTACTTTTATTTTATTATGCCACCACAACCTCCAAGCCAACATATTCAAAGCCAAATTCTTTTTCCATCAAAACTGACCTTTGTCCCTGCCTTCCTGATTTTTCTTATTAATCATGGCATTTGTATGTGTGTGTGCATTTTCCTTTGAAACACCTCATCAATCTGCCCTTTCCTTGTCATTTCCACTCTTTCTGGCAGGCTCTGTTTTACCATTTCCCACCCTCTCTGCTTTCTTTACCTCAACCCATTCTAAGATCTGCCCTCAGATTAATCTTCCGAAAAAGATAATAAAAGTCATAATACTATTCTGTACAAAAACTTTAGTGATTTCCATCACCCACAACATAATGTACACATTTTTACAGCCAGATTCATAAGACCTTCCATCCTTCCATCATTCTCAATCAGAAAAAAATGCTTTCAACAGATATTTACTGAAAGCCTACCGTGTGCCAGGCACTGCCACTTGGGATATGTCAGTGAATGAAAACAGGCAAATCCCCCGCCCGCGTGGAACTTACACCATAGCAAGGAGCAGACAGGCACCACATAATAAACCTTACCAATAGGAAAATTGTAGAGAACATTGTAAAGTGACAAGTGCTCCACAGATAGAAAAAGTAGAGCAGAGTACGGAGATTAGGAATGTTTTTCAGAGAGGATGAAACTTCAAATATGTTCTCCTTGAGAAGATGACATGTGAGCCAAGACTTGACAGATACAAGGGCATTTAGCTGTGTGGCTAACTGAAGTGGGGGGAGGGAATATTCCAGAGAGTAGAGACAGCCAGTGCTAAGATTCTAAGGCAGAAATGCATTTGGTGCACTTCAAAAACTGGCCTGACTACGTTTGCAAGGGACTGAGTCTCAGGAGATGAGAACAGAGGTTTCAGGGAATAGTCATGTAGAGCCATTGCAAGGACGGTGGCTCTCACTCTGAGTGAAATGGAGAACCACTGTGGGGTTTAGAGCAGAGCCATGACACAATCGAACTTTCTTCTTCAAAGAAGGACTCTAGCTGTTGTGTTGAGACTAGACCGAGGCAGGAGTGATGGGAGCAAGAAGGGAGACCACCACAATAATCTACATGTGACAGGACAGGTGATTGAACCTGGATAGAAGCCGTGAAGGAGAAGAAATGTCAGCACATTCTGGATATATTTTGTCAACAGTATAATCAGAAACTCCTCAAGAATGAGTTGTGATGAGTGAGGGAGAGACGAGTCTAGGATGACCCCATAGCTTTGGGGCTGAGCAACAGTAAGGACAGAGTTGCTATCCACTGAGACAGGGGAGTTTTCAGATAAAATAAACATGGAGAGGCAGAATGGGGTTCAGATGTGAACATGCAGAATCTGAGATGTCTACTAGACATCCAAGTGTAGATGGATATCCGAGTCTACTGTCCAGGTCTGAACTGGGGATATATCCATGTGAAATTTTTCCACATACGGATGGCATTTAAATCGAGTATCTCCAATTATACCAGTTCCTTTCCCCTTGCACACACCTACCTTGCTGAGTTAAAACTGCCTCTTTGCTTTTGCTCACACATGCCTGCTGTCTATAAGGCCTTCCTCCCTTCTCCTAACCTATCCACATGCTTCTAAGTCCATCTAAGTCCCATCCCTTCCCATGAAACGTTCATCAATAATCCAAAGTGTTGTCTTCCCCCTCTTGTACTCTTTCACAGGTGAATGTCTTATTTCTATGGCTAAAATAGGACCTCTTTGAGGACATCTGTTATATATTCTAAACTGATTTTGCATCCCCTGTGGCATACAGCCCCATGCTTTACACGAAGTCGGTGCCAACTGGTACATAAAACTGATTGTTTTATGACAGAACTTCAGAAGTTTTGATCTGGTTATTTGCCATCTCGTGAACTTTATTTCTCCATTAATCACCATGTGGTTATTTACTCAACTTATTTAGACTAGGTATATTTCCCTTGGGCTTTTTGGCATACGCATAAAGCGTGAATTGCTAATTCAGATTAAAAGCGTCTATTAAAGAGTCCTTCAAATAAATATAAAGCCAAGATTGTCTGCAAACACACAAAAGATCCAGCCTAGACCCATTCAACTCCCACGCCCTCCTCCTTCACGGAGCTAAGTCCACACTCATCATGAATCAGTCAGATATTCCCCTTCTTATTAAGCCAGTATTGCCTAAGTTGGAGTCTCACCTCCCTCCCAACCACACACACAGGAACCTTATAAAGGCCTTACTCATATGTATATCCATGGTTCTCAAACCTCAGAGAGCATCCAAATCACCTGGAGGATGAGGCCTTACCCCCAGGGCTTCCAATTTAGTACAATTGGCCTAGGGCCTGGGAATTTACATCTCTAACAAATTCCTAGCCAATGGCAAGGCTGCTAGTCCAGGGACCACACTTTGATATCACTGGAGTATATTCTCACTTGGACTTGTATGTCTGGCTTGACCTCTGCCTGGTTCTGACCTTTAGTAATTGAGTTACTCTTCTGCTCTAGCCTGCTTGATGTGTGCTAGGGCTGTCCTAGTCATTGGCCTACCCAGATTCTGCCCTTCTTTATTTCTGTCTCAGAGGTTGAGGACCAGTTTAAGCTCTTGACCCAAATTTCTTCCTTCCTCTTCAACACCTCCCTCCATTATTTTCTCCCTCTTTCCTAAACCTTTAGTCCTTCCCTCTGTCCTGTTTAAATGTCTCCATCTCTCTCCCACCCATAAATAGATATAAAAACATAAGCAAACCTCTTCTCAATACTGTAATCCTCTCCATTTATCATCCAGTTTCATGTTTCCCTTTCTCATTTAAACTTCAAGAAGAAATAATTTCCCCTCCCTGTCCCTGTCTCCTCCTTTGACATATATGGCCACCCCACACTTCCAAATTTCTCTTGCTAAGGCCAAAACCAACCACTAACTTGAAAATAATAGATGTTTGCTGTCCTAACATTCCTGGACTATTCTGCTGCATCTGATACTTTTTCTTTCTTTCTTGAAATCTCTTTCCCTGAATTCCATGATGCCTTACCCCTGGGTTTTCACCAACCAGTCTTCCCATGTCTTCTTCATAGGGCTCTCCTCTCCTCTGACAACTGTTTAAATGTTCCTCAGGCTTCCACCTTTAAACATTTAGTCCAGAACTTTCCAACCAGTGTGTCAGACATTGGAGTTATAAGCATTCCGAAGATACTGATCCTCTTAGCCCTAGAGGATAGACTGGCCTATTTATCCCAGAGTTCCAGATACATATTACTGTGTTCTATGTGTGCCATCATGTGGTTCCATCTTTCAAACACTCTTTCAAGGAATTCCATTGTCTTTCCTGCTTTCATTACCATCAACATCATGATGGCTCTGAAACATAGGTACACAGAGTAATTCCATGGGGGAAACTTGAGAATAACCCTTGAGAAGCCTAACCCACTATAGAACACAAGTTTCAGAGAACCTTCCCTCTCCTTTGCCTCCCATCATGAATAATTGTCAAATCTGTCTGATCCTTGTCCTTCCACCTACGATGACTCAGATCCCATTACCCCTTGCCTGAATTATTCTAGAATTCTCCTGACTGACCTCCCTGTGGCTTTCTGATTCTCAAATCCACCTTCCACACAACTGCCAGAAAAGTCTACCTGAAATGCAAATCTAACCACACCCCTCCCTTGCTTAAGAGTCTCCCATGGTTCATTGATGACGGGTTGAAGTCCAAGCTCTTTTCTAGAGCAGGAACATCATGATTGACCCCTGCTCATTTTTCCAGGTTCACTTTCTGCTACTCCTCCTTCTGTTTTTGTGTGTGGGCCTTTGCTTGTGCTGTCCTCTACGCCTGGAACGTTCCTGTTCAGGTTGCCATAACCACACTCTCCACCTCTCCCCTTAAACCTCAGCTCAGATGTCACCGACCCTGCCTTCCCTGACTCCCCTCACCCCACAAGGAGGCGGCACATTCTGGGTTTCTCTGACTACCCTGGGCATGGATCTGTTATTGACTTAGCACATTTACATTATAATTATTTTAAAGTATTTCTCTCTCCATTAGCTATCATGTCCTTTTGCATCTAGACACTCTAGATGGCATGTTCTTTTGTATCCCCAGTTCTGACACAAAGAAAATAATAAATAATTGAAAAATAAATGTAGCCTTAGGCTTTTCCAAAAAATAATGTCACACACAATTCCAGAAACAACACTTAGATTCCTTTGAATCAAACATAAAGTCAGTAAACTTTAAATTCAAGACTGATTTAAAAGAAGGACCTCAAACCTCTTTAATTAAAAGATTTATAGACCAAAACCTGTCAAATTTAGATCTAGAGGACCATTCAAATAAGTCTGTTTTGCTGAAATTAGGTTGCATATGGCACAACTTGAATGAAATAATACATTGTCTTGGAACCTAGATTTTTTTTCCTTCTTCATTATATAGGTGTTTTGTATAAAAGTCAATAGTATTCAAAGCATTTTCACATGCATATCTTGTTTTTTCCCCCTTATAAATCTCTGAAGGCACCTAAGAAAAGATTATTATGCCCATTTTACACATGAAGAAAATGGAACTGAGAGATTGTGATTGTCCCAAATGCCTGACTAATGTGTGGCTGCAAACACACTGACCATCCAGCAACCTCTTATGCAATGCACTATCCTGCCTCTGGTTATACCTTTACTTTCCTCCTTCTGCTCCTTTTATTCTTTTTGCAGCACAATTTGACTCATAAACCAAATGTATCCTAGACTATCTACAAACTCAACCAGATTAGAGAATATTTCTGGTTGTATGCCTCATACATAAATATGTTACTATATTCTGCCATGCACATTGATGCTGAATTCTGAACCAGCTGGATTTGCTAGTAAACCAGCAAAACCTCTATCAAAATGGATTTAAAATTAATTATATGGAAGACTTCTAACCTACTACTGAACAACAATTTCAGAGTTATGGAATATCTGTAAATTCTTCTCGTTAAACCACTAATTCTGTGTTTAAATGCTTAAATTAATGTTTAAACACTAATTCTGTGTTTAAGCACACTAATTCTGTGCTTAAACGCTTTCTAGAATAGTCTGAACAAAAGATCCTTCTATCATTGCTTTACCATCTTCAGTGACAAGGAGCTCACTATCCCTAGAAACAATGTTGCCAATTTTAGAACCCGGGTGAGATGTTTTCTCTGTGGTCTATTACATCCCTGCAATTTCCTCCTAGTGAAAACACCACATTTTTCTGGTTGATAGTGTTACAAACTGACATAAGTCTGGATCCCAGCGCTATTGCTTATTAGCAGCTATGAGACCTTGGCAAATAACTTGGTCCCAATCTAAGTTTTCTCATTTGTAAAGTGGATCAAATGAAATCATGCATATAAATTGGCAAGCACTACAATAACTTCAGTAAGTACAGATAGTATAAGTGTTTGGCAAACATTTGTTAAATGTATCAATAACTCTTCAATTATCCTTGGCCTTGCTTCAAAGCAGCAACCCCTCATGTTGAATTACTGCATTTTCAAAAACAAAGCACACTTATTTAGTGCAGCCAACAAATAACAAATGACTTTCTTCTTAGAAACATGGTCTTCTTAAAATTGTACCATTGACCTGCTCCCTACCATCAGGTACAAATATGATGGGGCAGAAGTACTGACACTCTGTAACCCGAATCTTGCACATCTAACTTTGACGTCATGTAGTAGAAGCATTATTTCAAGTTGCTTTCAATCCCTTATCTTGTGAACCTTGCTGGAATAAATCTTGACAAGTCAGAGTACAAAATAGAGTTGTTGTTGAGAAGATGGAATAGCGTTTCTTTCACTGAAGCAGTGCTTGGGAGATAGAGCTGTATTGAAGCCCCTTTGTGAAAGCCACTTCAGTTCAAGAGTTCTATCATTCTAATAAGAAAATAGCATTACAATGACCAGCCCTTGAACACGTCCCTAGGGAGGTTAACCTGGTGACTTCATTCACAGCTGTTGTGACTATTCCATTCGCTTAAGTCCCAGGAGACTACAGCAAACGAGTGTATCAAGGCGTGAGAGTGAAGCACACAGTCAAAGATCTCCTGGCAGAAAAGCGATCCAGGCAGACAAGTAACTCAAGATTTAATGTAAGTCTCAATTTAAGACATTCTGAAGTCTTTGGGGGTTCAAGTCCTCTGTTAAGGTTAGGTATCTCTCCTCCCCGTTTATCCACACACCAATCTCCTACCTCCTGGGTCTGGTATCCACAGGAGCAAAATCTTCCTTTAATGGGCACATGCTGTAGAATTACTTTGACTTTTCATTTTTCCCCATGATGGACAAGCATCCTCTCACTTAGTGCCAGCTTTAACTTACACTCTCCCTACTGTCCTCCTCACCCTAGTCTATTTTGCACTGGTTTTCATGTCCTTTTTGAACAAGTTTTTATGTCTTTATTCATCTTCTATTAATTATATGTTCTTGGAAGTACTTTGCAAACTCATTTTTTTTAATTGATTTTTTAAAAGATGTGGGGTACAATTCAGGATTAGGCATACAACTGGTTATCATACAGGTAAAGTTTGAGCCTTTCTTTGGTCCCCACTTCACCTGGTTTGGGATCAGGTATCCTTACTGATGCTGTGCCCTCCCCTTCCCCTGGCAGTATCCTGCTACTGCCAATCCCTTTCTTATAATATTATGGTAAATGTTTAGAGTTTGTTTATGAGTGAGAACTTGTGGTATTCAATTCTTTGTTTCTGTGGTAGATCACTGAGTATTATAGACTCTTAATCCATCCAAATTGCTGCAAAGTCCATATGTTTGTCCTTCTTTATGACTGCATAATATCCCATCATATGTATGTACCACATTTTTTTAATCAAGTCCAGTTTTAATGGGCAACACAGTTGGTTCCATGTTTTTGTTAGTGTAAATAGTGTTTCAATAGACATGCATGTGCAGGTATTGTTTTTGTAGAATGACTAAAGTTCCTCCTTCGCAGATTCCTTTAATTGGATGCCACATAAGTCACAAAAAGTAAATGCTGACTCTCCTCCTGACTGGGGGAGGCTGGTGGACTGGTGTAACAAGAGCAGAGAGGGAGCCCTGGCCCTTCCAGGAACCAACCAAGCGACCCTGGGAAAGTCACTTGACTTCTCTGGGCCCAACCTGAAATGAGTCCATCAAAATGACCCTTTCCAGCTATATAAATATCTGACTATTATGAACATTATGTGACATCTATTCACTGCCAGCAAGGCCAGTAGCTCTGTGATCTTACTGGCTGACTATTGTAGTTCACGGCAATGAAAAGATGATATATCCTGACTTTTCCATATCCCCCAGCCATGAATTAACAAGGGTTTCATGGGTGGTAGTAATGCCAGCCTTCACTCACATGTTATTCTAAACCCAACAAAGATAACTTAGGAAAAAATCCTCTCTGTAGCATGCAAAATCAGATTTTAAAATCCTAGTAGGAGACATCTTGATTCTAAAACCTTTATTTGTCATCCGTGTCTTCATAAATAGCTCTACTCTGCGCCTAAAATGTTAAGGTAGTTGCACCCAGATTTCCAAAAATGATTCCACAAGGCCAATAGCACTTGGCTATCAAGATCAGTATATAACTACCTATTTTACTAGGTAACACAAATGTCAGGCATCTGCTAGGTGCAGGGCATGAGATCAGATGACCAGGAATAAATAAGGCAACCACATACAGTACCTAGTACAGGGACTGACACCCAGCAGGTGCTGGTTCTTCCAGTGTATCTGATGAGAATGTTGGTGCCATGTTCAAGATTGACCCAAAATCAAACTCCTGGGACGTGTTTCAAGTGAACCAACTCCAGAGTCCATTTCCTCCCATCCAATAACACTTTTTATTGCATATTTTTGTGATCCTTTCTTTTAAATCACCTTCTCTTGGTTCAACAAGTAGAACTTAGCTTATACAAAGAAAGCTGTATAATTGTTTCCTTATCTGACCCTAGTTCAGTGTTTCTCACATCGCCTGCTCAGAATCATCTTGGAAGTGTATTAAACGTATCAGTACAAACCTAGTCTTTCCAGAGAGCAAGAAAGCACATTCAGAGTCTACTTGAAATGAACTGCAACTTCAAGTGGACATAATATGGATTGCTTGGCCACAATAACTGCAACTACAGTTGAGAGAGTAACTGAATGGTGAAACTTGTTGAAGGTTCCAGACAAACTGTCATTGGGAAGACAAGAGTCACACATAAAGGTGATGCCTGTAGTCAAGGAGCAGACATTGTACCTTCCCAGTGTAAATGAGGATATTCCTCACACCTTGGATCTTCACCAATACCTATATATACATGGTAAGGCACTATACCAGAGCTCTTCAAAAAGACGAGAAGGTATCTATCCAAATGATGGTCATATTTTTTCTTTAAAATGTACCTAGCCAGGCTGGGTTGCTCAGCCTGTAATCCCGCGCCTTTGGGAGGCTGAGTGGATTGCCTGAGCCCACGGGTTCGAGATCCGCCTGGGCAGCGAGACCTCCTCTCTACAATAAATCAAAAAATCAGCCGGGCGTGGTAGCGCATGCCTGTAATTCCAGCTGCTTGGAAAGCTGAGGCGAAAGGATCGTCGGAGCCCAGCAGGTCGAGGCTGCGGTGGCTGGGAGCGGCCACTGCACTCCAGTCTGGGTGACAGAGTGAGACTCCAACTCAAAAAAAAATGTACCTAATACGACTTCTTGCTCAAGATCTGTGACTGTCAAGACACAGATTCTGTGTTTTCTGAATTTTATGATGTCTTCCCTTTTAAAAGATAAAACAATATAAATATAATTAATAATAAACCATATTATTTGATTGCACATTAAAATACAGATCCCCAAACCTGCTCTATGTCTCTTAACATAGAGTTATTGGGTTGGAGCCAGGGAGTGGTCCATTTGTCATTTTTTACAAGCTCCTTGGGTGATTTGCAATTCAGCGTTTAAGAACTTTGCCACAGACCAAAGAACAAGTATCCAAGCCTCACACACCACTGCCAAGGTTCTTTTCTCTCCCCAGAAAATAACTTGCTGAGCTATTGCTATTGGCCCAATGACACTGTGTTATAGAGAAAGTGGGTATAAGAAATATGCAAAACACAATGTATGCCAAATAACCTGGTAGAAAGGAAAAATACCCATTTTAAAAATACAAGGCCATGTAACCAAGCATGAGACTGAATACTAAAGACAAAAGACCAGGCGGCATAGCGATCTAATAGGAAGACTGTAGCAATATTTATGTAAGGACAGTTTAAAGTGCACTTTCTCATGTATTATTTCATTTGATAAGCACACTAATCCTGGAGGATTTATATTATAAGGTTTCCCACTTTACAGATGAATAAATTGAGAACAAGAGAAAGGAAGTGATTGTTATGAGCTACAAAGTTAGCAAGCAGCAGGTCTTCTGACTCCCCATTCCAAATTCCATATTGAAAGGGAAAGGTCAATGTGGACTAGAGGGGAATGACCCCAATGCATGCAATCAAAGGAAGTTTAGGAGAAGAAAATCTATCCTGTAGAAAGAACTTCTAGGACAAGAAAAGGACAAACCAGCTCTAATCATAGTAGCTATTCACAAGCATCAAGTGCATAGTTGGTAAGAACTCCCTCTAAAGTTTGTGTTCCTATCACATTACCTAATAACTCAATGCTAGTATCTTACTCTCATCCTCACTTCAATTACTTTTTTAACTCAGATAATTAAATGCATAAAATCCCAAAATGTGGTTATTTGGATTTGAGGCATTTCCATGAATTGATTTTACAGTCTATCAACTCATGTTTCATCCTCTCAACCACTATTCCAGAATATCTGCAAATCTCAAGAAGGATAATGCATTCATTAATCATCCACTCTTAGGATTTCTGTCCCTGTTGCAAATGGAACCCAAAGAGTAGGAAGCATGGAGCTTTATGTTACTGGAGACACTTGTGAATCTCTAATCATATGACTAATACCAAGGCTACCTCCTCCTTTTCATTCAATGGAGTCAATGAGTCTAATATCCCAGGTAAGTTCAGATAGGGAAGTCATCCATTAAACGTGTTCAAAATTTGTGGCCGACAGGAAGAGTAATGACCAGTCAGAGACTCTACCGTGCAGTTTACCATACACATATTGGGCTAGGCTAAAAATGGAACCCCAAAGATCCCGGGTCAAATCTCTGGAACCTGTGAGTGTTGCCCTACATGGCAAAAGATGTGGTTAAGTTAAAGAACTTGAGAGGAGGTCCTTACCCTGCATTATTTGGCTGGTTGCTCATTGCGATCATGTGTATCCTTGTAAGAGAGTGTTTTGAGAGAGCAACACACACACAGAGGAGAAGACACACAAAAGAGGAGGTGGTAATGTGGTCACTTTACAGAGGTTGGAGTGATGAGGCCACAAGTCAAGCAGCCACCAAAAGCTGGAAGAGGCAGAGAAAAATTTCTCCCCAAGTCTCACGAGAGCATAATCCTGCCAACACCTTGATTTGGGACTTCAGGTCTCCAGAACTAGAAGAAAATAAATATTGATGGTTTTAAACCACCCAATTTTGTGATCATTTGTTAGCAGTCCTAGAAAATTAATACACATATATTATGGAAATGAGGTCCCCCTGGATAAGTATACTTCAGGAAGTATCCGTTGGATGCCCAAATAGCTGTTCTTTTATTTGTGACAACACTCTGAAAAGTTCACAGAAGACTATGTTGATATATCTGCACTACAGTTTCCCTCACGAACATCTGTTTTTGATCCATGAAATGTTTTGCACATCTTTGCAGTAGGAATAAGAAAGAAAAAAAAAACCCTGGCATCAAAAGAGACTTTCACCAGAGACTAGAAATTAAAACCACTTCCATATATTGTGGCCATCACTCTGTGGTTTCACAACTATTATTATGCATATCAATTTTCAAATAATGGCTTTTTTCTTTCTCAAATGTGTTCTGTGTTGTCCTTTGCCACACTGCTAGATTGTCTACCACAATATATCAATATGAGCCATTCACCAACATCTAGTACTAAAATACATATAATTAGATTTCTGATTGCTACATTTTTTTCCAATTATACCATTTCAATTGAGTTCCATCAAAGCTAATCACTGAATTTTTTAAAATAACATCATAGAATTCAATAAACTCTCCATTATCTATAGGGGAAAAAAAGGCAATAAGCCTAATAGTCACAGTTTTTCAGTTTTGTTTTGAAATTCAGTGAATGATTTGTAAGCTTTTGAAGTTCTTAATCATGTCTTTCCTAAGCTATCATATAGATTCAGTTAAAAATTGTTGAATTTACAGCAGCTGGCATGAGGGGAGAAAATTGAAAAACTTGCTGAATAGGAAATGGGTTTGGGAGTGCAACTGTGCAGGGAATGGGAGCGTGCCATGCGAAGCGGGGAAGCCTAAGACTGCCCTGGAAATCAAGATTTCCTTTCTCATTTATTTTGTTGATTTATGGACAAAGTAACAGCTCTCCTGCTCTGCTCATTTATCAAGACTCTGTGGTCAGGAACAATAAGGAAATAGATATGAACGTCCCTTTAAATTAATAGTATCCCATAGAATCATGAGGAAAAATTAGTGAAGATTTCTGGTTCTGTTTTAGAAGGTCTAAACTAAGGGCAATGCAAGGAAAAATATCCCAAGTGTGAATTAGGTCAGCCTTTATGAATACATATTATGCAGATATGAAAATTTAACTATTTCCACGTGGCACGATTCTTTTGTACCAACCTCAAGTGTTTGCTTTTCAAATCAGAGTTACGTACAGCTATTTTCTTTTTCTACATTTCCCTAAATTCTTAGATTTAAATTAGCTGCTAAAATCTCTACTTCAGGGACAATATATGATAAGGCTATATTGTCGGCTGAGTTTATTGGTTAATAATCTTTCCAAGTAATTTTTGGAAGGAAAATATTGTAAGCAACAGAAAAAAAAAGTGTAACAATAGTCCACATTTGATGGGAAACTTTGGAGGAACAGAAGGTGAATAGGCACCATTTGGTGAGTTTATAGCATAGAGTAATTGCCATAAAATTGACAGACTCTAACTGTAGAACAGATGTGCATTGTCGATCTCGGTCCCTAAGACCTGCCTGTTGCGCGTCCTTCCAGCAGGACTGCTAGATGGATGTTTGTTTGGTTACATATCCAGCTGCTGCTTTGCTCTGCCAATCACGTGTGCAATTCAGTTACCATCTAGTGTAAACATTGTGATGTTCACATCTGTGATTTGCATTTGGATTTCTTGTGAAGTATTAGGGAAAAGAATCGCAACCAGAAGCTGTATATTCTACCATCTTGAAGTTTCTTCGATTTCCCTGGAACTCTGGAAAGCATATCTAAGATATCTCTCCTACACCAAAAGAAAAGCTGCTCCTTCTTTAGTCTTTTTTTTTTTAAGTCAGGGGTCTCACTCTGTCTCCCAGGCTAGAGTGTAGTGGCACAATCATGGATCACTGAAGCCATGACCTCCGGGGCTCAGGTGACCCTGCCTCATCCTCTCAAGTAGCTGGGACTACAGATACACGCCACCATGCCCGACTAATTTTTGTTATTTTTATTTTTATTTTTTGTAGAGACAAGGTCTTGCTATGTTGCCTAGGCTGGTCTCCAACTCCTGGGCTCAAGCAAATCTCTGACTCGGCCTCTCAGAGCGCTAGGATAACAGACATGAGCCACCACACTAGGCCTCTTTAGTCTTTTGAACTCCTCCTTCTGGCTACAAGTGATCTTGGGCAATTCTCTTCTCCTCTCCGCTTTGGTGTCCTTATGGATAAAGGAGGAGAGTTAGGCTGTCTCTAAGATTCCTCTAGTATCAGGGTTTATTTTTAAAAATAAATTGTATTATGTATACTTGAGGTTTATACGTGATGTTTTGGGACACATAGTAAAACAGTCACTACAGTAAAGCAATTTAACATGTTCATCATCTCACATAGTTACTTCTTCTCGTGACAAGAACTGCTAAAATCTACTTAACAAGAATCCTAAGGCTGGGCTCAGTGGCTCAGCCTGTAATCTCAGCACTTTGGGAGGCCGAAGCGTGTGAATTGCCTGAACCCACAGGTTCAAGACCAACCCGGGTAACTTGGCAAGACCTCGTCTCTACAACAAATAAAAAATTAGCTGGGTGTGGTAGCACATGCCTGTAGTTCTAGCTACTTGGAAAGCTGAGGCAGGAGGATCGCCGGAGCCCAGTAGGTTGACGCTGGGGTGACCGTGAGCATGCCACTGCAATCCAGTCTGGGTGACAGAGTGAGACTCCAACTCAAAAAATTAAATAAAATCCTAACACAAATCAATTGTATTAGCTATAGTCCTCATGTTTTACATTGTATCTCTAGACTTGTTCATTCTACATATTTTTACTGTGTCATTTTTTGAATTACATCTCAGTATTTTTGAGATTCAAACTTTTAAAAGATTCATTTTTAAGACTCAAACTTTTAAAAGTTTATCCCATTCCTTTATCTTCTTCTGTTTGTTATTCATACTTCAGATAGTCCCATCTCAATATTTAGGATTTAAAATAGACCTGAACTAGCTCATACCCAATTTGAATAATCACTGAGCCGATACTACAGCTCATCTGTCATCTGGGAACCTACAGCACATTGTGTTGACAGAGGTTCATCTTCTAAGACACGGGAAGCACAGTTGGTAAAGAGTTCAGGCTCTGGATTCAGATGACGTGGATTCAAATCCCAGCTCTGCCACTTGCCAACTGTGTGATGATGGTAACATTACTTAACTTTGCCGTTAAAGGAAGATAATAATATCTACCTTGCAAGGTTATCATAAAGGTTATATTTAATATTTATCAAGGGCTTGGCATATGGTAGCTGTTCAGTCAGTGCTGTTGCTATTAAATACTGTGGGTAAGGAATGATACAGGTTAGAATTCAAAGCAATATAAGAAATTTATTGCCCTGAAGAAATGTACAGTTTGATTGTGAGAGAAGGAATTGTAAGTAATTAAAAATAAAAAGATGGCCTTTCTCCAAATGCCAGAAGAATCTTGAGACCATCAATGAACACTATGGAGGTTCAGAGGAGGGTGAGCTCGGCATGGAGCAAGTGGGTGAAGAAAAGTTCTTGGGCGAGGTGGGCCTCGAGCCAAGCTTTGAAGGAAGAAGATGGCTCAGGTGAGCAGTGAGCAGGATTGGAGTCGAAACAGAACTCACAGAGAGCAAAGGCTCAAGGGAATGGAGGCTGTCTGTCTGTAATGTGTGTTGGGTAAACCAATTCAGTCAGAAGGCAGTGAAGGGAAAAAGAAGGTTGGGAGCCCTGCTTGGTACATACCCCTACAAAACTCACTTCTAGTCTTGCTTGTGAAGTCCTCCCAGATACTCCCCTCGGCTCTCAGAAGCTCTAGCATACTGTTTTTTGCTAAAATATGTATCACATTGCACTATAACTGCTTGTTTTCTTAAATCTCTGTTCCATCTGGCTAAGGTCTTGCTATTTCTGCTTAATCCTTTGGGAGCCTCCAGTCCAGGAAGAATGTTAGAATATTGAAGAGTTTCTATTTCAGAGTCAGACAGACTGAGGCTCTGACTCTAGCCCATGAGAGCCATCGCATTTAAAGATGAACAATGATGCCCACCACAGAAAGTGTCGTGAAAGCAAAATTCGATAATGTCCATAAAGCAGCTGGGGCAGCACATGGCACGTTGCAAGTGCTCAGCAATTGGCAACTTTTATGGCTTTTATGGTATCTGGCACATGGCAGCGCTTGATAAGTAGAACAGCCAAGGTGTGCCACACTGAGGTAGATAGCCACCAGATTATGGGGGGCTCTGAATGACCACCTTGAGACTTAGAACCACCTGTCCTCTTTACTTCAAAGTCTAATAAAATAGGAAGAAGTCAATCAGTTAAAAAGGTCACTGGGTACCTTTTGTATATTTGAAAGTCGTGTTCGCTATGAACAAAAGAAACCACAAGACAGTGGAAGCAACAGCTAGCCTTCTTGTATACTGACTCAGCAATGCCACCCCCTCCATTCTGTGGGTCAGAGTGGCCAGAGTTGAGGCTCCAACCTGGTGTGCTTCATGAAGATAATTTCAATCTCCCCATTCTGCAATTCTCAATGTCCAAAGACTTAACAGTCTTGGATAACAGACCTGTGATTATACTTATCCATGATGGACTACCGTTTTATGAAATACCCAGCTTCCAATGGCAGGAAGAAAGAAATAAAAGTTCTAGTATTTTGTTCAGGATGTGCTACCAATTTATTGACCTAACAAGTGATGTGACTTTCTGAAGCCTGCATTTCCTCAGCTAAAAGGATCTTCGGAGTGGCGCAGATGGGAGGGGGCCAGTGTTCAGTGTTCTCCGTGTGTCCCCCTGCTGGGTGCAGCTGTTTCTTCTCCCGACTTAGGAGATTTTCCCAGACCACAGAGCACGTTCCACTCACCGGCACCCCTACCCCCAACTTCCAAGACCAAGCTGAACCCCCAATTTATTCTGAAAAAAATAAGTTCCCTTTCCTCCCGTTCAACTAGAGTGTTTCACAGTGAGTTTGAGAGGAAAATGGGGAGCAGAAAATTCACATAAAGCACAAGAATGACGATGAGGCCAACAAATGTCCTGACACTCGGGTCAATGTTTGACCAAAGATGGACACAGGTGGTTCAGTTGAGGTGATTTTTAGGCGTGA
Organism: Cephalopachus bancanus; assembly: GCA_027257055.1. Taxonomy (NCBI): domain Eukaryota; kingdom Metazoa; phylum Chordata; class Mammalia; order Primates; family Tarsiidae; genus Cephalopachus; species Cephalopachus bancanus. Next base: position 16,691,211 of record JAPVLO010000002.1, read on the forward strand.
GTTCATTTCTACCAACTCAGTTCTCTCTGGAATAACTAATAATTAACACTAATAATAGTTACATTTACTGATGGACTATGAAGTAAAGACTTTACAAATATTTTCACTTATCTACTTTCACATATATTTCATTTATCAACACAAGCATAGCAGCCTTAAGAGTGTAGTAATCTTATCTATTTTTCAGATAAGGGAAATAAGAATCAGGTAGAAAGTTGCAGGGCATATATTTGGGCCCAGGTTTGTGAGACCCCAAAGTCTTTATTTCACCCAAGATGCTGCCTTCTTATATGCATATTTCCAGTCCAAGGAAGGATGAGCTTTGGAGTGACTACTCTGCTTCAGGGCCTCTACTCAGTCCTCAGAGCACCCTCCAAATATCAGACAAGATGTTGGCCCCCAATTATGCCTTCTGCTTCCTCTCTCAGTCAAATATTTGTCTCCCCAGCCATCCCGGCTGTGTTTAGACTGTCCAGGGGATGTCACACCCAGCCCAGACCAAAACCGGGACCTTTCTCTGCTATGATACCCAGACAGCTAAGAAGAAACTAGGCCCATGAAGCTTTTAATTTCCTTCTAGAACTTATCTTTAGTTCGGTCCCAAAACCTGCTTCTGGAATATAGTCCTTCTTTGTCATCCCCCACCACTCCTGGATCCCTGATCTTGTGGGGCCCTCCATGGTGCCTGGTCTTCTCTGTGTTGCGGAAAAACACTTTCTGAAGAAGGGTCACAGCATGCCACACTGACCTGGCAAAAGCATCTTTTCTGCTCTCCTAGGGCCTGTCTCGTACAATCAAATTCTCTCTGACCTTTGTTCTTACCCGAAGCTTGCTCCCTTGCTATGTTTTTGGATGAAGCGTGATTTCTTTTCAGAATATTGCCAAGTTGATGTGAGCGGATGGCGTACCATGGCTCGCTCCTGAGACTGGATGCAGAATGCCATTCCTCTCGCTCAAGAGGGCAGAGACCACATCAGCTCCCTTCTGAGAGCTGGTAGAGATTCTTGTACCCAGTGAAACAAGGAGTTTACCAGCTCAGCTGACCTGCTGTTTCTGGTGACACACTCCCTCCTGCCTCCCATGATGTCTGGAATTCTCTCATATTTGTGCACACTAAAGTACCTTATGCATATTCTTTTTTTTTTTTTGAGTTGGAGTCTCACTCTGTTGCCCAGACTGGAGTGCAGTGGCCGCTCCCGGCCACCGCAGCCTCGACCTGCTGGGCTCTGGCGATCTTTCCGCTTCAGCCTTCCAAGTAGCTGGAACTACAGGCGTGCGCTACCATGTCCAGCTAATTTTTGATTTAGTGTAGAGATGAGGGCTCGCCAAGTTGCCCAGGCGGGTCTCGAACCCGTGGGCTCAGGCAATCCACTCACCTCAGCCTCCCAAGGCTCGGGATTACAGGCTGAGCCACCGAGCCCGGCATGCTTATTCTTAATGAATATAATGGCCACTAAGGAAAGGGGAGGGTAATTTCCTCATGGCCTTACCTGCTTATGAAAGTATGGGGAGAGGGAGACCATAGATGCTCTGTGTCCTAGTACTAAGTCCAATTTTAGTATTCCGTGTTAAAGTCAGATGGAACCCTTTACTAATGCAGAAATCTCATTTTAATCAAGATATACACCCCAAATCTCGCTAAAATGTGGATAATTTTGTACTGTGCTCCTTCTCTTTAGCATTCTAATAGTGTTATTAAACAACAACAAAAAGGCCAAAAGCAGAATGTAAATAAGTCCACAAACTCATATCCATGCCTTAAAATTAGGAAGTCGGACATACATAGGTAAATTCAAGGCAGAAATCAGTCTCTGCAGCCATCAGTCTCTCGTCACGTCTATGAACGTAGCCCATGTATATTCTATTAAATCTGTGGGTGGAAGAAATCAGCAAGGCTTGGACTGTGACAACCCAAGCTCTGTAGACACATGAGTGTAAACAGTTGGCACCTTTGCAATTACAGAATATATTCATGCTCTTCTTTGATATCTTACAATTTACTCCAAAAAATATTTTTTAGTTCTTCAGCTCTCATAAACTGAACCCATCCCACAATGCATTCTGGTTTGAGTAAGATTGTTATGCTTCTTTCACAATGATGCCCGCAGCATGTGGACAACAGATGGCCTGGTGCATGTCTTCCTACTCTGCTATTGCTTTATTTTTTTCTTGTCTTTTTTAATATTTGTATTTTTTCTATACTAACTTTATTTTCCTTATATTTCTAGAAGTACCTGTTGCTCTCTTTGTATTTGACTACTACAGCTCTTTGTTAGGAAAGGCCAGCAGAAGACCCCATTCCCTATTTGTGATTTTTACAAGGTTATTGATAAAGGTAATCAGTGTCTACTCTGGGAACCTACCCCTCCCCCCCACACACACACCTATACTCAGTCTCACAACTCAGCACTTTGCATACTGCTTGTTAACATTGTCAGTTAAGCCCTTCCATGAGCCTAGGACGAATTGAAAAAGGCAAAAAACGTGTTTTTTTTTTTTCCTGAGAAGGCAATGCCTTGTAAGCTCAAAATGCCAATATTTGAATACAGAGGTACACACTATATTCTTGGCATTCATTTGAATGAATGCCTTATTTTCTAAGGCTCTCTAAATGACCTATTGTCTGACTTTAATTAGCCCACTGTCCTGCCCTGTTTAGAGAACTGAACCACATTTCCAGGGCTTTCTATGTTCCCCACCCAACCACCTGCTCCTTCACAATCACAGAAATTTTAAAAATAATAATAAAGGCAAACCTTTTGCAAGTAACTTATTTTTTCAGCTGTTCTATTGGGTCTGTCCTCCTTTTTTAATGTCATGAAATTTAAAATAATTCCTGATGGTGAATTCTTTCATGCAGCTTGCAAAAATAATCTGCTTTTGCAGTGAAACAACCGGGGCAAGCCCATCTGGCAGGGCTGACGTTCTGCAGATTCTGTTCTGGCCAAAGTGCATCCTAGTGACCCCTGTTGTTCTAACTTAGCTACATAAATACAAATAGCATTCCAAAGGCACACCAAGATCCAGGGGTAAAAAAAATGTGTTTCATTTTGTAACTTAAGTAACAGAAATCACGTTCTTACAGAGACAGCCTGGACATCATTTTGTGCCAAGCAGAAAAGTTTGACAGTAAAATTTTAAGAAACTGAAAGTTTGAATTCTGTAATTGTGAGAGCTTTCCAAAGGACATAAAATAGTCTATATCCCAGAAACATAAGATACTTGCCAGCATTATAGTTTTTTGGCTTTTTTAAAAAGCAGAATTTATTGAGAGAACAGAAACTCTCCCACAGTGGGAGGGGACCCAAAAGGTTGCCCTATAGTTTTCAAAAGATTTGAGATTTACAATAAAATAGTACTTAAAATCTATTGATTAATTTTTATTAATTAGTTGTGCTAATTACAAAGGGAATACATCATAAAAATGTCAAACAAAAGTATAAAGTGAAAAGTAGAAATCTACTGAAGTCTTCCCTGCCCCAAAGCTCTTTGTTTCACACCCCAGGGGCCACCCCACTGAGTTTCCTATAATTTCTTCCAGAAAATTTGCTACGACATTTTATTAGAGAGAAATTAAGTTGTTGCATCAACAAGTTAATGAACATCATAATCTATGTTAGATAAGTACATTCACTATTACAAAATGCATTAATGAATGTTTTCATGGTAAATTATTTTCCCTGAGAATTTAAACAAGGCTTTTCACCTTCATTTTACCTCTATACATTTAAAGGCCTTAAGCAAATCACTTAATCCTTTTATGGCAATAGCATATTCCTTACTGTCACCTGTGGCTGGTGACAATAGTGACAAGGTGTATAAAACCAGATGAGCTCTTTCTTTGTGAGACAAGTCCCCTACAACCTAAGCTTTGTAGACACAAGGTAACATTTTTGAAGACATACCGTTCAATATTCCCTACTCCATTAAAAACTCTTATTGGCTTTAGGATCAGACCTATACAATGTTGTATTAAATTAAATATTTTAAAAGTAGGGATTTTATTTGTAAATAGGGCAGTATGAGGGAGACATGCTATCCCCCTCTCACACAGATATCAGCAGGAAGATTGGTAATAACGAGGCAAACAGAGAGCGAGCCCTGGGAATAATACAGCTCCCAGGACAAGTGGCCAGCAGTCCTCAGCACCCACGGGAGAGCATCAACGCTTATTGACATATCCTCTAAAAGGATGCCAAATTCAAGTGGATAGAAATGGCACCTGCTGGTCTCCTAAAACCTCTATCCTACTGAGAGCACATCAGACCCTCATCACTGGCCCAGACACTCATCCCACCAACCATTTCCCACCCATCATTTTAGCACCAGATCAATGTCCTAAAATATCACGTTCACCATGTCTGCACAGCTAAATCTTCTGAAAGGCCATTGCCTGCAATCAAACAAAGTCTAAGCTCCCCAGTATGGCTTGAAAAGCCCTGTATAACCTGGTCCCTGCGTCTTTCTCCAGCTTTTCAGTTTTCGAGTCTTCACTCTTCCTGCCCGTGCTTCCATGTCTTGACACGCTGCTCCACACACTGGGCTTTGTTTCCTCCTTGAACAGCAGTGCCCCTTAAACTAGCTGCTGATTGATTTATTTTTATTCTTCAAAGCTAGACTCAGAGAGTACCCACATTGTGATGTGTTCAATTACATGTCCACAAGACAGAAAGTCACCCCCATCCCTACCCTTGTATTCAGGCCATGTCATTTATGAGCTTTGTGACCTTAGAATAGTCCTGTAGAGTATCTATCAGTTTTTCAATCTGTATACTAGGAATAATAACTTACAACAATCTATCTTATTGAGTAACGCTGAGGATTTGATGAAATAGTGCATGTAAGTCATTTAACACACGACAGAGTACATAATATAAATATTAGTTGTCACTAAAAATAATGACGCATACACTAACATATGTAAAGAGTCTGACAGGAAGTATCATAACATGCTAGTTGTGTCAACCTCAACCCTTATTTTTAGTATTGCACTAGCTACATATATTTTTATGCACTGTTTTCTCTATGAAACTGTATGCTGTCTAAGAACAGAATATATGTCTTGCTCCTCCTTGTGTTTGTGGAAATTATCACAGTGCCGGTGCATAATAGGTGCATACTACATTTTAACAGAATCAGTGAAGTGTAAATTCTGCTTCCGACAAAGCAACTTACTTATTATTCACTGAAGAAGAGCTGTGCTTTCTCACCCTTGTGTTTGATTCACAAAATTCCTTGCACCCGGGGGTTTCCTTTCTCCTCTCTGCATCCTCTCAGTCATTGGTACCCAATTCAAATCCTCTGCACATTGAGTTCCCCCTTGTCTGACCTCCAGCATTTACAGAGTGTGGCCCATGCCCCCTGGAAGCTAGGTACACAGCGCTCTGTGTCATAAGCTGCTTTTTTCCTGGGTATGTCTGTATCAGTTACTCATTGCTGCATAAGAAACCACCCAAACCTTCAGTAGCTTAAAATAACAATAAGTCATTTCTTGCCGCTCTGTGCATTGCTGGAAGTTCTTCTACTGGTTACCCCAAGGTTTTCTCATGCAGTTGCATTTAGCTGGAGTCTCAGCCAGGTTGGAGGTCCTGAATGATCTCTCTCACATGTCTGGTGGTTGGTGTTGCTACTCAACAGAGATGCTGGGACTTCCTTCTCCACTGTCACTCGTCCTCCAGTAAGATGGATTCCTTATGAAGAGGTCAAACAGCAGCACTTCAAGCAGGCAAAGATGAAAGCTGCAAATTCTCTTGAAGCCTAGACTCTACACTCAAGCAGCATCACTTCTACCACATCCTATTGGTCCAAGCAAGTCCCAAAGTCATCCTAAATGCAAGGGGCAAAGAAAAAGACTCCACTTCTTGATGGGAGGAGCCGCAAAGAAATTGTGGTCATATTTAATCTACAACAAGTGGCTTGTCTCCCTTAGCAGTTCTTAATCCAGGCCCTTTGATGGCACTTTTTTTTAGCTCCTGCAAAACCCAGCACTGTGCACTGCACATCAGAGGTGCTCAATAAATCTCTGGTTTGATTGGGGGACTAGTGCAGAAAATGTGTTTGTCATGTCTTAGAGGTCAAGGGAGCATAAATTTGGGCACTCTTGGGATTGCATCCTAGATTTGTAGTGTACTAGATGAGTGATCTTGGGCTTGTTACTTAATTTCTGTGATACTCAGTTTCCTCTAGTGTAATGCAGAGATGATACTTCATACTAACATTATATAAAGTCTCAGCACATAGTAGGTGCTTACAACCAATGTTTCTATTCATTATGGAGTATTTTTCTTAGTTATGATTAAATACGTAACTCAGATAAGTATCCCATAAATAAAAACCTATTTCAAACTTTGAAAAAGTAGTAAGATTTATGAGGACATGTTGGAGATAGTTGAGCACAAGATTCCACACCAATAAAAATGTCCCTGGTTCGACTATATACTTTCCATATGAACTAGGGCATCTAATTCTCTATTCTCATTTTTTTCCTGGGAGAAGAAGGTATACCAACCTAATGCAAGTACCTATTTAAGGTTGTGTTAAGATTTGGCATTAACTTTACATCCATTCCAAAGTTAGAAGAAAATTATATGGCCTATGGTGGATCTGAATTCATATATTAAAATGTGGTATTTGAATTTTCAATATAATATCATCAGCTCCACCGGTCTCCCAATCACAGAAATGATGACAGTGAAAAATTAAATATATAAAGTATAGTGAATTTCTTGAAGAGAGATACCACCTATTCCCAAGTGGCTATGAAAATTATTGTTTAAGCATTAGAAGTAATATCTTTATGTTTAAAGAGACATTTTCAAAACTATATAATTTAAGTTAAGAAATAAAATTATATAGCAGTGTGAAATGCATCGTGCTAGTCAGAGATCTCTTCCTCAGCACATTTCAATATAGTTTTTCAACTAGTTGGCACCTAAAAATATCATTATAGGGTCATAAAATGACTATAAATGTACTCAAGGGAAACTCCTTATCTTATCACTTTGCTACCCTGGTGACCTATTAGTTCAAATTAGCTCATTTTCATGGAGGGGCTTTGGGGGCAGCTGGGAGGCTGCTGTGTTCCCTGCAGGAAGTTGCAGGCTGGCAAATTTCATTCAAATATAAACCTCTAAATTTGGCTACTTGGCATTGCAAGATCCTGTTGTTTGCAGTATGCAAAATAAAAATTATATACCATCTTGCTTGGTCAAAAGCTATGGGCTCTTCGATATTAATTTTAACATGGTTTCTAGAGGATTTGTAGGATGAGAGAAAACTGTATGAATACAATGTATTGAACAAAGAAGAAAAAAATGTGAGTTTTCCCTGCACGTGGGCAATGACCAGCATGCATGCTGAGAACTCCTGGTTTAGGCTGTTCTCCCCCAACCTACAGACTCTGGGAGTGCAATGAGGAAGCAAATGGTAGCTCTGAAATTTGCACAGGGACGTACTTCCCCAGTCTCACGTTGGCCCTTTAGAATTCTATGTTCTGCGAGCTGAACTGAAGAGGAGCATCATCATCGATGTTTATATTTACCCACCAAACTATGTATCAGACCACCCAAGGAGGTGGTGCTAATCATAGCTACAAACTAATTAATTTGATGGACATGTTTTGGATTATGGTTGTAATGGTTTGTCAAAATTTGTCAATATTCATCAAATTGTACTCTTAAAATTTGTGAATCTTACGATATGGAAATTATATCTCAATAAAGTTGACCTCCCGAAAATAGAATATCGCTTGAAGGTTTAAGGATGTGTGTGTGTGTGTGTGTGTGTGTGTGTGTGTGTGTGTGTGTGTGTCTCCAGGGACATATCCATTTCTACTCTATCCTGCTTGTGAGGTTTTATATAATAATTTGATCTTTCTGGATGTCCCTAAGTCTCCTTAATGCAAATTTTTAAAAAATCTATGATACTTTTCTATTTTTATTTTTTGAATTATTAAAATGCTTGCGAGGCAGTCTGGTGTGGTAGTTAAGAAAAATGCACTAATATCAGAAAGGTCCTTGTTTAACTCTACCCACTACCACAACTACAACAACCTGCCCTCTCCCAAAGGGAACTTTGGTTATTCTCTCTATGCTTCAGTTTCCTCATTAGTAAAATGAGAACAGTATTGCTTATCTTCTGGGGTGGCTGTGAGAGTCAAATGAGATGATACATATAATACATGTGGCCATAGTAATGCCTGATCATGTGTTTATGAAATTATTACAAATAAGTGCTTGTTAATTACTTCCTTTACTATTTAAATCTCCACTGGAAAATGTTGGAAATCATGGAAAAATAAAAGCTTTTGGCTGTGTAAACACCAGGAAAGTATCATCATCTAGGTTCCATACTTAGGGATTCAATTCTGTCTTAAGCAGACTAGATGGTCTGGGGGTGAGGCGAGCTCTCCCACAACAAAAATGGATCCTGCATAAAACAAATTGTAATAAGTTGTTGAGGTAGCAGTAAGTAAGGGAAATATCCAAGGCTGGGATTAGGGGCAGGGACTGCCTGGGAGATGAAGGAGAGGCTCAAGCAAAAGTTAAGGCATTGAATGACGAAAAGATGATCATGCCCAAAAGACAAGTTCCCTGAGGATGGGTGTACAAGTTGATTTTACATGAGAAGGCTGGTCCTTGGCCTATTGCCAAGGTTGAATGGCTGAATCTGGGACTTCAGGATTAATCTGGGAAACCTAAAAGACAACTGGCTCCCAAGAGATGTAAACATAAATCTTCTGGAGGAAAGCAGCCTCAGTTGAGGGACCCAGATTTTCACAGATTAAGGTCAACAAGATATGAGTTTCAGAGAAGTCACCAATTCATAAGGAAGAAAAAAAAAAACTTTGTGAATGAGTCAGCACAAGCAATAAATTTAAATTTTCAGGACTTTCAGATATTAGAATTACCTCATGCAAAATACACTCAACATGGGACCATAAAAAATTATCAAGCAGATTTTAAAAATCAAATGAAATTTATAGAAATAAAAAATATAAAATAACAGATATAAAAACTCAATATGTGAGTTAAACCACAAATTAACAACAGTGGAAGAAAGAATTAGTGAATCAGATACCAATCTAAAGAAACCTATGCAAATCTACACCAAAAATACAGAACAAAGAGAAAATTAGAGGTTAAAGGATATTAAGGACAAAAGAAAAAGTTCTAACATATATCCAAACAGAGTCCCAGGAAGAGAGAATAAGAATAAAAAAAACAAGGCAATATTTGAAGAGATGATTGCTGAAATTTTTCAGAGTTTATGAAAGACATGAATCCTCAGATACATGAAGCATGTCCTATATCAAGCAGGATATATATTTTTAAAAATCTGCCTCTATATAAAATGAACTTGAAGAACCTGAAAGAAAAAGAGAGTATATTAAAATATATTACAATCATTAAAAAAAGATAACCACAAAGAGTAACTGTAAGTTTAATAGCAGACTTCTCAGCAGCAATCATGAAAGCCAAAACACAGTGCAAAAAAACATTTTCCAATAAACAAAAACCAAAGCAGTTTACTACCAACATGCCTACACTTACACTTAAGGAATTTTCTTAAAAATTACCTTACGAGAAGGAAATAAGTCTAGAAAAAAAGTCTTGAAAAAGAGTAAGCAAAGAAAATAGTGGACAGCTAAGTAAATCTGTATTAGAATAAAATGAAAATAATGATGATGTCTAAAAAAATGTAGTACATATACACAATGGAATATTATGCAGCCATAAAGAAGGACAAACATATGGACTTCGCAGCAACTTGAATGGATTTAGAGTCTAACATACTCAAGTGATCTATCACAGAAACAAAGAACAGAGTACCATATGTTCTCACTTATAAGCAGACCTTGAACAATTATCATAATACTATAAGAAAGGGATTGGCAGTAGTGGGAAACTGTCAGGGGAGGAGGGGTGGGATTGGCAGTTGAGGGAAACTGCCAAGGGAGGGAGGGGTACACCTCATCAACAAGGGTACCTACATAATGGACATTTTTATACCTAACCCTGAATTGTACTCCACATCTTTAAAATAAAGAAAAAAAAAGGAAAGAAGCAGGCAGAGAGAGGAAAACAAAAGAAACAAGCTAAAAGAAAAGAAAAAAGCATGTACAAGTAAATTAGGAGAGGGGTTGTAAGAGTTAATGTTCTAAGGTTCTTGTCTGTCGGCTGGGGGTTTAAAATATTGTTGTAAGCTTTATTATATATGCATGGCAAAATCTTAAGAGAAACCATAAAGGATGGAAATAGAGTACATGATTTACATAATAGGTAGAAGGCAAAATCATAAGGAAGACAGAAATATAAGAATATGGGGAAACGTGCCCAAACACAAGCGCATCTATGGCTTAATCACTGTTCCTTTCCTTCCCATACAAATGTTAAAGGATAATCTTCTGACCATTGCATGCTCAAAGGTTCCCTTCTGCCACCTAAAAGTGTTAATGTATTAAACAAGAAAACACACAAATCAGAACATGTTTAGAGGAATATACAACAGATTTGAAGGGTCTAACATGCATAATAGTAATAATAGCTGAGGCATATATACTGCTTACTCTGGCAGGCACTATTCTAAGCGTTCAACAAATATGATCTCATTTAATCATGTGCCCAAGATCCCACAGCTAATAAGAGGCAGAGTTGTGATTCAATCATAGACATTCTGGTTCCAGAGCCTTCACTCTTAAATACTATAACTCCTTCTAAGTGGTTGAAGGATATTTTGCCTGGAGAAGATAGAATTCAAGTTTGGTGCTATGGAATTAATGTTTGTGTTCTCCTAAAACTTCAAATGTTGAATTCCTAATCCCTGATGTGATGGTATTTGGCAGTGGAGCCTTCAGGAGGTTATTAGGTCATGCGGTAATCTTATCCCTCACGATGGAATTATAAGAAGAGACACCAGAGGGATGACCTCTCTCTCTCTCTGCTATGTGAAGACACAGAAAGAAACTAGCCTTCTGCAAACCAGAAAGAGGTCCTTCACCAAAAAGTAAACCATGATCTCAGACTTGCAGTCTCCTGAACTGTGAGAAATGATTTTTGTTGTTTAAGCCACTCAGTCTATGGTATTTGTTATAGCAGCCCAAGCTAGTTTGGAGATGATGGCTTATCTTCAAATAGTTGAAGAAGGGTTATAGACGAGGGGTTAAGCTTATTCTATAAGCACCAAAGAGATTGCAATTAGGGAACTAATTCTTTTTTGCCTACTTTGAAATAGTCAGAGGTCCCCAAGGAAGAAATGGCCTTTCTCAGAGGGTGCTAAGTTCTCTGTCACAGACAATTAGACGTACCTGATGTTAATAACATGGAGAGAATTTCACATTGGATGCATGGTTGAATGAGACTCTAGAAAATCTCTTTCATCTCTATGTGGGTCAGGGGTAAGAACTTAGATTCAACAAAATGAATATTGAGGATGCTTAACTTCCATAACAGCTACATTCTTAACAGGACATATTAAATGGAAAATTTCAGAAATAAACAATTCCTTAAGCTCCAGGGCATCTTGGAGTCAGAATTTGCATTTGTATATTTTAAGACTCTACACACCTGGATACCCTTTCTTTAGGGGTCCTCCAGGGTACATTCCCCACCCCATCCATGATACCAACTTAGGTGTCCACATCACCCTTATCCACACCATTTCTCATACGATAGTGAATATTTTGTTTTGTAATCAGTCACCCCTGTCGTCGTTTCCTAGGGCTGCAGTAACAAGTTACCACAAATGAGACAGCTTAAAGCAACAAAAGTTGTTTTGTCTCATAGTTCTAAAGGCTAAAAATCTAAAGTCAAGGTGTCAGCAGAGTCATGCTCCCTTTGAAGCCTCGGAGGAAAAATTCTTCCTTACCTCTTCCCCGCTTCTGGTGGTTGCTGGCAATCGTTGGTGTCCCTCGGCTTGAAGTTGTGTCACTCAAATTTCTGCCCTTGTCTTTACACGAACTTCACCCTCTATGCCTGTGTCTTTTGTGACCCACGCCTCTTCTTATAAGGACATTGGTCATATTCAGTCATTTCCAATTCAGTATGACCTCATCTTCATTTAGGTAGCTGCATCCTCAAAAATGCTATTTCCAAATAAGGTTACATTCGGAAATACCAGGGATTAAGGCATCAGAGATTAAGACTTCAGTATACCTTTTGGGGGGGACATAATTCAACCTACCATATCCCCCTATCTCCCATGCTCTCTAGATTGTGGGTTCTTCAGAGAATGTATCTTCATTGCACCTATTTTTATTGTGTCTATTATGAGCTACATGCTGTTTGGGGCACTGAGGACAAGTCACAGTCCAGAACCCGACAGTTGATGGAACTTCCATTCTATGTGGAGGCAGATAGTGGAAAGTGGTCACGTGACACTGCAGTCAAATGCCAAGAGTATACATGTATACTCATACACATATGCAGCGGTCCCCTTTACATATGGTTTCACCTTCTGAGGCTTCAGTTACTCATGGTTAACTATGGTCTAAAAGTATTACATAGGAAATCCCAGAAATCAACAGTTTGTGTTTAAATGCCACGTGTTTCTGAATATCATGATGAAATCTCACTCCATCCCACTTCTCGCGGCCCAGGATGTGGATCCTTCCTTTGTCCAGTGGATTCACGCTGTCTGCACCACCCACCCATTGGTCACTCGGTAGCCGCTTTGGTGATCAGATCTATTGTCATGGTATCATAGGACTTATGTTCACATCATCCTTATTTTACTTCCTAATGGCCCCAAATACAAGAGAAGTGATGCTGGCAATTTGGCTGTGCCAAAGAGAAGCCAGGAAGTGTTTTCTTTAAATGGAAAGGTGAAAGTTCTCAACAAGGAAGCAAAAAAAAAAATAATCGGTTTTAGTCCTATCCACGATTGCAGGTATCTGCTGGGGGGCTTGGAATGTATGCCCCACAAACAAGAGGGGACTACTATATTTGCATATGTATAGTCACTTAATATATTTGATGAGGGAATATTAACTGAAACAGTAAAAAAAAAATCAAAGGATAAATTATTCCTTTTCATCTAGCCAGTGGAGCTTTTTGGCATGGTTGCCGGAATCTAAAAGTTTGTTTTTTCTCTGTGCCTTGTAAAACTACGTCCTTCGGTAGTTGAATTCTTGCTCTTAGTTGACTCCCCCTCCACAGCCCAACTCTCCAGCTAATATTTCTGAGTATCAGAAAAGAAAGCTTGTAAAATGTGTTCCTATTTTCTTTAATTAAATTCAAACTTGCAGCTAAAGAAAAAAAACACTTGCATTCTGTTTGCCTTCCAGGGCAGTGTCTGTTCCTCCCAGTCTCCATTTGTGCAGATGCCAGGTGAGTACTTCAACTCAAGGAGCAATTAAATCCCTTTTGAGTTTAAATTAAGCACTGGGCTTCCACTCTTTTATAACTGCCTTACAGTTCTTTCAGAACTTTGCTCCTTTAAATAGTTATTTTTAAAATACACAATCAGTGAAGACAGACCTCATTCAGTCGTTTCTCAAGTTCCAATTTATTCTGTCTTGAAGGCAGCCTTTTGATCCCCTGCTCTGCTGAGGCTTTTTGGGCAAAGGCAACAGCAATGAGGCCCTTGATACAGTTTTAACAAGTCCAAAGTTCTGACGCCATGATCTGATCGATGAAAAACCTGCTTCAGAACAAAAAGAGAAAGCAACATAAGAGCAGACAGCGCAACGGCCATTTATTGGGTGCTCTGTATCTGCCAGGCTCTTAGTTCAGCATTTGAATTCATTTCAATACATATGTCTCATTAAATACTCCTATGGGGATGAAAACAGGGCCTTCTGATAGTAGCACTGGACACTCATACACACAAACACACACAAAGGAAGACAATCTCTCCTGGATCTCACACTCAGAAGTGGCACAGTCCTCCTCAGTAGTTTTATTCCCTTCAGAGCTGGATGAGGGAAGCAAATAAGAAGAATAGAAGATCCCAAGTATATAAATGCCTGCATGTTGCATTTCCCAATCATATTTACTTTCACTGAAATCTGCTCTCCGCTACAAAGAAAATAAAGTCCGCAACCTCTCTTTCCATATAGAATTGTTCTTCCTCTTTTTAAGGAGAAAAAGAAATGCTTAAGAGAGGTTTTTCTCTTCATGATTGTTTTGTCTGGAAGTTGGAAATATAGACATGAGATTCTGAAAATCTTGTTTACATCATCTCAGCCTTAGCCTTTCCCGTGGATATAAATTCACAGAAACAGGGACTTATTTATTGATAGTAATATTCAGTGGCACAGATTTTTTCCCCTCCAATGCGTATAATGAAAACCCTAATCGTAGCCTTCAAGTACATGAGCAGATTAGAAGCTTTGGGTTACAGAATTTAAGATAAGAGTGGAGTGAGTGAAATCATGTTGTAAGTTTTGGTAGAGAATTTTGATTTCTTCCTCTGAATGATCAAATGCACATGTCATTGTTGAACAAAATATTATACAACTGAGTTTATGGAAAATGTACAAGGCATGAGCTCTGTCATCAAGGAGGTTGCAGCTTGCCTGGAAAGATAGTTGTGGCTCAGGTGACAGAGTAATGAGCATAATAATAAGTGCCACACTGTGGGGTGAGCCAGTTCTTTTTTTTTTGAGTTGGAGTCTCACTCTGTCACCCAGACTGGAGTGCAGTGGCCCCGCTCCCGGCCACCGCAGCCTCAACCTGCTGGGCTCCGGCGATCCTTCCACCTCAGCCTTCCAAGTAGCCGGAATTACAGGCATGCGCTACCACGCCCGGGTGATTTTTTGATTTATTGTAGAGATGAGGTCTTGCTGCCCAGGCGGGTCTCGAACCCGCGGGCTCAGGCAATCCACTCACCTCAGCCTCCCAAAGGCGCGGGATTACAGGCTGAGCCACTGAGCCCGGCTGTGAGCCAGTTCTGAGTACACAGAGTCAGAAGCTTGGAAGCGTCCACTGCAGTTGGGGGAAGGAAAGGAGAACAAGAGCTTACATCTTCTCCCAGGCTCAGCCCTTTAGTGACTTCAGGGTGTCCAACCCCTTCTCAGCTAATTAGACCACAACCCACAGCAGCTGGAATAATTAAACCATCATTTAGAAAGACCTGGAGTCCATGCCCCTGAACATGTTCTAAAATATCATGTCTTTCCTACTACCACTGAGCTAGGAGATCTGGAACCTTTTCGCTGGCCTTACCCTGAACGAGATTCTTGTCAGTTTCAGCATTTCCCCTTTCTCTTAAGGGAAACATTCTGTGCCAGGCACTTTCTTGTGGTGAACTGAGACAAGGGTTGGGGATGGCCACCAGAGGGCAGCAAATAATACGAAACTTACCAACGCCAGGCAACACTGTGGGCCTCAAAAACTGGCTTCAGCGTAGCAATCTCATTCAGGCCACGTCTCCATGCCTGCTAGAAGTGAGACACAGTGCTGACGGTCAGTATGCAAAGACTTACAAGACAGAGCACCAACTGCCTCTGATCTGAGGCAGGGCCATGTGTGTCACCTTACCTGGAGATATTGCATCTCAGCGAAGCCCAGAAGCAGACTTTTGTTCAAGGCCCCGTGTGGGGCCTTCACTCAGAAGTTGTGAAAAGATGCTTCCCTCGTTAAAAATGCGAATGCCAAGAGATTCTTGGTCTCTTTAAGCCCAACCCCTTCCCAGCACAGCGTCAGGCACCTGGAAGATGATATGCAATCCATGAGAGTGAATGACTGAACTGTTACTGTAGTCTAAAGCCAACTCGCCCCTAGAGGCAGAGTGAGTTTTATTTTTTTTTACTTTTTAAAAATATATTTTATTTTAAAGATGTGGGACACAATTCAGGATTGGGAATACAAATGGACATCGTACAGAAATAGTTTGGGCCTCCTTTTGGTCTCACTTTGTCTGGTTTGAGATCAGGTACCCTTATTGGTGCTGTGTCCTCACCTCCACCCCAGCGGTACCCTGCTACTGCCAATCCCTTTCTTATAGTATTATGGTAAATGTTCAGGGTCCACTATGAGTGAGAACATGTGGTAATTTGTTTCTGTAATAAATCACTGAGTATTATAGACTCTAAATCCATCCAAGTTGCTGTGAAGTCCTTATGTTTATCCTTCTTTATGGATGTGTAATATTCCATCGTGTATATGTACCACATTTTTTTAAATCCAGTCCAATTTCGACGAGCACCACGATTGGTTCCATGTTTTTGATATTGTGAATAGTGCTGCAATAAACATGCGTGTGCAGGTATCTTTTTTTTGTAGAATGATTTGAGTTTCTCTGCGTATATTCCCAGAAGGGGGATTGCTGGGTCATATGGAAGGTCAATTTCTCGTTCTTTCAGAAATCGCCACACTGTTTTCCATAGAGGTTGAACTAGTTTGCACTCCCACCAGCAGTGTAGAAGCGTTCCCTTTTGTCGGCATCCTCGCCAGCATCCGTTGCTGTTTTATTAAGAAGGGCCATTCTTGGCAGGGTGAGCTTTAAACACAGTCGTTATTTTTGCTGGAACAGTTAAAAGAGCGAATGCAGGAACATGCCCCGCTTTTCAAGACGTTTGGGCGTTGGGGTCGGGCCTGCGTTCGTAACTCGGTTTCCCGGACAGAGATCCGGCTCCGGTAGGAGCCCTGCCCCTCCCGGGAGGAAAGCTCGGCCCCTGCGTTCTCCTTTGGCCACAGGTTCACCTGCCATGTCGGGTTACTACGGCGTCAGAAGATCCTTCTTATCCGACTCGGACTTCCACAGCAGCAAACAGTTCTCCAGCGACGTCTACGCCTCCGGCGTGGCGAAGCCCTTTCCCGGCGAGCCCCCCGCGGGCCCGAGCCACGCGGCCCTCCTGGAGCCCTACCTCGCGGAGCCCTGCGGGGACCACCGCGCCCAGGCGCTCGCCCCCAGCGCGGGGTCCCTGTTCGGCGCCTCCCCGCTGCCGCCGCTCCTGCCGCCGCCCTTCCCCGGCGACCCCGCGCACTTGGTCTTCGTGAGTATGCCGCCCGGGAGCGGGCAGGGTCCGGGCTGGAAGCAGGTGGGAGCCGGGTCTGGCTCCCCCCGGGAGACCCCTGCCTGGAGGTGCCGGGACAGGCCGGCCCTGCCAGGCGACCCCTCCAGGGAGCCGTGCTCAAAGGCCCCTGGAAACCAGAGCGTCTGTCCAGGGCTTTGAACGGGGGTGGGGTGGGACTGTGAGGCAGGGTTTAGATCCATTTCATGAACACCCTACCGATTTTGCCAGAAGTTCACCCATCGCACTGGTGAGAGTCAGCATCATCCCTCCAGATCATAAAGAAAGCGCCCTGTTTTCCATCTCAGGCTTAGTGAGGCCATTTTCTCCCAGGACAGGTTTAAATTAAAATTTGAATTACATTAAAAAGTTGATACAGTTCATAAACTTCTTCTTTCCAAGTTCCCTGACTTCTCTTCCCCCACACTATTTCAACCCCCGTGGAACCTGGTTCTCCCTCAGTCCTTCCACAGAGGTGAGTTCCTGAAGACGTGAAGACTACGCACATTAAAGAAAACTCTTATGCCCCCCACCACAAAGGAATCAGTCTCTAAAGATGGGATTTTAATCAGAAGGGAGGGGATGAGAATTATTGTTAAGTACCTATTCTATGCCGGGGACTTCGATGTGCCCTTGTTCATTTAATACTTGCAACAACTCGGTATTTGTTTATGAAAGCCCCGTTTTATAGATGAACAAAGTGAAGGACTCAGAATCAGGAAGGTAGTCAGTGTCACAACCATGAATGAACCCAAATTTCTCCAGCCCCAAGCCTATGAGACTCCTTTCTCCTTGCTCACTGAGGGGCAGGGTGGGCTTCCTAGCCCATTTAAAAGCTCACCAACAAGACGGAGGCCTACTTCTTCCAGGAGCAGACCAGGCACCAACCTTCCCCCTGGTGTAGAGGGTATTCTAGCACCCCAAGTAATGTAAAGCTCAAAAAGAATGCAAGATATAGTGCACCGTAAACAGTAATATGTTGCACAGATGTGCATTTATTATTCTTGCATTTCACTCATTGAATGCTGCTTCCTGGGAAAAGGAATCTCAATATATGAGGACATAGCACATCTGATTCTACAGTGGGAAGGAACTAAAACTTTCACTGCTGGTGTCCAATGCCAGAGGGAAGGGTTGCCTGATAATGAGACTTCTGACAGCAGAGATGGCCCAGAGTTGCTCCGGGAGCCACAGCCTGGTAGCACCCACCCAGCTATCAGAGTGCCATCCAATGCAAAACCCCAGTGACCTTTCCATTCTCCTCAGAGGGACTCGTGGGAGCAGACGATGCCTGATGGTCTCAGCCAGCCAGACCCCGTGCCCGCCGAAGCCCTGCAGACTTTGCCACCCAGCACGAGTTGCCTTTCCCAGCTCGAGTCCGGAAGCACCGCCCAGCACAGGGGCGCGAGCTGGGGGGCCTCCCTTGCTGGAGCTCAGTCCTACTCGCTGCATGCCCTGGAGGACCTGCACCACGCTCCGGGGTACCCCGCCCCGCCTCCTTACCCCTTCACCCCTTTCATGACCGTGTCCAACAACCTACCGCCCAAGGGGGTGCCGCTCTCCCCTGATGAGGAGACAGACACCACTTCCCTTCATGACCCTTCACCTTGGACCAAAGAAGACGGGAGCATTGCCTGGGGCTCGTATGAGTGCCGCAGAGCCTTCTGAGGGGTGGACCGCAGGACGTCTGTGCTTTTCTCTAACTAAGTTGGGTTTCGTGTTCCACAGATTGTTCGAGGTGTGTGGCTTGTTCAGAACTGGATTTTCAGGATAAACCCTCAAGCCACTCTTTGGTAATGGAGGGTGGTGTTTATTCATAGTCCTCCCTACCATAACCCCACTGAAATAAAACACAATGTTAATTCAATATACCACAGACTGCATTCTAGCGAGACAACTTTACAGTGTGGTCTTTTGGGAATTTTTGTGACCCATTACATTCTGAATCTTCTGTTGTCTTTGAAGTATCATTTTTGGCACGATTTTTTCCCTTAAATTACATTAAAAAGTTTATGCAGTTTGTAAAACCTACTGATTTTTTCTGTCCAGTTTTTCTTAGTTATGAACTATGTGTGTTTTTCAGCAAAAGAGAATGGATGGGATATAAACAAGGTGTAGGCGCATAAAACAAAGCTCATTTTATGCCGTGTGACTCTAAAGAGTTCGATGCTATGTGAACTTTCTTTATTACCATGATTTGTAAAAAAAGTACAGCACCATCTATTAATTCTTTGTTGTCTATAAAATAGGATGAGGTCAGGAGACTACAGCTTTGTAAATAACATAGTTTTGTCTGCCCTAAAGCCAGGATGTGCTCAAATTAGTCCAATCCACAAAAAAAAGTCAAACTTTTTCTTTGATCATTGATAACCCTAATTCTCAAGACATCATCTCCCTAATGGAATAAGCCTACAGTTGTCAGAGTGGATGAGTAAAATAGGCATTCTGTGATCAAATAAGAATTCATAGATTTTAGAGGAAATACAAAACGTAATACTAAACTGCCAGCAAGACACAGCAGATCACACGGCACAAAGAAGCAAAAGGGCTTTGGACATGTGGCCAGGTGTGAGCCCGCAGAATGATACACACAGCATCTACTACTTGAAATAAGGCCTTGTTTGCCGTCATACTGTTCAGAAATCCACAGCTCTTGCCATGTGGAAATGGAGATGCTGACACCAGAAGTGTGTACGTTTGATGGGTGTGGGTTCCTTTGCCAAGCAGGCTCCCAGCATAAGTCCTACCAAGCATTGCGCCTGTTTGCAACCCCAGCCCATCCCAAATGCCTGGCACACATTTCACTTTGCAGATACATCCATGGAAGCATGCAGTATATACGCCCTTCTCCCATCTTCCTAACACCTTCCTTTCTTTACTCCCTTCTCACATCTTTCCAGTCTCTTTGGTCCCTCCTGATCCTATGCCTTTTCCCTCCATCTTCTGGGGGCCCAGTCTCTCCTTTTCTTCCCGGCTTCCCAAAGCCCCTCTGTAGTGTCCATCATGCCCTCTGTAACAGTGTTCCATACTCTACCCCAGCTAGGCAGAAGTCCAGAATTCAGATAAGGAAATAAATTCACTCGTAGAAGTGAATAAGTGATGCTCCTTCTCCAGGTCTCTGAGGGTATTTTCTGGCTAATCTAACACACTCCTCATTTCCAGAATGCCAGCGGACAGGTTTGGGTAGTGAACCTTCCTTTCCCTTGGGTCCCTCCTGGTAGAGAACACCAGAAGTGTGTACGTTTGATGCGTGTGGGTTCCTTTGCCAAGCAGGCTCCCAGCATAAGTCCTACCGGCATGAGCATGTGTGACCCTCAACTGCTGGGTCCCCTATCCTACTTCTCCCTCCTACCAGCTCCTTCTGGCAGCCTGAGCTTTTCTCTGTGACTATTTGCAGAGTAGTGAAAAGGTGATGACCATACTGTAGGGTGGTGGTATTCACTGTGGGGCAGAGAAGCTGCTCTTTCTTAAATCCAGTGTGACTTGGGACCCCAATCCTGGTTCCCAGTATCTTTGGCAGAGCCGGCTGTCACTCAGTAGTTACTCATACCTGGACAGCAGGCCCTGCATCAGAAAGAAGAGATCTGGCCCTCTCTGCAGATATACAAGCCTTCACAAGGCTCTCAGAGTCACATTTCTAAAATGGCGGTGTGCATTCATAATGATCTCAGTCATCTACTTCTTACCGTTTATTACTAAGTATCACCAGCACAATAAGGGTGTGTAAAACATAAATATGTGTCACAGAACTCTTAACTTTCATCTTATCATAACTCTGACTAGTAGGCATGCTTATATCTCTTATCTGGCTGTTACCTACTCGTGTATCATGTTCATTCTTGTCCTAACAACCTGAAGATGCATTGATTGGCTCTCAGATAGAGAGAGCTTAGCAACCAGACCTTGGAACAGAGGTGAATGCAGTGAATGCAAAGATGTGTACGTTCTTCTTAAAGCTACCAGTCCCTTTCAGAGTGCTGACCACATTAATTCATAAGATGACATAAACAGACCCATGCTTTAACTAGTATCCATTTCAGTTACCTAGTACATAAGGGATTGGGGGCAAGGAGGAGTGATGCTAATCGTTCCAAATGGTAGATGATTTTTAAGAATTCTATTTAGTGTGACAATGTGTTTCTATATTACATAGATTTTAATTTGTTTTATTGCTCTGGGAATACTTTGTTAAAAGGCAAAGTCAGACTGCAAAATTCTGACAGGGCACTTCTATCTTCCATTCTATTTTTCCTTCAAGTTCTCCATATTTTTTTCTTTTTCTTTTTTTTTTTTTTTTAGGGTTAAGTATACAAATATTTGTTATGCAGGTATCCTTGTTGATGAGGTGTTTCTCCCTCTCCCCTGGCAGAATCTCACTACTGCCAATCCCGCCCCACCCTACCCCCAGCAATTTTCCACTACTGACAGTTCTTTTCTTGGAGTCTTACGATAATTGTTCAAGGTCCACTTATGAGTGGTTCTCTGTATTTTCTACTGCATGTGGGGAGTAACTGCACCTTTTCATAAAAATGCACAATACCAAAATATGAAAAAAAATGTGATTCTTCTCTCCCGAGCCTTCCTTAAACTTGCTTTGTGCTGACTCACAGCTTTCCTGAGAAAGTTATCAAAAATTAAAGAGTTCAGGTTCTGAACTCCATCTGTTTCACATCCTGCACAGGGTTTAGTCAAGATTTAAAGTAAGCAGAGAGGATGATGTCAATCAAGTTCAAGCTACTGAAGGAAGCTGACTAGATGATAATGTCAAAAAGAAGCTGAAAGCAAAATCTGCCCATGCAACAGCTGCAGTATAAACAATCGACCCATGAATCACTGCAAACAGACATAGTGTGTGGTTGAAAATGTTTGTGTTTCTCTTACAATGTTATACAAATCCCAAAGAATGAGAGAAGAAAACCACATCTTTATCTCACTTATTTAATAAATACTTTTCAATGATCATTGCAATTTGCTACAGCTCAAATAATAATATGATACCATGGTCCTATTGTGGTAGATAAACAAGACTGAAGTAAAGATAAAAGAATTATTAACCCCAGTAGCAAAATATATGTTGACATACATATATGCATATATATGCACACACATATATTAAAGTATTGCATCTCTGTGATCCATCTTTCAATATGTAAATCTAAGTAATAATTTAAAACAAGAAATAAAACATCAGTTATACTTAAAGTACCAAAATAACAATTGATGTCTAAGGTTAAAGTCACATTACATTATAGTGATTCTACCAACCACACACCAAAATTATTCTCTTTAGTTCCTATCATTGGGTTCTGCTACAATATCCTCTCTATTAGAAAAAGAATGTTACTCTGTTCATCTTACACACCATTGACTCTGGAGAGATTAAATGTAAAATCATACACTTTAGATAAAAAGTAAGGCAACTCAAGGGGGAGGCTTGAATGGCTCACCTCTGTGCCCCTGAACCTGGCTAAAAGACCAGCATATCATAGGTGCTCAGTAAATCATTGTTAGATTGAACTAAAATTATATGAGAAAGAATAACTATTGAGTCCCTGATTCTACTGGTGACAACTCTCTGATACCAGTGTATAAGAAAATTCTCACCATGTTTACTACTTAACATTAGTCATCCTCTCTGCTAATTCAGACAGTAGGTGGATATTGGACTTCAGTGGTAATATATTTAGGACAAATGATTTAGTATTTTTAAATGTTTTTAAGAAGTAAAAAAAACTTTGAAGCAGCACAGAAAAAATATTGATATACTCATTTAATATCTACATGTAGTACAATATATTGCCAAGAAGTCTTATAAATAAAAGTTATTCAATGTTTGATATTATCTCTGGTGTAATTAAAAACAAGTATGATAAATAAATCAGGAGCTAGAATCATCAATGGTCAAGCAAAATCAATAATAAAATCTTCTATAGTTATTGCCAAATGATGACACCATGTTATATTTGATCTTTGATACAGAAATATCCTCTAATTGTAACCTCTGATAAATAAGGTGTGTGGGTTTGCAGTATGCAATGTCATTGTTAGTGCATTACAAGAAAATAAAGGAGAGCAGTAAAAAAATGTTACAAGTTCCAAGAGAAAAAAAAATGTGGATCAAATAAATAATATCTGGGAACTAACTCTTTTGCATTAGGAAAACTGATAGATGCCCCTGCTAGACTTTCCCTCACCAAGTAATTTGAATGGAATAATTCAAAAGTTTTAATGCTTGATAAATTAGTCATAAATGAAGCATCACTCAACTTTAACCTTGGTGGTATTTTCATAGGTTTTCATCCCAGTATTCTTTATATGTTTTTGTATGTTATATAGCATAATACAACATATTTTAAATAACAAAAGATGCACTTTGCAAGCAGTGTATGATGGCATTTCTCTTATTTAAATGATGAATTATTAAATGCTTGCTCCCCCATGGAAACCTCTTAAGGGTGTCTTAAAACTTTGAATATGTCTAATGAGGAAAGACCGACTTAGCACAAATCATTAAATAACCTTCGTCTAATAGTCTTCCCAGTCATTTTCATATGGACCAATTGTTCACTCTATGATCCAAAAAGCAATTGTTTTCTCCATGTATTCAAGTTTTTGGAACTCGATATTTCCTACAAGGTTTGGTAACAATGTCCCAAAGTTAAGGTGACAAAAGAACTTTGCATTCATAAAAAGAATTTAGAACTGTAGTCAAATTTGGAGGGAATAAATGACCCTTTTTACTTATACTGAAAGTCTTGTAATATGCATGTGTCTACGTTTAATAAAATCTCCTACTCATGGGGAGAAATACAATGCTCTGCAGTGTCTTTTGCATGTAAAACTTTTCAGTTAAACTATTCAGTTCAAAGCTTTAAATAGAAACCTATTATCATCATTTTGGGTACCGAGTGAATTTAAGAACAATGACAAACTGAAGGGTTTCTGAGCTCAGTGGTAAGGCTAACCAGAGAGCTGGGGTGGGGGGGGGTGGCCATGGTCATTTCTTCAGGATTAGAACCTGATTTGGTCAGCGCAGATACTCAGCATCTAAACGTTGGATGAATGAATGAACCAATGAATGAACTAAACAAATCCATAATTAAAAAACAGCAGTATGGAACTGGAAGAACAGAGCAGTTGTTGGCAGAAACCAGGGCATATTTATCTTTGTGTTCCTGGTGCTCAGTGCCATGCCTACTACATAATTGATGCTCAGTTAGTACCTAATTGGTTGGCCAGGTGTGGTGGCTAATGCCTATAATTCCCAGCACTTTGGGAGGCCGAGGTTGGGGGATCACTCAAGGCTAGGAGTTTGAGATTCCTAAGACCCAGGATGGCCCACACCTGGGCAACATAGCGAGCCTTCGTCTCTACAAAAATAAAAAAATTAGTCAGGTGTGGTGTCGTGTGCCTGTAGTCCCAGCTACTTGGGAGACTGAGATGGAAGAATTGCCTGAGCCCAGAAAGTTGAGGTTGTGGTGAGCTACGATCATGCCACTGCACTCCAGCCTAGGCAACAGAGACCCTGTCTTGAAAAAAAAAAAAAAAAAAACTCTAATTGGATTATGGTTCAATCACCAACCATTATATTTAAAGTAGTCCAACAATGGAACACATTGTCTTACAAATAGTAATCTCCCATTTCCTCTGCACAGATTCTACTATAGGCCAGAATCTCAGCCAAGCAAGGCAGACACCTGCAGAGGTGTTGGGAAAAGACCCTAAATCCCTCTCAGTCGTTCAAAGATTCCCTTCCAACACCCAAATATCAGGATCCTATGTACAGTTTCAAGCAAATGAGGCTGTTAAAACCTGTTGAAATCCCACATTTTTGCAGTCTTTTATTAAAACCCAAAGAGATGATCAGGACATCAGGGCAGACAGTCCAGAGGTGGCAATGCCCCTGGCAGGAGGAAAGAGTGCTCGGTCTGAGAATGCAAAGCATCATCAACCAAATAAACAGCTTATCCTCAACTCTAGTCAGTCTCTTTTTCAGGTTTCTAGTGTTCTCAGTGTTTCCCAAATACCCTCAAGTGATCATGCTGCAGTCTGAGCCTCCTCGCACATGCTGATGGCAAAACAGCCCACACCAAGATACTTCCACATGTACAACGTTGAAACGTATGTGCATCATGCTACTGGTGGCATTTTTCCAATGCCACTCACAGCTCATTAGTGGGTCATTAACTAGTAATTCCCTACCAACATCTATTTTCCATACATAGAATGAAATGGGAAAGATGGGATAGAATAGGAAGTATCAGAGTGCCTCACATACAGAGATGCACATTGCTGCATGAAAAGTTTGTTTTAGGGCCGGGCTCGGTGGCTCAGCCTGTAATCCCAGCGCTTTGGGAGGCCAAGGTGAGTGAATTGCCTGAGCCCACAGGTTCAAGACCCGCCCGGGCAACTTGACGAGACCTCATCTCTACAGTAAAAAAATTAGCCGGGCGTGGTAGTGCACACCTGTAGTTCCAGCTAATTGGAAGGCTGAAGTGGAAGGATCATCGGAGCCCAGCAGGTTGAGGCTGCAGTGCCCAGGAGCATGCCACTGCACTCCAGTCTGGGCGACGGAGTGAGACTCCAACTCAAAAAAAAAAGAAAAGTTTGTTTTATTAATACAGATACTGTTACAGAGACACGTGAACGTGTAAAATGAATTTCTTATTGTGGGTCAAAGTCCAGAAAGTTTGAAAGCTTCTGTTATAAAAGATCAGGAAGACAACATCGATGAATAAGAGCAAGGGCTTTGGAGACGAACCTAACAAAGTTGAAATTCTAATTCTGCCATGTATGTGCTTGATAATCTTGGCAAGCCGCTTTTCCCTTCAAGCCTGTCTCCTCATCTATGAAATGGGAATGCTGAACAATAAAGCACCTGATATCCAATAAATAATAAATACCACTTTAGAATCTTCTTTGAGAGACACCCATATGAGAGTTCCAGGCCTAGTCATACTGGAAGCTCTATAAGGAAGATTCACAGCATCTATTTAGAAAGATTCTCCCTTGCCGGGCTCAGTGGCTCAGCCTGTCATCCTGCACCTTTGGGAGGTTGAGGTGAGTGGATTGCCTGAGCCTGCGGGTTCGAGACCCGCCTGGGCAACTTGGCGAGACCTCGTCTCTACAATAAATCACAAATTAGCCGGGTGTAGTGGCGCACGCCTGTAGTTCCAGCTACTTGGAAGGCTGAGGCGGAAGGATCGCCGGAGCCCAGCAGGTCGAGGCTACGGTGGCCGGGAGCGGCCGCTGCACTCCAGTCTGGGTGACAGAGTGAGACTCCAACTCAAAAAAAAAAAAAAAAAAGAAAGATTCTCTTTTGCCTCTACGAGCATGGAGTTGGGTCCTTTACCTGTGTTTGTGTTTTGGAATTATAGAAACAACAGGAAACAAGCCTCCTTAATGCCGGGATAAAAACCAGAAGGAAGCTTCTTTTTCAAAACAGGGCACAGGCCTGGGGAATTCGAGTTGTCTGAAGTTGTCAGCCAGTAACAGCACTGGGATGTCCATCCCAACAAGAGGGACCATCACAGAAGACCCCAGGACTGCTGCCATGGTTCAGGCAGAGGCTGCTGGAGGAAGAGACAAAGACAGCTCTGCTGTCCCTGCAGACCCCATGACCTCAGAGGGGTAGTTCCCGTCACCAGCTTTATCTGCCTCCTCCCCAGGGCAGCCAATCACCAGCACCAACTTCCATGGTATTGCCAAGGGAACTCAGTGGCCTTCGGCCATCCCTACGTGAAAGGAGAGGCTAGGAAGGAGATGAAGGCTAAAAGAATGAGACAGCACCCCAGAACAGGGGAAAACAGAGACAGGCAGAGAGCCAGGGAGAAAAACAGCAATGCAGACAAGAAAGGAACAAAACAAGTGACAGGAACAGAGAAAGAAAAAGAAATGGTTGGGGGGGGCAAAAAAAAAGGTTTTAAAAAGCAAACTAAAAAATAAGAGTAAGAAAAAAAGGAGAAGGGCAAAAGAGAAAAGAAGCACTGGAAGAGCCTATAAGGACAAGAGGGCATCCTTGATTGCAAACTGCTTTGTTCACTCTTCCTGTAGAATGAGCGGTGCCCAGCCACAATGGGGAAGCAGACACCAGGTAGGAGATCAGGAACTTTCTCCATTCCCATTGACCTTCCCTTCCTCAGACCGGGTCCTCAGACCTGACTTCCATCAGGAAAACCCAAGACCAGGCTCTGGGGCCTTTGGAGAAAGAGGCTCCAGAAGCTGACAGATTCCAGCTGGGCTGGGAACAAGTACACTCCATCCTGCTCTCCACTGCCAGGTACCACCTCAGGTGTCCCCAGAGACATGGCCTCAGCTGCCAAGCAACTCCTACCCATCAGCCCCGTCATTCTCAGAGATGCCCTTTCTGAGCTCTGCATGTCCACCCTGCATCCTACACATTCGAGGGCATTCAGATTTTTTTTCTGTAGGCCTTTGGGGCTAAACTGCACTTTCTGCATTTCAGAGAACTCGGAGCAAAGAGTAGTGGCCTATAGCCATCACCTGGTCTGGCATCCTGGAAATACCTTCCCTAGGAAAGGGAATCCCACCCAGTCTCTCTGTCTTCTCGTGCTGCCTCCTTCCCTTGGGGACTGTGGGAGGATTCAACAGGGCACTCACTCCCTCTGGGTCATTCCTGTCTCCTCCACCTTCCAAATCACACAGAAGAGGCACAGCAAGTGCTTGGAAGTGACCCAGCATGGTTCCAAGTCATTTGGAGGGGTCAGGCCTGGAGCAAGGGGACAGCCTGACATCAAATCCCTCCTACCTCGACCCCAAGTCTGTCACCGTTTTCTACTATGTGCTCCTACAAAAAAAAGGCAGGGGTGGCTCTAGAGGGAGAAACGTCACACTGCAGTGATGAAACACTGGCCTCAGAGAATCTCCAGAGGGCGAGGCTCAGGGTATCCCCAGCTCCACCAGGCGGAGCAAAAGGTCTTGATGGGCACACAGACGTTCTGTGCTAAAACCCCAGTGTGTGGGGCCCAGGAAGAGAACAGGATGAGGGCAGAGGGGAACCCTCATGGAGCCAGGCAGGGACAGAGGAGACCAGGCACAGAGCTAAGGCCTCTGCTGGGCCTCGGGCCTGCTCCTGGGCCCGAGTGACTCCTTGCTGTGCCACGCCCGCTGACTACCATGTTCACTCCCCAGAACCTGAGATTTCCCCTTAAAACGGAGATCGGGGGTGTGAACATCAGTCTGGCCAGTCAGCCTGGCTCAGGTGGTCACTGGGGGCAGCCCAAGTCACTCACAGCTTCCGAGCTGCCCTTGAAGCTGAAATACAGAGCATCTTTGAGGACACAAGCTCTGTCTGTTGGAAGGAGGACAAAAATGCTCAAAATACCGTAAAAGCAAGGGCCAGGCCCCAAAGGGGTCTCACTCCCTGTTTCTCTGGACTGTCTGTGGGGTGCCTGTGTGCAGGATTTCTGCAGAAGATAGTCCATTTTGTTAAGCCTTTGAATATTCAAATTGAAAGTATCGCGCAATCATTGATTGTCAAATCATGGGTTTCTAGAGGTTTTAAATACTTGGCATGAGGGGGAAAAAACTCAAACCTATACCCGAAGGTATAAAACATTAATTCTGTTTGTCTCCTGCTCCAGGGACCTGGATGCAGCCGGATGCTTTGTGAAACTTTAAAAATGTGGCATCTCTGCTTCTCTCCCAACACAGGAGTGCTACCAGGCGCTGAGTCCCTGCAGCTGAAGCATCCAGCCACCGACCCAGCTCCTGCTGACCATCATGTCGGGTAACTCGGCTGCTCCTTCTGGGGTCGGGTCACGCGGGTCAGGGGCGCAGCGATCCGGGTACATTTCCCCCAGCTTTTCCTGCACAAAACAGAGAGGTACAAAGTCAGAGCAAGCGAGTAAGAGACGGGGATCTGGAGAGGGCGCGGGCCACGCTGTGGCCGCTCCCACGCGGCGCCTGACCCCGAGGGCAGCGGCCCAGAGGTCGAGAGGGTCGCCACGGACGTCCGCGGACCCCAGGCGCCTGCCGGCACTCCCGCTTCCTCGCCGTGGTATTGGGACTTCGCGGCGCGGACCCTGCGCGCCCAGAGGCGGCGGCGGGGGGAGCTAGAGGCTCGCGGTGAGCCCGGGACGCGAGCAGAGCGCGCCGGCCGCGCGGGGCCGAGCCGCGGCGGTCCCTGCGGGGACCCCGAGGTGCGCCCGCTGCCCGCGGAGCCCGGATCCGAGCGAGGACGTGGGCGGGGGGAGCGGGGAACGGCCGGAGCGCGGAGAGGGCGCGGCGCTGGGCCCTGCGGGCCGGGCACGGGACTCCCCAGGTCTGGGCGAGGGAGAGCGCAGCCCCCTTTCTC
Source organism: Cephalopachus bancanus (assembly GCA_027257055.1). NCBI lineage: Eukaryota > Metazoa > Chordata > Mammalia > Primates > Tarsiidae > Cephalopachus > Cephalopachus bancanus. The sequence continues at coordinate 16,720,481 of JAPVLO010000002.1, forward strand.
GGGGGACCCTAGTCCCGGGGCCTGGCTGGGGGGGCTCCCCGGTGTCCAGCTGCGGTCCCGGCAGTGGCCAGGCGAGGCGCTGGCAGGCTGGCACGACTGTCGCCGGACGCCCAGGCAGAACGCGCGGGCACCCCCGGCCGCCGCCGCGCCCAGCTCCTCCCCGCGCGCTTCCCGGGCGCTCCCTCCAGGGTCGAGGTCAAGGCCGAAGCCGGGTGGGCTCCGCGGCCGCCCCCACCTCCAAAGACCGAGCAGCCGGGTCGACATACTCACTGCGGCTCTTCGGGGCCCGGGGCGCAGGGTCCCTCCCCTCCGACCCCTCCGGCGCGCCCGGCGACTCCCGCGAGCCGGCGCGGTCCAGTCCGACCCCGCCAGCCCCGGGCGGCCCCTTCCGGAGCGCGGACTCCCCTGGGGCGCGCGGTAGTCGGGAGCCTCGGACCCTTTCCCCGGAGCTCGCGCTGCGCGGACTCGCCCCGGAGCCCCAATGCGCCTCCGAGAAACGCCTGCACCAGAAAGGGAGGGGTAGGGAGAGAGGGAAGAAGGGGAGAGCCGGAGCGGGGCCCGAGAGGGAGGAGGGAACGATGGAGAAAAAGGGCGAGGAGAGAAGGCAGAAGGCAAAGACGGAAGGGAGGGAGGGAGTTCCTCAGCCTGGCCCGTTTAGTAGGGTCAATCTGGGCCCTCGCCGGCCCAGGACAGGACTGGCTCCCAGGCCCAGGGCATGGAGAGGTCGCAGCCTCTCCAGAAACCATGCCTGGCCTGGCGAAAAGGGAAGGGACCCAGGACTTCCACACCAGTGGGAACATCACAGTGGGGTGGGCTAGGCCGACCCTGCAATCAGAGAAAGCACCTCTATTCCAGGACTGGCCCCTCACTGGGCCCATAATACTACAGCAGGCTGGGCCCAGAGCCCCAGGTTCCCCCAAGACCAGTCCAAGGTGGTGAGCGATCCTGCTCTGCTCTCCACATTCCTGAGCAGAAAATCCTGTGTGCTGTTGGTCTGGGACTGGGCCCCTGCCAGGGGTGGATGGCCCCACAGATTTCCACAGGTTCTGCTTCCACTGAAACCTGCTCAGTCTTTCAGCCTTGCTTCACGCTTTCAAGTTTGAGAAATGTGGGGTGTTACCATCTTTTCGCATTCTCTTTGTGTTTTCCAAACCTAGAAGTTTGGCTTCCAGTGCCATAGCTTATAAAGGAGGCCCTCCCACTCTGCAGCCTGACAGCCAAACCTTGGACTTCACCACTGACTCAGTTGCCTTTCTCCAGAAAAACCGAAGGTGTATCAAGGTGTCCGGGTGAAGATCACAGTGAAGGAGCTGCTGCAGCAGAGAAGGGCGCACCAGGCAGCCTCAGGGGGAACCGTAAGCATAACCCCTCCATTCACTCCCCTGTCAGTAGGCCTCAGTCAACCTGGTGTCTGGGAAGAGGCAGAGGCCCCCTGAGAGCCCACTCACTCATCATACCCACACCTGGCCTTCCTAGGCCATTCATTGCCTTCCTGTGCCAGCTTCCTCTCAGTTCAGCCCAGGAAGCCACAGAGAACAGCTGGGGCATGTGATAGGGTGCAGGATTTGGGAAAGCCCATCTCATCTCCCACTAGTCAAAGTTAAGTATAAAAGCTGCAGTGTTCCTCTGCGGAAGAACTGCTGGCAGGTAAGTCGGTTGCCCTAATGTCAGGAAGCCAGTGTATGTACAGACTTCACAGACCCACAGAAAACCTCTCCCAGAAATTCACCTCATTTTAGGGAGCCCCTCCAGAATAGCATCTCTGTGGAGGATCCGTCCCCTCCCTCTTCATTCTTCTGGAACTCAATCTCTGAGGTCACATATCTGCAAATCACAGGTCCCTGAAGGGCCCCAGCAAAACAGGGGCCATGTCTCTGCAGAGGAGAAAGCTTGGAGTATAGAACCACGTCCTCAGGCTGTCACGAAGCCTTAAGTAGTTCCAGGTTTTACAAAATGGAACTGGGCAGTCAAATGGCCACCCTGACACTCTGTTCACCTTGCAGAGATAGGCATTACCAAGACACTCAGACCAGCAGCAGAACTAAGTGAACCAGATGGGGTTACCCCCCTAGAGAGGGCAGTTCGTGGTTGAACACCCTTGATCATACAACTGCCTGGGGGTTGGTTCGGGTGTGGACGTGGGATCTGACAGCCCCGGCTTGTATTGCCTATGTTGGGATTGGTCCCTCTCCAACCTGTTGGCATAAGCCCCCACAACACTTTTTGTGCCTGGTGCTGTTCGTGTGCAGTGGGCATTTGGCAATGAGACTTCATAAAAGGGGAGGAGGCAGATGATGTCGGAGTGACGAACACAGGTTTCAGAACCAGATGGGCTGGGTTCAGAGTTCCTCCATGGTGTGTCTTCTCGAGCAAGTTACTCAAACTGTCTTGTCTTTACACTGGAGAATGATAGGATTTTGTGATGGTTAATCGAACTATTGTACCTACAGCACTTAGAAGAATGCTTTCTACATAGTGACTGCTCAGTAAGTGCTCAGCATCATTATTTGGGAAGTAATAATATTATCTGGGAAGGGCAACTCAAATAAAATTCCAGCCAAGAATTGAAAGCCAGCTCTTTAGTAATGATCATTCATACCCTTTGCTTAGAGTTTAGGGTTCAGATATAAGCCTGCTGTGATTTGGCATACACAGCTGGAAAAGTTAGCACCTCCATGTGCAGAATTTCAGGTAACAAAGGAAAACTTCCTTACTTTTGTAGAGGACTTTTCAGCGGTTCTTCTTTTTAAAGCACTTTTGCACATTCAATGTTTCATTTAGTTTTTAATAACAACCAGCAGAGGTAAGTAGGTCAGAGATCCGCATATCTCGATTACAGGTAAAGTTCAAAACTTTGTAGTGATCTTCTTATTCTTAGTATAAAAACTCTCCCCACCTACTTTCTCTCTAAATTCATCATTCTGAAGTTCCATCCATACTAAGCAGGAGTCTGGTAGCCTCAGCACCTTCAGTTCAGAGATGGTTATATGATTAATAAAACCAGGTACAAAAGAATTGAGAAATGCTTCTGGAGTAATAATCATCATCATCATCAAGATGTTCATAACAAAACACAAGTTTTCATTAAGGAGCTTTGGTCCTTGGTAGACTTCTACTTCAGCTGCATCTGAGGAAGTTCCATTTGGGCATGGCAATTCTATTGTTTTGGGGCCTGTATAGATTGGTTTGACCACTGTTCCCTTCTTAGCTAGCTGTAGGAGCTAAAACAAGAGGGAAGCAATTCACTTGAGAACCCAACAAGTTTTTGTTCCCGGAGCAGTCTGACTTATCTAAATTTTTCTGAATTCCTACCTGAGAAATAAAGCAAAACTTCTGAACCAGCAACTTGTAGGAACAGGCAGAGGGGAGCCTGATATATCTTGCTTCCCAGAAGATTCTATCGGCCAGTGCCCCTTGAAAGCACATAAGAGTAATACTCATATAAAAAGCACATAGGAGTAATACTCATATAATTTAGTTACAAGAGTCAGATAGAAAATTCCTCATTGAGTCATCAGAAGGATATGGGATTCTAGGAGAGCGATGAGAGTATACTCAGTAGACAAGGATAACAGATACCAGGGGATAATTGACATCTGTTCCTGAACCCTCTGGTTTAACAGAGATGATCTCCACTTTGTTCAATTGTTGAAGGATGTCTCTGGGAAACTTTAAGACAAAGAAACAGTTAATTGTATCAAATATTACAAAGCAGGAAAAATCTTATCTTAATTTGTTAAAAAGTCAGAGTAGTAGCCGTAGTTTGAAATTTTAAGAAGGCAGTCATGAATGGAAGTTATAGATTGAAGCAGGGCCAGAAGAAACTATATACATGCCAGATTGGAAAATTTGACTTAAAAAAACATATTTCAGCCAGCCAGATCAGTTTGAAAACACACAGGGACACACACACACACACACACACACACACACACACACACACACACACACACACTTCTTTTGCCTTTAGGGTAAAGGGAAACTTGAGTTAGTACTTATCAAAATATGTAATTTACCTTTCTTTTTTTTAACCATTTTTTTAAGGCAGCCTTCATGTGTTTTTACAAACACATGTAGATTGTAGATTTTTGTGCTGTTTGAAATCTAAGAGAGAGGTGCCTTTCTTTGTATTCTTGGAACAAAGTAGAAAGTGAACCCATGACTAGAAAGATAATATCAAGTAGGATATTGTAAGCATACCTCAGGGAGATAACATGGGCAAGGTAGACAAACGGACCAATCCCGGGGAGGAATGGGGTTAATAAGAGCTCGACTGTGAAGCAGATTTTTAAAAACCCACTCCTTCCAAGTCCTGCAGCTCAAGCTACAGCCAAATATTTGCATAAAGAGCTGGTAAAGGATTCCAGTTTCCTGGTTCATGACATTACAGCACGGATCATTTTCAAAATGAACGCCGCCTCCTGTTTCAGCAGTGACTGATGGCATAGACTTCCCAGTGGCTCAGTGTGCAGGAGTGAGTATCCCCCATTAACCCAAGACAGGTGTAGTGAGCTCGGCTTCCCAGCACAGAATCACAGTACAATGCTGGTCCCTTTAAACTTTAAAGCCACCACCTGAAATTAAAAAAAAAAACCTAAATTACTCGGCTTGTGTAATTATCAATTCAACTGGAAAATGCAAGTTACTTTAAATAGTTAAAAGAGGCAGTCTCATAAACTTCAAGCATTTAAATACAGTAGAGAAAAAAGCAACTTTTATAGGAAATAGTAAAAAAACACGAAGAATTGAAATATTTCCTGACCATTAATTAGAATGTACATAGGCTATGATTCACCAGCGACCGCATTAAGAATATATTTTCTATTTTAATATTTCATACATAGTAAGAACATGTGAATATTTTTAGCTATTCAGGATTAACAAAGTTAAGAAGTGTGTTCTTTGGGCAAAATGAATTCTAAGGCTAAGTAACCAGACACTATATGAAAATGTTCAGGGAAAAAAGTGACTACGTCATAGAAAGTTGGGATTAAATAAATGTTAGTCCTTATTAATGTTCAGTTAGATAGTTTAATAGAAAACCTCTGCTGGGTTTTCTTAAAGTGTTACATTTCCATAACATAAAAATTATCTACATTAATTTTTATCAGAATTAATAACCCTTAAAATAGAAGTGGGAGAGAATGAAGTGACATTAGAAAAAAAAAAATCCCCAAGCAAACAAACATAAAAATTGAATCTAAAGAAAATATGACATTGGTTATACTTAATGAAGGTCACTTTTTTTAGAAGATAGAATCTGACTTACCTTGTAGCAGCAGGAAACAGTTTCCGTCCAAGTGTCCATTGCTTTCCCTTTACAGAACTTGGATTTCCCTTTGCTTCATGGTGATATTCTTGCTTTGACAGCTATCCGGAGGCAGCAGCATGCACCTTTCAGACCCAGTTGCACCATCTTCTGCAGGTCAGTACAGCCAGCATCCCGGTCCCCTCAAACGCTCTTTCAAAAGTCCATCTCAAAAGCCTTTCAGAGCTTGATTAGGGGGTTAAGATAGGCACCACCATTGAATTGGAATCCAACCAATCAGAGGTGAAAAAGGCATAATCACTCCAGATGCAAAGCTCAGCAAGGAAACAAGTGCACATTTTTGTCCTCATTTCTGAACTCTCTATTCTTTGTCCCAAGAGTTTGTTCTTTATACTCATTCCAATTCCTCATCTCCAAGGAACTAAACCAAGAAATCAGAATTGTTCTCCAGAACTCCTCTTTTTTAGTGTACTATAAGAGAGAAGACAGAATATCCTGGGACACTGGAATAATGCCTTTGCCCTGTTCCTTTAGCTTCCAGCCGACAGGGGCTTCTCTGCCCTTCTCTCTTCCCAGAAAGCTGTTCAAGCAAGTGTAAGTTTTCTCAGCCCAATATAAATAACTCTATTACATAAACACTCTTAGCTCTGCTTCTCCTAAGAGTTTAAGGAGGTCGTGCAGAAGGAAACCCCTGTTTATGGTAGCTCCCCACTGAATGTGTCACTTTTAACTTAACCTTAAAAAAACTTGAAACTTCAACAACAAAAAAAAACTGCCTTTGATGAGCATACTCTAAACCTCTCTTCTTTGAAGAGTTAAGGATAATTATCTCAAACTGGGCATATTAATATTAAATGGAAAAGGAGTAATGTTTTCTGAATTATTCTTGTTTGGCATTTAGTAACTTATTTTAATCACATCATGACATTAACATGTTCACTGGGAAAGCATTTTTGCTTTTTTGTAACTTAGAGTATGTAGTATTAATTTGTACTCTATGTTCCTCATTTCTGTGTTTATCATTTGCATTGCCATTTAAATCACTTCTCAACTTTCTCATAATTTAAATCACTGAGTAACTGTGAAAAATTTAGGAAAGCAGTCACCCAAAATCAGGACAAGTATTTCCCATAGAATCAGAATTTTTCTCAACGCCTCAACAACTCTGTCAGTGACTCCTAGCAAGGTTTATCTGAACTGCCAGTAGGAGCTTTGACAGCCCAAGACAGTGAAGGCTTGAGTCATTATTTGACTGTGACACTTGGACATAGACTGGATCACCAGTATTTTATTTTTGCTCTAGCCACATTTACACATTTATGGATTATTAGCCAGGTTCATTTCCCTGGGACTTGAATTAGTTAAGACATCCAAAAGGTCCAAATTGCCTTTCTGTTTACTTTTCTGGAACTTCTTAAGCCCCCTAAACATAATAAACATTCAGAATATAAAAGGCCGGGCAAGATGCCTCAAGACTGTAATCCCAGCACTTTGGGAGGCCAAGGCGAGAGGATTGCCTGAGCCAGAGGTTCGAGACCAGCCTGGCAACTTGGTGAGACCTCATCTCTATAATAAATTTAAAAATTAGCCAGTCATGGTGGCACGCGCCTGTAGTTCCGGTTACTTGGAAGGCTGAGGCGGAAGGATCGCCTAAGCCCAGCAGGCAAGGCTGCGGTGGCCGTGAACATGCTACAGCACTCCAGCTTGGGCAACAGAGTAAGTCTCCGACAAAATAAAATAAAGTAAAATAAAATATTCAGAATATAGAACTGCACTCAAATCCAGAAGTGTAATTTGTATGCAAAAATCTGTCTTTTTCCTTTTTACTCTAGGACTGTATTTTGAACCAGAATCTATTTCTTCCACATCCAATTATTTTCAACCCCGAGAATTTTCCAGCTGTGTTTCTTGTGAAGAAAACCCAAGCTGCCTGGACCAGATCTTTGACTCCTATCTTCAGACAGAGACATACTCAGAGTCTTCGCTCAATTCCATGCAAAGTGGCCCACCCTGTTTCCCAGACGGCTTCCAGGCTGCCCCTTTCTGCTTTAACCAGAGCTTGGTAATTTATCCCAGTTCTTTATTCTCCTGAATATTGCTGACTAGGGGATAGTACTGCTTTGTTAGTGAGTTTGCATCGTCTTGTGAGAAATCATACAAACACTAACAAGGAAATCATTGGAGAAAATAAGCAGAGAACAATTTGAAAGTCAGTGTTGGGCAGGTTCGGTGGCTCACACCTGTAATCCTAGCACTCTGGGAAGCTGGGTTATTATTACTAATAATAAGTAAGCCAGGTGTGATGGCACACACCTGTAGTCCCAGCTACTTGGGAGGCTGAGGCAGAAGGGTCATCTGAACCCAAGAGGTCCAGACTACAGTGAGTCATGATAGTGCCACTACTTTCCAGCCTGGGCAAAAGAGTGAGATCCCGGGTCCAAAACCAAAAACAAAAAGTCAATTTGTGGAGATAGCTACAAATTACAGGGTACAAACCTTGGAATACACATATAATTTTGATTTCCCAAGTAGGCCCCTACCAAATAAGTTGGTGTGTAGCCATAAAAAGAGGCTCCTGACAATATTAATGTGCTGTTTTCTAAACTGTGAAGTTGAGAAACCTACTAATCAGAAGTCCCTGGTTTAAACAATGGCTGGCCCTTGGATTTTTTATGGATTTTTGAGTTCTTGGAAGTGGAATTAGGGCTCCGTCTACACAGTACCAAACTTCATTCTGACAGGGGGCTTTTTGCTTTGTCGCTGAACTTAGTCTACTAACTGGTTGCTTTGATCTGCTATAGGCACAAAAACTCCTCTGGGTCTGAGATGGTTAGTAAAAATGAAGCCCAAATCTTTGAAAGAATTTGGGTCGTCTGTCTGTCCTTGATGGATCTCAAATGTTCAAAAATGCTTTATCCTCTAAAATGAAATATTGTATTGATTAATTATTTTAGTTGTCTTTCAGAGACTCGGTTTTTTTTTTAAACCTCAAATTGTGACTTTTTAAAAATAAATGTAAATAGTTTTTTTTCTTTTGGATTGTCAAAAGTCTGCGAGCAACAGACTAAACTTTAGAGGGAACAGGAAATTAATTCTGCAGAATATGCCTGTTGCATTGGGAAGCGACCTGGTTCCCCTCCAGCCTCCAAGTAAGCTTTCTCAGTAACAGTTGTAGACCTGCTTAAGAGAAAGCAGACGGTACCTGTCTTACCAGGGAACAAGATGCTAGTAGCAGAAAGAGTAGTTACTCATCTAGGAGTATCCCAGACACTAGGTCCAAGTTCTACTTTCGTATGTTCCCCTGGTTCTCCATGGTGAGGGTGTGGAGAAACATCCAATGTGCCACCTGCAGCTTACATTATGGCACACAGCAGGATCTGATGTGCAGGTGACTTGAAGCACAATGGGATTTTGTGGTTTAAGAGCAAAGTATCCTCTGGAGAATGGTTATAACAAAGGAAGCCAGTGAAGCAAGGCAATTGATTGTTGGGAAAGAACTGGGTAAGCAGAGAAGGTCGTGTCATGAAATCATGTCATCAGCAAATAGAATTCCTTCTGTAGACTTGACTTGGGTGTTTTGTTTCTCACCGCTAGCTTTCTTACTCTGCATTAATAAAGTCACACGGTTCAGTCCTTTTGATCATGTCTAAGTTATCAAGCTCTTTGTTCCTTGGTTTTCATTTCTCTAGACGCCAGGATCGCCTTCAGATTCCTCCACATTTTCTGGCTCCTTAGACTACAGCTACTCTCCTGCTCAGCTGCCTTCATATGCTCTGGAGAATTACAGTTCTCCCCCTTCTCTGGACACCAGAAACTGTGGCTACTCCCCAGAAGACTACGCCTACCATCACTTGTCTTCACACGCTCAATACAACTGCTTCTCCTCAGCCACTACTTCCGCCTGCTACTGCCCATCTTGTGAAGCCGAGCACCTGGATGCTCTCAGAGCATCAGAGTTCTTCTATCCAGGCACAGACTGTGTGGACTTTGCCCCCTCAGCAGCCGCCGCCAGCGATTTCTATAAGAGGGACACAAACTGTGACATCTGCTATAGTTAATAGAAATGAGTGATTTGGAACCTGGCATGGGTATATCTATGTTTCTACCATGTCTAGATGATGCTCCAAAATATGCAACTTGCGATCGAAATGTCACAAGCACAGTTTACATGTCACCATTTTCAATTTTCTATTTCCAACTTAGGCGTTAATATGAAGTCCCCAAACTCACTCACAGTGCCATTCCTACTTTGTATGCTCATGGTTAAAGTTTTTATAGGGAACTTCCCATTGTTTTATTTTTCTGTGTAATAAACAAGTTCTCTCTCTCTCTCTCTCTCTCTCTCTCTCTCTCTCTCTCTCTCTCTCTTTAAAACTAATAAATAATTTTGTATTACTCAATGTTGGGTTTTTTTAAATTTTTGACAGTAGTTGCTGATTGGTTTGGATATTATCAATTAATTCTGGAGATCACTAATTACTCTTCAGGGGTTTTATGAGTGTAAAGTTAATTTAAAATGTGGTGAGAGGCTGGGCATGGTGGCTCAAGCCTGTAATCTCAGCACTTTGAGAGACCAGAGTAAATGGATTGCCTGAGCCCAAGGGTTCAAGAACAGCCTGGGGAACTTGGCAAGACCTCATCTCTACAATAAATCAAAAAATTAGCTGGATGTGGTAGTGTGCACCTGTAGTTTCAGCTACTTGGAAGGCTGAGGCAGAGGGATTGCCTGAGCCCAGCAGGTCGACAATTGGGTGGCTCTGAGTGTGTCACTGCATTCCAGCCTGGGCGATGGAGTGAGACTCCAACTCAAAAAAAAAAAAAAGATGGTGAGATGCCTTGGCTCCTGCAGTATATAAGTAAGCACAATTGTGATGGTGGAAAAGGAAAAATTTGCCTCACTCTAGATGAGGGGGTGCATCTTGGAGGAACATTAAAGACAATTATGAATCATTCGTTTCTCATTTCTCACATTAGTCAATGAAATGTTAGCATGACCAAAAAGCACATGTTACCTACAGCAATGTTAGCCTGTACCTAATTCCTTTTCATTTCCAAAGTATTGCGTTGTAAACTTTCTGGGCAAATACTTGATCGTCTTTCTCTTAAGATCCGTCCTGCTGTTGATGCAGCCGCAAGTTTAGAAGTCATTGTTGCCTTATGTTATGTCTCTGAACCTCTGCCTTAGGTCTTTAAATATGCACCACTCATGTTTACAAATTGTAGGACTGACTGTGCTGATCACGACTGTATTTCAGAGTCTGCTTCCTCTGATTAATCTATTTGAAGAAGCCTGTCTTTCAAGGTAAAGAGGAGTTATCTAACCTAGCTATAATAAACGATACTGTTAAATCCTGTTTGCTGAGGGCATTAAGGTACAGGACTTCATCCCTGAAGTGAGATCTGGGGGGCATTTTCCATGGTCCAAATTCCAGCACAATGGTAGGAATATTGGTGCCCTCAGCAACTGATTGTGTTTATTATTTTCTGAGCCCCTCCTGTGTGCCAGAATTGTCTAAGGATTTTCTCACATGTTTGCTCATTAAATCTTCACAACAATGATAGCTAAAGAAGTCTGAGGCTCAGAGAAGTTATGCCCCCTGCCCAATGTTGCCCAGCCAGGAAGAATGCAAGCTTGGATCTGAAAAATGCCAAAGCCCTGCCCCTTATCTGTCAGTGGTGAAAAGTTTGAGCTATCATTTATGAAAGACTGTTCAAGAACCTATGCCTACGGAATCATTAACCACCAACCTCCTTACACACACAAAGGTGTGTCCCCATCACAACTAAGCCAGACCTCCCCAGAAGGGGCCAGCCTGTCCACAGGACACAAAGATGCCAGGCACAAAAGCTACCAGACTGTAGGTCCTACACTTTGAGGACCCAAGGAAAGAAGTTGACGAGCCACCACCTCAGTGACTTCTTCCTATCAGGAGACGGGCATACTATCAAAACAGCACCATCTGACTGTCCTCTCCCTGGGGGGCCCAACTATGGCTTGGCAAATAGGACAAGTTGCAGCCTGCCTCCTGGGATAGTTGTGCCAGGGAACTAGAACAATAGCTGCATTTCCGAGATGCCAATAAAACTAAAATTTAATGGCTTGAAACTAAGTTGAAATTGGCCTGTTGTCAACAAACATCTATTCACACAGACCAAAGCCCCTTCATACTCTTCCACTGTCCCCAGCAGCTGTCCCCAAGGGACAAAGAGTAAAAAGTCTAAAGATGCTCAGTGGTTGGCACGAATATGTCCCTTTGGATGCCTTTTTTTTTTGAGTAGGAGTCTCACTCTGTCGCCCAGACTGGAGTGCAGTGGCCACTCCCGGCCATGGCAGCCTCGACCTGCTGGGCTCCGACGATCCTTCCGCCTCAGCCTTCCAAGTAGCTGGAACTACAGGCATGCGCTACCACGCCCGGCTAATTTTTTGATTTATTGTAGAGATGAGGTCTCACCTGCCCAGGCGGGTCTCGAACCCACGGGCTCAGGCAATCCACTCACCTCAGCCTCCCAAAGTGCGGGATTACAGGCTGAGCCACCGAGCCTGGCTGCCTTTTTTTTTTATTCCTCACTTAGATCCTCTTCTTTCTAATTTAATTCTCTTGCAATTCTAACAGAGATGTTCCTACCTCATTTCTTATCTTTTTTCACAGACCCCTAGTTTTTGCCTAACTCTAGTATGGAAAAGGATTCAGAGATGAACGTGAGACAAAGACGAATACAACTTCTGTGCGTCACAGTGTGTAACTCCTTCTTAGAATGGTCTTCAAGAACTTGCCAGATATTTGGGCCAACAGGTCATCCACCCAACTAAATGGGTGGATGCTGCTGCCCACCCAATCTCGACTGCCATAACTCATACAAAACAGCTCAGGAGCCTGGTAGCAGCAGGTAAAAGATCTGCCAGTAACCGAGAAGACCTCTCATCCATGTATACCCGAGCAGCTAGGTAAAATATAGATGCTTATGCCTCAGTGTGAAAAAGCATGATTCAGTAAGTCAGGGGTGGGGCCTGTGCATCTGCATAAATTAAACGTACCTAAGTTGATTTTGGTAGAGATGGCCCTCTGTCTACACTTGAAAAACACTGACATATTCAATGTCTGAATCATTCACTTGCAAGAACTAGCAGCACAATAATAACAGTTTACACGGACTAAGTTCTTTCTATGGGCCAGTGCTGTGGGCATTAATTCATTCAAACCTCAACAAACCACACAAGATATATATTATTATTATCCTCATTTTTCTAGATGATGACACTGAAGCTGGAGAGATTAGATAACTTTCCCAAGGTTACAGCACCTATAAATCAAGGTAAGAGTTTTCCAACTCAGGTGGCCTGATGTTACACTCTGAACTTCCAATAGCCTCAATACACTTTCCATGCCTTACACCTGGAAGAAGTGTCTTTTTGGAATTTGATCTTTTGCCTTGAAAATCACATGTATCTCTGTAGCCAGTTCCTCATACCACAAAGGCATTTGATTATATTTTAAATGGAAGTTTAAATGAAGGAATAATCTTGTTATTCAGAACCACTAGATCAATAAAACCAAATGTTAACTAAGTGCTTACTGTATACAAGACTGATGACCTGTTACATGCCTTCGAAATGCAAAGCCAAAGGTTAAAAAAGGGTGTGATTTAAAAAATTTAGTACGATGAGAGTTTCAGGTAGGATGGGCATGGACGGATTTTAAAATTCTTATGAAACTTTAATCAGAGATCAACTCTTAAAGCCTGAAAGAGATAAGATGAGACAAAGCTAAAAGTGGTAAATATTTGAAAACTATTACCTAAGCAATGGCAGAGCACAACATCTTGGCAGCCGGCCTAAGTCCGCAGGCAAACATTTGGGAGCAAGGTATCTTATAGCTAGATAACGATAACTGAATAATGGAATGGGGGAGAGGAGACTATCTGTTGATAGAAAATGTTTTTAAAAATAATTATTTAGCATAGAAAGATAAAGGTTAAAAGGAGGATCGAAGCCAATGAAATTGTAAATAACTAGATTAAGATAAATGTGGACTTACCACCATTTCCACACCCTCAAAACCTACAAAGCTAACCTCCAGCGCGACCCACTGGTGAGGCTGAGCAGCCTCCCACACATGGCCTCCCTTCCTCTTACAGGTGACAGTATGGAGATGCCCGGTCTAAAATCATTATTTGATCAGCGGGGTATCTCAGAGCCTTGGAGGGCTAGATTTTAGTGTGGCCATTCAGGGCCAGGTGGCTGTGTGCTTTAGAGACAGAGTCATTGGCCTCATTCCTTATGCTCCTAGAGACCTCTAGACAAGATGTAGGGGCTAGAAAATGAATGCATCTGAGATAACACGGCTTTGCATGATAATAAAGCACCAAACTAGCCAGGCTTGGTGGCTCAGCCTGTAATCCCAGCGCTTTGGGAGGCTGAGGTGAGTGGATTGCTTGAGCCCACAGGTTCAAGACCCGCCTGGATAACTTGGCGAGACCTCATCTCTACAATAAATCAAAAATTAGCTGGGTGTGGTAGCGCGCGCCTGTAGTTCCAGCTACTTGGAAGGCTGAGGCGGGAGGATCGCCGGAGCCGAGGAGGTCGAGGCTGCAGTGGCCGGGAGTGGCCACTGCACTCCAATCTGGGTGAGAGAGTAAGACTCCAACTCAAAAATAAAAATAAAAATAATGCACCAAATTCATGGAGGACAGGGATATGTGTCCACTAGATCACACTTTAGAAAGCAAGTTTCTTTTGCTTTGTGCGAGTAGAGAACATACTGATGATATTTGAGAGTAGTGGAAGAGTATGTGTGTGTGTGTGTGTGTGTGTGTGTGTGTGTGTGTGTGTGTGTGTGTGTGTGTTTATGAGATATCCGGTAGCTGCTACCAGGATCATCAGGAGGAAAGACAAGACATCTGCCCCTTCACCTGTCAGGATTGTACCTGGAGAACCAAAGCTCACCTGGGACAGTTCTAGCAAAACCACCACCTCCCTCCCCCATTATATATATCTTGGTTAATTAATTCAGATGTGGAGAGGAGTTCTGCTGTGGGATACTGAAGTCCTAGGATTCCTCTGATAAGTGGGAGGGGTAAATCTTAGAAAGGGATCAATTTGTGGGTAGGCACTACTTTCTGTAAAGGGGGCATGGGGTAAAGAATTTCACTGTCTGCACACGTATTTTTATCACAGCATTGTTCACAGTAGCAAGAACATGGAACCAACCGTGCTGCCCATCAAAAGAGGACTGGATTTTTAAAATTTGGTACGTATACACGATGGAATATTACACAACCGTAAAGAAGAACAAAATCATGAACTTTGCAGCAACCTAGAGGGACTTAAACAGTCTATAATACTGAGTGATCTTTCACAGAAGCAAAGAACTGAGTATCACATGTTCTCACTCACAAGCAGACCTGGAACAATTATCGTAATACTATAAGAAAAGGATTGGCAGTAGCGGGAAATTGCCGGAAGGGGAGTGGGGAAGCAGGACTGGCAGTAGTGGGAATCTGCCTGGGGAAGGGGGGCACAGCTCATCAACAAGGGTACCTGCATAATGATCATTTGTATACCCAACCCTGAATTGTACTCCACATCTTTAAAATTAAAAAATTGAAAGTTAAAAATAAAAAAGAATTTCATTGTGGTTGTGCAAACAAGGAGGCTTTCCCTGAAAGAAGGACTCAAAAAAGGCAGGGAGCTAGAAGAGGAATTGGGGTGCAACCTCAGTGGGCTCCCTGGCACACCATAGAGCTTTCAGTGGAAGCACAGAGATTAAAGTGAAGAAACTCCAAAGGAGAACATGAGCCACACAGTTCCTCCCTCTCTGCTGAGACCCATGTGAAGCTGGTAGCATCTTACTGCAGGGACTTGGGGTCAAGGGCTCATAGGAAGTGATCTGCAGCCAGTGAGAGGTGGCCTGTGGTGAAGGTCAGAGTCATGGGGAAGGGCACCAGTTAAGAAGCTGCAGCTCTAGGATAGAGAACAACAGTGCTTGAAAGTGAAATTGGCGGCCATTGCCCTAATAGGCTCTGCTGTGGCCACATGCTCTTTGAGCTATGGTCATCGCCATGTTTCTTGACTTTGGCCCCCTTCACTACCTTAGGGAGGTAAATCTCCTCTTTCTTTCTCTCTCTCTCTCTAATTTACTTTTTAAATAAATTATATTTTCTAATCTAAAAAAAAAGAAAGTAAAATTGGCTAGGGCTTGAGTCACTCAAAGAAGAGGTAACTTTAGGACAAATTCACAAAAGCTTTTACACAGCAGGTAATAAACTTTAAAAACATCAAAACATCTTACCCCCACATGTTGAACATGAAAATAGTTTCAAGAAGAGTTTAGATAAATTTTGCTGATAATATTTTAAGACTGAAAACAGACCCAGAAAGCACCTAGTTCAGTGGTTCCCAACCATGGCTGCACTTACAATCACCTGAGGAGGTTTACAAAAACACTGATGTCTGAGTCCCAGACCAATGAATTCCAATCTCTGGGGTGGGATTTGGGCATTAGGACTTTTTTTAGCTCTTTATTTTGAAATTGCAGGAATAAGGGAAGTTGCAAAGTAATACATAGAGGCTCGTGTACACTTCACACAACTTCCTCTAACATTGACTGCCATCTTAAATAACTATAATCTCAAAATCAGAAAGTTGATATCGTTCAGTGCTATTAACTAGACCATAGAACGTATTCAGTTTTCACCATTTTTTACAAGCATGTATCTATGTGTTGTAGCTGTGTGTTTCTATACAGTAAAAATTAGTATTTTTCAAAGACCACCCCCCCCAGAAGATCTAGATTTACAGTCAGCACTGAGAAGTAGTCTAATCCAGCCAATACTTATTTCATGGGTGAAGAAACTGAGTCCAGAGTGGCAAAGTAACCTGTCCAAGGACATAACCATCATTTGGCAGGAAGGCAGTGGACTGTTAGTCCAGAGTTCTTTGCTGGATCTATGAACCTTTGTTGGTTACAGGTCAATAAAGTGCTACAAAAAAAAGTTAATTTGTGGGGTAGGATGGTCAGGGGCAGGAGGTAGAAGAGGTATGTGCCAAATTTTTGAGGTCACCTTTAAGGGACAAACTCAAAACATAAACCTTGGTAGCCCTTCCGATCTAAACAGCCCTTCCAATAGTAAACATTTCCTCACCACCAACAACCCCCACGCAATCATCATTCCTTATTATCATCAGACAACTCTAGCTCAGAGGGATCACAGTTCTGGCATCTTGCAGAAATTACTTTTTATCTGACTTTCTCTCCATGTGGCTCCTTTCACTCACTCCATGTTGCAGAGGGATGTTCAGTGACTGAGAACACGTGGTCAGGTTTGTTAATATGACCTCTTGCCACACTCCCCGGGGAACATTCCTCCCATCTCCACTGGCAGCATTCAGCCAGGCAGGTGGAAGAGCTCATTTATACTCTGTGGGACTCGGTGTCTTCATTTGATGTGCCTTCCTGGCCTGAGCAAGTTGCTGAAATGTTTCTTCCTCTAAAGTCAGCCTACTCCTCACACCATGGACCTACGCTGTTCCCTCCATGGAAGATGGCCACTGTGTGGGTGAGGTGACTCCCAGCCTGACCACCTCACCAGTCTTAGGAAATCCTTTTGCCCATCAACTTTGCCTGAAACAGAAAAATACAGCAAGGACATCCAGCTAAATTTTAACTGGAATTTGGGCTGCTGTAGATGGCGGGGGTCTCCGGAACGGGTGTGGCAGATTAGAACTGTAGTTCTAAACCCCGCCGGCTCTCCTTCTCTGACCCTGCTCCTGGGATCTGCTCTCAGCTCACAAGCCAGCTTGCCACTGTCTGCCCGTCAGTTACAGCCTCTTTGAGTTGGGTTTGAGGAGCGAGACTCGTCATGAGCAAAATGTGTCCCCTGTGCCACTGGTTAATGGAGCAAAACCAGACATAGACAGTCGGGGAATCTTCAGGTGGCTTTCTCTTTGGAGAGTTGTAAGCCTTTACCAGCAGCAAGGTTTAAAAGACTGAAGTTTCTCTCCATCGCCCACATTTTCCAAGGGGGTAAAAGGAAGGATCAATGCTGCAATGGACGTGGCTGCCCTTCTCTAAGACTTCGCCTCCTCTCCTGCCAGAATGGCTGGAGGAGGACCCCTGCTTGGTGAGCAGTCACCCCCCGAGCTGGCAAGTTGCTTCTTCCTGGCTGGGGAATGAGAGCTTGATGATTAACTGGAGGAGGACGTTCAGAGCCTTCTGATCTGGTTAGGAATGTGGAAATGAGCCTTGGCGTTCCCTCCCACTCCCACTGCAGGAGAAAGGTGGGCTCATTTCCACAGTTCTTTTTCCTTCATCAGGAAGAAACTGAGAATCCAGCTTCCCAGATACTGACTCCATTTCCCCACAAAGCAATATGGTCCAGACTTAAAAACTCTAGAGCCAGACAGACCTGGGTTTGTTTCCTGGTGTTGCCACTTATTTGCTCTGTGATGTTGGACAAGTGCCTTAAACTTTCTTGGCTACAATTTAGTGACTGATGCACGCAAATCATTTGAATAAAACCTACCCATTTGGAAAAACCACTTCAAAACTGGTTTCATCCTGGGAACAACTTGTGGGGTGTTTCTTGTATTGATCAAAAGGAAGCCACCCTAGTGTCATCTCAGGGAGCTGGGTCGCATCACCTGGACCAGACCACCCAAGACTTTTCCAAAACTCTCCGTGACATTGAGACAAGACTCTATCCTGTCTTGGAGGGAATGGAGATGGTGAGAGCATCATCAATGGCACAGGAGTTTGAGAAGACTACTCTTCGTTCCTTTGGAAAAGACTTCTCTGCCTACCTGGTTTTTATGCTGCCCCTACACTTTGGGAGAAAATCATATTTTTTGCTGACCTCATCTGGTCACCTCTGTAGATGGGCCCCCGTTAGTTTGTGTCTGCTATGAACCAGATCCTCTGCTAGACCACCTACATGCACAATCTCATTTGGTCCCCATTACCAAACCAACGGGGTGGATATTGTTATCCCATTTTATAAAAGAGAAAACCAAGATTCAGAGAGATTGAGCCAAATGTCCAAATCAACAAGTTAGAGCTTTGTAATTCAAACCTAACCCTATATAATTTTCTAGCTTGTGTCCCCTCCCACTAGGAAAGTTCCTAGCCTTATGAAACAGAATTCTCCTGGGCTGGGTGGCTCATGCAATGAAACCACTCTTCATCCCCCCCACCCAGTTTTTTTTTTCCCCCTAGGAAAAGCACGAACACAGTTCCCCACTACCACAAATTATGCAGCTGAGTTTCCCACATTTGAGGAAATCGCAAGGGTAAGCACACCTGGAGTGCAATGGATGAGCCTCGCCCTGGGAAAAACACCTTCCTGATCCTGGTATCCCCCTCAGCTTTGACTGTAGCAGGAAGGGGCACCATTGACTCTGACACAAATGCTGAAATGGAGAGTTCTGCAGTAATGTGGTGCAGAACAGAACTTTGAGCAGAAATTATCACGCCATCTATAAGGTGAAGCCTTTTCAAATGCTGCCTTTGAGCTATTATTTATTATCATTTTGAGTCAGGGTCTCACGGGTCTCATTGTCATGCAAGCTAGAGTGCAGTGGCACGATCAGGGCTTACTGCAGTCACCATCTCCTGTGCTCAGGCAATCCTTCCACCCCAGCCTCCCAAGTAGCAGGGACTACAGGTGCACGCCACCATGCCCAGCTTACTTTTTTATTTTTGTAGAGACAAACTCTCCCTACGCTACCCAAGCTGGTCTCAAACTCCTGGGCTCAAATAAACCTCTTGCCTCAGCCTCCCAAAGTGCTGGGATTGCAAGCATGAGCCACTGCTCCTGGCCCAAACTATTGCTTTAAATATCCTAAAGAAAAATGGAAGAGGCCCCTTAAAGAGCATGCTTGGAAAGAGGTTGGAGTTGCTAGGCTGTTCCACACATCAATAGATATTTATTGTGCCATTACTATATACAAAACACTGCACCAAGTAGTCTGTGGGTGGAATGGTGATTAAGGAACAGTCCCTGTTGACAAAACCTCACAATCCTATGTGAAATTCTCTTTTATAAAGTAGATAAGAGATGCACAAATTGAAGTACAAAAATAGAATTATAGAAATACCAGTAATGTGCTATTAACTCTAAGTAGTAGGTTGTTGCCAAAGTAGTTGCAGTTTTGGGCTGTAAAATTTTAAATCATTATAACTGGGCTCAAACACATTTTTACTAATCAAAATAGAAACCATTAAAATCAAAACTTTTGCCAATGAGAGATAAGTTAGTTTATTCCTGTAGCATAAAAATCCATGCTTCAGGATTCAACAAACTCTTGCAAAGCATTTTCTACATCCTGCTGGTTGTGGAAGCGTTTTCCCTCGAAAAAGTCGTTGAGATGCTTGAAGAAGTGGTAGTCAGTTGGCGAGAGGTCAGGTGAATATGGTGGATGAGGCAAAACTTCATAGCCCAATTCGCTCAAGTTTTGAAGTATTCATTGTGGGATGTATGGTTGGGTGTTGTAGTGGAGAAGAATTGGGCCCTTTCTGTTGACCAATGCCAGCTGCAGGCATTGCAGTTTATGGTGCATCTCATTGATTTGCTGAACATACTTCTCAGATGTCATAGTTTCACTTGGATTCAGAAAGCTGTGTTGCTCAGACCAGCAGCAGACCACCAAACAGTGACCATGACCTTTTTTTGATGCAAGTTTGGTTTTGGGAAGTGCTTTGGAGCTTCTTCTCTGTCCAACCACTGATATAGTTATCACCAGTTGTCATATACAACCCACTTTTCATCATGTCACAACTCAATGGAGAAATGGTTCATTGTTGTGTAGAATAAGAGAAGACTATGAAACAACAATTTTTTTTAAATTTTCGGTCAGCTCATGAGGCACCCACTTATCGAGCTTTTTCACCTTTCCAATTTGCTTCAAATGTGGAACAACCGTAGAATGGTCGACGTTGAGTTCTTCAGCAACGTCTTGTGTAGTTGTAAAAGGATCAGCTTCGATGACTACTCTCAGCTGGTCATTGTCAACTTCCGATGGCTGAACATTACATTCCTCATCTTCAAGTTTCTTGAGTCCCTTGAAAAATTTCTTGAACCACCACTGCACTCTATGTCCATTAGCAATTACTACGTTGATGTTGTAAGTTGTCTTCACTGTTTTATGACCCATTTTGAACTCAAATAAGAAAATCACTTGAATTTGCTTTTTGTCCAACATCATTTCCATAGTCTAAAATAAGTATAAAATAAACAGCAAGTAATGTCATTAGCAAAAAAACATAAAGTGAGAAATGTGCATTAAAATAATGTATAACTTGACCACATTTATTTAAGAATGTATTCCAATATCAAGCAGCAAATATCAACAATGCAAAAACTGAAAATATTTTTGCACAAACCTAATAGAAGCACTTAAGAAGTGGTTGTTGGTCTTCTCACGAATAAGTGTACACAGGTGGCTAAATGCTTTTGTTGACCTGCGTTAAGGACCTTCTTCTGTGGAGTGACTCAGACAGACTGTAAGTGTTAGACTGAAAATGTGATGTTCAGTAGATGAGGCATTTGAAGTATACCCAGGTATTTGGTTTTAAGGAAATTTTATTGATTAAAAAAATCGTTTTCACCTACTAACTGGTTGTCCTTGGGCAATTTACTTAATTACTCTATGCC
The DNA here is from genome assembly GCA_027257055.1 of Cephalopachus bancanus. Lineage (NCBI taxonomy): Eukaryota > Metazoa > Chordata > Mammalia > Primates > Tarsiidae > Cephalopachus > Cephalopachus bancanus. The sequence goes on from JAPVLO010000002.1 coordinate 16,741,398, forward strand.
TTGCTTCCTTTTCTGTGAAATGAGGGTAAGAAGAATGTGTACCTCGTTGACTTGTGAAATTAAATGAGATAATATGTGGGAAAAAGGTGTTTTTATAAATGATCAGTTCTTATGAGTTGGTCATTGTTATGAGTTACTTCATGAGTGGTTAAATATTTTTAAAATAATAAAAAGTTATTTTATGCGGAAAAAAGGAGGGACTGAATTGTGAATTGGTTATCTCTGGTTCAGTTATTTCTACTCCTGATTTAAAAAAAAAAAAAACCACAGTCCAAGACTGTGTGCACTTCTCACATCTTCATGAGCGCATGAATCACCTGGAATCTTGTTCAAGGGGAAATTGGGACTCGGTAAGGCTGGTAGGACCTGAGATCTTGCATTTCTTTTTCTACTGTTATTTTTATTGGATTTTAGATTCAGGTGTATAAGTGCAGGCTTGTTACATGGGCGTATTGTGAAGCCATTCCCCTGATGGTGCACATTGCACCCCATAGGCAACTTCTGAACCCTAACACTCTCCCTAGTGTCCTCAGTGTCTATTATTTCCATCTTTGTGGCCATTTATCTCCCACACAAAAGTGAGAACATGTGGCATTAGGGTTTCTGTTTCTTAGTTCACTTAGGATGATGTTCTCCAGCTCCATATTGCTGCAAAGGACACGATTTGGTTTTTATGACTGCATAAGTATTCTGTGGTGTGTGGTGTGTGTGTGTGTGTGTGTGTGTGTGTGTGTGTGTGTGTGTGTGTCTGTGTGTGTATCACATTTTCTTTATCTTGCATTTCTAACAAGCTCCCAGCCTGTTTACCTGGTGGCAGAAACACAAATTATTTTATTGGTATCCAGAAGTAAATAAGATATTTTTATAGGGCTAGTCTAACGGACTCAAACATATAAAATGAAGGAAAACATCATAATCTTTTTTGTGACGATTTATTAATCTGGGAGCTCGTTCTAGGTTGAATGGCCTCACTCCAGGGCCTGATTCCTAAAAACTTTCTAAAATTTTGAAACTCTGTTTTTCTCTTTGGAGGCAGAACAATATAGGGGCTAAGAAGAGAATGGGAACCAGAGTTCCTCCCAGGTTTGAATCCCTAAGCACGTATAATAGATTTTCCCAAGTCTCAGTTTTCTTGTAAATAAAATGGGCATATAAATAACATTGCCTTCTACAATTATTCAAGGAGTCAATGAAATTGTACATGAAGCAGTTAGCTTGGTGCTTGGCACATAGCAAGGGTACCATCAACATTTACTATTTAACCACAAGGTTTCAATTCAATCCACCCATGGAGACTTCTTATCCCCTGCGCTCATGTATCTCTGCATCATGGTCACAACCCACCTTAATGAAAAGCCAAGGTTTTTACCCTTTGAAGTCTGATAATGGTATTTGCCTGCAATACTATCCAATGATAGAGCTGGGGAATTCGTTTTTGGTTTTGTTTGTGTTTGTTCATTTTTCAGGCAGTCTGAGTCAGAATCTGAAGGCTCAGGGATATTTTTAGTATTTCTCGCCACTAAGGATTCTTGTTGCCAGCAGGGGAATAGAGAAATGCAGAGGAGGGGAAGCCCTAGACGTGCCTACTTGCCATCTAAAACCACTTCTCCCCTTCAGAAAGGGTCTGTGCAGCCAAAACAAGCAGCTGTAGACAATAACACTGGGATAAGAACAGGCACAGGCCATCCAGGAAAGAGACAAAGCAGCATCGTTTACCAAAGCTGCTGGAACAGCAGACAGCTCACAGAATCAAAGAATGCATTGCAGGAGGGCTTGGTGAGGAGAGACAGTGCTCTCACCTCAGTATCTGCAGCACCGTCGTGGGCCAGGAAGTCAAAGTCTCACTGAGAACCATGTGGACAAACGTTCGAGACATGGTCCCTGGTCTCAGGGAGCCCACAATTGTGTTAAAGAAGCCAGATTGTCAGGGGAGAAGGTCTATAATCAATGTATTAAAAGAAAGGAGAAAGCTTGGGAGGAAGACAAGAAAGAAGAGAAAAATCAAGGAGGCAGAAAAGATGGAAAGGTAGGAAGGGAGGGAGGGAGGAAGAGGAAGGAAGGAAAGAGAGAGGACCAAAGAAAGAGAAAGGGAAGTAGAGGAGAAAAATATAGAAAGTAAGGTCTCTATTCCACAAATATGTCAGAAGTGCTGACTGAAAAGAGAGAGAGAAATCCACGAGGATGCTGAAGCAGGCACTGTGGGATGAAAAGAAAACGACTCACGTCATAAGCCAGGAAGAAGAGATACACGCTCAGAGAGAAATCTGATGGGCTTGGACAGGCTTGTCAGCCTGGGAAGGGCAGAATTAGGTAATCCTATGGTTTGAATGTGTCCCCTCCAAAATGCAGTTGCTACCATATGTGATATAGTCTTAAGAAGTGGGGTCTTTAGGGGGTGATTAGGCCAGGAGAGCACCTCCCTCATTGAATGGCATTAGGTGCCCTTATAAAGGGGTGTGACAGAAGGAGCTGGCCTGCACTTGCCCTTCCCCTTTCCACCATCAGGACACTCATTCCTCCTTTCTGGAAGGGGCAGTCTCAAGGCACCACCTTGGAAACAGAGAGCCCTCACCAGACGTCGGAACCTGCCGGTGCCGTGATCTTCTCAGTCTCCAGAACTGGGGGAAATTTCTGTTCTTTACAAATTACCCAGTCTCAAGCCGGGCTCAGTGGCTCAGCCTGTAATCCCGTGCCTTTGGGAGGCTGAGGTGAGTGGATTGCCTGAGCCCGCGGGTTCGAGACCCGCCTGGGCAACTTGGTGAGACCTCATCTCTACAATAAATTAAAAAAAAAAATTAACCAGGTGTGGTAGCGCACATCTGTAGTTCCAGCTGCTTGGAAGGCTGAGGCGGAAGGATCGCTGGAGCCCAACAGGTCGAGGTTGCGGTGGCCGGGAGCGGCCACTGCACTCCAGTCTGGGCGACTGAGTGAGACTCCAACTCAAAAAAAAACCACAAATTACCCAGTCTCGGGTATTCTGTTAGAGCAGAACAAAAGCACTAAGGCAAGTTACCTTTTCTTAAAGAAAAACTTTGATAAATATCTTTTGGCCTCTCTTCCCTTCATCTATCGCCATTGAAGCCAGCAGGGGGAGGCCTGAAATTAAGAGATCAGCCAGCTCCAAAGCCCCAGTCAGAAGTCTTCAAAATGGCCAATCAAAACATTGTGTCTCCAGCTCTGGGCCTGACTCAGGCAACCATTACCTGCCTCCCTCTCGCCAACCTCCTCTCCTCAGGTGGAGTGGGCATTGTAACTGTCCAGGTTTAGAGCTAGACAAGATAAAATTAAGATGAGTTCTGACTTACAACCTGATTGGCAGGAATCAGTTCTTCCTGGCCTAGTGCAGTTCACCCATGCAGCCTGTCTTCCTCTTCCTCCCTGGCACCTCCCAGCAGTTGGCATATACATGCTCCTGCCAGCAAGTGCAAGGCCACATGAAGAAAATGCTAAGGATATAGCTATAAAAACTACAACATCTCCTCCAGCCTCTGTGAGTTTTCCCCTTATTTACTGAGTAAAATAAAAATCCTGCTTCATCCACAGGTCTGCCACCTCTAAGGGGTCATTCCACTTTCTGAAACCCAGAGGAGGGCCCTGAATTAACTACCTCCCATCCTCTCACCCAACTCTGCATTGCATTCATCTAATGGAGGCTTCAGGGCTGTAGGCTGATTGGCTGGGGGGTTTGGGGGTATTTTTGTTTGTTTTGAATCGGGATCTCACTCTGTCTCCCAGGCTGGAGTGCAGGTGGCATGATCACTGCTCACCATAGTATCCACCTCCTGGGCTCAGGCGATCTTTCTACCTCAGTCTCCTGAGTAGCTGGGATTACTGGTGTGTACCTCCATGCCCAGCTAGTTTTTTATTGTTGTTGTTGTTGTTTTTTGTAGAGATGTTGTCCAGTCTGGTCACAAACTCCTAGCCTCAAGCGATCTTTCCACCTTGGCCTCCCAAAGTACTGAGATTACAGGCATGAGCCACTGCACCCAACCTGGTTGGCCAGGTTTTTTTTTTAGAATAAAGTTGATTTCAGACTGAATTGATCAAAATCAAAACCTTGGGCCCTTTAGGCTGTTCTCTAGTGACTACCCATAAAGTCAGACCCACCCACCCAAGAAAGGCCTTCGTAAAAACACCTCAGTCTGTTTCAGATATTTTTCTCACAATAGCTGTCCAGAGAATTTTTACATCCCCTTGAAACAGTCAATCTACCTCATCTGCTCCATGGCAACAGATCAACAATGCCTCATATAATTAACCAACTCCTAATAAAACAACAGGGTTTTAAACTGAGATTGTTCTCCGAGATACACAATGCAAATACCCAGTTGGTATCACCAGAGAACAGGAATTTAGTTGGGAAAAGCACAGTGATTGGGAAGTCAGAGGAAGGGCTCAAGATATCAGATTGGACAGCTCAGAGTGCCTTTGTGAGGGTGGGGAGGCAGGGGTGGCACTGAGTAAGGTTTTCAAGTGGGGGTTGATCCTGTTAGACACCTTGTTCTTACTTTGGATCTCTTGGACTAGTGATCTTGGATAAGTCACTTAAGCAATCTGAGTTTGTTTGCTCATCATGATAATAATCATCATAATGCCAGTCTCACAGGGATGTCATCTAAGTCCAGAGTAAGAAAAGGTAAAGGAACACAACCCTCCTGTCAAGAGAAAGTGGCTGAGAGAAGTTAAGGACCTCGCCCATGTTCATACAGGTAGCAAGCTGTGGTTCAAATCCAAGTGTGTATGACACATGCTGTGTTTTCTTTCCACTAAGCCTTGGATATGATACATAAGAAACATGTAAGTTCAACAATTAACTTCAGAAGCTCATCCTAGGAAAAGCACTACACACCTCATTGCTGGATATCATTACCGTCACCTTTGAAGTACTCCCCTTAGGAAGCTATGCACTGACGCCAGCACCTAGTCTACCTGTCAAAACAATTTTGGAACTCTTTTTCTGGAATGGCCATCAGAGCTGTTGTCATATTAGCCTTGATGTCCTGAATGTCATCAAACGTCTCCTTTCAATGTTTCCTTTATCTTTGGGTAAAGAAAAAAGTCACTGGGAGCCAGATCAGGTGAGTAGGGAGGGTATTGCAATACAGTTATCTGTACAGGGCTGCCAGCATAAGTGCACATGGCAAGTTCAAGAACTTAGTTGTCAGACCTCAACAAATAACAAAGACAGTTCTGATGGCCATTCCAGAAAAAGAGTTCTAAAATTGCTTTGACGGGTGGGCTAGGCACTGGTGTCAGTGCATAGCTTTCCAAGGGGAATACTTCAAAGGGGACCACAGTGATATTCAGCAATGAGGTATGTAGCACTTTTTCTAGGATGGTTCACAGTCCTAATTGTTAGACCTCATACATTTGCGCATTGTTTGCTGGGATGCAGTTCTCAGCTGGGTAGTACGTGACACAGGCCTTTCTGAGCAAACAGGTAAAGGAGAGTACAGAGTTTCCACAAGCCCACATTCAGCTCAGAATCCCTCTTGCAGCTCAGGATGGGAGGCTGGGGTTCCTCCAACCATAAGCAAATCAGACATCATAGCAGCTTTGTACCACATTATTGCACTGCCCACCCCTCACTGCCCCTGCCCCCGCTGTCTGTGACCTATTCTAAAGCACAGAATGTCCAATATTCTAGAATCATCTTGGAGAATACCATTGAAAATAGTAATTGATGTTCTGTTGCATCCACTCAGGTAGATCAAGCTCTTTATGATATTAATAGGTTTTTTGGTTTTTTTTTTACCATTCCCATTTTAGGGGAAAGGACACTGAGACCTAGCGAGATGAAGTGATCCACCCAAGGTCATACAACTAAGAAAGGTGGGGCAGGATTCAAATCCAGATCCTCTTGCACTAGAACCAGTACTTGTCTCCAGGAGGCCTTCAGTCCCGGTCCTGCTGGAAGGTAACAGTCTGGGTAGCACGCCATCATGCCAGCCCCCTGTAGCCAGGCCAGACTCTCAAAAATGCAAAACTTGCCAGACAGGCAGCCATGCAAATGCACACACAGCCTGAAGTAGATCTGCCCTGACAGAGGTGACCCAGGTGGCCACTTGGCCATGGAATGTGCCCAGCACTATAAGAAGGCAAATGACTGGCACGTGGTGGGGCCAGAGTGCATATTGGGTTTCACTGCTGGGCTGTGGCAGGGTAGAAGTCGTATGTGGTCTTCGCCTGTCAGGACTGGCTGGCACTGATGCCCCTAGACTGCCAGGCATAACAAGCCCAGAGGTCGGCCCCAAGGGGCCTTCCCTTGCCCCAAGCAGCAATCCTAATGTCTTCCCAGTGGGGCATAGCTCCACAGTCACATAAAGCAGCAAACCAATGAACAGAGCTCACTTTTGACCCTTGTCTTTCCAAACCCTACCCTTCTTTCAATGTCAATCTAAGCCTGCCCTCCATTGCACACCTTCAAATGCAAACTCTAGCCAGTTCTAGCCGTGTGGCCATGGATGACATTTCATGTTTCTGAACCTTACTGCCATTTTGTGAATAAAATGGGAGTAAAAATGTCCACCTCCATGGTACAGATTGAAGAGCCCAATCCTGCAAGGCCTGGCACATAGTAAATTCTCAGTTCTCTTCCCTGCATTTCAAGTCCTCTTCTCAGCTGCCTCATTCAACTTAGCATTTTATTAAACATTGGCTTGCAAACGTTTAGCTCACTAGTTTCTATTCCTGTGCCAGTCTCGTCTCCCCAGTGCTCTTTAGAGCCAAGAGGCAAGGTTGGTCTTTTTCTTGTCTCCCCACCGATGATCTAGCACAGTTGGGACCACAATATGACCGATAGTAACTGGTGGGTGGGAGCTGCTAAGTGTATTGATGATACAGGTTAAATATCTCTAAACTAAAAATCCAAAATCCAAAATGCTCTGAAATATGAAACTTTTTGAGTGCCAACATGATACTCAAAGGAGATGTTCATTGTAGCATTTCAGATTTCAGATTTTTGGATTCAGGATGCTCAAAAGGTAAGTATGCTGCAAATGTTCCAAAATCCAAAAATATCTGAAATCCGGAATGCTTCTTGTCCCAAGCATTTTGGAGAAGCAATACTCAACCTGTGCTAAAACATTCTGGAAGAGAGTGTTAAGTGTTACGTACTGTTCTGTGAGATTGACATAATTACGCTCTTAATCCTAGCAAACTGAAGCAGGTGCTGTTTTTATATCCATCCTATAGGCAACCAAATTTTCAGGATGATTAAATGAAGAGTTCACAGTTACAAGGACAGAAAGTGGAATTTGAATCCACATTTGTTCTACTCTAAAGTTCACTCTTTCAACCATTATCTTAATCCCAGTTATTTAGACAGAGTCCATTCCCCTGTTGGAACAGAGTGTCCCACAAAAAAGCACATAAGAAGAGAGAGGGAAAAATAAAAATAGACAAGGAAACACCAAAACAAGCCCTAGTAGGCCCATAGTTGGCTGGCATCTTCCTCTCTAATCTAAGACTGACGCAACTGTTACTCAAGCAACAGCCCCCAACTCATTCCTGCTAAACATACTGTAAGGTTTGTCTTGACATACACTCTATTCCCTCTAAATCTGGTTTTTTTCTGCCCCTCCCCCAGGGAGCAGCCTCTGACCAAGGCTAGGCTCTGAAGAATATGCATATTCCCAGTAATGAGTCATTGGGTGTAGGTGATCAAGCAACACTGAAAGCAATGTAGGCATCACTCTTAGTCAAAGTAATTGTAAGCGCCATATAGCAATTTGAATAATTAACTTGCTTGATTATAAAACTGCGTGCTGTACTGTCCTGGAGTGCAGGTTTCCTCACCAACCAGTTGCCATCAGTGCCTCCCATAAGTTATAATCAACCAATGTCTCTCCTTCCTGGACCTCCAGGTAACTTTTCTGGGACAGTATACATTATGCACAAGCCCTCTCGGATTTGGAGTTGCTGAGTTACACATACACACAGAAAACAAAATGTCATATTCAAAAGCAGGAAAATAAAGTTTTTTTCTTCTTAGAATCTTCTTAAACGTTTTCCTCTTCAACATCACAGCCTAAAAGGACCACTGGATGAAAGAGACCCAAATGACATCCCTAGGAAAGCATAATCTTGCTTTTGAGTTACCTGCTTCCTAGCAGGAACTACCAAGAAAGTGCTGCCTTCAGAGTGTCAATTCCACTTGTCTGTTACACCTCAAATTAAAACCATTTGCATATTTGCTAGAGGGCTTTGAAATTCAGAAATCCATGTGTTATAACTTGAAAGCCAAAAAAATCAATCAAAGCAAGCCAGGACTCATTCCCGGGAGATATAACTGAAATTTACAAGACTCTACCCCAGTGGTTCTGGGTGCTTTCCCTGCTGGGACTGTTGCCGCTGTCTGGGTCTCAGCCCAGTCTGGCCTCTCCTCTGGAGGCTGCTTGGAAGGGGACCAGGTGAGACTTTGTTAGCCACTCTGGCTCCAACATGGGGCAGGTACCAGGGTGCTTTACGTCCTCCTTGATGCTTGCAGACTCAAGGAAGACAGAGCACGTGGTCAGACAAGGTGGCCTCGGGACCAGTGTCTTAAAACAAGAAGTGCTTCCAAAGAAAGGAAAACAAAGGAGCTGCCATTCTCTGCCAAGCCCTTACCACTCACAAACTCAGAGATCAGTATCAGTGTCCCCATTTTATAGATGAAGAAGCTGAGGCTTAGAGGGGGGTCAGGATTTGACCAGTGTCATAACATTAGTCAATAGAGTCAGGATTTGAGCCCAAGTCTGTTGACCCCAGAGTTCACTTCATTACATTTGACTGTTTCCCCTCGAAAGCCACCAGAGGCCGGTGATCACCACATTCCGGCGTGAGCAGGAACGTTACCTGCACATCTTCAACCTAGGATCTCAGTAGTTTCCTCCAGGATCTGAGCTCAGACGGGACAATAACTGGGGCAGAGGGTCAGGTCAGAGGGCCTCAGGGATCACCGTCTGACTGGTTCCAGTCCTTGCAATGGCGCTTGGTATCTGGCGGCAGAGATGTGCTGGGTACATGCCAAGGCCAAGGTCCAGAGCCAAGAGCACACTCACGAAGTCTCCTGAAGCCATCTGTCCCCTGGCTCCATGCCGGCTGCAGGGACCTGAACTTTTCAGGCTAGCCCTGGGTCCTGTTATCTCTCTCCAGGCTCTTGGCCCTGTTTCAGACTTGGCCCCTGTATGGTCTGGAGGCAACACAGAGCAATGAAGGTGACCGACCCAGCTTCCCCACCACCCCTGCCACCAGCCAGCCATCCCTCATCACAGACACATACAACACATGCTTCCTTTGCTAAAAATCCATTCCTCTGTGTTGCTAAGGGATCTGAGTCTAATTGTAATAGTAACCAGAACTTTCTGTGGCTACATGCCTCAGTTTAAATAATAGAAGGAAGCAGGGAATAGCCAAATATTGGCTGTCTGCTCCCAGGCACCATGCACATAACAAATCTCTGTATCCTTTTCAAGAACTCAGCAACGTGACAGGTATGGTAATAGTTGCCTTATTTTACAAAACCCACTTACTACAGTCATTAGGGGCATGGACTCTGAAGAAAAGATTACCTGGGTTCAAACTTTGGGTCCTCTTCTTACTGCTTTGTGCCCTTGAGCAAGTTGCATCAGCCCCTGGGCCTCAGTTTCCATACTCATCAGTTCTTCCCTGGCCCCTCCTCCTGTCCTTTACCCACACGCCCCTCCCTCCCCCTCTCTTTCTATGACACCATGCTTAGGCCTGCCTCCCTGGGCAAGTCTCCAAAGCTCTCTACCATCAAAACTTACCTCTTTTGGTATCTCATTCTCTTTCTCCCATTCTCAGAATTCCTATCTGACACCTTGCCAGAAAAGCAGATCGGAGGAGCTCCAGGATGCCGAGAGATTTCTGGTCTGCCCCTCCTTGGTAACTTCTGCCTTGAGTTTCAGCAGGATTTAAAGGCGGCAGAAAAGGGATTGGGCCTTGGGCAAGCCTTTGGCACCGTGGAGTCGGGCATGGGGAAGGATGGAGGAGGGAGATTGTTGTTTTAAGAAGCTGTAGTCATCGTGAAGGTTTCCAAGAAGCAGGTCTGGAAGGCGTATCCTTCCCGGTCTGGCAATCCTCTTAAGCCAAGGATTGCCAGCAGTGGCCTCTTCTACCAGGTCCAGGAGAAAGTCACTCCTCGGGAGAGCTGGGCCCAACCCTGGCACTGGGGTCAGTTAATGCTCTCACGATTATATTTACCTAGTTTTCACAAAGTCCTTTGCCCTTCTGGCTTCCAGGTCACCTCAATCCTACATCCAGAATGGCACTTAGTGACAGGCATCTGCATAGATCTATCCACTAACTGTTGCTTCCCATGATGGCCAAGGGAGGTGTCTCTCATGCTAGGGGCCCAAAGGTTGTATAATCTTGTCCTCAACGGCAGATACACTGGGTCACTTGCCTAAAGCCACTGCTGCCAGTGAGTTTGAGCCCAGGTTTGCCTCCAGGAACTACCATGTACTTCTATTTATTGTGAGCATTAAATTAGATAATCACAAAATATCACATATAAAATGATTAATTAGCACAATGTCTAGCACAATGTCTGGCACATTTTAAGTGTTCCATAGGCACTAGCTTTTCTTATAGATATTATCCAACTTTTACAAAGAACTGATACTTAGAGAGCTTTCATAATTTTCTCAAGGTTACTCATACCAAGCAAAGTCAGAGCCAAGATTACCATGCCATGCTGATAGCAGGAAAATAAAATCCACCAAATGGCATTGCCTTAATTGCCTAAAACTTGGATTTGCCACACAGAAAGTTGAAGGAGTCAGGGTTAAAATGTTAGAATATTTTACAGGCAAAAGCATAAAAAGTATTTCTTATGAATTTATAATTTTCATAAAAAGGTAATGGATATCCATGCTGTGTGGTCTTCTACTTCTTCTGGGCTGGACTGCAGGGAACTCAAGGTCAAAGTCATGGCTTGTGACTCACAGCTCCGCTCTGAAATAGTCTAGACATCAATGCCCTGTCGTCCAGCCCTCCCTCCAGGGATAGCACCTGGGTCCAGCCCAGATGTGTGCTTGCTGTCCTTACAGAATACTCAGGAAAGATTTTCACCTGTCCTCATTTACTTCCCACATAATAATGATAGCTGTTATCAAGTGCTTCATATGAACATGGCCGTATGCTATGAGCTGTTCATGTATCATCCCAATTAGCCCTCACAACTGCTCTCTGAGTTATCGAGATTCTGATCTGCATTTTTCAGGTGTGAACACTGAAGCTCAAAAAGGTTGTCAGCTGCCCAACTAGAAGGTTGTAAAGCCACATCTCACACCACTTGCTACCCGCTGCCTATGTGAGCACCCTCCTGCAATGTCAGCCACTTTCTCTTGTGCCGTCCTCCCTGGGGAGGTGGTGCTTTTCCCCAACATGTGTGTGACAATTATTAAAGAATGAAATCATGTCCTTTGCAGCAACATGGATGGAACTGGAGATCATCATCCTAAGTAAACTAACTCAGGAACAGAAAACCAAATGCTGCATGTTCTCACTCATATGTGGGAGCTAAATGGTCACAAATATGGAGATAACAGACACCAATAAGGGAAGAGGGGGACACCAATAAGGGAGGGGAGGATAAGGTTCAGAAACTACCTACGGGGCACAATGTTCACTATCTGTGGAATGGGCCATCTTAGACCAAATCTCCATCGCTACACAGTGTGTCCATGTAACAAATACACATGTGCACCCCTGAATCTAAAATAAATATATAAATAATAAAATTTTTTAAAAGTTATTGATCGAACCAGGCTCGGTGGCCCAGCCTGTAATCCCGCGCTTTGGAAGACTGAGGTGAGTGGATTGCCTGAGCCCGCGGGTTCGAGACCCACCTGGGCAACTTGGCGAGACCTCATCTCTACAATAAATCAAAAAAACTAGCCAGGTGTGGTAGCGTGCACCTGTAGTTCCAGCTACTTGGAAGGCTGAGGTGGAAGGATTGCTGGAACCCAGCAGGTCGAGGCTGTGGTGGCCAGGAGCGGCCAAGGCACTCCAGTCTGGGTGACAGAGTGAGACTCCAACTCAAAAAAAAATAAAAAATAAAAATAAAAAAGTTATTGATTGGTGCGGCCACTTTGGAGGATCATTTGTCGGTGTCCATTGACATGTAAAATTGCATACTTTATCACAATTCCACTTCCTCCACCCTGGAAAAACACTCACAGAAGTGTACAAGGAGCTACGATCTTCACTGAAGCATTGTGAGAATGGACATTAGACAACAACTTAAATGTTCATAAATCAGGGAATGACTGGAAACAGGAAACAAAGAACTAGGGTGTATATACCCACCACATGAAATTCTGGGCAGCAGGAGAAAGAAATTAGTGAATCTGCTTATGTGTATATGAAAAGAGGCATTCTGTGAGATGAACAAAGAAGCTTCAGAATGCTGTTTACAAATATGATTCCAGGGCAACCCCTTCAGTTCCCCTCCCACTGTGAGAATTTCTCTGTCCTCTCAATAAATCCTGCTTTTAAAAAAGCCAGAAAACATATATGATTCCACATATTAAAGAGCAGCAAGAGACGCTGGCGAGATACACACACACACATATTTATATATTTTATATATACATTTATACATGTGTGTCATATTACATATTTACATACATACACATTCATATATTTTATATGTACATATCTATATATGTATCACATTACACATTTACATACATGCATATATGTAAATACATAGGGAAATGTCTGAAATAAATAACAATAATGACTCATTGGGTGGGGAACAGTGATAGGAAATAGGGAATGAGAATCGAGAAGATTCCAGCCTTCTCTGAGTAGTTTTATGTTTTCACAAATACAGTGTATTCCTGTGTTACCCGAGTGATGACGATAAATTCAAAATAAAGTTGTCTTAATTCTTTACATCAGAAAAATGGCAGCATGTAGGGGCCAAGGATGCAGTGTGGACTCAGGTAGAGCTTGGCTTCCACTCCAGCTTGACCCTTCGATTGCTAGGTGACCTTACATAAGTTGCCTAGCCTCTCTGTGTCTCTTTAGTCTCATTTATAAAATGAAGTTCATATGACACCTCAGAAGATGCAGTGAAGAATCAAATGAGACAATGGACAAAGCACTTAACCCTGGACCTACAGCAGAATAAGTAATCAATAATTATTGGCAGCTTTTATTGCTCCCAAATCCCTGTGAGGAACTGTGATTTGGACCATGGCGCTGACAGAGATCTGTCAGGGAGTACTGAATATCCCATCACGACTCCAGGATTTCTATCAGGGGGGATATTGAGAGCTCATACCCCCCTACCAACCTACATGCACACACACCTAGGGGAAGAAATGCAAGGGCAAGTGACACCCAGGAGGACAGCTAGGTGGGAAGCAAGGGTTGAGATCAGAAGCACCTGTGGAGCCAAGATTTGACCACAGTTCTGTCCCCAACAGGGCTGAACCCAGAAGCCCCCTCGGCTCTGCCGTCGGAGATCACCCCAGGGAGGCCAAAGCCCTAAAAAGAGTCATGTGGAAATAGGGATAAATACACGGACTTTTTTCCTGTAAGCCACCTGCTGGGTTGAGCCTTCTGAGAAGTTAGAGCAGCAGGGGCAAAAAAAAGCACCTGGGAAGTTCCAAAACAGGGGGTCTTCTCACAGAGAAGAAGAGCTGAAGGTCTAGTCTCTGTCCCTCCAAGCCCAGCACAGACACAGAGCCCCAGTGGTACTAGTAAAACTTCAGGATCCCAGGGGTGCTATTCAGCACACCACACTCATCCAAATTCTTGTGACTGACTTTGGGACAAATAGCTATGTAATCTCACCCTTAAAGCTCAGGCTGTGGACTAATACTTTCCCTGGCGTTCTTCCAGAGTCTGCAAACACAGGCCCTGAGAGCTGCCTTTACAGAGCCGAATCCCGCGTATCCTGATTAAATATTGACCATAGCTCTACCTGCCTTATCTTGATTCAGTGAAAACGCAGTCCCCCAGGAGCTGCGTAGGGCAGAATTCACCTCCCACTGCACAACCACAGATGCTCTCATGAGCCAGCTCCATAAAGTTGCCACTCTAAGACACAGACAATTCGAATCCATGCAGGTATGAGCTGAGTTTTCTGCTCCACCTGGCAGAGAAGGGAATCAGATCAGAAGCACAAATGCATAGGACTGTTTTCTGTTCAGATGGTGTCCTAAGACTCTTCTGGTAAGATCTCTGGTTCAGTGTCAACTCTTACCCTCTCAACACCTTACCAGGCAGCAGATCTCCTGAGGGCATAGGGGTCCCCATGCATAGGGACCCCTAATAACATTCTGATGGAATTCCAGATCAGGAAGAGGGAACCACAACTCTCTAGAACCCGATATACAGTCTTCTGTTTGGGGGAGAACATGTTGGCATCGAACCCCACAGGCTTTAGAGAGAAATTCCTAAGAGAGCAGCTTTCTTCTTCATCATTCTTGACATCTTCATCTTCTTCATGACATCCAAGGTGTCATGTCCTAGGCTTTGCATACATTCCTCATCTAATCTTCATGACAATCTTTTGAGAACCCATTTTGTAGGTGGAGAAACTGTGGCAGAGGGACACCAAGCTACTTGCCCTTGGTCACATGACTACAAAGTGATAGAACCAGAATTCGAAACTAGCTGATCTCATAGGTCACACTTGTAGCCAGTCACTGACTCCAGAGCTGGACTGCTGAGGAGGGACCACGTGAAGAAATGAGCTCATATGTGTTAAGTACTTCAACAGCACCTAGCACACAGTAAGCACTGTACAAGTATCTACTACATCATAAAAGGCCTTGTACATGTAAGCACTGTACAAGTATCCACTACACCATAAAAGGCATGGAACAACAGAAGATGATCTTGCACACTGTGTGACCAGGATGAATCCTATGACAAGGACTAAAAGGGGGCAAGACTGAGGAGCCCTCAGCCCTCTGTGCCTCTCTTAAACTCGTGACCTTACTCCTCACCCTGTCTGGTGAGACAAAGGTGCAAATCACCTTCCACAGGAAGTTCTATCTGGACTTTGGCTGTCCCTGAAGTCAGAGGACGGAAGGGTGATCTTCAAGCATTCCTAGGAAGGGCCCAGGTAGCCCTCTTAGCCTCAGAGGTTAACACAGCTGGAGTTCGTTTGCATTGGGGTCACGGGGCACTGCCGCATCCAGGAGATAAGTCTGCATTGTGCAAATTACTTGTGCCAGGATTCTCCAGAAATCACCAAGCCACAGGGGAATTGCCTAACTGCTTAACCCTTTCTATTCAGCTGTAGAGGAAAAGGAGACACCGTTAGTCAATGCAGTTTTCCCAGGGCATAGCAAACTGATGAGCAGAAAGTGACTGCTGAGGGATGATGTGACAGGCATGCACCTCATCCAGCAGCTTTGTCCTTGCCTCTCAGGATTTAAAGCCCAATTCCTGTCTATGTATACCTTCCGAAAGGGAGTGCGTTTCCTCCTGAGGTTCCTTAGGGCTCACTAGATTGAGAAGGATTTCTTCAGTGGTCCTTGGGAGCTCAAAGTCATTTACTCTGATCAGTTGGGGAAGGGGAGGAGTTCTCAGAGAAGGTGGTGTTTGAACTGGACACTGGGCATGAATCAACAAAGAGAAAGGGCATGTGAAAAAAACAGACACAGCAGCTTATTGTAGGAGCAGCAAGTGACCAAAGTGAAGATTATAGAGTTGGGCTGGGTGGCAAGTGAAGACAAAGTGCATTTCTTTTTAGAAAAGTCACTGTAGCAAAGCTAGGAATGTCTAATAAAATTACAAGTTATAAAACTCACCGCTCGAACAAAAAACAAACAAAACTACCGTTCAATTCCCTAGGCAGAATCCCTTCTGGTGGGCAATGGAGTTTTAAACACAAGAGGTGAAGTTGGTAAAAATACTATCTTGTAATTGGTATTTGCATAGCCAAGCTCCTGGGTTCAGCTGGAGCAGCCAGACCCGGGGTGACCCATAGTCTGCCCACCTGCGACTTAGGCTGCCAGACGAGTAGCAAGGAAGGTCTCCTTCAGGAAAAGTCATTTTTTCCAATTGGGCGGGAGCTCAAAACATCAGATTTCTTTATGTCTACCATAAGAAGGAGTCATGGAATCCTAGAGTAGGTAGTCAACCAGAGATCATCTTATCGTTCCATCTTCCTCTAGGCCACACTGTACCACATCCAATATAATGAAGGTAAATCGCTGCTGTTCACCATGTGTGTGTTGTGACAGTGATGCTCACAGCCCCAGCTCCTCCTCTGATACGCAAAGATCTTTCTGATTTCATTCACTCCAGCAACCCTGACATTGTCTCACCACTTTTTATAACCAAAAGGTTTTCTTTACAGCCAACCTTGAGCCCTGGAGTAGAACAGTGAGCATTTTCTGTCTTTAGATGACAGAAAATGTACCACCTTCTCCATGTGCTTCCTACATCTGCCCTCACCTATCCTGTGACATGCCACACAGGATCACTCCAATTCTCCTTCCATTTAACCTTTGAAGAATAGCATTGCATGATGGCCAAGAGCCCGGGTGTTGGAGTAAGACAAAAGCCAGTCTTTGGTGCTCACTAACTACTGTGATCTTGGGAAAATCACTTAACTCCTGTGGACTCAGTTTTATCTCTGTAAAGTAGAGATAACAGTATCATTCACCTGTAAGTTTTCTGGGAAGATCAAAGGAGAGCACAAAAGTCAGTCACTTCATAACTAATGAACTGTATAAATATAAAATATTACTCTATCATTTCTACCTACAAAGGTAACGCCAGTGCCACTGAGAAAACAGTATGCTTAAGGAAGCTAAGGTAATTCTAGTAATATAAAATAGACTTCAAAATGAGCAGTATGACCAGAGATAAAGAGGGATATTTTATAACAATAAAAGAATCTTCTCATAAGAAATGCATAACAACCATAAATATGTATATCACTAATAACAAGAATTCAAAATACATGACTCAAAAGTCAACAGAATTAAATAAAGAAATAAATTTACAATTATAGAGATTTTTAACAACCATATGTCAGCAGCTGATAGAGTATCTAGACAAAAATAATCAGTAAATACATAGACCTGAACAAGACTATCAATCAGTTTAACTGAATTAATGTTTATAGAACACCATTACAGAATTTGCCTTTTTTCCACAGAATTTACTTTATTTTTCAAGAGAGCATAGTATGTTCACCAAAGAAATACTAAATGCTGGTTCATAAAATAAGTCTCAATACATTTAAAGAGACTGAATGTTACATAGTATATCATCTCACAATAGAATAAAATTGCAAATAAGTAATATTGTGATACCTTTAAAAATGCCAAAATACTTGGAAATTAAAAAGCATCTATCTAAATAACTTATGACTAAAGAAGAAAGCATAAAGAAAATTGAAAATATTTCTAATTGAATGACAATGAAAATGCGATATATCAAAAGCTGTAAAATGCAGCTAAGGTAATATTAAAGAAATTTCTAGATTTAAGGAAGTATATTAGAAGGGAAAAAGGGAAGTATATTAGAAGAGAAACAATTAAATTAATGCCCTTAGGAGATTTATTTAAAATATAGATTAGTAATTTTCAACCAGGAGTTATTTTGTTCCTCAAGGAGCATTCGGCAATGTCTAAAGACATTTTTGTTGTCACAGCTGAGAAAGGAAGAGTTATTGGCATCTAAGGGGTACAGACCAGGTTTAGTGATAAACATCCTACAATATATAGGACAGTTCCTCACAACAAAGAATTAGCCAGTTAAAACTGTCAATAATGCCAAGGTTAGGAAACCCTGATCTAGTTAAAGAAGAGTAAAGTGAAACTAAGTTAAGGAAGCAAATAACAAAGATAAGAGTAAAATCAATGAAATACAAAATTGAAAAGCAATAGACAGCACTTACAAAGACAATATTTACAATTCCCAAGTTGGTTCTTTGGAAAGATCAATAAAGATCTAGAAAATTAATAAACCCTAGCTAGATAAGTTGAGAAAGAAAAAAAGAGAAGCAACTCAAGTTACCAATATCAAGAAAGAGCAAAAGAGGAGATATTACTACAGACTTTACAGTCATTAAAAAAAAATAAAGACATATTATGAATAAGTTACTGTCAATAAATTTGACAACTTAGATGAAATGGACAGTCATTGAACAATAAAACTTGCCAAAACTGATACAATATTAAATTAAAATCTGAATATTCATTTATCTATTGAAGAAATTGAATTTGTCATCAAAACATTCCCACAAAGAAAACTCCAGGATCAGATAATTTCACTGGTGAATTATATCAAATATTTTACGAGAAAAGTAACATCAATCTGACAAGAACTATTATACAAAATAGAGAAAGAATAGTTTCCAGTTTATTTTATAAAGCTACCATAACCTGATACCAGATTCTGATAAAGATATTATACGGAGAGAAAATGACAAATGACTAGCTCTCATGAACACAGATGAAAAATATTAACCAGAAAAATAATACTTTGTGGCCAATTGAGATTTATCCCAGAAATACAAGGTTAATCTAACTTTCCAAAAAAAAAATCCCTGTAATTCACCATATTAACAGAATGAGAGAGAAAAGCTGCACAATCATCTCAATGAATCAAAAAAGTCATATGAAAAATTCAACATCATTTATTATTTTTTTTAGCAAATTGAAAATAAAAGCATACTTTCTCAAGCTAATGAAGAGCAGCTATTAAAAAGCCTACAACAAATATTACATAATGGTGGAATATTGAATGTGTTCTTTCTAAAATTGGGAACAAACCAAGGATGTTACCTCTCACCACTTCTATTCTACATTGTACTGGAGGTCCTACTCAATGTGATAAAATTTTACAGATAGAAAAATGATAGAAACAGATAGAAAGAAAGAAAGAAAAAAGTAAAACCTCTGTTCATAGATGACGTGTTTGCATATAAAATCCTAGGGAATCCAGAAAAAAAAAAAAAGCTACTGGAACCAGTAAGCAATTTTAGCAAAATTACAGCTTACAAAGTCAATCCACAAAAATTAGTTATATTTGTATATACTAGCAGCAGTTAGAAAATATTTTTAAAGCCCTTACAATAATATCAAAAACATAAAATACTTAAAAATAAATTTTTTAAATATGCAAAACTTATGCACTGGAAACTACAAAACCTTGCTGAGAAAAAGTTTAAAAGATCTAAATATATGAAGAGACATACCATGTTTATGGATTGGAAGATACAGTGTTTTAAGGTGTCCATTACCTACAAATTAATCTACAGATTTATTTCATTCCCAATCATAATCTCACTAGGTTTTTTTTTTTAAGGAATTGACAGACTTATTTTAAGGTTTATATGAAAATTCAAGTACCTAAAATATTCAAAACAATGTTGAAAAAAGGAACAAATTTGGGGGACTCACATATTTTATTTCAAAACTTACTATAAAGCTGCATTCATTAAGACAGTATGGTACTGGCATAGAATAAACAAATAGATCAATAGACTAGAGAACAGAGTTCAGAAATAGAATCACACATATGATTTAATTTTCAACAAAAGCATCAGAGCAATCGAATGGAGAGAGGAAAGACTTTTCAACAAAAAATGTGCTAGAAAACTGAATATCCATGGGGTAGGATGGAAAAAAACCTTGATTCCCTACCTCACACCATACACAAAATATTGGGCCACATTTTAAAATGTAAAACTACCAATCTTCTAGAAGGAAATCTTCACAACCTGAGAAGCAAAGACTGCTTAGATAAGGAAACAAAAATAAATATCTATTTAAAAATAATAAATTATATTGCATCAAAATTTAAAACTTCACAGAAAACACCATTAGAAAAGTGAATAGGCAAGCTGCAGCCTGGGGAAAAATATTCACAGAACGTATACCTGATGGAGGAATTTTATTCAGAATTTATAAAGAACTCCTATAACTCATTAAGAAGAAGAAAAATTGCCCAGTTAAAAAAAAATAGCCAAAAGATTTAAATAGGCATTTCACAAAGGAAGATAAATAAATAGCAAATACATATACGACAAAATGTCCAACACCATTAATCATCAAAGAAATGCAAATCAAAACCAAAGCGAGATACGCCAAACATTGTCAAGGATGTGGAATAACCAGAACTATCATTAGTTATTGGTGGGAATGTGAAATAGAACAACCCTTTGGAAAAAATTCTAGCAGTTATCTTAAAAAACTAAACAAAGACCTACTATATGATCCAGTAATTTCATTCTTAAGTGTTTACCCAAGAGAAATAAAACATATGCTCCCCCCACCCACCCACACACACAAAACTCAATTTGTACAAGAATGTTCTTAGCAGCTGTATTCATAGTAGTCCAAACTGGAAATAGCCCAGACGTCAATCAATAGGGATATAAATAAACAAAGTATGATAGACTTTTACAACGGAATACTACTCAGAAGTAAAAAGGAGCAAACTGCCTATACATGCAACAATATGGGTACATATTTTTTAAATGCTGAGAGAAATAAGAGTTACACAAAAAAGCACACACTGTGTGATTCCATTCACGCTAATTTTACAACAGGCAACAATAATCTATGGTGAAAAATATTGGTAGTTGCTTCTAAAGAGGTGGAGGTGGAGACTGATTGATGAGGGGTAGAGGAAGTTTGGGGTTAATAGTATTGTTTTGTATGTTAATAAAGAGTTGGGTTACACAGGTATATACATGATCCAAGTTCACTGACTGATGCTCTTAAGATTTGTATGTTTTTCCGCATGTAAATTTGACTCCACAATTTTTTTTAAAAAAGTAATGATCTAAGCTAATATCAGTGTAAGATATGGAGTCCTAAAGTATGTAGGGGTGAGTGCACTCATGTATCAACTTACTTTGAAATGCGTCTAAATATAAGATGTATTAACAGTGAAACAGAGAGTGGATGGATGGATAGATTTGTGATAAACCAGAGCTAAATGTTAATTGTAGAAACTAGGTGGTGCGTATATGGGTATTCTCTGTACAATCCTTTAAACTTTTCTCCTCATTGGAAAATTTTTATAATAAAATGATGGGTAGAAAAAAAAGTACCCTGCTGTAAAGTAGTGTCAAAAACTCTCAATGGAGCACCCTGAGAATTTCAGCCTCAGTAGATGCGTTTCTCCTGACTGCTTACCAGTCTGCCTGTGCCTGGAATGGTTTATCTAACACCCGGGCTTCCGATAAACCCTGGCTATTGCATTGAATTTTCCCAGCAGAAGAATACATGGGGTTTTCAGTAAGTCTGTGGGTACATTATAATTTTAATAACTGTAGTTACTAATATGATAAGGTTTATGGCAATCATATAATTTAAGTATACAAAAAGTATTTTTATTTCTCTTTATTTAAAAGACAATCTCAAAGGTCAGGCATGGTAGCTCAAGCTCGTAATCCCGGCACTTTGGGAGGCCAAGGTGAGAGGATTGCCTGAGCCCACAAGTTCAAGAGCAGCCTGGGCAACTTGGTGAGACCTCATCTCTACAATTAAAAAAGAGAAAAATGTCCAGGTGTGGTAGTGTGCGCCTATAGTTCCAGCTACTTGGAAGGCCGAAGCGGAAGGATCGCCTGAGCCCAGCAGGTCGACTCTGGGGTGGTCATGAGCAGGCCACTGCACTCCAGCCTGGGCGACAGAGTGAGACTCCAATTCAAAAAAAAAAAAAAAAGGCAATCTCTCTTAGAAAAAGAGAAATACCTATTTAGAATTATTTCTGTAAAAGCATCACATTGATCACAGCTTTCTTTCCTCTAAAAAAATCTTTAACCAAATCTATGGATTAGGACAGCGGTTCCCAACCATTTTTGGCATCAGGAACTGATTTCACAGAAGACAATTTTTCCACAGACTAGAGGTGAGGTGGGGGGAGAATGGTTTGGGAATGATTCGAGTGCATTATATTTATTGTGCACTTCATTTCTATTATTATTACATTGTAGTATATAATGAAACAATTATACATCTCACCATAAAAAGCAGGGCACGGACAGAAGTGGTACATAAAATAATGGGTGGGCCATGCGCAGACTAAAATTAGTGTCAGATTCTCACAACCTGCCGCCAGATGCAGCTGTACAATTGAAATACATCAACTCACTTGCCACTCACTGATAGGGTTTTGATATGAATCTGCAAGCCACTGATTTATTATGGTCTCTGTGCAGTCAAACTTCACTGCTAATGGTAATCTGTATTTTCAGCCGCTCCCCAGTTCCAGCATCACCACCTCAGTTCCAGCTCAGATCATCAGCCACTAGATTCTCATAAGGAGTTTGCCGTCTAGATCCCTTGCAGTTCACAAAAGGATTCATGCTCCTAGAAGAAGCTAATGCCACCGCTGATCTGACAAAAGATGGAACTCAGACAGTAATGTAAGTGATGGGGTGTGGCTGTAAATACACATGAAACTTCACTCACTCACCTGCCACTTACCTCCTGCTGCGCAGCCCAGTTCCTAAAAGTCTTTGGGTCCCTGGATTAGAAGACTCTGATGAATAATTTATGTCAGAACTGCAGTTTATGTTGAAATTGATGAAAGTATTTAATACATTTAATTTTAGTCTTTTAAATATTCAGACTTGCGTTAAGTATGTCAGGAAACAAAGAAGTAAGGCAAGAAAGTCTTGATTTGTCAATTGTCCCAGGCACTGGACTGGACATAGTAGTTACTCACTAAGCAAGCATTTGTTGAATAAGTGAGTAAATAGCCAAAAAAGGACCCCAAAAAGGAACATAATTAAAATAGAGCTACTACAATCATGCCATTACACTTTGTAAAACACCCAAAAGCATGTGTATCAAGTACTTTTGCAGACATACTCTACTAATCCTCAAAATGCCTCACTCTAAGAAATGGGCAAACGATACTCCCTTTGGTTGATGGAGAAAAATAATCTGGGCCCACAGGTGGCGTGGCAGACTCAAAATCTTAATGGCAGCTTTCAGGATCAGAATACCTGAAAAACAGCACAGTCATGCTGCTACCTCTGCTGACTCATACATTGACTAAGTTAATTGGGGGGGCAAAAATTAATATAGAGACCACAGAAGTACAGAAAGGTAAGAATTTCAGCTACAATCTGTGTACAACTCTTAAATACATTGATTTATGTAGCTCCATATTTATTTCTCTATCTATTGTGCATGTATACCGAAGGCCTAAAATAATATTATTTCATTTGGTAGCAAAAACTATGGGAATTGGAAATTAACACATAGATGGCACTGTGAGATGAAATTTTAAGATACCATTAGGCCTCTAGAGTACATATGTGACTTTGAAGAGAAGCATCACTACGCATCTTGACTCTAGATCACAGAGTCACAGAACAACCAGCATGCTGGCCAAAAAATGTCACCCTTCTCTCTGCACATCTGCTCTGAAATCAGAGCTGGCTGGATGTCCCAGCGCCCAAGCATGAAATTTTCCCACCCCCTTCTCCCTCTCTGCTCCCTTTGGTACGGATTCTCTCAATGTATAGACCCCCGAGTTACTACAATCTGAGGCACTCCAGGCGGAGACATTCCAGTTTCAGCCATTCGGCTTTCTTCATTCATAGTGTCTGCCACAGGGTAGCCATTCAATAAATGCCTGATGAATTGATGTGAGCTAAAGTTAAGCCTTGATAAAAATAAAAATACTAGTGATCCAGATGCTCTCCAGTAACGTTGGAGGTTGAGTGGCTATGGGATGAAAAGAATGGACACCGAGTATGCTGGGTTTGAACGCCAGCACTGCCATTTACTGACTGTCTGAATTTAAACAAGTGACTTAACCTCTTTAGTCCATTTCTGCCCCCTATAAATGAGAATTAAATGGTATGTTCCTTATTTGCTTTCTGTGGGGATCAAATGAGATAGTAGTAACATCTCCATTAGCAAACGTGAGAAATGTAAAGCACCTGTGCTTGCATTAACCACTCTACTTGTTCTGCTATGTTGTAACCTTGCATTTGCCCCCACTGACTCTGACTTTATTGTGGTCAGGGCTATCCTGACTTTTCTTTGGATTTCTCAGCAGGTTGCACTGTATCCAGCACATAAATTCTATTGCATGGGTAGATGAAACAAGGGTCTTCATTCTCATCTACCAGAAGTTGGTGACAGTCTTCCTCAGGCTCCTGAACCCCAAAACCTCCAGCTCTCTCAGTCGCTGCAGACACCAAAATCTTTCTCCCCTGAAATAGGTAGAATCTAAGACAGCAAATAAGGATATTAGTCGTGGCTTAGTTGGGCCCTATCATTAGGATAAGCACATTTCTTGGTCCTATACGATTCATTCTTTGAAGTTTGATTTGGCTTGAATGTCATAAAACCCTCTGTCCGGGAAGGACTTGAGTTGACCACAAGCAAAAGCTTAATAAACATGAGATTTGGCTGGGCTCGGTGGCTCAGCCTGTAATCCTGCGCTTTGGGAGGCCGAGCTGAATGGATTGCCTGAGCCCGTGGGTTCGAGACCCGCCTGGGCAACTTGGCGAGCCCTTGTCTCTACAATAAATCAAAAAAATTAGCCAGGCATGGTAGCGCGCATCTGTAGTTCCAGCTACTTGGAAGGCTGAGGCGGAATTTTGATCGCCGGAGCCCAGCAGGTCGAGGCTGCGGTGGCCAGGAGTGGCCACTGCACTCCAGTCTGGGCGACAGAGTGAGACTTCAACTCAAAAAATAAAAAAATTTTAAAAAACATGGGATTCTACCATAGCTGCTGTCTCCATTCAGCTGGCCCAAGGTACTCCACATTTTAATATGTCAATCTATTGCTGAGGTTTAAAAGTACACAAGTGAGATGGGAGTTGGGCGTTGGCTCCAACATCCTGCTATTTCCTTTATGTTTCATTCTTGCATTGGTTTGTAGGTCTACACACATTAAAAGAAAATCCTCATGCTGTCAGATAAAAGCCATTTTAAAGGACTTTAGCCTACATCTCTCAACCGAATCAATCTTCTCTAGAGGCATCCTACAGTGACTGCTAAGACCATTAGGCTTTCCCTCCATGATGAAGAGATTATGCAATGCTGTAACCCTGCCTGGTTAGGTAGGAAGCAACTCTAATTGAACGCAACAGCAACCGTGCTGCATGTCACACACAAGTTGCATCTGAGATCTTGTCTCAGCATTCAGACCCAACAACAGTCCCAACCCTCCTCCCTCTCTCCTCCCCCACTACCTCCCCACCTTCCCACTCCCCACCTCCAGAGGGAGGAGGTAAATGAGTGGCTCTCAGCTTTCACTGCACATTGGAATCACCAGGAGAGCTTTAAAAACTCCTAATGCCTGCATCCTACTCCCAGCAAGTCCATTTTAATTGATCTAAGGCACCATCTGGATGCAGGGATTTTTTTTTTTTAACTCCCAAGTGATTCTAATGTGCAATCAAGGTTTAGAATGTTTTAGTTTCCCAGCTAATTGATTTGGGTGGGGAGAAGACAGCGCCTTGACCTTATGAAAAATGTGTTTGCTTCCTCATAAGATTTTCCCATATGAGTTGACATTATCATATTAATCTAGGTGTCACTTTAGGACCAGGTCAGATAAAGAAAACTCTTCATGAGAACTGGATTTTAGTTTTAGGAGAGTGTACAATGACTGTGTATTCCATGTTACTGTCACCTCTTGACAAACACCAAGACCAGTCCCTGGTAGACCCACTAATGTTCCTAGATCTAGTGGTATCGTAGAACACATCACAGCAGGGTTCTTCAGACCAGAGCCAGGTTCTCTCACATGTTACCCAGAGGAGATATTAGTGAGAAAATATTTATTTAGATTTAATATGTGAATTGGAATGACCAAACGTCTAGGATGCCGCAGACTGAAGGATTTCCTGGAAGGCAGAACTTTCCATGCTAAAGCCAGCGAAGTCCCAGGCAAACCAAGATGAGTGAGTCACCACAATACTGGGGCTCTCCTTCACTTGGCTATATGTGGCCCATGGTTCTAGGAGGATCCCTGAGGACAAGAGGAAGTTATGTGTGGAAATGAGGGAATGACGGCGGTACCCTCAGCTAATTCACTTCCAATATATTACAACATACTGAGGCCTAAGGATGATATCAGTGTGACTAATTTTATAGACACAACATCTCTGAATGGTACAATCTTTCTAATGATATGAGACTGTACCATAAAAAGGATCACTGATTATCTCATGACTATAGACCACAAAGCACTGTCAAATTAAAAATGAATTGTATATATTTTTTAAAACAGAAGCAATACTAAATTTGCTGATCCTTTTTGGTTGATAAGTTGACTGTCAAAAATATGTTACATAAAGATACTAGCTAAATAATAGTTTACATTTAGTCCAGTCCATCAAGGTAAAGATGGCATTTTAGTGATGCTTTTTGAAATTCGTGCAATGGTGAGACCATTTGAAAAGTGGAAGTTTAGTAGGTGTCTGGTTATGTCTCCATCATGTGATATTCTCGTTAACAACAATATAGGTGTGTCACCTATAAAAACTCTGGTCTTCAGTCTTTTTTTTACATGGATGTCTAATTTTTAACTTGTTTACAGTCTTTCCAAATAAAGGTTTTGAGTGTTTTTAACTCAAGGAGCTAAAAATATAAAAGGGCAACACTTTCAAGTTTTGAGTTTGCACGACCAGTTGATATCAACTAAAAGGGAAACTCACGAACCAAATTTTAAAATAACACCTTTGCATAATTGATGAATGGAAATTTTAAATAATTTTTAGTTTATTTAGCCCAGCTAATAATACACTATTTTATGTGGATCTAAATATTTTTGTGTGGTATCTTTTCCAGCTATGGCATCCATTCAAAGTACTGAAATCAATTGAAGTTAAATCCAGATCTTCAAATCAGTCTATCACAAAGATTCTAAATATTACTTATAGTTAATGAGGTCAAATAGATTTTTGTACTGTTAATAAATGAAGTAATTTGTTAAAATGTTATTTGTTTTATATTTACCTCATCTTTTCAAATTCCTAATATTGTGAATGTTTTATAATGGATATTGTATTAATAGAATACTTCAAGGATACAATTTATAAGTAACTAAATATACATATATAAGAATAAATATTCACATTGAAAAGAGAACATTGAGCTAGAAAAATATTTCAAAGCAGACATCTGTAATAATCCACAATGCCTGCCTAACTCAGAGTTGGCACTCAATAAATATGTGTTGATGGCCAACAGATCTATTTTTTTAAAATGATAATCATTAGGGAAATGCAAATTCAACATTGCTAATCATTAGGGAAATGCAATGAGATATCATCTCACATCTGTCAGAGTGGTTGTTATCAAAAAGACAAAAGATAACAAGTATTGGCAAGGATGTGAAAAAAAGGGAACCCTT
Organism: Cephalopachus bancanus; assembly: GCA_027257055.1. Lineage (NCBI taxonomy): Eukaryota > Metazoa > Chordata > Mammalia > Primates > Tarsiidae > Cephalopachus > Cephalopachus bancanus. The sequence goes on from JAPVLO010000002.1 coordinate 16,768,722, forward strand.
GCCAGGCATGGTAGTTCACATCTATAATCCCAGTTCTCTGGGAGGCAGAGGTGAAAGGATTGCCTCTCACCTAGGGGGTTCGAGACCTACCTTGGCAACTTGACAAGACCTTATCTCTACAATAAATCAAAAGCATATAGCCGGGCATAATGGTGCATGCCTGTAGTTCCAGCTACTTGGAGGGCTATATAGGATCATCTGAGCCCAGCAGGCCAAGGTTGTGATAGCCATAAGCATACCACTGCCCTGCAGCCTGGGCCACAGAGTGAGACTTTGACTTGAAAATGGGGCGGGGGGGACCCTTTTATAAATTAAGTACAACCTTTATGGAAAACGGTCTGGAGTTTCATCAAAAAGCTAGAATAGAATTACCTACGATCCAGCAATCCCACTTCTAGGTAATTACTCAAAGGATTTGAAATCAGTTTGTCCAAGATATGTCTGCACTCCCCTGTGAGTTGCATCATTGTTCACAATAGTGAAAGTAGACTCCATTATTATAACTAACTTATAAGCATCTATATCAATATTTAGAAGCAATGGATAGAGAATCTCTCAAATTAATTCAATTCAATAAGAAAGTACTGAGTGCCTCATATCTGACACTCAAATGAAGTTGATCAAAAGAAGTTATCTAAAGTTTCTGATTTCCAGAAAGTCATGTTTAGCTTTAGAATATGTCTCCAAACTTTCACTTAAAGATGGGTGCAGCCTGATGTTCAGAAAATTTAAGCCACTTGGTTGTGTGATTTTGTTATTTTCTAAAAGTCTGGCTTCTTCATCTTACCACACACCTGTCTCCTCCTCGTTCCCCCATTTCATGCTGGAAATGGATTGCCTCATAGATCAGAATCTTCTAGCACAAATCTACACCCAGCTGATTGTTCATACATCTACCTCAAAAGAGAGTAGATAGGGCAAAAAGCATTTTTAACCATTTTTTTTTTTAGTTGAGCCTCACTAAGGTGGGAGAAAAAAAACCTTAACTCTCTTTTCATTCATGCCTTTTCTCTAGGTTATGATCTATATGGAAGATGAGAGCCAAAATGATAATAGTGCTGGTAATCTAAAGTGAGCTAAATAACTGGGTGTGCTACTGTCCCCCAAAATCTGGAAATAAGGAACAGAGCTGAGTAATGTGGATAATTTAAAAACAATTACCCAACAAAGATTAACAATGAAGACAGTGAGCTCAGAGGCCTTTAGTAACTCAGAAAATAACCAAGAAGCCAGGCTCGGTGGCTCAGCCTGTAATCCCGCACCTTTGGGAGGTTGAGGTGAGTGGATTGCCTGAGCCCGCGGGTTCAAGACCTGCCTAGGCAGCGAGACCTCATCTCTACAATAAATCAAAAATCAGCTGGGCATGGTAGCACACGCCTGTAATTCCGGCTACTCGGAAGGCTGAGGTGGAAGAATCGCCAGAGCCCAGTGGATCAAGGCTGCGATGGCCAGGAGCGGCCACTGCACTCCAGTCTGGGTGATGGAGTGAAACTTCAACTCAAAAAAAAAAAAGAAGAAAGAAAGAAAGAAAATAATCAAGAAAAGGAGACCCTCTCTAAACTGTTGCTCACATCAAGGAGTGGTCTTGGAGAGAACCAACCGGCTTTGTGAATGTTCATGTGATGTTTGGCCCTATGAGATGGCTTCCTTTGGGCCTGGTCCCTACATGGTGTCACTTCTGGGTCCTGACGGTGGAAATACCAATGATTCAACCTATCCCTGGACACCCAGCATCATGAGAAGTTATTCACATAACATGAATAACAGGACAAGTAAATGAGTTTAAAAAATTTCCTTCCCCTCCTCAAACCACCAGTCTCCTGGAAAGCAAGCCACACTGGCCATGTGCAGATACAGCTCAGGAGAACTGGACAGCAGCCACAGTGGGCCTGGTTTTATCTTCTCCTGCAACAGATCAGTTTGTAAAATCAACAAGACGAGTGTAAGCGCCTTCCTCCAGGGACAATGTCTAACATGCCTAAGGGATTAATTTTAAAGCTAAGGGGAATTAATTTGATAAGAAATGAAACACTTTGGCACAGAAAAGTCTCTATAGCTCTTTGTTGAAAATGTTTCCAGCTTAGAAGAATAACCCAGGAAGAAACCTAGGCGGACTACTACAACCAAGACATGTGACCTCAAGATAAGAGGGGGGAAAGAGACCATTTAGATCTTAGCAAATATGTAAAGCATTTTATTTCTTGGCTAGTTTTTGCAACTTTAACTTATTTGTGCAGGTTGCCTCTGCATCCTGTCAAATCCTCAAACAGTAAGCTGAAAAATCTTGCATAAAACATAGTGTGTTTTATGAGAGACCAGGGCTTTAAACAAGACTAAGAATCCCCCCTTTCCTACTCACCATCATATCCGCAAAGATGTAAATTTATCATCTCAAATGCTATCTTTTAAATCTAAAAAATAAGTCTGAATAAAAATAATCCAAGGTATGGGTACTAGGATTTTAGGCAAATATAAAAAGAAATATAGGCCAAAAATAAACCCTAAGACCAACCCGGGCAACTTGGTGAGACCTCGTCTCTATAATAAATCAAAAAATTAGCAGGGCATGACAATATGCGCCTGTAGTTCCAGCTACTCGGAAGGCTGAGGCAGAAGAATCGCTGGAGCCCAGCAGGTCAACGCTGGGGTGGCCATGAGTGTGTCACTGCACTCCAGCCTGGACGACGGAGTAAGACTCCAACTCAAATAAAATAAAATAAAATAGTAAACCCTAAGCAGGAAAAAAAAATCCAAAGCAGGCAACTTCATCCAGAACTTTTTTTATTTTAAAAGGGGCAAAGAATATGTGTCAAAGAAGCTGTCATTTTCCAGAAAAGTCCGTTAGTCCTACATGGATACTACCAAGGAAAGTGTCTGCTTGATAGTGACGATGGTGTTATTAGCAGATGAATATGGCAGTTCCCAAGGCACACACCCCTTTCAGGAGCTAAGCACCCCTGGTAACAATGGCTCAGTCCTCTACAAATCTGATGTTTCTCCAGCAAAAAATAAAAATTGAAGTGAAACCAATTGGGACTTCTGGCTGGCTGAGGCTCTAGAAGTCCCCAGGAGGAATAGTGCTTGGATAGAAGAGACCTTATCTCCACAGAATGATGCTTTACGGATACTTGAAAGACATTAAAGAAACCCACTAAGCAAAGACTCTGTCATTGTTAGGCTTCAAAGGGTCTTGGCCTCCACACAGTGTCTGCAGTTAGGACAGAATGGCCAGACACATCGTTCATCCTTTTTACAACAGCTCCGCTTTCCTTGCAAGTATCCTCAAGGACAGCAGTAAAACTACCTATTAAAGCCATGCTTTTCTTAAGTTTATTGTTCACAATAATCAAGTAATCTGGTGCTTAATCATTCCCCAGTCATCCCCCTCTCCCCCATGAAGCCTGAGCTTTCCCCCACAACCTCCCCCTCCAACCACAGACACACCCTCTTCCATCCTTCTCCCCCGTCACTGACCTGTCCCTACTCACCCCATGTTCCTTTTCCTCCCCCACCCCACCCGTCACTATTCTGAGCCCCAGGCCTTGAGATTTTGTTGCACTGACTGTAAATCAGGCCAACCTTGAGAATAGCAAACAAATGAGCAACTGTGGGAACTGGCAGCTCAAGGACTCTGGCATCGGGTCTGCTCTCAGCTGCCTTTCTCGGGAGGTGCTGTCAGGGCTGGTCTTCCCCTGGGCCACCCTACGCACCTCAAAATGGCAAAGGGTGTGACTGGCCCTAAGACTATTCAGGAGGCACTGGAGAGAAGGAGACTTCTCTGAAGAATGAAACATGACAGAAAGGAAAGTCCTTGGGCCACAGACTTGGCAACATTTGGCATAAAACTACATCTCTAAAATCCCCAATTCTGTGCCCAAAAGGAAAAGAATTTGGAAAAAGAAATAAGAAAGAGAGAGAGTGTGAGGAAGGGGGGAAGAAAGGGGGAGAAGGAAGGCAGGAGGAAGGAGGGAAGAGAGGGAAGGAAGGAAGGAAGGAAGGAAGGAAGGAAGGAAGGAAGGAAGGAAGGAAGGAAGGAAGGAAGAGAGCAAGGGGAGGGGAGAGAAGGGGGTCTACAATTCTAGCTTCAAACTGTAGTTATGAAGTGGCTACTCCAAACAGATATGAACCCAGGGCTCCATCCCAGGCCCATTTTTAAATCCCAGTTTTAGGGAATAGGATTCTCAGGTGAGAGCCAGCCCTAGAAGCCTTCCACAGACAGAGCATGGTTGAGCGTGTAGACATCGCTATCCTCTTCCTCCAAAAGCAGCTTGTCGATGGTCAGGGAACTGACAGCTCTCCTGGGGTCTTCCATGTCCTGAAGGACTGGCTCGGGGATAGAGATGGGGAGCTGGACAAACTGGGGCCCAGGCAGGGCTGGAGCCGGAGGCTGGTACTGCAGGGTGGAGGTGGGCAGCGTGGAAAGGGGCTGAGGCCATGGGAAATAGGTGAGCGGTGCCTGGTGCTCTGGGCCCTCCAGCTGGGGCCCCACTGTGGGCGTGGCGGAGCTTCTTGTCTGTGATGGAGAAACATAGGACCAAGGGTTAGCACAGCCAGGACGCCCACCTGCCCGTCCTTGCCCTCAGAGGGGTCTCCATTTCCTCCCTCAACGTTGCCTTCCTGGCTTCTCACTTCAGGGTGCTCTGTCTTCTCTTGCTCAAAGTATCCCCCAAGGGAGAATCTCCCAGACAAACGTCAACTGTACCCTCTCTGTGTCACTTACTAGCTATCTGTCTTTGCTCATGTCACTTCCCTCTTGGAAGCCTCATCTTTCTCATCTACAAAATAGAATATGAATAGTAATGAAGTCAAAGGGCTAAGCGAACTAGAGGACTTTCCAGGGTTGTTTTTTTCTTTTTTTTTTTTTTTTTTTTTTTTTTTGAGTTGGAGTCTCACTCTGTCGCCCAGACTGGAGTGCAGTGGCACGCTCCTGGCCACCGCAGCCTCGACCTGCTGGGCTCTGGCGATCCTTCCGCCTCAGCCTTCCAAGTAGCTGGAACTACAGGCGGGTGCTACCACACCCTGCTCATTTTTTTATTTATTGTAGAGATGAGGTCTCGCCAAGTTGCCCAGGCGGCTCTCGAACCCATGGGCTCAGGCAATCCACTTACTTCAGCCTCCCAAAGCGTGGGATTACAGGCTGAGCCACGAAGCCCGGCTTTTCCAGGTTTTGTCAAATACAAAATGCATTCCTCAAACTACTTCAACCTCTATGAAAAAGTGTGGCAATTCCTAAAAGAACTAGAAATTGACCTTCCATATCACCCAACCATCTCCCTTCTGGGAATATATCTGGAGGAACTTAAATCACTCTACAAAAAAGATACCTGCACATGCATGTTGATTGCAGCACTAGTCACAATAGCAAAAACATGGAACCAACCATGCTGCCCATCAAAACTGAACTGGATTTTTAAAAATGTGGTACATATATGTGATAGAATATTACACAACCATAAAGAAGGACAAACATAAGGACTTCTCAGCAACTTGGATGGATTTAGAGTCTATAATACTCAATGATTTATCACAGAACAAAGAACTGAGTACCACATGTTTTTACTCATAAACGGACCCTGAATATTTACCATAATACTATAAGAAGGGGATTGGCAGTAGCTGAATATTGCCAGGGTGGGGTGGGGAGAAGACACAACATCCATAAGGGTGTTATCAAACCAGGCAAAGTGGGGGCCAATGGAAGGCCCAAACTTTACCTGTACAATGACCATTTGTATACCTAATCCACCCACATCTTTAAAATTCTTTTAAAAATTTAAAAAGAAGATTTGGAGGGGAAAAAAAAACATTCCTATGTCAGAGATCTTAAAAAGTGCAAAAGATGTACATCCTAGAATCTATGAAAATAAATACATGGTAAGTAATAGCTATATCTAGAAGGTTGTTGCCCTGCCCAGATACAAAGACAGTCCTGGCTTCACACAGCAGCTTCGTCTTCCTAAGGTCCCTGGGTGCCAACACAGAGCCACCCTCTCACCCCTCTGGTGGTGACGGTGACAGGGAGGCCGGACCATACTCAGACAGGGAAAGCACTGCCTTCTTCCCTGCTGCTGCCTGGTGCCTTCCACATCCTCATCCTCCTCTGGCTCTGAGCTGTCCTTCCTCCATGGCTGCCCCCCATGGACCCACCATGACCCTCCAAAGGTCAGGGCCATTCGCTCTCGTGCTCTACAAAGCACACCTCTCACTTGCTTAGCAACCACTCTCTCAAACCTCAGGTCATGCCTGCAAGTGAAGCAGGGGCTGCATGCTTACCATTCTTTCACAGTTGTGGAAAGCAGGTAGAAGAGGAAGTTCTCTACAGGGTTGTTGTGAGAGAGACCAGAATCTCCCCTATCATCCCCACTCCTCTGTCTTATCTCTCTCTGTTGTCACTGTGTCCTGAGAGCAAACTGTTCGAGTCATTTGGGGCAGAGCTCTTTCTAGCCTTCTAGGGATCTTGTTACAAAACAGATTCTGGTACAGCAGGTTTGAATTGGGGCCTGGGATTCTATGTGTCTAATCAGGTCTCAGGGGATACCAGTGTGGCCACATTTGAGTGGCAAGGCATGAGGATGTTTTTCCGTAGAATAACGGAGATGGAAGGAGTCTCAGAGGCCTTCCAACCTTCAAACATCCCACCACAGCACAACTACTTCCTCTCCTTTGGCTTAAGCCAGTAGTCCCCAACCCAGTGTCCTATAAGCCAGTGGTCCCCAATCCAGTGTTCTGTAAGCCGGTGGTCCCCAACCCAGTGTCCTGTGAGTCAGTGGTCCCCAACCCAATGTCCTGTAAGCCAGTGGTCTCCAACCCTATGTCTTGAAGCTGGAAAGAATCTGGGAAAGTTTTTTTATTTCCAGTTGTTCAAAAATCGAAAAGGAACTCCTACCTTTTCGAGTCATAAACCCACACAGGTCAACTGCAAACTGCAGATTTCTTTGCTCAGGTATAGAATTACATCAACCCAGCCCCACAACAGGTCTTATCTCTGCTGATCAGGAGTGCTGACTTATAGCTCTAGCCAGCTTTGATGAGTTAATTTACAAAATGGCAAAACAAATAAATTATTCCTTAATAAATACAGTTTGTTTGATACACAGAACCTTTCAAAGTAGAAGATGGGGATGATGAAAGGGGATAAATAACAAAAGAAATCCTTAGCAAGGAAATGTCTGGGAACCATGTTGTCCTCCACCTCCAAGCCCACTGGGCCCCTTGATATGGAAATGAGTTGCCTGGGAGAGGTGTTGAATTAACTCCTTTCTATCCACGCCATCCAGGCCCCACAGTTGGTTTGCTGGGTAACCAGGTGGCCCTGGGGTTCCTGCAAGCCTTGCCTAGAAGGTTCCTGGAGGCAGGGGGCAGGTGCGTCACAAGGACCGTGGGCCCTGGAAGGAAACGGAAGAGACAAGGGGAGCCAAAGCAAGCTCCAACATGGAGGGTGGGCTCTGGGACTCCTGGAGGCCCAGCTCTACTTCCCATGGTTTCTCTGGATCTGAGTTGTATAAAACTGTAACCACAGGCCTTTTCACCCCTAGACACCTGAGAGATTCCCATTCCTTTGGTCCATGGGCACCATTAACATAAAGCTATCTCTCTTCCTCCATTCCTGGGGGAAGAGTCCCTTCCTTTCCCATCTGGCCCTTGGTTCATGTTGTTGACTGACTTTGATATGCTGATAATAACTAACACTTATGGAATGCTTTCTGTATGCCAGAAACTGGACTAAGCCCTCCACATGCATTATCTCATTTGATCCTGACAACAATCCTTTTACATTTCCCATTTTACAGATGAGGACACAGTATTCCCATTTTACAGATGAGGACACAGAGGCTCAGAAAGATTAAGTCACTAAGTCCAGGGTCACATAGCTAGTAAGTGAAGGGTGGGGGATTTGAACACAGGCATTCTTAACAGTGGAGATAGAATTTTTTTTTAAATCACCCTACAGACTCCACCAGAGATACAGTTCTCTGAAAAGTTGTTATCACCTGTTGCTCAGTCTAGAAATTGTGTTAAATTTCCATTATTAACTGAACAATCGTCCTAAGTTATCGGAATAGAAAGGAAAGACTGGCTCTGGGGCAGGACCCCACACGGACCTCACCTGATACCCCATTCACTGAAATCTTCAACTTGAAGCCAAGACTCATTGCTTGCGGGATAGCTGGGGAGACTTAAGACAGAGAAACAGAAGACCATACAAGCACTCTAATGCCTCGCTACTCCCATGTGGCCACATGGGTGTCCCCTGAGACCCGAATAGACATGCAGAATCCCAGGCCCCATATCAGACCTCCCGTACCAGAATCTGTATTGTAACAAGATCCCCAGAAGGTCAGGAAGAGCTCTGCCCCTAATGACTCTAACAGTTTGCTCTCAGGACACAGCTCTGAGGAGCATAAGATGTGACCAGAGAGGCTGTGAGACATCTTTGTGGAAAATATTTGCGGTCAACGGGAATAAAAGCAGGCCTCCCTGGAGGACGAGGTAGGCTTAGATAACCCGATGACCCAGGAATCAATAGCAAGGAGGATCAGTGCTCCGTAAGTCAGCTTTGGGTCTAAAAGGGTGGGCTTAGCGTGGGCGGGTGCAGCTCTGACATTGTGTGACATACCGTGACATTGGTGATGAGTGGCGGGGAGGCATAGGTCAACACCGAGGAGGGCCCCACTACTGTGTAGCTGGGGCACACGGGCTGCACATACATGTCAGCTGAGTAGGGGCAGCTGACGGCTTCATGGGACACATATTCGGTGTAGGGCGTCCATGGGGCCAGGGGCTGGAGGGTGGCTGGGGGAGGCTGAGAGAGCCAGCCAGCACACAGGGCACCCTCCTCCGTCACGGCGGAAGCGGAGACCTCCATGTCCAGGCAGGAAGGACCTGTGGGATGAAAGAAATGTCAGAACTGCAGGTGCCACCAGATGAGGGGCCAGCAGGAGACCAAGGCTGCAGGGCTCTTACCCACTGTGGTGTAGGTCGCCAGGGGCTGGTGAGGCAGCACCACCTAGAGGGGGGAGAAGACCAGGGTGGGTGTTTAGCTCTCTCCAACCAGCCCTATGCAGAGACGGCACCCGAGGGTCCAGGGCAGGAGGGGACAGGGCAGGAACTGCCCTTGTTAGAACAAATCACCCGCCCCTCCCCCAACCATCGTCACCTACACTTTTGAGGGATATGTGTTTCCATTTAGCAAGAAGGCTGTGCACCAGGGAGCTGGCATCTTCCTCTTCCCAGGGGAGCCTCCAATGCACACCGGAGTACATGAGTCATCTCCTTACTCAGGCCTTGGCAATGGCTTTGTTTGACGGGCCAAGCTAGTGAGCCCACGCCCCTCATCCCAAGTCAAGGAACCAACGACTTGTTCCACTCTAGTTCCATCTCTAGCAGCCATCGCCAGGCAACTTGTTGTCCTTGTGCCCCCATTGGTACCCAAGGAGCAAGGAAGCACACTCCTTCCTGCCTGGCCCCTTTGGTCACCCCTCCCACACACACACACACACACACACACACACACACACACACACTAACAATACACATACACGCACACTCACACACATACTCACACACATACACTCACACATACACAATTCACACACACATACGCTCACTCACACACACATACACTCACACACATACATTCACACACTCTACCCAGACACACTCACACATAAACACACTCGCACACATATTCCCCCACAAACAAACTCACACACTCACACACATACACTCACTTAGACACACTCACACGCACATACACTCACACAAATACACTCACACACTCTCATACACTTGCATACACACTCATACTCAAACACACTCACATAAGTACTCTCACACACACACACTCACACACATTCACACACTCATACACATACTCACACATACACACACTCACATACACTCACACATACACAACACACACACATACATACACTCACACACACATACACATATACCCACACAAATATACTCACATACACTCATACACTCACACACTCACACACACCCACATACCCACACACTCACACACAAACACACACACAGTCTAATATACTTACACATACGCTCTCACACACATACACTCACACGCATTCGCATACATGCTCACACACACTCACACACATACACTCACATACACTCATACCCTCAAGCACACTCACATACATACACTCACACACTCACACAAACACACACCTACACACACACACTCACACACACACTCACGCCCTGGCCGCAGCAGCCCCCTCACCGCAGTGGGTGCAGCCGCCACCCCGCTGCTGGCGTGGCCGCGCTTCCTCCTCAGCAGTTCCTTCACCGGTTCCTTCACACGGACTCCCTGGTACGGCCGGGCCGGGCCTGTTCTGGAGCTGTGGCTGTGAAAAGCAATGGAGCCCGTGGTCCTTCCCAGACGAGCCCCTGCCCCAAGGTCCCTGTTTCCTCCCAGACCTGCCCGCTCTTCCTAATCACAGAGGAACACTTGAGACTCCCTAGAATAGTTCTCCCGGAATGGCCACCCTTCCCGCTCCAAGGTTTCTAACAGTTCCCCTGCACTCAGACAATGAAGGCCCAGCTCCTTGGCCTGGAACTGAATGGCCTGTAGAATGAGAGCTGAACCTATTTTTCTAACCACTTTGCATGGCCCCTTTCACATAAACCCTGACTCCGACCAGCAGGCCTGTCTACTGGTCTACATGCTTCCTGCATGCCTCACCTCCTCACCTTTACTTGATGTTTTCCATGACTAGAATTCTCTCTCACTTCTTTCAACCTCTTCATTCTTTCTGACCCAAGACTCATGCAACCCTTCTGTGAATTACTACCTTCTACAGCCTCTCAAACACTCCAGATCTGATCAGTATCATCATAGGTGGCAGTAGAGGACAGCAGTCAGAGCAAGGACCCTGAGTCAGGTACCACAGGCCTCAAATTCTGCCCCTACCACAACCTAGCTGTGTGATCCCGGGCAAGTTACTAAACCCCTCTGTGCCTCTGAATCTGCAGTGTATTTTTTTTTTTAGTTGGAGTCTCACTGTATCACCAGGCTGGAGTGCAGTGGCACACTCACGGCCACCATAGCCTCGACCTGCTGGGCTCTGGCAATCCTTCCGCCTCAGCCTTCCAGTAGCTGGAACTACAGATGCACACCACCATGCCCGGCTGGTTTTTTTATTTGTTTGTTTGTTGGTTGGTTGGTTGGTTTTTTTATTATTATTATGTGTTGTAGAGACAAGTTCTCGCCAAATTGCCCAGGCAGGTCTCAAATTCCTGGACTCAGGCAATCCTTTCGCCTCGGCCTCCCAAAGTGCTGGAATTACAGACTTGAGCCATTTGCCCAGCCTTGAAATGTCTTTATTAAAGAAATGTTGTGAGGCATCACCTCATGTAATCAATGGAAAGTACAGTAAGTCCCCTAAATATGAATGAGCTCCATTCCAAGAGTATGTATTTAAATTAAACTTGTTCGTAAGTCCAACCAACTTAGCCTAGGTACCCAACTAACACAATCAGCCATACATACAGTACCAGCTACATCACTGATTCCTTTATATTTGCTTTCAGACATCCTGGGCTTGAAATAAAGATACTGTGTTATTGTGATCTATACAGTACTGTACAGGAAAGTACACAAAAGCACAACCACTTGTAGAGGATGCATGCATGTGACAATGTACACCAGATACATGAACTAACTTACCTGATTGGGCATGTGAATACTGTATCTTTGAAAGTTCACAACTTGAAGGTTCGTATGTAGGGAACTTACTGCACAGTATATGCTTCATATAAAATCAGGGACATAGTAAGCATTCAGTAAGTTTTTAGTCATCCATGTATGTAATAATTAGTTATCCTTTTTGGTGCAAATGTCTTATGCCCCAGATTATAAACCTCTCAAGGTGAGATATTGTACCTTCCATCTCTGTATCATTCCAGTGGCGTGTCCATATTAAGCTCAGTAGTTATTTGTTGGTTAATTAATTGGGTGATTCTTTTGTTTCTTTTTTAGATTGGAAAATGTAGTTTATTCAGAAAGTAAATTAGAAAGAGAGAAGAGAGAGGAGATTCACTTCCCCAAGGTAGAGGAGAAGGCCAAAGCCAAGAAACATGGCAACCATAGCTCAAAGAGCCAAGTGGACACACCAGAGCTTAACAAAGCAATGGCTAGAAAGTAAATTAGACAGAAAGAGAGTGAGATAGAAGATTTACCTCCCCAAGGTAGGGAAGGGGGGCAGAGCTAGGAAACGTGGCAGCCACAGCTCCAGGAACCGTGTGACCAGACCATAGCTTAGCAAAGCAATTGCCTAATTTGTTGATTTTTTTTAAGATGTGCTATCATCTGTCTTTCCTTCACCTCTCCTAAACTTTTGGAATGGAGAAGAGTGGCTTCCAGGTTCTCTGTGACTCCCAGGACATGGGGCAAGTGCCTAATGGTGATCCGTGTGCCCTGGGGCCAGAGGGTATCCACCTTGCTGCTGAGATAAGGTTTTCTTTCCCTCTTGTCATTAAAGCCAGGAAACCAAAGCACTGACCCAAATATGAGCCAGCGCATGGGGCCCTTCCTGGCCTGAGACAGCAAGCCAAAAGCAGCCATGGCTGGGTAGTGACAATTTGTCCCCCCAGACAACCTGTGGCCTAGGGGCTCTGGACCCTTGGAGGACAGACCTGGGTCAGCCAAGAGTAGCAAGAAGCACTAGCCCTTAGGACTCACATGGAGAGCCCATTATCATCCACTGATAAGAGCCACGGAGACCTGGGCTCTGAATCAAAGGCCCGGAAGCCTGGGTATCTGCTAAACCCGGATCTGCAGCACTGCCTTGACTGAACTTTGCTCAGTAAATACCCGGCTGATAAGGTCCCAGGCCTGACTCGACATCAGACCGCCCTCCAGAATCCAGGGAGAAGCATGGCCTGGCCTCGAAGCCCAGCAGGTAGAAAGAAGCTTGGGCAAAGACAGCAGGAAGATGGAAGTAAGCTCCAGGGGCAGATGAAGTGGGGTCAGGAATCCTAGCATCTCAGGCTAGACTTCAGACCCATCCCCTGGGATTCCTCACATGACCAGGTAGCAAAGAAACCAGGGAATGATGCAAAAGACATATACCCAGGTCCTGCTCCCAGACTCTGATTCTAGGGGTCTGATGTGGGGCTATATGTATAAAGATAATTTGGGCAATTCTGAACTACCAGGATTAGAGCCACTAACAATTCACTCCGGATTTAACACAAGAACCTCCCTATAACATCCCAGTAGGAGACTTGTGATCATCATTTTAATTTTCCCTGTCAAAACAAGAGATCTGGTATTCATTCACTCTTTCAAATATTCTTAGGCACAAGGAATACAGCACTGAACAAGATAGGTACAGGCCCTGCCCATGTGGACCTTGCAGTCTAGTAGGGAAGACAAGCAGTGAAACAGTTCCCAGTGGGATAAGTGTCCCAGCCTATGAAAGTCGGGCCATTATGGGAGTGTCTGGCAGGGGGAGCCAGCCTGGTGTCTGTGCCCCACGACCACCTGCGTGCACCTTCACCTTTGTTCTGAACAGCAATGACAATGGACTTAGGAGCCACAAATACCCATATTCAAATCTGGGCTGTCACTTACTAGAAGAAAGTTCTGAGATGTCATTAACATCTCTGAGCTTCCATTTCATCAACTGTAAAATGGGAATCATAATTCCTCTCACACACAGTTGTTGTGAGGATTAACTGATATGCAACACAGGAAACTTTCAAGGCCATGTCCTGCATACTGTAGATGCTCAATACATATTATTTTTCCTCCTTTCCCTCCAGCCATGTGTACCTTTCTCTGGAGAGTTATAATATGAGAAATCTCTTTCTCCTACTGAATATTATGTCTCATAGCAATAAGGACCTCATTTCCTTGCATTATCTTCTTTTTTTTTTTTTTTGGTGAGTCGAGATCGCACTCTGTCACCCTGGCTGGAATGCAGTGACATGATCACGACAATTATGGCTCAAGTGATCCTTCCACCTCAATATCCCAACTAGCTGAGACTACAAGTGTGCACCACCATGTCTGGCTAATTTTGTACCTTTTATTTTTTGTGGACATGAGGTTTCACTATGTTTCCCAGGCTGGTCTCAAACTTCTGAGCTCAAGCAATCCTCTCGCCTTGGCCTCCCAAAGTGCTAGGATTACTGGCATGAGCCACCACACCTGGTCCGTTGCATTATATTCTAATGAAATTCACAATCCACCTACAGCGTTCTCCTCCATAAAAATGAAGATATTAATATGTATGTTGTAGAGAAATTTGAGAATTGCATGGGAAGTGCTTAGACTAGAACTTGGCACAGAGCACTGAGTATACGGCAGCTAATATTATCATGAGCATTCGTAGTCATATTCCTTTCCAGTGTGTGGAGACAGCAGGTGTCACCGTGAACCAGAAGGAATTTCCCATTCCTTCAGCTATTTCCCAATGGCTTGCTTTCAGTCCCCCAAGCATCCTTCTGAGAGCATCACTCCTGCACAAGTCCCATTCACCACTTTCCCTTCTGCAGGGTGGTGCTTGGTGCTGACCACAGCCCTTAGGTGTGGCCTGGCATGGCAGAGAGCACGGCACCAGCCCCTCCCACACTCTGCTCACTCCTTCTCAGGATCACTATGGCCACATCAGCTTTGTTTACAGCCACATAACTTACGCTTGTCCCCAGTTAGGTTTCCAGCTATCCCTTAAACACAGCGTGCAGCCGAAGGCATGGTACACTTGGGAGTAACTTGAGGGATGGGGTTGCTTGCGGGTCCCAGCACTGCTGTCGCCCCCTTAATTCTACTGAGGGACAAGGAGGGCTCAATCCCATATGCACACATCTCAGACCAGCTCAAAAACAGGTATGCCATTCACGTCCCTCTCATTTGCATGAACACCTCTCAGGAAGGGCCTAGAGGCCTCCCAGTCCCACTCCCTCCCAGGAAGTGGACACTCCACACACTTGGCATGAAAGGGATCAGCTGGGCACTTCCAGGATCTTGTAAGTGTGGGCTTCCTGCCTCCTGTTGTTTTAAAATCAATGAACAAAGAGGCCTTGGGGGAGGTGCTGTGAGCGGAGACTGTCACCATCTACTGTCTGAACTTCCTTGAAACCCACAGCGCCAACAGGTGTGCCTACATGTGGAGCAATTTCTAAGTCCCTACCTCTTTCTTTTGCCGTTGCAGAATTCCCACAGCTCCCAAGGGTCTCCTGATGGCCCACCCACGTATCCACAGCCAGCTGCCTAGGAATACTGTAACTGACACCCACCCGGAAACTTGCAGTTGGTATCTTTCACACCCACCTATGCGCAGCAACAATAAACATCTCTAATTCCACAGCAAACACTGTTCCCTACTGCTACCAGCATGAGAACGGAGCCCACAAATACAAATTTGGGAGAGAAAAAAAAATCGTCTGAATCATGATTGCCTCACCTTGGGGCTGCTGGATCTCTGGATTGAACTAACTTCAAAACAACTAAACTGGAACATTGAAAAGGATTGTTAACATTTTAAAAATAGTTTCTAAAAATAATAATAATAATAAAAAAAAACCAGGTCGTGCTCAATGGCTCAGCCTGTCATCCCAGCACTTTGGGAGGCTGAGGCGAGTAGATTGTCTGAGCCTGCGGGTTGGAGACCAGCCCAGGCAACTTGGCAAGACCTCATCTCTACAATAAATCAAAAATTAGCTGGGCGTGATAGTGTGTGCCTGTAGTTCTGGCTCCTTGAAAGGTTGAGGCAGAAGGATCGCCTGAGACCAGCAGGTTGACGCTGTGTTGGCTGTGAGTGGGCCACAGCACTCTAGCCTGGGTGACAGAGTGAGACTCCAAATCAAAAAAAAAAAGAAAAAGAAAAGAAACACTAGCCAAAGAAAACAAAACAGGAGACCGGAATAATAATAATATACCAGCAGAGAAGATGAAAGTCCAATTTCCCAAAATAGAGTTGACCAGAGATTTTAACAACTTCCTGAACACATTGCAGCTCCAGGGAGCATGACCCCAAAGTCTGAAGATTTCTCTTTTGGGCATCCAAGTGTCTGCCATTGAGAAAAAAAAATCTTTCCACCTAAGTTTGAGCCTCTAGTCCCTCCCTGGAAATCTCCTTGTTTGGGCTGAGGAGTTCACCATATTGCCTTTCCATACTACTGGAAGTCAGTCAACAATGGGGCTTGAGAGAAATAAAAAAGCACATTTACAGAAAAACCCATGAATTTGTCCCCAGTGAAGGCTTCCCTTTTCCAAAATGAGTGAACAAAATCTGTAGGTATAAAAAGTCAGCTGAAGATATTTCAGTTCCCCCTGCCACACACCCGGACATGCTCCACATCACAAAAATAAGAGTCCTGCAGCTGCTGTTCCGCTGAGAATGCAGACCATGACAGCTTTGAGCCAACGGGTCACCTCAGCGGGTCACTGACAGCACTTTGGCTGCATGTGGCATTTGTGCCTGCTTTGCACCAAGCCAAACACATGGATTCTACTGATTTAAATAAGCACGGTGCTCCAGTTCCTTGATAAAGGTGCAATAAAATATCACCAAGGAAATATGCAAAACTATCAGCATTTATTTATTTAATGACACCTTGCAAACCACATTCACACCACAATGCAGAAGCCACTAGGCTAAGGAGGTAAGTCCCTCCTAATGGTTCCGAGTGGAGCTGACACCTAGGCACTGATAACGTCTCAGGGGGCAACTTTAAAGGAGCCGATGTCAGAAGGCATTCATTCCCTAGAATAGCCTCCAAGGCACTCTTGGGAGAAGACGCTTTGTCCCAGGTGTTGTGCTCTTGTGATTTCCCATGAGCCACTGGGCCAGCAGCAGAGTGGACAACATTTAAGAGAGTCGCTCTAAGTGCTAGGTATCGAGAACAAGCCTGCATTTCTATCACCGGTGATAGAACCGGTGATCTGCCTCATCTCACCCACTGAGAGTTCTTTCCATTCACCACTGACTGGTTGAACCATGAGGCTGCCACCAAACAAGGATAGTTTTGAAAGATAAAAGCTTCCTAGCCAAGAAAGACATGTGACACAAAATCAATTGTGACACATTATTGATGACACCAGGTAACCACTGTAAATATTATCTTTTGCTGCTGAATCCTCAGTATTATTTTTTTTAAGAAATTAAAAAGGCCCACTGAGGAGAAAATTTTCTCATTACCTGCAGCAAAACCAAAAACAAATCATTGAATAATAGAAGCTCAAGCCTAGGGCTAACATAGTTGCCCTGGTCTCTAACTGAAAACAAAGTCACAAAAGTTTCTGACACATTTCACTTTAATGTAAAGAATCTTGTGTGTTTGCATGGCCTAAGATAACTGAGGACGTCTAGAAAACGTTAGTTTGGGTTGGCTAAAGGATTATTCACATCCTTAATTGGAACATTAATGTGGGTGCCCTTCTTATAGTAAAGATCTGAGTCAAAGTTTTCAAATTTATTCTTTCCATTCATGGACAATGGCTGATTTTTTTCCAAACAGGAAGAAAGAACTTGGGCTTTGGCCAAAGGTTGGACTTGACACACTACAGAAAGGCTTTCCTGCCCAATTTACACTAGATTGTAGTTTACGTTTTATTTTTTTTTTAATGTAGGCCAACAAAGAAATCCTATAAGCTTGTACGTTTCCATTCACTAACGTTTGAAATGAGAAGTCCCTGCATCCGGAAAGTATAAACACGTCACTCATATATTCCAGCAATCTGGATAACACCCAGGGCAGAGGAGAAAAAGATACCTGGGGAAAAAGAGGGGGCTTTAAAGAAGGTGTTGAGAGTATATGAAAGAAAGTGGAACCTCAACTGAATTAGGATTTGTTGTTGGTTGCTTTTAAGGCTTCTGGTGCAGCCAAAAAGGAGTTTAAGTCATAATGTCTTGCTCGATAGGCTGGGATGTTTCTATCAGGAGATCACCAAGATGGTGGCTGACCCTATGTTCTCCAGGCTGAGCAGAGAAGGGAAGAGTTGGTGGGATTTCCCCTCCCTGTGTGCCATTCTAAGAGATGTATTTATTCCCATCGGCCCCACAGAGCTCAGTCATCAACCACAGGCAGGTCCAGTGGGACAGGGTCAAGGAGGGCCACAGTCACTTAGAATTTCCCCAGACCTACGCAAGCTAACAGGATCTCAAGAGAACAACCCTGACAAAAGGCATCGGGCAAAGCTCCTAAAGCATGTTGGGGATAACTTGCAGAGGGTTGTTCAGTCTTAGAATTACAGAGTCTCAGACCAGAGAGGTCTAGGTGCCAAGTGATCTCTGCTGAAAGAAAGCCATAGCTGGCAGGGAATAGACACCCAGGGCACTCACACAGGGACTCCTCTCGGTTATGCTAGGTTTACATAGAGAACTCACTTACCCACAGCCCACCCTTACCCACCTAGCTCACATCTGAAGGGTTCCTACTCTGAGCCCTTGGAATTACCTGGGTATCCCACCCCATGACCTCAGACAGGGTCAGCCAGCCGCCTCAAGTGCAAGAGGCTTCCTGTGGCAGCGGTCCTCTGGCTCATCCTTTACAGTACAGCCATCCCAGCATCCTTCCTCAAATGCTCTCTGCACCTTCCACACCACACGTCCCTCCCTCCCAACTTCCCACTGAACAGGCAGAGCACACAAGGCTGTGTGATCCCACACTCTACTCCCAGAAAAAGTTTCAATGTTATGCCTTTATGTAGACTCGGGTATGTTGAATAAGTGAGTGGCAAAGGTCCATGTGTTGTTTCCTGGTCACAGACTTAACTCCCAGGAACTCTAAAATAACCATACTCACATTTGCATGATGTCCTGTGGCTGGCAGAGACTGACACAAATGATTTCATGAGAGGTCTCACCACAACCTCTGAAATAGGTAGGGAAGTATTCTCTCCTCCTCCCTTCTTTTACTGATGAGGAAACTGGTGCTCAGAGATGTTCACTGATTTGTCCAAGGACTACACTTGTAAGTAACAGTGATATCAAATAAACCCAGGACCTCTGATTCCAAGCGAAGCCCATTTCTGCCTCACTGCCTGCCTCCGCACCGTCTGGGCAAGTCCTGTGTATTCCTCTGGGTGACACTGGGGATCAGTCATCAAATGGTCCCTAGTCCAGTTCTAATCCTCCTTCTTCTGGCTGGAGTCTGGTCTCGGACCACCCTAATCCAGTCTCCCTCAATTGCCAACTCTCCCAAGAAATGGCATTTCCCAGCTGAGGGAGGAGAGATCAGTCCACGAGAAACTTGCCAGCAGTCTGCTCACATGAACGGTGACGAGAACTGAGAGACCCAAACAATTTCCCGCAAGGTTTTATTTTGGGTATTTTTCGACTGAAATGACAGCAGATAGGTCCACCTGAGAAACCAGCTGCATCTGCTTGCCTTTTGCAGAAACTGGGGTCACTAGAGCAGAAAGGGCTCCCATCTTAGATACACAATATCCCAGGGCAGGGGACAAGACCAGGAGACCCCTGGCAGAGTATTCATTGAACAAGTACTTGCTGAGGAGAGTAGACAAGACTCTTGCCCTCATGGTGCTTACTGTTGAGTTCAGTGAGGTGTACACACCTAATCAAATAACTGCACATGCAAATCCAGAATTACGAACGGTGACAGAGCTGCCTGTGCCTCAGAATTGTGGTTCTGGCATGTTTGGCTGGTTTCACCACCACTTGATTCAGTGAGACTTGAACAAGCAGCAAAATGGGGGACCCCAGTATATATGACTGTATAAGAAGGAGACAGTAGCAAGAGGCATGGCTGTTCTGTCTCCAATGCAGAGAGACTATTCTGGGGTCAGAGGTTCAGACCATGGGTGGACCCTTGTCCCACACGCTGTAAGAGGTGAACCCCAAGGGTATTTCACTGGCTGGTCTTATCCTATCTTGGCTGGTTAGCCCACCAGGAGAAGAGGAGTCTCTGGGACTTAGATTCTGAGATGGAAACCCCTAACTTCAGAGGTTCTATACTGAGTCTCAAGCGTGACTCCCTGCAGTTTGCATTTGGGAAGGTTTTGGAGCCAGGCTAGAGCTACCCTCAAAGTCATCACCTGCCTCCACGTAAGGATGGTCCTATTTCAATCGGGAGGAAAAGAAGGGCCCAGTACAACCCTAAAACCCTTGGCACTGAGAAGCAGAGTGGTATGGTTTGGGACTCAACAGATCTAGTTTAGAAAACACACTATGCTGCTTATCACCCACGTGACCCTTGTCAAATCCCTTAAGCTGTGTGTGCCTCAGTTTTCCCAGCTGCAAAATGAAAAGAATATCTACCTCAAAGGGTTATCGTGAGGATGGTATGAGAATGACACCCGGTACATAATAGGTTAAGTACCTGGTACATAATAGGTGCCCAACAAATAGCTGTTTCTCCCTCAATCCCAACCAACATGAATTAGATCCATGACCCATCTCTCATCAGAGAAATAGCCTTGGTACAGTAACCCTTACTTGAATTCATCCTGCTACTGATGCTAAATACCTTCAACATACTAAGAGCCTTCTGCTGCCTGTCAGGCCTGCCATATCCTCCCTTCATCACGCTCCTAGAAGTCACCTCTCAGGTGCCTGGGCCTGATGTCCCCAAGCAGGACAGCCCTGAATATGAGACAATGATGCTGTAGTGGGACTGGTCAAAGACCTCACTTTCAGACAACAATCCTGGACAGGAGACATCAAAACCCTGGCACTGGCCCTTTTTACCATGAGCTGAGCAGAAGATTTCTTTCCTCAGAAGTCACCATAGAATTAGGTTTGTGGCAGGCTTGAGTTGTTAAAGCATGGCTTTGATGAACACCTTGAATATCTTGGGATAGCAGCAATTAGGTCACAGACATTCCCTTGTCCTGATCTCAGATGCAGCCCCTTAAGGAATGTGTATGTATCTCTACAAAGACAGGGACACAGTCATGGTTGAGGCTGTGATGTAGATACTCCTTCAAGTGTGCTAGACATCTAGGAGAGCATATTACACATGGGATAGGAATGTGGCAATGTATGAGGGAGAGCTCTTCAATCTTCAGAGCAGGGAGTTTTATCACCTCTTAGCGCAAGAAAGATCCTTGAATGACACACAGCGAATTCCTCAGTTTTATTGAGAGCAGCAGACATTAAAGGGGAAGAAAGGTCCTAACCATACCTCAAGACCAAAAGTCCATATCAGGGAGCGAATGAGAAGAGCCCACCCATCCCAGATGCCCACCCAAATTCTAAAGCAAGGCAGCACCACATTGAGGGATGGAGCAGAGGAAATGGGTATGTCTTTCATTATTAGATCAAGGCCTGAATCTAGAATTGCCCATCGGATCTAAGATGGGAAAAACCTGTGATTAGGCAGCTGGAAATTCTGTTGCTTGTACCTTGATTTAAACAATATCTAATTTTGGATTAACAAGACAAAAAATAGACTTTTCCTGAGCCCCTCAGGTAAGGACCACTTCCTTGGAAGATGGACTCTTCAGACCCCAGCATCACTTCCATATTTGGGGTCAGACCCAATTGGCCAAGTCCCAAGGTTCGTGGTGGCCCGGGGTACAGCCTGTGTGAGTGAAAGTAGTCCTAACAATGAATGTATGAGAGATATCAGTACCAGTCAAAATTAGCTTTCTGGATAATTCTTGGGTGCACTAATCAGTGGCCCTCAAGATGTGGGGGGATTCCCTAATGAAGAACCCTAAAAAAGGGGAGGGGTTGTTAGTATCAAGCCTAGGAAAAAAAAGTCATTTGGTTAATTTTTGAGGAATTTACCTCCTCCCTTATTCATGAGGCCCACAAAGACTGAAAACATGACCTTCACAGCTTCAAAGTTCATAAAGACCAATGAAACATGCTCCACTTCCACCCACTCTGTAAACCAAGAATCTGCAACCAGTTATCAGGGATCTTGCTGGAAGGAGTGGAGATTGGTCCAGGTCAGGCTGGCCCAGCCATGGTCTGAAGAACCCTGGAATACAATCACAGTGCCTGCAAGAGTCAACAGAGTGAGGAAGACAAGGAAATCTGGGGGTGAATGAGCAATCAGAGCTCCAGACATCCTCCTAAAACTGCTCCATTTTTATTTTCATCTGTTCTACCACAGATTTGGTCTGAATGGTGGGGTTGGTGACAAAGATGTTGTAGACATCAGCCTAGATACCCTCGGATTTTCTTCCCAATGCTAATATATTTTATGTCCTAAGGTGTACCTGTATGCCCCAAAATCGAAGCAAAAAGCCTGATGATCATTTATTCTTCCAGATCCATATCCAGTGCTGTATGTTTCATGGCACTTTCCCTAATCCCATCTTCCTCTCCCCTTTGGTATTGATAATTGATTTCATTGGCTGATTTCTCCAGCTGGAAATAAGTCCATTATTGGATGGATGCAGGGGATGACGAACAGATGGTTGATTTTCCTTTTACGTCTCTCCTTTTTTGGTGTGCTTTCATCCAACATGAAGACTTACTCCTGTTTTCAACACTCTTGACTCTCTCGTTTCTTTCCTATCTCCTCAGTATTTCCTAGTCTTGGAAAGTTTTAATAATTTTTGAAGTCTTGCTCTCTTCCGATTAAACTTATGGCTCTTTCTAGTGGATTAGAAAGTAATTCAGCTTTTCTTAAGAGTGGCCAAATTCTTTTGAGTCCCAACACCTGGGCTAAGAATGATTCTGGTTTATAATTCTTTAGTGTCCTGCTCTTCCCAGAAAGTGGTACTCATGAAACCGTTACTAAGAAAAGGAGGCAGCACATTGTTGTTTCAGTTTTCAGTATCATTAGTGCTATTTCTTGCATATTTCAAGTGTCGCTCTGCTCACAACTAGATTATAAACACTTCAGTCCAACTTTGTGAATTTAAAGAAGAAACACGGCCAGCCAGGGTGGCTCATGCCTGTACTGCTGGTAGTTTGGGAGGCCAAGGCGGGAGGACTGCTAGAGCCCAGGAGTTTGTGAACAGCCTGGGCAACATAGTGAAACCTTGTCTTTACAAAAAATTGAAAAATTATCTGACCGTAGTGGTGCATGCCCATCAGCCACTCAGGAGGCTAAGGCAGAGGCTTGTCTGAGCCCAGGAGGTCAAGGCTGCAGTGAGCCATAAAATCATGCCACTGCGCTTCAGTCTGGGCAACAGATCGAGACCCCGAATGGCTCAATAAATAAATAAACAAACACACAAGTTTGCCAGTCAGGACAAACCTTGCTGCCATCCTTCCTCATAAGTTTGGTAGGGAAATTATGGCCCCAGTTCCAAGGTTAGTCACAGAATGGCCAAATTAATTAGCAGTATTAACCCTGATCACCAACCTCACCACGAGTTACAAGACTGGAAATATGTCACCTGTCATTTCACAACAAATGCCAAAGTCAGAGGTCATACAAATTGTAATCTAGAATTAGCATTCATAGCCTTTGTCCTCAGAGGTAGGGAATGGAAAAATAGTAATAGTAACTAATATTTATTGAGTGTTTACTTAATGCCAGGCACAGGAGTAAACCTCAACCACAACCTCTTGAAGTACGAACCACACCCTTGGTGTGTGTATATAAGGCAATAGCAGCCAGAGACTAAAAGGCTCGCCAGTGACACACAACCAGTAAGGCACAAATTTAGGACTCACACTTGGACCTGCCAGCCCCAGAAGGCCCCCAAAGGCAAAGAACGAACAGAAATGTCCCTCACTAATTCAAAATAAAGCCCTCCTCTCTTGCTTTCTTCTCTCTCTCTCCCCACCTCTCTTCCCCATTCTCTCTCTCTCTCTCTCTTCTCTCTCTCTCTCTCTCTCTCTGTCTGTCTCTCTAAGAGATGCAAAATGATAGCCTGACTTTCCCAAAGCAAAGAAAGTTCAGAATGAAGGAAGTGCCTAAGAGGCAGAAGCCTTGGTTCTCAGCAAAGGTTGCTACACAGGGCTCTCTGTTAAAGCAGCCCAGAAAACAGACGGGCTAGGTTATTTGGCGACAGACTCTAGCCTGCTCTGAGCCTTCCACTGTAGCTGAAATGTCTGCAAAAGGCCCAGCAGAGGAGGGATGGCAGCAAACAATGACCTTGTTTCTGTCTATGAGAAACTGAGGCATAAGCTAAACACACAAAATGAGTTCCCCAGGTATAGGCAACCATCTGCAGGCTTCATTTCTCCTTTGGTCCCTTATCTGACATGGAAGGCCTGTGCTTTTACCGAAAGTACCTCCTAAACCTTCTAAGTGATACAGGCACCGTGGCAGAAAGACAAGACAGCCCAGCAGGCCAATACTTGGGGTCTGCTTAGATTAACTTTGCTGTGTGGACCAGTTACTAACCTAATCTTTAAGCTTCAGTCTCTCCACATATGAAATGGACCTTACAACAGAATCTACCTCACAGAGCTTTTATTCGGATTAGATGAGATAATACATTTAAGGTGTGGCACAGACCAGCTGTAGTCACACCCAACATCTGCTTTCCTCTTCCTTTCTAACAAGACCTGCATTCTGGAGGGTGGCGATGTGCCCCACTAAACAGTTGTGCTATTTTCCGGTGTGGGTGAAAATACACCATGGAATACTATTCATCTATCGAGAAGAATTGAAATCATGTCTTTGGCAGCGACTTGAATGGAATTGGAACACGTCATCCTAAGGGAACTAACTCAGAACAGAAAACCAAACACCGCATGTTCCCACTTATAGGTGAGAGCTAAACTAAGAATCTGCAAAGACATGGAGAGTGGTAGAATGGACCCTGGAGACTCAGAAGGGGAAGAATGAGGAGGGGAGGAGAGACCAAAAACAAAAATCACCTATCTGATTCAGTGTGCACCGGAGGAGGTGGTGGGTACACTTAAAGTCCAGACCAAAAACTATTTGTACCCCCCACCAAAGTCATTGAAATATACATACATACATACATACATACTTTAAAAATTTTTTTAAAGAAAATGGTCATTAACACCAGCAGAAGTTGTGCATTGTGGGGAAGAGGCCATGATAGAGAGGCATGACCTCTCGCCATTCCCTTTTCTTCTTCTTCTTTGTCTGAGGATGTGATAAAGATCTCAGACACGATGTCTGGAGTTACAGTGACACCTACAAAGAGGTGAGGACAAAAGTCACATGCCAAGGACAGCAGACCAGAAAGACAGAAGGAGTTTGGGATGTTATTGGTGCTGTGGAGACTCTGTACAATCCTGAACAGCCTAATAGGGACTTCTTTTATGAGAGAGAAGCCACTGTCTTATTTAAATGTATGTTATTTTAGGTCTCTTCACCAGCAACCAAATGTAATCCAAATGGTCCAACAAAACATTTGAGACACTGCATGGCACCAAACAAGTTCCCAGTACCCCACCCCACAGCTGTTATTTATGACAATGAAAAGGATTGATCATGTACCTTTATGACAGCCAAAGATACATCAGAAGTCATCAATTTCAACCTCCAGTTCAGTACTGTAGTCATCAACCTTACGGCACATTAGAATCACCTGAGAAGCATTTGAAATGTCCCCCCTGTGTCCAGGGAAACTTAATCAGAAGCTCTGGGTTGGGACCCAGGCATCAGTGTTTCTTAAATCTCCCCAGAGCATTCCAGTGTGTCGCCAAGGTTGAAAGACATTGCCTGAAGCACTGGTTTAAAACACGTGTTTATTTTTTATAAGCACCCATGAAAACTCAGCAATCAGAGCTAGTAAAGAACCTCAGTCAAATGCAGCCTCCTTGTTCTTAGCCAGGAAAAGGCAAGTTTCAGTTTGATACCCAAAGTAGTCAGGCACTTGCCTAAGGTCTAACACCTAATTATCTGTAGATTGGAAAGTAGAATCCTTATTGCCCACCTGTAAAAACAATGCCTTGTCCATAGCATCACACAGCCAGGATGAGAGGGCTTCAGAGAAGGCCTCCCCATCCCAAGCATACCCACTCTTGTTAGGCAGTTGTACAAAAATGAGAAAACTGGAGTGTTGCTAAGCCTTTCATTAAGATGAAAATTATGTTAACGTTTATAATCAACTAGCCAACTTTTGTTTGGTTAGCTGAGAATGAGAAATAGGTGGACATCTCCATATAGTGGAAAAATAAACCACTTTAGAAAGATGTCAGGGGGAAAAAAAACCTGATATACTTACTTTGTAATGGGAAAGTTAAAAGCAAATATTTACAGGACTTCTTAGTGAATTAAATGTCCACACATTTCTTGAACAAGTGTAGGCGATCTTGATTTTCTGTTGTTGTTGTTGTTCCTCATAAGAGAATAGATTTGTGGGTGTGAATTGGCAGAGAGCTCTCAAAATTTCTGACTCAGTAACTTTTTGGGCATAGAGAGGAACAAATTTAACATTTTTATTTGGTAAATACAGGAATAAAGAAGTAAAGGGTCTACCAGGAAACTCATCTGCTTTTTAACCAGAAAATCATCTGCTTTTTAACCACACAATTATATCTGTGTTTTGTTGATGTGTGTCCCTTATTTCATCTTCAGAAGGTGGATGTGAAGTTGTGTCTCTTCTGGATTCTGCTTGTCCTAAACAGTAAGGTCCACTGAATCGATGGGTGAACTTGATAAGAAGTAGAGGTGCTTACTAGGTTCATTAATGAAACAGAGATTATAACACCGAATAGAAACATCAGAAGTTTTCCATAGATCTAAATTATGTCTTGGTATAAGTCATGACTGAATTTATGCAGGAGGTAAGGTTCCAAAAATTGTGTGCGTATTACACATTCTCCCTTTCTTTAACTGCCCTAAAAAATGTTGGCTATTTAGTGGAGCCCTAGAGTGAATCCTAAGCGCACAGTTCCATGTCAATGAGAATCTTAAGGCCCTAATTTTTCTGCTTGCTAAACCTCTACTCTGTTCAAGTTGTCTAAAAGCAAAGGCGCATCCATGACATAATAATTTCATGATAACTATTTCCCATTCTAAGGCGCCTCCCTGGGCACAATAGTAAAGACATGCCAAGACCAAGACAACTAGCCAATTTAAAGAAAATCTGTCAAGACCACCTTTTCTTATCATATAGATATTTCCCTAATACAAAAAACAACAATAAAAAGCAGTTGTCCAATTTGTTCACTTTCTAACAAGCAGTGTTGAGTTAATTATACCCAGTTCCATTACTTTTAAGGAAGAAGTTCGATGAAATAAATGCGGGGCATTGCACAAATTATTTAATGAATCAGTTGCAAGCTTTATCTATCATTGGTGTTGGCACTGTGCAACCCAGGGATACTGAGTAACCTAAGGAAATGAATGTTGAAAGAAGCAACCAAATCATTAGAGACCAGAAGTTGGCAAACATTTTCTTTCATGAGCCAGATAGAAAATATTTTAGGCTTTGTGTGCCATACAGTTTCTGTCACAACTACACCGTACTGCCACTGTAGCAAAAGCAGCCCTAGACAATAAGCAAATGAATGGACATGGCTATGTTCTAATAAAGCTTTATTTATAAAACCTGCATACAGACCATGGGTTGTGGAGCTCTGTTTTAGACCGTTAGAGATTTGCAATATCCTATCACCCTAGAATATTGTGACCGTGGTTTTTTAACTATTCTATTCAAAGTGTGGGAAAGGATACATAGAAGGAAACTTGACATGACCCTGATCACCATCATGGGAGTTGTCCAAGAAGAAGAAGGAAGGTACTAACTCACCACTATTACTGTTTATCAGAAACATGATAGCACTTGACCTACATTCTCTTCTTTAGTTCTCTGAGGCAGGCATTAGAATCCCCATTTTCCAGATCTTTAAGAGCGTGAGAAGATGAAATAACAAAGTTGCAGACCCTTCTTTCAAACCCAGACCTGTCTTACTCCAAGGCTCGTGCTGTTTCTCCCATACTCTCCTTAGGGGGGATGGATGTTACCTGTTCATATCTACACAGGACCAGCAGGACCAAGTGCAGAAACCAGGGAGAGAATCTGCAGGTGAAGTGACATCTTTATCCAACTGGCCCATCAAGCAAATCTTGAATCCGTGGTTGTGCTTGAAGATTTCCACCTTTCTGTGCCAACAGTTCTGAGTTCTGTCACGCTATCCTCTGATCTTACCAAAAGTTCGTGTTCACATTGAGTCCACAAACTAGGGTCACGGGCCAGGTAGGGAGGAGGCAACATTCATAAAGTGAATGTTTTCTTAACCCTTTCCAGAACCCTATAGTACAGTCATTTCAGCTCATACCTCGAGGGTGTTTTCCGAAAAAAGAAAGTGCTTTTTCAGCACTCTTGGTGTCTGATTTCAAACCCTGCCCTTCCATCGGTGATTCTAAGTGGGCTGATGATGCTGCCCTGTTTTTACTAGTTTTCCCGCAGGGTTTAGTCACCCAAGTGCCCTCAGTATCACATACTTAGGCCCAGGGTAAGGGAATGGGTCCAGTGCCCAAGGCTTCTCCCGATTTCCTTTAAGGTTCAAAGGACAGTTAAAGAGAACTTTGATTTGTGTTGATCTGAACATCATGAAACATTCACCCCGGTTATTGCACTGATGAGCTTACAGTGTTGTCTCCCTTCTGTTGGAGTCTTGCTGTACCTGACTGGTCTCCAGGGTGTGAGCAGGAAGTATGCCCTCCAGAATCCCCTTCAAAAAAAAAAAAACTTTTGACCAGGCTCGGTGGCTCAGCCTGTAATCCCAGCAACTTTGGGAGGCCGAGGCAAGTGGATTGCTTGAGCCCACGAGTTCAAGACCAGCCCAGGCAACTTGGCAAGACCTCGTCTCTACAATCAAATAAAGTAAAAAATTAGCCGGGCATGGTAGCACATGCCTGCAGTTCTGGAGCCTTGGAAGGCTGAGGCAGAAGGATCGCCAGAGTCCAGGAGGTCGATGCTGGGGTGGCCGTGAGTGTGCCACGGCACTCCAGCCTGGGCGACAAGAGTGAGACTCCAACTCAAAAAAAAAAAGCTTTTCTCTGAGTAGGCATTAAAGAAGAAAAGTGTAGTGCATAGCGAAGAGGGGAGAAAATGGCAGCTTGTGAATGCAGGGAAGCAACTCATATCTCAGATGCTGATGCAGAACCCAAGCAATGAACACCATTTCGGTGGCACTCTGCTTACTAACGAATGAGCATTATTATTTCCCCATTTTACACATGAGATTCTAAAAAAGGATTTACATTGGAGACTCGGAAGAGGGAGAGGGAGAGGGGTAGAGGAACAAAAATCACCTATCGGGTACAATGTGCACAGGTGGGGAAAGTGGGGACACTTAAAGCCCAGACTTCTTCGCCACTATATAATGTAACCACGTAACCAAGAACTATTTGTACCCCCTGAAGTTATTTAAATAGAAATAATAAAATAATTTTAAATGATTTTTTAAAATAAAAAAGATTGTTAAAAAAAAAAAAAACAGGCAAGTGACTTGTTCACAGAAGGCAGGCGCTATCGCAAAACTCCCTCCAGGGGTGTCACATAAAACGCAAATGATTCGTCTCTAGTGGAAGGGCTCGGTGGCCCAGCCTATAATCCCAGCACTTTGGGAGGCCGAGGCAAGTGGATAGACGCTTAGGAGTCCCCAGCACAGAAATGAACGCTCACCTGCTTTCATCCACAGAGCACTCAAGATAGGGATGGCTGCCATTGTCCCTCAAAGGATAAGCTGCCATCGCTCCATTCTCCTTCCAGCAGGAGCTGCATGCCACCCACACTAGAATATTCCTAATTATCTTGGAAGGAGTCCATAATTCTCAAAGCCAAATTAAATTTCACTTATTTTTATTTTGAAAAAATGCAAATTGCTGATATCAAACAATGATGTGACTTCACGATCTGAAAAAGGTTGCCGTCACTTCTCTGTATGATATGTTAACAGCTCAATGTCAGAGAATTTACATGAAATAGAAGAAAAAGGAAATGAGTGATAAAGTGAGAGAAAGTCACGTTTTAATCCATGAAGGTACATTTTCAGAACTTTAAGGAACCGAATAGAATTATCTTTCCATAAAATAAAAACACTGCCTGATTTATCTTTTTCTATAAATCTAGATTCTCTTAAGGTAGGGTGTACCTGAATTAATTAAAAGACACTTTAAAGAACTAAGAACTTTTACAAGAAACATAGAGCAATTTTTTGGTAATGTTACTTGTTTGAGAAAGTATAGAACTGAGCCCCAATAAAGTTCAACTCTCTTGAGACCGATGAGCGGACTTTGTTTACCTCATGAAAGAAATGTTGTCAATAATCTCTGTATGATTTCAATTATTCGTAACAGGAGTCTGTTCCATCCGCAAAAAGGAAAATAAAGTTCACAGCTGTCCCACTCAACTCCGGGGATAAAATACCAAGGTCAAAGATAAACTGGCTGGCTCCCTTTGCCCCTCCCTTCAGCAGTGGGACACACAAGCCGTGCCACAGGAAGGAAAAAAAAGTGGCAAGAGGTAAGACAGAGAAGCCAGTGAAGACAACCTCCACCAAACCAGGTCTCCACTTGGTCCCAGTGCATCACAGACACAGATCAGGCTTTGCAGAAAGCTCAGACACTCAGCTAGAAACAGGCCCATAGAAATAAGCGGCAAGCTGGAGAATCGTTGCTTATAAAAACAAAGTCCCCCGTGTAAAGAACTGCGAACTGTCCCAGAACTGAGAACCGTCCCAGCCCCAAGCCCGTATCACATGTGGCTTTTGTCGTGTGAATCATAAACTGCCCTTTCTTCACCCACAGTGATTCATGCACCGAAGCCAGATGCGATGAGGCGTCCCCGCTTGGAACACTAGCTCGTTCCCCTCCAGCCTGGAAAATCAGCATCACCTCTGACAGGTTGGTTTCTCCACCAGGCTCCAGCCCGCCCACCTCGCCCCTCGCGGCTCCCCGGGCTTGGAACCCGGGCCCCTTGGCCCCGTGGTCCTGTGATCTCGGCCACCAGCTCCCCACTTCCAGTCCAGGCGGCGATCCCCCGGCCCCCTCCCGCGCCTGCTGGGCTCCGACAGCCACAGCCAACTCACTTACGTTTCTGCCAGAGCATGGCCTGCGACAGGATGTTGCCTTTTCTCTTTGAAGCAGACAGTTTGGCTTCTTGAACGTGAGGCCTGGGTGTGCTTTCCTCCAGGGGAGCCACTGCTTGCGCGGAGGCTGTTTCCTCGGCTTTTTAAAGGCCCGAGTTCCCGCTGCGTGGAACGCGTCACCACATCCTCCCACCCCAGGCACCGGGCGCTCTGCTTCCAGCAAGAGCAAGGCCGCCTGTGGCCCCACTGTGCACGCCTGGGGTGGGGGGTGGGAGGGGCAGAGCCAGCCAACTGGGACCGAGCATCGGTGCAGCGCGATAGCCATGGCCTGCGCAGGCCTCGCAGTGACCCGCTGCACAAGGGTGTGAAGGAGTGTGGGGGCGAGCTGTGTGGTCCCGTGCAAGCCCGCCCCCACCCCCATGCCAGCGATGAGCCCAAAGCCCCCCTTGGAAAATGCTGGGCTCTCCAGGGCGCCCCTTCAGGCTCTCACCCCACCACCAGGACAAGAACGGGACTTGGCCCGCCATGGGGCCCGCTCAGCGGGAAGTGTGATTCCCAGGGGTCACTGGTTCTCAGTGCGGAGGAAACACCTGCCATCTCTTCAAGCCTCACTACACAACCTCCTCATTCTTTTAATATTGCTTTTCTGTTTATTCCCTTTTGAAACACAACAGCCGCTCACCTCGTCCCCAGCCACCCCCAAAATGGCAAGGCTTAATCATGCTGAAATAGGGGGGACGCTGGTTGATGGTCGATAGGCCCACGGAGAAAGAGGCCGACACCCTCAGGAGAGAAAGAAGACGCCCGTGCTCTTTGACTGGAGCTGGTTTCTCAGGGGGACTTGTAGGCACAGAGCGAACAGGGCCTCTCCCCCAGTGCCCACCCACTGATAACAGGAAGCTTCTCAAAGTAAAAGTCATGGGCCCATCACCTGGAAGTGTGTGGGGTGTTAGGCTACTTGGAAGCTTCTGCCACTGTGTATCTGAGGTCCACATGCGTAGTCTTCTGGAACCCCATCAGTTCCGGGTCCAGATCACTTGGCTAGGGCCCCCTAGGGCTGGTCTCCGGCCTTGGTGCTCTGTGCCCTAGTGGCCTCACAGCAGTCTTGCATTGCCTGGCTCTGACCATTGTAAGCCTTCACCTTCTCTCTTCAGTCACAGAGAAGGAGGCCCATGAGGCCCCGCACACCCCAGCCCTGGCCTTCCTTCCCAGGCCTCATCTCCTACCACTGGTCCCCAGCGCCCTCCAAGCACCACTGAACATTCATGCAATCCCCTGCCTTTGACCTTGCTGTCCTCTCTCGCTGGGTTCCTCTTCCCACTTCCTCATCTGAAAATCACCTCCCCATGTTTCAAGATCCAGGTCAAATAATGCCTTTTTTTGCTGAAAAATGCTCTGACCTACCAAACTTCCTAGCCCAGAAACTGTTCATTTCTCTTTTCTCAGCTCATAGAGCACTTCGTTCACTATATGATGGCAAATTGTTGCATGACTGTAGCTTCCTCAAGGAGGTTTCCTCTCCATCTCTCCAGTGCCTCACACAGGTCCCGGAGCAGTCTGACCCCCAATAAAAACTCATTTAATGAAGTTATGAATCACTGTCTCTAATGGGTTGCTGGTTTGAGGACAGGTCTTGAGGAGAAATGTTGTCCACATAAATGACAACACTATGTCTGGCTGGTTATGAGCCCTTAAAGCCTCTGAAGTTCTGGAGAGGGGAGGGTCTCATCCTGTGGTGTGGCTGGCAGCAACATGGCCCGGCCTGTCAGGGAGGCCTTGGGTGGCACTGAGAAGTTTCCACTAGAGACGGTGGCACGTCCGTCAGGCCCGGCTCAGTCACAGGAGATGTGGACTCCCATCAAGGCTCTGATACTCACTCGCCATGTCCTCTTAAGCAAGTCATGTAACTCTTCTAGTCTCAGTTTCTTTGTTTATAAAGTGAAGAAACAGTTCTCTGAATGTCACACGGGTTCTTAGGAGGTTATGTGACCCCAGGAACCCTCTCCCACTCTATATTTTGGTTATCTGTCTTATTCTTACCAGTCTATGGAATTAAAAATTTTTCCTTATTTATCTGTTTCTCTCCAACAAACTTAGTATAATAATTTCCATGAAGTAATAATAATAACCACTTACAATGCACCAGGCTCCATGTTAAGCCATCAATGAATTATCTCATCTAGGCACCATAACAAGACTATGAGAAAATTTGTATCTGTTTTGTTCACAGAAACAAGCACTTAGAATAAGAATTCAATTTGCCTAGTGTTACCAGGCTACTAGGTGATAGACTGGGTATCAGACTCAAATTCATCTGACTAGGTCTAGAGCTCTAAATAATTATACTAATAGATATTCATCAAGTCAAAATCAGTGAAAGCCAAATGTCAGTCATGTTTATTAGCAGTATAAGATCATTACTATCAAATTTGGAGCAGATCAGTAAAAGCATAAATCCCTGTCTTTTGGAAAGAGGAAAAGAAGAGAAGAAACCCAAAGGTGCTCTAACAAATCTGATCTTGTGCAGTGACAGAGAGGGGGAAAAAAAAGTCAGTAGGAAAGTCCATCATTGTGGCCAGTGACAACCCAATCACCTCTGCTGGCTTCCAAGCTCATGCAGCAGATTCCAGCTCCATGCTTCCAGGAAAGAGCCTGGGTATCAATGATCACATATAGGCAGATGTTTTAGAGCCAAGACTTGATCAAAACAGCAAATATTTGCCAGGAAAACATTTTCTATGACTCAGAATCAAAAGTCAAACCACATAGAATAGTTCAAAAGAGGTGGCCATGTTTATGCAATATCTCAAGAAAGGGGAGAAAAGGAAAAAAATTCTGTTAATACAGTTCAGATGTCTACAAATATGGGTATGCTCACATTTTTAAAGCATTTAACATTCCAAAATCAAAACTCATAAATAATACACTAAGTGCACTGACTTAATATTGCAAAAGAAATTTTAATTTTGCAAAAAGGTTCACCACAGACTTTTTTTTTTTTTTAACGAATATTTACTGAGTATTCATTGTGTGCTGTTACCTCTGCCAGGTCTTTATTTTTTTTTTTTTCATTTGGACTCTAATCACCTTCTTCATTCTTGGCACTATATTGTCATAGATCCATGAAAGGCCACTCACTTATTTACCTATTCATTCATTCATTTATATTTTTAAATTATTCGTGTATTCATCCATCCACTTTCCCCCTCATTTTCCATGCCTATTCTTTTTCCTGTCTCTTCTAGCCCCCATTACACACCCACCGTTCCGATTAAGACAATTATTTTCACAGGTTGATATCAATCTTTTTATTTGTAGATTTTTATACCTGTGCTTACAAAACATGCTTTGTTTTGCATGTGTAGATTTTTAATTCATGTAGGCGATATTGTATTATAGATCTCAGAGTTTCCTGTTTTTTAATTCGGCACAGTGTTGTAAGATCCATCTACGTGGCTATGTAGACATTCCACATTACTTCTAACATCTGCCTACTACTCCGTGGTGTACAAGACTGCATTTTACTTAACCAGACTATCTCCAACTTCCTCTTCCACAAACCATCAATGAACCTTCTTA
This sequence comes from Cephalopachus bancanus, assembly GCA_027257055.1. NCBI lineage: Eukaryota > Metazoa > Chordata > Mammalia > Primates > Tarsiidae > Cephalopachus > Cephalopachus bancanus. Next base: position 16,803,170 of record JAPVLO010000002.1, read on the forward strand.
CGTGTCCTTTTACAGAAGCATGTGAAAATTCCCTTGAGGTTCTATGATCAGAGGTGAATTACTGGGTCCAAGAATATGCATATATTTAATTTGACTAAATACAACCAGATTGCTCTGCAGACTTCCACCAGCAGTTCATAGGCTTCACATGTTTCCATTTAACCACCAAGCTTGGCCTTATCCAGCTGTCTACTTTTTGCCAATGTAGTAGACGTAGTAATAGTTCATTAAGGTTTATTTTATATTACTAATACTAATGAATTTAAGTATCTCTTCACATGCATGTTAACCTTGTGGAGTTTCTCTTCCTTAAGAATGCCTGTTCACAATAGCAAAAACATGGAACCAGCCATACTGCCCATTGAAATTGGACTGGATTTAAAAAAAAAAGTTGTAATATACACAATGAATATTATGCAGTCGTAAAGGACAAACATATAGACTTTGCTGCAACTTGGATGGATTTAGAGTCCATCATATTCAGTGATCTATCACAGAAACAGTAAACTGAGTACCACATGTTCTCACTCATAAGAGGACCTTGAATAATTATCGTAATACTATGAGAAAGGGATTGGCAATAGTGGGAAACTGCCAGGGGAAGAGGGGTGGGATCAGCAGTAGTGGGAAACTGCCAGCGGTGAGGGGAGCACACCTCATCAACAAGGGTACCTGCATAATGAACACTTGTATACCTAGCCCTCAATTGTACCCCCACATCTTTAAAACAACAACAAAAAAATTTTTAAAACCTGTTCATTCTTTGCCAACATCTCTACTGGGGTTTCCTTTTTTCTAATTGATTAGCAGGAGTTATTTGTATATTCTAGATGTATAATTCTAGATATTATTCATTTACTTAACAAAACTTCTACTCTGTTATCTGCTAACTTTAATCATAGTTTCCTTTTTTTGAACATTGATAATTTATATACATGAACCTTTTATTTTATTATTTTACTATTGTTTTCATTGTCTGTTCTTGTACCTTACAGTTTTTATTATTATTATTTATTATAGTACATTCTAAAAGTTCCAAGTTTACCAAGTTTCTCAAAAAAATGCAACTGAAATTTTTATTGGTTTTCATCGAATTTATAAATCACTTTAAAGATGATTGACATCAGTAATTTAGTCCAGTTAAGCATGGAATAACTCTCTATATCTTCGGATCATATTCTATGTTCTTTGATATTAGAGCTTTTAAATGTTCTCCATAGAAGTCTAGTACATTCTTACATAAGTTAATTCTCAATTATGTTATAGTTTCTGTAGATATTATGAATGATATCTTATTTTTTATAATATTTTCTAGTTAGTTATTGAGAAATTCTAATATTTGTTAATCTTATTTCTAGTAACCTTTCTGAGCTCCTTTATTCATTCTAATAATTTGTTGATTATGATGGTCTTGCTAGGTAGATGTTGATTAATATGATCTTTTCCAAAAGTAATGGCAATTTTATTTTTTTCCTCCCAATGGTTCCATCTCTTATTTATTTTCTTACAGTGTTGGCTAGTGCTATGAAAAACAGCAGTGATAAAAGTGGTTATTCTTGTCTTGTTCTTGTCACAAAGCTATGAAAAAGATAAATTCCTAAAATTAAAAACAAAAGACGAAAAAATATCTAGTTGAAAAGGTTCATGGACAAACAATAGAGATACAATAAAACTAACACCTGGCTACATTACAAGGAAATTTTTAAATGACTAATACTAAAAAGAAATCCTAAAAACTTACTGAGAAAATGAATATATTAACAGCTAACAAATGAGAAACAAATCAGCAGTATAGTTCTCTACAGCAAAACTACTTGCAAACAGATGACAAAGAAATATTTGTAAATATTGAAGAAAAAGAACATTGGGCCTATAATTTTAAATTCAGTCAAATTGTCATTAAAATATTGTAGCATAACAAAAATATCTTTATACCTACGAGACTTCACATTAAAATTGCTCTTGGCAGAAGCACTCAAATGAAAAGGGCTACCAGGAAGATGTTGCAAGAACTATCAGAGTAAAAGGCGATCAAATACCTGGTAAAGTTTATTATATTAATTTTTTTAAACTGGGAAAAAAAGAAAAAACTCATCCATAACAACCCAGAACAAAATGTCCAAGAAATATCCACTTGATTGCACCAGTCCAGAGAACATCATTCATATTATATTATATTCAATTTTGTAATATGTGACCCTGCAGGAGATCAAAGGGAAATTAAAATACACTAATGTTTTTGTTTTATAAAGGGGAAAATATATTTATCAATAAACGTCAGAAATCAATAGGGGAAAATAAGCAAAAGTATTGATCTGAAGTAAGAAGCAAGCAGCACATTTGTTCCTACTATAAGAATAGAAATAGGATGCTTAATTTTTAAACCACCTGAAGTAAACTTGATCTTTCTAAAGAAAACAGGAAGGGGGTATTAAAAAATACAATGTATGGAAAATAGAAATAAAATGACAGGATAAGTTTAAATAGTAGAGTAACTATAATGAGTATAAAAAGATTAAACTCACCAATTAAAAGACACAGATTCCTGGATTGAATTTAAATTTTTAAAAATATCCAACAATATGTTATTATAGTGGAAAAAAATCACAGAAAGTTTGCAAATAAAAGGCAGATGTAATCTTGATTCTAAAACTAGATAGAGTCAGTATAAGTAAAAAAATATAGGTCATTAAATTTGTGAACACATTCAAAAATCTTAAATAAAATATTGGTTTGCTAAATTAAATAGTACATTAAGGAATAATACATCATGATATAATAATAATACATCATTATATGTAAGATTTACTCCAAGAATGCAAGGAGGAGGTTTGCTTTTAGAAAATCTGTCAATATATTCACTACATTGATAAACTATAGGAAAAGAATTATGAAATTACTTCAATCTATATCTAAACATTTAAGTTCAACATCTATTTGTAATTTAAGAACAATAACTCAGAAAATTAGGTCTGGAAGGAAATGTCTTTAGATTGATAAAGTTTACATGCCAAAAATCTACAGTAATGTTATATATAATGGAGAAATTGTAGACTAATTCCCTTTAAGAATACGTTTCTTGTTGCATTTATGTGATCAATTTTCAAACATTTTTACACATAATTTTCAGAAGCACATATAGTAAACACAAACAATAAAATATATCAATTATATCATGTAATTGTGTCAAGTACTATTCTAGGCATTGAGGATATAGCAATGAACAAAACAGAAAATATTAGTATCATATAGCCAGATATTTGGTGTTGGGTAAACAGGAAATTCATATGACCTTTCAATAAATGATTTGTCACCAGCACAGATATGGACAGATGAGCGCATAGAAAAATTGATGGCCAACAGGTTTAACAACCTCTGGACTATGAAGATTGTCTGTGACCAGAAATTCAAAACAATTTGTAAAGTCAGATCTATAGAGAAGGATTTCTTTACCTTAGAGGTGAAAGTGGAGGGGAGGACCAGGGTGACTTTAAAGGGGACCTGTGAATCCTGTGAGTATATACATATTTTCCTTGGAAGACAGTTCACAGAGCTCATGAGAGTCCCGAGGTTAAAAACCACTGTTTATTATAGAGAAATACTATGATATCACATTTTTACATATATGAGAGATAAATTGCTTTAAGTCCAGCAGACAATAATGGGTGCCAAAGTAAAATGGATAGCCCACAGGTAAAATATCAATGTCCATTACTGCTTACAGGCAGTTTCCCACACTTTCTATACATACTGTATATTCTAAGCCCATTTTTCAGTCTTCTGTATAATTTGCCTCAGGGAGAAGCAGCAAGGTATAGTGAAGAGATTATTGAATTTAGAGTCTAAGAGTCTGGTTTAAAATCTGGCTGCAACAGAACACAGATTCTACTCATCACCGCATGGAACGTACCCTAACATCGACCACATACTTGGTCATAAATCAAGCATAAGCAAATTTAAAAGGACTGAAATTTTACCATGCACCTACTTGGACCACAGTGGAATAAAAATAATCATTAACACCAACAAAGTCTCCCCAAAACCCACAAAGACATGGACACTAAACAGCATGATGCTAAACAACTCCTGGGTCAATGATGAAATCAAAACAGAAATTAAAAGATACCTGGAAACAATGAAAGTGAAGAAACATCTTACCAAAATCTCTGGGACGCCATGAAAGCTGTATTAACAGGGGAATTTATATCCCTCCAAACGCACCTGAAGAAAATGGAAAGATCACAAATTAGCAGCCTAACAAGCCACCTAAAAAAGCTGGAAAAGCAAGACCACAAAAACCCTAATTTCAGCAGAAGAATCCAGATCACCAAAATAAAAGCCCAAATCCAGGACATAGAAGACAAAAAGATAATACAAAAAATCAATGAAACAAAAAGCTGGTTCTTCGAAAGGATAAACAAGATCGATGGTTCCCTAGCTATACTGACCAAGAAAAAGAGAGAAAAAGCCCAAATAAACACAGTCAAAAACACAAAAGTTGAAGTCACATCTGATCCTGAAGAAATACAAAAGATCATTAGAGACTACTATGTACACTTGTATGGAAACAAACTTGAAAACCTTTCGGAAATGGAGGACTTTCTGTCATCACACAACCTGCCTAGGTTGAAACAAGAAGAAATTGAGACCCTAAATAGACCAATGACAATCAAGGGAAATTGACTACGTGATAAGAAAACTACCTACAAAAAAAGCCCTGGACCAGATGGCTTTCCAACAGAATTCTACAAGACATTTAAGGAGGAGCTTATACCAATCCTACTGAAGGTATTCCAGGTGATTGAGAAAGATGGAACTCTCCCCAAATCATTTTACGAAGCTAACATCACATTGATACCCAAGCCAGGTAAAGACCCAACAAAGAAAGAGAACTACAGGCCAATATCTTTGATGAACATAGATGCTAAAATTCTTAACAAGATCCTGGTGAACCAGATTCAACAACACATCTCAAAAATCATCCATCATGACCAAGTAGGCTTCATCCCTGGGATTGCAAGGCTGGTTCAACATTCATAAAACCATAAATGTAATTAAATACATCACAGATGTCAAAATAAAAACCATGTGATTATATCATTAGACACAGAAAAAGCTTTTGATAAAATCCAGCACCCCTTCTTGATAAAAACTCTCTAACAGCTAGGCATATGGGGAACATACCTCAAAATAGTAAAAGCCATCTACGGGAAACCCACAGACAGCAGACTCCTAAATGGACAAAAACTGGAACCATTTCCCCTGAAAACTGGAACAAGACAAGGATGCCCTCCTGTTCAATATAGTATTAGAAGTCTTGGCTAGAGCAATCAGAGAAGAGAAGGCAATCAGGGGTATTCAAATAGGAAAAGAGGAAGTCAAGCTATCTCTCTTTGCAGATGACATGATCGTGTACCTTGAAAACCCAAGAGAATCTGTCAGAAACCTTCTTACACTGATAAAGAACTTTGGCAAAGTCTCAGGATATAAAATAAATGTGTAAAAGACAATCACATTTCTTTACACCAATAATAAGCAAACAGAAACCCAAATAAAAAGCACAATTCCATTCACAATAGCCACAAAAAAATGAAATACCTTGACATCTTCCTAACCAGAAACATGAAAGACCTCTACAATGAAAACTACAAAACACTACTCAAAGAAATCAAAGATGACACAAACAAGTGGAAAAATATCCCATACTCATGGATTGGAAGAATCAACATTGTGAAGATGTCCATCTTACCTAAGGCAATCTACAGATTTAATGCAATACCCATCAAATTACCAGCAACATTCTTCTCAGACCTAGAAAAAACAACACAGGAATTCATATGGAAACACAAACCACCAAGAATAGCCAGAACAATCTTCAGCAAAAAAAAAAAAACAAAGCAGGTGGTATCACATTACCAGACTTCAAACTTTACTATAAAGCTACAATCATCAAAACAGCTTGGTATTGGTACAGGAACAGGCATATAGATCAATGGAATAGAATTGAGATTCCAAAAGCAAAACCTCAATTTCTCAACCAATTCATCTTCGACAAAGCCTCCACCACCTACTGGGGAGAGGAGAACCTATTCAGTAAATGGTGCTGGGAAAACTGGCTGACCACATGGAGAAGATTGAAACAGAACCCCTATCTATCCCCATACACAAAAATTAACTCTAAATGGATCAGAGACCTAAATGTAAAACCTCAAACCATAGGAACCTTAGAAAAGGAAGGACATACCCTCATGGAAATTGGAACTGGCATCCAGTTCCTGAACAAAACCTGAAACCCACAGGCCATAAGAGATAAGATAGACAAATGGGACCTCATTAAACTGACAATCTTCTGCAAAGCCAAAGAAACCATCACGAGAGCAGGGAAACAGCCTACAGACTGGGAAAAAGTATTTGCCAACTCCAGGTCTGACAAAGGCTTAACATCTTGGATCTACAAGGAACTCAAACGTGCTGAAAAGAAAAAAACAAGCAACCCCATTATAAAATGGGCAAAAGATACGAACAGACACTTCACAAAAGAGGACATCCGAGCAGCCAACAAACACATGAAGAAATGTTCAACCTCACTAATCATCAGGGAGATGCAAATCAAAACCACACTGAGATACCACCTAACTCCAGTCAGAATGGCAATTATCAACAACTCAAAAAATAACAGCTGCTAGAGAGGGTGTGGTGAAAAGGGAACACTTCTACACTGTTGGTAGGAGTGTAAACTCGTGCAACCTCTGTGGAAAGCAGTGTGGCAATTCCTAAAAGCTCTAAATATCAACCTCCCATATGACCCCGCAATCCCCCTACTGGGAATATACCCTGAAGAACTCAAATCACTCTATAAAAAAGATACCTGCACACGTATGTTTATCACAGCATTGTTCACAATAGCAAGAACCTGGAAACAACCATGCTGCCCATCAAAAGAGGACTGGATTTTTTAAAATGTGGTACATATACACACTGGAATACTACGCAGTCATAAAAAAGAACAAAATCATGAATTTTGCAGCAACCTGGATGGAACTAGAGTCTATAATACTGAGTGACCTCTCACAGAAACAAAGATCCAAGTATCACATGTTCTCACTCATATAATGGACCTTGAATATCCAATGTAATACTAGAAGAAAATGACTGGCAGTACTGGGAAACTATCGGGGGGGGATGGGATTAACAGTAGCAAATATCTGTCTGGGGATGGGGAAACACCTCTTATCAACAGGATGCCTGAATGAAACGTAATTGTACACCTAACCCTTAACTGTACCCCACAAAACCATAATAAAAAATATTGATTATGAAGAAAAAAAGAAAAAAAACAAACAACCCCATTATAAAATGGGCAAAAGATATGAACAGACACTTCTCAAAGGAAGACATCCAAGCAGCCAACAGACACATGAAAAAATGTTCAACATCACTAATCATCAGGGAGATGCAAATCAAAACCACACTGAGATACCACCTAACTCCAGTCAGAATGGCCATTATCAATAACTCAAAAAATAACAGTTGCTGGAGAGGGTGTGGTGAAAAGGGAACACTTCTACACTGTTGGTGGGAGTGCAAACTAGTACAACCTCTGTGGAAAATAGTATGGTGATTCCTAAAAGCTCTAAATATTGACCTCCCATATGACCCCACAATCCCCCTACTGGAAATATACCCTGAAGAACTCAAATCACTCTATAAAAAAGATACCTGCACATGTATGTTTATCGCAGCATTGTTCACAATAGCAAGAACCTGGAAACAACCATGCTGCCCATCAAAAGAGGACTGGATTTTTTAAAATGTGGTACATATACATGATGAAATACTATGCAGTCATAAAAAAGAACAAAATCATGAATTTTGCAGCAACCTGGATGGAACTAGAGTCTATAATACTGAGTGACCTCTCACAAAAACAAAGATCTGAGTAACACATGTTCTCACTCATATAGTGGACCTTGAACATCCAATGTAATACTATAAGAAAATGACTGACAGTGGTGGGAAACTATGGGGGGAGGGGAAGGGAGATAGGATTAACGGTAGTAAATATCTGTCTGGGGATGGGGAGACATCTCTTATCAACAAGGATGCCTGAATGAAGCATATTTGTATACCTAACCCTTAACTGTACCCCACAACATCACAATAAAAAATATTGATTAAAAAAAAAAATCTGGCTGCACTTCTAGTAGTGTGGCCTTGGGTAAGTTGTTTAAATTTTCCTAGCTTTAGTTTCCTCCTCTTCCAAATGTAAATAATAATAATAATAAAACAATAATTGTTGCATTGATTAAATGGAATAGCCTAGGGTAGAGTTTTCTACATGCGCTATTTTTATTGTTTTATTCAGATCCAAAGATTACGTAACTGAATTCGCTTTTATACATTTGGTCTCAAAATTCATACACACAAGGGAGCCCTTTAAGCTTTGCCAATTTCTAATTTTCCAAGAAAAGAGCAGATCCTGCTACCTTTCCTGAAGAAGCAGCAAGAGTCAGACCACATCTCATCTTCTCAGGTTCCCAGTCACCATCTGTAAATATGGCTGACAGCTGCATGGCAGGTTCTTATCTAGAAATAGCCCTAATGATTGGAATTTCCAGTTTTATCGCTCTTAAAGAGTTAGATGTTATGACTAGGCACAATGAAAAGGAAATCACATTCATCTGACCAAATAGAGATTGCATCGACCCAACTGGCACCTGGATAGGTGCCAATGTTCAGAAATCAGGGCTTTATTGTGTGTGACAGCCCAGCCTCCATGGCAGACTGGAGGGTACCCAACTCTCTTTATGGCCATTCCCAAACAACCTCTGGCACTAGACAGATGGCCTGTAGACACACTGACAAACATCTTTCAACCCAAGCAGCTGGTGAGTAGTCCATGCCCCATTTTGCAGATGAGAAAACCAAGGACCAGGTGACTGTAATTATTATCCATGGCCCAAGACTGTCATAAATGACTTTGGAAGATAGTCAAGAAACCCTGATAATTGTTGCCTTTGATGTTCTCATTACCATGGAGTTTTGGAAAAGAGTCTTTGCAAAAGAAAGTATCTCCAGGCTATTCTATCCATGTAGTGTCCTTCCAGGGTAGAGATAATTTTTTTCCCCTTTACCATTACCTGGCATCATACACCAAACAGTAGGCTTCATTTGAGTTTTGCCTCCATGTTACCAACAGTATTTCCCCTACTTCCTGCACAGTTAATGGCCACCTTTGAAAATTCTCTTCCATGATATATCTACAAATGCTTATTGAGCACAAACTCTGTGCTGGGAATTATACTACGCGTTGGGATATTGAGGAAAAGAAGACATACTCCTTTGTGCCCAAGTCAGTTATCACTGGTGACAATTGAAAGTCTCACAAGAATTCCCAGAGAATGATTGCCATCCAGATTACATGGGATACTTATTTATAAAGAGGTATTCATTGAGCCTCATCCCCAGAGAACCTGACTAAGTAGGTCTGGAGTGGCCCAGGACTCTGTTGGTTGGTAGGTTTGGGGATGTTCTCTCTTAAACAAACATTTCAGATAACATTGCTTTAGGATTTAGGAAGCACTAACCTAGACAATCAGAAACTAGTCCTTCTTTCTTTCTCAAGATCCCCTTTTCTTTCTATCCCCTTTCAAGTCTTCTTCATTGGAATGCCCCTGGAACACCCTGAATACAAAGAAAAACAAAGACTCCAGCTTAAATGTAGCGTGGAACATCTTTTGTCTACCTAAACACATAACCATCATTTCCCACACACAAGATGGAGCTTGGCACCACAAACACTATGGACTCAGAGACGATCCCATTCCTGTAATTCCCCCAAGGAATAGTGATCCGGTAACCCTAAGACCTGACACTCACTCTGCCTGTCCAGGACTCAAACTTCTCAACCTCGCTGTTTTTCTGTGCAGCATTAAAAAGGCCCTCAAGTGGCCAGATTCTCTCTCCCCCAGAAAAGCAGACATGAAGAATGCTGTTGGTCTAAACAGCTACTAACTGATGCCCTGCTCCCCTTGAGCCGAAGGCTCAAAAGAATAAAGTAAAGGGAGTGTGTGCAATGATCAAGGTGATGCCTGTCAATCACTCTTCCTTCTGAAGATGCAACAATGGAAATTCCTCCTCTTTCTCTTCCTGAAACCCTAAGCCCTCCAGTGACTCAGGATTTTTACCAGGTGGATTTTTGTGATTTGGAAATAGGATTTACAATAAAGCCAAAATCCATTTCCTTATGAATCAAAGGTATAGTTTACTACAAAAAGGAAAAGTCTCCAACATGTGAAGGCAAGTCTATTTGCATGAGTGCCGTGCTCCTGGGCAACTTTCGGTCACGGGTAGAGCTGTTGAGCTGGCAGCTGTGCTGCTGTTTTTGAACTACGACTTCTCTAATCTGGTGGGAAAACAACCTGCATAAATGAATGAATGAATGAAGAGATGGAGAGAGGAAAAGAACATAGAAATAGAAACATCAGTGGGGGAAGAAGAAAAAAGAGGAAACAGGAGAGAAAGAGAAAATGACAACTGAAAATTTTAGATGTCTTGAAGTTCCAAAGGGAAAAAAAAATCTGCCTCCAAAAACAGAGCAGTTAATTCAGCTAAGTAGTAGTTCTACATGAGGTGTTTTTTGGCCACACTAACACCAGAATGAGATTACTGAGTAGCATATGCTAAGCCTGACCTCAATGAACCCAGAGACAAACCTGGGTAGCCCTGATCCCTGGTTCAGGCGATTCCTTAGACACCAATGCATATAATGCTCCACACATGGAAAAGACTGCAAATGGTAGCCGATATCGTCATTACTATTATTTTCATTAATAATGAAGACACAATTCCAGCACTTTGGGAGGCCAAGGCAAGAGGATAACCTGAGACCAGAGATTCGAGATCAACCTGGGCAATTTGGCGAGAACTCGTCTCTACAATAAATCAAAAAATTAGTCAGGCATGGTGACATGTACCTGTGGTTCCAGCTACTTGGAAGGCTGAGGAGGAAGATCACCTGAGCCCAGCAGGTCAAGGCTGCAGTGGCCATGAGTATGCCACTGCACTCCAGCCTGGGTGACAGAGTGAGACTCCAACTCAAAAAAATAAAATGAAATTAATGATAATAATAATAAAGATGAAAGATGTTGACTTGAGCCCAGTGTCTCTCCCATTATCTCTGGAAGAACACACAAAAAATAAATGGTAATCCATGTAAGAGGTACACAAGAAATGTAAAGTGGTTAGCATGAGTACTTTTTTCCTTAAAAGTCTCCCTGAGTTCATGTGTCCCACAAATAGACACAGTCACACCATGAAAAAACAAAAGTAGAGGGAGGAGAATAGAGATAACAAGCTGTGAGCTTCACATGTGTCTTCCAGCTCACACAGCCAATGATAGCCAAGATTGCGGGAGCACTTGTTATGTGCGAGGAACTGTTCTATACACTGCACATATTAGTTCATTTAATCCTCATAACAATGCTTTGAAGTATTAACCTCGTTTTTTCCTATGAGGAAACAGCCAGAATGTGGTGAAGAAACTTGGCTAAAACATGAAGCTCATGAGGAGACGAGCCAGGGATCTAATCTGGGCAATCTGATTCCACAGCTTTTAATCACCACACCACATAATCCCCTACACACACACACACACACACACACACACACACACACGAGAGTTAAGTCCCAGACAACCAATCAATCATCCATCCATCCATTTACTCATCCACTCATTCACGCAACAAATATCTGTCATCGTGTTTGTCATCCCTCTGTCATCTAGGCTGTATTTGGCACAGAGGATGTAGCAGTGAACCAGGAAAGTGCGGTCCCCGACTTCTTAGAGCTTCCAATATCATGGGTGTGAGAGGAGGTAAAGGAGAGGCAGCCAGCACCAGTATGTTCCCAGACGGGGAAAGCAGTGGATCAGAAAGTGCCTCTCAAAATAAGCAACCTGGACGCATTCAGGAAAGCATTTCTGAAAACTCGGCTAAAGGATACAGATAAAAACCATCAAATGACACTAAACATATATACTCTACATTCAACAAATTCAACCAACATCAGTTGGGCGCCAGCCACTGCCCTCCTAGTGACAAAGCAGAAACTAAATTCAGAAAGGCCCGGGCCTCAGTCAAATCACAGGAAATGGGCGCTGAAGCTCTGGGGCTTTCCACTCTGCCACAGGTGCCTGTGGAGGGTTCTACCAGGAATGCTAAGCCCATGAACGCCCTTATTCTCCCTTTTTCTTCAAAGGCTCCCAATCCCACTTGGGCAGCCCAGGATGCAACTCAGACCACTTATCTCCCTAAAACAAGCAAACGTGTTGCACCCACAGGTGGACTTCACAGGCAGATGTACAGATTACAAAGCAAAATTCCTGAAGAGCTGCTGAGGACTCTCAGACCCACCTCAGCTGGAGCTGGGACTGCCCAATCTAGCAAATGATGCCAAGCCCTGGATTGCAGACACCTTGGCAGATTTCTGGTGTAAAGACACACGAGTCTCAGGAAAGCATCTCAGAGATTTCTTTTCTAACCAGAAAATTTGACATCAAGACAGTAATACAGTATATGCTCAGTAAAGTTTCACTGATTCATTGATAACTGATCCTTTACTCTTTTTCAGGGAGAGACTACCACAGAAACATCAGTGGCTGCACTTGAAGTTGGAGAACAACATCTCCCGCCCATCTAGGTTAGCTGCCAGTCTCCAAGTCCCAGGGACCCTATGCAGGATGCTAATTGATGAGTACAATGGCCCAGTTGCCACAATAGACTCTAACTCCTGCTATTGAGTCTTGAACCCACACACTTGTTTTCTGTTACTCCAAATTTTTGTAGGTTTTGAAACACAGGTAAGAAATTTAACCAAGTTTGCCTGGGGAAAATGTCATACGAGTCCCAAGGAAGGGGACAGTTTTGCCAAATGTTGCACAAGATTCCTACCCTTTCTTTTCTTCTTTCAACCAAGTGGATTCAGGTTCTGTAGAACCTAGAACATCTGCTGGCCAGGACTTCTTCCTCTTCACCATCCTACAGGCCAATGTGTCATGAGCAGTATCGTGTCTGCAGCCTTTGACATTTGCAAGGATCATAGGAGGCAACTCGGTTCTTCATTGTGTTCCATTTGGAAAATATGGACAATGGGGAGCCACTGAAGGTTTTTACTTAGAGCAAAAGGGTCAAAGCTATGTTTCTTTTAAAAGTGGCTTTGACGACAGTGTGGAGATTTATTGGAATTAGGAGAAACGGGGTGAAACAGGGGGTGCGGGAAATAGAGACTCTTTCTAACAACTGTTGCAATGAGAATCAACTAGGGCTGAACCTAGAATGGTAACCACAGATAATGCCAAGCCTCCTGGCTCTCACTGTGCTCCATTCTGAAAGCATTGTGTTCTCAGAATCTATCACATGGTAGGCACTCAATAAATATTTGTTGGATTAATGAAAAGTGAATGAATCTAGAATGAAGCCTTCGTTTTTAAGATGAGGAAACCAGAATCAAAGAGATGACATCACCTGCCTGTGGTCACCTAGCTAGGAAAGGGTAGAGATGAACCTAGAAACCAGCCTCCTTAGTCCCTTTTCCAGTGATTTTCGGGCATCCGGATCACCATTCCTAGAGCTTCTGATTTGGTAGGTCCAGGATAGGACCAGAGAATTTGTATTTCTAATGAATTCGGAGGCCATGCTGATATTGCTGACCCCCGGATCACATTTGAGAACCACTGCCTTACCTGCTTCTTCCCCTATACATCTAGCAATCTTCTTCAGAGAGCGAGGCCTCACCCAGCTCCTCCATCCCTCACTGCCTGCTCTGAACTTTGGGGAGAATCGGCATTCCAAGCTGCACAATGGTTGTAGAGCTTGGTAGTTGAGTCCTGACCCTCAAGTCATCTAGCTGGTTTGATCCTGCCTCCACCAACCTTGTCTCCTCTGGGTATGTACATTATAAAATTTTTATAAAGATTAGATTATTTAACGTGTGTAAAACAACAATACAACAGTGCCTGGCTAGTAGTAAGCATATGAAAGGGATAGCTATTATTACCACTACAGTCCCATGGATGGGCTTGAGCCTGGGCCCTGAGGGAAGTCCAGTGGTACTGCCTGGACTTCAGAAAGATATGACAATATGCAACAGAGGGATGACAGATTATACCATAGAGTCACCTAGATTCATCAGCGTACATACCATCAACAGGTATAAAGATTGCTGGGACAGATATCACAGCGAGCTGATGCTATCTAGATCTCCCTCCAACCCCTTGTTACCATGTGAGTCTTCTGTTACTACACTGGGTCAAGGAATCAGATTACCAAATCACAGTTTGTAAATGACGATGAATCACATAATCTAATCTAGGCAGCCGTACACTCTGGTCTAGCAGAGGCCGTGATGTTAGCTTGGACTGATTCGATCAAGCAGAGCAAATGGCAGACATTGGAACACCTGCTTCTGTCCAGCCTTCCACACCCTCAGGCAGCAGCCTCTGTTGACTGTGACACACAGTCCCCACAGATGCCTAAGAACACATGCTGAGGCCAGGCGGTGGCTGAGGGTGGATATCTGGGATGCTAACTGCCCCAAGAACTGTGTATTTGGAACTTGCCTACTTTAGTCCTACATCCAGGATGCACCATCATGACCCTAAAAGACCTCATTAGCCACTCCCAGCTTTGGGGACAGCTGGGAAGAGGTTGCAGAGAGAAGCCAGGAGGGAAAGGTCCCCAATTACTAAAGCAAAGTCAGACTGTATGAGGTCTGGCATCAAAACAAGAGGGGGAATGATCTAGGAGGGAAGAATGACTGAACCCAAGCTTCACCTAATACTGCAACTCAGGGAGCTCTGCTACCCTTTGCAAAGCTTCATTCAAACTTGAACTTGAGCCTTCCACATAGTAAAACTCAGCACAGTCTAGATACTGTCTAAAAGACTCCATAGCAAAAAGCAGTTAAGAATTGATTCCCAGAATCAGATCGATCTAGGTTCAAATCTCAGCTCTACCACTTGTTATCATGTGTTACCAAAAACAAAGCACTTAACGCTCTGGGTCTCAATTTCACCATCTGCGAGATACAGATACAATCATTCCTCACCAGGTTAAATTCAAATAATGCCTGAAAAAAAACAAACCCCAAAGTCTAGCAATAGTAGATGCCCAAAAACATTGGCCATTGTTTTTGGCCACACTAGGAATGAGCCTGGATAATACCAGGCATAGAGCTGAAGTCAAACAGACAAAGTCCAGCTTCCAGAACTTGCTGTAGCCCGTTCGTGCCTGTGGCGCGAAGGTCTTTTCTATACCCAACACGAAGATTAATGCCAGGTGTGTGGCCTACCTCCATAGTCTCCTCATCTGTACTGTTGATCTCCACATGGGCCCACCCTGATATCCTCCTGGGACAATTGTCCCCAGTCCTATGCCTGATCTCAGAGGCAGACCTTGTCCCCAGACTACTGACACCAGGAAGTCATCATCTTGTGATAAAACTACCCCCACCCACCAAGCTATACTTCTACCTTCATTGACCTAACAGTCATAATACAGCAGAAAAGCCAGAGATACTTAAAAAAAATCATTTGTTCTACATACATAGATGGAGGCCTGTCTCTCTCAAAAGCTGTTTTCATTTGACTTAGTTTCCCCGACTCAGGGAATCTGGCTCCTGGATAGTGAGTCCAAGAGGTGAGTAAGAGAGAAGGCCAACTGACCTGCATATCGTGGAAAACATTCTCTGGAACAGAGAGGGCAGGCCTCAACTGCAACAAGGAAATAAGGAAGTAATTGGCCTAGGCCAGGAGTGCTGGGGCCTGGGCATCCAGCAACAGCTCATCCATCCCCAAGGTGCCCAGGGGCTCCGCTGCAGGTGCGGTCAGGAGCTGAGCCAGGGGAGGCTGGCCCAGGGTCCCCGTGGCTTCCTGCCTGGACAAACACGCCCCCGCAGCCCCAGTGGACTGTCACCTCCACAGGGCCCCTCAGGCAACACTCACACTAGCCCATTGTCTTCCTCCTGCTGGCAGCTCACTGGCTCTTGCTCCCAGCCCCTGTCCCCAGCAACTCCAGCAAAGCCTGGCCTGGTCTGTGCACACTAAGCAGGTCCTGGGCTCAGTGTTGTCACCCCTGTGGGTGTCACAGAGTCAGGGACCTTCCCTATTCAGGGCTATGCCTTCAAGCCTGGTAGCAGGGACCAAAAGAGTATGCTGTGAAAAGGTCATTCGAATGACACAGATTTTCAACTGGCTTCTGTCAGTCACATCCTTTTTTTAAAAAATGAATCACAGCCGGGCTCGGTGGCTCAGCCTATAATCCCGCGCCTTTGGGAAGCTGAGGTGAGTGGATTGCCTGAGCCCGCGGGTTCGAGACCCTCCTGGGCAGCGAGACCTCATCTCTACAATAAATCAAAATATCAGCCGGGTGTGGTAGCCCGCACCTGTAATTCCGGCTACTCGGAAGGCTGAAGCAGAAGGATCGCCGGAGCCCAGCAGGTCGAGGCTGCGGTGACCGGGAGTGGCCACTACACTCCAGCCTGGGCGACAGAGTGAGACTCCAACTAAAAAAAAAAAAAAAAAAATGAATCACTAAGCAGGTCTTCAAAATAGATATGAGGCCCAACTCCAGTGAGTGGTGGGGTCTGTAGGTGGTCTTTGGGGTCTCCCAACTCCTTTGGCTTTCCTGGACCTCAATCCAGGCAGCCCCACAAGCATCTCCAGAGAGCGCACAGAGTTGGAGATGCTATGCAGGTGTCTTGTCCCCTTGAACTCACCCTGCAGACTCACGTCTCCCAGCCAGACTTGAAGACATACTGCCTGCGTCACTTTGATCACCTGCACAGCCCAGGCTGAGTGCAGCCTGCCCCACTGGCTGGCACAGGTATCTCCCAGAAGTCACCCCAGAAACATGCTCATCTTTTCTCAGGCCCGGCCTAGACCCGCTGCTGTTGGACAATTTCAGTTCCTATGCCCTTGGTCCTCCTCCCCAGCCCCTGTTCTGGGTGGTGGCAGGTGGCCATCAAGTAGCAAATTGTACCTGAGGACAATTCAGAGTCTTCAATACCTGAGTCTTGAGGACAATTCAGAGCCCACGTACTCTTCAAGACAGCTGAACTCCCGCATAAGAGCAGATGGGACAAAGAGTTGGGGCTTCTGGGTGTGACTTTTAGAATAGTTCCTTCAGTTATATATAACTTCCAAACTGCCTTGGCACTAGGTAATGTTCTGAAAACCAAACACCTTGGTTTGGGGGGAGACCAGCCAGAGTTATAGAAGACCCACTGCACTCTCTTGGGGCAGTGCCTGTGTTCCTTCTGTCCTTCTCAGGCCTCTTCCAAGTCAGTCCCACGTGTCCTTCCAGCCAAGTCCACCCAGATGTCCATGTCCCTACTCTATTGTAGCACTAAAAGTTGACCACTAAATAAGATGAGAACACTAATCCCCTATTCTTTGCTAAAAACCAGTATGTGTTTCTATTATGTCTGAGAATCAGTCATCTTTCCCTGAAAATTGACACAAATGATCCCCAAATGTAGAAGCCATCACAATGCCCACTGCTCACACTACTCCCTGCCTGCCGTACGCTCCCATAGTGTCAGTCCACCCACTTCCCAGCAACTTTCTTTTTTTTTTTTTTGAGTTGGAGTCTCACTCGGTCGCCCAGACTATAGTGCAGTGGCCGCTCCCGGCCACCGCAGCCTCACCTGCTGGGCTCCGGCAATCCTTCCGCCTCAGCCTTCCGAGTAGCCGGAATTACAGGCATGCGCTACCACGCCCGGCTGATTTTTTGATTTATTGTAAAGATGAGGTCTCGCTGCCCAGGCGGGTCTCAAACCCGCGGACTCAGGCAATCCACTCACCTCAGCTTCCCAAAGGCATGGGATTACAGGCTGAGCCACCGAGCCCAGCTTCCCAGCAACTTTCAAAGCCTTGCCCAAGACCCATGATTCCATAAAGTCCTTTCTAACACTCCTTTTAGAGTGTTTATCATTCTTTCCTCACTTTTGGATAATGAATCACATACTGCTGGAATCTTCAGTGAACAGGTAAGTATTCTTGTTTATTTCCATTACTCAGTTGTTAGTTTCTTGTGGGCAAGAACTGAGCCTTCCTGGAGTCCCCTGTGGTGTCCAGCACTGTTTTATATTGTGTTTGCCCACAGCTAGTGTTCACTTAGTGTTGACTGATTTGCTTCATGTCACTGGCTAGGTATTGCGTATATTGAGTACACACACATTCTTTGAAGAAAGCTGTCATAGATCTGTTTCATCCAAAGAAACAAAATTAAGGCTGAAAAAGAGCATAAGATGAAGAACACACTTTAATCTCCTCATTTCTTAGTTCATTTCATATTTTCCCTAAGCAAACATTTGTAAATTAATCTGGGTGACACTCATCTCCTGACTATCTCCCAATACCCACAACTCTTCCACCAATCCACTTTCCAAAATGCAGCCAAGAGATTTACTTTTCATGCAAATCTATCATCTTTTTCCATGACTTTAAATCTCTCACTGGCTTCCAATTGCCCTTAGGCCCTAGTCCAAGCTCTTCATCTAACTTTCCAGGCCCTCTAGGATCCGGGATTGCTGCCTCCCTAACCTATCTCCCCCCCCCCCCCCCACCCACCCCACACACACCCCTACACACGCCCCACCCCCCAGCCCCCTGCCCAGTCACATTCCCTTGAACTTTCTAGGGTCTGGTATATTCAGCTTGCAGTACTTAAACTTGCCATACCAGGCACTCTCTCTTTACTCCAGGCCTTCCTTCACACAAGCTCTTCTAGAATATTCTTCTCCCCACCTTTTCCTTCCCTCCCCTACATTTCTTCATCTGGTTGATTCCTGTTCAATGTTCAGTTTTCACATTAAATATCACTTACCCAGAGAGGACTTACATGAGCCCCAGAAGTAAGACCAAGCCACATGCTAGATGCTCACACAGCATCCTATGTCTCCTCTTCATTGGGAATCTTCTCACTTACTTGTTTTTCTGCCTAGATCCTAAGATTACAGACAGTGTATCTCTTGTTCAATGTTGCATCCTAGTACGAAGAATAGTGCTAGCTGAATAGAATTGAAATGTCACCACATTTCATTCAAATGTTCAGAAACTCTTTCCTACTTACAATGACTTCAGGCTGTAAAGACACTATGTTTCAAATGAGTGCTTTGGGATCACTGCTTTTAAGATAAAATTTACAATTGCAGAAATACTGTACACAAGAGTTTCATAGTCTCTAACTCAGTGCAATTTATCTTAAATAAAATTACTTACTTCCCCTACCATAACCTTATCCCCTGCCTCTGCCCTGTCTACCACCCTCACTCCTCATTTGTGGCCTGTGGCTTATGGGACGTGAGTGGAAGGAAGGGAAGTAGTCATGACCACCAACATAACCACCACCAATTACTCTACTACCCAGTAATAAATTGTTGCCGTTTTAGATAAATCATCACTGTCCTTCCTACTAGAAGAAAAGGTTCCAACACTGACGATCGTCTAGCAAATCTGAGACAGCTTCAACAGATCGACAAGCAACCCAAGACAGCTTCAACAGATCGACAAACACATACACATTATGTGTATGCAGACTTGCCAGCCATTCATGAAGCATTTCAGAGGATACCCCTGCCCTCCAATCACATTTCCCCCTCTCTTGACTAAAATGCTCCAGGTAGACCTTGGTCCTTGAGCAGTAGTTCTCACGTTTTCCAGTGCATCGGAATCACAGGGAGAAAACACAGATTGCTAGGCCCCACCCCCAGAGTTTCTGATTCAACACTGAAAATTTGCATTGCTAAGTTCCCAGATGATACTGGTACTGCTGGTCCAGGAATTACATAGTGAGACCCTCCCACTCAGGAAGGTTTTTGGCTCTGGTTGTGAATGAGATTCACCTGTGGAGCTTTTTTAACATCGCAAAGTTTGAGTGAGGCCCAGACTTCTGTATTTTTTAAGTAGAGCACAAGACATGCTTTGCATGGCCAAGGTTGAGAATCATGTACATGTATTTATTCCTATTTAAAAGCAGTGGTCCCTACAAAGGTCTAACACCTTGAATTGGAACCAGTGATTTACATGCTAATATGAATGAGCTTCTGAGCTTTCCTGAGAGAATTTAATGAAGAGAAAGGGAGTGAATATTAAAGATCCCATGCCGAGAGGGATGTGTGAATGAGACACAACCAGGGGAGGGAAATTGAGGCAGCCAAAACCAGTCTTTACTCGCTGTATCAAGTGGGTTGCCCAATCTGTGGAAGCCCCATGCAGGAGGTACACTTGAAGCTACAATGGCAGCCACTTCCTTGGAGGCTCTCACTACCCTGGACTTTGCTTCTTGTAAGCTCCCCTGCTGTGACTAAGACCATCAAAATGGACATGTGGAAAATTCAGCTATTTAGATATTTTGACAAGACCCCCTGAATACCACTTAGTCTATGACATGGGAAAGCTCTTCCCCAACCTAAACATCACTGTCCAGAGAAACACTGACAAGCATCCCCATATGAATGTGGTCGTTGAACTCCCCCTGTACCTAGGAGTAAAGTAAGACTTCAAGCTTCACTCTTTTCACTAGAACAATCAACGTGTCTCATGAACAGAGAAAATTCAGCCAGATATTCACCCATCTGCTTTCTAACCCCAGTTGAAGTGGGTGGTAGGAGAAAGGAGGCAATGTTTTTTCTAGTTTCTCCTCCC
This sequence comes from Cephalopachus bancanus, assembly GCA_027257055.1. NCBI lineage: Eukaryota > Metazoa > Chordata > Mammalia > Primates > Tarsiidae > Cephalopachus > Cephalopachus bancanus. Next base: position 16,823,874 of record JAPVLO010000002.1, read on the forward strand.
AAGTGCAACCTCTGAGTCTTACTGCCTCTTGACAATGTAAGACCTATTTGCTTAGTCTTTTCATGGCTTTAAGCTGGCTCAGTCTTCTAACGGAATTGCTCTCATTGTTCCCAGGACAGCGATTTCTGACAATGAACTCCAAATTTACTAGAGAGCTTCCATTCTTAAACTACAGCGTCTCATCCTAGGGCAGAGCCTGGTAAGAAGGGGATTGAGATTTCCAGCTGAGGTTGGTGGGACAGGATGCTGTGTGGAACTGGGTGTGAGGGTGTTTGCCAAATGTGTTTCCCTTAACCCTGTGTTGTTCTGAGTATGACTAGACAGAGGCCTGATTCCTGATCTATAGAAAAAAATAGGAGGCCCTGGAAGGAGCTGGGATGAATGATGGTGGGGGTGGGGGAAGACAGTGTAAATTCCCTCAGTTGCTGGGGAGGTCAGACAGAGAAATGTATAGGAGAAGAGCCCTGGGAAGCAGGAGGCCCAGTCTCCCTGTCACTGGCTGAGCAACCTTGGAAAAGTGGTGCCTCCTCTCTGTGCCTCAAATGCCTCCATAAAGTGAGGAGATGGGACCAAATAATTCTGCCCAGACCCAACGTGTTATGATTCCACAGTCATGTGAACTGAACCACTGTTGAGCCTCTTACCTTAAACTACAATAAGCAGTTGCTAAAACTGCTTTATGCTGAGGAAAAGATATTTCATCTGTAGTACTGGAGTTAATTTATAAGCGACAAGAACTCCAGAACCCTCCAAATGAAAATCTCTCTCTATCTCTCTCATACCAGCTCATGTTAAATGAAGAAGGATTTTCTAAACAAGGCATTATATGATGGATTCGATTTATGAACTTTAACTAGCATAACTTTAACATCATGATCCCTAAATACTACCATGAGCCCTTATTACCAAATACAGGACATGTAAGTGAGAGAGCACAAAAAGGAAGCAAGCCTTCCTCCAGGGGTAGAGTTAAATTTCCCCACCTTGAGTGTGGGCTGGTTTAGTGACTAGCTTCTAACAAAGAGTATATAAAGGGGGAGAAAGAGCTTTACCATAGGCAGACCCAGCAGATACCAACTTAATAAGTGACTAAGGTTAACGTTACCAGTCGTCAGTCATGCTGAGGTAACATATCTGTGGTAGAATGTAATAAGAAGGCTGTTTCATCTCTGATATTCTTCCTAAAAACACATAGCCCCTGATTAATAATAAGAAAACACAAGACAAACCCAAATTGAGGGCCATTCTATAAAATCCTTGACCAGCAGTCTTCAAAACTGTCAAGGTCATAAAAACAAGACTGAGAAACTATCGCAGAACAGAGGACACAACAGAGACATGATGAATAATGTAGCAGGGTGTTCTGTACTGGAATCTGACACAGAAAAAAAGACATTAATGGAAAAACTGGTGAAATCCAGATAAAGTTTATAATTCAGTTAACAGTAGTATACCAGTGCTAATTTCTTAATTTTGATAAATGTACCATAGTTATACAAGTTAACATTAAAGGAAGCTGGTTAACTGTATATCTGACAAAGGCCTAACATCTAAGATCTACAAGGAATTCAAATGTGCTGAAAAGAAAAAAATCAACAGTCCTATTAAAAAGTGGACAAGTCAGGCTTGATGGCTCAGCCTGTAATCCTAGCGCTTTGGGAGGCTGAGATGAGTGGACTGCCTGAGCCTGCAGGTTCGAGACCTGCCTGGGCAACTTAGCGAGACCTCATCTCTACAATAATTTTTTTAAAAAAAAACTAGCCGGGAGTGGTAGCGCGTACCTGTAGTTCCAGCTACTTGGAAGGCTGAGGCGGAAGGATCACCGGAGCCCAGCAGGTCAAGGCTGCGGTGGCCGGGAGCGGCCACTGCACTCCAGTCTGGGTGACAGAGTGAGACTCCAACTCAAAAAAAAAGAAAGTGGGCAAAAGAAATGTATAGACACTTCTCAAAAGAAGACATACGGTACCTGATGGAAATCTTGCAACATACATTTGTGTATCATATAAAGATACCACTCTGTTTCTCTTTTTAAAAAAAGAAGACATACAAGCAGCCAACAGATACATGAAGAAAATACTCAGGCTCACTAATCATCAAAGAAATGCAAATCAAACCCACACTGAGATACCACCTAACTCCAGTCAGGATGGTCATCATCAATAACTCAAAAAACAACAGATGCTGGAGAGGATGCAGGGGAAAAGGAACACTAAAACAGTACAGCAATTCCTAAAAGATCTAAAAATCGACCTTCCATACAATCCTGCAATCCCCTTTCTGGGAATAAGCCCAGAGGAACTCAAATCACTCTATGAAAAAGGTACCTGTACATGCATGTTTATTGCAGCATTATTCACAAAAGCAAAAACATGGAACCAACCATGCTGTCCATCAAAAGAAGACTCGATTTTTTTTTTATGTGAACCATATACATGATGGAATATTACACGGCCATAAAGAAGGACATTATGAATTTCACAGCAACTTGGATGGACTTAGAATCTATAATACTCAGTGATCTATCACAGAAATAAAGAACTGAGTACCACATGTTCTCACTCATAAGCGAACCTTGAATGATTATCATAATAAGAGATTGGCAGTAGTGGGAAACTGCCAGGGGAGTGGGGGTGGGATTGACAGTTAAGGGAAACTGCTAGGGGAGGGAGGGGCACACCTCATCACCAAGGTACCTGCATAATGACCATTTCTATATCTAACCCTGAATTGTAACCCACATCTTTAAAATAAATAAATAAATAAATAAATAAATAAATAAAAAATTTAAAAATAAAGAAAGTTGGCTGAAGGATACATCAGAATTCCCTCCACTTATTTTATTTTCGCAACTCTCTGTAAAGTTAAAATCATTTCAAAATAAAAAGTTTTAAAAAATAGACTGCACATTGGGTGGGCAAAGTCATTCATGCCAAAAAATGTGTCAACTAGTGATGAATATGTAAGTGATATCTTTACAGATGTAAGATTTGAGATTTGTCCATCAGAAACCCAAATTAAATGTCAATAAAAATCAAGGCATCACTCTTTGTTTTACTATTTACTAAATTAGACTATAATCTCTATGCTTTCTCCCCATCACTCGATCCCCATCACCTAACTCAGAATAGACATTCAGAAATGTGTTGAGTGAATGAATGATGTTATTCTAGGCATGTCCAAAGATAACTGAATAAATTCAATCCCTGCCTTCTTGGAACACACAATCTAAGAGGATGTAATTATATAAATATTTATGTATACAGTATCTATATGTCAACATAGTTCTATCTTTATTTATATATAAATTTAAGAAACCTAAGATTTCTATATAAAATCTAAGAGAATTCATTTATATAACACCCACATACACACACACACACACACACACACACACACACACACACAGAGAGAGAGAAATCACAATATTCAGCCAATCTGAGGAAAAGTGAATGCTATGTCAGGAGGGATCGTTGCCTATTTTTATTCACTTCTGTATTCTTAGCACCTAGCATAGGTTTGGCACTAGCAGACTCTCAGCAAATATTTGTTCAATGGATGAATGGATCAAGCCTCCTAAGCCAGCCAAGGGGATGTACCTTCCAGAGCCTTCCAGGGTTAGTGTGTAGGAAGAGTGAAGTTGCTGCAGAGAAGCCCTCAGTCTTCCCAGCCTCAAGGCAAGTTGGCATGGCTGTGTTTGTGCTCAATGTTCTCCTGAGATGCCTTAAAGATTCTCCCATTCGGCCTTCAATGACCTTTCAGAATCCACATTCTGCACAAAGGTCTGACTGTGTTTTAACCCAAGAGAAAAAAAGAAAAAGAAAGAAAGAAATACCACATCGGAAATGTCTCCACACACTCATTTCCACATTGCAATTTGTGTTGACTTGCTGAAGAAATTCAACGGAACTGGACACCCCTTTGCAGGGAGAAACTTTAAATGACAGCCCCCAAGCAAAAATGTCAGAATGAGTCCCTTTACCCTTCTGAGCTACCAAATCGTATCTCTCTGGAGAAGGACTTCTCTTGTGGGCAGCCCCAGAGGTGCAGGAGCTGTTCCAGGGGCATTTATGTCCACCTTCCTATGAGCTCTTAACTCAAGCATAACTCTGGACAGAGCATGGATAATTTCTCCACTTCAGAAACCCTCAAAGTATAGCCGCGGGTTACAAAGATGAAACACAATTGTGTACAGAGAAATCTTTCTGAGAAGCCAAAGGTAATTAATTAACGTGTGCCTTTTTATGCTGCAGAATCCCAACCTCAAACGTTTCTGTTGTTCTCCTCCGGGCACTGCCCATTATGTAGGTCTACAGTTGAAATAAAGAGTATTCTCTTCACCTTGCCAGTATAGTTAATGGGGGATGGGGAAATTATGTTAGTGAGCTAAGGTCTCCCTTACCTGCATGGTAGGAAAACGGAGAGAATCCAGTGAAAGAGTTTGTCTCTGGGACAGATCTAATGACTACAACCCACATGCTCATTTCACTACACACTAATGTCTTTTTTTGTTTTTACAGAGGTAGGGTCTCTAAACTCCTGGACTCAAGAGATCCTCCCACTTCAGCCTCCTAAGTAGCTAGAATCATAAGGACTTGCCAGCATACCCAACTACATGTTAATGTCTTTTGATGATGGTGACCTTCAAGTGACCATCAGCTTCTTCATGTCTGAAATGAGGAAGGGACAGATGGTTTTGTGGGAACTTGCTGCCCCAAGTAGACTATTTTCTGGACAGAATCCTGAAGCTGATCATCACCTGGTTGAGTTCATGTTTGTACCCAATGTCTTACCTCTGCTCATTCCTCAAGTACAATCCCTAGTTGCAAAACGAGCCCCTATTTTTCTTATTCTAATTAGCTTAGTGATCATTCTTCCCCATTATAGTATGTCTATCCATTATAGGCACTTTTCCCTGTAAGAAAAAAAAATCTCCTATCTGCTGCCAGGCTCAGATATAGTCTATTTAGTTAGACCAAAAATGAACAGGAGGCCAGGACTTTGGTAACTAGGCACTGGGAAGCTGGCATCCTCCCTCCTGAGGTGATCAGCCACTGACAAGCACATGTTTCACTGCTGGCATTCCACAGACAACTGCACACCCGGATCAAAGTGCTGGAGATGAATCAGACTCAGGCAGCACATTCATAAAACTCAAAGCCCAGGGGTGGGTGGTCAGGCCCACAAACCACGAATTCTAATACTGGATCTCATTTCAAATCCTCCCCTTCCCTTTACTACATATCATTAAGCAGGCTACTCAACTCTTCTGTGCCTCAGTTTCTCATCTATAAAATCTGGATAACAATCATACCTACCATGAGAAGATTAAATGAATTAATATACACAAAACTTATAAAAATAATGCTTGACACATGGTAGGCACTTAATAAAAGTTATTATTATGAAATACTATATGTTATTATATACTATTACATATGTAGTAGATGCTATAAATACTATACAGTATAAGTATATAGTACACATATACTATATAGTATATACTGGCATAGCATATAGCCCATATGTAGCATATTATTATGTGAGGTGGGACCCAAAAAAAAACAGGAATTAAGCCGGGCTTGGTGGCTCAGCCTGTAATCCCGTGCCTTTGGGAGCCCGCGGGTTCGAGACCTGCCTGGGCAGCGAGACCTCATCTCTACAATAAATCAAAAAAATCAGCCGGGCGTGGTAGCGCATGCCTGTAATTCCGGCTACTCGGAAGGCTGAGAAGGAAGGATCGCCGGAGCCCAGCAGGTCAAGGCTGCAGTGGCCGGGAGCGGCCACTGCACTCCAGTCTGGGCAACAGACTGAGACTCCAACTCAAAAACAAAAAACAAAACAAAACAAAAAAACCAGGAATTATCTTTTGGAAGGCAGTAGTACAGGTTTCCCCCACTAGGTAAGTGTTCTGGGCAGCATCAGTGTACGAGTTAGCATAGTTATGAGAGGTTGTGTTTGGCTTCAGTGAATTTTGGGGTAGGGGAGATTCTTTCTATATGTTTGCCCATGTTATGATGGGTGATTTACGAGTGTCCCTGCCCACACCATGCTGAGTGTTCAGCAGTTTTTGACCAAAACAGCATGACACCTGTGCCCCACCCTCCCTTTTCACCTATCTCACATCGAGCAACTTTTTTTGTTTTTCCCAGATTTAAAAAGTCTTCAAAGGGAAACATTTTGCCAATGTGGAAAAGGTGAAATGAAAAATGGCAGAAGCACTAAACGGCATCAACGTTGATGAGTTCAAAAACTGTTTTGAGCAGTGGAAAAAGCATCTCAGTAAGTGTATCGCATCAAACAGAGAGTACTTTGAAGGTGACTGAAGTGTAAACATGTAAGAATACACAACTTTTTATAAATTCTGAGGTTTTTGGGGGTCTCCCTTCACATACATTACCATTAAAATGATTCTATATTATTATTGCAATGTTCTGTAGTCACACCACAGAAAGGGTACTTGTTTTTGACAAGGTGAGTTGAAGAAAGATATCAAAAACAGCATAATAATCACTACTTGTTGAAGGCTCAAAAGTCTTTAAGCTCATAAGCATGATTTAATACAGTTCTCACAAAACCCATTGAGTAGACAATATTTGCCATCTTTTGGTTAGGAAAACTAATCCTCAGAGAAACTTGCACAGCAGTTTGTGGTGGAGCCAGGATTTGCACCAAGGTTGGATTGTTCAACCTACCAGTGTTCGTTCTTAACCACTGGGCCTTATTCCTCAGGATGTGCGACTTTTAATGCAAATCAGAAGGGCAGGAAAAGTGCCAAGTGAGGGAATTCGGATGGGGAGAGGCATGGTGGCCTCCATATCCAGGGACCAAGGCCAGGGCAAAGGGGCTCATCAAGCACGAGAACCCTTAAGACCCCTCCACACTGCACAGTCTTACCTAGGTTGGTGCCAGGCCCATGTCCCACGCAGCCTTCCCTGTCCTAACCCTCCACGCACAAGTCACAAACAAATGTAAGTCCCAGAGGACAAGTAGAGATATCTGTGCTCAGTCACCAGAGTTGGTCATACTTGGGGTGGGAAGGGGCGGGAAGCCATCCCCCTCCTTCTCATCTCTCTCCTTCACACATTCTCCCACTTCTTTTTGTCTCCTGGAAGGTGAGATCCCAATGGCCTTGACCTGCTCTGAGTCCGATGAACCTGACTCACTGGCCTTGGGGAAGAGACAGAGAGCACATCAGGGAAAGTTCCCAGCAGCACGTGAGGTTGCCCAGAAGAGAGTGAAGGAGCACACTAGCTGCGGGGAGAACCAGGAGCTTCTCACTATTGGCCAGGACAAGCCTGCTTCCTCCAGCAGCCATCCCCAATGGCGGTCTTCTCACCTCCACGATACAGCTGTGCCCCAGCTGTGCACCCTGCCCAGACAAACAAGGGCAGGGTGCACAGGTGGGGCAAAGTAGTCAAAACCCAACACCTCTGCTTTCATTCATTTCTACCACAGGGAGGGAAGTGCAAAGAGAGAGCCTAGATACCTGAAGACTCTTCCCTTGCCAAGAAATTCAGACCCAGAAGAGATGATAACGCAAATGCTAATAAAATCATCTTCAGAGCAACCCAAGAGATCATCATGCAGGCATTCATCCATCCAAAAACACATTTACTGAGAACATACTCCATGCCAGGCACTGGCTAGAGATAACAGAAACCCCACCTCCCAGTGAGGGAGGCTTCTGAGTAAGCAAATGTCATAAGACCACAGGATTCATGCTGTGATACAGGAGACAAGGAGTGCTATAGAGAACAGAAGAGGGGTTCAATCAGCTCGGGGAGGACGGATGTGGGCAGGAGGCAGTGGTCCCTGAGTTGAGCCAAGAAGAGGAAGTGGGAGTTGGATTCAACCAAGGGTAGGCGCAGAATAATGCCGCCTCTGGAGGAAAAGTTGGAAATGGGTGTTTATACAGACGCTTGTGGTTACAGAAATTGAAGGAACGCCCATCCGACTGCCTTTATTTTTCTCTAGAGGAATGGAAGAGGTTGTAGAGGAGAGAAAATTTGAAAATCAACTTTTTAGGAGATGAGGGGAGCTGGAAAAGGAGCTGACAAGGTGTTAGGATGTGGATAGGATTTGATGAAATTGATCCCCTGGGGTAGCAGTGTTAGGAGGTGGGGCTTAGTGGGAGGTGTTTGGGTGAATGGCTTGGTGCCCTTCTCCAGACAGTGAGTGAGTTCTCAGTTCTTGGTTCTGAGAGAAGGGATTAGTTTTCGTGAAAGTGGATTGTTATAAAGCAGGATGCTCCTGGGGTTTAGTCTCTCTTCTTCCCGTGTGCCCACTGCCCCTTTGACCTTCTCTGCCATGTTTTGGGCAGCAGTAAAGACCTTACTAGAGGCTGAGCAGATGCAAGAGCCATGCTTCCTGTACAACCTGCAGAACTGTGAGCTCAATCAACCTCTTTTCTTTGTAAATGGCCTGGTCTTGGGTATTTCGTTATAGCGACACAAACGACTAAGACACCAGGGATGTAAGTCACCTGCACGGGACTCTCCACATCAGTATCCTCTTCCTAACGCAGGATACAGTTGGGATTCTGATTATTTTCTCTCTTTTGAATGGTTTTGGCAGAAGAAATGCTCTGTGCTATGTTAGAAAAGAAAACAGTTTCATAAAACATTTTGTGTGAGTTACCGCATCTGATCAACCCCATTTTACAAATGAAGAAGCTGATGTACAGGAGGGATAAGTGACTTGCCCCGTGTCACACATCTAGGCAAATGAAAACCTAAAGAAGGTGAGAGACTCGTTCCTCCAGCATCAGGCTAATGAGAAGAAGGGGAATTAAACACAAATCTTCCAATTCCACATCCTAAGTTTTGTACTGTGAGTCAGGAGACCTCCCTTGGGTCTCAGGTCTGTAACTAACTTGAAGCGTGAGCTTGAATGAGTCACTTAATTTCTCTGGGTCATCAATGTCCTTGTTTGTAAAACGAGTCTACAAGTCTCTCTGAATTCCTTTCTTAACCCTGCTTTGCACAGAGCCCTGTGTCAGTGTCTTAGAAAGGAACTTACACCACATTATCCCTTTTCCTTAAGCATTCCTTGTTTAGGGCAGATATGACTAGAGAGTCAAGAATTGCCACCTGGGATCTAACCTGTAACCGGCTAGCCCAGGAATGTGGCTTTGACAGGAAATAGCCTACGTTTACACAACCCCAGAAGGTTTGGGAATTCTTTTACACACACATATTTGTCTTAATAATTTATCCACGTAGAATCCTTGCATGGAATGATAGCATATAGCAAGTATAAAAGACCAAAAATTAATTCTATGACCAACTAACTTGTGCCCTGGGTCATGGCCTCCTCATCTCACTCAGAACCAGTTTATTCAGCTGGTAATCAGAATGGATGATCCTTAAAGTTCATCATACTTTCAATGTCTACTACAAACCTTAACTCATATAAGCAGCTGCCTTCTTCACCTGTCTGTGTGATCTTCCAGTAAGCAGTTCTAACTTAACATGTCCAAAACAAAATTCTCGATTTTCCCACCAGACCAGCTCTTCCTGCAAAGGGCAAGCACAGAAGGCAGAATCAGAGACAGGTATGGAGACAGAGATCCACAGTGAAAGTAGACTGAGGGACCATAAGGCCAGCAACAGGGGTACAGTGAAATAGAGACTAAAAGCATGAGGCAAGTGGATCCAGACGCATAGATGACACAGAGGTGGGTCAGCACCCGAGCAAATGGAAATGCAGGATTCTGATCACAAAGTCCTTTTAGTACCTTGCCATTCAAAGGGTGGTCCTAGGACCAGCAACATCTACTAGAAACTTGCCAGGAATATAGAATCTCGGGTCTATCCAATTCTACTCCATCAGAATCTGCATTTTTAACAGGCCCCTCCGGTGATTTGAAGGCACATGCAAGTTTGAGACACACTGCTTTAGAACAGGCTTTGGTGAATTTCCACACAACAGTAGACTCCGGACACACACCAGGTACTCTGGTGGGCATCTTCACATCTGTGATCTCATTTTACCCTCATAATAATCATACAATGAAGATATCCTTTTTGTACCCATTTTTCAGATGAGAAAATTGAGGCTCATGGTCACAGTCACACACCAAGTGAATAACAGAGCTGGAATTTGTTCCCAAACCAATTAGCCTCAAACTCTATTTATTTCTACTGGCATTTCAGGAGAAATCTGTCTTAAGGGCCTGAGAGAAGAGTAGTTCGACCAAGGTTGTTAGAGAAACTGCTGTTGGAGTCATTCTGAAGGCTAGGAGGAGGGATCCCATATCAGAGGGTGTTACAGCAAGCAGTGGAACAAGGCTCTGATGGAAGGGAAGGCGACAGTCATGAGCAGGTAGGTTTACTGTCCTGCCATGCGATGCTACCAGAGCCTTCTGAGGGTGTGGCAAAGCTGGCCTGAATTCATTTCAGGAAAGAAGTCCTTCCTGTTATAACAGGGGACGCGTAGCGGTGGCTCTAGCCGTGCCATGCTGCCCTAGCTAAGACCCTCCCCTTCACACCCCCACCTCAGTTAGCTGCAGTGGTGTGTTATCCTTCTGTCCGTTCCGTTCGTTCAGTGAAATGTCAGTGTGGGAGCAAACCGAGAGTGAATGTGTCGTTCATTTGCTAATTAGTCAGGTACCACTTAACCACTCTCGTGTGTGATTTGTGCCCTCGTATGTGTGTCATTTGTTATTTAACTTTTCCTTTATTGGTGGTTGGTCTCCCCACTCGATTCTTATTTTAGTTCCATGTGGGCCAGGATGGTCTTGTATTTAATCAGATTCCCCAGAGCACAGGGTGGACACACAGGGCATATTTAATAAGTGTTTGTTGATGGACTCCTTTTCTAGAGAACAAAAGCAGATCCTTCCATCCCTCAGTGCGCCACCAGGGACAGCAGTTGGGCTGGGGATGAAAATTCCTGAGAGCTAAGTGGGTCCATCCTGTGGGCTGCCCTGATGGTCCCTTCCTCGCCCAGTTGAGTCCTCCCATCTGGGGCTCAGGGAATCCCTGATGGGCTTCACCCTCCTCTTTCATCTTCATGGGAAACGGCAACTGTACCACACGTGGGTGTGTGGTGTGAAGGCACTAGGTGGGGGGCTCCTCCCAGCTGCTATTTTGCTGTGTTGTTTTCCTGCTCCTTCCTGATAAGATAAGATCTGGACAGGCCTGTGGTTCTCTCCCACCAGCCCTCAAAGGCAACAAGCAAGCTAAGTTCCCATTTCTCAAGCGCCTGCACAGAACCTCACCCCATGTCAGTATCTGCCATGAGATCCTGGTCACTTGAACGCAGCAGCAAAAGCAGCTTCCCAGAACATGGGGCAAGATCAATGCCTCTAAGCTTCCCTTTCTTCTCTCAGGATCTCCAGGCAAGTTCACTTTCTTCTCTCAAGATCTCCAGGCATCACGTTTTTTTAAGCCAGTCCTCTTTTGATGGACAGCATGGTTGGTTCCATGATCTTGCTATTGTGAACAATGTTGCGATAAACATACATGTGCAGGTATCTTTTTTATAGAGTGATTTGAGTTCTTCAGGGTATATTTCCAGGAGGGGATTGTGGGGTCACATGGAAGGTCGATTTTTAGAGCTTTTAGGAATCGCCACACTGATTTCCATGGAGGCTGTACTAGTTTACACTCCCACCAACAGTGTAGAAGTGTTCCCTTTTCGCCACATCCTCTCCAGCATCTGTTATTTTTTGAGTTATTGATAATGGCCATTCTGAATACACAATGGAATACTACGCACCCATAAAAAAGAACAAAATCATGAATCTCACAGCAACCTGGATGGAATTAGAGTTTATAATACTGAGTGATCTCTCACAGAAACAAAGATCTGAGTATCACATGTTCTCACTCATAGGTGGACCTTGAACAATTACCATAATACTGTAAGAAAAGGATGAACAGTGGTGGGGAACTATGGGCAGGGAGGGGACGGGAGGTGGGATTAACGGTAGTCAATATCTGTCTGGGGAAAGGGGGGCACACCTCATCAACAAGGGTATCCATACAGTGAATATTTGTATACCTAAACCTTAACTGTACCCCACAATTTTAAAATAAAAAAATATATTAAGAAAAGAAAAAGATCTCCAGGCAAAACTGATTTGCATGTGCGGCCAACTAGGCACCTCCCATCGGGAGACTTGAAGCCAGAGGCTGCTGCTGGATATGCTGCCATGTTCCCCAGCAGGAGGGGGTAGGGAGGGAGAAGCATTTAACCAGAAACTGTGCTGGTCTTTGGGGAACCTGGAGAGAAGGGAGCAGGCTGCCCTGGAGAGACAGAAGGAGAATAAATGAAAGAGAAAAAAAAAAAAGAATTCATGGTTATGGGCACAAACCCTGCTACCCGGTTCTGAAATGGGATTCCAGTTGCAAGAAGCCCTGAGATATGAATTAACTCCTCTGTAACCCAGGTGGAAGCCCAGGTGCAATGGCACCTGCCGTGTTCAGTCCAGAATTAGCCTTGCTCAACATAGCCCTGTGACTGGCTTGCTGTCACTGGTGACCTCCCTCAACTCCCTTAGAGGAAACCTAATTTTGATCACTCCTTCTTCCTCTAAAACTTCTTCTCCTTCATTCTTCTTCAGAACCCCTTATTTTTTGTAAACGGACAACTGACAATACTTTGAAACCCGTGTTTACTTAGAAGTCAGAGGAAGTGAGTATAAAAGCCAGCACTGTAAATAGAGCGTGGAAGGATAGAGGGTAAAAGAATTAGAGCCTGTAAGTTCCTACATATGAACAAGTTCTGTTCTATGAGTGAGTCCATAAGTTCAGTTTGTTCGGAAGTCCAACAAAGTTAGCCTAGGTACCCAGCTAACACAATCAGCTATATGGTACAATGCTATAATAAGTTTATAACAATTTTCACACAAATAATGTAAAAAAAAATCCAAAAAAGAAAACATTTTTAATCTTACAGTACAGTACCTTGAAAAGTACAGTCGTACAGTACAGTATACCAGACATGTGAACTAACTCACATGATTGGACATGAGAATGGGCATTCACCTCTTTACAAGTTTGCAACTTGAAGGCTCATATGTAGGGGACTTACTGTATTTAAAAGCATCATGCCCTTCTGACTTAGGTCTCAGAGACAAGGCTGGGGAGAGAAAGAGAGAGACTGAAGTCCCTAATGTATCTCCTAGTGTGCAAAATTGGAAAATAATGCTATTAACTCAATAGAAAACTTCTGTACACTTCCTGGCAGTCCAGGGAAAAAGGAAAGTGAGATGATTTAGAGGAGGCTGATATGGCTGGTGGCCCCATGTGAACCGGGGACGGCCTTTCCCAGTGGCCAGCCCTACAGCCTCCCAAGAGACATCTACATTAAATAAGTGAGAGAAGCAGGCCTCCAGAACGGAAGTCCACTGCTCACGGACCTGGAAGAGAAGGGTGTGGCAGCCCTGGGGGGTGGGGTAGGAGACATTAAGAGGAACCAGAGGCTTGGTGGCTCAGCCTGTAATGCCGTGCCTTTGGGAGGCTGAGGTGAGTGGATTGCCTGAGCCTGCGGGTTCGAGACCTGCCTGGGCAGTGAGACCTCATCTTACAATAAATCAAAAAATTAGCCGGGCATGGTAGCGCACGCCTGTAGTTCCAGCTACTTGGAATGCTGAGGTGGAAGGATCGCCGGAGCCCAGCAGGTCGAGGCTGCGGTGGCCGGGAGCGGCCACTGCACTCCAGTCTGGGCAACAGAGTGAGACTCCAACTCAAAAAAAAAAAAAAGAAAAAAAAGAGGAACCAGAGGCCCAGAGTTTAGAAATACTGTTGAGTGTCACAGCTCCTTTGTTGCTAAGTTCAAGAACAAAGGATATATTTCATTCTGGGAAGCCTAGAGTGTCTTTGCCTGTTAAGAAAGAAAAACTTGAAGGGAATAGGGAAGGGAAAGCTGGGGCACTGCTGAGAATAGAGCCTGGTTGGGGAATGGGGTTGGACAGACTGGGTCCTCACTTCCTTTCCTGGCCTCTGGATATAACAAACTGAGCCTCAGCTAGCTCTCTCTCTCTCTCTCCCCCCTTCTGTCTCTCTGTCTCTCTCTCTCATTCTCTGTTTCTTTCTGTCTCTCTCTCTGTCTCTCTTTGTCTCTCTTTCTGTCCCTGTCTCTCTCTGTCTCTGTCTCTCTGTCTCTGTGTCTCTGTCTCTGTCTCTCTCTCTCTCTCTCTCTCTCTCTCTCTCTCTCTCTCTCTCTCTCTCCCTCCCTTGTTCTGGGTTATGTTATGACATTTAATCCTAGGTAGATGTGCCTCTCACCTGGGGTCCCTAAGCATATACATCCCAGACCTCAGGGGACTGTGGTTTCCTGAGGTCAGGTCAGAAGAACACGTCTGAAAAGTCATTAGTCATGCAATGGAATGAAATGAGTTGGGGTACTTTAGGCAGATCCAGGGCATGCCATGGTTCTAGTTTAATACCCACACCTGCTCCCAGCATACCTGGGAACCCTCAGGATGTCCAGAAGTTGTCTTCCCAGGGCAGAATAGTGTGAGCATTAAGAGCACAGGCTTGGGGGTCAGAGCCCCGATGTGCATCCAGGCTTCACCACTTTGTGACCTTGAGAAAGCAATTTGACTTGTCTAAACCTCATTTTCTCATATGAAGAAAAGGGATAATAGTCCTCAATAGGACTAAATGAGATACTACATAGACCAAGCACAGTGCCTGGGCAGATCACTCAAATAACTAATAGTCATCTTATTTGTGCTAGTACTGAGATTATCATTGTTATCCTCCAGATCAGGCACTGCCCTGGGTCTGCAATGAATTCTCTTAGAGTCGATGTTTGAGGAAGCAGCCAGTCTCCCAGCTCTTCCCAGAGTTCCCATAAGCTATTGAGGATGCCTGTGTTCGCCCAGTTTGCCGAGTTTAGCTTAACCTTCAGGAACTCAGGCCCTGGTGCACATGGCCTAATATTCTGAAGAGAGTCTGGTGACTCTAATACTCCTGTCTTATGTCCCTAGGTCTGAGCTCTTTTAGTACTGAGAGACTCACTACGATGATATTCCTCTGTCAACATTTTATCAGCTCTGCCCAAAAGATGTCAAATGATGCTACCCAGCAGTTCTGACTAGGCTTCTGCCAGTCACTGCTTCACATGGCTGCGTTTGCTTCTCTTCTTCCTCTTCCTCTTCCTGTCCTTTCTTTGCTGATCTGGACTCAGCCTGGTATTCTTGTCACAAGGTCATCGCCTAGGTGAGCTCAGCTCAGCATGAAACAAAACAGCTCATCTGAAAGCCCCATGTGGTCTACACAGGGAGGGGGACAGCCCTCCTCAATCTCCTGTCTTATCTCAAGTGGGCTCGTTCAGTTCCATCTTGCAAAAGCCAGGCAGAAAGAATCAATGGGGAGCACAAGCTGCTGCTAATTCCTTGGGTGCTGGGTGGTCTGCAACCACTCCCCCATAGCATTGTCTAGGGGTTGACCACTCAGCTTTAAAAGACGTCTAGGCACCCTCTGTTTTCAAAAGGCTCACCTGTTTGTTATGCTTTGAGCTTGGTTTTTAGATCCGTTTGGGTGTTCTCCAGAGGAGAGCCAGTCTGCTTTGGCATGTAACCGTTCTCTCACCCACACCCTCCTCCCTACCCAAGCATCTTGCCTCCCTGGTTCACGCATCTGGAGTGTTTTCATGTTCTTGGGCCATGGGGCGTATTTTATAAACACACGGTCAGTTTACACTGCCTGGGAACTTAGGGGATTTCCTCTCTGTGGGAAACAGCTGTGAGGAGCTTGACCAACCTTTGCTTTGTGGAGAATAAGACGTCGCCTCTGATCAGCCACATGCGGCAGCTGCACTGGCTGGTTCCTGTTGTTATGCCTGAGGATTCGCCCAGAAATCTGAGCTAAGAAGGGAAGCTCATTATGCACTCCCCCCGGTTTCCAGTTTAATTGCTCATAAATGACTCTGCATGCTGCAAAACTCCGTATCTGTTCACCTTCATGCCAGCAGCACCTTCAACCAGCTGACTGCTGTGGGCCTCTAAGACCACAGAATTATGGAATCGTAAAGCTAGAAGAGACTTCAAGAGAGTCATTCATTTAACACACTAGATGACTACTTGTATGCAAACCACTGTGCTTGGCATGGGTGGGTGAAGAAAGGCAAACAAGACCCAGCCCCCACCCTCAGTGAATTGACAGATGTCGGGCTCTGCCATCATCTCCACAAAGCCTCTGGGACCTTCTCAGGTGGGCTCAGATTGTCCACCTTTGTGGTCCCACATTTCTCTGCTGACCACTGTTATAGCACTTAGCATACTGCCAGCCGGGCTCGGTGGCTCAGCCTGTAATCCCGCGCTTTGGGAGGCTGAGATGAGTGGATTGCCTGAGCCCGTGGGTTCGAGACCCACCTGGGCAACTTGGCGGACTTCATCTCTACAATAAATCAAAAATTAGCCAAGCGTGGTAGCGCGCACCTGTAGTTCCAGCTACTTGGAAGGCTGAGGCGCAAGGATCGCCGGAGCCCAGCAGGTCGAGGCTGCAGTGGCTGGGAGCAGCCACTGCACTCCAGTCTGGATGACAGAGTGAGACTCCAATTCGAGAAAAAAAAAATACTGCCGTAAGGTGATCTTCATGTCTTTCCTCCCTATAGAATGTAAGCTTCCAGAAGGCAGAACCACCATGCTGGGTGACATTGAGAATCTGCGCTCCTATCATAAGGTTTTCATAGAGGGGAAATAAGATTAAGAGTAGAAATGCTATATTTATTAGCCACTTGGAGTAACCACCAAAACAAGATGAGGTTGATAGTTGCCCGAATCAGGAAGAACTGGAGAAGCCAGAGGGATGCCATCAATCTTGAGAGCCCACGAAGAAGTTGGCAAAAAAAATGCAAACATCTAATCTGTTGCTCTCTTGGCCCTTTGGCAAACCCTCCCTGCTATGTCTGGAGGAGACTGTTTTCTAGGGCTGCCAAAATAAAGTACCATAGATGGGGTGACTTAAACAACAGAAATTTATTTCCTCGCTGTTGTGGAGCCTGGAAGTCGAAAATCGAGGTGCTGGCAGGATTGATTTCTTCTGAAGCCCTCTCTTCTTGGCTTGCAAATGGCTACCTTCTCTTTGTCTTCTTACGGTTTTCTCCCTGTACCTATCTGTGTCTTAATCTCTTCTTATGAGGACCCTGGTCATATCAGATTAGAGTCTACCCATCTAACCTTATTTTACCCTTAATTACCCTTTAAAAACCTTGTCTCCAAACACAGTCACATTCTGGGGTACAGGGGGTTAGGACATCAACATATAAATCTGGGGAGGAGGGAGAACACAAGTATGCCCATAATAGAAGTCAACACTGGTACTCACAGAAGCTCCAGAGAGTTCCTGATAAAAGCCACAGCCAGTCAGCCCAGGAGCCAAGAAATGGGCCTTCCTTCTTGGCTGGCTTACAACCCTGAAGAGTCAAAGCTTCATCCAGCACTGGTGACCAAATCTAACTCTATTTTGCCACCATCACCTCCTGTAGGAGCCCTCTTGTCCCTCCCCCTCCCCAAGCACTGGTACTACCTGAGGTTTCTATATTTGAGCCAAAGGCAAGAGAAAGTGTCAATGTGGAAAAAAATAAAGAAACATGCCTCCCTTGGAACTCGGATGGAAGTGGCATTGATGGAGGCACTTTCCAAGAGGAACTACTGGCTTGCTTCCTAAGCACATAAGCAGAACATAGAAAAAAGGTCCAAATGCCCTGGTTAGATGGAAGAGAGCCAAGCCACCAACAAGCACCAGCAGTGGGATTCTGACTGCCAGCCAGAGCCATGGCGCTGCCAGACAGGAACCAACACACAGCAGAGAGAGAGAGAGAGCGGCCTGGCAGAGGATCAGCCTCCCATCTACACAGCTCTTGCTGCTGGCTTCTGCAGGGTCATGAGCCCTCAGCAGCCTCAGTTCTCGGGGCTGTTCTTCACTACCGGGTGCCAGTTGGCTAAGTGGCATATTGGAAAAGAACACAGGATGTGAGCTTCCAGATAAACCAGCTCATCATCGCAGCCAGAATTGGCTTAGAGTGGCTGCACAATGCCAAGACAGCAGGGGGGCCCATTGCTGATTCAGCACAGAGGATCCCAAGGACAGGCAGGTGAAAGAGTGGCTTGGGATGAAGCAGGCCCACAACAGACAACTAGAGTGGCCTCCAGATGCTCCAAGCCCAGCCATCCTACTGCAGTCCAGTTCTCCAGGAAAAGGGAAGTTCACGGCCATCTTCTCAGCTGCCCCTGAGCCCAGGTCTCAAGGTGCACAGTCCTGGAGGTACAAGTCCAGGGGCTAACTTGTCCAGGAGACATCAAGGATTGCTTTAAAACCATCCCAAACAATGCAGATGACCTGCTCCTCACTCTCGTCCTGACACTGGGTCTATGGCAGGGTGAACAAAACTAAGATGCCAATTTCTGAAGTTGAGACTCAAGAGATCATAGACAACACCCCTGCTTGGACCAAGTGGCATTCTGGACTTTGCCTGGAAAAAGCCACATTGTTCATATAAAGACCAGAAACCTAGGGATCTAAGGATCGGGAGAAAAAAGGCAGTGGGCGTGGTAGGAAGGGGACTTTGCCTTAGCAGAGACGCTCTGGGAGAGATAAAGCAGGGAGAGATGAGACTGTGATCATCTCACAAGAGTTAAACCCCACTGGTCACAAGAGCTGCATGAAGAACTACTTAGCCTACCTGTATTTCTCCCCGTGGTGGGTTAAAAACAAGAAACAGCATCCTAAGGGGGAGGGTGGGAAGGAGTGGTGAGAGGAAATATCTGGTACAATGTGCATGATGGGAGTGAAGAGTCCACTTAGAGCCCAGACTTCTTTGCCACCATACAATGCATCCATGTAACCAAAATTATCTGTAACCCCCTAAAGCTATGAAATAAAAGAAGAAATATAGAGTAAGAAAGGAAAAAGAAGAAAAAAAAACCAAGACGAAGGACAGGAAGGAAGGAAGGAAAAGAAATAGCATCCACACAATTTGAGGTAGGAATCTGTCCAGTAAAGGCCATAGACATTTCAGTGGCAACCTGGAATGAGTAAACGCCATTCATTCATTCACATTCAACACATTTTTGTTGAGTATCTAATAAGTGCCAGGCACTGTGCTGGGAAGTAAATAAGATAAAAGAGAAACCCACAGGCAGATCCTACCCTCGTGAAGCTTACATTGTAGCAAAGAGAAAATAATTAATTATACAATTCCAAGTAGTTACAATTATGACAGGTAGCTTTGAGAATATATGATGGAAGAAAATCTGGGAGGTCTCAGAAGGCTTCCTTGAGGAAGTGACACCTGGTCTGAGTCCTAAAGGATGAACGGGAATTACTTAGAGAAAAAGATGGTATGGGAATGGAAGAGAACATACCAGGAAAAAGAAGCAACCTATGCAAAGACCCTGAGGTTGGCAAGAGTATGACAGAATCAAGGAACCAAGTGGCTGGAGTCCAGAGATTGGGATGGAAGGGGTCTGAAGAACTCAGCTGTCAGGGATGTTACGTCATGCAGGGCCTTGTAGAGTTTCTAACGGGTTTTTATCTTGATCTAGGAGCAACAGGGAGCCATAGAAGGGTTTGGGGGAGGATGCTGACCTGAGATGCCGACCTGAGCATGCAGCCCACCCATGTTGCCTTGATGCAGAGGGGGATACTTGGCCTTGGGTTCATCATCATCTGAAAACTCCAAACTGGACAATTCAAGAGGGTTATTTTGCTTCTAGCAAGCAGAGCTAGCCCACTGATTTGCAAAGATAAAATTTAGGTTTACACGTGTGGACATCGCCATCAGGACCACACATTAACTGATGTCTGTACCATCAAGGGTACAGACCACCCAGCTTGCAGGAAAGAGAAAGCGAGGCCAACTTCCCCAGCAACACTATAAACTACGGCTTACACAAGGTGGAAGGCAGGGCAACTTCTCATGGTATCACTGAGACCAAGCTCATGGGACTTAAAAGGGCACAGAAGCTGCTGAAGAGGAAGTCAGCCTCAATCCACCTCTGAACTCAGAAGTTCACTGCAAATTTCATCACAAACAGGAAAACGGTCCCTCCCCTGGTCACCCAAAGGGAACCTCTAATCTCATTCCAATAGGATTCTCCTAAACTGCTTCAAACCTGACAATCTCTTCTCTGATCCCAAGGGGGAAGGCTGCAGGGATGTCCTTCTAGTCTCAGAGACTTTCAGAAGAGTTCCAGCAAATCCTTCCTCCATCTCTGAGCCAACCAACCTCCCTGGCATCCCAATCTCAATGTAGATATCCAAGGCACAAAGACTGATCTCAGAAGCTACCAGTGAGGGCAGAATGGTTCTGAACAAGACCACACTGACCCACTTCTGCTGAACTTCCTCCCCTCATGCTCATGAGAGATGGCTCCTGGCTTGGCCTCCAAGACCACCCAGGTCCTCTCCTGCTCCAAAGCCTGGACTCACTCCACACAGAATCACATTGCATGTATCAGAATGACAGCAAACCTGACATCCTGTCCTCGGGCTACCCAGAGCCTCAGAGTTGTAGAATAAATGACTCTGCAGCCTCCTGAAAGAGGCAAAAGGCAAATACCACCGAACCCAAGACCTTCTGCAGGAGAAGGGCCACCCCACCCTACCACCCCCAAGAGCCCTGGAAATGCACAGGCACACACACGGCTGTCACCTTAATGTTCACATGGCCACCCAGAGTAGACTGGAATGGAAGACTGTGTCCCTCTAACTGCTCCTCCCGTCTTCCCAGTCTGAGCCTGGGGGTTGACTGCATGGGAAGACAGTCAACCTGTATCAAGAAAGACCTGCTACCTCGTGGAAACATTTCCGTTTAGAACCTTTCTGCCTCTGAGTACAGTGGATTGGCCAGGGACAAGACAGGGTGGCTCCCCAAGGGCTGCTCAGTGAGCATGGACATGAGGCACCCACTCAGGACACACTGAGGAACTCCAAGTTCCATCTCGGTCCCCCTCCTCCCAACTGTAGCCAGTCCCCACAGGCAGCCCTGGGCAGGGGAGAGAGGGCGATTCTGGATCCTATATCCCAGTAATCAGGCATTGTGGCAGCTTCGGTCTTAGCAAGGCTGCACCCCTCTCTTTTCTCCCACCTAACTAAGATGCCCTAAGCCAGGAGACTGATAACAGTTTCTTTGCATGCTTAACTTGAGCACCCTGGCAACCCCTGGGCACTGAGCACAGCGGGTTGCTACTTCGTTTCCCGTCAAAGCCCTGCAGCCAGTGACTCCTGACCTGTCTACTCTTCAGTGCACACCTTGGATTCCTCCTGCAGAAGAGAGCCCCATTAACCACTCCTAAGACCCCCCTCAGACCCCAAGACAGACCCTCCACACAGATTCAGCAAGAAAGGCCACCACAGTGGCAGAGCTCCCCCTACTGACAGTTTGCAGTGGTGGATGGCCCAGAAACAATTGGGGGATGAGGCTTTCTCTCCCCTCGTCAGGGTTCATTCTGTGAAACAAGGTTCCGGGAACACCTTCCAGCACCTCCTCAATCCACCACTCCCAAATAAGGGCAGCGTTATCTGGAAAATCTTAAGAATCAAAGACCTTTAGCTCAATTCCACCGCTCCCCTGACGACACAGAAGTTGAAACAACAGCCAGGACAGGCTCTTAACCCCACGCTGGGCCAGACTGATGTCAAGTGTTCCGAGTCCCCGGAGTACCGAGCCCAAAGAATTGTGTGCACCAGCCAATTCAATTAAGCGCCCATGCTGACTACCTCCCAGAGAGCCAATCTAGCCCCCTCAAAGGAATTTCTTAGATGCCCTGCCCATTCTCACACTGCCAGCAGCTAAACACAAGCTGACAACTTCCCAAAGGAAGTTAGTTCTCAAAGCACCTAACATTCATTTAATCCTCAAAAGCAACACCACCAGGCCCATAGAGCAGATGTCACCATCAGAGGAGGAAACTGAGGCATAGAGAGATGAGATGACATGCCAGGATGTAAACCCAGCTCCTTCTACATAAATGCCACTTTCTTGTAAGGAGCTGTGAGCTGACACCTGTAAAAAAAGAAAGGACACCAAAACCAGGAAGTCTCAGAGGCCTGAGCTCCTCTCTGGGCCCTACCAGAAGAGGAAGCACAGAGAGGAAACCAAGACAGCCAGATCTCTCCCTCCCCAGGTGCTGAGTCACCATAGAAACCTTCCCCAGATGGTCACAGTCTTAAAACCACCAACACCAGTGACGCCAAAAGTCTCATGGAGAAGCAAAATAGGTAAAGGGAATTGACGTAGGTTCAGAGACTTGACCATCCTCTACCATCCTGACCACCACCAGGAAATACATTCTTCAGAAGGGTCCAGGAGAGCACTTAGCTGGGAAGCCCTTGTGGCATCATCTTTAGGGCATCGCCCATCTGCAACCCAAATCTATACGATCCAGTGCCTGGGGATACTGGGTGCTACTCAGATAGATATTGATAACTGTACTCAATTTGGAAACTGGCAAGGGCAAGGAAAGCATCGAAACTGACCTGGTCCCTAGAGCCTGGGTGACACAGAAAATGTTGGTGCCATTATCCAAAAACCAGGGAGTCAGGAGACCCTGGGAAGAGAAAGAAGATGAGTAGTTAATGTGTTATCCAGTGTCTTGCTACACAACTTGGCGTGAGATTATGGGTGTAATTTCTGCTGTAAAGCAACAAATGCTAATTTGTCCACATTTATCAGAGTGGGTTAATCAACCCAGCCGCAACATCATAAATGAATGCTAATTGGCCTCAAGCTCATTCATCATCATTAAAGTGATAAGGTTATGTGATTATTAACAAACCAGGACTGCAGACAAAAGATCTACTAGCGGCCGGGCTCAGTGTCTCAGCCTGTAATCCTAGCACTTTGAGAGGCCAAGGCGAGTGAATTGCCTGAGCCCGGGGGGTTCGAGACCTCATCTCTACAATAAATCGAAAATTAGCCAGGTGTGGTAGCACGCACCTGTAGTTCCAGCTACTCGGAAGGCTGAGGCAGAAGGATCGCCTGAGCCCAGCAGGTAGACACTGGGATGGCCATGAGTGTGCCACTGCACTCCAAACTGGGCGACAGAGTGAGATTCCAACCCCCCCCAAAAAAAGATCTACTAGCCACTTTGGCATTCATCTATTAATTCAATAAAGTTCACCAAACATCTTCCGGAGGTGCTATAAAAGATTAATTAAAAAGAACCCAGTCCTCAAGTAGTTCAAACTCTAGTAGATAAGAGATTAGAAGTACCCAGATAAAGGCATACTATGTCAAGGGCCACGAGAGGGTATGGATTTCCATGGCAATTCAGAGAGGGCATGAGCGTGTTCCTCTGGGAATCACAGAGATCTTCATGAAGGAGGTGGACCTGGAAAAATGGACAGGAGTAGAACAGACGTTTATGGTGGAGCCTGCACTCCAGGGGGAACGTGTGCAAAGGCGGAGGTGGGAAAAAAATTGGGGTTTTATTTTTATTTTTTTATTTTTTGAATCAGTGAGGATTCCTGGTAGAGAGTGGTCATGTGTGTGTACAGGGAGTAATTCACAAGCTTTGCTGAGGCCCTGCTGCATGCCTGGCACTCTGTGCTATATGTAGGCTGTGTCCCTCCTGACCATGGGGACACATCCACAAAGAAAGCACACCATGTCCCTGGCCTTATGAAGCTCACAGTCCCTCCGAGAAGGCCAAAAAGGAAGACTGGAGAACCTTTTAAGTAATTTAGGGATGTTTAAATTGGTAACAGAGTTAGCGACAGTTTTTAATCCTGCAAGGTTATAATCAGGGCCTTTTGGAAGAATAATCTGGCTGTAGAGTATAAGGGAAATTTAAGAAGAAAGTGGAAAAAACTGACAGAACTATTAGGAAGCTACTACAGTAACTCAGATTAGAGAAGATAACCAAAATCAGGGCAGTAAGCAGGAGGAAAATAGGGTATGAACAGAAGTGATACCACAAGCAGACTGTACTCAGTTTGGAAACTAACAAGGACAAAGAAAGCATGGAAACTAACCTGGGCCCTAGAGCCTGGGTGACTTACAGAATGTCGGTGCCATTATCCAAAAACTGGGGAGTCAAGAGGAGACACCGGGATGAGAAAGGAGATGGTGAGTTGATGTGGGATACATCCAGTGTCTTGCCAACCAAGGAGGCCCATTCAGAGAGAGATGAGAATAGCCAAGAAACCATGGAGAAAGGAACAGCAGAAAGGGACAATCAATGACAAAACGGAAAAGAGGGCTGGGTTGTGAGTGGTGACATCGCCTCAAGCCCCTAGCACAAGTCTCCTCTCTCCATGTCTTCAGAGCTCTTTGGAAAGACGCCTTCTCTTCCAAAAGCCACAGCTTCTCCCCTAGGAGACCACACAGCCGAGAGAATGTTCTGTAGACATATGTGTGGCAAATATAATGGGGATATTGAAGGGGGTTTCGATTCTAGTGGGTGGGGGGTGGACAGGGAACTTCCATCTGCAATGTCCCCTTGTAGCTCTAATATTTAATACTTCATCTTGTTTTCTCCTTCGACAGTGACTCTCCCTCCATACTCCCGTGACCCTGACTCCTTGGTTTTTACATTACCACCGGAGTCTGGACGGGCCCAGACTCCAGATGATGACCGCCACTGGACCAGAAAGACAAGATCAGGAGTCACAGCACCCAGCACCCAAGGCCTCTCACCTATCCCCTGTATTATATTGTATCAGAGACAGGCCCAGGCAGGTCCAGCACGGCCAGCTCCCAGGCTGGGTGGAAAAGTTGACATCTCCCCGTAGTTTACTCAAAGTGCATGCACCTTAATAGAATGTGTACTCTGGGACTGCACAGGGGGTCACCAGAACATTTCTCAGGTTTGCAAACGCCTTTGATTTGCAATCCTACCACCAAAGTCTCATACAGAAAAGAAAAAAAAACCAACTCCCCACAAAGGAGCCGATTTCCTCAAAGACCTAGAATCACCTTAGTGGCAGAGTTTCTTCGTAAGCGAGAAAGAAAGGGTTCCTGCCAGCCTCCATTTTTTCCTGGAACCTCTCTTTTCTCTCAGTGCCATTAAACACACCCCAGCAACGCAGAGCTACTTAACTGAAATAATTACCAAATAAGCCTAGGGCTGTGGTTCACACCTGTAATCCCAGCACTTTGGGAGGCTGAGGCAGGAAAATTGCTTGAGTCCAGGACTTCGAGACCAATCTAGGCCATGTAGTGAGACCTCCTCTCTACAAAAAATCAAAAAATTAGCTGGGCACAGTGGTGTGCAGGCGGCTTGGGTGAAAGGATTGCCTGAGCCCAGGAGACTGAGGCTGCGGTGAGCCATGATTATGCCACAGCACTCCAGCCTGGTTGACAGAGTGAGACCCCCGACTCAAAAAAAAAAAAATAAATTACCAAATGATCGACTCATCTCCGGCTCTGGTGACTAGAGAGAAGGTGAGATCCATCCACAACAAAATGTTTTTCTTTCTGGAGAAAGCCAGCCACCTTGCAGATCCCTCTGAGCTGTGAAAAATAATTGAGCAGGGGACTCCAGGAAAGGCCTACAGAGAGATGGCCCACAGAGGTCAAGGGTCAGCATGGCCCCTCACCCCTCACTGCTCATCACCCAGGTGGGGACCACTGCTCACGGCTCTCAAAGGATTGCTGCTCTCTCACCCCATCCATGTGTGGCTAATTCCATATAAAAAGACAAAAGAATAAAAAGCGATTTTTTTTCCAAATAAATATTCTCTCGAAGCTAATCCACCCTTTGTAACTGTCAGGCTTCATGGGGCTGGCGGGGAGCCCATCAGATAACAAAGCAGCTGGGACCTGAGAAACGTGAGAAGAGGAGCAGATTAATCAAGATGAAAAACACGTTTGGTAACTGTGTCTGAGGGGAGGTCGGAGGGGAGTCCTCAGAGGGATGCCCTGGCAGCTCAGGGACCCCAAATCCAGTGCCATCCAGAAGCTGCGGCCACCCCACAGGGATGGAGTCGCTTGGATGTGTAGGCCCTGGACACAGGCAGCTGGCCTCCCTGACTTCTTTGCATAAGCATTTCTCCCTGAACCTTCCTGAGGCGACGTAATGGAAAATGGCAACAGAGTGACAGAGATGTCACGTACAAGGCACATGCTTTTGGTGTCTCCCATCCCCAGCATTAGGCTGGGGACACACCCAGCTCTGTAGGTAGGCAGCCCAAGGCTGTAGCTTTCTCCCCTTCCCCTCTTTGACAAGCCCCCAGCAAACAGCTATGGTAATGCGAGAATGAAGCTGTACGGAGAAGGATCTGACTATTGGCCACATTTTCCTCACCCAGAATTAGATCAGCGGTTCGACAAGTGCATGATTACGTGTGGAGATGTCGAGACAAAAAACATCTGAGTTAGGCCTGTCCTGAGAGACCTGGAATCTTATAGAGTATAGAATGGAAATACTGACCTTCTAGACTAAGTGATACGAAAAAACGGTTGCACAGATGGAAGGGGAAGAGGACAAACATGAAGGAACTGAGTTCCTTGTTTAGACCTCTACACCTTTCTCCATCCTCAACTATGATGACATCCCAAAGAAAGGTTTCTCCCAAACCAGTCCCTCAGGAGTTCTTCAAACCCCACCATATTGTTCCTGCTGCTTTTCCTTGCATCCCTGTCCCAAGAGCCTCGGCAGGCCCTGCTCACCTACAGAACTTGGCGGAGCCTCCAGCCAGGGACCCACTACTCTCTCCAGAAGGAACCAGGGGACGGTGAGACTGGACAGCACAGTCATCAGAATAGGGAGAGTGACTGGCAGGGCACCTTCAGAGGAGAAACCCAGGTATCAACAGGGCTCTTCATGACCCAAATTAAACTCTGGCTCAGAGCCCTAGGACACAAAACCCAACGTCAGGTCCTCCCTTTGGACTTTTATCTGCTACCCAGTCATTCTTGCCTACATGGAGTTACCCCTAGCCCCAGGCCATCAACTGTCTGGAGCCATTCAAGGGAAGTGGGATACAGGCATTCCCTCCACTCCAGCTCCAGAGGGGGTTGCCAGGGTCCAGCAGCATGAGAAACAAGAACTGCAAGACAGTCAGGTTCATTGTAGACAGGAATACACTGCAAGCATCTCATCAGCTCAAGGAAGAGGAGACCACAAAATAATTAAGCAAGAGTACAGTTACCGATAGTGTTTATAGACCACTCACTAGGTCCCAAGGATTGCTCCAAGCTCATCCCTTTTATGAATTAACCCCCTTCTCACAACTAACTTTTTTTTAATTGAGGTAAAATTTACATAACATAAAAGTCACCATTTTATCTCTCTCCCTCTCTCTCTCTCTCTCTCTCTCTCTCTCTCTCTCTCTCTCTCTCCCTCTCTCTTTTTTAGAGTCGAGATCTCCCACTGTTGCCCAGGCTGGAGTGCAGTGGTACAATCACAGCTGACCACAGCCCAGACTTCCTGGGCTCAGGCAATCCTTCCGCCTCAGTCTTCCAAGTAGTTGGGACTAACAGGCATGTGCCACCACGCCCGGCTAATTTTTTTATTTTTTACTTTTTGTAGAGATGAGCCTCACCATGTTGCCCAGGCTGGTCTTGAACTCCTGGTCTCAAGTAATTCTCCCGCTTCAGCCTCCCAAAGTGCTGGGGTTACAGGCGTGAGCTCCCATGTATGGCCTTTAACTCTTTTCAAGTGACTTCCAGTACATTTACAATATTGTGCAACCATCGTCACTATCTGATTCCAGAACATTTCTAATGCCCTCCAAAAGAAACCCGGTACCCATTAAGCAGTTACAAAAACCTACTTTTGAGGGAGGTGCCCTCTACTGACAAAGCTTAATTAACATCATGCTCAGTGGAAAGGAGACAGGCTTGAAAGCACAGCCAGTATCCTAGAGCAGGTCCTGAAAGGTGAACTTGAAACTGAGAGGCAATAATGGATAACTGGCACATTACTCCAGTTTTACACATAAGGAAATGCGACGTGGGAGGTTACGGAACTTTCTCAAGGTCATGCAGCAACTGATGAAATCAGGTTGCCTGATTCCAAAATGAGACAGACATGTATGTGTCTGAAAGGTAAAGGCCGAGAAGAAGGCTGCTTTGTCACGTCGCAATCATAAGCAGATGTTTTTAATGGATAAATAGATAAAGTGTCCCTGGACTTGTTGACCAGATCTGAAGATACTAGGAAAAGGGGCATTTCTGGAACTTTGAATTTGGTAGTTTTAGGAAATTCAGTGAAGGCTCGAAAAGATAGTAAACCTGCAAAACTCAGTAGCTGTAGAAGATACAGGCCCACACACAATTAGGCCAAAAAGTTTGGTAGCAGTTAATAAGCATATGCTGAGCCAAGAACCAAGCAAAGAACCTCTGCACCTTCAATTCTCCCTCAGCTGACCCCCCCAGATTATGCCCTCTCTTCAAGTTCTGATGTGCATCCCACTGGCCCTAAATGTTCCTGAGGTCTGCCTGGCTCTGTGTTGTTGGTGGTTTTTTGTTTTGTTTCATTTTGTTTTTTCCTTCCTCTTAACCTACCTAGATCCTGTCCCTTGTGATTAGTACAGGCCTCAATGAGCTCCTTTTTCTGAACACAGAAAGCACAAGATAAAATTAGCAAACACTCATGGAGTCTTTGTTATGTGTCATATACTGAGCCAAACAATTTAGAGGGCATGACCTCACTTCATTCCCACAAAAGAAACCAAATGAGGAAACTGTGGCCCAGAGACATTAAACAACTTCTTCAAAATCACAGTCGCCAAGTGGCAGAACCAAAATTAGAATCCTGGTCTTAGTGATTCCAGAACCTCCTTACCACCACATTAAGTGGTCTCTCAACTGAGTCTGGAAGTCATCAAACAAAGTTTTCTAATTCATTTATACATCCTGGCCTTTTCTTTTCTCAGATTACAAGCATTTTGAAGGTAGTCACCACTTATATAAAAGCATCTCACCACAGTCTCTCATCTATGGATTGGTTTCCATCTTCTCTTTTGTGCCCCCATAATGTCTAAGGCAGTGATGAAAGGGTTTGATATTCAGAAGCAGAAATGAATGGTTTATCTGAAGGTAGGACTTATCCTTGCATCTTGACCCAGACAGCAAAGGACTATAAGTTCAGTATCATATTGAGAGGTGAATTGGAGGGTCAGCACATTGCTTTGTGGCTGGCCTAGAACCCAGGCTCAAGACAACCTAATGAATGTCAACCTAATGAATGTCAACCTAATGTAACCTAATAAATGTATAACTTCCTTTTTGAGAACCCCCATGTGTGTCAGGCACTGTTCTAAGTACTGAATTTACAGTATCTCCTGCATTCTCATAACAAGTCTACAAGGTAGATACTGTTATCATCACTGCTTCACAGATGCAAGAATCAAGACTCAGAGAAGTAATTTTCCTAAAGGGTCATAGCTGGTAAATGGTAGGATTGGGATTCGAACCCAGAACTTTCTCATTCCAAAGTCAGAGAGCCCCTCCTTAGGGAACAGTTCCTACTTAGGGAACAGTTCCTCCCACCTAAGTTCAACATTCATAATTTTCATATTCTGAAATAGTCACTGTTGAGTCAACAGAAGTTATTTGATTTCACATATGATATGGTCCCTGCTGTCAAGAGGCTTACCATCGAGACACGAGGAAAGATGAAGGCAAAGAAGCAGATTGCAGGACAACCACTGAGGCTGGACCACAGTGAATGGTCTTCCCTTGGCAGGAATGGACCAGAGTAGAGGACAAGATTGGGAAGCTTAGACAATGGATCTAATGAGACAACTTCTAGGTTTTCTCCCAACACCTAATCAGAGAAGTGAGAATTGAACACTGGCAAAATACAGGGCTGGGAACACACACTGGATAGTCCAGAAGTGTGGTTGGGATTCCCCATAGAAGACACAGAGAGATCAGGGTAGAAACCAGAGAGCTGAATATCAAGAAACACTCAGAGCTAGAGTCAAGGAGACAGAGAAGTAGGAAGCAGGAGAGTATTACAAAAGCCTGTCACTCCCCTGTCACTCTCCCTGCCTTACCCTTATTCCATCAGCCATCCCAACTCTGGCTGCAGAAGAAGCTCTCACCTGACAGGTCTCTAAGGTTCAGACCTCACCTAGTTTTAGAACTCTCCAGCAAGACACAACTCAGAAAGGCCGGCCCGGAGCTGGTGTAGGCTTCCCTGGGGCTACCTAGTTAGTCAGAGGACGGCAGCAAGTCAGTCAGTAGGCATTTATGAGTACCTATTATTTATGCCTTTGAAATGTTATTCATTTAACAAATATTTCTCGAGTATTCATATATGCCAGCATTGTTCCCGGAGAGAGAGCTGAGCACACAGATAAAGCCCTGCCCTCAGGGAGCTGACACTCTCAGAGAACACTTCTAAGCAAGGCATCTTATCATGAGGCCACATGAAGGAGTTGGGTCATGCTCACTGTCTCCAAATTACTTAAAGTTGGGCTGTGGGTACCAAACAAACATATGGCAAGCTAGATTTGCATCCAATATTTAAGTAAGATTGAAAGGAAATGACAGACATGAGAGCAACTAGCAGGCAAATGAAGTTTTGTTCTATCAGTCGAGAAATGAGCATGTTTGGAGGCAAAGAATGCTGGCCAAATGTAATTATAATTGTTTCACACCGTCCTAAAGGGTTAAACTTTCATATTCCTTAGAAACCAAACCTCATTATGCTACTTCTCAAGTAATAGATCTGTCTCCCCCAGAAGCGGTTCTGGAAGCCTTTGTCATCACAGCTGGGCCAAGCCAGGCAGACCATGCCTTGGAGGTGAGGCAAGGAGATGGTGGCCAGAATGCATTCATAAGCCAGCATTTATTGTGTGTTTTGGTCCATATAAAATATATTGAATGGTCATAAAATGTACATGAAAGTTGGAAGAGACTTAAGCATCATCTGATCTGATTTCCTTATTTTACAAATGAAGAAACTGAGGCTTGGGGACACAAAATGTCTTGTCCATAGTGAATTGTTAGCATTGACAGACTCAAATCCAAGTTTCCTAGTGGTCCCTCTTTCTGCAGATAGAAAAAGGATCACCCACCCAGAAAGAAGTGAGGAGGGCTGGGAATCCTGAGGGCCTTCCCAGCCCAAACCCTGAATGATGGCTTTATTGACTCCCTCCCCTGTCACTCTCCCTGCCTTACCCTTATTCCATCAGCCATCCCAACTCTGGCTGCAGAAGAAGATCTCACCTGACAGGTCTCTAAGGTTCAGACCTCACCTAGTTTTGGAACTCTCCAGCAAGATACAACTCAGAAAGGCCGGCCCGGAGCTGGTGTAGGCTTCCCTGGGGCTACCTAGTTCTGACCAGAACTCCAAAGTGTAGCAATATAAGCCCTGGAGAATCTAAAATCCATCTCAAGTTCTCAAAGCAAACAGAAGGCTTGTTTGGTGGTTCTGTTTGTCAGAGTGTACCAGTTCTCGCCAGGGGCTGAGACAGAAACCCAGCAACCCAGCCCAGGTCTACACTGGGCCAAGGGAAGCTACAAGCCCTACTCTGTTCTTGAAGGCTCAGATCTGGGATGAGAAATCACTCAGGCGTAGTGGCAGAAAATCCAGGGCCCATGGGGGCAGGAGGAGTTTGGAGAAGACCCACCACTACCATTACCACCAGGGGAAAGGAACAAGAAAGGTTCGTGTTTCCCCAGAAGGCTGCACCCTAGCCTGGGGAGGGAGCAGCTCCCCAGAAATGACACTTGAGGACCTGGTTTAGGGCCACAAGAGCAGATAGCTCAGGGTGTTGTTTCCCCTTTATAAATGGAGGCAGGCGAGAAAAAGAAATTCTTTGGCTGAGTAACACAATACTTCTGGGTCCAGCCCACCAGGCTTGGCCCTGGGAAGAGCAAACAAGCTGCCTGCCCTGTCCCAACAGGTTTGTGGACACTCATGTCCTCTGTCACTCACTGTGTGTTGATATGAATACTGGAAGAAGCGAGAGAGATGGTTCCCCAAGGAGAGGGGAAGATCGACAGCCCTGCCCTTGACCCCCAGAGCAAGGCCACTGCCTGATGCTTAATGCCACCATGCAATCGGACATGACTCAGTACCCCACCCACCCTAAGCCATTTCAGTTCCCACGTTCCTCACTGACCCAGGGCTCAGGATTCAACTGTAAGTCTAGGGTTTCTTCCTCACAAGCTCCACAAAACGAGGTACTTCCCAAATGCCACCTGCCCAGACCGAGGGTCTCCCGGTGGATACAGTTGTGTCCTACGTGTCACAAGACAGAAGCAAGCACCTGGGCTCCTTGCTGTGATCCAAATGGCCAGCTGCAAAAACAATGTCAATACAACCAATATCCGTGCCATATTTTGCAGTTTACAAAGTACTTTCTACTGATCTTATTTCCATTCTCGTAACTACCTTCTCAGTTGGATATTATCGTCTCCCCATTTTACAGAGAAGGAAGCAAGAGGCTCAGAGACGTGTCCACTCAAGTGTCAAAGTCAGATCTCAAGCCCAAGACCTGTCTTACTCTCCATCTCACAGTCAATCAGTCACTCCAAACCCAGCAGCCTGGTCATTGGTATCGGTGATCAACAGAATTGGTGATGACTCACTCCAGCTCTGAGACGCTTGGCTCTTCAGACCTGGCAGCTATGCACAAGACGGTCTCACCTGGCAGGCCTGAGGGGGGAGCCAGGCAGGGGTGGTACAGACCTCCCTCGACCCTGCTCACCCAGGCAGCTGGCCCGGGCCAGCCCCTCCCTAGCAGGTGCCCCCTCACCCTCCTGCACCCCGTCCACCCGCCTGCCCGTCCACACACCCAGGCAGGGCGCCCTCGGTGCTGTTTGTTTTGCTGAGAGTTTCCGTTGGCTCGCGTGTGGGTGTTTGTTGTATTTCTCCTGCAGATGGCAGACAGCGTGCCCCCCCATCACCCCACCCCGGGCTGTGTGGAAGGCAGAGGCTGCAGGGCAGAACAAAAGCCTAGCAGGTGAACAGGGCCGTCTGCCCGTGTCTTTTATCCAACCCAAGTCGCAGACAATATCTTTACAAAATTCCTTTCAACTCCCCCGTCATCTGGAACACTTCCTGGTTGGCTCCCACCCTGCTGGAGCCCCCAGCATCCCCCACCCTCACAAGAATGTCTGCTCCTCTGACGAGGCTCAGAACACACAGTCCCCAAGAGCAATTTTTTCTTTGGCTTCCAACCATTACACCCCCTCAGAACCCAGAGACCCCCATGCTCACAGAAGCTTCCAGCAAAAGGGAAGGAGTATATTGATCTGTAAAATGTAGAGGATAATTCTCAATCTCCAGTGCTCAGTGAAGGGCCCGCAGTGACCAGAAGCTTTTACTGACCCTAAGGAGAGTCCCTGATGAGGTCAGAGGATGCAGCCTGGAACTGGAATGGAGGGATGTGGAAAAGGATGGAGTTTCTGTTTTGAAAGCCAGTATTTCTCATTCCCAAAGCTCCACACTCCAATTTGGACACAGGGCTGTGCTCAACTCGAAGACCGGTGTCTCTCCCTCTGGGAAAATACTGAGCCAATGACAGTGAATGGGCATAACATGTTGGACCAGAGGGTTCTCACAGATGGATAGGAGTGTAGGGACAAAGCTGCCGTCAAGAAAGTGTAAGTAGAAATCAAGCTAGGATGGGGGTGTTTCTCATATCCAGGAACCCCCTGACCTTATCACCTGTGGCATTCTCTAACCTTCTCTCTTTTGAAACCTAGGGTAATGTATGTTGTTGCCATTGCAGGGTGTAGGGGACAGAGAGCCCCTGATGGCCCTTGCTGCCCAGCCTGGGGCTAGAGCTGAAACAATGAGTGCTTAACTCTTGCATCCCCACCACTGTCCAGCAACTCAGGGACAGGCTCTTCCTTCCACCTCCAAACTACACTCCCTGGTTTCTCTCTTAGCAGCTTCTATCACTCCACCTAGTTTCTCAGGTTGACAGCTTGGCTACCCAAGCCCTCTTGGGTTTTCTTCCCTGCCCTGCTTACGTCTTTGGCAATTTCCATCAGCAACATATCTTATAGGCCAAGGACCAAGTTCATTCCACCCTAATGCTCAGCTTAAACCTGCAGGACCCCAGCCAGGCCCGTGGCCCCCCAGGAGGAGGGAAATGACAGCCATGACTCCTGACCCTAGTGGACAATGCCCACCTGGAAGTAAGGCCTTGGAGATGTCCAAGCTGATCCTGTTATCAAGGGCCCAGAAGCAGCTAAAGGTGCTGCCCAGGTGAAGAGATGACAACAGATGCCAGGGCACCCACAGTCATAAGCAGGTGGGACACAGAATTGTCCTGTGTCACCTCACGGCAGTTCTGCAGTTCTGCAGGTGATGACACGGGGTCCTGGTGTCCCCAGGCCTAATGTTCGTGGGTTAGACTTCTGACTCCAATGTGTAAGGCCAAATTCTAGCACCAAAAGAGAATGTGGACTCCCATATGCAGAATCTACTGTCCCAGCTCCTGAGACACAATGTGAGCCAGGGCACCTGGTCAACCTGCACCCTATAATTTCCAGCATGAAGCCTCTGGCTCGCAAGCCCCCACCCCTTGCCTGCCCTGGCCTTGAGACCCTGGAGGCCTGGCTCTGATGTTTCTTCCTCGGTGAAACCTTCCCCATCCTTCTATCAGAAGCCAAGAACTCTCATGAGCCATTTCCCCCAGCGCTTACCAGATGCTGCCAGGTACTTTAGTTATCTGGGTAAATATCTTATCTGTAAACTTCTGTACAACAGAGACATTTTATTCATCTCTGTTCTCACCCATCACCCTCCACCCACAACCCCTAGCTCCTAGCACGGCACCTTGCCGAGAGTAAACATTCCATATTTTCTGGATCAATAAAGCCAGGATAATCCCCCCCAAGTCCTTCTTCTGATTGGCCACTGAGGCTTGAAGGGAAAGGAAACAAAAAACCAAAACATGGTCTCCATCTCCTTGGCAGCCACATACATTGCCCTAGGTTTCAAAAGAGAGAAGCAAGAGAACGCCACAGGTGATGAGGTCAGAGGGTCCCTGGGTATGAGAAACACCCCCATCCTAACTGGACTTCTACTTGTAACTTTCCTGATGGCAACTCTATCCCCACACTCCTATCTATCTATGAGAACCCACGGGTCAAACAAGTTAAACTTATTTTCAAACCCCCAATTCCCCAAGCTTGAAAAAAAAGCAGGCTTCCCCAGCCTGGGGTGCTGGGTGCTGCCTGACCAGCCTGGTGCTGGCTGCCCCCTCTCCAGTACCCCCACTCACAGCCGCTGCCAGGCAGCTAAACCTCTGTGGTCTGGACCCCAGGGAGGCCTCCTGGTGATTTGCATATAATCACACAATGCCAGGCACAACAAAGCCACTCCATACAGCAGAGCCTTCTCAGCTGAGTTTAAGGTTTAATCTCCTTAATACAAAAGTTTCTGCTTTGCTGTTGACAGGTTCTGGAACTCTTGCTAATGATGCTAAACAAATAATCGCTCTTTATCTCCCTCTGGAGGCTTTGCCCAGAGCATTGTGGCCACACAGGCCTCGGTTGTTGTGGTTTACGGGCCAGGCCTGCACCTGCACTGTTCGTGTGACTGCATCTGGACACCCTGCAGGGCTCTTTAAAGAGAGGCCAGCACAGCAGTGGGCGGAGTGCAGAGATGGCACCAGCCCAGAGCTGCTGGAACGCTCAGCCAGACACTAACTTAGGCTACCCATACTCTCTAGTTCCTCCTCTCCCATTTGTCCACTGGGGAAATACCACACCCTCCTCCCAACCCCAGCTCCTTCTTATGTGTCTTCCAGGTTGATCATCCTCCTCTTACATAGTACCCCTACTCAGGGTTCCCCTCCCAGATTCACTCACTCCCTCAGTTCCTGCGTCCTTTTCCCCACCACCTGGGTTTCATTCCAAAGTCAGGTTTCCAATTTACTTTAACACTTCACCCTTAGGACTCATAGAGCTACCCCAAGCAGAAAGCATCCATTTCAAAGACATGCCCAGCACTTTGAGTCTTGGCCCCAGCCCCTCTTCCAGGTTATTTTGAGGTCCCTGGGCCCCCATGATACTCTCTCTCTTATATTGACATAGGATTTGGAAGTTAGTCATCAAACTGGTGGCCTTAATGGGGGTGCCCTGGCTGTCTCAGTTATCTATTTCTGTGTTAACAAACAATCTCAAAACTCAACAGCATAAGACAATAGGGGTGGTATTATATCTCACAATGCTGCTGTTCAGAAATCTGTTCAGGGCTCAGCTGGGTGAGTCTTCTGCTCTATGTGGCATCCACGGGATACTCTGTGGTATTTGAATGGCAACTGTACTGATCTGGAGTCTAAGATGGTTTCACTTTCATGGCATATGTCTCCGTGGATGTGAGTGTAAGGCTTGGCTCAGCTGGGACTATTGATCAAAGGGTCTACATGTGGCCTCTGCAGCACGGCAGTCTCAGGAAAACTCATAGATAGAAGATCAAGGCTCCCAGAGAGAACGTTCCAAAAGAACTGTGCAGAAGCTTCAAGGTTTTGTATGACCTAGGCTCAGAAACCCCTGAAACTCACTTCTGCTGCATTCTACTGGTCAAGCTGATTCAAAAGGAATGAGTTTTCAGATGTCTTTAATCTGTCACACCAGCTAGAAAGGTCTTCCCAGGAGCCACCAGCCCCTAGAACTAATCCAAGGACAGGGTTTTCTAGCCTAGCCTGCAAACTGAACATCATAGTTACCAGCCTGCATGCACCAGGGGGTGGCATCACTCTCATTATTTCCCCAGAGACTCAAACCAACATCCTACCCCTGGCCTGGGGCAGCGTCCCCAGGTGACCCCCTGTTGACCTGCCTCTCACCTGCCTTGGCTGCTGGCAGGACCTTTGGTTTTTCTAAGTTGCTGCCAGACCCAGATCTGCCCTTTTCAGGTTTTGGCTTTAGATGGGAGAGATAAGGAAGCCTGAGTCAGGTCAGTGCAGAGGCAAAGATGCAGCCACAAGATAGGGAGGCTAATGCCCCAGACTTGAAGTCCCATCCCAGCCCCTGCAGAATGACTCCAGTGGCAAGTCCCTGCAGTAGGACAGGGTTGTCACCATGTCACTGCTCTGAGGCTCTGCAGGAGTCAGAGGTCGATCATGGAGATGAGAGAAGCAAGGAGAGTGAGGAGGGGGTAGGTTTCTATCTGTCACACCACTCAGGTACTGAGTCACTTCAACACCTAGGCAACACCTGGTCAGACAGGCTCCGGCAAACCCATCTGGCCCAGACCAGCTGCACTTTCCCTGGTTCCAGGCTGGGCGTGGCAGACACCTGGCAGGGCCGTCCCTGCTCTCATGGCCAGGGCACAAGGTCACATGGGCCAGAACCACAGACAGGTCTTTTTCTATTATTTTCACAAATACGTTTCAAATTTTAGAGTGAAATATGTAAGCCACACCAAAAGGAATAAGGAATACAATGACAGATGCCCATGTCAATGACAAGCACCCATAACCTAATTTAAGACATGACATAGTACCACGGGTATTCTCAGGGTTTTTAGGCACTGGGGAGAGAATGGGGCCTGCACAATTCCATACAGCAAGGAAAAAAGCATTGATGAGAAGAGGGAAGCCCTCCTCAACATCGACAGTGGCTGCTCCTGCCAGAGAGGGACCGCCGATTGGGTGCCAGAGTCAAGGGAGATTTTGTGAGTTTGAGAACAGGCTATAGAGAATGAACAACATTTCTTCTTTCAACTCCCAGCTCAAAAACTTCCAAGATCCCTTGGCCAGTCGTGGTGTCTCATACATGTAATCCCATCACTTTGGGAGGCTGAGGTGAGAGGACTGCTTGAGCCCAGGAGTTTGAGACCAGACAAGGCAAGAGAGTGATACCTCATCTCTACAAAAAAAAAATCAAAAAATTAGCCAGATATGGTAGCATGTGTCTGTAGTCTCAGCTACTCCAGAGGCTGAAGTGGAAGGATCACCTAAACCCAGGAGGCCGAGGTTGTAGTGAGCCGTGATCATGCCACTGCCCTCCAGCCTGGATGACAGAGTGAGACCCTGACTCAAAAACAACCACCACGTCCCTGATTCCACAGTCTGAGTCAGTCACTAATTCCTTAGAGATGCCTTAAGGATTGACTTTTCTGTCCCTGTCTACACTTGGGCTGTTTATATCCATCCATCTCTCACACTTGACTGTGCCTCACTTTTGATCTCACAAAGTTCTTGTATAGAGGACTCTTTGTTATTGACTTGAATGTGTGATTAATTCTTGGGAAACCCTCATTTAATCAGTGGGCAGGGGACAGGAGAGTTGACCGAAAGGGGAAGGAAAAGTGAGTTGAAACATAAGAGAGAACATACCTAATACCCAGATCTTGGTTCCTAACACCATTCTCCAATAAAGGAGCCAGAACTCCTTGGGAAAGTGGTCGATTCCGGGACTAGGACAGGATATGTACAAAGATGAGTATCTTGTAGGGCCAAAAAAGTAAAGACTCCTCAAAAACAAAACTCATGATCATGGGATATGTCAAAAGGAGCCAGTAGCCAACTGAAGGAATCCCCAAAGTCCAGTGCTGGATCATTGTGAGAAAAAAAAATACCCATAAGCCCATATGAATAAATGATCAAAAGAAATAAGGAGAGAGAGCGGGAAAGAGACAGAGAGAGAGAGAGAGAGAGAGAGAGAGAGGAAGGAAGGGAGGGAGGGAGGGAGCCAGGGAAGGAGGGAGGAAGAAAGAAAGATCTCACCTGCGGAAGAATTTCAACTAACTCCTGTAAATGTTCCACCCTCCGGGATGTGAAGCACAACTCTCCACTCTTTAAGTGTGGGCTGTATATAGTGACTTTCTTCCAATGAGTTGTATGAAGTGGGAAAAAATTAAAAAGTAACTCTATGGTGGAAGAAACCTAGCAAACACTACCTCAGCCAGGTGATCAAGGTCAACACCAACAGTGATACAGCATGATGATGGTAAGTGCCCTTGATACGACGTGATGAAAATGGCACTTTACCTCTACGGGCTGCCTCTCAAAAACACATGACTCCCGTCTCATCATTCGAAAAACATCAGAGAGATCCTAATTGAAAAACATTCTACAAGATCCCTGACCAGTATTCTTCAAAGCTGTCAAGATCAACAAAAACAAGGAAAGTCTAAGGAGGCATGATGATTGAATGTCACATATGACCCTGGGGCAGAAAAAGACAATAGGTAAAAGCTAAGGCGATTTGAACAAAGTAAAGGTTTTAGTTCCTAATAATGAATTGGTTCATTAATTGTAACAAGTGTACCCTATTAACGTAAGAAGTTAATCACAGGAGAAACTGGGTGTGAGGTATAGAACTCTGTACTATCTTTGCAAATTTTTTGTAAGTCTGAAACTATTCTAAAAAATACGTTTATCAAAAAACATACTGGCATGCTTTAAGAAAAGCTTAATAACTAAAAATAGATGGAAAAAAATAAGAGACCAAGGGGACTTAAGAATCACGGAAGCTAAGAACAAGTGGTAAAGCCAGGTAAAATCAGAACCTAAGTGGCAGCGCAGGGGCAGTACCGGGCCCTGGAGGAGGGTCGTTTTGAGAGATGGTGAATCAGCGAGCTGGGGAGACAGGAAAAGGACCTGGGAGCAATAAATGTATACCAGTTATCAGAAAATGTGGTCCTTAGCACAGGCAAAAAAGCAGGATGAAGTACTATGCTTCAGCTGGAAGCCTCGAACTAGAGGAACACCTAGCAACACAGGTGAGTCCAAAACAGTGCCAGGAGGGGGGCGAAGAAACAGGAGGACCACACCACCCCCTCTACCTTCAAATCAAAAGGGCAACACGCAAACACACATTCCGTTTATTAGAAGGATTGTCTATGGGGAAACAGAAATGAGGATAAAAGGGGAAAATAAGTGACTAAGACAAGAGAGGGTTCCTGCCCATCCCAGCCATGAAATTGCGCCACGAACTGGGTAAACTCAAACCTCAACACCTGATGAAGGCTTGTGTGAAGGGAGGGGTGGAGGGGTAAGGGGAGGTGAGGAGGGGGAGAGAGAGAAAAGAAGAGTTAGAAAAGGTCATGGAGTTAGGGAGTTTTCCTTCTAAGTTGAGGCAAGTCACCAGAGGACAGAAGGGTGGAAAGAGGGAGGTTGAAAACGCTAGAAGCCAGGCTTGGTGGCTCAGCCTGTAATCCCGCGCCTTGGGAGACTGAGGTGAGTGGATTGCCTGAGCCCGCGGGTTCGAGACCCACCCGAGCAACTTGGTGAGACCTCATCTCTACAATAAAACAAAAAATGAACCGGGCGTGGTAGCGCGTGCCTGTAGTTCCAGCGACTCGGAAAGCTGAGGCGGAAGGATCGCCGGAGCCCAGCAGGTTGAGGCTGCGGTGGCCGGGAGCGGCCACTGCACTCCAGTCTGGGCGACAGAGTGAGACTCCAACTCAAAAAAAAAAGAAGAAAAGAAGAAAACACTAGAGAAGAAACGTAGGAGAGCGCAGCGTCAGAACCCAAGTGGGCGATTCCTCTGGAAGAGGCAGGGGAGGCGGGCGGGCTCTATCCAAGTCAACTGTCAACCAAGTTTGTTCTTGACAGCCATAGCCTTCCCTGTCAAATAGGACATTCAAATGTAAGCCTTGGGGGGCAGAAGCAACGGTGGCAGAGAGGAGAGACTGGGAGCTCATAGGAAAGGTGAGGGTTAGTTACATCGAGGTCCTGCACTATGAAGAAAATACTGATGGATGTTGCAGACTTGCCCTCACTCTGCCATCAGTCATGTGACCTCATGAAAACCCCTAAACTCCTCTGAAGCTCAGTTTCCTCATTTGTCAAAGGAGGGGGGTCAAGGAGTTGAGTCTTACATGTTCTCACTCATAAGTGGACCTGGAACAACTACCGCATTACTGTAGGAAAGGGATTGAAAGTAGCCGGAAACTGCTGGGAGAGGGTGAGGGTGATTAGCTGGGATTGACGGTAGTCGATATCCTCCTGGGGGGGGGGGCATACCTCATCAACAAGAATACCTGCACGCCGGGCTCGGTGGCTCAGCCTATAATCCCGCGCCTTTGGGAGGCTGAGGTGAGTGAATTGCCTGAGCCCACGGGTTCGAGACCTGCCTGGGCAACGAGACCTCCATCTCTACAATAAATCAAAAAATCAGCTGGGCGTGGTGGCGCATGCCTGTAATTCCGGCTACTCGGAAGGCTGAGGTGGAAGGATCGCCGGAGCCCAGCAGGCCGAGGCTGCGGTGGCCAGGAGCAGCCACTGCACTCCAGTCTGGGCGACAGAGTGAGACTCCAACTCAAAAAAAAAAAAAAAAGAATACCTGCACAATGAACATTTGCATACCTAACCCTGAATTGTACCCCACGATTTGAAAATAAAAACTAAAAGAGAAAAAAATGATGGGGTTGGAACAAAATAAGCCCCTTCCTCTGACTCCAGCAGTTAATGCAATTTGTGAGTACACGCAGGAAGAAAGAGTAGCACAACCCACCTGTGGCTGGTTTCACAGCGAGGGTTTCCACATCGTACACTCCCACTCCTATCTATCATGTGCCTACAAGGTCCAGGTATTCCCAGAGCCCTTTCAGCATATGTGAACAATCGCACACTTTGGTTCATCTCTTATTGTGCCCACATCTGTCATCCATGCGGCCCTATGAGGACAGAGTGCATTTGCATCCTAGGCGTCCCTTGTATTTCCACAGGACTGAGCCCAGGAAAGGAATTCATTAAATATTTTTGCCCCATTCTAGGCCCAAAATATCCCCAACGGGATAAAGCCTCTGAGGCCAGACATCTCAAAGTAGAGAACAATTAGGATCAAATGTTTTATTCAAACTTCAATCTGAGAAGCAATCCAAACTTTATTTCAATCTTTTCCAGTTTACTATTTTTAGAAATGCTATCCTTATGGAAATTTTTCATCTTGTCCTGTGTTGACCCAGGACAAGCCACTTCCTCTCACTGGGCTCAGTTTCCTCATCCTCAAAATAAAAGAGTTGACTGACTTAGCCTCTACAGCACCTTCCAACTCGAATCCTTTCCACTCACTGCAGTAATCTGGTTCTAGTTAAGCCCCAGGACTCTCTTACCAGCCAAGTACAACCTCCCCGTCTCATTCACCAGATAGAAAGTGACTGTTGAGCCGGGCTCGGTGGCTCAGCCTGTAATCCCGCGCTTTTGGGAGGCTGAGGTGAGTAGATTGCCTGAGCCCGCAGGTTCAAGACACATCTGGGCAGCAAGACCTCGTCTCTACAATAAATCAAAAAATCAGCCGGGCGTGGTAGCACGTGCCTGTAATTCCGGCTACTTGGAAGGCTGAGGCGGAAGGATCGCCGGGCCACTGCACTCCAGTCTGGGTGACAGAGTGAGACTCCAACTCAAAAAAAAAAAAAAAAAAGTGACTGTTGAGATTGATTTCACAGAAGGAAGGAAAATGCAGAGAGCTACTGCTGGCCATGATTATAAGAGATAAAGGATAGAGAGAGAGAGAGAGACCACAAGGTTGCAGAACTTTCCTTCAGATATCAGAGCAAGAGGAAGCTCACTTCTTCTCACAGGGGAAGGAAGGTTGATGGGATGAACCTATCCTGTGCTACCCAGGAAATTCATGTCATTGAAATGGAAATAACAGGCTTAGAAGCAAGAATACCCAGGTTCTACCTGGATCTCACCTATTAATGGTATGACCTCAGGCAAGTCACTTTCCATCTCCATTTCTTTTTTTTGGAGTCTCACTCCATCACCTAGGCTGGAGTGCAGTGGCATACTCACGGCCACCCCAGTGTTGACCTGCTGGGCTCCGGTGATCCTTCTGCCTCAGCCTTCCAAGTAGGTGGAACTACAGGCACGGGCTACCACGCCGGGCTAATTTTTTGATTTATTATAGAGATGAGGTCTCGCCAATTTGCCCAGGCTGTTCTCGAACCCATGGGCTCAAGCAATCCTCTCATCTGTTTCCCAAAGTGCTGGGATTACAGGCTTGAGCCACCACACCCGGCCCACCTCCATTTCTTACATGATAAAATCAAGTTCATCGCAATGTCCATCC
This sequence comes from Cephalopachus bancanus, assembly GCA_027257055.1. Classification (NCBI taxonomy): domain Eukaryota; kingdom Metazoa; phylum Chordata; class Mammalia; order Primates; family Tarsiidae; genus Cephalopachus; species Cephalopachus bancanus. The sequence goes on from JAPVLO010000002.1 coordinate 16,866,720, forward strand.
GACTCACAAGGTTGTTGTGAGTACCAAAAAGGGTGGTACATATCAAAGTTCCTTGCAAAACTTTACAACTGAAAGCATGGTCCAATGGTATCAGCTTAATCTGAGAGCTTGTAGAAAATGCAGACTCCCAGGTCCCACCCCAAATCACCAACAGAATTGAATCAGAACCTCTGTCTTTAAAAGATCCTCCAAGTGACTGGCAGGGGCAGGAAAGTTTTAGAATTAGTGCAAAACATTACACGAATGCTAATATTCTCACCAAAACAATCAATTAATATAACGATACTAATACACACACACACACACACACACACACACACACACACACACACACACACACACACACACACACACACACAAACCCATTTCCTCTTCTTCCATTGGGCTTCCACACGCCCAGCTCACCACTTCCTTCAAGCTCACAGCGCCACCTGCTGGAAAAGCAAGGGTAAAGGCGAGATGATGTGCAGGGCGGAGGGACACTCAGGGACCCTGACAAGTGGCTTTGTGGGAGGTCAGCCTGTGCCAAATAATACGGGGGACCCCCCCAAAACACATAATAATTTATTTTAAAATGAGTGTTCATTTCATATTTAAACTTCAGTCACCTTCAAAGCACTCTCCGTTTGATGCAATGCACCTATCGAGAGTCTTTTTCCACTGCTCAAAAGTTTTTGAACTTGTCACTTTGGATGCCTTTTAGTGCTTCTGCCATGTTTTGTTTCGCCACTTCCACATCAGTAAAACATGTCCCTTTGAGGGCTTTTTTCATATGGGGGGGAAAAAAGTCACTTGGGACGAGATCGGGTGAATAGGGAGGGTGGGACACGGCAAGGGTCATGTCGGTTTTGGCCAAACCTGCTGAACACTCAGTGTTGTGAGCAGGTGCATTGTCATGGTGGAAAAACCAGTCATCTGTTTGTCACAACTCAGGAAGTTCTTCCTCAAATTGTGACACACAACAACGCTAGCAGGTACACTGATGCCAATGGGTTCCTAGAACACTTACCTACCAGGGGAAGCCTGTACTACATGGAGCCCACTCTCTAAAAGATAATTTCAGGTTTTAAGAGGGTCCCCCCTTGTATGGTAACCAACAGCCACCTCTGGCTATTGAGCACTTGAAATGGGGCTAGTCCAAATTGAGATATGCTGTAAGTGTAAACTGCACCCTGAATTTCAAAGACTAAGTATGAAAAAAATTTTTTAAGTCCGCATTATTCATTTTTATATTGATTACCTGTCCAAGTAATATTTTAGACACATTAGATTCAATAAAATATATTTCTAAAATTAACCTGTTTCTTTTTACTTTTGTAACTTCACGCCTAGAATATTTAAAATTGTATGTGTGGCTCTCACTTTTTTTTTGGATTGAACAGCACTAAAGTGAGCTATGTTTTTTTCAGAACACAGGTTCCCAGGAATCTTCATTTCTTCCCCCTCCAATATTCCTCTGCAAGCAGTCTTTACTTCCGCACCCCTGTAATTCCCCTTCCAGCCCCAGCACCCAACAACCCTTCTGAGCTTGCAGTACATTATTTTGGCCCCAGAAGAGAGCAGGACTCATGGTCAATGCACAATAAATAGCCACGGAACGAACAAATAAATAAGTGACTAAATGAAATGCCCTCGAGGCCTGGGCAAGTGGATCTTTCTAGAAGCAACCAGGTCACTCTGAAGAAAAGTTGGTGAATTACGTGGGGCCACTCAAAGCAGATACACCATTTCTTACTTGATTGCAAAGTAAGGCAGTAAGTTTTCTTAAGGCTCTCCCACTTCAGTGCTATTCAGACTCGGAGTCAGAAGCCCCATTTTCAGGCTGTAAGTTGGGTTCACCAGGCTGGGTGGCCTTGAAAGCCCCAGAATCTCAGGAGCCTGGCTCACAGCCACACCACACCCAGCACGTCCCTCCCGCCACCACTTCATGGCTTTCCAAGCACTTCCTCGCCCGACAGTTTGCTGGATTCTCACAAGAGCTGTAAGAAAAACTTGGTAGTATTGCTTATTATCCCTTAGTTACCAGTGATAAGTCCACTGATTATCCCACGTCAAAAGGTAATCAATGATAAGGCCAAGACGGCACCTTCCTCTCCACCACCTGCTGCAGGTCTTCTCTTTGGCATCACCTGTTTCTTCAGGGCCTCTGGTTGTTTTACAATTCCCAGTTGTGTGTGTGTATGCCTATTAAAGAGCTCTTGACTTGTTGTGTGAGTTCATTAAAATTCTCAGTCTTTCTGGGTCCCAGTCTTCTCTTCTATAAATTGGGAGAAGAGAACAAAATGATCTCTAAGGTTCTTTTTAATTTTATTTCATTTTAGAGGGGTGGGGTACAATTGGGAATTTACTGCATAAGTGCATTCCAGGCAGATGAAGTCTGGGCTTCTGGCTGGCCCTCCCTCCCCCGAGAGTGGACCAGGTATCCAATGTGTGGCCATGTGCCCCCTCCCTCATCCCTCCCTCCCTCCCCTAGCAGTGTCCAGCATCTGCCGATCCCACCCTTGTGTGACTTCAGTGAAATCCCAAGGTACAAAATCAGCGCACCAAAGACAGTTGCATTTCTACACACCAACAACAAGGAGGCTGAGAACCACATTAAAAAACACAATCCCATTCACAATAGCCACAAAAAAGCAAAGAACCACCTTGGCCTCCATCTAAGGTCCTTCCTAATGCTATAACCACGTGGGTCTCTGAAACATGGCTGTACGTGCACCAAAGACAGGAGTCTCGGGTTTTATGATCTTTGCATCTCTCCTGCGGGATTTTGCACACAGAGAGGGTTAAATACATCTGACGGGCTTTGCCTTGCAGAAGGAGGGAGCTGGGACATGCCTTGCTCTCATAAAGCCCCGTTCTAAGCCGGGCTCTGTGGCTCAGCCTGTAATCCCGCGCCTTTGGGAGGCTGAGGTGAGTGGATTGCCTGAGCCTGCAGGTTCGAGACCCGCCTGGGCAACTTGGCGAGACCTCATCTCTACAATAAATCAAAAATTAGCCGGGCGTGGTAGCACGCACCTGTAGTTCCAGCTACCCGGAAGGCTGAGACAGAAGGATCACCGGAGCCCAGCAGGTCAAGGCTGCGGTGGCCGGGAGTGGCCACTGCACTCCAGTCTGGGTGACAGAGTGAGACTCCAACTCAAAAAAAAAAAAAAGCCCAGTTCTCCATGCACACATGCACACGCACGCACACACACACACACACACACATTCACAGCCCACTAGCATCTCTAGGGAAGAAAAGGAGTATGGAGAGAGAAAAACAAGAGTGGGAACACAAGTTTCCTGGGCCAAAGCTGCTCAGAGGATCCGTATCTCAGATTCCATCTCCATGAAATATTCAGTGAGTGCTTCCCGGTTCTCTCTGCATTCAGATCCTGTGTGCACATCTCTCTGCGCCTCTCCTATCCAGCCCTCTTATCTCGTTTTCTCCTGGGGTTGCTGGCCCTGTGCCTCTGCCTTTTGCTCCTCTCCATCGGCATCCCCAGACATCTTTTGGTGTCTGCCCCTCACCACCCCCTACCTCTATGTCCACCTCTCTCCTTGCTGCTATCGCCCCCACCCAGAAGGTGAGGATTCTCCCCTTTGGGGGGCTCCCAGGCACATGGGCCTCTGCAGCTGTCTTCTGCTTTGCCCTCCAGAGTGCCACGTGCCTGAGCGGGGAGAATCCACGAGACTGCGGGGAAGAGACACCCTGTGCGGAAGAGGAGTTGGACCCACCAGGCTGCCCAGAGGGTAAGAGCTGGGGGTTAAGTTGAGGAGTGGAAACAGAAAAACAGCTCTGAGAGCAGATGCCGGCTTTATGAGATACCTGGGTCGGGCAAGGGGTCAGAAGCCCTCTTGTGGGGGAAGGGAGACGTCAGGATCCACTGGGGTACCTGAGGGATCACAGGGGACCCACAGCTCCTGGAAACTAAGTCTTGGCCCTAATCGCTGCATGGTTGTTCCCCCACAGGTAGGCTCTGCCCCAGTTCACCACCTGCTCCCTGTCCCCCTGGGACTTTCTTCTCTGGAGCGGGTTCCCAGAACATCTCCTTCTGCCACCTCTGCCCTCCGGGGTTCTTCAACCCATGGCCTGGCCAGAAAGCCTGTTTCCCCTGTGGCTCGGAGGCCACCCAGCCAGAAGAGGGCAAGGACACCTGTGTCTGCCGGGGGCCTGGGAGAGTGTTCCAGGTATGTCCTCTGGCAGTGGGGCCCAAGGGCAGGCTGCATTTTCAGGACTGTTTTGGTCCCAAGTCAAGTTCAGCTCAGGTGTAAACTGATCAGGGTTGACTCAAGTTTCCAAGTGACGTGGGTATGGGTTTGCCAGATAAAACACAGGGCGCTCAGTTGAGTTTCACTTGAATTTCAAATAAAGAAGGGGTAATTTCTTTAGTAGTACATGAAGCACGCACACACACGCACACACACACACACATTTTTTGAGTCAGAGTCTCACTCTATCACCCAGGCTGGAGTACAACGGCTCACTCACAACCACCCCAGCATTGACCTGCTCGGCACTGGCGATTCTTCCACCTCAATCTTCCAAGTAGCCGGAAGTACAGGCACACACTACCACACCTGGCTAATTTTTTATTTTTTTATTGTAGAGACAAGGTCTCACCAAATTGCCCGGTCTGGTCTCGAACCCACGGGCTCAGGCAATCCACTCGCCTCGGCCTCCCAAAGTGCTGGGATTACAGGCTAAGCCACCAAGCCCGGCCTATAATTTTTAAAGTATTCATTTTGTGTCTGAAATTCAAATTTAACTGGGCACCCCGAGTTTTTATTTGCTAAATCTGGTTACCCTCCTTGGAGAAGAGGACAGATGTTATGCTGTTCTCTACCATGATCACTCCCAAAACACCCCCTGACCCAAGCCCTTCCAACCCGAACTTTCCCTGAAAGCCAACAAGTGTGCATGTGAATTCTTCCTGTACTGAATGGCTCAAGTCTTTTTGACTGAAATAACAGCACCAGGTCCCCTGGGACCTGCCTCCTCTCCAGACCGGTTTATTGTTTGCTGCCGCCTACCCTCCCACCCCCGCCCTTGTCTTCTGGTCCATTTCAGAGAGGGTCACAGCCAAAGGATTCTGTGTGGCTCACCACAGCCAGGTATTCACCCGAAACCCTATTCTTCCCTCCCTTCCCCACCCCCAGCCCAGTGACAGTCGGTGCCCCTGCCTCCCTGGCCACCGAGATGCTGGAGAGCCCATGGGCTGTGTCCAGTGGGAACCCAAGAGCTGCAAGGATGGGGCCACCTGGAACCAGGAGGGGCTGTGTCTGACTAAGAGTCAATGGAATGACCACTGCGCCCACGAGGTAGGAAACCACTCATAGGCTCTGCTCCTGCCCTCTTGAACGTCCTCCGGTTCAAACGCCCAACCTCCAGCCACCAGGCCCATTCCACCGGTTCCTCCCACTCCGGAAATATGGAGGCCAGTACTCTGCACTCTCAGGTGGTTTCTAGAAGCTAGAAAGGATTAGGGGAAACCTCCCCCAGGAAGGCGTCTCCAAGGAGTTTGAGTCTTTTGGCAGGTGTGTGCCACACCAGGAGATGCCCAGGGCTATGACCCAAGCCTAGGGCTGTGCCTGTGCTGGGGACAACACTCAAGTGGCATGTGCGGCCCTCTGTGCCCAGAGGAACAGAGACACGTCCTGCGGCTCAGCTGCCCTGAGGGCATCCCACAGATTTCCATCGCTGAAGGCAACAGGAGCCAGGTATGGTGTCCTGAGGTCCAACCCCATGCTGACCTGGCCTGTGATTTCCACCTCCATGGGAAGACAGACACCACCTGTGTGAAGGAGGGACAGGAGGGGCAACAGGGGAGCTGCAATGCTCACCTGGACCCTGATCTGGGCACCTGGGATCCCTGAGGGCCAGGCCGTGGGAGTGCAGTCGCTCAGTAGCTCACAACCTGGTCTGGTCAGGCCCAGGAAAGGCCCAAGCCCTAGAGCAGGACAGAAATCCCCCCAACAGAACTGGGGTGACAGTTTTGCCTAACAAGTATGTAGGGCATGCTTGTGCACAGGACTCAGTGGCCACTGCTCAGGAACTCATATCATATCAGAGGTTCCAGAGCCAGAGAGAAGGCTCCCTTGTTGATGTCATTACATCCTATAAAACTCCTTAAAGAAACAGAGATCGGCCAGGCGCGGTGGCTCAAGCCTATAACCCCAGTACTTTGGGAGGCTGAGGTGAGAGGATTGCTTGAGCCCACGGGTTCGAGACCAGCCTGGGCAACATGGTGAGACCTCATCTCTACAATAAATCAAAAAATCGGCTGGGCATGGTAGCGCATGCCTGTAGTTCCGGCTACTTGGAAGGCTGAGGCGGAAGGATCGCCTAAGCCCAGCAAGTCAAAGCTGCGGTGGCCATGAGCGTGCCACTGCACTCCAGCCTGGGGCACAGAGTGAGACTCCAACTCAAAAAAAAAAAAAAGAAAGAAAGGGCCAGGCTCGGTGGCTCAGCCTGTAATCCCGCGCTTTGGGAGGCTGAGGTGAGTGGATTGCCTGAGCCCGTGGGTTCGAGACCCGCCTGGGCAACTTGGCGAGACCTCATCTCTACAATAAATCAAAAATTAGCCGGGTGTGGTAGCGTGCACCTATAGTTCCAGCTACTTGGAAGGCTGAGGCGGAATGATCGCTGGAGCCCAGCAGGTCGAGGCTGCGGTGGCCATGAGCGTGCCACTGCACTCCAGCCTGGGTCACAGAGTGAGACTCCAACTCAAAAAAAAAAAAAAAGAAAGAAACAGAGATCAATGTGCTCATTAAAGAGTAGGAAAACGGTCCAGCAGGTCATGACTCCAGGTTGCCCTGTCCTATGGAGTTCTTAGACAGCTTCTCACCACCACCTCCCCACCCAGTCCTTTGATACCCAGACAGGAAGGTCCTGGCCTCTCCCCACCCCCCACCAGGTGAGTGTGTGACTCCCCATGTCTTGAGGGAAGACCTGACATTGGCTCTCCTGGTTTCCAGGACTTTTACCTTCTGGACAGGCCTTCCTCACCACGTGCCGTGGGCCATCCCTGCAACCTGGACCAAGGGCAGAAGTCTGTCCCTCTGTACATGGTCAAGATGGATGGTAAGAAAACTGGACAGAGGGAGGCCTGTGGCTCAGGACCCCGTGAGCCGAAGCTGGGGGTGAGGGGACAATATCCCCCTACGTGAATTCGGACCCCTCAGCTTTTAGAAAGCCAATCCTGTCACGTGCAAATCAGGACTGGATGGCTTCTGAGTGTGTCCATGAACTAGGGGAAGCTGTCACCCCAATCCCTGCAGGGTCAGGGGGAACCCTGTCTTGTTCTAGGGCTCGGTTTCCTGGGCCTGGCCAGACCAAGTCACGAGCTATTGCACTCCCTCGGCCTGGCCCTCGGGGATCCCACGTTCCCAGACCAGGATCCAGGTGAGCACTGCAGCTTCCCTGTGGCCCTTCCTGGCCCTCCTCCACCCTTGCCCGGCCCCAGCACAAATCCGTCCCAAGAGTGGCAGCTCTTCCTCACTCTTCGAATCTCACCTAGGAAAGTCGAGGGAAGGACGTCCGACCTCTTCGTGGACACAGAGCCTCAACTCCACACACCTTGGGGATCCGCTGCTCCCAGAACCAGGCATTCGCAACCCCACGGTCTGCCTCCAAACAAATGACACGCTGGCCTTCCTGGCGACTCGTCAGCATTACCCGGAGTACGACCTGTAAGTGTCCCGAGGTCACAGTCCACCCCCATGGAAGCCCAAGAGAGGCGATACTCCCACACTAGCTGCCACCTCAGAAAGGCAACAGGCCCAGGAAGTCGAGCCCTAGAACAAAACAGGGTTCCCCCAACTCTGCCGGGATTGGGGCAACAGTTTTTCCTAGTTCATGGACACAGTCAGAAGCTGTCCAGTCCTGATTTGCACATGGCAGGATTGGCTTTCTAAAAGTTGAGGGATCCGAATTCACATAGGGAAATATTGCCCCATCAACCCCATCTTCTGCTCACAGGGTCCTGAGCCACAGGCCTCCCTCTGTCCAGCTCTCTTACCATCCATCTTGACCACATACCGAAAGGCAACGTCCCCCTCCTTCCTCCTCCCCAGGGGCCACTTCTATAACACACTGGAACAATTTGACTGGGGGCGCTTCCGGGCCCTGGCTGAGGAGTCCCCGCTCTTAGGGCAACGTGCCCACCTCTTCCTGCAGCAGTTCCAGCAGCCTGGGGTCTACGTCTTGCGTCTGAGCAGCAACCGACATCGGAAGATGGTGTGTCTGTAACAGTTTGCCTCATTGGAGATGCTATCCCACCGTTCCCCTCCCCCCTTAAAAAATGCTGCCTCATAACCACCCCAGACAGGTCTGCAGGGAAGGAGATGCCCTGGTTGCCCCCGTCAAAATTTTTCAGGGTCAGCCGGGCATGGTGGCTTAAGCCAGTAATCCCAGCACTTTGAGAGGCCAAGGCAAGAAGATTGCCTGAGCCCAGGGGTTCAAGACCAGTCTGGGCAACTTGGTGAGACCTCATCTCTACAATAAATCAAAAAATTAGCCGGGCATGGTAGCATGTGCCTGTAGTTCCAGCTACTTGGAAGGCTGAGGATCGCCTGAGCCCAGCAGGTTGATGCTGGGGTGGCCGTGAGTGTGCCACTGCACTCCAGCCTGGGCGACAGAGTGAGACTCCAACTCAAAAAAAAAAAAAAATTTCAGGGTCTCGCCATCCTAGCAAATGATCCTGGGGAGTCCAAGGGTCATTTCACGGCCACCCAGCATGTGATGTGTATGGAGGGAAGGATTGGGAGGATGGGAACCCAAGCATGCATTTAGGGACCTCAATGGCATGGAGTGGTTTAGGACCTCCAGCTGTCTCCCCCAGCCCTCCACCTTGTCCCCCCTTCCCACCTCTCTTTCATCCTGAAGGCACATGTCCTAAGCCCACCTACACATGGTTTTATCCATGTGCCCATACCGTATATGCCACCACTGCTCCGGGGTGTCCTGTTGGTGCCACACATGGGATTTAGTATCTCAGTCCATCACTATTTGGTTAGTGTTGACAGGCCTGGTCTCACTCTGTCCTCTGGCCTGTCTCTGGCAGACAGTGGGACAAAGACTGAACAGATTTCTCTCTGCCCAGTACATCCGTGCCCTCCCACCTGGGGGCCAGTGCTTTGGGGAAGGGCCCTTTGCCTTCACAACTCCCAGGTATCTCATCCAGACTGGCATCGCCAAGATCCCCAAGCCCTCGAAGAGGCCTGACTGGCCAGGAATCCTGGGGGGGATTGTGCTGCTCCTTGGGCTCTGCCTGCTTCTGCTGGTGAGTAAGGCTGGACAAGCGACATCTTAGCCACAAGGCAAGAACCCCTCTCCGATCCCCTGTGCATGGGTCTTCCGATCCCACTTGCACAAGTGTTATAATAGTTGCTAAGATGCAGAAGTGACAAAGGTGCAGGCTCAGGCCTCCAGGGCTCAAAGTTTAGTAGGGAGAATAGAGACAAGGAAGCAAATATATGTCAGCAAATATTATAGAGCTACGCTAAAGTGTGTCCAGGGCACCCGCCACACAAAGATGGGTGTGGGCTGTTAACTGCCCTCCCTGGGGGTCAGGACAGACTTTCAGGAAGAGGAGATCCCTGACAGGCTTGAAATAAAAGAAGAATGTGGTCTCCTACTAACAAAGGGCTTGGGAGCTGGAGGAAGGGTATACATGGGAGGAGGGTGGAGATGAGAAAGGGGGTATTATGAGCCCAAGCACATAGACACAAAACAGACTCATCTGCTCAGGGGCCCAAATGTCATTAGGTGTGAGGACAAGAAGGAGACTGGAACTGGGCAAGAGACTGAATCGTGGATGTTCTCAGGGGCATTGCTAAGGCATTTGGACTTTATCCTCTAGTCAGGGGATAAGAGTTTAAAACAAGTGAGAAACCTGGTCAGACTTTTAATTTTACTCTAGGGTAAGGATACAGACAGAATCCAGAGAACTAAGCCACTAGAACTGTCCAAGCACGAGTGGATAAAGTTCTCTCTGACCACAGCCAGCAGGGTTTCAGAGCCTTCAGGAAAGATGCCTCTCCTTCCGCTCCCCTTTTCTTCCCATCCCCCCACCATTATGTCCCCTGTAGATTCAGTGTCACAGCCTGAGCTGGGCTCGGAAGGCTGCTCCCGACCCCACCTTCAGGAGACATCAGCAAGGATACAACCTTGATGCCTACGTGTCCCCAAGAACTGGGGTGATGTCAGTGAAGAGAGGTCGATCACCCCAAGACTCTGATGCTCTCAGGGTTGAAGGAGTTCTGGGTGAGTGACGGGCTGGGTTAGCATCCCAGAGGTTCCTCCAAACCCACCTGACCAGCTCCTGCTTCTTTTTGTCCAAACCTTCCCACATTATCCATTGCTCGGTTTCTCTCCATTCACTCCTTTTCTCAGTCAATACTGATTGAGTGTCTACTGTATGTCAGACACTGCCAGACAGGAGCACACAGTACAGAGGGGAGAAGAGACATCTAGATGCTTTCCACAAGAAAAGTCATAGAGCCACTTGCAAAGTGCTCAACTCAAGCAGTGACCAGTACTATCTAGAAGAACAAGTTGCAGAGGGTGTTACATGTCATGCTGAGCATTTCACCTTTTACCCTTGCTACTCAAAGTATGGTCCCCAGATAACACCACTGGAATTAGTCTGTGCTTCAGAACTTTAAGGCTCATATGAGTTGCCTGGGGTCTTCTGGTTCAATAGGTCTGGGATGAGGCCTGAGATTCTGCATTTCTAGAATGTTTCTCGGCAGTGCTGATGCTGCTCACCCAAGAACCACGCTTTTAGTAGCAAGATTGTGTCTAGGGCAGCCCCTTCAGGTCTCTTCCCATTGTGGGAGCTTTTCTTTCCTCTTAATAAATCCCGCTTTAAAAAAAATTGTGTCTAGACTGTTGGAGTCTATGGCCCACGGCACGTGGTGAGGAAGGCCTGTCCAGAAGATAAAAGTCCTGGAAACCAGGAGAGCCAATGTCAGGTCTTCCCTCAAGACATGGGGAGTCACACACTCACCTGGTGGGGGGTGGGGAGAGGCCAGGGCCTTCCTGTCTGGGTATCAAAGGACTGGGTGGGGAGGTGGTGGTGAGAAGCTGTCTAAGAACTCCATAGGACAGGGCAACCTGGAGTCATGACCTGCTGGACCGTTTTCCTACTCTTTAATGAGCACATTGATCTCTGTTTCTTTCTCTTTTTTTGAGTTGGAGTCTCACTCTGTGACCCAGTCTAGAATCTGTAGGAAGGAGATGCATTGAAGATCTGTAGGGAAATTCGTATTTGCAGTCCTTTTATTTATGTACTTATTTTTGAGTTAGAGTCTCCCTCTGCAGCCTAGGCTGGAGTACAGTGGTGCGATCCTGTCTCACCGCAGCCTCGATTTCCTGAGCTCAGGCAATCCTTCTGCCTCAGATTCCTGGGTAGCTGGGACTACAGGTGCACACCACCATGCCCGGTTAATTTTTTAGGTTTTTTCTTGTAGAGACAAGGTCTTGCCCAGGCTGATCTCAAACTTCTGGGCTCAAGCAATACTCTCACCTCAGCCTCTTAAAGTGCTGGGATTATAGGCGTGAGCCACCGCATCTGGCCTGGAAGCTCATGTTTGCATTTCAGGAGAAAAATCCTTCTCCCCATCCCCTGCAGGTGGGAGCTGGGAAGCTGAAGAGCAGGTAGACTTGGAGTGGTTTGACACAGAAGCCTTCTTCGGGATCCTGCTCAGGCAGTCTCTGTCTGTGACGGCCAAGCTCAGTCAGACCAAGGAGGAAGTAAGTGGCAACTCCAGGCAATGCTGGAGAAACAAACGGGGCTAAAACAGATTCATCTCCAGGAGGGCTGCTTATGGGACATAGAGCCTCAAGAAATCCTCGGTCTATTGATTCCTTAAGGAATCAGAACAAAGGAAAGTATAAGGGCAGAGCACATAGAAGACATCAGATTAAATTTAGGATCGAAACCCAGGGCTGTAGACCAATGATAGGGAACCCACCAAGGCCACCTCTGGAGTGTCCTCTTAGAGCTCAATCCCCGGTCCTTGGTAGCTCGACGGGGTGAGCAAATTCATGTCAGTGACAGGCATTGAAAGCAAAGAGAACACACTAGAAGCCCAAGTGTGGGCCTGGGCCAGGGGTTTCTCAGCAGAATGTGGGACTTGTGGGGGCTGGCCTGGGCCGGTCTTCATTCACTGCTTCCAAGTGTCTTGGAGGTTCTGGTTGGCTCTCCGGAGTCTCTCCAACCATTGGCAGCAGGGGGCGCTGCGATCACAATAGCGAAAGGCTGGGCTCCGGGAACAGAGTTCAAGGCCAAATCCACCCTCTCTGGCAGCTCAAACTCCTCTACGTCAAGCTTCTGAATGAAGCGCGTTCTCTCCGGCGGCTGTGGGGTGCTAAGCACTGCATCTCAGCCTCCTCTGACCAGCAGGAACAGGTTGGGCTTTGTTCACACCTTCCCATGTGCTCTGTGTGCCTGCATGTTGCTTCCTCCCCTCAGGGAAGCCCAGTTCCCTCCCTAGCACCTCTCTCACCTGTTCCACCTCCCTGGCCCCAGGGTTTTAGCTAGTCCCCACCACCATCCCTGGAAATCCCCCCACCCCCTTTGCCACTACTGCCTGTCCGGAATACTTTGGAGTTCCCAGGGGAAATTGGGTGCCCAAAGACCCCACGTCCAGTCGCCAAGTCTGCTATCCCTGGCAGCTGTGGCCCCTGCAGGTAAGCAGACAGGGTTGTCTCTCTGACCCAGGCTGCTGAGGCAGCTGCCAGGGCCACAGAGGAGGAAGCTAGGCGGAGGGGACACCTGGCGGGCGAGTATGCAGCAAGCCTTAGTCACCAACTGAAGCTCCTTCACCAAGACCTCCGCGCCAGACAGGAGCAGTGGGCATCTTTCTGCTCAGCATTGATGACGGCTCAGCAGCTGCTGAAGGCACAGACAGGCTCCAGGCCAGAGAGGGCCTCTCAGGCTGGGCAGAACCCAGAAGGGTGCATACCTGGTCAACCTGGGTCAGGCTTAGAGAGGTATGAAATAAGGGAGGAGAGAGCAGCCTTTTCCCACCCCTAATTGCCCCTGGGCCTTGATGCACTGTTCCCTGTCCCCCTGCAGGGTGGTTCAACAGCTGGGCACTGTGCTAGGCCACCTGTCCCAGGCCATGCTGCAGGAGGGCCACCGCCTGAAGGCCTGGGGCATCCTGGGCACTGGCACTGGGGCGGAGCTGCTGCGGCCAGGTGAGCTCAGTCTCAGCCAGCACCACACACACACACACACACACACACACACACACACACACACACCCCTACCCTCCCCCCTCCAGCATCAGTGCAGCAGGCCCTGCAGAAACTCCAGTTCCATGCCCAACCCCCAAGACACCCTGAAGGGGAAAACAATGCCCCCAAAGTTGGGAGGGGCTTCCTGTGCAGTGTCTTGACAAAAGAGCGAGCCTCAGAAACGGGGAGGAACTGAGGAGGAAATAAACAAAACCACCACAAATGACAGCCACAGATGAAGTGGCATGTCCTGAATGTAAAAGCCTGGCAGATGAATGCAAACGGCCAAGCTTGGGAAATGCTAGACTTGCCTCAGGGAGAGGCATACTGAGTCCTGGGAGTCCCTCAGCTCCAGCTCCTCACCCCACTGGCTGTCACCACCATGTCCCAAGGCCCTTTCCATCCCTGCCAACCTGCAATGTATCACAAGGTCATGTCCTACCCTGGACTCCATGAAAGATGAGACCCCTGGCATTGGGGAGCATGACGTCGGTGGGGGTCAGGGAGGAGCTCTCACCATCTCCTTCCAGTCACCAGGCAAGGGAGCCCCTGCCTCTGTCCCTCCAGCCCAGGACTGAACAGGTAACATGTGCTTTCCTGCTGGCTCAGCAGGCCCTCCAGGGGGCGATGATGACATCAGCGTGAATCCCATCACCCAGTTGATGGTCCCCGGCCCGGACTGCTTGATGCTTCCTGCCAGCGGCCATGCAGGACCCATACCCGCTGGCTACTTCATCCACCCGGACACTGGGCGGGTGCTGCCCGAGGCTGGACACCTGGGATATGACCTGCTGAGAGCGACCCTGGTGCCCACCACTGACTCCAATCCCGGTGAGCCCCTGGCCTACTGACTAGCCCCAACCCAGCTTTGGGCTTCAAACCTGGGGCACAGCTCACTGGGGCCCACTGTAATGAACTCCCAGGGAGCACAGCACAGAAGGCAGAGCTGTCTTCTTGAACATAGGGCTTGGTGACCAGTGGAGCAGGAAACATCTTCTCCCCCCTTCTACCTTAACATTCTTGCTGGGTGCAGAGGGTGCCATGATTGGACAGAGCTGCTCCAGGAAAGAAAGCAGTGCCCGAAGTCCCTCTCTGCCCTGCTCTGCAGGACCAGGCAAAAAGGCTGGCACGTTGAGGGTACCAGCAGCTCCCTGTCTCCCTGTCCAGGTGCTGTCCGGACATCAGAAGCTGCCATCCTGCCCTATGTGCCCTACCCAACCTGTCCTGACACAGGTTCCCCTCCAGTCACGTACCTGCCCGTCCTGCAGCCAAGAAGGACATCCCAGCTGGGGGCTCTCATGACAGACCCTGCCACTGGCATTGAGGTGCCTGTGCTGGCCGTGACCCTGCACCCCCAAACGAAACAGTGGCTCACTCTTGGAGGAACATACTGCAACCCCCTCACCCAGACTGTGGCCCCTCTAGAGATAGGGGGCCCCATGGAGGATCCGGTCACAGGAAGCATCTTGCCAATCCTGGGAGTCGGATTGGATGAAAACACAGGTCTCTGGAGAGCCCTCAGCACCGTCCTCGTACCCCCTCCCTCTCTCTCGCCTGGCTCCCCAACCCGCCTCCCCTCAGCCCCTACACCCTCCCCTCCCACCCCCTCCTCCCTGTCTCACCTGCCTCCCTTTTCCCTTCCCTCAGTCTCTACACCCTCCATGTTCTGGTCCACCCACCGCCATCTTCCACCCTTCATCCTCACTCTGCCTCTTGCCCCTAGCCTTCCCTCTCCTCCGCTTCCGTCTCCCCTTCCTCATCTCCACTCATGTTTCCAGGGAGGTGAAAGAGACACAAAGTGGTTCTACGGTCAGAATGAACAGATGCTTTCCAACCACAGAAGGCCATTTCTCCTCCTGGCACCATGTCTTCAGCCTCTCTGCCCTCTCCGTCACCCCTTCCCTTTCCCTCCTGCGTGCAGCTCACTTCTGCCCTCATGCCCTAGTTCCCCCTTATAACTCACCCTAACTCACCCACCTGCATTTCTGTTGGGTGGCTCTCCCACCTTGCCCTCTTGGTTTCTTGCTTCCAGGTCAGGTCCTTGCCCTGGGAGGGCTGCAGGATGCCTCAGGGAACCTCCTGCTGCCTGGTGACAGCTTTGTGGAGCCACTGAGCGGGAAGACAGTCCGGCTCCAGGGGGCTTCCCGACAGGAGGGCCGGACATCGCCCCATATGGGAGGGTCACAGGCCCTGCTAGATGCCAATGTACTGGTGGCCCAGAGGCGAGTGATCACAGTGCTGCAGCAATCCCAGGAGAGTTCAGGGTCCAGAGGACAGGAGCCTCTGGAGGCTGCCATCAAGGACATGAGACAGGCGCTGGCCTTGAGTCTGCATCACATTCTGCAGCAGGCTCGGAGACTGGAGAGACAGCTGGAGGCAGCGGGTGACATTGAAGCCAATGGTGGCAGGATAGGTAGGGAAACACCTCGGGTGCCGAAATCTCAGGCCCAGAATGACCTGGTGCTTCAGCCTGTAAGCTCAGGGATTAGACTGCAACCCCACTGATCACACACATGTGTGACCAAGGGAAGAGAGAAGGGACTTGTTGACTTCATTCCCTGACCCCATGAGAACTTGGTTGCATCAGGGTCTTAATCTCTTGCCAATGCCATTGGGTCTTACACTTTTTGTAAAGTGTACAGGCTCACCAAACACCATACGGGTGTTATGACACCCATCTTAGAGGAAGAGCCTGACGTTCAGGGATCTTGCCCGCCCGGGATCCTCTAGCTAGGCCAAAGCCAGGCCTCCAGCCTGAACTTCCTGAGTCCTCAGTCCCTTCTTCCTTTCATTCCATGACAGCCTTCAACTTCCCACCATAAATTCAGGAAAAGAGCGCAAACAACCACTCACCTTCTCACAGTCCTGATGGAAGGAAGGGCAGGAAGAAGTAGGAATGGCATCTTCCTGGAGCTTATCTCACTCTTTCTAGAAGCTTCCTTCTTCTCATGATGTGGCAAAACCGAGGGTTTTGGGTCAGAATTGACTTGAGTTTGAAGACCTGCCCCACGATTTACTCTTTGACCTTGGGCAAGTTACTAACCTCTCTCTGCTACTGTTTCACTGTCTTTAAAAGGAAGATAAGAATAGTATATACTTTACGGCATGAGTTATAGAACCAAGTAAAATATAATATATATGGAGTTCTCAACTCAGAATCTGACATGTGGCAGGTGCTCAAGAAGTGGTGTCCCCTTCTTCTAGAAGATGTTCTAAGCTTCTCAGAAGATCTGATGCCACTCAATTCTCACTTGGTTTTTTCAAGGCAGGCCATCAGGGTGACATCCTTTCTTCCCTTCTGAATTCAAAATGCTAAGTTGGGCTCAAAGGAAACAAATGCAGTCCTTTCAGAGACGGCTTTCTGATCAGGGATGTAGCACTTTGAGCCTGGAAAGACTTCAAGGTGGCATTAACCCTCAACTCCTCCTTCCCATGCCCCTCCCCCTTATGTTAGGAATGATGTGCTATCCTGGAACAGAGCTGTGGGTCCCAGCCCTGTATGGGATGGAGATTCCAGATCCTGAGGGCTCAGGGCTCATGGTGCCCATCCTGGGCATGGAGCATGATGGGAATTCTGGTACCACCACACCTCTGGCAGGCACCATGGAAGATGCCGACGGCAAAGGTAAAAGGTGGGAACTCAGGACCTCTGAGAGCCTGGGGGGATCAGGAATGTGACTTAGCTCTGAGAGACAAAACCTTGCAAAGTTCAGGAGCCAAGGGATGGGGTCATTCTGATGCTTCTGATAGGGCTACCAAAACAAAGGTGCACAGAGATTTCAAAACCCCAGGGCCCCAAATCATTTATCCCCCTTAGAAAACTGGGTCTTTTCTATTTTCTCTTCTCCCCATTCCTCTTCCTCCACCCACCATCAACACCTCCTTGACACCCCCATCTGGACACTACTTGCCCCTCCTCCAGTATTTCAGAAACTCACACTCACTTCAGAAAGCTCTCTAATCCAGCTCAAAGGGTAAAAGGAAATCTAGGGGCTCCTTTGGCTCCCTTCCACCATGTTTTCTTCTTCCTTTGACAGTCCTTCCTTCTTTCCTCACCTGGTTACTAAAGCTTGGCATCCCACAGGTCTTATTCCAATCTCAATTGGGGCTCATGCCATAGACCCCTTGACTGGGGAACCTGGTCCCGTCATTGGTGCTCAAATGGATCCCTCTGCCAGAGTGGTGGTGCCCGTTGTCCAGGTGCTGGAGGCCTTACCTCGGGGATTGAGAGATCCTGGTCTGGTATGCTGAAGGAGTTCATTCTATTTATTTATTCATTCGTTCGTTCATTCAGCAACTACATATTGAGAGCCTTCTATGTTCCAGGCAGTGTGTTAAGTGTTGAGATACAAAGACAACTAGGTGGGGTTCCTATCCCCAGGGAACTGGTTGGCCATGGGCCCCAGTGATAATTGTGGTTTACAAGGGTGTTAAGGAGAGCATCTCAACCACATGGAGAGGGGAAGCTTCCCAAGTGCGGTAACGCTCAGGCCAAAACTTAAAGAAGCAGGCAGAGAAAGCCGTTCTAGCTACAGAGCCAGCAAATGCAAAGACAGCAAGTGTAAGAAATGTGACTTTTATCACAAAAGTTACGGGGAGCCACTGAAGGGGTCTAACTAGACATATGACATAATCACATATGAACTTAAGACTTTAAAATTTGGAAAGGCCGGGCACGGTGGTTCATGCCTATAATCCCAGCACTTTGAGAGGCTGAGGTGAGCTAATTGCCTGAGCCCAGAAAGTTCAAGACCAGTCTGGGCAACTTGGTAAGATCTCATCTTGACAGTAAACAAAAAAATTAGCTGGGTGTGGTGGTGCAAGCCTGTAATCCCAGCTACTTGGAAGGCTTAGGTGGAAGGACTCCCTAAGCCCAGTAAGTCGAGGCTGCAGGTTCCATGATCATGCCAGTGCACTCTGGTCTGGGCAACAGAGTGAAACTGAAATTCAAAAATAAAATTTTAAAAATGTGGAAAATATGGAACAATACAAAAAGAAAATAAGTTACGCATAAGCCTACTACCTTTTTAAAAGTATGTAAGCCAGGCGTTGGTGGCTCAGCCTGTAATCCCATGCTTTGAGGTGAGTGGATTGCCTGAGCCCGTGGGTTTAAGACTCGCCTGGGCAACTTGGCGAGACCTCATCTCTACAATAAATCAAAAATCAGCCGGGCATGGTAGCACGCGCCTGTAGTACCAGCTACTTGGAAGGCTGAGGCGGAAGGATCGCTGGAGTCCAGCAAGTCGAGGCTGTGGTGGCCGGGAGCAGCCGCTGCACTCCAGTCTGGGTGACAGAGTGAGACTCCAACTCAAAAAAAAAAAAAAATATGTAAATGAAGAAGCAAAAACTCCTCTCCCCACTACTCTCCCTCCACTCACCATCAACGCCCCCTTGGTACCCCCACCCAGACACTACTCGTCCCTCCTCCAGCCTCCCCCACCAAACACAACCTCTTGACAGGTTGGCATGCTCGCCAATATTTTTCAATTTATGTATGTGTATATATACTCAGCATTCTAGAAAGCCCCCTGGCAGTCGTGCAGAGGATGGATGGGAGCAGGGCCAGACTAGAGCAGGAAGTCCCATCAGGAGGTTATTGCAGTCATTCAGCCCTTGGCAGACCACTCCCAGAATGAAAATGATTTAGGGTCCCCCTCCCAGCATACAACCTCAGTCTAGTTAAGTTTCAGAAACCAAAGATCCGTGGTAGAAGCTATGAAATGTCCATTCTAGTCCTGACACCACTGTTTCACGGGTCAGTAGGAAGGGATGATATGAGGGGGTGAGAACGATTTCTCGCTGCCACACGTCCCTCTCCCCTGAGCTTCCCCAGACTAGGATGGGGACAGGAGGCACAGGGGACTCTGGGGAGTCCAGATGCTAGAAAGAGGGAGGGACAGGGGGAGGGAGGGAGGGAGAGAGGGAGGGAGGGAGGGAGGGTCTGAGGAGCTTGAAGAAAGTGTGCGGTCATTTTTCCACCCACAACCAAGTCAACGGCCTCACCAAGCTTAGTCATGGATACCCAGGGGTGGGGGAGGCCCATGCCTTGAAAAGATGTGGGGGTCCACAGCCAGACCACATGGGGTGTGAACAGAAAAAGCCGGTGAGCCCTAAACAGGCTGAACGTCGTAGCTGGACATCCTGGAACGAGAGCTGAGAGCACGGGAGCAGTACTGGCACCGCCAGGAACGGGAGGAAGAGTGGCTGCTGGCACAGCTGGGGCACCTGAGCCGGTCACTGCCCTTCACCTCAGGCAGCGGTTCTGAGCAGCAAGTAAGGCCCAGCGGTGCCAACTCATGGTCCCCACCCATCTGCCAACAATGCACACCTTTCTCTTTGAAAGATTGAAGCCATGCCTGGCACTGGCTCAAGCCTGTCATCCCAGCACTTTGGGAGGCCGAGGCGAGAGGACTGCCTGAGCCCATGGGTTTGAGACCAGCCTGGGCAGCATAGTGAGACCTCATCTCTACAATAAGTCAAAAAATTAGCCAGACGTGGTGGCGTGCGCCTGTAGTTCCAGCTACTTGGAAGGCTGAGGCAGAAGGATTGCCTGAGCCCAACAGGTCGAGGCTGCGGTGGCCGTGAGCGTGCCACTGCACTCCAGCCTGGGTGACAGAGTACGACTCTGACTCAAAAACAGAAAAAAGAAAAGTTGGTGTCCTTGTCTCCCCTGACCACAGGGATAGAATCCATCTCAGGGAAGACACAATCCCAAGATTCCCCCACCTCGGGCCCTAGATTTCAGTCACCCCCAAGTGTCAGCAGGATGGAGGGGGGAAAGGATGGACCAACATAGGGTGGCCTCCCCACAGAGCTCCTGCCTTCCCCTCTGTGCCCCAGTCCTTTGTATCTTCTGCCCTCTCCTATGCAGCTGAGGGCTGCCGAGGAGGCCTGCCAGGCCCTGGAGTCCTGCTACCTGCAGGAGACTGAGCGGAGAGCCAGAGCTCTGAGCATGCACCGTGGCAGGGAGCCGGGCCTGCTCTCTCAAGGTGGGAAAGCATCTCCAAGGCCCACATACCCTGCAGACATCTCCTGGGAGAACTGCCACCACCCACAGCTGCCCAGTGGGGATCTCCCTTGTCTTCCTAATGAGATCCTCTCTCCCAGGCTTCCAGCCAGGCCTTGGTTCTTACCTGGCAGATTCCCCAGCTCCAATAAAGTACTGGCTTTTCTTCTCTTCCCCATGCCTGGTGGTGGCCACCACCACGTGGCCCTCTTCTCTGCCCTTTGCAGCAGACAGAGAGGAGTGGGAACAGGAAGCACAGGTGGTGCTGGGCATACGGAGGGTCCTGCAGAGTTTAGGGCAGGCAGCAGAAAAGCTCAGGCAAGCCGCCAACCGGCTGCAGGGCCAGGAGGAGGAGACATGGCTGCAACAGCGCAGAAGTCAGAGCCCACGGGTCTGGAACCATCCCAGGAAGGTAAGGCTCGGACACTGGCAGGGGAGCCACGTGCGATGAGCACATCCTGCCATGACATCCGGTGTGGCTCTTCAGGGCAATGTACTGAAGACACGTGGGCTGCATGGGCTCAAGGGACAGCAGATGGGCTGGGAAAGGAAAGAGAGGGAAGAGAGAGAAGGTCCGCCTGGGTTGGGCATGACCTCCCCTGTGTTCTAGGTGGTGCAGCATCTCTTGGATGAGTTTCAGGAGGCGGTGAGGGAGAGACAGAACTTCCTGGATGGGGCCCTTGGTCGGTTGCAGTACCAGCGGGAGTTGAGCCGCCTCCAGCTCTTGCACACCCAGGTACTGACCTCCGGACTTGGCCGAGGTGCCGTGTAGTTCCATCTTTGATGGGGGCTGCAGAGAGAAACTGCCGAAGCAGCCACGTGGGACAGGTGGGAACCAGGCACGGAACTCAGTTCTGACCATTTCATCCTAGCTGATTGCCTCAGGAACCCCTGTGTGTTTGGAGAACTACCCCGGAGACATGTTCTATGGAACAGTCACCACTTCTCTCAGGGACCAGGCTGCTGCCTGCCCCCTACTGATCCCGTTCCTGAATCACCTCACTGCTGTGTTAGCGGGAGCTCAAAGCCATGGCCTAGGACTGGAGGCTCAGAGGCCAGGAACAGGTAAGGCTGGATACTAGCCTTCCAGCATTTCCTTCTGCTGCCAATCCTGGTCATGTTTTGATAAGTCCTAATACCAGAATTAGGACTTCAGGCATCATAGGCGCACAACCGTGGTAGGTTCTTTAGGACGAACAAAAAGAAACCCAATGTATCAGTTATCCATTGCTGTGTAACAAATTACCCCAAAATTGTATGGCTTAAAGTGACATACATTTATTTTTTTCATATTTTCTTTGGGTCAAGAATCTGGGTGAAGCATTGCTTGGTGCCTCTGGCTCAGGGTCATATGCAGGCTACAGTCAAGGTGTTGGCTAGGGTTGTAGTCATGTCAAGGCTTGGCAGGGGTAAGATTCACTTCCAAGCTCACTCTGTGGCTGTTGGCAGACCGCAAGTCCTTGCTGGCTGTTGGCCAGAGACACTCCTTGCCACATGATTCCACGTACAGCTCACAGCATGGCAGCTGGCTTCCCTCAGAGCAGGTAGGCAAGAGAGTGAGAGAGGGTGAGCAACATGGAAGCCAGTCTTTGTATCTTAGCCTCAGAAGTGCCATTTCATCACTTTGTATCTTAGTCACAGAAGTGCCACAATCTGTTCATTTGAGGTGAACCACTAAATCCAACCACACTCAAGGGGAGAGGGTTACACAAGGGCATGGGTACACACAAGCGGGGGGCCATCGGGGCCACCTTAAAGGCTGCCCATCACCTATCTGGCTCTTTTTGGCTTTGGCCACATTCCTACACCTTCACCCCAATAACTATTTTATTCCCTTCTGTTCAGATGCAGATAAAGTTGACACTATCTGGACCTCACCATTTTTCTCCATCCTAAAGAAAACAGATATCTGGTCCCAAGTCCACAAGGAAGAAGCTGAACTGCAAAGACAAGTGCATCACACACCAGGTAATCTCCTTTTCCCTGGTAGCCCGTGTTTGGAATCATCATGGGATGCTAAAGATATGTATGATGGTATAATCCCCAGGAATAGGAGCATTAGAATCCACCAAACAATCCTTTCTTCCCACCTCCACGCTAAGATTCCCAAGTGATATTTCCATATAAGAACAACATATAGGAGCCGGGCTCGGTGGCTCAGCCTGTAATCCCGCACCTTTGGGAGGCTGAGGTGAGTGGATTGCCTGAGCCCGCGGGTTCGAGACCCACCTGGGCAGCGAGACCTCATCTCTACAATAAATCAAAAAATCAGCCGGGCGTGGTAGCACATGCCTGTAATTCCGGCTACTCGGAAGGCTGAGGCGGAAGGATCACTGGAGCCCAGTAGGTCGAGGCTGTGGTGGCCGGGAGCGGCCACTGCACTCCAGTCTGGGCGACAGAGTGAGACTCCAACCCAAAAAAAAAAAAAAACATATAGGAATCAAAGTACCACTGTAATTAAACATGGCCAATTTCCAAAAGGGAATTCCTAAAGGCTCTCTACCTTCCCACCAAATACCTAATCTAAACCTTGGGATTCTACCCCATACCACCCAGTCCCAAGTTATAAGGTATTTATGGAAAGGTGTGAGACATAGGGGATAAAAACAGAGAAAGAGAAGACCTTGCCTCCAAAAGAGATCCAAAATCACTTTACCAATACCACCCCTTGGAACTGGAAGTCGAGAGAATGTGCCTCACCTGCCTGGAAGTGTTGGGTCTGTTTCAACTCACACACTGAAGCGCTAAATAGAAGAGAAGTAACAGAAAACTCAGCCCTAAGTAGAAGAGAAGTAACAGAAAACAAATACGTGCCTTTCAGTAGACCATGATGCAGGCCCCTAGTAAGCACAGCTCCATGAACACTCCTGAACTTGAGCAGGGATCAGCAAACTATGGCCCACAGGCCAACTCCAGCCTACTACCTGTTTGTACCTGGGCCATGAGCTAAGAATTGTTCTATATTTTTTAACAACCCTATGAAAAGAAAATGTTAAAAGAAGAATAAAATGTGTATGGCGTGCTTTACAATACGCCACATCTAAATCTTTAGAAATATTAATTCATTTCATCTTTACAACAACCTAGTAAAGAGGGTACTATTACTGATTTTGTGGATAAGGAGACTAAGCCCCTAGACAGATCAAGCAAGTAGTCAAGGTTCATGTTGCTAATGAGGAGGTCAGCTGGAATTCACTCTCAGGGAATGTTTCTCCAGAGCCTGTGCTTCCCCAAATGAAAAATTACCCGACACTATAAGGGCAGTGCCAAAAAAAAGATGCAGGCAACACATTCTGGTGAGTTCCCACGAGGGCAGGTCACCATATACCAGAGTAGCAGGAGAAGGTTTTGTAGGAGAATGAGGCCACACTTCTACCACAATGACAGAGAACATAACTCTGAACCCCAATTTTGGCTGTTGGCTGGCAATGCCTAAAATACTATCTGGCCCTTTACAGAAAGAGTTTACTGACTCCAGAACTTGGCCTGTATTGTTATTAATTCCTCCTCCTTTGGGTGGAAAGTAAGAAGAGGATGAGTAGAGACATGGGCCCTCTTTTAAGAGTCTCCAACCCCACTTCAAACTTCTTGGGTCTTACAATTACATTGGCCTTACAATTTTGAAAGCAATTTAACATACATTGTCTTGTTCACATTTGGAAACCCTATTCTAATACTTTAAGATAGTGGAAGATTTTTTTTTTTCAATTTTTTATTTTAAGGATGTGGGGTACAATTCAGGGTTAGGTATACAAATGTTCATTATGTAGATACCCTAATAGTGGAAGATTATTAACTACCCTTTTATAGATGAAATTATGAACAAAGAAGTTAAGTGACTTTCTTGGGGTATTAGGACGGAGCGTGGGTCTTCAGACAGCTAATTCAGCCCTCTTTTCTTTTTTTTTAAGTCAGAAGTGTTGAGTCTGTTTCAATTCACACACCTTTATTTTTATTGCCCTCTCAGGAATAGAAAAACAATAGCAAATTTTAAATACCTAAGGCCCATTAGAGGCAATTTTGTGAGGAAGTAAGATTCTTAATACAGCTAAAATTCACTTGTGCTTACTGTGTGCCAGACACTGTTCTGAGTGCCTTGCCTTTAATGTTCCAAACAACTCAATCATATAGAATAAAATCTGCTGCCATGATTTCTGGACCCTCATTCTGTCTTGGACCCTCTATTCCTACTGACTGAGACTCAGTCATATTTCCATAAAGATAGCAAGGAGAACCTGAGACACAGGGTATATATAGCATAGGAGGATGGATGGATGGACGGATGGACGGATGGACAGATGGCTGGATGGGTGGATGGGTGGATGGTTGAATAAATGGATGGTTACAAATAAACCTTTCCCTAAATTCAGTTGTGTTGTTGTTGTTTACATATCACTTCTGTACAGAAAAGTCAATAAAATTGTTACTGGTTTCTCTTGCTCTCTGTAGACCTAAAAAGCTCCTTGCAGAATCTGCTAAAACCTCAGGCTGTGCAAAAAGATGAGCCGATAACAGTGCAACCCACAGACCTTTCCGCCAGGGAGTTTGTGGTTTACCAGTATGGCCTCTCCATCCTGCACCTTCTCATTCCCCAGCTTAATGTAAGTCTAGCTTCTCTGTGGAGAAGTCACTGTGGAGTCAAAAAGATCAGGGTGGCCAGTAAAGGAGCTTTTGAGATGGCAAATATTCCCTAGGATCAAGCACCTGGGGCTGTGAACTTTCTAGTTTCTCCTTTAAGGGGATTGATAGGAGTTATATTACTAATCTAAAGTATGATTTTTCAAATCATATTGATCATAGGTAGAATGAATTAAGCACGTTCTACATTCCAGAAAATGTTCTAATTGTTTGCAGGAATCAATTCATATAATCTTCATCAAAACCTTATGACACAGATACTATTATCTTCCCATTTTAAAATTGAGGGGGAAAGACACAAAGAGTTTGGGTAAATTTACCCATGATCACACAGTTGAAACGGCAGAGTCAGGAAGAGCCGTTGTACCTGACTGCCAGTCTAGTCCACCGCTATTTAGAAAAGTAGCAAATTGATGGTCATAGTTGACATAAATATTAAATACACAGTACACAGTCAAATACTCCTTCCATTTTCATATACTGTATACTGAATCTACTTACCCTGTTACAATTTAAATTGATGCTTCAATGCATTTACCTCCCATCAATTTGGTTGATGCTACGTAACTGAGTTGCACAAGAATTTTTTAGCAAAAAGATGAGTTTTGTTTGTATTTACTCTTCATTCTTTTCAGGCTCCAGAAATCACCCTAAAGATTTCTTCTCATCTTTCTGCCATGGAAGTCTCAGGCAATGCCTTCCAAGATGCCTTCTTCTATCAGGTGCTGCAAATCCATTTCCAGATGTGGCTTATAAAATTCTGGGGTCTAGTAAAGAAAAACAAAAGTGAAAAGAACAATTTTTATAAAACCTTTTTCTTTCTCAAATCCTGATATATTTTTTAATCCCCCCCCCTTGGAAATAAGTCATTTAGCTAAGGCATAATAAATGTCATCATGTAAAAGCTTTCTCTAATCAGTGAAATGAATTATGTCCTGGCTTATGCCCAGAGAAGCATAATGGCTTTGTGCCCATTAATAGATCTCTGTCATTATCAAAGCCAGCAGTTCCAGACTGGTATTTTCCGTAAGCATCATGGTTCCAACTTCAGGAAATCCTGCACAGTCAGCAAAGAGTCCAAGTTGTTCCTGTCCTGGTGGTTCCTCAAACAGATGGATTGGAAGCACCTTGCTGTTAATGCTAAGCAAGTGTAGGTAGACCTTAAACACTGGGACAGACAGTTGGTAAACAATTCTGAGAGAAGGAACTGCTAATCAATGTTGGATGAATAGAAGATGGTTTCGACTTGACTGGCAGAATGTTAGGGAATTTAATGAGAACAAAAATTGCTCATATATGGTACTCCCGCATATTATTTCTCTTGATCTTCAAAGCGACTCTATGGAGTAGAAGAGAATTTCATCCCATATTACTGATGGGAAAACAAACTCAGGACTCACTGAGTGCTGTATGCCAAATACTCAACCAGGTGCCTCACACTCATGATCTCATTTGCAACTTGCATCAACACTTTGGGGAGGTATTCTTGTACTCTCCATTTTATGAATCAGGAAATTGAGGCCCAGAGAAGCTAAGTAACCCACCCCCCCATCCCAAGATCACAGTGTTAGCAAGAGTTGTAACTCAAGTCCAGGCGTATTTGACACTAAAAATTCATTCTCTTCACCATTAGTCTGTGCTGCCACTCACAGATGATTCAAGAAACAGATCTCAACTTGTCTGATGCCAAATTACCTAGTTTTTTCCCATGCCCACCTACTGCCCCTTAAGAGAATGAACAAGGGAGTTACTTCAAATCAATTAGGCAAGAAGGGTGATTTGAGAACTTGATTACAATAAAGGCTTGGAAGACAAAGAAAAGCCTGAGAGCCCCCTAAAGCCATGAGTCTCAAACTGGCCCTTGGACCTCCTGTGTTAACCCCCTGGGGAGCTTGGTGAAATGGAAATGCATAGACCCCATAAGAACTGGAAACTCTGGGACAGGTTGCAAGAACAGAATCACTCCTGCGTGATTCTTATTAAAGTTTGAGAACTGCTGCTTAAGGAAGCAGTGATTGGAGGACACTGAGAGATACACAAGTAATTTTGAATTTCAAATCATGTTTCTACAAAATGGAGGTAGCAGGAAAAATTAAGTGACAGTGGAGAAAATGACTTAGAGAGCTAGACCAAAACAATATTTTCCCCTGGTCATCTGAATCTTTCCTTTAGTAAATTTTTAGTAGGTCTAGAGAGTCTAGATGGTATTTTAGACCATAAACCATAAACCTAGAAAAAGAAAGGGATAGTGGAAATGTTCCCAGAGGTTGACATCTCTGCATGGGTATTTTCTCCATTCAGCGTGATGAAAACACACTATTTATTGGGAGAAAGTGTTTGGCATCTGTAGGAAGCTTCGTTCTGCTGTTGATCCGCTGCCTGGCCCACATTGCTGCTGGGGAACCCCACCAGGATACCAACCCTGCCTTTCAGAGGGCATTTTATGAGGTATTTATTACATGCATGAGGCGTTTTGCATCTTTTTCTCTGTGACTCAGTCCCTATCGCCCAGAATAATAATGGCTTTAAGCTTTGCAATATTTCAAATCTACTTGAGTCCCATTGGCGCAACTATTATTTTAAAGCTTTAATAGCAATTGCTTAGAAGCCCTGTTGATCTGTCCCCCTCACCTTCTCTTCCTTGGCCAGGGACTGAAGGCCTTTTTCAGGGATGCATTCTCTGTCACTCTGCGAATGTCAGCAGTTTCCTGGGATAGTAAGCTTGACCAAAGCATAAGTGCTTTCCTGCTAGAAGAGCAGCCTATCTCTGAAAAAGAAAAAGATCTTCTCTCTCCACTCATTGAAATGAAGCGCGAGTCTCGCTTGGAGCCAGAATCATCAGAAGAGGTAACAAACTTTATCGTGTATATCGCATGGCCTTGATTAAAACTGACTTCTTCATTGAGTAAATGCCTCAGTGTATAGCCTATCCAGATATTTCTGGCCTCCCTAGATGGTACACTGCCTTGACACTCAGCTTGCATCTCAAACCACATACAACAATAGTTTTTAAATCCTGTATTCTAAAGGGCAGACGATGGTTACGTGACTGCTTGCATCATGGGAATTACAAAAGTGGGTCCACAGTTACTTAATTTCATGTCTCACTGGCATATTACCAATAAGTGGGCAGAATTCGATCTGTAAAATTCACTGAGACTCATACTGAATTTAGACACCTAAGTGGTAGCATATTTACTCAAACTTATGTCATGCTGTTTTCTGTGCAAGGTTGACAACAATATTCTTCTTAATATTGTATTATTTAGAGCACTTGAATGAAAGCATTATTTCAGAATTTCAACTATTAAAAATAAAAGATCATAAAATTAAGTCTATGATCTTAAAAAAATATAATGATCTTGAATTATAAGCAAGAGCAGGGCAACCCTCTTTTGAGTCCTCTCCCACGTGGGAGATTTTCTGTCTTCTTAATAAATAATAAATAAATAAATAAAAACAAGAGCATATCTTTTTTTCATTATGCATATCAAACTACAATTTTCAAAGTCACTTTTATATATATATATTGCATCATTTGATCTGCACAGCAATCCTGCAAATTAGGTAGCATACATATGTTAGCCACTTCATATAATTTAAAACAAAGTAAAGAATTTGCCTAAAGTCATGAAGTTATTCATAGTGGTAGTTCTGAGTCTAGACTCTAGAACTCCTCACTCCTACTAAGCAAATGTCCCAGACGCATGTCTCTATGATGGAATCTCTATTCGTTACCGAGTCAGAGATTTATTTTTTATGGCTGTTGATGGTGACATTAGTCATAAGTCCTCAACTCTCACAAATCAGAGAACAGTCAACTCTCTGTCTTCATCTATCAGCAGTATTTGACACATCTAACCACTTTCTCCTCCTCAATACACTTTCTTCACTTGGCTCCCAAGATACTGGCCTCCTGGTTTTCCTCCGACCTCTCTAGTTGTTCCATCTCAGTCTCTTTTGCTGAACCCTCCTCTTCTCCCTGACCTCTTAGTGTTGGAAAGCCAGGATTCAGTCCCATCTCCTTCTCTGTCTATATTTACGCCCCTTGGGAGTCTTATCCAGTCTCTAACTTTAAATCCCATCTATATGCCAATGACTCTCAACTATGTATCTTCAGCCCCAAGTCAACTCTCTGACTAAACTCATACATCCAACTGCATATTGGCCATCTCCACCTGGATGTCTAATAAGTATCTCAAACTCAACATTCCAAAACCCAATTTCTGATCATCTTTCTAAATCTGCTTCACCCAAAACCTTCCCCATCTCAGTTTATAGCAATTCTAGTCTTACGGTTTGTCAGGCCAAAGTCTTTCTTGAAACCTGTCTATGTAACATACACTCTGCAACCAATCCATTGGGAAATTCCATTGTTCTACCTTCAGAGCATGCCTAGAATCTGATCATTGCTCATCAACTACACTGCTACTACCCTGGTGCAAGCCACCATCATCTTTTGCTTGGCTTACTATATAATACTAACTATATGCCAATGACTCCTTGAGTCTATCTGTGGGAGATGCTACTGAGAGCTAGTGGGTAGAGATCAGGGATGCTGCTAACTGCCTACAATGCATAGGACAGCTCCCACAACAAAAAATTATCCATCCCAAAATGTCAATAGTGCCGAGGCTGAGAAACTAAGGAGTTAGAGGCTGCGTGACCCCCTTATCTCCTTCTTGTCTTTGTTCAAATGCCACCTTTCAATAACTGGCCCATCTTAACTTGCAACCCTCTGTGCCCCCAACTCAGTTTTTTATTCTGCTCTACTTTTCTTTTTCCTGTATCACTTCTTAACATACTACATCATTTACTTACTTACACTGTTGTTTATGACTTTTCTTTCACTGCAAGAATGAGAATTCCATGAGGGCAGTGATGTTTGTTTGTGTGCCAGGCTTACAGTAGGCGTTCGATGCATTTACTGTGTTAATGAATAAATAGATTTATATGGACCCTGATGCTATGTACTGAAATCACAATCTACCAGACAAATGATAGCAAACATTTTTTACACGCCACCTGCCAGATAAAAGAGTTTTACAGGCATTATCTCATTTAATATTTCCCATATCCTTGTAAGGTAGAAGCTATTTTTATTCCTAATTTACAGATGAGGATGTTGAGATTAGAAGTGTTAAAAAAAAAAAAAACTTACCCTAGACACAGCAATGGTTGCGGAGTTGGAATATTAGTCTTCTGCCAACCACTGTCTACAAAGAGATCTCATTTTATCTTGAAAGCAGAATTGTATATAGTACTCTCAGGTCTATATTCTGGCTAAGACGATACAAGAATACTTAAAAGAAATGGGAACCGGATATTAATTCTGTACTCCACACTCTCTACAGTATATTAAGAAAAACAAAGATCTTCTCCTCTTCACCAATATGGAACATTTTCTGAAAAGTATCCTCGCTGCAGAGCAACAAACCCTAAGAAAAGCAAGAGATCAATTTGGAGGTGAAGATAAGGTGAAATACCCTTATGATCATCAACATTAAGATTATATTTTGCTATATAATTTGAAATTTATTATTGTGCATTTGGGACCAAATTCATAACTGAAAATGTCAGCAGAGAATTAGGAATTAATGGTGGTAAAAAAAAAAAAAAAAAAAGGTGCATCATCAGTTTTTTGTTTGAGTTGGAGTCTCACTCTATTGCCCAGGCTGGAGTGCAGTAGCACGCTCACTGTCACTGCAGCCTCGAACTGCTGGGCTTAGGCGATCCTTCCACCTCAGCCTTCCAAATAGCTGGAACTACAGGCGTGCACCACCATGCCTGGCTAATTTTTTGATTTATCGTAGCCAAGTTTCCAGGCAGGTCTGGAACCCCTGGGCTCAGCAATCCTCTGGCCTCCAACTTCCAAAGTGATGGGATTACAGGCATGAGCCACTGCGACCCGCTAGCAACAGTTACTTTAAGAGCTTTCCAGCAGATGGGATCTTAGATCTCAGAGTTAGAAATGCCCAAAAGATCACAGAGGTTATCACTCCACTATCTGGCAGGTAAAATTAATCCCACAGAGAAGGAATTGAGAATCCGATTTGTTCCCATTCACCCAACTGGAAGAGGACAAAAAGCAGCTAGAACTTGGGTCTACTGCCTTCTCATTTAGGGTTTCTTCCACTACACCACAATGATGCCTACTGCTATTTTTTTAAATATTGATTTTAATCATAAGAATTTAAGATGTTGTATCTTTAAAAATCAAATGTTTTGGTTCCAAGCCACCAGCATTAATATTTTGTAAGGTTGATAGATAATAGTGCCAAACAGAGAAGGCCCAAAGTCTTCATCTTGTTCATGTAGAGTGGTGACCTAACACATTGAAAGCAAGTTCAGAAGCCAGCAACATAGAGAAATAACTGAGCACTGACTCCGGCTCTGGCCCCCAGTCTACTTTAAGTTATTGCCAATGTCTGGGATAAAGACTACTTTTAAAACTTCATTTAAATATAATAGCTTTAAAAGCAAACAAGTCATACATTTACATCTCAATGAATTATCCAGTGTGAATATACCCATATAACTAGCTCCAAATCAAGAAACAGATTATTACCAGCTTCCCAGAAGTACCTTATGCCTCCTTCTAGTCACTTGTTCCCCGTGATAGAGAGTAACCACTATCCTGATTTCAAGTGTCATAAATTGGTTTTCTTATTCGTGACTTGGCAGAAATAGAATCATAAATTATGAGCTACTTTGTCACACTAATTTTGCTCAACTTCGTGAGATCCATCTGTATTTTACATGTAGTTATAGTTTGTTGATTCTCTTGACTCTAAAGTATTACATTGTAGGGATATATCATTATTCATTTGTTCTACACTATTGATATATATGTGAGTATTTTTCAGTCTGGAATTATTATAGTCTTGCACACCTTCTGGTGGCTATATATACTTAGGACTAGAAATCCTGAGTCTTAGGGCATGGATATGTTCAACTTTAATAGATACTACCAACTAGAGTTCCTTACAATAGCCACCAGCTATGGATAAGGGTTCTGGTTGCTTTATCAGCACTTAGTATTTTACATATTTTTTTAATCCATTCTTTTGGGTGTATAGTCTCTCATTGTAGTTTTAAGTTGTATTTCCCTGATGACCATGAAATTAACCATCTTTCATATATTTAAACATTTTGAATATCTTCTCTTGTGAAGTGCCAACTCAAGACTTTTGCCCATTTTCCATTGGATTGTCTATATTTTTTTCTTATTGATTTGTAGAAGTTCTTTATTCTGTAATTATTTTTTCCATTTTGTAGACTGTTCTTATAAAAATAACTGCATAATATTTATCTTCTTCTGTTTTATTTTTAGATATAGAAGGAAAATGGTGATTGCATTTTAGTCTGCATGATGAAAAGGTATTAAATACATCAATACAACATCTGATGAAGTGGATAAGAGAATTATGTGAAAATATCTATAATATTCATGTCTAAATCACATAGATATGTATTACAGTTTGAGATATATATATACATATATATGTATACATATAACAGAGACTAATATTTGCCACAGATGATGAGCACCCCTGCTGATATTTTCTCTATGACTACAAGAGATTATTGTATCATACATCTTATGAAATATTAAAGATACTGACTAAAACTCTTTCTAGAAATGTAAAATTTTTATTTATCACTATTTAATCTGACTAAGGCTACCTTTCACTGAATCACAAAGTACATGGACATATTTGTACACTATTTGGTGACCTACAATGAGAGTACTTAAAATACAGGTCATTCCTGGAAACAAATGAAAATGAAGAAACACCTTACCAAAAGCCTTGGGATGCCATGAAATCAGTTCTAAGAGGAAATTTATATCTCTATGAACACACATCAAGAAAATAGAAAGAACACAAGTTAACAGTCTAACAAATCACCTAAGGGAGCTGGAAAGACAAGACCACCAAAACCCTAAATTCAGCAGAAGAATCCAGATCTCCAAAGTAAAAGCCCAAATAAGGACATAGAAGATAAAAATATCATTTAAAAAAAAAAAAAAAAATCAACAAAACATAAAGCTGGTTCTTTGAAAAAATAAACAAGATTGGTAGACCCTCTAGCCAGAATGACCAAGAAAAAGAGAGAAAAAGCCCAAATAAACCAATCAGAAATACAAAATATCACATTACAATTGACCCTGAAGAAATGCAAAAGATGATCAGAGATTACTATGCACACCTGTATGGAAACAAACTTGATAACCTAAATGAAATGAAGGACTTTCTGACATCACACAACCTCCCCAGGTTGAAACAAGAAGACATTGACACACTAAGTAGACCAATAACAACCCAGGAAATTGACTCCATCATAAGAAAACTACCTACAAAAAGAAAGCCCTGGACCAGATGGCTTTCCAGTGGAATCCTACAAAACGTACAAGAAGAGCTGATACCAATCCTATTGAAAGTATTCCAGGCAATTGAGAAAGATAGAATTCTCTCCAAATCATTTTATGAAGCTAACATCACACTGATACCCAAAACAGGTAAAGATTCAACAAAAAAAGAGAACTACAGGCCATATTCCCTAATGAACATAGATGCAAAACTTCTCAACAAGATTCTAGAAAATCAGATCCAACAACACATCTCAAAAATCATCTACCATTACCAAGTAGGCTTCATCCCTGGGATGCAGGGCTGGTTCAACATCCACAAGACCATAAATGTAATTAAATATATCAACAGATGTAAAAACAAAACCATATGATTATATCATTAGATACAGAAAAACTTCTTGATAAAATCCAGCATGCCTTCTTGATAAAAACTCTCAAACACCGAGGCATAGGAGGAACATACCTCAAAATAGTAAGCACCATCTATGATAAACCCACAGCCAGCATATTACTAAACAGATAGAAACTGGAAACAATTCCCCTGAAAACCGTAACAAGACAAGGCTGTCCTCTCTCACTCCTCTTGTTCAACATTGTGTTGAAAGTCCTAGCTAGAGCAATTAGACAAGAGAAGGAAAGCAGGGGTATCCAAATAGAAAAAAGGAAGTTAAGTTATCCCTCTTTGCTGACAACATGGGCCCATACCTCGAAAACTCAAGAGAATCTGTCAAAAACCTGCTTTCACTGATAAAGGACTTTGGAAAAGTCTCAGGGTGCAAAATAAATGTGCAAAAGATAGTCACATTCGTGTATACCAACAATAAGCAAGCAGAGAACCAAATAAAAAGCACAATCACAATAACAATAGCCACAAAAAAATGAAATACCTGGTATCTTCCTAACCAGAGAGGTAAAAGACCTTGACATTGAAAACTACAAAACACTCCTCAAAGAAATCCAAGAAGACACAAACAAATGGAAAAATATTCCATGCTCATGAATAGGAAGAATCAACATTAAGATGTCCATCCTACCAAAGGCAATCTACAGATTCAATGTAATACCCATTAAATTACCAACATCATTCTTCTCAGACCTGGAAATGACAATACAGAAATTCATATGGAAACATAAATGATTATGAATAGTCAAAAACAATCCTGAGCAAAAGAAACAAAGCAGGAGGTATCACATTTCCAGACTTTAAACTTTACTATAAGGCTACAATAATCAAAACAGCCTGGTATCGGTACAAGAATAGGCATATGGACCAATTGAACAGGATAGAGATTCCGGAAGCAAAACCTCAAATTCTCAACCAGCTCACATTCAACAAAGCCTCCACCAACAACCTGGGGAAAAGAGAACCTATTCAGTAAATGGTGCAGGGAAAACTGGCTGATCACATGCAGAAGACTGAAACAGGATCCCTATCTATCCCCATACACAAAAATCAATTCTAAATGGATCAAAGTCCTCAACATAAAACCTCAAACTATAAGAATCTTAGAAAATGCAGGCGACACCCTTATGGAAATTGGAACTGGCAACCAATTCCTGATCAAAACCCCAAGTGCCCGTGCCATAAGAGATATGACAAACAAGTGGGACCTCATCAAACTGAAAAGCTTATGCAAAGCAAAAGAAACCATCAAGAGAGTGGGGAAACAGCCCACAGAATGGAATAAAATATTTGCCAACAGTGTATCTAACAAAGGTCTAACATCCAGGATCTACAAAGAATTCAAACCTGCCAAAAAGAAAAAAAACAAACAATCCCATTAAAAAGTAGGCAAGCCGGGAGTGGCCACTGCACTCCAGTCTGGGCGACAGAGTGAGACTCCAACTCAAAAAAAAAAAAAAAAAAAAAAAGTAGGCAAAGCCAGGCTCAGTGGCTCAGCCTGTAATCCCGCGCTTTGGGAGGCCGAGGTGAGTGAATTGCCTGAGCCCACGGGTTCGAGACCCGCCTGGGCAACCTGGTGAACCCTCATCTCTACAATAAATCAAAAAAATTAGCCAGGTGTGGTAGCGCGCACCTGTAGTTCCAGCGACTTGGAAGGCTGAAGCGGAAGGATCGCGGAGCCCAGCAGGTCGAGGATACGGTGGCCGGGAGCGGCCACTGCACTCTAGTCTGGACGACTGAGTGAGACTCCAACTCAAAAATAAATAAATAAAAATAAAAACTAGGCAAAAGACATGAATAGACATTTCTCAACAGAAGATATACGGGCAGCCAACAGACACATGAAAAAGTGCTCAGCCTCACTAATCATCAGAGAAATGCAAATCAAAACCACATTGACATACCACCTAACCCTAGAAAGAATGGCCATCATTAATAAACAACAATAGATGCCAGCGATGATGTGGAGAAAAAAGAATGCTTCAACACTGCTGGTGGGAATGCAAACTAATACTACCTTTTTGGAAAACAGTGTGGCAATTTCTAAAAGAACTAGACATTGACCTACCATATGACCCAGTAATTCCCTTACTGGGAATATATCCAGAGGAATGCAAATTCTTCGAAAAAGATGCCTGCACACGCAAGTTTATTGTAGCACTGTTCACAATAGCAAAAACATGGAACCAACCATGCTGCCCATCAAAACTGGAGATTTAAAAAACGTGGTACATATACACAATGGAGTATTATGCCGCCATAAAGAAGGACAAACACATGGACTTCGCAGCAACTTGGACGGATTTAGAGTCGATCATACTCAGTGATCTATCACAGAAACAAAGAACAGAGTACCATATGTTCTCACTCATAAGCGGACCCTGAACACTTACCATAATACTATAAGAAAAGAATTGGCAGTAGCAGGATACTGGGGTGGGGGGAGACACAACATCAGTAAGGGTACCTGATCTCAAACCAGGCAAAGTGGGGAACAAAGGGAGGCCCAAACTTTACCTGGAGGATGTCCACTTATATACCTAATCCTGAATGGTACCCCACATCTTTAAAATAAAATATTTTTTAAAAAGAAATAACAAGGTTCACAACACCAGAAATAATTTGAAGAAATGCAAATGTATCTGAAATGTGGAGTATTAAAAAAAAGTACAAAGAAGTTTTTTTTTAAGTTTAAGAATATATTTTCTCTTGTGAAAAGCAGAATATTTAATTTTCTAGCAGGGACTATATCTCTAAACAAGTCATAAGGAAAAATGTATTTGCCTTATTACCATCTAAACTTAGCTTTCATTTTTTAAATACTATATATGTTTCACAGCAGCATGGATGAAGTAAGAGTCTATAATACTGAGCGATCTATCTCAGAAACAAAGAACTGAGTACCACATGATCTCACTCATAAGTGGACCCTGAACATTCACCATAATACTATAAGAAAGGGATTGGCAGTAGAGGGAAACTGCCAGAGGAGGGGTAGGCACACCTCATAAATAAGGGTACCTGATCTCAAACCAAGTGAAGTGGTAACCAAAGTGAGGCCCAAACTTTACCTACACATGACCATTTGTATACCTAACCCTGATTTGTACCCCACATCTTTAAATAAATAAATACATAAATATTAGATATGTGTTCGATTTTTTTAAAATACAGGTCATGTGGCATATAACATATATATATCAATCGTAAGTGAGTCTCCCAAGCAATGCAAGGAAGGTAGACTAGTAAAGCATTAAAATGTTAATTTAAACAAACTTTATTTGGGCAGATAATGAATGATGACTAAGTTATAAATTCATAAATTTATGAATTCTGGTATTCTACATTTTCAGCTCTGTAGGTCTTTTGTCATAATTAAGAGATGTCCATGCGTGGCTGAGGATTTACCTCTAAATACAACCAATCAAAATACTAATGACAAATTACTTTAGAGAAAACAAAGACATAGATAACATGACAAGACAATTTACAATTAAATTTAGCAAGAATGTTTAAATCGCCATAAGGAACATCTGCTCAGAATCAACTCTCCACATCGAAGTCCTCTATTTCTTCCACTTTACACTGGCATTGTATTCAGATTTCTTTGTTGCTAGAAGTTGGTTACTTAGTCATCTTGAGTTTAAATAGTTAGATTTGTCATCAAGCAAAGTAAAAAGCAAATCTGTCAGCCTTAAGGTACATTAAGTCTTAAAGGTATTTCACTAGTTCCAATTTCCATTAAAATCACCTACTGCTTTCCTAACACAAATATCAACAAAATGGCAAAATGATGGTTGCCCATAAGAGTGGGCTAAGTGGAAGCTGTCCTCCCATCTCCTCCACGAACTGGGAATTTTTTTTTTTTTTTTGGTCTACAGTATATTCTTTAATAGCATTGGGAGTGCTGATTTTGATTTTACTGTTATGTCTCCCAGTCTGCATCCAGGCAGGAGGACGAGCCATCAGAGAGCTCCAAGTAGAGGTTCACAAGCTGCGCTAGAGGCCATCAAACTCCAAATGGTGATGCAGATGGAACATTGTTTGGAAGTTTCTTTCTACCAAGGACCTTTAGATCTCCCTCCGGAGGATCCCTAGCTGCCATCGCCATAGGACACCCATGATCAGCAGGAAGTAGCCAGATGGGTCATCGTCCTCACTCCCTAACAGCAGTTAGGGTTACTACTCCAGAGGGCGGAATGAGACAGGAGATAGCTTGGCAACTTGGCGAGACCTCATCTCTACAATAAATAAAATATTAGCCGGGCATGGCAGTACGCACCCGCAGTTCTGGCTACTCGGAAGGCTGAGGCAGAAGGATTGCCAAAGCCCAGCACGTCAAGGTTGCGGTGGCTGGGAACATGCCATTGCACTCCAGTCTGAGGGTCTGGCCCAGTCTGAGGGTCTGGTTGTGTCTCCAGGGCTCCTTATTTTGCTCCCGACAGCTGATCGGGTCCAGCTTAGAGATAGCAAGGCCCAAAAACACCAGATCCCTGTGGTTCTCTAACATCACCTTCTTGTACAAAAATCATTGAGCAAGGTCTAGGCATTCTCACTCTTCTGAAGAAAATTCTATGGCCACATCCGTGACTGTCAATAGCCCCTGGGAACCAGCCATTTTTGCCTCTTCCTCCTCCTCCTTCTCCAGCATTTCTTTTCAGATGAGATTATCTGGACAAGTCACATCATTTCCTGGCTTCCAGGTGTCCCAGTATCCTCCCTACGGACTCCCAAGACCTGCATGTCAGAGGATGAAAAAAGAAGAAGCAAAAACACGCAGTTCTCTCCAAGATTGAACTAGGAATTTTTAAGCACACCCCCAAACCAATGCATAGTCATTTTACATGATTAAAGGCTATCCAGTACTTTGAGAAGAAAATCTTAGTTTAATATTGGTGATATGTCTTTGAGAACTTTATTTAGCTATTCACATAAATTATGATGCTTATTTCCCAGAAAGTAGAGTGAAGATTAATTAAGCCAGAAACGCAAGACTATTTAGGATAGTTAAGCCAAGGGTGCAGGGCCTCTGGGGAGGTGGCAAAGAAAAAGGAGTGCAGAAATGAAAGCCCTTTTCCCAATATTCCTCATTCTTGGCTGATCAAGGCACCTGCCAGAACACAATCCTATTAATTTCCTGGCTGACTCCCTGGGCCCTCCATCCGATTTCCATTAACACACTAGCAGCTGCAGGCTTTTAGTAAGCACATGCTTCTTAATGGAAATGCCACAGATTACAAGACAGAGATAAGTTCTTTTTCTTGCTGCATTATATATGTTTATTGCTGAATCACATCAATAGCAAGTTCTTTTTGAGAATTGACATTCTAGTTATTTTTAGGGAATAAGCTTGTATGCAAACACATACAACCCACTAATCAAAAAACAGAAAAAGAAAACTTCAATAAATATAGAAGCCATATTTTACCAACTATATGAGAAAGCACCCTTTTCCAAAAATACATATAGTTGTCTTAAGAGCAACTAAATGTATTTTATTATTTCAAAAGTGGTACATGGACTTCCACTTCCAGGAAGATGGAACAGGTATACTTTTCCATACTCTTCCAAGTACAACTAAAATCCCTGGGGATTACATATAAAATAAAGATGAGAAAACTGAAAGAAGAGAGAAGAAGGCAGACTGGCCAGGGACCTCAGAACCCAAGGGAGGATATGGAAGTGAGTTGTTTTTTTCTTCCTTTGTATATTCCAGACTTGAAAATAAAGAGTACAGCAACCTACACCAATGGGCCCAGATCAAAAAAGACCCCAAAAGCCTATTTAGCCAAAGGACCAGGAAAGGGACAACCTAGCAAGACAGAAAATTTTCACAGTAAATCCTTTACTCTAACAAAACAGCACAGAAAATACTAACATCACCGACACTGGTAAAAGTTGATTGTGAAGTCTAGAGTTCCATCCTTGCCTGGCTGGAACAGGGTAACCCAACCTCCTGTTGGGGTGATGTCATAGAAAATCAAGCAGAGAGCTGGGGATTTTCATCTCTGCAGAGCAATCAGAAATTCTCTTCCAGTTCTTGGTGTCAGTAGAGACCAATATGGAAAATCTGGACATCCACCAACACCAGGCAGTAACAATCCCCTTCAAAAATTACAAACTACTACAACTCACCCACCATGAACCATATCATTTGAATAACCCTATAATGATTAAGGAAGTTGGATTTATAATTTTACAATTCACAAAGAAGAAATTTTCAGGCTCAGATGGCTTCACCATATAATTCTACCAATTTTCTTTTTTTCTTTTTTTTTTTTCTTTTTGAGTAGGAGTCTCACTCAGTGGCACACTCATGGCCACTGCAGCCTTGACCTGCTGGACTCAGGCGATTCTTCCACCTCAGCCTTCCAAGTAGTAGGGACTACAGGCACGTGCCACCATGCCTGGCTAATTTTTCTTGGTTTATTGTAGATAAGAGGTCTCTCCAAGTTACCCAGGCTGGTTTCGAACCCCTAGACTCAGATAATCCTCTTGTCTCAGCCTCCCAAAGTGCTGGAATTATAGGCATGAGCCACCGCACCTGGCCTATGTACCAAATATTTTAAAACAAGGCTAAGGCTAGGCACATTGGTTCATGCCTTTAATCCGAGCACTTTGGGAGGCTGAAGCAGGAGGATCACTTGAGGAGTTTGAGATCAGCCTGGGCAATATAGTAAGACCTTGTCTCTACAAAAAATAAAATAAAAAATTAGCTGAATGTGGTGGCACATGCCTGTAACCCCAGCTACTCAGGAGGCTGAGATGGGATGATCACTTGAGCCCAGGAGTTCAAAACTATGGTGAGCCAGGCTCGGTGGCTCAGCCTGTAATCCCGCGCCTTTGGGAGGCTGAGGTGAGTGGATTGCCTCAGCCCACGGGTTCGAGACCTGCCTGGGCAGCGAGACCTCATCTCTACAATAAATCAAAAAATCAGCTGGGCGTGGTAGCGCATGCCTGTAATTCTGGCTACTCGGAAGGCTGAGGCGGAAGGATCGCCAGAGCCCAGCAGGTCAAGGCTGCGGTGGCCGGGAGTGGCCACTGCACTCCAGTCTGGGCGACAGTGTGAGACTCCAACTCAAAAAAAAAAAAAAAAACTATGGTGAGCTATGATCATGCCACTATACCCCAGCCTGGGAAACAGAGTGAGACCCTGACTTTAAAAAAAAAAAAAAAAGGTTAATATCAATTCTACATAATTTATTTCAGAAAGTACAAGAGAAAGAGATTACTTTCTATTTTATAAAGTGTTTATAGTATGTATGTATATATATGCGTATATTATAAATTATATATTATGGTATTTACATACATAGTATTACCCTGATACCAAAAAGACAATACAAAAAATGAAAACAAAAACCAGTATCCTTCATGAATATAGATGCAAAAATCCTTAACAAGATATTAGCAAACAAAATTCAGCAATATATAAAAAGAATTATACACCATAATCAAGTGGGTTTATTCCATGATGCAAGGCTGGTTCAATATTTTAAAAAACCTATCAATGCAATATACATATCAACAGGCTAAAGAAGAAAAATCACATAATCATATCAACGATGTAGAAAAAAAGCATTTGACACAATTGAACACCCATTCAAAATGAAATCCCCTCCACAAAAAAATAGAATTTCCCATACTTGATAAAAGAACATCTGCAAAAATGATGAGTAACTAGTTAATGGTAAAAGACTGCTTTCCCCTAAGAAACAAAGCAAGGATGTCTTTTCTCAGCACTCACTCAACAGAGAGCTAAAAGTTCCAGTACCTACAAAAATCAGTTTCTATTTTTTATTTGTTTTGGGGGTGTTTTTTTAGAAACAGAGTCTCACTCTGTTGCCCAGGCTGGAGTGGTACAATGGCAGGATCATAGCTCATTGCAACCCCAAAAACTTGGGCTCAAGTGATCTTCTCACCTCAGCCTCCTACGTAGCTAAGACCCCATGCATGTGCCACCATGCCAGGATAACAGGCTAATTTTTTCTGTTTTAAGAGAGTGTCTATTTTGCTCAGGCTAGTCTTAAACTTCTGACCTCAAGTGATCCTCCTGCCTTGGCCTCTCAAAATACCAGGATTACAGGTATGAGCCACTATTCTCAGCCCATATTTCTGTATATGACCAATGAGCATGTATGTTTCATTCAGTATCCACAACATCATTTATAATTAATTAAATAATGAAATTCTTAGGTGCATATCTAAAAAAAATGTACAGGACTTGTCTTCTAAAAACCACAGGATGTTGATGAAAAAACTGAAGACAATCCAAACAGATGGAGAATAACATTGCATTCATGGATTAGAAGACACAACGTAGTAGAGATGTCAATTATTCACAACTTGACATAGATTTACCACAAACCCTTTCAAAATCTCACCAAGATTTTTTTCATAGATATAGACAAGAATCATTCCAAAATTTATACAAAAAGGCAAAGAAACTAGAATAGCTAAAACAATTTTTAGAAAGAATAAAGTGGGAGGAATCAACCTACCCAGTTTCAAGACTCATATAGCCGTAGTAGTCAAGGCTATGTGGTAGACAGAAGACACACAGATCAACAGAAAAGAAAGACAACACAGAAATAGACCCTCAGGTCAGACACAGTGACTCATGCCTATAATCCCAGCATTTTGGGTGGCCTAGGTGAACGAATTGCCTGAGCTCACAGGTTCAAGAACAGCTTGGGCACCTTGGCGAGATCTCATCAATAAATCAAAAAATTAGCCAGGCATGGTGGTGTGTGTCTGTAGTTCCAGCTACTTGGAAGGCTGAGGCGGAAGAACCGCCTGAGTCCAGCAAGTTGGTGGCTGCGGTGGCTGCGAGAGTGCCACTGCACTCCAGCCTGGGCGACAGAGTGAGACTCCCACAAGAAAGAAAAGGAAGGGAAGGAAGGGAAGGAAGAAGGGAAGGAAGAAGGGAAGGAAGGAGGGAAGGAAGGGGAAAGGGAAGGAAGGAAGGAAGGAAGGAAGGAAGGAAGGAAGGAAGAAAGAAAGAAAGAAAGA
The DNA here is from genome assembly GCA_027257055.1 of Cephalopachus bancanus. Classification (NCBI taxonomy): domain Eukaryota; kingdom Metazoa; phylum Chordata; class Mammalia; order Primates; family Tarsiidae; genus Cephalopachus; species Cephalopachus bancanus. The sequence continues at coordinate 16,909,378 of JAPVLO010000002.1, forward strand.
AAGAAAGAAAGAAAGAAAGAAAGAAAGAAAGAAAGAAAGAAAGAAAGAAAGAAAGAAAGAAGGAAAGAGACCCTCACAGATATGCCCAACTGAATTTTCACAAAGAAGCAAGAACAATTCAATGGAGGAAAGATAAGTCTTTCAACAAATGGTGCTAGAGTAAGTGGATATTCATGGGCAAGAAAAGAAAAAAAGAACTTCAGTCTAAATCTCATACCTCACATAAAAACTCAAAATAAATTATGAACTTAAATGTAAAACATAAAACTATAAAATCTCAGAGGGTTTTAGGGTTAGGCAAAGAGATCTTAGATTTGACACCAAATCAAAATCAATAAGAAGAAAAAGTTAATGAATTGGACTTCACAAAAATTAAAAAGTTTTGCTCTGTTAAAGACTCTGTTAACAGAATAAAAAGACAGGCTACAGACTGGAAAAAAATATTTTCAAACCACATATCTGACAAAGGACCAGTATCTAGAATACATAAAGAACTCTCAAAACTCAGTGAGAAACAAACAACCCACCCACCCAATTATAAAATGGCCAGAAGACAGATATTTCACCAAAGAGAATGTACACCAAATAGGCTCATGAAAAGATGTTCAACATCACTAGCCATCAAGGACATGCAAATTAAAACCACAATAAGATACCTATGGGAATGGCTGAAATAAATTGTGATGATCTCATCTGACACCACCAAAGAGCGGCAAGGATGTGGATCACTCATATGTGGTTGGCAGGAATATAAAATTGTACAGCTACTCTGTAAAACAGTGAGGCAGTATCTTAAAAAAAAAACAAAAAAAAACCAAGCATGCAACTACCAAGCATACAGTCCATTAATTGTACTCCTGGGCATTTATCCCAGAGAAATAAAAACTTATGTTCACACATTGCATACACGAATGTTTAGAGCAGTTTTATTCCTGAAATCCAGACACAATCCAGTTGTTCTTTGGCGGGTAAACAGTTAAACCGGTATGTCCGTACCATGGACACACTCAACAATCAGGAATAAACTACTGATACATGCAACAACCCGGGTGAATCTCCAAAACACCAGGCTTAGTGAAAAGAGCCATTCCCAGAAGTTTCCCTACAGTAGGATTCCATTTATAACATTCTTGAGATGATAAAATTATAAAAAATGGAGAAAAGATTAATGGTTGCCAGGAGGTTAAGAAAGGGCTGAGAATGGGAAGGAAGTGGGTGTGACTATAACAGGACAACAAGAGCAATCCTTGTAATGATGGAAATATTTCTTATCTTGATTGTATCAACATCAATATCTGGTTGTGATATTGTACCATAGTTCTTGCAAAATTGTTTCCAATGAACACTCAAATAAAAAGAATGCTTAAACTGAGTTATGGTTGACTTGACATTTCAGCCTGAGCTTATGCTATAGTGAAGAGCTCTTGTCAGGAAGGAGGAACAGAGAGGGCATCAGATTCAACACACATGTTGTGACTTTTGCTCCTTTAAAAGAAAAATAAGCCTTGTGATCACCTAAAAAAAAAAAATTTCCAGTGGCAGAAAATGGCTAAAAGAGTACATGGAATCTATGTCATTTCTTATAGCTGCATTAAATCCATAGTTACCTCAAAATAAAAATTCTCTTAAAAAGAAGTAGTACATATTCATTGTAGGAAATTTCTAAATGCAGATTAGGAAGATCTAATTTGGTTACATACAGATATGCTAATAGATATAGTATTAATATACGTGGGGGCTTTTCAAATATATATTGACTACTTTTAATCACAGTAAAAAGATGTCGTTCATCATGTTTTTCCCCTACACATTCACTTCAGGGACTCCTGAGATACTTTAAAGAGTTACACAGGACTCTGAAGTTCATGGATGGCTCCCACTGGGCCAAATCCTAGCAGAGTGTGGACTTGATTTCTTCTTGAGTCTCAACTAGGAGCAATTAATTATAATGGCCATCTCCAGGACTATGTTGCAAGAGTTTTGAGGCAATCTCTGAACCCCAATCAGAACACTGTGATTGACTAGCAATGTCTACCATTGTCATTGGGTGCAGGAGTAGTCATACACATGCCAAAGATTTGTCACCTCTGTTGGATGAAAGTTTAAAAAAAAAGAAAGGCTGGGTTCGGTGGCTCAGCCTGTAATCCCAGCACTTTGGGAGGCTGAAGCAACTAAGTCCGCGGGTTCAAGACCAGCCCCAGCAACTTGGTGAGACCGCGTCTCTACAATAAACCTAAAAAATTAGCTGGGTGTGGTAGCCTGCACCTGTAGTTCTGGCAACTTGGAAGACTGAGGTGGAAGGATTGCTGGAGCCCAGTAGGTCGTCGCTGCAGTGGCTGTGAGTGTGCCATGGCACTTCAGCCTGGGCGACAGAGTGAGACTCCAACTCAAAAATAAAATAAAATAAGCCTTAAAACCTACAAGACATTTTGTTAATAAAACCTTCCAGGCAAAAGTTCTTGAAACTCACCCACTTTCTGTCATATCCAAGTATTGGGTTGCACATTGAGTAACTATATATTTATATGAGTAATCTTTCATCTTTTAGTCCAATAAATTGCAAATATAAAGAACAGTCTCAGATTTTTTACAGTAATTAATTCTTTGTCCTAAGAGTATTACACAGTCTACCACATAAAACTTCTTACTTCATTGAGAGAATGATCAACTAACAAGCATTATTTAATGCTGTGTATCAGATATGAGGCAACCAATTTTTTTAATCACCACTAAAAATCATTGAGACAATAAATGTGAACACTGCTTAAAGTTATAGGAAATAGGAGGTATCTGTACTCTGAAAACTTCCGGCCTATTGGGGGGATGCTGACGATTACAAAACAATCATAATAGGCAAGTGCTCTCATAGGGGCAGACAGAATGCTATAGGAACCCCTAAGACATGAATTATTAGCTGGACTTGGGGGATCAGGAAGTCCCCCTGAAAGAGATGGCATCTCAGGTGATGCTCAGAGAACAAGAATGAAAGGACAGGAAGGAGGAAAGAAAGAAAGGAGAAAAGTATCCCAATCAAGAGCATTTTTAAGTGTCAGGGTCAGAAAAGACAGTCGAGTGATTAAGATTGAAAAGACAAGCAGAAATTCAGGTCATATAGAGCACGATACACCAGAGTCCAGAATTTAAATATTTTCCTGACTGAAAATGTTTAAGCTGGAGGGTAAAAAGGATTACATTAAGATGGGGAACAAGACCAGAAACAAAATACTTTGTGGTAGAAAGCTTAAGGATGTTTCAACAATTAAGTTTCGCTTCCAGTTTTTTGGTTTGCTAAGATTCAGTAGAATTAAATTCAAAAATTTAATGAGCAGCTCCTCTAGTATGATTTTCTTATCAAATTACTTGTATTATCAAATTACTTGAAATTCCTAAATCTCTATGTATACAAGGTCTGACAATTAGATTTGTGAGCCTCTTAGAAAAAGAGCTATATTCTTCACTGTTGAATATCACTACAGCCACCTTCAAAGTACTCCCCTTGGGAAGCTATGTACCAACATCAATGCCTAGTTCACCCTTCAGTGCAATTTTAGAATTCTTTTTCTGGAACGACCATCAGAGTTCTCATCATTATTTGGTGCGGTCAGACAATTAAGTTCACAAAATTACCACATGCGCTTACATTGACAGCACTTTACAAATAATTGTGCAGGAACACTCTCCCTACTCACCTGATCCAGCCCCCAATGACTTTTTCTTTACCCAAAGATAAAGAAAATATTGAAAGGAAGACATTTGGTGACATTCAGGACATCAAGGGTAATACAACAACAGCTCTGAAAATTGCTTTGACAAGTGGACTAGGTGCTGGCATGGGCACATAGCTTCCCAAGGGGAGTACTTTGAAGGTGACCATAGTGCTATTCAGCGATGAGGCATGTAGCACTTGTTCTAGAATAAGTTCATGAACTTGATTGTCATACCTCGTACATAGGATAACTGCAAAGATGGTCACTGTTTAATGTTAATAGTAATTTCTAGCTGGATGGTATAGTTTTTTTTTTGGTGTCTTGTTTCTCTAATTAGCTTGAATATTTTATAATGAGCATATAACATTTTAATAAAAATGAGTCAATTTTAAATCTATTAAGAGTCTTAGAAATACACCAAATTTTTTAAAAATTTTGTATCCTATAGTCATTTTCAAACAAGTTCTTACTGGGCTTGTGAAATAGAACAGTTACAGTTGGTAACAAAGTAGAAGACAGAATACTACATGCAGGATCCCTCTCCCCTAAATGAAAGTCTACTTTTTTAAAAAAATGTCTAATGAAGAAACACAAACTTTTAAAACTTTCTTGCAACAAACGAAACTAGAAAGGTATTAAAAACACAGTAAGTTTATTCAAATTGATACTTTTCATAATTCATTGACTCTTGTCACAGGTATCTTCATTCTATTACTTAACTGGGTCCATTCACTAATATTATATAAAACATCATAGAAAATTAAATAAGAACTAAAATTACAGCTAAGAACAGAGTCATGATCTGTGTGAAAGGAGTCCCCATACTGCACCCTAGTTCCTAACGTGGTCATTTTTTGTTTCGTGGGCCTCTCAACCTTAGACTCATTTTCATTTTGGAGAAAATAAACCTGCTTCTCTGAGCTCTCTCCTACCACATGACCAGTTCCCTGCATTATCGGTTTGTGTTAACCCAGTGGTACCTATCTATCCGGTGTATAGCAGGCCTGTAACACTTAGGATGCTTCTGCAAGACATGGAGAGGGTTTCCCAGGAGAGCTACGCGGCCATTCACCATGTTCTTTTTGCAGGAGATTTGGAACCAAGACTGAAAGGGATGTTTCAAATTTTCAACCTGGAAAAAAAAATAATAAAGCTTTCTAATAAACTAGCTCTAAGGACTAAATATGAATCCATAACTCAGAAATTAAGCCTTTCAAAAACATGAAAGTACAAATGAATAAGACTGAAAATAGATAACCACGTTGAAAAATTCAGCAGCACTTGGAAGGGGCATAAAGTTACTCTATACTGTACCTTTTAACAAAATTAGCTCTTTAATTCGACTAAAAAAATTATAAACACAAAAAAAATGTGTGTATGTTTTTGGATTCTCTCCCTATCCCCACCCACAACCCTGCCAGCCAAGTCTAAAACTGACTATTCATGATCTCTGGGGCCAAGGCCTAGAAATATCCATTTTAAAATGCCAGATGACTGAAACATATGTTTTACAGAACACTTTGAAAAGACATTGCTGTAAAAGAATATAGGTGACTATAGAGCTGATCCCTAGATGGAGTACCTTTCTAAGCATAAAAATAGAATTTAAGAGCAAAATTCTCACTTATCATCACGAATAGTTTCTTGGAAACTGACTTTAAGCAAAATGAGGTAGAGCAAGTCCTCAAATAACATCATTTCATTATAATGCTGAGAAAAACAATTGGTTTCCTAAGACATGGTTTTGCTTAAACTTGCAGTTTTCAAAAACCTACCCAGGATGTTAAAAGTGAGGACTTTACTGTCTTCTTGATATAGTTTTAAACTGTTACACATACAGAACTATATGTAAACTCTACACACACACACACACACACACACACACAATATACTTTAGAAAACTAGGCAAAAAACATTTGCCAATAATACAACAATGGGTTAAAATACTTATCTATGAAGAGCCCATAATAATAAATTAAGACTTCAAATAATGAATGGGTAAAGAAGAGAACGTCCACAAGACAGTAAGTATTAAAACATTTGGGCACATGGAAATTTTTTAAGTGTTTAACTTCATTAATACTATCTATTATAGATGCACATCATTTTTATCAAATTGTCTGTTTTTAGATAGAAATAATCAATTCTAGGAAAAATAGTAAAACAGGCACTTTTACATAGAGCTAGTGAGACTACAGATAAGTGCAACTCTCTATCTGGTACTTTGGCCATATATGTAAAAAACAGAAAATTTTTTTTAAAAATGAGTGAAGCGTCTATACCCAATGACCCAGTAATTTTATGCCTGAGAATCAAATCTCTAGAAATAACAAAATTCAGACATCAGTATACAAATTATCAGCTTTTTTATATGGCAACAATGTGGAAACAATCTAGAATGTCTGACAATAATAGTAAATTACAACTGAAGCAAATGAATATTTAAATAAAAACACTTTAACAATAAATAAGTGATTAATTCAAGGAAACATACAAACAAGTCTATACATACAAAGTGTCAGAGACTTTCTCTAGATCAATGTTTTCAAACTGCTGGTCATGAAATCAATGTAGGTGCTTAAAATCAATTGAATTTAATTAGAAATGTTGATAGCATTGCTCCTAATAAGTACTGGTACATGAAAGTTTCTATATAAATGTGTAATATGTATATCTTTCAATAAGTTGTAATTTTTTAAAAAGGTGTGGTTTTTTTATTTTGAGAAAAACTGCTCTAGTGGCAAAATTACACACTTTTGACCTTTACTAAATATTTCAGACTTTTTCATAAATACCATGTTATTTTTGTTTGACGAAAAAAAAAAAAAAGCCCACTAATCTTAATATTTAAGTGGAAGGAATTTAAGTGGAAGAAACCTATGTATCTTCAAACACAGTATGAAGAAACAGGACAACAAAAAATTGTATCAATTTTTAAAAACTCACCCAAGCAGAGGGAATATATGGGGTAGGGATGACAGCAAAAGTTTTGCCAAAACAGTCAAATTGTCAAGAAGGAAGCAGGGGGAAATAAATGAAAAAGATAATAATAATTAAGATTGGTTTTTTAAAAAAATCTTTGTAGTTTTGTTCTTTCCGTGTTCTGTTTGTTTTTACAGTAAGCACATTCTTTTTAGAATAGAATAGAAAAAGATAGAGAATAAGAACACACTTGACCTGATAAATACTCTTCGGATTGCTGACTTTGGGGATGAGCCGAGGTCTCTTGCTACAACTTTCTTCATCGGAGGAAGTGCCATAGGAGTAGTCTAAAGTGGCTCTGTCAACAGCATAACTGATTTGCTGAAAGAGCTCCCATTCCTCCCATCTGCCTCTAAAAGAAGCAATTGTAAATGGATGGTTTTTCTCACCATACCTAAGGAGGAAAAGAAACTTAAGTATTTAATAAAGATTCGACGTCCCACAAATTTTCTCTCTAATCCTTTCTGTAGACAATATGCTAACTTAAAAAAAAAAGTTATTTTAAAAGAGAAAAGCCTTAAAAAAAAAAAACAAATTGAAGGACATTATGACCTTCAGCTATTACACTGTTACAATTAGTGAGAATATTCTGAAAGAGCTATTTTGGTTAATTGTTCAGAAAAAGATAGACCAGTTTATTTTGATTCAGCTGACAGTCTGAATGGCTCCATGGTGGACAACTCCTCCTCCTTCCTGATACGGCCTATGATACTTTGAAGTCATAAATCTACAGTTTGCCCTAGGGTACAATGATTAAAGTCACATTTTAAATATGCTGCAAAATCTTTGTGCTTCCCACTTCATCTTCTAATAGTGGAAGTCTGAGTTGTCTAATAGAAGTTTGCATTTAAAATCTTAACCTAGTAGCGACTTTGCTGTTAACCCAAGGCTTTGGGGCATCGTCTTTCACAAAGGTACATAGAGCTGACCAAACAAATGAAGGTTTCCAGGGGTCACAGAGCACACAAACGGAGAGTGCTTACCTACAGCACACTTCAAAGGGATCCACCCATATGGTCATCTCTTTTGGAAGTCCCAGGTGAGAAAAATCCACATTACTTTCAGCACATGCCCTTTCTAGAATGGGATCTGTAGTCTGATTTGCGTTTATCCTGATACATCTTTTAAAAAGGGAGGAGGGGGAGATGAAGACAGGATGACAGGTACTTTAGCACACCGTTCCAAAACACACAGCTCCCACCTCACCCCTACCTTCTCCCCATTCTCCTCCACACTTTGCTGCTACAAGTAAGAGTAAGACATTGCCAATTTTGGATGTGTGTTGCATCACTGAGTCACATAATTCGTTCACCAAATATTCACCTCTTAGCTTCACGGCAAACACGAGTTAGAAATTGCTGAATCACCTCGCATTAAAGGGGTTTGCTCTAACGTTTTCAGGTACACTGTCATCTTCCATGTCTCCTTTCAAGTCCACGTTCAAACAAATGAGTATGAACCCATAAAGCTTTCAATACTTATAGACAGACGACAACATCATTGCAGCTTCCTAACGGATGATCACTGCTTGTTGGTGACTTCCTTGGCGCTCACCTGAAGGCTTGTCCTCTAGAAGGGCAATCAGAGTGCCAGTGACTCCTGTATGTTTCAAACAAGATTGTCATCAGCTTTTCTGCAAAGTCTTCTATTTGCTGTTTACTCAGTTTATCATGCTTTTTCACCAATCTTGTGACAAAGAAAACTGTTGTTGCAATTTCATCTCTCATGATTCAAGAAAAATATATAAGGGGGTCTGAAATCATTAAAAGGAAGCAAGAAGAAATTACACAGAAATAAGGGCTTTACTTACTGTATTTAGTTGTCACTGGGAAATTTTATATATCTTAAGTTTAAAATAAATCATTTGCTACAAAGAAGTCCTTAATGAACTCAAAAAGCCCATCAACACCATCAATCCACAAGACCGCCAAGAACACCGATTCCTCAACCAGCCCGTTTTGGGTTTTTTTAAGGGAAAAAAATATTTTTAAAGCTATAAAACTCTTGAGAGATAAAGAAGACAACATTATGCAACTTTAGTAAAAATAAATAAAGCCCAATAAGGGCAGTAATTTCACCAAGCAACGCTTTTTAAAAACATTTTTACAAAGAGCAAAACATTTCAGAAATACTTCTAAAATGTGGCTCTCAAGTTGCACACTTGAAGTTAAGATTAATCAAACATATACCTGCCAGCAAAAAGCTCATTAAACCCATCAAAAAGCAGGTCAGAGGTAGAAGACTAACTGTACTACACTGTTTTACAGCTCTCACCACTTCTACTTGTAAGTTTTAGGCTGAAGTTTATATCAGCCTGAGTCCTAAATCCTGATGACTGTTTCACCTTACACAGGTGCTGTCCATTAGGATAATCATACAGCTTTTTCCAGGTCTTCATCAGATTGCCCCTTCGCATAAGTAGAATGGGATCTTTATTTAAAATGTTTAAAGATTTTCAAGTTGGATTGATAGCTTCTGTTTTGCTATTAAAATCTTATCTTTTATGACACAGAATGAGAAAAGCCTTCACCTTCCACATCTTAATAGCCTATAAAATGTTTTAAGACAATTTATTTTAAATAGTCCTTATGTTGACTACACTTTTTTTTTTTACTAAAATATTTATTTATAGAATCCATGAAAGAGACCTGAGCTTATCAAGTCTCACTGATTCTCAAAGGATGAGTCAGTGACCACCTACTTTGGACTCTCTGGGTTGCTTGTTAAAAAACACAGATTCTTGGACCTCATCCCAGATCTGCTGAAGCACTTACTCTGAAGGCAAGGCCTGAGGGTCAGTATTTAACAAGTTCCCCCCAGGTGATTCTCATACCCACTAAAATTTAAGAATCACCACCTGGCATATATAATCTTTAACAACCTTGACTAGTGGTCATTCCGTTTCCTCACCTGTGAAAAAAAATTCACTCTCTTAGAGGGAAGCCTATTTCATTTCTTAAAGCTCCAAATACCAGTCAGTTCTTCCTTTTTAGATGGAGCCAAATCCACCTTTTTGATTTTCTCTATATGCAGCTTACTCTTTCCCTCTGAAACTATACAGATTGCATCCAACCCTCCACCACATGGTGAAGCTTCAAATGCCAGCTATCTAGCCTCCCCTGAGTTCTCTCTTTGTGAAAATCAGTGCAGAGATTTCTCTAAGAACCAAAAGTAGATCTACCATTTGACCCAGCAATTCCACTACTAGGTATCCACCCCAAAGAAACAGAGATCACTATACAAAAAAGACACCTTCCCTTATCACTATGGCCACCTTGGAAGTACCCCCCTTGGGAAGCTATGCACCAATGCCAGCGTCTAGTCCACCCATCAAAGCAATTTTGGAACTCTTTTTCTGGAATGGCCATCAGAGGTTGAAAATGTCTGACAATTAAGTCTGCAAAATTACCACTGTGCCCTTCACGTTGGCAGCATTGTACAAATAACTGTATTGGAACACCCTCCCTACTCACCCGATCTGGCTTCCAATGACTTTTTTCTTTACTTGGAGAAAGGAAATAATTGAAAGGAAGACATTTGATGACATTCAGGACATCAAAGGTAATACGACAACATCTCTGATGTATGTGTGTATATATACATACATACCATGGAATACCTTTCAGCCATAAAAAAGAATAAAATGTCTTTTGTAGCAACTTGGGTGGAATTGGAGAATACCATTCTAAGTGAAGTAACACGGAAGTGGAAAACCAAACACCCCATGTTCTCACTTATAAGTAGGAACTAAACTAAGGAACTGCAAAGACACAGAGAACGACATAATGGGCATTGAAGACTCAGAAGGGGAAAGATGGGAGGGAGGTAGAGATGAAAAATGTGCACAGGTGGGGGTGGAGGATACACTTAAAGCCCAGACTTCAGGGCAACCCCTACGGGTCCCCTCCCACTGTGGGAGCTTTTCTGTCCTCTCAATAAATTCTGCTTTCAAAAAAAAAAAGCCCAGACTTCTTCACCACTATACAATGTGTTTATGTAACCAGAAGTCATTTGTACTCCCTAAAGCCATTGAAATAGTAATTTTTTTAAAAGACCAGTGTGAAACTGTCACCTCCCTTGCTCTGAATATTGGATTCGAGGACGCAGCCTCAAGTGGTATCCCTTGTTGGTAGTGGCATCACACCACTGTCCCACATGGAACTAAGTAAATACTCGCTGGGTTCGGTGGCTCAGCCTGTAATCCCGCGCCTTTGGGAGGCTGAGGTGAGTGGATTGCCTGGGCCTGCGGATTCGATACCCGCCTGGGCAACTTGGCGAGACCTCATCTCTACAATAAATCAAAAAATTAGCCAGGTGTGGTAGCACGCGCCTGTAATTCCTGCTACTCGCAAGGCTGAGGCGGAAAGATCGCCGGAGCCCAGCAGGTCGAGGCTGCGGTAGCTGGGAGGGGCCACTGCACTCCAGTCTGGGCGACAGTGAGACTCCAACTCAAAAAAAAAGAAGTAAATACTCTTTTTGACTAATGTTATCATTTTCTTTCCCACACAGTATAATGTTTACAGATATGGGCTTTAGGGTCAGACAGACTACCTATGTAACCTTAGGTAACTTAATTTCCTATCTGTGAAGGGAGGTACAACAGAGTAATTAAGAAATCGGCTATGAGCCGGGCTCAGTGGCTCAGCCTGTAATCCCACGCCTTTGGGAGGCTGAGGTGAGTGGATTGCCTGAGCCCGGGGATTCGAGACCTCATCTCTACAATAAAATCCAAAAAAGTCAGCCGGGCGTGGTAACGCATGCCTGTAATTCCGGCTACTCGGAAGGCTGAGGCGGAAGGATCGCCGGGGCCCAGCAGGTCGAGCTGCGGTAGCCAGGAGCGGCCACTGGACCATCCAGTCTGGGTGACCGAGTGAGACTCCAACTCAGAAAAAAAAAAAAGAAATCGGCTATGAAATCAACATTGTGAAATTGAATCCTAGTCCTGTAGTTTACTAGAAACTTGAGTTTCCCAACCGCTCTAATTTTCAAGATCCACATCTGTAAAACGGGGTTAAGAAATGGACCTACGAATCCTTTAGAATTAAACTGCTGACTTTGGATGCTAGTCCAATTCACAATGTGACCTTAGCAAATTATTTAACTTCTCTATGCCTCAATTTCCTCCTCTATAAAAAGAAGACAACCGTGCCCACCTTTTAGGGTTGTTATGAGATTTAAATGTAAAATGCCTGGAACAGCACCAGGTACTCGGTAAGTGCTCTCTAAGTAAATTAGGGTAATGCAAATACCTTGATGTTGCTATTACTACCAGTCATACCACTGTTACTGTTTTACAGAATTCTTGTCAAGATTAAACCATAAAATTATATGAAGCACTTAACAAGAGCACCTGGCATAAAATAAATGCTCAAGAAGTGGCCTTTCTTATTAATAAATGTAAGAATATCCTCCTCATCCTCCCCTTCCTACTCTTTTTCTTCCTCTTCTCCCTCTTTCACCTCCTCTACCTGGGACTCCAGACAGGAGTTTTACAATCTCTTCTCTTGGTTTTATGGAGACTTCCTTTATGCTCTGTGTTGGTCTGTTAAAGCCCTCTGTCAACCTTAAAAGTGCACAGGAAAGGGCAATCGGAATTCAAATGCATAATTTCATTATAAGTCATTTCTAACCCTGTATGACTTCAGTGGAGTATAAAACACCTATATATTGCAGTTATACATATCATACCTCATTGTGTTTAATTTAAATCATCACTACAGAGAATTTAGATTATTTGTGACCCTGATTTTGTTATCTGGTGAATTATCTTTTTTGACATCAGCTCCCGGGATGCTGGGGTGGTATAACTGTTAAAACTTCCACAGCGATGAACTGAGATGAAATACAGATATTAGGGAGGGAGTGAACTGGCTATTTATATGACACTTGAAAGGTATAAGAAATGTTAAGTATAAGGATACAGAAGTTGGTTAAGGGACAAAAAGACAGAAGTTAGTTCTAGTATTCAATAGTACAGTAGTGAAATTATAGTTAACAATAACTTAATATTTATTTCAAAGTAACTAGAAGACAAGATTTGTAGTTTCCCAAAACAAAGAAAAATGTTTGAGGTGATGGATATCCCAGTTACTCTGATGAGCATGACACTCTGTATACAATATCAAAACATCACATGTACCCCAAGAACATGTATAACTCTAATATATCGGTGTTTTAGAAACTTTTTAAAGAACTAGTGAAATGGATGGCTGAGCATCTTGATATCCAAGAATGATAACAATTTAAGATTGAATTAAGGATGGTTCAGTGCAACTCAGTAAATATCTAAACATCTACCCCATGCCTAGAACATATAAAAATAAAACAAAGGTGAATTTAGGACCTTAACGATCTTCGAGTGCCACAGTAGCTCATTTATTTCATCTGTCCATGATACAGTTCTTATTCCCCTTCTTCATTGGTGGGGATTCCCAAGTTTCTGCCCCTTGGAATCACCTGAAGATCTTTTTAAAATCCTGACACTTTCTACCCCTCCCCACAGACATTGTGACTCAATTGGTATGGTAACCAGGGCAATAGGATTTTTAAAAACTCCCCCAAGTGATTCTATGTATGGCAAAAGTGGACGTCATGAAGACAGATATCTCCTAACCACCAAGGAGAATTTAAATGTATTTTACACTTTTGATTGCCTAATAATGCCTTAAGCTTAAAAAAGATTCTTATGAAAAATTTTGCATCATTTATTCTCATCTTTTCTAGCCATTTGCTGGGGTAATTTTTGCAAAGATTGTTTCTTAAATGCATGCTAGAAGGAACAAAACTGAAAATCAGGACAACTCCCTAGAAATTGCTGAAATGAAATTTGTTTCTGCACTAAAGGCAGCATATGCATTTGCAAATACAAATTTTTTTTTCTTTTCAAACGGTTAGTGTTTGCATTTACAATAGTAAGATGGTACCAGGCATTTAATAATTCTTTCATGACCTTACCTTCCCGGATGACATACTGTTCTCTGCACTTTGAGTTGGTGAGGCACATTAACTGATGAGGTTTTGAATCCTCTCCTCGTACTATTTCTGCAACAGGCCCAGGCAGGCCTTGGAAGTTATGAATAGAACAGCAGATAACAATGTACTTAGATTTCAGGAAAGAACAATCAAATAAAAACTAAACATGGGGACCAAAGGGAGGTCTAAACTTTACCTGTACGCTGACCACTTGTATATCTAACTCTGAATTGTGCTCCACAATTCTTTAAAAAGAAAATGTGGCATGTTAAAAAAGAAACTAAACTTCTTTCAAGATTCCCTTTGGTTACTTGTTTATGATGACTTTAAACACCGTATTTAAATCACCTTTTTTACATGAATGACAACTATAACTTCTGTTTTAATTAACATTCACTCTATTTACTAACCACCTACTACACAGACTCTAAGTATTGTGAGGGGTAAAAAGAAAAAGAAAATTCAACTTTCCTTTCAAAAGGCTTATAATCTAGATATATACACAAGTGACTACTTGGATGCAGAGTTTGAGAAATGAGATGCTCAAATTTTAACTCCAGGTTTTAAAACTAGTAACCAAGAGATTGATGTTATCATTAAAAAAATTGGAAGGCTGGGCTCGGTGGCTCAGCCTGTAATCCCGCGCTTTGGGAGGCTGAGGTGAGTGGATTGCCTGAGCCAGCGGGTTCGAGACCCTCCTGGGCAGCGAGACCTCATCTCTACAATAAATCAAAAAATCAGCCGGGCATGGTAGCGCATGCCTGTAATTCCGGCTACTGGGAAGGCTGAGGCGGAAGGATCGCCGGAGCCCAGCAGGTTGAGGCTGCGGTGGCCGGGAGCGGCCACTGCACTCCAGTCTGGGCGACACAGTGAGACTCCAACTCAAAAAAAAAATTAAGAAGTTCAGTGGAAGAGCCAGTATACAATGAATTGTGGTTAATTCAGACTAAATTATACTGAGCTTTCAATAGCAATTAAACAGCCAAGTACAGTTTTAGTAGCAATATGTTTATTATCCATCTCAGGAATATTTGCATTTTTTTTAATGTTATTTATTTGTTTGCTGATGCGGAGTCAGGGTCTCATGTTACCCAGGCTGAGGTGCAGTGGCATAATCACAGTTTACCACAGCATAAACCTCCTGGGTTCAAGAAATTCTCCTGCCTCAGCCTCCCAAGTAGCTGGGACTCCAAGCACATGCCACCACAGGTCTTACTTTGTTGCCCAGGCTAGTCTCAAACTTGTGGTCTCAAAGTAATCCTCCCGCCTTGGCTTCCCAAAATGCTGGGATTACAGGCATAAGCCACCGTGTTTGGCCAGTAATGACCAAGCTTATAATCAACCCTATTAAATTTTTTTTGCTTCCTTTTCTTAAAGTACAAGTTGCATCCCAAGGCTCACCTACCCATTTGCAAATACATGTCATTGCTAATGAGGAGAAAAGTATAGCTATTTTAGCAAAATTCCACTTCTGCCAGAAAGTGTATTTTTTTGATGACAACAAGAGAGTAGCACCATTTTATGAACTATGAACTAATTCTACAATTCACATATAAACTCATTCCTATTATAGTCAAACCACAGTTTCATTAATTGTCGGAAAAAAATTGCATATCCCAAAATGTTACTTAATAAAATTCTCCAGTCATGCAATATTGATTTGAACCCAAAAGAAATTAAGTTTGGTGTGGCCTAATCTTCTATGTGAAGTTCCTTTACCGACCAACTAAATGAATCATAAATCATACTACACGATGCTTCTTTTTTGTAAAGTCACTTTGCACGTGTTTTATTTGCCACAAGCTTTTTTCTTGTTGCATTTTCTATGTACATTACTGATCACTCACAAAGTAAGTGGCATTATTCAAAAGAGCATAAAAAAGTATATAGATATAACATATATAATAGTTCAAGTGAGAAACCAAGATAACCCACTAAAAATAATTCAGAGTGTAAGAAAATGTTTGTATATATAGTATTCTATGCTAATATAATAAATGTATATATATGTATCAGTACTCAACACTATTATAATAAAATGCTGAATTCAAAATGTACTTAGAATGTTGAAAAATAATACTGTCTTATTAATAGAAGACACTAATTGTAGAGTGGCTATACTGGATGCAAAAGGAATTAGAGAAGAGAAAGAATCAAGATGAATCAAAGGCATCAGGGAAGAATTTACTCAGGAAATAGGATTCGAGTTCATGATTTCAACAAACTATGTATGAGCTAGGATGAGGAAGGACAATATGAACCTTACTAAACGTAAGCAAGATGAAATCCTTGAGAGAGATTCTTTGGATGTGGAGGAAATAAAGATAACAAATGAGAGTTATATACTTTTCTAAAATCTAAGGTCCCCATCTTAAAAAAAGATGTAAGTGACAGATGAGGATAGGAGAACTAAAAACAAGAATCAGTAGAGATAGAGTGATGCTTAAGAGAATGGCATAAAGTATGTTCATTTCGTAACTGAATTAATTAGTAGGATAATCAGTCCATTTTCTTTTAGTTTCACAGTTATAGAACACACCCTAGAGCTCTGAAGAATGAGTACGTTTTCTTCAACCGTGCAATGCAACCAGCTAGCTGTATTGAAACCCTATTTTTATAAGCCTTGGAAATCTACCAGAGGTTTTTTGTTTTTGTTTTTGTTTTGTTTTGAGAGATGACAGAGGTGGGAAGAGGCCAGGAATGTTCATCTGTCTAGTAATAGCTAGGGAAAATCACAAATCCTTGACTGACTCAATGAATGAACCCTGAACAAAAGCACTCTGGTAGAGCCAGTTCAGTCATCTGTGGCCCTACGGCTAATTTCACGGACTAAGCAGTACAACGGTGGCGCCAATGCAGTAGTGTCTCTCGAATTCACATGCATGCACGACCCTGTTTAAAACCACCTGGCTTTTGTGAGAGTTCACTCTTCTGCATCTTCTTGTGGGCTAACCCTTCTCAGGACACAGTTCCTCCACCAGCCCCTGGAGAGGAGAGGGAGCCTCTCAGATTTGGTCCTGAGTCTTCTGCTTTCCTCACTCTATTTCCTCTACAAGAGGAACACATGGCTGTCATCAATTGCTTTGGTGTGCTGGCTGTACCATAGCAGGAACTAGGAGTCGATGAGGAATAAGCCAGCATACCTCCCTTGAAGAGCTCGTATGTCCTTGTGACATCTGCCATCACAGATTCTGCTAAGGGTCTCTTTTCAGTTCTGGTCTCCTGCCAGAGTTCCAGCTCCACATATCTCACTCCACCACAATATTCTTCCATTACCTAAAACTAAACATGCCTCAACCTAAAACCATAATTTCCCTCTAACTAGATTTGCCCCCTCAGGACCTCTACTTGTCATCAAAATCTGAAAGTTAATCTCTCTCTTCACTCAAACCAGTCACCAAGTTCTGTGAAGTTTCCCTTCCAAAGTCTCTCTCATTCATCCCATATTTCACTTTATACCCAGGCTTACTAAAATAATCTCTTAAATGGATTTCAGACTCCTCTGTCTCTCCCTCTTCTAATCTATGCTACTTTACCAATCTTCATTTAAAAAAAACGCAACATCCCGGGGCACACTCACTGCTCTTCCAATTAGTCATGTATATTACAGTCTCTGTGAATTTGCTTGTGTTTCTCCTTTACAAGTTGCTCCTGCTACCAAAACATCCCCTCTTCATAATTTTCCTGTTAGACTCCGTCTGATCCCATCTTTTCCATATGGCCTGCTCTGTCCCAAACTTTGGTGATTTTTCTTTCCCTTTTTTCTTTATAAATCCTGGCTACAATGAAGTTTACATTCATCATCAGGATTCCTGAAGCACTTTGTAATATAACTGTCTTGATACTAATATAACTATATATAATGTGAATATACTACAACATAAACATGTATACTTAGTGTATTAATATACAAATACTAATATAATTATATATAATACAAATATAATATAACATAAACTTTCTTTTTTTTTTAGTTGGAGTCTCACTCTGTCGCCCAGGCTGGAGTGCAGTGGCACACTCACAGCCACCCCTGCATTGACCTGCCGGGCTCCAGCAATCCTTCCGTTGTCTCAGCCTTCCAAGTAGCCAGACCTACAGGCATGCGCTGCCCACACCTGGCTAATTTTTTTATTTATTGTGGAGATGAGGTCTTGCCAAGTTGCCCAGGTTGTTCTCAAACCTGTGGTCTCAGGCAATCCTCTCACCTCAGCCTTCCAAAGTGCTGGGATTATAGGCTTGAGCCACTGCACCTGACCCATGTATACTAAACATATTAATATTAATGCATATATTAGCAGTCTATACAAATATACTGTGTTAATTAATTATCTATGTATGCAAAATTGTCTATCTCACCAACTAGACCACAAAAATTTCTAAAGGCTCTGTTTTCCAAAGATAAAAAATAATTTGTTTGCTCCTATTACTAATGCCATAGTTAAGAGCTCCAGCAACTTTAATTATAAAACCTATTTTGTTAGCTTGTTTGTGATTTACTTAAGGTTAAATGAATTTAACATTATATACTGAAAGCAATAGTATAGATTAATCAATAAATATAAACAAGAAGCTAACTGAGAATTCAGTGTACGCTTACTAATGAAAGTACAATGAAATGCAACCAGAAATATGGAATTATGAAAACTGCTGGGCAACCCCCTCAGGTCCCTTTCCACTGTGGGAGCTTTTCTATTCTCTCGATAAATCCTGCCTTCTCACTTTAAAAAAAAAGAAAAGAAAAAAGACGAAAACTGCTGGTAGATCATTTTAGCTCAAAAGGAAATCTCCTTCCATAAATGAAGCCATTGATTTTTAGTTATTCAAAGGCACTAATGCACTTCAACTTAGTCTTCCTTCAATGTATAAACTAGTTCTTAAGTATACTATCATAAATGTTAATAAGGTTATCTGACATTTATTGATTTATAAACCAAAATATAGCTTTATATTTCTTAAGAGAAAATATGCATTTTAAAACAGGTTTAAAAAGAGACTGCTCAAGTCCAGTAATTTTAATCAGTCTGATTCTTCACTCCTTCCTACTCTGACAACATCATTCAAAGGCTGGGGAAGACAGGAAATGTTCAGATGGTGTGTTTGTGTGTATGGAAGGGTGGGCAAATGCTGTCTCCACCTTTTGCAACTCTCAACTCCCATCAGTCTGGTCTTGTATCTAGGAGTGGTAAATTAAGCCAATATAAATTTGCAAGAACTAAAGAAGAAAGTATTTGTTTTCTATACTCTCCTTGATATCTTCACCAACCTCACCTTCTCTCCTTAGAGCTCCTTCTCCATCTCCCTAATGACCAGAAGGCCAGAAATCAGAAACGGTAAACTATTCCCCTGAACGATATCTTCCTGGTGCTGTCTAAAACAAATGCAATCTTCTGTTTGGGCATTTAATACAGCACAAGCATTCTTACTTAGATTAAATCATAGGTCTCCCTGGTCTCCAGGCATGCCTAGACATGAACCATGAAGGGAATGAGATCCTTAGAGTTTCTCTAGTAACTGCAGGCCAAATCAACAGCAACCCTAAGAACAAGCATTCTTTTTTTTCCCCAAACAAAACTAGGCCGCACGCGTGTTTTGTCGTTATTTAACTTTTTTAGTTGTACTGCATACAAAATTAAAAAAAATATTTTGCATCTAAAAAAGTATTTTAGCAGGCAATGCATCCTCATGACTTTTATAAATGAGTTTTATCTTTTATTACCTTTGAAGAAAAGTTTTTAATAATCGAATTTTCAAGGCATCTAACGCAATCATTGCCTTGGATGGCAGCAATCCAGCTCAGGTAAGATATTTAAGATGCAACTAATAATCATAAAACACCAACTTGGAAAAAGTATCAAGTACTATATTGGGTAAAAATGACTAACAATTTAAAAGAAAAGAATTGTTTTTATAACTATGTCCTAACCAAGATTTGTAAGTCTGCATATTGTTAATAGAACGAAGGACTCCTGGTTTTAATAGATGTATATTTAAATGAGTGTGTGTCACTTATGTAATATGTGCTGCAGTACTGTGCCTCTCCCAAAAGGTGAATACAAAATAGTTAGTTTTAAGTGCCTTGTCTTGTACAGTTAACATTCTCTGCACCATACATTTTATACTTCATTTTGGTGTTTACACAACAAACTATGCATCTTGCAAAAAAAAAAAAATGTGCTGTCTGCCATATGCAAAGATAATGCTGTAACTTATTCAAACATCTTTAGGGAGTTCTTTTGTTGTTTTAACAGTCTGAGTTTGGAATTTGTGTAGAATGATCCAGATTACGTGCCCCTGTTCACATTACTAATGGCATCTGTGAGACCAGGTTCGGGGGACCCCGTCTATATAGCTCGGGTGTTTTTTCTGTAGAAAAAAATTTAGAACTAAGCCTGTGGTGTCAATGATGAGCACTCTATAGCAGATGCACAGAGACCATAGTCTACGAGGGAGCTACTTCTAGCTGAGTTCCAGGAGATGAGGATAGAAAATGTTGCTTACCCTCTCCTGATTCATTCACTAAAGGAAAAGAGGGGAAGGAGTGATTAAAGCAGAGAATTTTTAGTAAAGATCCCCTTTGCACAATCTATCCCAAACACACACAAACCCAACTACATTAGGTGGGGAGTTGTGAAAATAGGAAAATATAACTGTCACAAGACACTTTTTCTGGCCTTCACAGCCATCACCCCGAATATCCAAATTTACTCTGACATCAAGGATCTGCTTAAGTCTCTCCTCCTCTGTGACCCTCTCTGACCGCCTACAGCTCTCACTGATGGCCCTCTTCTTTTTCTGTCGGTAAAATCTGCCTAGCTTAGAAATTTTTTATATACCCTCTTGAATGGTAAATTACGTGTGTCCACTTTGTGGCACTACCTAGATTGTAGATACAGGAGACATAACGACTGGCCTTAGGTACTGAACATGCAGCAGGTGTTTAAATACATATGTGCTGGAAGTAAGAATGGTTTTGCTTGAGAGTACAAAACAGTAGCTTTGACCTCAAGGGGACCACACTTTGGTCTAGCTAACCAGCTGGCTCATTATCTGATTTGAAGACTCAGCCTCCACCTCTTTGCAAAGCCCTCTAAGAGGTGCAAGGCCCTCTAAGAGGCAGGGTGCAGATGGGACTCCCAAAGGCAGTTCTCCTGTATGTCAGAGCCTACCCAGGCCTACCTCCATTTGGAAAATTCAAGCCCACAATTTGAGACAGATGAGAAGCTGTTTTCCCAGGGTGGAACGGGCAAGAAAATGGGGTGGGCTTGTGAGCCTCTTGAGGGAAGAGGAGGGTGGGGGATGGGAGAAGAAGCTCTTTGCCCCTCCTACTTTATCTGGAAGAGAAAGAAGTTCTCAAGCTTCTGTGCCTCCATCTCCTAGGCCTCGTCCCTGGAGGCCCCACGGGGACTCCGCCCACAACCCCCTCTGGCGGCTCCCGCCCCTCCCCCACCCGCCCCTCCCCCCTCCGCCCCAGCTCGCGCCCGCCCCGCCCCCTCGACCCACGGGGTTCCAAGGGCGGTTAGCCGGCCACGGCCACGGTCATTCGGCCGCTGGGAGCTGCGGGGCGCGCGGGCTTGAGAGAGCCGGCTCTGGGTCTGGGCCGGGAACTGCGAGAAGTTTCCCGAGGCCGGCCGGACCGGGCGTGAGGGCAGTGGGAGCCGGGCCCGAGGAAGAGAAGGGGCAAGAAAGGGGGCCCGAGCGGGAGGGCCCTGGGAGGTGCGGGAGGCTGCGGGGAAGGGAGGCCCGGCGCTCCCGGGGTCACCCGGTCGGGGCGCGGCGCTGGGGGTCCAGGGTCCGCTCCCGCAGCGCCGCCCGCTGGCCGCGCTAAGCTTCGTGTGCGCGGCGAGGCCGGCGGAGACCGGAGCGGCGGTGCGGGCCGGGAGGCGTCCCGGGGGGGGGCCCGAGGCGACCCCGGGGCCCGCCGCTCGGGACCTCGCGTCGGCGCTGCGGACCGTCCGGGAGCTGCAGCCTCCGGCGCCCGGTGCTCGGTTTGTAGGCAGTGTCATTAGCTGATTGTACCGTGGTGCTTGCAATCACTAACTCCACTGCCATCAAAACAAGGCACAGCATCACCCGCCGCCCGCCCGGAGGAGGAGGAGGAGGAGGCCGGCTCCGCCGCCCCGCAGCCCTCGAAAGGAGGAAGCTGCGACGGAGGTGCGATGCGGTGCCTTGTCCCGCGCTGTCCGGCTCCGCGAGCGGGTGGTCCACGTGCCAGTGAACCCACGGAAGCTCTGGAGAGCTCAGTGGTTAGCGCTCTCCAGGAGTAAAAGCAAGGGGGAACAATCTGGAGCCAGGGACGCGAAATCCGTGGAGTGTAATGGCTTTCGTTTTAAGATGTAAAGACTGTGAAACTACTCGGAGAGGTGCCCCCATCCCCCATCCCCCATCCCCCACCCCCCGCGTGACAGTTAATATAGTACTGTATGCTGTGATTCCTTGTGCCTGTTTTCATTATTTAGTCGGGTCTTCAAGGCAGCTACTAAATGGAGCCACGACGTAGCCACAACCTGTCACACCGTGGGGAGTAGCCAACCTGAGACTGCATTTTGTTCTGTGAATCTGGTTACTAGGCAGTGTAGTTAGCTGATTGCTAATAGTACCAATCACTAACCACACAGCCAGGTAAAGAGATTTGGGTATCCGTCCCGAGAAGCTGCCTGTGCGTTGATGTGTTTGGGGAGAGGGGCATTTGGTATTCGCTCATCCACTGCCTATTTATCAATTGTTCAACCAAGAGAAAAGTCAACATTTTCGCTACAAAATATACCATGTTATGTCATATGTATGTATTTGTATGTATGTTTCTTTCAACGCGCCTTCGAGTTTTTAACCAATTTTTTAGATATATTGGGGAATAGGATCTTTTTCCTTAGCTGATCCACGTTGTTATATGAATTTGTGATTATCTTTTGAACTATCTTCCGGTGAGATTATACTGTTAGAAATATTTTGAAAGAATAAAGTGCCATAAAGACATAAATTATGGTTATTACCATGTGTCTTATGTCCTTGCCTGCATTCGCTTGACGATGTTCATCTCAGTTTCTGCCACAGTCACGGTAACTTTTCTATCGCTGAAATGGTTCAATTGTTCCTAGGTTAACAAAGTCTACTGGGAAAGCTATCTCTCTCTCTCTCTCTCTCTCTCTCTCTCTCTCTCTCTCACACACACACGTTAGTGCTTTTATTAAGAATACATTAACAAAATGTTTCACAACTTATTTTTCAAGCAGGGACTCCGTTCACCTTAGATATGTCCCTTTTAAGTAATCATTACAACTGCTGCACCCTAGGCAACCTTTAGTGGGAATGATTAGCAAACGGGCTACAATTTGAATCCAGCTGGTTTCCTAAGGTTTAGTCTTAAAGGATTCGCAAGTTAAAACTCACAAAAGCTATAGACATGGGTACCTACCTAGCTGCCTGGCTCCCGTGGGCTAGCTTCCAGCCGCCCTACTGAACTCTCCAACGCAGGCCTCAGAACCCCGCTCCCCCCACCCCGGGTGCTGTGCCAGGCAGTCCGATCTGGAGGGGGAGATTGGGGTGACAGGCTGAGGAATTTACAGTTTAGCTATCACTGAGGGGTGGGACGGGCGTGGGGGGGTGGAGGCTAAAGCACGCCCCCCACGACTCCCGACAGGACTGGACACGTCCCGAAGTTGATGCTTTGACTCTCGCATCTCGGCTACCGAGGCTCGGACTGGTCCCGAAGCCCCGCGGTCACCGCAGAGGTGGGCTTCCGACGACCCGCAAGGCGCGCGGGGGGACCCCAGCACCCACCTCCAGGAAACCGAAGCCCCGCCCCGGGGCCGCGGCTGCAACCCACCCGCCGGTGGCCGGGGAGGCGGGGCTGGGGGCGGGGCGAGGGAGCCCGGCGAGGCGGCGTCCCGGGTCGCCATGGCAACGGGGCCCCGCGGAGGTCCCAGCGGCGGGACGGAGTCCCCCGAAGTTGGCCCCCCGGGATTCCTGGTGTTCTCCGGCTCCTCGGAACTGGACGCCAACTTGGCGAAGCAGTTCTGGACCTCGGCGTCGATGTACCCCGCCTGCGAATCCCAGCTGGTGCTGTGCCGAGGCGGCAGCCAGCGTCTGCCCGTGGCGCGGCCCTCCAGGGCCAGGGAGCCCGGTGAGTCAAGCCGCTGCCCATCCCCACCCCCGCCAGTCCTGCCCGCCCCCACCGTCGCCCGCCTGCAGGACGCCGGACCCCCTCCCAGGAGAGGCCGCCCGGCCTCGTTCTAAAATAAGACTCTTTGAGTCCCAACGTGTGGGCGGCGTCTACAAATTGTCGACAAATGGCGTATACGTAATGCATACGCAAATACACATAGGAATGCCTCTGAACCTTCCTAGCCATCCTTCCACCCCGAAAAGGATCAGTGGTATCTGGGTGACACCTAAAAACGACACCTTAAATTGTGGTATCTATCTGGCAGGCAGTCTAGAACAATCTGAGGAAATGTTTTATGTTGGCTGAAAGGATACTAAGGATGGTAGTGTACATAATTGAGCCCAAACACAAAAGCCCTAGAAGAAAGTCGAAGGTGGAGTCAACATTAAGAATCAAGTCCCCTGACCTGTAAGCCCCCAGGGAAGCCTAGCACGAGGAAATTATTATCCTGTACATTTTATCCTGTACAAAAAATTCCAGTACCTTTAATGTTGTGGTCTCATCCAATAATTTCTTTACTTCCCTATTTTATTTTTTAGAGAAAAGTCACACTCCGTCTTTTCTCCATGAGAATAACAGTAAGTACCAAGTTTTATGCCTTTCAACAAATTTTATAGGTACAAAAAATTCCAACACCTTTAATGTTGTGGTCTTGTCCAATGATTTCATTACTTCCCTTTTGTATTGTTTAGAGAAAAGTCACACCCAGTCGTTTCTCCTTGAGAGTAACAGTAAGTACCAAGTTGTATGCCTTTCAACATCCTGACTCCTAGGTCCATCAGAAAACAAGATAACAAGTACAAGGGTACAACTTTACACTTTGGTATAACTTTCTGAATTTAATCTTAAGACTCAAACTGAGTTATTCCCTTTAGAGAATAGAGACATCTTTGCTGAAGCCCTGAAGACCCGGGAATCGGAAGAGAAAAAAAAGTATCTCCAAAAGGTAAGCCAATATTCCAGAAGACCATCTGATTTTCTTTTTTTCTTTTTTTTCTTTTCTTTTTTTTTTTGAGTAGGAGTCTCACTCTGTCACCCATACTGGAGTGCAGTGGCACGCTCCTGGCCACCACAGCCTCGACCTGCTGAACTCCGGAGATCCTTCCACCTCAGCCTTCCAAGTAGCCGGCACTACAGGCACGTGCTACCATGCCCGGCTAGTTTTTGATTTATTGTAGAGATGAGGTCTTGCCAAGTTGCCCAGGCGGGTCTCGAACCTGCGGGCGCAGGCAATCCACTCAGCTCAGCCTCCCAAGGCGCGGGATTACAGGCTGAGCCACCGAGCCCGGCTAGAACTGATTGTCTTAATAGATTAAAATTAAATGATCAGAGGAATGAGTCTGTCATCCAGACCTGTTTTGACTAAAGGCTGAAATTAAACACACTGGTGGAATCAAGTCAACGGAGCACACATCTCTTTTTGGCAACATCCCGTGTTTGCTTTTCATGATATAGGCATAGCCTTTAACTCGGCAATTAATACAGTGATTTATAGAAACATTTCATTTGGTTAATGGACAAATTCTATTCCTGTAACTGTTTTCGTACTATATAAGCAAAGATAGAGGGTTCATTTTGGCCTAATGTCTTTAATCATTGGACATATTGGCAAACTCTGAAAGACTTATCGGGAATTCTACATAAATTACAGAACAATGCATTTGAGTATCTTGATCACATTAATTCACTTTGTGGACTACTGGTGATTCCTGCAAACAAATTAGATGATTAGAACTAATTAGTCAGCATTTTCTTCTTTCTTCAGGATATTATGTACTGCATAGTTAGTTATACCAGGATTTTATAGGTGGAGGACAAGTCTAATTTTCAAGGAATTAAAAATTGTTAAAAGTCAACTTCTTCCATACTTTTAGAATTTAATGTTCACTGCATTTCATTTTAAGATGGGATTAGAAATAAAAGGTTACAGACAAACTATTATCCATTTTAACAGCTTTTGTCAAACAATAAGACAATATGATGGGAATTATGGGTGGAATCATGGACTGCTATACTAATAATCTTTTTTTTGGAGAGAAGAAAGACTTACTCTTTTAGAGTGTGTAAAAAGAATAATAAAAAATAAAGAAACGATGCTAAAGTATAAATGTAGCAAACATGATATATTAAACAGAAACACTATCTCCTGGCATGCCAAGGAATCGTACACATCAGTACTAATAATCTTAAAACTAGTTTCCTTGCCTTGGATCCTTCTATTAATTTATTAATTAATCAATCAATTTCACAGATATGTATTGATGATCTGCTATGTGCAATTATTGTGCTAGATGCTGGGGCCCCAAAGATAAGACGTGGTCCCGATCTCAAAGAGTTTATAGTCTGGTGGGAGAGACAGCTAACTAAAGTCAATACTTATATTATGATGATAGATGCATGCACATAACACTATGAGAACACATTGGAGGACATCAAAATCAAGCTTGAGAAATCAAGATGCCATCCCAAAGGCACTGAGTTGTGAAGGATTCATGGAGTTTGTCAAAGACTATGCAAAGCAATCTCTCACAATGCTCTAGTAGCCTTCCTAAAATCCAACTATGAGCATGCTGCTCTCCTGCAGGAGCAAGACCAAACTCCTCTGCATGTTCAAGTTCCTTTCCAACCTGACCACCGCCTGACTTCTCCTACTGCTCTCCCTACTGTATGCTCTCCCCGCCATGCAACATGATTCGTTCTCAACCACTTAGGCCAAGGCACACTGTTTATCCCTTCACATATATGCTACCCAAGTGATAAATAGGAAAAACATATTTTTTGCTATACTCCAACATGTACAGTATCTGCCAAATTGCACATTAAACCTAGTGAGTCCTGCAATGCAGTATAGAAGATGATTCTATTTGTTAAGAGTAGAAGATACGAGGTCCAACAAGTTAGTAAGCCAGTGGGAAAGAAAGAGAATATTACTGAAACAGTGCCTTCTGGGTACACAGGAGAACAGAGTACTCTGCAGTACAGTTATTTTGAACAATGCCAAGGTGCAAAGGGGCAACCAAGAGAATCCTGCAGTGACTTTGTATTCTTATAGATATCCTGAGATATTATAATGTAGTATCCATAACAACCAGTTTACTGAGTTCATATTACGTGCTATACATTAAGCTAAGCAGTTTACATTTATCAACCCATATACTCCTTAAAATAGCCCATGATGCTTATCACCATTTAACTAAAAAAATGCTTCAATGATTGTACAATTTCCCACAACTGGTAAGTGGCAGAACCTAGATTCAAAGCCTAGTGTCCTAACTCCAAAACCCATGAAATTAACCACATTATAAATGCATTATGTTGTGATGATTGTTGACCGTGGCATTGTTCAGGTATGCTACCAAATATTCTAAAATTCAAAACTATGGTATAAATATAACAAATGCGAGAAACCCTATTTCCATCCCTGGGACTGTAAACTGTTTCTTCAGTCTACAGTGCCCTTTTCTGTCTCCACCAGAAAGGTTCTTCCCCGTTTACCTTCAAGGCCTAAGTCAAATGCCTGCTTCTGTGACGCCTTCTCACAGGTTGCCAAGAGACTAACAGGATGAATAGCTCCCTTCTCTGTGCTCCCATGACAAATCATGTATCCTTTCTCACAGTAGTTTTTACAGTCTTTGATCTGTGTAGTAGGTAATTGTGTATGTTTCTCTTTCCTGCCAGATTACAGGCACCAGAGTGGAGTAAACTTTGGAGATAAGATGGGCTGGAAGCCTAACTTTGTCACTTACTCTTTGTGTGTCTTTGGGCAACACAATTAACCCCTGTGATGCTAAGCTTTCTCATACATAAAAGGAGAAATTATTTTTTTTTACAAAATTCACCTCATAAAATTGATATAAGGTATATAAAGCACCTGGCCATAGTTTTTACCCTCAACAGATGTCCTTTATAGGGGCAGGTGTCATGACTTATTTGCTTAACCTGGGGCCTTTCCGGTTACTGAAACTCAGTGAATATTTGTTGATTGAATACAGGAATGCATAATTGAGCTCATTAATAAGTGAATGAATGCTCCATCCAGTGATAATTCAATTTTGTTTAGTCTTTTCCACATAGATCCAGCTGGCAAGTTTTTCTACACTGATAATTTTTGCAAGAATACTCCCAAAATCAAATTCATTAGCACATCACCTCTCTTCTCAATTTTGGTTTTATCTCATGGGTCTGGATATGATGGAAGGAAATGTGACTCCCTGTAATTACTGAAGCAGAATCTGGTTTTGGGTACCTCTGTTCTTCTAGGTCTCTCTCTGCATAGCTGCCACCACCATTCTAGAATTTTCACTTTGACATTAGAAGATAGATGGGTAGGAGGCTATCTTTTTAACTCATAAAACATTTACAATAATCTATTTAAGAGAACCTTTTACATGTTTTGAGCATATACTTTGGTAAGTAAATTCCAGGTATAATTTTCATCTTACATGGGAAAAAAAACATTACCCATAAAGTCTCCTTAAGGTTTATTCTTTCACTTTCTCCTTAAAATTAATGAAAATCTAAAAATTTATTTTCTACCTCTCCTGAAAATGCCTTTAAAGTCTTCTATCCCCAACGGATATTGAGTTTCCAGTTGTTAAAGTTTTTTAAGCTTTAATGTTATTCTCCATTTTGGAATATTTTCCAGGTATACATTATAATAAATGCTTTTAGTTAGTGGACAAAATGATATTAATCACAACTACTATTTCTGTGATGGATGTCCATGGCAGGAAATCAAAAACAATTGAGTCTGTCAAGATTAAATGGCTTACTGTGTCCATAAAGGAAACCTTATAGCACTATACTGGACCATTACTCTTCCTGTAAGAGTTCTAGAGTAGTCTGAAAACTACTCATTATAATAAATGAATAGTCAGCTAATTCTTTGAAATCATAAAACTAATTTGCTTTTTAGTTTTGCCACCTTGAAGAAAGCTCTTTAGCTGATTATCTCTTTATGAAAAGAATTATAAATAATTTGTATGCTGGGAGAAGGAAGAAGAGGTCAGAGCAGTATTTTAAGGCAAATATATAGATGACATATTTGGAAATGTCCTTCTGGAATCAAAGTTTTAGCATGAGTGAAAGCCAAAGGTTTTTTCAAGGAAAATATGCAATCTGCAGAACTATATCCCAGATCTGCTCTTTATCAGGAATGGAGTTTTAATCTGTTCCATTACACATTCTATACAACCAATGGTATCTATAAGTGTAAGTATTGCTCAAAAGTTTGTCATATGGCACTTCCTTGAACCAGAAGCAAGTCATGCTATGATGAGGACATCACGGTAGTCCCCTTCCTTATCCATGATTTTTGTTTTCCTCAGTTTCAGTTACCCTCAGTCAACCAGGGTCCAAATATATTAAGTGGAAAATTCCTGAAATTAACATAAGTTTTATATTGCTTACGATTCTGAGTCGTGTGATGAAATGTGCTGTCTCAACCAGGATGTGAATCATCCCTTTTCACTTTGTAGCCAAGAGAGACCACAGACACATCACTTTTATTGCAGTATATTATTATAATGAATCTGTTTTACTATTAGTTACTATTGTTACTCTCTTACTGTGCCTACCTTATAAATTAAACTTTATCTCACACATGTATATATAGGAAGAAACATAGTAATATAAGGTTCAGTTCATTGATTGCAGGCATCCGCTGGGGGTCCTGGGATGTATCCCCCACCAATAAGGGGCACTACTGTATTCTTAGAAGAAAGATCTTAGAAACTTCACAGAGATGTATTTTTAGACACTGAGACGTGAAAGTGGAAAACTTTTTAACATTATCATCCATTATCCTATACTTTCAAAGTAGTGAAAGAGATACTCTAAATCATTATGTCAGCTTCCGAGAGCAAAAGTGTAGGGAATTTCCTCACTGTCTGCCAGGTTGCTCACATAAAAGAAAATCCTCTTTTGTGTTAAAATGATAAAGATTGGCTTCCTAGACAAACCTAAATTTTTCTAGTAAGTGTTACCTGGCTTTTAGTTTTGCTCTCCGGCCCTAATGTAATATTTACAAAATTTCTTTCTTTCATAAAAGGAATACCAGGAGGAAGTTGTCGGTTTCTCCTTCACCAACAAAAGATATTTAGTCATTTAAAGTCTTGTTGTTCCTAATTCATCAAAACATTCAAGAGGAAGAGTCATAAGAACAGACTATGCATTTATAGTAACAAGCCAATATTTAGGTAGCAAATGATAATTTAAAGATTATTATTTTTTTTTTTTTGAGTTGGAGTCTCACTCTGTCACCCAGACTGGAGTGCAGTGGCCGCTCCCGGCCACCGCAGCCTCGACCTGCTGGGCTCCAGCGATCCTTCCGCCTCAGCCTTCCGAGTAGCCGGAATTACAGGCATGCGCCACTACGCCCAGCTGATTTTTTTGATTTATTGTAGAGATGAGGTCTCGCTGCCCAGGCGGGTCTCGAACCCGCGGGCTCAGGCAATCCACTCACCTCAGCCTCCCAAAGGTGCGGGATTACAGGCTGAGCCACCGAGCCCGGCTAATTTAAAGATTATTTAAGTATGTGTTATACTTTTACATCACCTATAGTACCACTTTGCTTTCAACAATTCTTCAATATTGGAAAACATTTCCAGTTGACAGGTGAGAGTCCTCTCTCAATCTTCTTTTTCTGTTTTTTTGAGTTGGCATCTCACTCTGTCCATCGCCCAGGTTGGAGTGCAGTGGCACGCTCACAGCCACCACAGCCTCGACTTTCTGGGCTCAGGTGATCCTTCCGCCTCAGCCTTTCAAGTAGCTAGAACTACAGGCATGTGCCACCATGCCCAGCTAATTTTTTGATTTACTGTAGAGACGAGGTCTCGGAATATTGCCCAGGTTGGTCTTGAACCCTAGGCTCAAGCAGTCCTCTCGCCTCGGCCTCCCAAAGTGCTGGAATTACAGACTTGAGCGACCATGCCTGGCCTCAATCTTCTTTAGTAACATCCACAGTCCATGAAAACAAATTTAGGAAAGAGATTTGGAATCAAATATTTGAATTCATTTTCACATAGACCAAGGCCCAGAGGTAGATAGGACTATGACCCTCAAATCCATCTCTTCTTCTCCCCCGCCCAAATCTGTATATTTTACCTTATATACACTTTACCTTAAGAACAAAATTAAACATTTTAGACCCTAGATACTATTGGGAAAGAATCCACATTCATTATCTGTTTATAAAACATAATTAAATGAAACTATTAAATGCTAAATAAAGCAAAAAAGATCATGTATTTTTTAAAATAAATGCAGAGCTATCAGTTTGATTCCAGTTACATTATGCCTATTGTTCAAATGCCACATAAGCAGTAGGGCCTAATAAGATTTATTGAAGAACTGGAATTATTTTGTCGATCACCAGGTAATCCAATGACACCTGAAATTAAAACCATAATCCACCTCTGTCCTTTGCCTCTTTCAAAGGCAAGATGAAAGGTTCTCAGACAATTATATTAAAGCCAGATAATAACACTAAATGATTTATTTATCTACATTGACTTCATTGCTTTGTCATTTTCTGTGATAATGTGTTTTACTCACACAAAGTGTGGTCAAGAATGCCCTCAGAACCTGGAGTGATTCAGTCATTTGTCTGGTTGGCTCTTGAAATTTTACAGTTCCCAACCCACTGTGTTGATGTTATAATAGAGCTTCATTATTCCGAATTCCTTATTTATAAATTTGCCTACTAGGTGCAATTTATTTGTAACCCCAAAATCAATTCTTGTGGCACTTTTGTGGTCATTTGTGGACATGCATAAAGCAGTAAAAAATTTGAGTAGGCCAATACACATTCCCAACTGAGGTCGAACAGGGCAGTGCTTGGCTTTCTTGTTTCAGTGCTCATAATTCAAACAAGTGTTCTTTT
The DNA here is from genome assembly GCA_027257055.1 of Cephalopachus bancanus. Taxonomy (NCBI): domain Eukaryota; kingdom Metazoa; phylum Chordata; class Mammalia; order Primates; family Tarsiidae; genus Cephalopachus; species Cephalopachus bancanus. The sequence continues at coordinate 16,941,083 of JAPVLO010000002.1, forward strand.
GCTGTCTATTCATTGCCACATTTTTCAGGGTTCTGTTGTTGTTTGCTTTTGCTTTGGTGATTTTGCTGTCCAAAATGACCTTCCAGTGTTGAAGCACTGCCTAGTATTCCTAAGTGTAAGAGGGTTGTGATATGCCGTATGGATAAAAATATATGCATTAGAGAAGCTTTGTTCAGGCATGACTTAGAGTGCTGTTGGCCATGAGTTCAATGTTGATAAATCAACAGTATATTTTAAATAAGGTATCTTTAAACAGAAGCACACATAAAGCAAGGTTATGTCTTGTTCTGTTGATGAAATGTTGTGACCAGAAGCTGGCAGGCACCTAGGAGCAATGGCTTAGCATTCACTAACTCAGTGTTTGAGATGACTTTCTAGAACATAACTCTGGCAGATAACAAGAATCAACTGTGCTCCTAAAGTTGGTTTGAATCATAGTTTAATATACAAAGTCTTTCAATATCTGCCTCCTGCCATATTTCCCCAGTCTCATCTACCACCATTCCCCTTTAAGTGCAATCCCTACTACAGCCATTCCGAACCATTTGTAGTGCCAAGACATGTTTCATATCTCTGTGACATCGAACCTACTGCTTCTTCTGTCTGAAAATGACTTTCTCCCATTTCTTCTCAATTAACTAATACTTACTTGTTCTTCAGAACAGCTCAACGTTCACAGTCAAAACTTTTCTCATTCCCTTTACACATTCCCCAGTCTAATATGAATGCCCTTTCTTTCCTAGAACCCCATGCATTCCCCTGTCATCAACCCAGAATATAGTACTGTGGTGTAGTTGATGTGTTGCTCCTGCAGCTTCTAAGTGCTTTAAGAAACAGCATAATTATAGCTATTATTTTTACAATAGTCTGTGATTCTGTTTAAAAAGGGAAGTATAGTACAAAACAGGAAATATGAACATGTCATAGTCTGTATAAATGTCATAAAAATAAATGTATGAAAGAAAAAAAAAGAAAAACATCAAGGTTCTTTTGACTTTATAATCACAGGGTCTGACAAATAGCAGGTGACCTCCTGACTTACCACATTAATGCTTCTGAAGGAATAGATGACCTCACTTGTCTGGACCGTGATCCTGCACGATAGCCCAGTTCCTTGAGCTAGATGTCATATGATATATTCATGTAATAGGAGGCCAGGCCAGAGTAGGATTAACCAAGGCCTCACAGACACATAGGTACTGAGCAGACATGTAGTTAGTTGAGCAAAAGGATGTGGCAGCAGCAGATGAGAGTGGAGGTCTAGTGTGGTCTGTAGGTCACAGAAGAAAGTCACAGTCACTGAGCAAAGCATTGTATGTCCTCTAAAGGAAATTATCCCAGAAAAAAATAAACAGATGAATGTTTAAAAGCATAGCGCCAAGATTTCACAGCACATATGGCACAGAACCTTGATGTGGGAGTTGAAATGTAGGGTCAGGAGTGGAAAATAAGGCAGACCACTGTCCCAGAGTGTCTGGAATGCTAGACAAGGAGTTGAGACTAAGAATGGAACTCAGGGCACAAGAAAATATTTCATATGCTAGAGCTTTGATGCAAAAGAGAGGCTTGGCCAAAAAAGAAAGAAAAGTCATATAAGCATTTATCCTCCCCCCAACCCAATCACATTGCTAAACATTTGTGTCATTTCTTACTACTATACCCAGAAAACTAGTTCAGAGTCATCAATATATGAGGCAAACAAATTGATCTAACCGTGGTTGTTTTGATGTTTTTTGCCAAGCAAAAATTATTGTTCAAAAATCAATGTACAAACAGTTGATGCTATTGTTTTCGATTTTTTTTTTTTTTTGAGTTGGAGTCTCACTCTGTCACCCAGGCTGGAGTGCGGCACACTCACAGCCACTGCAGCCTTGACCTGCTGGTCCCAGGCGATCCCTCCATCTCACCCTCCCAAGTAGCTGAAACCACAGGTGCGCTCAATGTTCACGCCCGGCTAATTTTTTTATTTATTGTAGAGACAAGGTCTTGCCAAGTTGCCCAGGATGGTCTTGAACCCCTGGACTCAGGCAATCCTCTCACCTCCACCTTGCAAAGTGCTGGGATTACAGGTATGCACCACTATGCCCGGCTGATTCTATTGTTGATATAAACTCTGTTAAATAACTTTTAAAGAAAAGTATACATATTTTCATTGTAACAGTAATTCATTAGAAATAACTTGGAAGTTATTTGGGATAGGATATTTAAGTGTTGAAGCTTATATAATAAAGGATAAATGTTTAGAGCACTGAATAACTAAAAACAAAAGATAGTTCTTAACTGTGCGTATACAGTGTTTTATATATTACCTTTGCGCTATCTGGGGTTTCTGACCATAAATGCTGCCAATAGATAAAACAAATGTGTGCAGGCGTAGACAGTAGTCTGTATGTGTGAGACTGAATTGGACATTGTCTAGGTTTTACTCCAGACACGTGGGGGTCCTGCACTGAAATCATGGGGCCAAGATGAATTTACAGAATGTTGGCCAGAAGCAACTGAAAACTCTGTAGACTTAAAAAAGAGATCGAACTGGGCTCGGTGGCTCAGCCTGTAATCCCAGCACTTTGGGAGGCTGAGGTGTGTGGATTGCCTGAGCCCGCGGGTTCGAGACCCGCCTAGGCAGGCGAGACCTCATCTCTACAATAAATCAAAAATTAGCTGGGCGTGGTAGTGCACGCCTGTAGTTCCGGCTACTTGGAAGGCTGAGGCGGAAGGATCGCCGGAGCCCAGCAGGTCGAGGCTGCAGTGGCTGGGAGCGGCCACTGCACTCCAGTCTGGGTGAGAGTGAGACTCCAACTCAAAAAAAAAGAGATCGAGGCAAGTTGAGGTCAAAACTGAAAAGCAGTGTCATGTTCAACCAAGAAGAGCCAAGCTAAGTCATAAACGGCAAGGTGAATCATGGGCCCAAAAGTTAGGAGAATTTGATTTGGAAGAATTGTGCAAGATTCTTTCAACAAATGTGTTTTGAGCACTTCTAAGTGCCTGGCATTGTACTATACACTTTAGTACAACGATGAACAACATACAAAAATAATGTTGAAAAAACACAAATTCTACCCTCATATGAAACTTACAGTGTAATCAGGGAGAGAAATATATATGTAAGAATTACACATTAGGAGAACATTTAATAGGCTAGTATTGATCCAATCAAGGGAATCAGGAAGGATTTCTACTAAGATTAACTAGCTGAGATTTGGAGGAAGAGTGGGCTTTAAATAGGCCAGAAGGAAGGGGTGGAAGGAACACTGGGAGAGCATTTTAGGCAGCGGAAACAGCATGTGCAAAGGCCTGTGCTGAGAACAGGCACAGCTCACTTCAGAAGCTGAATGATCAATGTGGTAATGCATTAGGCCATAGTAAAAACAATGAGAAGTCACTGAAGGGCTTTAAATTAGGGTTGATAATAACAGATTTGCTCGAAAAGAATCAGGAGACTGTCATATGGAAAATGCATTAAAAGTGACCAGAGCAGAAAAGGGAAAATCAGACTGGAGGCCACTGCAAAACTCCAGTCAGGAGGTGATGTGACCTGGATTAGGACAGTGCAAGTGGGATGAGGAAGAGTAGAGTTTAAAGATATTTAGGAACTAAAATAACTAGCACTCAGGTTATATACATGTTATGAAAGGTGAAGCATAGCAAGGTATCAAAAGCCAGTTTTCTGGCTACACACCAGGATGGATGGTGTCATTCTCTGAAACAAGAAGTATAAGATGAAGGCCAAGGTTGGAGTTTCTGGGAGGAGGGGTTAAAAGTTTGGATCTATCCAGTTTGAGGTACATTTGAGATAAGCAGGTGGGGCAGTCAAATAGACCTGTGAATGTTCGGGCTAGAAACTCAAAAGCGAGATAAGGGCCAGAGATGAAGTTCAAGAGTTATCTGTGTGGGAACCTTAACTTCTCTTTCTTAAGTCTTTGTGGGCAGGACAGGAAAGACACATCTGCAAGATAGGGTCAGTCCCATTCACACATACTATTCACCCATAATGATCAGATCTGCATAACCATCAACGTGATGAAAATCTTAAAGACTCAGTAGGCTTTTGTTTGCTAAGGACAAGCTTTGATAATTATTGCAGACTGAATCATCAATAGCATGTAATGCAATCATATAGAGAGAAGTATCCCAAATATACCAGAGGCGCCCAAAAAAATGTATACATATTTTAAGAGATATTATCTACATATTATTTTTAGTTCATTGTAGTCAGAAGTGTCTGGACACTAATGATAACCACTTTGAGCGCCTCTTGTAATCACAAAAGTAAAATGTGACTTGTAATTCCTCTTTTGTTATCGGTATATATTGAGTATTACAATTTTAATACAGTGTTTTCCTTTCTTAAAACGTGTATACATTTTTGGCACCCTCTCTATGTACACTTTATTGAATTTAAAATGGTGCTCCTCTTGTGCTCATATTTTTCTCAACATGAAAATTCAAACCTCACTTATTGTTTTTTTGAAATAAGTGCCTTTTAACACGATATTAAAGCATTTTTTAAAAATCACTTATACTTTTGCCCTGCATGCATTTTTTTGTGTGAATGTTTTAAAGTAAGAGCTACGTTCTTCAGGCAATTATTACTTATTTTCCATTAAAATATATGTAATAGACCTAAGAAAATATATGCAGCAAAGCAAAAACAAAAAAAATACACTTTTTTTCTTGCCCCAACAGATAAATTTATACTTCATTGAAATCCGCATTTAAGAAAAAATTGTATTGACTCCCTCTTATGTAATGACTGATATGTTTTTCTCATTTTAGTAAGCTGTTATTTCTTAAATAAAAATTATATATGTTAGAGCTAGAAAGTGAGCCAGGATCAAGCCATTTCCAGGAGGTATGGAAAGTTGCTGAGATCCACATCATTTTTTCTGCAAGTCAGCACTCCTCCTTTCTCTGATAAATAATCCTATAACATCTTCCATCCACTCCCACAGATTACTGCAGTTAGATCTATCTTTTAAAATCAGAACAGTGCTAGAGAAAGTCTTTTCACTGATTATTCAGCCTGTCTCTTAAAGTGTATAGAATATCATTTGCAGTACAACAGTTGTGTCTTATTATTATAATAGATATAAATTTGCTACATGGCAGTTGTAGAAGCTACATAGCAGATTTCAGTTAATAGGCCCAGGGAATGATAGTAAATTGATAGAGTAAATTCATAGTTGAAGCATTCATTCTGTTATCAAAATCGACAAGCAAAAGGGTATAGGCTACCTTTTGAAATCAAGCCCAAATGTGATATTTTTTACTGTCAAATAGTTTTACCTGAAGCCCATCATAATTCTTGCCTTCCTCAAGATTGCATTTGTAACATAGAAGTGAAATGGAACCCCCTGAGGGATAAGATTCTGTGTAAAATAGTAACTGAAATTCCCTAGTACTCCTATAGAATTGTTCACTCCCAATCATTGGGATAGAATTAAAAATTAAATTCTGGAGCCTCAAGAACATAAAAATCATAATGTTCTCAATCTCTGCTTGGGTAATAATCTAAATTTGAATGTAATTCCCATTTTATAGCTAACTTATAATCAAAACTTCTATCATGAATATTTAGTTTACATTAAATAAGACCTTGGAAAGCACATCAGTTTATAGGCACCACTGTAATTCGACTATTCTTACCCTGTAGCCACTTTTTGCAAAGTGTTACATGATACCACCAAGTAAGTAAATTAACTTCCATCAAGACTGACCCTAAGCTGGATCAGCTCCCCTGCTGTCATATCACACATTTTCTACAGATTTACAGAAGAATGTAAATTCTTCTGTGAGAACAGAGATTATATTTATCTTCTTCAACCAGGGTTAACCCTAATTAATTCTCCATTTTCAAAATGAAAATGGATATCGAGTTCTGTCGGTGTGTGTGTGAGTGTGTGTTCCAGAATCTCTGGTGTGTGTTTGAAGAAGTGTAGCAAAAGCAGCATTTGATACAGTCAAACAGAACTGGAAATGGGTTTACGTCCTTGGCTCCGCCAGTCACGAGTTAATTAAGTGACCCTGAGAAAAATTGTTCACTTTTATGTAATTGAGTTCCTTCTATCTGTAAAGAGGTAATGATAAAGCCTACCTCACTGTGTTATGAAGATTAAATGAGATAATCTGTAAAGAATCCATACAAGGTTCGATGCAGTGGTTCATGCCTATAATCCCAGCACTTTGGAAGGCAGAGGTGAGAGGATTGCCTGAGCCCACACGTCCGAAACCAGCCTGGGCAACTTGGCGAGACCTTGTCTCTACAATAAAAATTTTTTTTAATTAACCAGGCATGGTGGCACGTGGCTATAGTTCCAGCTACTTGGAAGGCTGAGACAGAAGGACTCCCTGAGCCCAGCAGGTCAAGGCTGCAGTGGCCGAGAGCATGCCACTGCCCTCCAGCCTGGATGGCAGAGTGAGACTCCAACTCAAAAGAAAAAAAAAGAATCTATACTAGGCCTGAAACCTAGTAGTTACTCCATGAAAGTTTGCTTTTATCTTTTCTGCTTTCCTTTTTTCTTTTTGTTTTAACCCTTGATCGAAAATAAAATGGGGCAACCCTTTAGGTTCCTTCCCACTGTGAGAGCTTTTCTGTCTTCTCAATAAATCCTACTTTCTAAAAAAAAAAAAGAAAGAAAGAAAAAGAAAATGTTAGCAGATATAAAATAAGCTTTAGCATTAAATGGAAATGCTTTTACTAAAGTGATATAAAGTAAGCTTTAGCAGTAAATAGAAATGCTTTGACTAAAGTGATAAATCTCAAATGATGACCAATAGATTACTAAATGCATGGTCACCTAAGCATCAACATCCTGATTGAAAGACACAATTCAGATTGACTTGTCCATACTGTTCAAATGAGACTCATACTATTTCCCTTAATCGTATTTTGAGTTGTCACCTGCAAAAAGAAAAATTATCACTGAAGACATATTTTGAAATTTCAACCACAGAGCAAAAATATGTGGACAAAGTTAATTAACCCTTTGTATAGAAATTAAAAGTAATTGGATTTATCATAATGTCTCGCTTTAAAAGTATAGATTTAAGAGGTGAATATCATGATGATTCTGAAAGTTTGGAAGTGTTCTCAACCAGAACCCTATTAAGCAATTCAAGTGGGAAAGAAATATTTTCAGTATGCCAAAACACCTTTATGGCAGTTCTTGGAAGCCTAGAAAAAGGCTAAGTTACTGAAGCCAAGGCATTAGCAAAAATGGTACATAGTACAACAATGAAAGCCCAGTTAACCCAAGATAAACCCAACTGATCAGCTAAATGGTAACTGAACTTAGTTGAGATGATCAAGATGATCCTCTTCTGCATAAGCAGTCTAGGTGAAGTTTGCTCGTTTACTTTGTTTTTGCATTTGGATGGATGGATGGATCTATTTGTTATTTCTTGAATCAGTCTGGTAAGTTGTTTTTTCTAGGAAATTGCCCATGTCATCTACATCTTCAAGCATTATTGGTGTAAAGGATTCATAGTGGTTTTAATCATCTTTTTAAAAATATCTGCTATAACTCTAGTTATAACCCCTTTTCATTTATAATCATTTGTACTTTTTCATAGGTAATTATGCCAAAGCATTTTTATTTTAATAGTCTTCTCAAAAAACTGACACTTGGCTTTATTATCCTTTATCATATTTTTACTTTTTATGTTATCCGTAATTGATTTTTGTTACCTTTTCCTTCAACTTTGGGTTAGTTCTCTTTTTTCTTCTAACTGCCTTCCCTTTTCACTTTGCTTCTTAATTTTCCATTTTATTTCTTTTCTAATATAAGAATGTAAGGTTATAAATATCCTTCAAGGTTCTGTTTTAGCTACATCTTATAAGCTATCACAGTATTTTCTTCCTTCCTTCCTTCCTTCCTTCCTTCCTTCCTTTCTTCCTTCCTTTCTTTCTTCCTTCCTTCCTTCCTTCCTTTCTTTTTCTGAGACAGGCTCTCATTCTGTCACCCAGACTGGAGTGCAGTGGCATGATCTTGGCTCACTGCAGCCTCAACCTCCTGGGCTCAAGCGATCTGGTCACGTCAGCCTTCCAAGTAGCTGGGGCTACAGGCATTCGTCATACACAGCTAATTATTATCATGATGATGATAATGATGATGATGATGATGATTATTATTATTATTATTATTATTATTATTATTTTGTAAAGACAAGATCTTACTACATTGCTCAGTCTGGTCTTGAACTCCTGGGCTCTAGTGATTCTTCCACCTTGACTTCCCAATGTGCTGGCATTACAGGCATGAACCACTGAGCCTGGCCTATTATTCCATTTTTAAGTATTTTAAAATTTTGTCCTGATTTGCCCCATGAATTATTTAGAAGTATGCTTTTTTATTTCCAAAGTACGAGGAGGCAAGGGGAAATCTCCCCCCAAAAAACAGAATTTATTTATTTAAAAAATTATGTATTTATTCTTACATGTTTAAACTTCAGTCACCTTCACAGTCTTCTCTGTTTGATGTAATACACCTATCAAGATGCCTTTTCAACTGCTCAAAACAGTTTTTGAACCTGATGATTTTGATGCCCTTTACTGCTCCTGCCATTTTTTATTCCACCTCTTCCACATCAAAACGTTTCTCTTTGAGGACTTTTTTCATCTGGGGAAACAAAAAGTCGCTCAGGGTGCGATCAGGTGAATAGTGAGGGTGGACCACAGGGGTCATGCCATTTTTGGTCAAAAACTAAACACTCAGGGGTAGGCAGGTGCATTGTCACGGCAGAAGAACCAATCGCCTGTTTGCCACAACTAGGGACACTTCTTCCACAAATCAAGACACAATCTTCTCAAAACTTCCAGATAAAAACTTTGGTTGACCATTTGATCCAGAGGAGCAAATTCCAAGTGTACTACAAGGGGTCCACCCTCCAAAAGATAATTCCAGGTTTGAGGGGGGTTCCTCTCTTGTGTATTGTGTTTATGTTTAATAGAAATAATTTTATTTTTTAATAATTTTTTATTTTAAAGATGTGGGGCACAATTCGGGGTTAGGTATATAAATGTTCATTATGCAGGTACCCTTGTTGATGAGGCGTTTCCCTCACCCCCGGCAGTTTCCCACTACTGTCAATCGTTTCCTTATTATAATATAGTATTATGATAATTGTTAAGGTTCGCTTATGAGTGAGAACATGTGATACTCAGTTCTTTGTTTCTGTGATAGATCACTCAGTATTATAGACTCTAAGTCCATCCAAGTTGCATGAAGTTATTAATTTTGTCCTTCTTTATGGCTGTGTAATATTTCATTGTGTTTATCTACCACATTTTTTTTTTTATCCAATCCTCTTTTGAAGGGCAGCATGGTTGGAATGGAAAAAACTTTTAAAGAATTTTTTTTTCTGAGTCAGAGTCTAACTCTGTCACCCAGGCTGGAGTGCAGCAGCATGATCATGGCTACCACAGCCTCATCCTGGTGGACTCAGGTGATCCTTCTGCTTCAGCCTTCCAAGTAGCTGGAACTATAAGCGTACCACCACACCTGGCTAATTTTTTTTTAATCTATTTTAGAGATGAGGTCTCACTATGTCACCCAGGCTGGTCTTGAGCCCCTGGGCTCAGGCAATCCTTTTGCCTCCACTCCCAAAGTGCTGGGATTACAGGCATGTGCCACCACACCCAGCCAAAAAATGTTTTTAATTTTCATTTGGGTTAAAATATTTCCCCCAGTACCTCTTAGTCTATTTTCTTCATGTTTTTTTTTTTTCATTTCAAACCATCTGCTCCTCTTCTGTATAATAATATTCTTGAGAACTAACTACATGCTGTATGCACTGTGTTTTATTCATTCTTATTTAATCCTGAGAACAAGTCCACTGAAAGCATTTTGATTACCATCAGTCTGCAGATGAGAAAGCCGAAACCTGTGGCTTTTTCAAGGTCACACAGCTAAAATGTAGCAGTCAGGGTTTGAACCCAGGCCCCTGTCAATGGAGTTAAGAGGCATAACTACTATTCCATACTGGTTTCAAGAGTTTCTTGATCCTCCCTGTGTGGGGATGATTGCCAAGTATCACGGCAAAAAACTGATTTTGGAATCAATTCACTACTCTTCTAAGACATTTTTAAAATTCTACTCAGTAATTCAGCTTTCATACTATGGTAGTCAAGAGAAAATTTCTTTTGGTAAGGTAAGTAGGTAATCAGAGAAATAAACACTGTTTTTTTGTTTTGTTTTTAATTTTTTGAGTCAATGTCTCACTCTGTCACCCAGGCTGGAGTGCAGTGGCACGCTCACGGCCACTGCAGCCTCCACCTGCTGGGCTCAGGCGATTCTTCCACCTCAGCCTTCCAAGAAACTGGAACCACAGACAGGCACCACCAAACCCAGCTAATTTTTTTATTTATTGTAGAGACGAGGTCTCGCCAAGTTGCCCAGGCTGGTCTTGAACTCCTGGTCTCAGGCAGTCCTCTTGCTTGGGCCTCCCAAAGTGCTGGGATTATAGGCTTGAGTCACCACACCCAGCCACACTGTTATTTTGATGAATGTTTCATTCAAAAAAATTCTGTCATAATCCAAGAAAAAAATGCAATTTTTGTATGAGAACCAGATTTTGAGAAGAAAGGGCCTTTCTTCTAAAGTCTAGTGTTTACTGATATATACACAGAAATTGCATTTTTTTCTTGGATTATGACTGATGTATATTCTTGGATATATATACTGATAGTATATAGTACACACACACACACACACACACACACACACACACCCATCCAAAGTTTAACTGTGGAGAATTTGAACAATAAGTAAATATTTAATGTCTCATAGATGATTAATGAATTTTAGTGTCTCTTCAAGAGTTAAATTGCTTAATTCTCTCCTTTTGGCTTTTTAGAACCAAACACCTTGGGTGGCAATGTGGACAGAGGAATTTACACCATATACTTAATAACAAATAATATTTAGATATTCCTCCTTGTTTCTTCTTTCCTCCCTCCATCTGTATTCCTCAACTAACCTGTAGATCAGAGGTCATTAGAATTCTTTTATGCCTGTCTGTACACAGAAGGTGGACAATCTATCTTTCCGCTTTTCCCCCCTTTTCATCATTTTGGAAGTGTTGAAAGAAAAATTTTCCTCTGATAATAATAGTGTCATAATAGCTACCATTTGTTAAATACTCACTGTATGCCATGCATTACTTGAAGCAGTTTGTGCATTATCTTCAATCTTTGCAACAGCCTTCCTCACAGATGAGAAACCCAAGACTCAAAGAAGTGATTCTTTGTTTTACCCAACATCACAAACCTCTAACCTATAAGTTAGTGAGTACTATAGAAATATACTTCAGTTAGAGGGAGGAAAGGAGGAACTAATGCCAGGTAGGGTGTGATGCAAAACTCTTGGGCTCTTTGATTCAACCCTAAAATGAATTTTAGAGTGGCCAGCAAAGTTTTAAAACAAAGTTTATTAAAGAAAGAAAAGGAGAAAGATAGAAAGACATGCCAGAGCTGGCATGGGTGAAAGAAAACCCAACTTTTTGCTTTTTGCAAACTACCTGTTATACCCAGTGATTAATATGTTAATGAGTAGGCGGGGATATCTACTCCCATCTCTCTGCCTCTGATGGGTGAAGGGGTGGTCTTATCATTCCTATGGCTTTTTGGTTCCCAGTCTGGGAACCACCTTGATGGAGTTTTCCTTTAGGGAGCTGAGGGGGTGGGGTAGACTGGAAGTCCACGTTGAATTCACACCCTACCAACAGGATGTCTGGACACTTTCTAAAACTTGCCTACAAGAAATGTATCTATCTATACCTAACCTGTACTAGCTACCCTGCCTCAGAATCAGGAGGGAGAGTTAGTATAGTACTTGCCATTCATCACATTGCAGGCTTGAGATTAAAATCCAAATGTATTTGACTCCACTGATCCACATTGCCAACCATGGTGTTTGGCTCTGAAAAGCAAAAGAGAGAGACTTAAGCAATGTAACTCTTGAAGTGACACTAAAATTCATCAACCATTTATGAGATGAACCATTATTAAATGTATGTATTATCCTAATTGCCAATTTTATTCCATAGTTTATTTTTTCAGGCATAGTATAACTAAGCAAAATGTGTAGCTATAAGTAAATATTCAATATTGCAATAAATAAAATTCTCACCCCCTTATAGTATTATTTTAAGAATTAAATTATTGGTACTGGGTATGGTGGCTCACACCTATAATCCCAGCACTTTGAGAAGCCAAGGTGAGAAGATTGCCTGAGCCCAGAGGTTCCAGATCAGCCTGGGCAACTAGACAAGACCTCTTCTTTACAATAAATCAAGAAAAATTAGCTGGGCCTGGTGGCACACACCTGTAGTTCCAGCTACTTGGAAGACTGAGGTGGAAGGATCACCTGAGCCTGGCAAGTCGAGACTGTGGTGGCCGTGAGCTGCCCAGCACAGACTCACTCCAGCCTGGGCAACAGAGTGAGACTCCAACTCAAAAAACAATAAATAAATATAATAAATAAGAATTAAATTATTAAAATATCTTATACATAGAAAATTCCATTAATGAACCCAACCAAAACACTATAAATAGAAATGAGAAATTTTTTGTTGTTACAAAATTAACAAGTAAGTTATTCTTTCTTACTAATAAAACATATTGTAAGGATTTTCTCTTACCACTGATTCGTATTTAGCTTTCCTGGCAGAGATTTCTTAGACTAGTGCACAACATTTTTGTTTACATGACACAGTTGTTTGTAGTACTTTTGTTACTTATTCCCAGGAAACATACTCAAGAGGAAATCAAATCACATTTGAAATCTTTGTTTCTAGTGCATTATGTGATATTTTAAAACAGGTTAGGTATTAAAATCCATTATAACAAAACATCTGAAGCCAAAGGAAAAAATAAATGAATATATTTCTTATTTTACTATTATTTTTGAACCTTGTTACTAAATATTTGTCTTTTACATTAGAAACATAGGGCAGTATAACTTGTCTATGGTTTCTCATAGATGCATGAAAAATAATCATATGATTTTGTTCATAGAGGAGTTTAAGAACTAAACTTACCCATTGTATAATTTCACTTTCTAAAACTTTTTTTTTTTTGCTTAAGCTAATAATGGTGGATTAAACAGAACAATGATTGCATTCATACATTATGACTCGATTCAATTCAACAAAAATTTATTGAGTCTCATATACAAAGCACTGCTAAGCTCTAAGGAAGGATAAAAAGATGAGCAAGAATCTGAAAGAGACACAGTAGCTGCTAAGATAAAGCAGGGAAAGTACGATCAATACAGCAATAAAGGTATGAAGTGCTGTGTAACCACAATACAGGAGCAGTTATTACCAATTGAGTACATGTGTAATGGAAAAGTTGGAAAAGAAATAACACTGAATACCTACATTGTAAATATCCTAGGTCTTTATCTACAGACATCATCTTATTCATTCAATGGCAAGTCGAGAAGTGTTGTGAAACTTAGCTTAGTTCTCAAAAATACCCTACATTTTTTTTTTCAGTAACTGTGACATATGATGCCTAAAACTCAAGGAAAAAGTAGAAATTCTATCCCCAAATAAATACAATTAAAACTTTTGTAGGCTTATAAAAGGCAAGATTCATAGGACTTGAACAGAATGATGCAAAGCCGAGGCACCCAGTTTGCCTGGCCCAGATGCTGATTACAACTGCCCAGCACAGGCTCCTCCTGTCCTATGTCTGGGTGGATCATGCCTGAGGCTTCTAGCTCCATTTGCAACTGAGTTATCAGATACAGGGAAAAACCATGAAGAACTACCTGATAATGCAGCAGCTTTTAGGGTTTTGTCTACCCTGTTCCTTCTGCCTGCCTCAAAAGCTTTCTTCCCTATCTTGTCTCCATTGTTATCTGCCGATTATCACTTTCAGGTCTAAGCATGGACATCACTTCCTCTGGGTCATCTTTTTTTTTTTTTTTTGAGTCTCACAAAGTCTCACTTTGTCGCCCAGGCTGGAGTGCAGTGGCACGCTCACGGTCACCCCAGCGTCAATCTGCTGGACTCCAGCTATCCTTCCGCCTCCGCCTTCCAAGTAGCAGAACTACAGGTGTGCGCTACTGTGCCCGGATAATTTTTTATGTATTGTAGAGATGGCATCTCGCCAAGTTGCCTGGGCTGGTCTCGAACCTGTAGGCTCAGGCAATCCATTCGCCTTGGCCTCCCAAAGTGCTGGGATTACAGGCTGAGCCACTGAGCCCGGCCCGTCTGGGTCATCTTATGAGTCCCAACCATCACCCGACAGACACTCACGTCATAGTTAAGGGCCCTTGATCTTCAGTACTTTAATTACATCCTTTACTAACTCCATCATAGTACATTTGAAACTATTTCCTTGTCTTTTTCTCTGTAAGTCTGCAGTCACCTTGCAGGCAGGAATTACGGTTTGTTCAGCCACTAGCACAGCAATGTTACATCATAAGATGCTTGTTATGGGTTAAAACATATCCCCCACCCACCCCCAAATATGCATTGAAGTTTTAACCTTCAGTACCTCAGATTGTGGCCTTATTTGGAAATAGAGGCTTTGCAGATGAAATTAGTTAAGATGAGACCATACTGGAGTAGGGTGTGCCCCTAAACCAATATGACTAGAGTCCTCATAAGAAGATGACCTTGTAAAGAGAGACACAGTAGGAGAATGCCATGTGACAGCCAAGGCAGAGATGGGAGCCACGCAAGCCAAATAATGCCACAGACTGCCAGCAAGCCACCAGACACTAGAAAGCAGCCAGGAAACCCTAAAGGTTTCAGCGGGAACGTGGTTCTACTGATACCTAAATTTCAGGCTTCTGGCTTTCCAGAACTTTGAGACAACAAGTATTGTTGTCTTAAGCCACCTTATTTGTAGAACTTTGTTATAGCAGCCCTAGGAAAAGTGTACAGTGCTCAAAAAATGTAGATGAATTTATTGGAATTTTTACCTAGCTATTCCAAATCTGTATCTTATTCTCACTTGTTATTTCTTTATTCTAGCCTTAATCTAAACAGAATTGCTTTCCTCTTATCTGGCCATTTGAAATCACAAGTTTTATTTGTTAGAGTCTCAGGTTTTTCCTCTGTTCTTAAACACACCAGATATAATTTTCTGCCTGACTCTAATATTGATTGAGTCTATGAAAAAAAGTGTACCCGTATTTACCTATTTGTATAGATTATAGGTTGATAAATCCTCATGCTCGCATTAGATTCATTTTTTACACTTAGGAACACTTTTCTGAGAATGTGCATGTCTCAATATCTAAGCTAGAGAAAGGAGATGAGAGAATAAGGCAATGTTCCTGTATGCAGGCAACTAAGACGAGCGAGCCCTCTTTACCATGGACTTAGGCAGTAGCCTACTGTGAGACTGCTGAACCTGTATCTTGCTACCATTTAGTGGCAAGGTAGTGTGGTGGTCAGTAGTTTGGACTTTGTCATCGAATGAAGTTACATCACATCCAGTTCTGCCACTTAATCGCTTGGGTAAACTCAAATGTGCCTAAAGGAAAAAAACAAACAGCCTCATTCAAAAGTGGGCAAAAGACATGAATAGACACTTCTCAAAAGAATATACACAGGCAGCCAACAGACACATGAAAAAGTGCTCAACCTCACTCATCATCAGAGAAATGCAAATCAAAACCACATTGAGATACCACCTACCCCTATAAGAATGGCCATCATTAGTAAAACAAACAACAACAGATGCTGGCAAGGATGCAGAGGAAAAGGAAGCTGCTACACTGCTGGTGGCGATGCAAACTAGTACAACCTCTTTGGAAGCCTTGGCGATTTCTGGAAGAACTAGAAATTGACCTTCCATATGACCCAGCAATTCCCCTATTGGGAATATACCCAGAGGAACACAAATAATTCTACAAAAAAGATACCTACACACATATGTTTGTTGCAGCTCTATTCACAATAGCAAAAACATGAAACCAACCATGCTGCCCACTGAAGCTGCACTGGATAAAAAAAAATGTGATATATATACACAATGGAATATTATTCAGTCATAAAGAAGGATAAACATATGGACTTCACAGTAACTTGGATGGATTTAGAGTCAATCATGCTCAATGATCTATCACAGAAACAAAACAGAGTATCATATATTCTCACTCATAAGAGGACCTTGAACAATTATAATACTATAAGAAAGGGACTGGCAGTAGTGGGAAACTGCCAGGGAGTGGGAGGTGGGATTGGCAATTGAGCAAAACTGCCAGGGGAGTGAGCGGCAGACCTCATCAACAAGGATACCAGCATAATCAACGTTTGTATATGTATACCTAACCCTGAATTGTACCCCACATCTTTATAATAAAAAAAAAATAGCTTGGGTAAGTTATTTAACCTTACTAAGCTTGTTTCCTCACCTGAAAAATTGAGTAATCATAGTGTCAAAATGTTGAGTCGTTATAAGAAAATGATGACATAATGTCTATGAAGCGCTTAACAGAGTTCGTGTACTAAGGTCTTAATAAAAGTTAGTTATTATTAGAGAGACCAAAAAACCCTTCCATTTAGGATCGAATCTAAATTATTTTGCAAAGCGCATTCTCTGGAATAAAAACTGAATTTGAGGACAAGAAGGAAAGTATAAATCTATCATGAAAAAAATACATTAAAATTCTACCAACACAAAAAAAATGGAAGGATTCTACCTTCCACAGGCACAAGACTTTATTATTGATTCAAAAGACTCACCCACTTTTTTTTTTTGTTTTTGCTTTAAACAGGCTAAAACAAGAGAAGAGATTCTCCAACTCTTAAGAAAACAAAGAGAAGAAAGAATCTCGGTGAGAACAATAGTGAGGCATTTGGATAAATATATTTGGAGGAATGGGCTATGGCAAATTCTCAGGGGTTTTATAGGTTGAACCCCTTAACTCATCATCCAGAGCCATCTGTATACTGAGGGGCAGGGTATAGACATCAGATAATTTGGCAATCCTTGATAAACCAAAATATCTAAAGTTTGCAGCTCTGCTGGCATAATAAATGAAGTATTATTGTCAGTGGAGTGTATTGTTCACATGTTTTAAACTGTAAGCTATTGGCATGGGCTACTTCTGTGCTAATATTTGTTTTACAGTGATTGATCTTGCCTAGAGTATTCAAAAATAAAAAAAAAGAGAAACTTAATAAAAATAATAACAGCACCTTAGTTTCTAGATTTAAGCAGCTAGTCTTTGGTGGCTCACGCCAGTAATTCCAGCACTTTGGAAAGCCAAGGTGAGAGGATTGCCTGAGTCCAGAAGTTCAAGGCCAGCCTGGGCAACTTGGTGAGACCTCATTTCTACAATAAATCAAAAACTTAGCCAGGCGTGGTGGCATGCGCCTTTAGTTCCAGCTACTGGGAAGGCTGAGGCGAAAGGATCACCTGAGCCCAGCAGGTTGAGGCTACAGTGGCCATGAGTGTGCCACTGAGCTCCGACCTGGGTGACAGAATGAGACTCCAACTCAAAAAAAAAATTATTAAAAGCTAGTCGTTATAAATTTTGTGATGATTTTACCTTAGTTTTTTTTTAGTACATTTCATTCAGTGCAAGAAGTAAAAATTTTTCCTTTTTTATTTTCTGTTTTTTCAGAAAGAACTGATTTCCCTACCTTATAAACCGAAGGCCAAAGTATACAAAGCAAAGTAAGTTTACTTCTGTCAAAATTATTCTCACCCTCTTACTTCCTGTGTAGAGAAGCACTTCTTTTTTCTTTTTGCCCTTTACACTCAAATCTTCAAAAAACCCACCCCACTGTAGGATGTAAAGCCTGCATACCCACTTGTCTATCTGTGGAATATGGAATATGCAAGCATCAGTTAGGTTGACCTAAAGAGCAGACCAGCCTTGAAGCTCTACACGCGTCCTCTGTTCCTCCCTTCTCATCTTAGGCTACTATAGTCACCCACCATCATTCCCTCCTGGTTCCCCTTCCCCCCACCCACATCTGCTCTCTTCTTTAGCAAATCAGCCAGTCTTATATCTCACCAGCTCTGAGTGAGCATATCTAAGGTCGCTAAAACTAAGTTCATGTAGCAAACTCTCAGTGATGAGTTGATAGCCTTGTCCCTGGAATAATGTTAAAACAGTACTAGGAACATGGTCAAGGAGAGTTTAAATGAAACCAGCCAGTGCCAGTTAATCACTAACACACCCCTAATAAGAAATCTCTCCATTTTTGTATTATGACTGAAAGCCAATGTGGCTAACTCAGCACTTATGTGAAAAATATCGATTTTCATACTACATTTAGGGAACAGAAAGTAATTGAATTTTGATTTTCATCTTGTTGATACAAGGTCAACTCCCTTTAATGTTATCAAAGGAATACTCTTAGCTGGGTGTCATGGAGCGTGGGCTATATTCCCACTTGTGCTGAAGACTGAGATGGGAGGATTACTTGAGATCAGATTTTTGAGGCCAGCCTAGGCAACATGGCAAGACCCCACCTCTTAAAAAAAAAAGTAATACTCTCAAAGAAGAATAAGTATGTCTATTTTTTTTAAAGCTTCTGAAAAACAATGAAAAGTTCATTTACTCACCTGGCTATATTATCTACATTAATGCACAGCAACTTAATTTCTTGCTCTTTAGCCAGATGATTTGACTAAACTTCTTAGGATGAAACAAAACTAGCCCAATGAAAAGATTCACTTAATTGATTCAAATATTGAATGAAAGTGCTACAGACCAGCCTAGTTTACCTTCAATTTCTGCAAGTATTTTTGTAAAACATTCCTGCAACTACTCATGTTGATCTACCTAACAGTAAAACATGATTTCACAGCTTGAACAGATCATTATCTTAATAATTTAAATGCTTACTGCATTCCTTTTGTATATGAACTTTCCTCTGCCCTGATGCCTTGAATTTCATTCTATTTTACTGTGACATCCATTTCCTACGAAATTCTCATAGTTACTGTTTGTACCATTCTTTTGGCAAATAATCATGCACTACTCTGCACCCATATTTTATAACTATTTCTCTCTCGTTATCTCAAGTTACTCAACTTTACACTTTTTTGTTTGTTAGTTTTGTCTATAACTATGTGGTAGGCTCCATGAGAAATCAGGTCACTCGAAGTGCCGGCACACTGCCTGCACATTGAAAATCAGAAAATAGGTGTAACAAAAAAAACTCATATTTCAATATTAGCTAATTTAGAAAATAATGTTTTCATACTATACATTAACTTACAAACTTTTAAAATTTTTTCTGGATATTTTAGACACAACTATAAAATATTTTAACTTTGTCTTCCTTTTCATCCCTCCATTCTTTCCTTCCTGCCCCAAATTCCCCTAACATTCACAGATACCCCCGTGCTATCCCTCTTTCAACAGATCTTAGCAGAATCCAGGTCCCCTTCTGTCAGAAAGAAAGAACTAGAAAGTGTGTTCATAGTAACATTTTGGTAGCAATATGTTTATTATCTATCCCAGAAATAAGGAATATTTGCATTTTAAAAATAAGGCTCGAAGCTGGGCTCGGTGGCTCAGCTTATAATCCCATGCCTTTGGAAGGCTGAGATGAGTGGATTGCCTGAGCCCGCGGGTTCGAGACCCGCCTGGGCAACTTGGCGAGACCTCATCTCTACAATAAATCAAAAATTGGCCAGGCATGGTAGTGCACACCTGTAGTTCCAGCTACTTGGAAGGCTGAGGCAGAAGGATCGCCGGAGCCCAGCAGGTCGAGGCTGCGGTGGCCGGGAGTAGCCACTGCACTCCAGTCTGGGCGACAGAGTGAGACTCCAACTCAAAAAAAAAAAAATAAGGCTCAATAAATGGAACAATGGGGTCATCCAAAGAAATCAGTTCACAATGATGAAATCTCAGGGGTTTGACTGTTGAATAAGTAAAATATATTGAGGCTAGAAAGACTCACCCTTCAAATCTCACTTCACTGTATAATAGCCACTTCTCCCATATATAAGTTTATACTTGGTTGCAAAACCTAATTCATATGCAGAATCCACAGTCGTGAATTTTTATTGGGGAATTTTTCAAAAGCTGTTTTCATGCTATGTCATGTCCACAACTACAGAACTCTGTGTATTGAAATTGATGGATATTACTACCAACAGGGTGGAGATATCAGAGTCAGATAAAGCAGACCAAGAAGAAGTCAAAGCCTTGGACTAATTTGCTCGATACATGGTAGAGGATGGCTTACTTATATCTTCACTTTTGAAATAGTCTACATTTGCATCAGGATAATTGAGATCACTGACAATGTTAAAATAGACAATGAAATACAAATTAAATATGCAGGTTTCCAAGAATTTTACCAGTTATTGAATACTTGTATTAAAATGGACAAAGAAATAAAAGTTAAATATGCAAACTTCTATGAATTATACCAGTTATTGAATATCTATTTTATTTATTGGGTACTACTGTGTTTAATCCCACACCATAATCCTCTCTCATCTTACACATTCTCAAACTCCTGTTTATCTTGTTTTCATCTGAAGGCTATTTCCAGAATTTCTATATTAGATCTATAGTATGAACATCAGATACACAAGAAACAAGGACTTTATAAACCACTTGTAAACCACCAGTAAAAAAATTAATAAGGAATTAGGAATGAAAGGCAGTTCTGAAAACTCAAAGTCTTCTTGCTTTAAAAAAAAATCCCTTCTTGCAAAATTTGGTTTATTCTATTTCTGGAACATGTCTGAAGTCAGCAATGAATTGCTTCTAGTTCTGTAAATAACTGGCTTCCCATGACTGTGTTTTACACACATGCATAGAATCCCAGTGTCAACCTCCTTCACTTTCAAGGGCCGTTACCCTTGGTATATATTGGAAAAGGAAAGGTTAAGAATGTGTCCTTTGTGCATTGTCCACATGGCAGTCCTACTCAGGGTTAGATACTCTTCCCTAGTGTTGCAGTTCTATTTAGGAGGATCACTCCTTTTGCTATTGGCCTCCACCTGGAACCCCTGGACATAGCTCCCAGCCACCATGCCAACAGAAGAGTGGGTGACACGCTGGTCAGAACTTAGCCACAGGGACACATCAAGCTGCAAGAGAGGCTGGAAATATTCTTTAGGTGGTGTGAGGGGAGTCGACATGTATGCCTAGTTGAAATTCAAGGCCTTTATCACTAAAAAAAGTGGAGAATGGATATTAGGGGACAACTACACGTTTCCGGCACAACACTATTTGGACAAAAATATTTGGAAGGAGGTAGTCAGGCCTAGAAAAGGGAAATATATAAAGTTATAGATTGACAGTACCATGGCAGCACCATCAAGAATAAAAGGTACCCTATGAGACTGAAGTATTTGTCTTTCAGACAGATAGGTCCCTATTGTGAAGAAGAACATAGCAGGCTATCAAAGCCTACACTTTTAAATCATATCGCTAACTCCCTTCATCCTGACACCACGTTCACTGAGAAGTCTTTTTTACCCAGAGGGAGAGTATGTGCTCAACAGGCCACTGCAAGCATCAATTTACCTGATGATTATATTTCTCAATGTGTGACTACATTAGTCTCTTAGGTTCGGTTTAAGCATGTCAGACTAGCATGAACCCTAGACCAAGAAAAATTCCACTTTGTGAGCTTTCTTGGCAACCAGCTTTTCCCTGGCGACACCTCCCTGCATTGCCAGGTGTAATGGTTAGCTATTGCTGCAACAATGCTGCATAACAAAGGAGTCTAAAACAGCACTTACTTTTTGCTCACACTTCTGTAGGTTAGCTGGGGCCTTGGCTGAGCTAGGCTTGGCCAGACAACTCTGCTTCAGGCTGCAGCACCTAGGACAGCTCTGCTCCGTGTATCATCCTCTTGGGGATACATACACACGCGCACACACACGCGGGCACACACACACACAGCCCAGTGGGATATCTGAGGTATGTTCCTCTTAGAGTGGCAGAGAAGTAGAAGAGCACGCAGAACATGTGAGGACTTTTCTCACATGTCTGGGCTCAGAAACTTTGGTTCATTCTGGTGGCCAAACAAGTCAGTCACAAGGTCAAAGACAAGGGGTGGGGAAATACATTCTGTCTCCTTAGTAAGGGGAGTGCAAAGTCACACAGTAACGGGTGAGCCACCACAGCTGGTTGACTGTATACCCTAACAAAGTCCACCTGGACCAAGGTCCAGGGCATTAAAAGGAGAAGGTGGGACACAATTTAATTACTTGGACCAACGTAACAGCTTTTTAAAGTTGTAGCAGACGTTGTAATATTGCAAATGAATCCTTTTCAATTGACATTAAGTGCCTAGCTTTTACATACATATTTGCCTTACCAAACCCTCGTTAAATGCTTAAGGCAACTGTTGATATTAACAAGAGTTAAATGAAACTAGAGGGACAAAGGGACTTGTCAAAGGCCACAGAGACATTAAATGAAGAAAAGCAGGATCGGAAACAGAACATCAGATGCCAACGCAAGTGCTTCTTTTCACCATTCCGTTCTGATTGTTTTGATGACCAAGAATTTCTAGAAAGAATGTGTGTTGGGTGTGAGACATTCTAATCGGGACACAGAGTAGGGCTGTAAAGGAATTTACCTAAAGGCGGAGCCTCATCCTCTGAGGCGGCTGTTTTCTGCAGTAGCAGAGCTTCCCCATATTCACAACGGATACCCCACTCCCACCTCAGCCGGTGTCCACGCCTGTGGGTCCAGAATTGTAAGGTTCCGGGCCTTAGAAGCATCGCTGCTTTCTTCACTGTTGTTTTTAAAAGCAGGATGAGTAGGGAAGAAGCAGTGAGCTAGGACCCAGATGGGGCCTCTGCTGCGCTTCACGGCGGCAACGTGTGGCAAAAAGACAAACGAGTCAGACGCCTTCTGCAAGTAGTACCTTAGTCTTTGGACAGGAGGCTCACATTATTTGAAAATATAAGAAGCCAATGTGAAACACAACTATCGCGGGAGTTTACAAGAGGGAGAACTCATTGAGGGCTAAGTTGGTTAGGAAAACTTTCCCAGAGGAAGTAGTTTCGTTATTTCCTGGGGAGCTGGGGATGGGGAGTTATCTCCCTTCTACAGTCCAAGGCTGAATTCCCTCACCATCAACCTCGCCTCCCAACATGTGCCCTGCAAAAAGCGGAAGCATTTCTGTGTTGCGATCTGAGACACCCTTTGGCTTCTGGGAAAGCTGCTCTCCGTTTAGCCCCGAGAACTCCAACTCGGCCACCCTCTCTGGACGCTGTCCTCGCGGTGTCCCATACTATCCTGGCCCGTGGACCCACTGCCTGCTGGAACACCTGTTCTCTGCATCGCCCATTCCTTTCTCAGGCGTAGCCCTGAATGCCAGGACGGACGGACTGAGCCCCAGGCAGAAGTATCCGCGCCTGGCCTCTCCCTCTGGCTGCACCCGCACAGCTGGGTGAACTTGGCTGTGGCCCGGGGGTAGAGACGGGCTGTTGATAGACACGGCGCGCTCTGCATCAGATTCCAGAGAAGCCAGACTGGGGTCTTCCTCTGCCCCGCGCCCTAGGTCAACGCAGGATCGCCCTGGGAAGCTCCGAGGGGGCGGGGAGCTGCCCACCCCCTTCCGCGGCCCGCTCCCCTCCGGCCTGCCGCGTGTCTGGCTCCGAGCTCGCCGGAGGAAGCCTTCGGGGGCGGGCCGGCCAGCGGGGCTGCCCTCCCCGCAGTGACGTCCCGAGGGGGCGGAGGGGCGACCAGCTGCTCGCGCGCCCTCCCCCCTCCTCCGGCGCCGGGTCCGTCGGCCCTCGGGAGATGCCGCGGCCGCGGCTGCAGTCGTCGCGCACGCCGCCCGCCGCCGGTCGGCTCGCTCCCCCGCCGTCGCGCCCGGGTGCCCGAGGGCGCCCCGGAGTCGGGCCATGCAGCCGGGAGCGACGCTGCGGGCCGTGCTGCTGGCGGCGCTGCTGGCGACGTCGCGGGGCGCCACCCGCCGCCTGCTGAGCGGTGAGTGCGCGCGCGCTGGGGCAGGGGCAGGGGCAGGGGCAGGGGCGGGCCCGGGGCGGGTGCGCCCACTGCTCCCCGGCTGCAGCTGGCCCCCTTCGGGGCCGCCGCGTCTCAACTCTGGCCCGCGGCGGGGTGGGGACCGGGCGGGGACGCCCCACGCCCGGGCTCAGCGTTGGGCAGCCCCCTGCTTCCAGGAGCAAGCTCCAGGCGTCTGGGAACAGCGCTCGCTCCCGGGCCGCCCGGTTCCCTGCGTGTCCCGGAACGCTCCAAGTCGGTGCCCGGCCCAGCGTTATGGGGTTGGGTCGGGGGCGTAGGCGACGTGGGGCGGTGGGCAAACCTGCCCTGGGGGGCGCCCCCTCGGGCCGCTGCCCTGAGCGCGGAGAGCCAGGCTCCCCAATAACCCCCATCACTGCCCGCTCGAGGAGGCGGCCGCGGAGACGGCGGGGTAAGGACGCCGGATCGGCGGTGCCGTGGGAACCAGTGGTCCCGGTCACTTCGGGGGGGAGAATGGCTGGCTCCAGCGCCTGGAATGAGCGCGCTTAGAGATCGGGAAGGGACCCTAGTTACGCGCGGGACGAGCCCGGCCTGACTCCGGGAATGACTCTCTCTGCTTCCTTCCTCCTGTCGTGCCACTGCAGCCTCGGACTTGGACCTCAGAGGAGGTACAGTGCTCTGGCTTCTTGTTCTGCATGTCGTGGGGAGGATATCCGTGTCCTTTTCTCGGGTCCCCTTTGCAGGCGCCGACCGCCTGGCCAAGAGGGACGGAGGAGAATGGGAATCCCCTCCAGTCCGGCATCCCGGCTTGCGACGCTGCTTTAGAGAATCTGAAGTTGGTTTCGGGATGGGGGTGGGGCGCGAGGCGGCAAGAGCCAGGGAGCCTGAATCGGGCCGCTTGGGTTCGGGCTGCACGGGCTCCGTCCTCGGTCACGGGGGACAGAAGGCCCTCCCGCCCTTCCCCTTCCTGCAGACGAGAAGAGAAAGACACTTCCTGAAGGCAGGGGAACCAGCTGGGCCCTCGGGCCTCCTTCCAGCCCTGGCTGTGTCTGGCACTCACCGGCAAACGTGGGATGTGTGGCCAGGCTGGACCGTACAGGAAAGGTGTTACGTTTTCCCTTGACAATCAGCGTGGAAAAGTAGCGGTTGCCAGGAAATTCAGCTCCAGCGTGTGCTGTGCTGGTGGCCAGGCTGGAGTGTTCCTGGGGGATTATTCGCCTTTCCCCTGCTGCCTGGCTGGGAGCCAGCTTTAAGGACTCCTAAAAGCCTAGCTGGTCTCCCTCCTCCTCCGCCCCCCCCCCCCGCATTCCCCTCTCCCTTCCCCAGTATCAGTCACAGCCTCTCGGGAACATCTCCTTGAGATAATGTCCAGCTTTTGAGCCCTCCTAATTTGCTGGTGGACCAGTCTAGTTAGGGTTTCCCAATTTAGCATCAATAGCCAAAGAATGACAGGAAAAGGGAGAGGATACAGGACTCATAACTCCTTGCTCACTGAGAATTTCTTTATATGAGTGATGAGAGGAGAAACAGAAACTAAAGATTCGCTGCAGCTTTCTGGATGGTCTGTGTGTGTGTTTTCCCATCTAATACGAATAATGTAGTTCACTGACTGTGGTCTGTTGCCCTGTATTCTGGACAGTGTCTGGAGTCACGAACGCTGTCTGGCTCCCTGCACAGCTGCACAAGTTTGGAAAATGTGAACATTCCAGAAGGTCTGAGAAGAGGCTCTCAAACCAAAAATCCTTTACCCCTGGCTCCGTGGCAGCAATTCACACCCACAGTCCACGGTCGGCTTTCGCATTGCAGGGGACTCCACCCATGCTGACAGGCGGTTTTCACTTTGTACATCTGGGTCCGGAAACATACGCCGTGTGCTCCCGTGGGCTAGCAACTGGCATTTGTTTCTGTACTCCCAGCACCTAGCACAATGCCAGGCACAGAGCTTACACTCAGTAAATGGTGATTGAACAAAGGCCTCGGGGAGGCTAATGTTTCAGCACAGACGCATGTGAGGCAGTGTGTCCTGGTGAACGATTTGTTATTGTCTCAGTAGAATCCCATTCGTTTATCTTGGTGGAATCCCATCTGTTTATCTGAGATGGTCTTCAGCCCTTTATGTGTCCGTCAGATGAGATGCATTACATGGGCTACCAGTGCAGCGTCAGCCCTGGGGTGGAGTGAGGAGACTGCCGTACAGTTCACTGGTACCAGCATGACTTTTTTTTATTTTTGAGTGGGAGTCTCACTCTATCCCCCAGGCTGGAGTGCAGTGGCAAACTCACGGCCATCATAGCCTCGACCTGCTGGGCTTAGGCGATTCTTCTGCCTCAGCCTTCCAAGTAGCTGGGACTACAGGCGCACGCCACCACATTCAGCTAGTTTTTGTGATTTATTATAGAGACAAGGTCTCACCAAGTTGCCCAGGCTGGTCTCAAACCCACGGGTTCAGGCAATCCTCTCACCTCGGCCTCCCAAAGTGCTGGGATTACAGACTGAGCCACCGTGCCCGGCCACCTGCATGACTTTGTAATTAGAACTGGGTTCTAAATCAGGCCATGCTGGTAGCCATGTGACCTTAGCTAAATTACTTAACTTCTCTGAATCTCAGTGATCCCATTTGTAAAGTGAGGCATAAACACTGTCTATACCAGGGGATTGTCGTGAAGGTTAAATGAGATAAATAACATATGTAAATGTAAAGCCCTTACCATAGTTTGTAGCACATAGTAAGAGCTCAGTAAACGCAAACTGTTGTCTTTAGGTCAGGAGCTGACTCGGTAGCAGAAAACCCATGGACCTGATGCTCTTAACTTCTGCTTACACCATAGACTAATCAAATTCTCAGAACTGCTGCTTAGGCAGAAGGTTCCTGGGTAAAGGACCCCATGCCTGACTTCAGAATGCCTCTCTTACCTGAAGGACCAAACAGAGATGCTTGCTTTGAGCCACACCACCCTGAGAGTCCCTAATGAAAGTGTGATCTGTGTGCTTTTAAGTGAAACCATATATCGCCATCTCTTTTAAAGGGTAGTCAAAATGTCAGCTTTTCATGAATTTGTCATGGAACAAACAAAACGTATCCCTACACAGTGTGGGCATCAGAGTTGAAGCCATTGCACCTTCATGCTGGAAGGAGTTTTTTTTTGTTTGTTTTTTGAGATGGAGTCTCACTCTGTCACCCAGTCTGTAGTGCAGTGGCCGCTTCTGGCCACTGCAGCCTCTCCCAGCTGGGCTCCAGCGATCCTTCCGCCTCAGCCTTCCAAGTAGCTGGAACTGCAGATGCGTGCTACCACACCTGGCTAATTTTTGATTTATTGTAGAGATGAGGTCTCGCCAAGTTGCCCAGGCGGGAGTCGAACCCACGGGCATCGAACCCGCGGGCTCAGGCAATCCACTCACCTCAGCCTCCCAAAGTGTGGGATTACAGGCTGAGCCACCGAGCCCGGCTTGGAAGGGGTATTAATTTGCTCTGGAAACCCTAACTGACGTGATAACTGTCATAACAAGCATTTTCCCATTTCAATGTAATCAGAACAAACATTTTTCCAGTGCTATGTCTGTCTCTTAATTTTGATTTTTAAAAAATGTTTGTCCATGTCACTGCATTTCTTAGGGAGAGATGATGGCAATGCATTGGTACCAGGGTGGGGTGTGAGTGAGTCTTGATGCTGTGGGCTTAGCAGGGTCTTACAAACTGAAGCCTTCCTGAAGTCCCCACCAGTTCTAGTTCTGAGGATTGGCTAAGAGTGACTATTTGTTGCACCCTGCTCAGCCCACAGCATTAAGACTCATGCATTGCCATCACCCCTCCTTAAGAAAAGCAGTGACATGGACAAGCATTTTAAAAATATCAAAATTAAGACAGATGTAGAACTGGGAGTAATCAGAATTCCTGTCCACTGGTAGCTTCATTCAGATGCCTCCAAGCATTCTTGCTCTTTTGGGGACACTGAAACAGGTTAGCTTCTTTTTTCTCTAGGGCAGCCGGTGTGCCGTAGAGGGACACAGAGACCTTGTTACAAAGTCATTTACTTCCATGATACTTCTCGAAGACTGAACTTTGAGGAAGCCAAAGAAGCCTGCAGGAGGGATGGGGGCCAGCTGGTCAGCATTGAGTCTGAAGATGAACAGAGACTGATAGAAAAGTTCATTGAATACCTCTTGGCATCTGATGGTGATTTCTGGATTGGGCTCAGGAGGCGAGAGGAGAAACAAAACAATAGCACAGCCTGCCAGGACCTTTATGCTTGGACTGATGGCAGCCCATCAAAGTTCAGGTAAGTGTGTGGAACCCACAGCAGCTGACTCCCCTGACATAGCAAAAAAAAAATCCAGGCTAGATCTGTGGTGCCAGATCAGTGGGGACGAGGAGACCAGCGAGGCAAGGGGGAAGTGGCACCAGAACAGCCACTGACCGGCGCAATGTGGAAGGTGGTGAACTCAACCTTGACTTGGGTGCAGCTAATATCCAAAGAGCTGTTTCGGTGGGTGCCACCCACCAGCATGGCTGGGAGTCAGTGGTTCTGGCTATCCGGCCTTTTGGACTAGACTGAAGGCCCATAGGGTTAAGACTCTGGATTGGATGAGCACCCAGAGCCCTGGATGCAGTCGGACCCACAGCTTGTGGCCCGCCGGCCGCCCTGGACCTCCGACTCCCCTTGCCATGTACCCCCAGAGGGCACGGCTAGGTCCATGCAGCACCACTGCCATTGCTGGGAGATCTCCAGCATCTAGGGGCCATTTTAGTTCTAGACACGTGCTTTAAAAATAACACAGCCAGAGGCCATGGCTCATGCCTGTAATTCCAGCATTTAGGGAGGCCCCGGAGGGAAGATCACTTGAGCCCTGGAGTTTGAGACCAGCCTGGGCAGCATAGCTAGACCTTGTCTCCACCAAAAATAAAAATAAAAAAATTAGCCAGGCGTAGTTGTCAGTGCCTATAGTCCTAAAAAAACCAAAAAGACTCAGGATAGGACTCCAGACCACGGGGAATTGTGATAATTGGCAAGAAGTCAGAGCCAAGTTCCAGTTCTGTGGATTGGCTAAGAGTGGGGACTTCAGGAAGGCTGCAGTTTGTAGGACCCTGCTAAGCCCACAGCATCAAGATTCACTCATAATCCACCCCGGCACCAATGCATTGCCATCACCCCTCCCTAAGAAATGCAGTGACATGGGCAAACATTTTTTAAAAATCAAAATTAAGAGACAGACATAGAACTGGGAAAATGGTTGTAACAAATCTAACAGAGTTGACATCATTTCATGGTCAGGAGTTTGCATAAGTCGATAAAACACTAAGATCACAGGTAAAGTGAAAAAAATACCTGAACAGACAGTTTATAAAATAAAAAATCTAATTGGCAAGCAGTTATATGGGGGAAAGTCTAACTGCATCAAAAGAATGAAGATTAAAATATTTTTTAACTATTACATGTAAGCAGCATGTCAGTATCTATCATAGTCCACCCATCCACTGATCAGATTCACATCTTCATGTGAGTTCTGGAAGTAGTGCTTCCAGGATTCCAGGAGCCTCTCTTCCCAGAAAAAAACCTCAAAAAGGAAGGTTTTGGATGAACAAAATTTCCCATCACTGCAGTGGGTTCCAGGACCACTACTGATACTTATTCCCCTCCTCTACTGTTCAGTCCAGGTTTGCTTACTCTCTGCTGGTCTCGGTGGCTTGCCTTGTGGCATGACCCAAACCCTCATTTCTGATGAGTCTAAGGTCCTAGTTACCTTGCACTTCTCAGGCTGGAGTTAGTATACTTTTCCAGTGACCATCCAAATTGGGCAAATGAATGCCAAGAGTTATCCAAGTAGATAACCTGGGTGCCTTCTCCTTGCCCGTAATATAGAACAACAGACCCATCGCCTCCTGATAAGTAGGGTCAGTTATCTCCTGTCAAGATAATGACTCATCTTCTTACCTGCTGGTCCCTGGACACAAGGATCCCAAAGTGCCCAAGTGGCAGTGATAGCTCATAGTTCAATAAGACTCTTGCTGTGTCTTCTTGTAGAAATATTCCCCTGTGGGAACCAGGACCTCTAAATTTCCAGAGCCCAGCACTGCAGAGACAAGAAGCACAAATTCCTCAAGTATGTCACTGCCAGTGATACTAAGAAAGGACACTCCTACTTCCACCCCTTGGCTCCCAAATCCATGTACTCTTATTCTCGAAGACACAGGGCTACATAGAGGGCATTTGACTCACGGCCCCTTTCAGGGGTCCAATGTAGTCAACTTGCCACCAAGTGCCATGCTGGTCTTCTCAAGTGTTGATGCTGTATCAGAGACTTAGCATTGGTCTCTGTTGCTGGAAAGTTACACATTTGGCAGTAACAGTAGCTAGATTAGCCTTGGTGAGTGGGAACCAATCTGTTGAGTCTCTGCATAGCCTTCATCTCTGCCACCATGGCGACTCTGTATATCTAGGATTGGAGTGGCTGATAACAGGCTGGCTGACATCACCTGGCTAAGTCATTTTGTCTCTCTGGTTGTTCCATGGTAGCTGCTCCCTGGCGGGCTTTAACATCTGATAGATGCTGATACATTATACTCACTTCCATTCATCTGTTCATGTCACTCTATCCAAAAACCTCATATTCCCAATCTTGCAGTCTTCTTCCATTTAGACTCTTGATCAGCTGGGCATGCCTTACCTCTGAGTCCTTATGTATTCTAATCTCCAATAACCTCCCTTTCCGCACAAAGTGGTTAACTAGGTGCCCCAACGAAAGTGCTGGCCATTGAAAGGCTGTCCCCTTACCACTGTCTTTCAAGGCCTCCTCTGAGTGGGGCTGCAGTGTAGCTACTGTCCATTTCAGCACATACTCCCATTCTCAGCTGACTTATCCATGAACCACGTTCAGCTGGTTATAAGGAATTCCTCCATGCAACCACAGGTGTGGATTAAGGGAGAGGTTCTGGTGCTACAGTGGCAGATGTCATGACAGTCTGCCTTACCTACTCATCCAGCACCCTTGGTTCTGCTCATACAATGCCCTTCAGTACTAGATATACTTCTTCTGTCTTACAATGGATTGATTCTGGGCTTGCCTGACCTGAGATTAGGGGTGTCTGACGGTATCTAGCTCATGACAGGCAGGTTATGTGGCATGGTCTCCTGGTTCCCTTGCACAGTAGCAAGCCAGGAGTTGTTTTTCAAAAGGTGACTAATTTTCAGCTATAGGCAATACAACCTTGCTTCAGAATCCTAGGGGTCTACATAGTGATTCTCTCATTGGGACTCGTCACAAATTCTATATGGCATTATTTTTTTCTTGCTACTGACATCCCTAATAATAGGATTTTCTGGATCATGTGGCCCAAGTGGCAAGTCTGCTTGCACACAGCTTACACCCACATCAGAGTTCTTTTCTGCTGTGGATCCCACAGATGCCTTTCCTGTCACCTGGTTTACAGGCCAGAGAAGTATTCCCAGGTGTAAAATATGCTGCCTCTACAACCCAAAGAGGCCTACAGGGCTATGCTTCCTTCTTCAAATCATTGCAAGAGGCATTAGTTTGTTCTTTAATTTGAAAGGAATATTCCAGCATTCCCTAAATCACCAGACACCTACACATTTTATTAAAGTGGTAGACCTCTGAATCTTCATGGGTTTATCTCCAGCCTTCTGAAGTACATGAGTCTTACTAAGGCCTTTAATGTACTAACCACTTCTTGCTCTCTGGTCCAATTAGCATGATGTCAGCAATATAGTGGACCAGCGTCATTTTCTGCAAGATATCTAGGAAGTCCAGGTCTCTTCACACTACATTATGACAGAGGGGAAAAATTAATATAGCCTTGAGGCAAGACCATAAGTATAAACTATTGTTTATTCCAATAAACTGTTTCAGATTCTCTTTCTAATACAGCCAGAAAAAAATGTATTCACCAGATTTGCATTCTAGGCACCCTAGTAAAGATACCACATATGACACAGTAGCCACAATCAGGGCTTCCATTTGGTTGAGTTTGTGTTAATCTAGTGTCATCTTTCAGGATCTGTCTGATTTTTGCAGGAGTCAGACTAGTGAATTAAATAGCGATAAAATAGGGAACACCTCCTGTGCATTATCTGGGTGTTTAAGGGTGGCACTACTGTTTGCCATCTTCCCTTGGGTAAGATATTGTTGCTGATTTGCTGTCTTGGTGTCTTCAGAGGCTTCCACTTGGCCTTCCCCACTGTGATGGCTCTTACCCTATAGGTAAGCTGACCAAGAGACCATAAAGCTCAATCTGCCAAGGAACCAATATGGAATTGTACCAACTACCAAATATGTCTATTCAACTGATATATCTGGGGACTGAGGAATGACCACTGGCTAAGTGCCACTATGAGCTGATTCTGATTCTGGGCCAGACCTCCATTTAATACATGGCCCCGATATGCTCTTGCTCTAATGGGTAGCTTTGATGACACTTCAAGTCTGAGTATTAATGTCACTTGCATCCTGTATAAGGAAGGTGTAATGTCACTTACACCTTCCTCTGTGTATTGTTATTTGGGTAAATGACCACGGGTTCTTTTAGAGAAGAACAGATGACATTATTACCATGTGCACCTCCCATGGTGTTACAGGGTCCTTCTTACTGAAAACCTGGTCTCTCTCTATCAGTGAGTTCTGAGTCTGAAAACAGGCTCAGGGCCAGAAATTATGCACCAGGCATAATATTCTATTTATGGAGACAAAATAATAAGGCCAATGAGGAAGAGAATGAGGTAAATCAGGGCAGGAGGCCCAACAGGGTTGGAAAATGGGGTGGAGATAGCTAATGAGGTGCAGAGCCCAGCCTCTGTCGGGACTCTCAGCTGTCCAGGCATGATGTCCAAGGAGTGTTTGTTGCAAGCTCAACTATTGTCAGGAAATTCAATCCAGTGGACGCCACACAGGACTCAAGTCCTGTTGTAGTGCCACCAAGAGCCCTGTCTCTGAGCTGGCCCTTTCCTGAGGAAGGGCTCTGACGAGAGCTAGGCAGAGCAGCAGTTCCTGCTCTGAGCATCCGGGCAAGCTAAGTAGTCTGAGCATCAGGGCAAGGTCTGAGCGCCAGAAGGAAAGAGCTCAGGCGAGTAACCAGGCAGACTACAAAGTCCAGCCTTGGATCAATACACACAGTGGGTACTTGCAAATTTAAACTTTCTATGGGATCCGAGGCTTTAACCTGGCACCCACATGTCCAACTGGGTGGCAGCACCATTTAATCTCAAGTAGCACTGGGTGTTAGAGCTAAGGTGGCTAGTGCACTCTCCAGGGAGCTAGGGAGACAGAGATAAGACATCCAGCGGTGGACGCTGAGGAGCCAATCAGCCGGATCAAGTGGAAACAACTGAAAAACTGAAAAAGACCACACGGTCCTCCTACTTTTGCCCTACCCCTGCTTTGACAGTCTCTACATTTTGGGATGTCTTGCTCGCATGCTTGAATTTCCCATCGATTTCCTAGGGCTGGGAAGGCCACTGTGGTCGTTAAAAAGCATGAGGGAAAGCCATGAGCGGTGACTTATGCCTATAATCCCAGCACTTTGGGAAGTCGGGGTGAGAGGATTGCCTGAGCCCATGGGTTCGCAATCATCCTGGGTAACTTGGCAAGACCTCATCTCTACAATAAATCAAAAAGTAGCCAGACTTGGTGGCGTGCACCTATAGTTCCAGCTACTTGGAAGGCTGAGGCAGAAGGATCACCGGAGCCCAGCAGGTTGAGGCTGCAGTGGCCGTGAGTGGGTGACAGAGTGAGACTCCAACTCAAAAAAAGTTTTTTTAATTAAAAAAATGAAAATTATTTTTTAAAAAAGTATAGTGGGAGATGGGAGTGGGGCAGGCTCTGGATTGGATAAGCCATGCCTCTACTTGGTGCATATGAGCTCTAAAAAAAAAGAAGACTGGGCACAGTGGCTCAGTCTGTAATCCCAGCACTTTGGGAGGCCGAGGCGAGAGGATTGCCTGAGCCTGGGAGTTCGAGACCAACCTGGGCAAGTTGGTGAGGCCTTATCTCTACAATAAATCACAAAAACTAGCCGGGCGTGATGGTGTCCGTCTGTAATTCCAGCTACTTGGAAGGCTAAGGCTGAAGGATCGCCCAAATCCAGCAGGTCGAGGTGGCCATGGGCATGCCACTGTACTCCTCCAGCCTGGGCAACAAGAGTAAGACTCCAACTCAAAAAAAAAAAAAATGCTGGGTTTGGTGGCTCAACCTGTAATCTCGCGCCTTTGGGAGGCTGAGGTGAGTGGATTATCTGCACCCGCGGGTTCGAGACCCGCCTGGGCAGCGAGACCTCATCTCTACAACACATCAAAAAATCAGCCGGGTGTGGTAGCACGTGCCTGTAGTTCCAGCTACTCGGAAGGCTGAGGCGGAAGGATCGCCGGAGCCCAGCAGGTCGAGGCTGCGGTGGCCGGGAGCGGCCACTGCACTCCAGTCTGGGCGACAGAGTGAGACTCCAACTCAAAAACAAAAAGGAAATAAAATCCATCTTCCAGACTAGCCCTGCTAGCTGCTTTTTCTCTAATTACTTTGCAGATTCATGTGGTGATCTATTCCTCCCTACAAAGAGATTGTGGCCAATGTCAGATGACTGATTGTGATATCTGTACTAGAAAGCATGTGGTTCAGCTTCCTGGCAGCACTCCAATTCCTCCCTCTCTCCGTATTGTGTTTTGAAGCCAAGTCTTATATTCACAGCTCAGTGGAACGTGACGGGAGAACAAAGGCTTTGAAATCTTGGGGGAATCCTTCCCCAGTTGCCTCCATTGCCGATCCCTTTCCCACAGGAACTGGTATGCGGATGAGCCGTCCTGCGACAGCGAGATCTGCGTGGTCATGTACCATCAGCCATCGGCACCACCGGCATCGGAGGCCCCTACATGTACCAGTGGAACGATGACCGATGCAACATGAAGAACAATTTCATTTGCAAATATTCTGATGGTAATGAACCCTCTTCCCAGGCTGAAATCTCAGTCTCCGCTCTCGTTTCATAAGCAGCTGCTGGTACCAAGAATGTGTCATGTGGTCTCGGAGAAAGCTTGTTACAAATGCCAGCAGTGTTAAACCTCCGGAGTTCTCATGGAGGGAAATGTAACAACACTTAAGAGTAATTCTAGCAAAGAAAAGGTTATCACATGTCGAGAGAAGGGATGAAAACAAGAAAAACTTCTAATTTATGTGTGATCAAGCAAAACTTAGGAGAACTTCAGGAAATTAAAAAACCATCTAAGTGGCCAGCTATAAATTCTTATTCTTTCCACATGTGAGGTTGGCTGTAGGAGCTTAGAATAAGCTGGCTGTTGCTCCTACAAGTTTTCCAACAGCCACGTGAGATTTTCTGAGGATTGAAGGAAGCATGATAAAATGTTTAAAAAAGAAAAAAGATAAAGCACAAATTTCACCAACACCAGGCAGAGACTATAGGCACTTTGATGAGATTTAAACTCCCCAAACCCCGCCTCTATACGATGCCTTGCAGATTCAACTTGGATTTGTAAAGGCTTAGAATTGGTCACAAGCCTCTCTTCTGGGGTTTCCCAGACTTTTCC
The DNA here is from genome assembly GCA_027257055.1 of Cephalopachus bancanus. Taxonomy (NCBI): domain Eukaryota; kingdom Metazoa; phylum Chordata; class Mammalia; order Primates; family Tarsiidae; genus Cephalopachus; species Cephalopachus bancanus. Next base: position 16,976,511 of record JAPVLO010000002.1, read on the forward strand.
ATTTTAACTGATTTATACTGAAACTTGAACTGATTCTTGATCTACCCCTGACGTTTCTCACCTCTCCGAAGCCAAGTACTTGGCTCCAATTCTGCATTCTTTCCTGACAGGAGTAGAGTGACTTGTTAGTTATATCTAGTTTAGGACTAAGTAATCCAGCCATTTAAAAATTGTTTGAATTGGACTATGCTTTGGTGGCAATTTTTGCTAAAAGTTGTTTTTCCTCTCACTTTATCCCCTCAGATGAATTCCTCTTTCCAGTGACCTGGCCCTTGCCACCATACAGTATTGTTTCTGGGGGGAGATTGCAAAGACCTAGACTGTCTTAGCAGGTCACCTTTTTAAAGCAATGAAAGCAGACCGGCAAACTGGCTATTCCATCACTTGCAAACTGGCTTTCCATCACTTTTGTTCACTAGATTCTATTAGCTCCAGGGTTTAAACTTTTGCACTTCTTTTTTTTTTTTTTTTTTTTGAGTTGGAGTCTCACTCGGTCACCCAGACTGGAGTGCAGTGGCCGCTGCCGGCCACCGCAGCCTCGACCTGCTGGGCTCCGGTGATCCTTCCGCCTCAGCCTTCCAAGTAGCCGGAATTACAGGAATACGCTACCACGCCCGGCTGATTCTTTGATTTATTGTGGAGATGAGGTCTTGCTGCCCAGGTGGGTCTCGAACCCGCGGGCTCAGGCAATCCACTCACCTCAGCCTCCCAAAGGCGTGGGATTACAGGCTGAGCCACCAAGGCCGGCTACTTTTGCACTTCTTTAACAGTTTTCGAAATGTGAGATTTTGACATTCACTTGAATATCCTTTTATTTTTGGACTTGGCACCTTTCTATTTAAGAAATCATGTCCTTCGTGACTTTTGCTATTGCCTGTGTTAGTTAGACTGAGTCCTGGCAGGAAAGGGATGACAAGCTCAAAGGGTTCTTTGGGGAGAGTGTAAGAAAAGGGTATTTGCTGAGGAGTAGGCAAAAAGCAAGAGCCGGTGAAATCCCCAGGGACTAGTCTGATGGGATGCTGTTATCACTCCAAGGCCCAAAGGGGTAAAGGGAGGGAATGGTTTTAGCAGAACCTGGGGAAAAGCTTGGGGCCGTGGAAGAGGGCCCACCCAACAGAAGTTATAACCACAGAATGCAGCTACTGCCAAACCACGCTGATGTGGAAAGTGGGCAGGGGGAATAAATGTCGAGGCAACCTCTCTCACCTTTTGCCCTCGGATCTCCTGCCTCTTCCTCCTGTTGGCTAAGTCCAATCAGAGACCAAAAGACAGGGGAGCGAGGGAGCCCCACTGAAACAGTTTATGGAGATCAAAACTTCTCAGGATGCAGAGAAGGACAAAGATGGTTCCAACCAAGAGAGGTGAGCACATGGAGAAAACCCAATACACTGCCTTTATGTGGCCACCCATGCTCAGGATAAGTTTATGCACTTCAGCATGCCAGAAAAAAACCAGGGTGATCAGACCCTTGCCTATCTGTCCAGCCCCAGTTCTCACCACCCTCACTCCTCTCCTCAACCCATTCCGATACCGTGCACTCAGAGTAGTTCCCCAAGAGCTCTTAATTGCTGTTTCCTGTGCTTGAAAACACCCCTTTCATTCTCACCCTTTGTATTCAGGTTAAACATCTTCTTTTCTTACAACAGCTAAGTGCAACGGGTGAACCTGGAGTGGATCCTGGACCATGATGTGATGATGATGATAACTACTTTCTATTAGGAAAATTGGTAGATTTTTTTTTTTAAGTCAGGGTCTCACTCTGTTGCCCAGGCTGGAGCACAGTAGTGTGATCATGGCTCACCACAGGCTCATATTTCTGGGCTAAGGTGATCCAACTGTCTCAGCCTCTCAAGTAGCTGGGACTACAGGTACATGCCACAATACTGGCTAATATTACAATTTTTTGAAGAGATGATAATCTCGCTATGTTGCCCAGGCTGGTCTCAGACTCCTGGCCTCAAGTGATCCTCTCGCCTCAGCCTACCAAAGTGCTGAGATGACAGGTGTAAGCCATCATGCCTGGCCTGGGAAAATTGGTAGAATTTTAATAAGACCTGTAGATTAGATAATGGTACTATACCAATGTTGATTTCTTCATTTGGATAGTTGTTCTGTGGTTATTTATGAAAAAAACCCCTCACTCTTGTTAAATCTAGACTGGAGTCTTTAGAAGTAAAGGGGCACCATGTCTGCAACTTATTCTCAGAAAGAGAGTTATGTATATGTGTGTCTGTGTATAGATATAAAGATGTAGATACATAGAGAAAAATAAAGGAGACAGAATAATTAAGTAAACAAAATGTGATAAAATGATTAGGTGAAGGTTATGTGATAATCCTTTGCAGTATTTTTGCAAATTTTCATAAATCTGAAATTATTTTAAAATAAGAAGTTAAAAAAAATAACTTTCTTTGAAAAACCTTCCCGGGCCCCTCAGACTAAGTTCTGTGTTCTCCCATAAAGATCATAGCACCTCTGCCGGGCTCGGTGGCTCAGCCTGTAATCCCGCACCTTTGGGAGGCTGAGGTGAGTGGATTGCCTGAGCCCGCGGGTTCAAGACCCGCCTGGGCAGCGAGACCTCATCTCTACAATAAATTTTAAAAAATCAGCCGGGCATGGTAGCGCATGCCTGTAATTCCGGCTACTTGGAAGGCTGAAGCGGAAGGATCGCCGGAACCCGGCAGGTTGAGGCTGCGGTGGCCCGGAGCGGCCACTGCATTCCAGTCTGGGCGACAAAGTGAGACTCCAACTCAAAAAAAAAAAAAAAGATCATAGCACCTCACACACACAGTACTTTAACTGTCTACTTATAGACTTTTTTCCCCCTTCACTACATGGTTGGCATGAGCATGCATGTTTAACCACTTGGTGGGCTAGGGGAAGCCCATTCATGTGATTCCAGTAAGATGGCACACCATCCCCTCATGCCAGAGTGTCAAGGAAGTGGGTGAATGATAATGTCTAAAACTAGATTTGAGAACATAGCCACGTAGAGGAGGCAGCATGCTAGCTAGATCTGAACGCTTGATTACTTCCGAGGTGTGCCAAAGGCACAGACATACTCAGCAAAAATCAGACAAAAAAACTGATGCATGTGCAGCAAATGGTGGAAATGCTACACCAAGGTTCCATGTTGATTCTGCAGTTCTACACAGTGGATTGAATGATGGAGGAACAACAATATGAATAGATCATGCAACATCATTGAATGCACTGTGTATTTCAATGTAATGCCGTACAATTAATACTGATTAATATATTCCTAGATTTCCAGATGCTATGACCATCCTGTGAAATATAAACTCCTTGGAAGTCTGAGATTATTCCTCATTTGCTGTTGTATCTCTACTGCCTGTAGCAGTTATGTCTCTTATTTTGATTTTCATTCGAATTTATTTTATTGAAATCCCAATTCAGCTATTGATTAGCTGTGGGATTTGGACAAGTTACTTAATCTCCCTATATCTTGGTTTCCTCATATACAAAACCAGAATAATAATTAGGCTGCCTCACAAAGTTGTTATCAGAATTGAATTTGTTTTAGTAAAACACTTAAAACAGTTTCTATCATCTAGTAGGCACTATGTAGTTGTTTTTTAAAAATAAATAGATAGGACTCAGTGGCTCAGCCTGTAATCCCAGCACTTTGGGAGGCCAAGGTGAGTGGACTGCCTCAGTCCGCAGGTTCAAGACCAGCCCAGGCAACTTGGCGAGACCTCATCTCTACAATAAATCAAAAAATTAGCTGGCGTGGTAGCACACACCTGAAGTTCTGGCTACTTGGAAGGCTGAAGCAGAAGGATCATGGGAGCCCAGCAAGTCGACGCTGGGGTGGCCGTGAGCATGCCACTGCACTACAGCCTGGGTGACGACAGAGTGAGCCTCAAATAAATAAATGAATAAATAAATAGATTTGCATCACTTCTATACACAGACATTTGTGGGGAAATGATTTAAAGTTTCTGTCCTTTTAGAATAGGTTTGACATCCCAGCCTTAGGATTGTGTTTTCTAAAACCTTGCCTTTAAGAACCCAGTCCATTCCCCCAAAGGAGAGAGGACAAGACACCCTCCATCTTTTTTGCAACATCTCTTCTCTTTTGCTGTAGCCTCCCCCCAACCCACCCTTGGTTTTGTCCTATCCTATACTTCAGATTTCTATTTTGTGTTTAACTTGCTGCTTTTTTCATACTGAAAAGATGACATTGCCCCAAGAGCCTAAAATAAATGGGAATTGAAAAGAAAAGGAAAAAAAGAACCCAATCCCTAGAAACTCCAGAGCATCCAATAGGCATAAGAGACTCACTGTCAATACAAGAGGTAGACACACTCACAGTCAAAAGCAAAAGCTCTGATGTGTGTTGTCTGAACATCCTGAGGCTCTTGAAACATCTAAAATAACTCAGAGTTCTAGATTGCCAGTCTGTGCCCTGGCGATGGTCAGTGGGCTACTGAGCCCCTCAGCCACTTCCACTACGTGGAGATCAGTGTTTGTTGCTCTCTAAAGCACCCCCTTTATGAATGAATGTCTTAGATTGCTCTAAAATAATCCGGGCTGGGAGTAAGGGGGAAAGTGTAGGGATTATGAGCTATACGTGATTAAGACGTGAAGCTGCTTGATAGCATCTAGGGGTTCTTTCTACTTTTGTGTGTATTTGGAAATTCTCATAGTTAAGGTTTTTAAATACTTTTTTTTAAGGACAAACACTGAAGTAAAGCTTGAAGGAGGATAGTCTTTGGACTAAAATAAAATACCAGTTCCTGGTATCTGGTAACAGTAAATAAAGTTTATCGGATGACTGAATGTGCAAATGAATGAGTGCCATGCTCTAGCTGATTTCATTCACATGGCATGAACATTTAGTTATTAATTTTGTTTGTGTTTCTTTCTGCTATAGAGAATCCAACAGCTCCTTCTTCCACAAGCCCTGGAGGTAAGCCTGTCATTTGAGATTTAGGTTAATGGGGGCTGTTTCATAGGTCCAGAACCATATGTCTTTTCAATTAGATTGTTCAACGGAAAGACCACTGGTGTTAGCTCAGACAATTAGGACAGGTATATGCCACACCCAGCGACAACCACTAGTTCATTCATCCCACTCTCTACTGTTGTCTATTCCTCTCAAAGCTGAAAACAGTTTACAAATACAGTTTGTTATTATTGACAGTATGAAGGGAATATTTAAATCTAATAAGACCCAAAAAATGAGCCAGACTGATCATTGATGGCCCTAGGAGTGAGTCATCAGCCGTTCCCCATGGCAACTCGCTCGGTATCAACTGCTTGTTGGTCGTTTCAGTACCTAATCCTTGGCAGCAAGGATCTCACTGAAAAGACGACAATTGAGACCTCTAGAACAGTACGTTCAACTCTTTGCTCTTCTATGTTTATAGATGGCATTGGTCAAGTTGCTCCTGCTTTTTTGCATCCCATTTTGAACATGGCACGACCTCAGAGAATACCTGGATTTTAATGCCTTTCTCCAAGTTCTCAAGTCCATGTGTCTCTCTCCAGGTGAGGGAACAGAGCCAGCAATACCCATACTTCCAGAAGAAACACAGGAAGAAGATGCCAAAAAAACATTTAAAGAAAGTAGAGGTATGTACAAAACTGTCCTGGGAAAAATAATGAGATGATGAGACTCCCTTGATCACAAATTACCCACGGTTAAATGTCCTACTTTTTGTTCTTTCCCGCAGCTACCTAAAAATGGAACTAGACATCTGTGGCTTTCCAAACACTGTGCTAAATGTTGAGTTTCATCAGTGAACTATGCAAATGGAGCTATCCTAAGACACTTGGGGAGATTAGACTAGACAGGAGGTGAAAAAGCTGCATGAAGATGGAACCCTAGGAGCCGCCAGAGGTTATAAGGGTGGGCTGAAGTGAGAACTAAAGAGTGGACGCAGGGAGATAAGAACAGAAAGACCCAAGCCATGGTGTATAACATCTGTGAGCAATATTCATCTGCAAAACAAATAGAGGAAATGGGCAAAAACATTTTAAAAGTTAGACCATAAAAGGTAAAATAAAATGGAGTAACACATTGGAGTATTAATGGACTTTAAGCCCCACTACCATCCTGAATTTCAGGAAGGAAACCTGAATTTTTGTCACTGGGCAACTTTTTTTTTTCTTTGAGTTGGAGTCTCACTCCATCTCTCAGTCTGGAGTGCAGTGGCATGCTCACCGCCACCCCAGCCTCCACCTGCTGGACTCAGGCAATCCTTCTGCCTCAGCCTTCCAAGTAGCTGGAACTACAGGTGGGTGCTACCACGCCCAGCTATTTTTTTTGATTTATTGTCGAGATAAGGTCTCACCAAGTTGCCCAGGCTATTCTTGAACCCATGACTGGGCAATTTTTACAAAACGACTTTACTACTTCAGTGCTTCAGCTTAATTCTTTGCATAATGGGAGTAACAAATTTTTCTTACCTACCTGAGGGCATTACTGTGTCCATAAAATAGGATATTGCAATTGTGCAATTCAATTCTGACAGGAACCACTGTAGTTAGTGCAGACCCTACAACTTAAGGACACAACTCATAACAAGACTGCCTTTACTTCGGCTGCAAAGTTTGGGGGTCTCCAGGTCACCCACACTCTGACCAACTTGCTACAAATCCAGGGGTTCCTGTGACTCCACTCCCCACCCCCTCAGGTTTGATAATTCATCAGAACAACCTACAGAACTCAGGAAAACACTACTTATGACTACATTTTATTGTGTAGGATACAAATCAGGAACAGCCAAATGAAGAGACACATAGGGTCTGGGAGGTTTTCATGTGCGGAGCTTCTATGTCCTTCTCCATGAAATCAGGATACATCATCATCTTCCTGCAACATCAACAGTGTTCACCAAGCAGGAAGCTCCACTGAGCTTTGGTGTCCAGAGGTTTTATTAAGGTCTCATTACATAGGCATGATTGGTTAGATCACTGGCCCTATGGTGAAACTCAATCTCCAGAGAAAGTCAGACTGATATCACCCAGCCCAACCCCTCAACTCTGTAGTCACATGGTTGGTCTTTCTGGCATAGCCAACCCCCATCCTAAGACATGACCTTATAATAAACTCTGGTATGGTCTGAGAGGCACATGAGTAACAAAGTCACTCCTATTTCTTGGGAAATTCCAAGGATTTAGAGCCTCCCTCCCACCCAGGAATCAGGGACAAAGGCCAGTCAACTTTTTTATTATACGACAGATATAATGTATGAAAATGCTTTGAGAAAAGTACAAAGTACTGTGCAAAGGTGGGTGGCATTTCTACTGTTCATTGTTACTATGGTGGTATGTAAAGTGGGTTTGAAGAGTTTGCTTTTTATTTATTTATTTATTTATTTTTTAATTTGTTTGAGTTGGAGTCTCACTCTGTCGCCCAGACTGGAATGCAGTGGCATGCTCCCAGCCACTGCAGCCTCGACCCGCTGGGCTCCGGCGATCCTTCCGCCTCAGCCTTCCAAGTAGCTGGAACTACAGGCGCGTGCTACCAAACCCAACTAATTTTTGATTTATTGTAGAGATGAGGGCCCGCCAAGTTGCCCAGGCGGGTCTCGAAGCCACGGGCTCAGGCAATTCACTCACCTCAGCCTCCCAAAGCGTGAGATTACAGGCTGAGCCACCGAGCCCAGTTTGCTTTTTATTTTTTGATGATTATCAGGTTTGTAGTCTCATGGAGGGTGGGGAGTAGCAACAGCCTCTGGATGGCCAGGAAACTTGGATCAGTGAGAATAGGAAGGGGATTAGTCTTCAATCCTTGATTCCTCCCACAATCCCCTGAGGGAAAAATCTTTGGTCTAATTATTATAGGACTAGAAAGTTCAGAAAAGCAGACCTTTAAGTGCTCTTCACAGTCATGGCTCATGGAATCTAGTTGGTGTTCAGAAATGTTGGGATGGTTTTACAGTCTCATTCATGCGCTTCATGTGACCTTCTTTTTCCTGGTATAACACTGAGTGTTCTGGCTTGCTTTATTCTCCTCTCCCTCCCTAACCCTACCTTTGGAACTACCATGGCTGTCCTTAGAGACAAAGTCATCAACAACTGCCCCAGTAGCCTCTGCTTTGCCAAGTAAGAAGAACAAGAAGCCGGGCTCGGTGGCTCAGCCTGTAATCCCAGCGCTTTGGGAGGCTGAGGTGAGTGGATTGCCTGAGCTCGTGAGTTTGAGACCCACCTGGGCAATTTGGCGAGACCTCATCTCTACAATAAATCAAAAATTAGCCGGGCGTGGTTGCACACGCCTGTAGTTCCAGCTACTTGAAAGGCGGAGGCGGAAGGATTGCCGAAGCCCAGCAGGTCGAGGCTGCGGTGGCCGGGAGCGGCCACTGCACTCCAGTCTGGGCGACTGAGTGAGACTCCAACTCAAAAAAAAAAAAAACAAAAAAAGAGGGAATCTCTTTTCTCTGGGGGAAAAAATTTTGTTTTAATTGATAAAAGTGCCCTTCATATATTTGCAAGAGGCTCAAAAATTTAAACTCATTTCCATTATTACTAAGGATCATAGAACAGGTAGAAATGTTCGTTTGTTGAAACTAGAAGACCCTTTGCTAACTGGCTATGTATCTATCTCCTTCTAGGAATATGCTCTGTGGAATACTCTGCGCTAATCATGCTGTCTTAAGCCTGGTTTAAAGCACTCCCCTCCCCACAAAAAAATCACCAATGCTGACAATGTGCTTTTTGTCTTTCCAGAAGCGGCCTTGAATCTTGCCTACGTCCTGATCCCCAGCATTCCCCTTCTCCTCCTCCTTGTGGTCACCACAGTTGTATGCTGGATTTGGATCTGTCGGAGAAGGCAAGTCAAACCTCGATCGTGTAAACCTTTGCATCTTCTGCACTCTCTGAGATTTGAATGTCGCCCAGTTTACTTCATTAAAAGCCATGACAGCTCTAAGAAGGTCACCATTGCAGATTTGAGAGTAAATTCTCTGACAGGCTAAAGCATTCAGATGTACCAAGCAATTGTGCTTAGCTGTGATTAAGAAATGATTTTAGCTGGGCTCGGTGGCTCAGCCTGTAATCCCGCGCCTTTGGGAGGCTGAGGTGGGTGGATTGCCTGAGCCCGCGGGTTCAAGACCCGCCTGGGCAGGCAAGACCTCATCTCTACAATAAATTAAAAAAATTAGCTAGGCGTGGTAGCGTGCGCCTGTAATTCCGGCTACTAGGAAGGCTGAGGCAGAAGGATCGCCAGAGCCCAGCAGGGCAAGGCCACGTTGCCGGGAACGGCCACTGCACTCCAGTCTGGGTGACAGAGTGAGACTCCAACTCAAAAGAAAAAAAAAGAAAGAAAGAAAGAAAATGATCTTATAATCTTTATTTTGTGTTTGTGGACGATTTTAAGCAAATTGAAGGGTGCAACTGCGTCACCCACCTCCACACGTTACCCAGCAAAAGTGCCCTCTCATGAATGCGTGTCCTCACTCCAAGAGTGTCTGTGAGTAAAGGAATGAATGTATAGTGAGCCACATGAAAATGACTGTTCCAAAGCTTTCTGGTATACATCTGAAACTAAAGCCCTTAATTCAAAATCAAAAAGCCAAATTCCTTTTAACTGACCTTTCTCTTAACACAATGCACAAGTATGGAGTGCTACACAGTAGCAACACTGGTTGGCCTAGACAGCCTCTGACTATGGTCAGAATCATGCACCATCAGTTGTGTGTGTGTGTGGGGGGTCCCCAGAAGTCTTCTCAGTTACCTTTTAATTCTTGATCATCATGGTACGCAGAGAAGTCTAGCGTTCCCATTTTACAAAAGGGAAACAAAGGTCCAGTTTAAGATTTGACCCCCTTTAAAGACCCATTTGAGATGAATAAGTAAGATTCCAGTGTTGAACCTATTTCATTTAATAATAACTTCCTTATAGAATTATTACAAGGATTAAAGCAGTTAATAATGCAGAGTAGGCATATATTAAGCACTCAAAAACGTTAGCTGTTATGGTCTTTCTTATTGGTTACTTCCTTTGAATCTAAAAGTTGAATTCAGTTCAAACAATCACAAGCATATTTTCCAACTGCCTACCCTGCTATTGGTTCTTGATCTCTCTTCCTGAGTCTAGCTTGCACCTCTCCAGGATTTGGGGATTGCGACTCTAAAGCTGGGCTCTGTATATCCTGAGGGATTTTAACCTTTTTTGTTCCACAGACCCCTGTAGCAGTCTGGTGAAGCCTATAGACCCCTTCCAGAGCCATATTTTTTATGTATACAATAAACTACATGGGCCAGGCGTGGTGGCTCATGCCTGTAATCCCAGCAATTTGGGAGGCAGAGGCAAGAAGATTGCCTGAGCCCAGGGGTTCGAGACCAACCTGAGTAACCTGGCGAGATCCCATCTCTGCAATAAATATAAAGAAAAAAATTAGCTGGGCATGGTAGCACATGCCTGTGGTTGCAGCTACTTGGAAGGCTAAGGCAGAAGGATCACCTGAGTCCAGCAGGTCAAGGCTGCGGTGGCCTTGAGTGTGCCCCTGCACTTCAGCCTGGGCAACAGAGTGAAATTTCAACTCAAGAGGAAAAAAAGTAATTAAATAAATAAAATATGTTGGGTTGCAAAGGAAGCAATTATACTGTTATATAGTTTAGCAAAATATTTCCAAAAATAAATATGTGAGTCAGTAATAGATGTGATTCTTTACTAATGCTTCTTTATTTAGTGGTGGGTATAATTATTATAATTTTGAAGTAGAGATAAGGGTAAAATATTTCAAGGCATCTATAGTAACTGTTGTGTGATATGAAAATATCTATAATTTCTGGTTATCGAGTCAAAGATATTATTAGTTCTACTCTGGTTCACTGCCTCCATTCATAATGGAAGAACATGCTAAGTTGTACACAGAGATGAGTTTTGGAAAATGTGATATGTTTTCCCATTCAGGTCTGTCTCTGGACCCTCTGGGGACTCTGGGGATACTAGGATAATAACCCTGTCCACACTCTGGCAGCAGTCGTTATATACACAATCCCTTTGTATATAACGACTCACCCTGGTTGGTTCCCCCAACCCGCCCCAAAGTCCTGGCCTGAAAGTTACATAGGATTGTTTTCTCCCATCTGAACAAGAAGCACAGGAGCGTTTTCAATCACCTGGTTTAAAATACTCAGCCCTGGTTTTCTTTCATCCTAGAAAATGGGAGCAGTCGGACCCTAGCACAAAGCAGCAACACACCATCTGGCCCTCTCCCCACCAAGAGAACAGTCCAGACCTCGAGGTTTACAACGTCATAAGAAAGCAAAGTGAAGCTGACTTAGCTGAGACTCGGCCAGACCTGAAGAATATTTCATTCCGGGTGTGTTCCGGAGAAGCCACTCCCGATGACATGTCTTGTGACTATGACAACATGGCCGTGAACCCATCAGAAAGTGGGTTCGTGACTCTGGTGAGCGTGGAGAGTGGATTTGTGACTAACGACATTTATGAGTTTTCCCCAGACCAAGTGGGAAAGAGCAAGGAGTCTGGATGGGTGGAAAATGAAATATACGGTTATTAGATGCATGGAAAATAAAAAACTTGGACAGATAAGAATGGGAAATAAATAAGTACAATTCTCCTATTTTCTATAAGGAAAATACTCAGAAGGCCTCTGAATTTGCTCAGATCAGGTCCTGTGGGTGAGCATGTGACCCCTATCAGTCCCTACTGGGTCCCCAAGTTCTGTCTGTATCCTTTACCCCAGCCTCTCACCCAGCTTGAAACGAGAAGGCACCTTGCCCGTGGTTTGGCATATGGAAGAGTCTCAATAAATGTCATTTGATTGGTTATAGCTGACTTTCAAGGGGCAGAGCTTTAACTGGCAGGGGTAAGAATTGGCTGTGGAGCTTGGAAAACCCATTGCTAGGTTCTGTTTTCTTTGCTCTGTACAGTTCCACACAGAGACAGAAACGACACAATCTTTTCAAGGCCCGTATGCTAGTATCACCAGGCTAGCCTGCACATCAGCAATTCTCGTAGCTTTTTTTTTTTCTCAAAGAATAAAATCAAATAAAAAGCAGGAAGCAGAATGTTAGTCAGTCTATGTCTCCAGCCCTTCCTCTGTGTGTGGCCTCAGGGGACCTTTTTTTTTTTCTCCTAACATCCAAACTTGGAAATATCCAACTTGGAAATACTTTGGAAATGAAAAATGAGATTTGAGTCTCCACTTCTAGGCTAATTTGTGTTCCCAGTTCTGTACATGTCATTCTGTTTGTCAGTTTGTTTTACTGCAGCATCAACATAAAATTACTAATAATGATCATAATTCAACCTTTTATTTTAGGGATCTATTTCAAATAAAATTTTGGTCTCAGGTCCAGAGAAAAGTTTCTCGGCCCAACATCAGTCATGTACACTTTGAAGGGCTGAAAGCTATTATCTACATCACCAGCAACCTCTCTCAATCAGCTTAATAATTTTATTATTTTCGTCTTTCTTCATACATCTTATTTTTGAATACCAACTCTGTCTCACAAGTAGATCCCAATCTAGACAGAGCTAACTAGTCTGGGTCAGAGTGTTACGACCTGATCTGACAAATTGTCTGCTATTCCTCACAGCCAATTAAGATGCAAGACGCAGAGACTGGGAGAAAGGAATTGTTTTATTTATTTATTTTTTTTGAGTTGGAGTCTCACTCTGTTGCCCAGGCTGGAGTGCAGTGGCACACTCACAGCTACCCCAGCGATGACCTACTGGACTCTGGGGATCCTTCCGCCTCAGCCTTCCAAGTAGTCGAAACTATAAGCACATGCTATAGCGCCCGGCTAATTTTTGATTTATTATAGAGACGAGGTCTTGCCAAGTTGCCGGGGCTGGTCTCGAACCCATGAGCTCAGGCAATCCACTCGCCTTGGCCTCACAAGGTGCTGGTATTAAAGGCTGAGCCATGTAATTCGGCTCTTTGGGAGGCCGACGTGAGTAGATTGCCTGAGCCCACGGGTTCAAGACCCGCCTGGGCAACTTGGCGAGACCTCATCTCTACAATAAATCAAAAATTAGCTGGGCATGGTAACACACACCTGCAGTTCCAGCTACTTGGAAGGCTGAAGCAGAAGGATCACCGGAGCCCAGCAGGCGAGGCTGTGGTGGCCAGGAGCAGCCGCTGCACTCCAGTCTGGGCAACAGAGTGAGACTCCACCTAAAAAAAAAAAAAAAAAAGGCTGAGCCACCGAGACCAGCCTGTTTTATTTCTAAAATCAGGTTATAGGGAGACAGGTCGGCAGCATTCCCAAAAAGCCACTCAAAGCAGCACAAATTCATTCCAGTATTTATACCCATAATTCCTAGCCCTTTACCCACCCTGAGTTTGAAGCCTACATGCAGTTTGCCTACATGCAATTTTTATACATGATCACTGATATGACATAAAGTCTCCTGGTCATGTTGACATTTTAGATAACATTTTGGAGTTTACAGTATGTTCTTTTGCAGTTTTTTTTAGAGGAAGGAGCAAACAATTGCAATATTTGGAAGGAAGGGAGAATCATAACATTTAAGGTGATTAACGTTAAATTGTTTTATTTATCTTTTATTCCCAGAGCCCTGGCCTATAACAGTCCAATGTCCTTGTATTCACAGATGGAGGGGAGGTGGGCAATGCCCACTCCAAGCTTTCAGACACATTCCTGTCAGCTTTGGTCCCCTCTCCTAATCATTAGGTGGTCTGGCTTGCCCGGCTATTTTTTTCAGCACCTGCAATGGCGACTAGATAAGACTGGGCAAGGCCTTGCTAGGAGAGAAGTGGGGGATGGGGAGGGAACTTGGGGGTGGGGAAATAGGAGAAATGTCCACTTTGGAATCAAAGTGGCTTTTACATTTAGCCCAATTCAGCTACCAAAGTATACACGTTTTTAAGTCTTTTCTAAATGACTGTTCTAATATAACCAAAATGGCCTCTTTTCGGCCTATAACAAGAGCAGTATAAAATGTAGTGGATTATAATCACTGCCCAATGACCTGCCCTACTGAGGAAGTGAGTGCAGTGGGAAACAAAAACATCATTTCTGCCTGCTCCAGGAAGTATGTTTTGTAGTTACAACACTTCAAGCAAAAACAGTGAGCATGTGTTCTGAAGAACTGATGCATTGCTCTAAAACGTCCAGATACTAATATGTACAAAAGTTCCCATTTCGCTTCAGGTATCCTGGCTCTATAATCTGTCCCTTTAAACCTTCACTATGCCACCTGACTCTGGCCCCTATTAGGCTGCAAATTCCATGAAGGGAGGGGTCCCACCTGTCTGTCATCATAGCACCTCCTACAACCCATGGCAGCGCCTGGCAGAGTAGACGATCGCTATCTACTGAATGGATAAACACATCTTTCAAACTGAGGAAAAATAGCCTGAATATTTCATCTTAAAAGTGTGTAGGACCTGGTTTTCACAGCCCCCCTGGGTGAGGAGGTAATTGAGTAACTCCTACTGCCTAAGAAGGAAGTATAGTAACAAGTAAACCGAAGCTGGTGAATTGTGTTAACAACTTACTTTAATTTTGTCATTCACACTTAAAATGAGGACCCATTCTAAATCAGGGAAGGGAGTGAGGTCATAATCAGAGTGGGCTCTCAGCATCTTCCCTTTGTCACTAGTGTGATATTTGTGCTGGAACCCACAGATCTCTTTCTTCCCTCTTACTCTATATTCTGATTATTCCATTTCTTTTCTCCTCCTCAGATTTACTAGACTGAGTTTATCCAACTCCATTTCTGTCTCTAATAATTGCACTTCACTTATGTAACAAAAACTTGCTAAGTGTTAAAGTGTTTTCTATGTTGGTTTTGGACATCAACTTTATTCATTGAGCTAGCAACCTATGGGAATGTAGTAAGCCTGTTTCATCATTGCTATGGTTAGGAGGTTTGTCTCCTCTGAAACTCATGTGGAAATTTAATCCCCAGTGTGGCAGTATTGAGAGGTGTGGCCTTTAAGATGTGATTGGATCATGAGTGTTCTGCCCTCATGAATGCATTGACCCATTCATGGATTAATAGGCTAATGGGTTAGTGGGTTGCCATGGGAGTGGAACTGGTGGCTCTAAAAGAGGAAGGGAGACCTCAGCTAGCAGGCATAGCCCCCTCCCATGTGATGCCCTGTACCACC
Source organism: Cephalopachus bancanus (assembly GCA_027257055.1). Classification (NCBI taxonomy): domain Eukaryota; kingdom Metazoa; phylum Chordata; class Mammalia; order Primates; family Tarsiidae; genus Cephalopachus; species Cephalopachus bancanus. The sequence goes on from JAPVLO010000002.1 coordinate 16,991,594, forward strand.
TCCAGAGTCTGTGGAGTTCCCACCAGCAAGAAAGCCCTCACCAGATACAACACCTCGACCTTGGACTTCCCAGCCTCAGAACTATAAGAAATGAATTTCATTTCTTTGTAAATTACCCAGTGCCAGGTATTCTGTTATACACAACAGAAGACAGACTAAGACAATCATTTGAAACCATAGTTTCCAGCCTTTTTTTTTTCACTGTGACACACACAACAGTTGAAATGTGTATATTACATAAACCCTTGGGTCTCTCCACTTGACAAGCATTTCTTGAATACCCACCATGTGCCACACATTGTGTAGAAATGACACACAGCCAGATTTCAGGCTGAGGCTTGGAGAAGTCGGGTTGTAGGTTATGTGCATTTCCCAACGCGGTAGCTGTAAGACTCTTCTTCTGCTATTCATTCATTCACTTATTTAAAAAGTGTTAAACATACCTACTTCATGTCAAGAAATATGCTAGGGGCTAAACGTAAGACAGATGCAGGCTCCATCTCATAGGGTTTACATTCCACTATGGAAAAGAAGATACATCAGAACATAAGTAAGTGAGAGAGAATTTGCTACGATTTGTTTTTTTAAATTACATACAGCTCTTTCTATTATTCCTTCCCTTTCTCTTCTCTCCTCCTCCTTTCTGTTCCTGAATACTCGAGTCCTAAAGCCAAAGTTAGAAGAAGGTAGACACCTGTGCCCGAGAAGGTGGTGGGGACTCAGTAGCTAGGAGTGGGGTATCAGACCTGAGTAGGGTGTGGAAGGTGTCCACACAGAGGAGAGGCCTTGTGCATGAATGGCCTGGGTGGGTAAGGAGGCCATCTACCCAGGGGCTAGGCAGCAGTGATGATGGGATCGTTTTTGCATACAGGGGGATTGATGAGATAAGTAAGTGTGCTAAGGATAAGGAGGGCCAAGTTTCTCACTGTCAGAGAAGGCAGATACAGATATGGAATGGACTCTCTGATGTTAGTCTGAAATTAGAAACACCGGTGTTGTTTCATGGTTTTCGAGTATATAAATATCCCATATATTTATATACTCAATATTGAAAACCATGAAACGACACCAGTGTTTCTGTTACCCATATATGTCTATACTCAATATTGAAAACCATGAAACGACACCGGTGTTTCTAATTTCAGACTAACACACATATTAGAAACCAGTGTTTCTAATTTCAGACTAATACACACACATATATCCTCTAGCTGGTGCTCAGATCTTGGCTTCTAAATCCTACTCTTCACTAAAATAAGTCAGGGCTTTTTGAAAAAATGGCTGATCCCAGAGCCAGAACAAGATTTTACAAGATTAGCTTGAAAAATTTTTTGCTGCCAAAAAGTAAAGATGGGTTCAAGAATGATGGAGATATGTCAGTGAATCACAGGAGCCAGCTTATAGTGGCGCACATTGGCCAAATGTGCAATATTTGAGTATCAAAAGAAATAATTATAGTGATTAATTATAACCTAGTAGATAAAGCAGGAAATTATGAATCCACAGTGATGTAAAAGAATAAATGAATAAATTTATTCATGAGGAATGGGATATTTATGTATTTTCAAAGTGTCTCCCCCATAAAATGCCTGTTAATCAGAAAGGCAACACTACAGGCAGACAACTGTAATGTAACCTTAATCAAATGATCAACATAAATATCGTCAATAATAGGGCAGACTGAAAATATATACCACCTAATGAGATACAATGAGAGAAACACAGCATCACATAGTGATATTTCTGCCAAAGTGCATAATCTGAATCTAATCGCGAACAGGCATCATACAAAAACGTTGATGGACATTCTACAAAATAACTGGCCTGCAAACTTTAAGTCTCAAGGTAATGAAAGTCAAAGAGGATGAGCATGGTGTCTCATGCTTGTAATCATTTTGGGAGGCTGAGGTGGGAGAATGGCTTCAGCCCAGGAGTTTCGGACCAGCCTGGGCAACATAGCGAGACCTCGTCTCTACAACAAATACAACAATTAGCCAGGTGTGGTGGCACAGGTTTGTAGTCCCAGCTGTTTGGGAGACTGAGGGAGAAAGATTGCTTGAGCCCAGGAGGTCAAGGCTGTGGTGAGCCGTGATCATGCCACTGCACTCTAGACTGGGCAACACAGGTCAAGGGTGTGGTATCAAAAAAAAAAAAGGACTGAGCAACTGCTCTAGAGTAAAGGACAACAATAAGGAGAGATGACAACCAAAGGCACTGCTTGATTCTGAGTCGAACCATTTTTCTATAAAGGAAAATATTGGAATATTTGGCAAAACTTAAGTGTTGTCTGAGGATTACATGGTGGTAATGTACCAGTGTTCTTTACTTCTTGATTTCGATGGTTGTACTGAGACATAGGTCTGTAGGAAGTACACACAAGAGAATTAAGGGATGATGGGACAGCAGATTGGCAGTGTACTCTCAAATGATTCTGGGGGGAAAAGTTCCTTGTGTGCTTCAACACACCAGTTTGCCATGATGTATGGTTGAGAGCTTCTGAGAGCCTCTGATCCAAAACAAAAATGAATCATTGATAAAGCTGTCAATCAGTACCCTAGCCCCAGTCTGAGACCCAGCCCCTAAACCTACCTTTGCCATTTCGTTGAGCCATATTGACCCATCCTGCAAAAATGAATTCAGAGATTCCTTTTCTCCATAATTTCCAATCTTTCCCCTGTGAAAACACAAATAGGTTGTGTGATCCATACTAGATAAACTCTAAGGTATCACCCAGCTCTAAAATGATTTAATTTCACCAGGCTCGTGTCTGTAATCGCAGCACTTTGGGAGGCAGAGGCGAGAGGATTGCCCGAGCCCAGGGGTCCAAGACCAGCCTGGGCAACTTGGCGAGACCTTATCTCTACAATAAATCAAAAAGTTAGCCGGGCATGGTGGCACATGCCTGCAGTTCCAGCTACTTGGAAGGCTGATGTGGAAGGATCGCCTGAGCCTAGCAGGCCAAGGTTGTGGTGGCCGTGAGTGTGCCACTGCACGCCCACATGGGCGACAGAGTGAGATGCCGACTCAAAAAATAAAATAATTTAATTGCAACATGATAGTTTTTCTAACCTATTGTTGAGCACGTTATGCCCACAACGTCTGATCTTGTAAGACATACCTAATGGTGGCCAGCAAATTGAATATGGAGGCATCAGATAAAGACCTAGGAATCTGCAAGCCCAGAGAGGGAACAGCAACAAAGCCAATTATTCTATACAGCCCCTTCTTTATTTCTCCCCAAGAACAATAAAGGGTTACTAATTGCTAAGTAATCCTAAATTACTTTTGACTCCTGAATTTGAACAGCAGAAAATTAGTGACTAGAATGGAGCCAACAGGTATCAGGAAAAACTAGATTTTTAAAATACAATAAGTCCAGGCATATGGTTTCAAAAATATAAATCTGTTAAAAACACATTTTTGGTTGGGCTCAGTGGCTCAACCTGTAATCACAGCACTTCAGGAGACCGAGGCGAGTGGATTACCTGAGCCCGCGGGTTTGAGACCAATCTGTCAACTTGGCGAGACCCCGCCAGGCATGGTATCGCGCGCCTATAGTTCCAACTACCTGGAGGGCTGAGTAGAAAGAATCGCTGGAGCCCAGTAGGTCGAGTGAACAAGTCACTGCACTCCAACCTGGGCATCGAAGTGAGACTCCAACTCAAAAAAACCCCAAAACACATCACAGAACAGGTACCTGAGAGTTTTCTATGTTAATCAGTCAAATTTATATTCCTTCAGGGACTCAGAGTTTGTGCTGGTCTGTTCTTCTCTGTTCTCATCTTTTCTATGTTTAGTTTAAAACAGGATCAAACAGAGTTCATAAGTGTTTGACACTATTGGTGTATTAGGGGAAAAGGTCTGTGAGCATTTAGTGTGATGCAACTTTGCTGAGAAGTTAGAGGCTGCTTTAACCATTTTTACCACCAGGTGGAAGTGTTACAATGCTATAAAAATTTTACCTAATTAAAATGTTCAGTTCCTGGCAAGTAACTTTCTGTTAAGAAAGTTTGAGCCGGGCGTGGTGGCTCAAACCTGTAATTCTAGCACTTTGGGAAGTCGAGGTGAGGGGATTGCCTGAGCCCACGGGTTCGAGAACAGCCTGGACAACTTGGCAAGACTTCATCTCTACAACAGAGAAAAAAAAAAAACCTGAGCCGGGCGTGGTAGCACGTGCCTGTAGTTCCAGCTACTTGGAAGGCTGAGACCAAAGGATCGCCTGAGCCCAGAAGGTCGACACTGGGATGGCCGTGAGCATGCCACTGCACCCAGCCTGAGCGACAGAGTGAGACCAACTCCAGTTCAAAAAAAAATTTAAAATAAAGTCTGTTTTACCTGAGAAAGAAAATTTTTAAAACCTTCCGTGGGTGTTCCTCACCTTCCCCATTCCCATCCCACCATTGACAAAACGATACATCTAAATTCCTATTTTTTATTTCAAGAATATTTAAATTTTTAAAAAATAAATGCATCTATCTGTTGTAGACTTGTGGGGTACCAGTGAGGATTAACTACATAAGTAAGCTGCATGCAGGTAAAGTTTGGGCTTCTCATTCCCCTGGTAGTGGATCAGGTACCCTTTGTGTTGTCATGTGTCTCCCCCACCCCTTCCTCAACAGTGCCCAGTGACTGCCGATTCCTCCCTTGTGGTAATGTGACTAGGTGAGCAGAGGCTGATGGTAAGGAGCCTGGTACATAAGCTCAAGAAACATAGATATGGCCGGGCGCGGTGGCTTAAGTCTGTAATCCCAGCACTTTGGGAGACCAAGGCAAGAGGATTGCCGGAGCCTGTTCAGGACAAGCCTGGGCAACTTTGTGAGACCTGGTCTCAACAATAAATCAAAGACTAGCCAAGCATGGTAAGTGCACTCCTGTAATTCCAGTTACTTGGAAGGCTGGGGTGGCCATGAGCATGCCACTGCACTCCAGCCTGGGCGAGGGAGGTGAGACTCCAACTCAATAAAAAGAAAAAGAAAAAGAGAAGTGAAGGCAAAGTTATAAGAAGAAATAAAACAATACAATGAAGTAGTCAAGATCTTGGGTTCTAGAATCAGGGTGTCGAGGTTCTGTGTCCTATTTCTGCTATTTACTGACTGTGTCATCTTCAACAAACTGTCATTATTTAAGCTTCAGTTCCCTCATTTCTAAAATGAGGATACTACTACCTACCTGGAGGTGTTTGCTGTAAGAATTTAAAAAATCACAAAATATGTGTTAAGCACTTGGAACATGTTACGGGTTGAACTGTGTCTACCACCACCTCCCCACTCCAAAAAATATTGCAGTCTTAAACCCAAGGACCTCAAAACATGACCTTTTATGGAAACAGGGTTGTTGAAAATATAATTAGTTAAGATGAGGTCATTAGCGTGGAACCCTATTCCAATGACTGTACCCTCATAAAAAGGGGAACTTTGGACACAGACGTGCACACAGGAAGAGCACTATGTAAAGATGAAGGCCAGGGTCAAAGTGATGCTTCTACAAGACAAGGAATGCCAAAGATTGTCAGCAAACCACCAGAAACTAGGCAAGACGTATGAAACAGACTTTCTCTCATAGCTCTCAGAAGGATCCAACACCTTTATTTTGGACTTCTAGCCTCCAGGATTGTAAGAAAATAGATCTGTAGTTTAAGCCACCCAGTTAGTGGTACTTTGTTATGGCATCTCCAGCAAACTAAAATAGCACATAAGTACTCACTAAATATTAGCTAGTGGCTAGGCACCGTGACTCACGCCTGTGATCCCAATGCTTCAGAAGGCTGTGGCAGGCAGGTGGATTGCTTGAGTGAGGCCGGGAGTTCAAGACCAGCCTGGGCAACATCACAAGACCCTGTCTATAAAAAATGAAAAATTAGCTGGGCATGGTGGTGCGCACCTATGGTCCCACCTAATCTGGAGGCTGAGACAGGAAGACCCCTTGAGCCCAGGAGTTTGAGGCTGCAGTGAGCTATAATTGCGTCTTTGTACTCCAACCTGGGCAACAGAATGTCTCTAAAATATATCTGATAGCTAGTACTAGTCCTGCACACTTTTAATCTAATTGTACTGAAGCAACATACTGTTTTTAGTGTAACTTAAAGTTTAATTTTTAGCTATGATGGATTTTTATATTTCCTGCCCTCCCCTGCCAACTCATGACATTCTGCGAAACAACAGAGGGCAAAACTAGGGCAGAGACATGAAGATCACAGGACAGGGGGGATTTCCGTGCAATGCAGGAGGATGCCTGCTAGCAATGAGCTCTGTAAGGCCTTCACCCTCCAGAGGCTCCACATGACCCCTTGGGTGGAGGTCGGATTTGCAGCTCCCAGATGCTAATTTGAGCCGCTGACCACCTGCTGTAAGGAGCTATATAGGTGCTTGTTCTTATTGCTAGACAGTTCTTGTTCCACCAGCTGGTAGGAAGGGTGGGTGGGGTCACCCATAAGACCCTGTCTCATCTCAGTACATACATTTTCAGTCATTTTCCTTTGAACATATAGAAGCTGGGAACAGAAAGGGAGCCAAAACTGTTGGTAGTAGTTTGTTTCTTTTTCTTTGCTGGGATCTAGAATCTCTAATGGCTAGTTTTGTTGAAGACTGAGAGCAGCTAGGTAGAATTAAGGCTGAGGAACTGCCCTAAGCCCCCACCCTATTCCTCACACCTCCTCACTATTTCACCCCCACCCCTAACCCCCAAGCAATGAAGAAGAGAGTTGAATAAATGTAGTGGTAATAGGCAGCACTGCAAGTTACCACACTTGGTAGACAATTCATCCCAAATCTTCCCTTCCCATAGGCTCAAAAAGAGACTTGACCCTGTTAGGTAGGCCAGGGTGTTGTAAGCAGTTGGGGGGATTAGGAGCGCCTCCTTTGTAGGTCTAATAAGGAGAAAACAGGAGGGAATACAATAGGCCTTCCATACTCACAGGCTCTGTGTTCGTGGTGTCAACCAATCTCGGACTGAAAATATTCTAGAATACCAGATAATGTTATGTTGTTGCCGACACATACTATGTAGTTAGGCCTGGATGGTTGCATCTGTACCGAATATGTGCAGATTTTTTTTCTTGTCATCATTCCCTAAACAATACAGCATAACAACTATTTAAATAGCATTTACATGGTATTAGGTATTCCAAGAGATCTAGAGATGATTTAAACTATGTGGGAGAATATGCATAGATTATATGCAAATGCTATACCATTTTGTATCAGGAACTTGAGCATCTGTGGATTTTCGTATCCACAGGGGTCCTGGAACCAATCCCTTTCAGATATACTGAGAGATGACCGTATCACCAGCCAAGGTGGCACCCCCAAGCCCCACACCTAGGTTGATGCCACAAATTGCCTCCAGAGCAGACACCACCCTTAGGTTGGACTGGAATTTTAATTAAAAGGAATTCTAGATTGGGGTGCCTTGTTTGGATCCTGATTTAAGCAAAGTAATAAGGAAGCAACATTTTAAAACAACTGGAAAAATCTGAACATAATGGACTGAATTTTAGATAAAAATGAAAGATTTACCTTTGTTTTCATTAGGAATGATAATAGCACAGTGGTTTTGTAAAAGGAAAAAAGCCTTATTGGTTAAAGATGTAGAGAGTAAAACGATCCAATTTCTGGGGTCTTTTTAAAAATATGCTAGCAAGAAAAAAAGGTAGGGGGACAAATGAAACAAGATTCAGAAGTTGTTGATAATTTCTTAAAATAAGTGAGAGACACATTCTATCGTTTTCTCTCAACATACATCTCTATGTACGTTTGAAAGTTTCCATTAGAATTTTTTAAAAATAAAATAAAAGGGGAGGAAAAGAAAATCACTGATCTTCCTCCTGCTGAGGGACAGAGTACTTCTGCTGGGCTGGAAGGAAAAAGATTTAGAAACTCCACTGAGCTTCTCCTTGCAGAAAATTATAGTAAAGAGGTATGGAGAGAACACTAGAACTAGTCATTGAGCCATTTAATAACCAACAAGCTCTTAGCATCTTCGAATGACCTCTTTTTTCCCACCAATCTGTCCTTTCCCTGTGCCCTCCCCAAGCTAACTTCCTACTTTTCTGCTTTCTTATTAAATGTAATGGTGAATATCTCCTCTGTTGATATATGCCCCCCCAAACGACAAAGTCCTTATCACCTCGATGAAAAAAAAATCGTACAGACCATATTTTCTGATCACAATGCAATAAAATCATGATTTAATATCAATAAAGACAGACAAATAATCCCCAGTGTGATATATTGTAAAGTAGATCTAGACTTCAAAATAATTCTTAGGTCGAAGAATGGTTATATTGGAAATCAGAGATAATAATAGAAAATGTACAGCTTAGGTTGGATACAGTGGCTCACATGTATAGGTCTATCACTTTGAGAAGCTAAGGTGGGAGGATTGCTTGAGCCCAGGAGTTCAAGACCAGCCTAGGCAACATAGCGAGACCTCGTCTCTACAAAAAAATCAAAAAATTAACCAGGTGTGGTGGCGCAGGCCTGTAGTCCCAGCTACTTGGTCGGAGGCACAGGTAGGAAGATCACCTGAGCCAGGAGATTGGAGCTGTGGTGAGCCGTGATTGTGCCACTGCACTCCAGCCTGGGGGACAGAGTGAGACCCCTGACTCAAAAGAAAAGTCAACAAAATACACTGTGATACGGCTATGACAGGGCTATGGGTGAGCCCATAATGCAGAGACTACTTCCTAGAGAAAGTAATGCTTAAGGTAAGAACAGAACACATATTCACGATTTCCAAGAGTCCAGTATGCTTGAGCTCAGGATGTTGGGTGAGGGTGTGGCAGGGGCCAGGGGAGACAAGACTGAAGAGGCTGCAAGGAGCAGACAATGAATGAATCCACAAGTCTTGCTAAAGAATTTGGACTTTATCCCTATGCTGATTATTCATCATTTGCTGTATCTCACCAATCCCTGCCCAAATTCATTTTCCACCCTTCTCTGCCCTGTTGTGTGCCCTAGCGGGATGACCCCTGCAGCCCTCTTCACCCAACTCCCTTGCCAGCTGGTTTCCTGTATGATTTGGGTAACAGGAAGCTCCAGGAGGTCATCTGTGGGCGGGAGGAAGGAAAGATCACGGCATTTCTCCCCCACTCTTTTTATGCCAATAGCAGTGGTTGCACTCTCTGCAATTAACAAGCACAGCTCCACCAGTTGGACCCTCCTCCAACTCTCACTGTAATCCAACAAATCTATTTCTTCTCCTTCTCCCCCAGCTGTAGGGTGGTAACAGCTCCCTACTGTCGCTATCCTCTGGGTACCTTCCCAATCATGGTTTGCTTTAACCCTATCCATTTATCTGCAAGTAGTACTTTCATTGAAGTCTTTTCCTTTGAGCCGTCTGAAATAAATTCTGTTTTCTGTCAGAATCCTGATACAATCTCAAAAGCTATGGGGGGCATTCAGGAGTTTTAAGAGGGCCATCATATGATCAAATACTTTAGAAGTACTTTTTTTTTTTTGAGTTGGAGGCTTACTCTTACCCAAGCTGGAGTGAAGTGGCACACTCACGGCCACTGCAGCCTTGACCTGCTCAGCTCAGGCGATCCTTCTACCTCAGCCTTTCAAGTAGCTGGAACTACAGGTGCACACCACACAACTGGCTAATTTTTTTGTTTATTGTAGAGACGAGATCAAGCCTAGTTGCCCAGCTGGACTCGTACCCCTGGACTCAGGCAACCCTCTTGTCTCTGCCTCCCAAAGTGCTGGGATAATAGGCATGAGTCACTACACCTGCCTTAGAAGTACTTTAGAAAGTTCATCATGCCCATAGTGTGGAGAAGAGATTAGAGGAAGACAAAACTGAAGAAGTCTATAACTGCTTAGGAGGTTATTTCAGTAGTACAGCTAAGAGATTATAGGGACAACGGAAATGTAAAAAGTAGATCGATTCAAGAGATATTAGGAAGCAAAATTAATGTGACTTGGCAATTGATTAGACACATAAAAATAAAACATAGCAATCAGAATCAGTGACCAACATAAAAAACAGAAAAGAGGAAATCACAGGAGAAAAAAAGATCTGGCAGTCAATGCATATCTCCAACACTACTTACAGAACAAGGCCCTCAAATGTTAGCCAATCTATTCCCTATGGCAGCTCCCTGAGAATTGGAGAGATGGATGCATCAACAATCTTTGACCAGGAATCTCTAAATCACGCAACTGATCCCCAATTCTGAACGTCATGCCCATAGTGTGCCCAGGATTGCAAAGCAATCTTGTAAGCATCAATAAATTTCTCACATAGCTCTAACATGTCCCTGTTATTCCCTCTCCCTAAAGGATACTTTCTGCTCCATTCTGCTTTGTCGGGCTAGCTCTAATTTGTTCTTCACGACTCAGCTTCAAAGTTACTCTCTCCATGAGGCCTTCTCCAACCCCTGTAGTTATCTGTCTTAATTTCGTGGAGAAACATGAAGTCAAGAACCCAGCATCTCCCCCACTGCCTCAATGCCTGCCCCACAACTTGTCTTTGTCTGACTCATTTTTATATCTTTCCAGAATGCCTAGAATGATGGCTTGCACACAATAGGGGATCAATAAATATGTGTTAAATATAAAAATGACAAAACATAGCGAGTGTGTTCTTTCCTCCTATACTTCAAGGGAACATATAGTGAATAACCATGATATCAGAGCCAAACAAATCCAAAAGAACCTCCCAGAAAACCCACATGTGCAGATGTGTTGAGAGTAAGTCCATATGGGATTTTTAAAAACAACACAAGTGCTGTAGGACTTTATTGTGCATTGGATCTGCCAATACCAATGCTGAAGAAGCCAACCCTGAAGCCAAATACCAGTATTTGTTTCCCAAACACTGATTAAAACAAATATTTTTCAGTTGCCATAACTTTTGGAACTATTTTTGACATGTACACTAAATGTAGCAAATAATATGGAAACTCTGGCTCCCTTCAGTTGCTGTTTGACATTGAGGATTCTAACCTCACCAGTGAGGTCAGAAAACACCAGCTTCACAACCACAAAAGATAACTTTCTTTGGTCCCAGGCTGCCAACTGCAATACTATCTTGGTACTATCTTTGTGATGTTTTGTCATTTCTACTGGCCGCATGTGCTTTAAAGTTGAATACAGCATCTATGTAGCCTTTAAGTTTGGAAACTAGTTATTATAAGACTAACGCAAGTACTGATACTATCTTTCTAATAACTTGTATAACACATATTATTTTAATTTTTTTACTGTAGAAATGTAAAAATATATACGAGATTAGAGAGGAAAGTTAAAGGATATGAAATACCTTTCATCCAGCCTTAATAATTATCAATTGTGAAAAAGGAACTCAGACACAAAAGCATTAAGAAAAGAATTTTTACTTTCACTCTTTTGTAAGGGACACCATAGTTCCGAACTAAGCTTTCCAAGCAAGGAATACTGGTATTTAGAGAAAAACACAAGACGTTCCCAAGAGTACAGTTTGCTTCTCACATGAGTATCCTATCTGCAAAAGCTGTCACCTATCTGTAGGCACTAATATTGCAAAAATCAGGAATTAAGTTGTTTGTATTAAGTTAGCAGCTTACAAAAAGAGTGTGGGTCTTCATTTAGACACTAGTATTAGATAGAGTGTTTCTGCCCTTTTTAATTTTATTAAGAATAACAAATGTTTGAGGGACTTTTGGGGGTGCTAAGTCAAGATGGCAGCAAGGCAAGGTATCATTCTCGCTTTCTCAGGCCTTCCTTCTGGACAGTTCCTGCCCCTGTAGATTTGACCACATAGGTTAGTTCAGAAATTTTCTGGTTCATATCATTAATTTGGTGGTTTGGTGGGTGTTTTTCCTTTGACCAGTTTAATTTCTAGGGGCACCACAAAAAATGTAGATTAATACTACAAGATTTCTTTATTGTTTGGTTTTTAAAATTAAAGCTTTATGATACTAAGGCTTGGAGAATTACTTCTGTCTAGAGGCTTCATAGAGCCCCTAGCTAGGCTTTGATCACATCCATGTTATAGATGCCTTTGAACTGCTGTTATCAATCAGCTTGTTCTTTCTGAGTCTAGAGGGGAAAAGGCATCCAGTTTGCCTCCACCATACTTTTCATCAGAAACTACATAACTGGACTGTCCTCCTTCGCTGAGATCCCCAAGTCTGTCAATGAATCTCCTCTGTCAGGAAGCGGCATTCTCTGCTAACTGGAAGGCTGAGATTTCACTAGCAAGAGAGCAGAGAGCAGGTACAAGGCAAGCTTGCCAGGAGGATTGTGTGAACATCGTTTTCACATACGAAGTACAATCCCTCTTTCCTAATAGTGAGCTTACCATATCTAATTGAGTCTTGTTTTTAAATGTGAACTTTCTGGAATGGTCACGATGACAAATTTTCTTTTTTCAAGTATATCCAAAAGGAAAGAAGGCAGATGTGTATTGAACCTATGAAAATAATGACATGGTCATGAAAAGTAAAGGGAAGCAATAAATGATACTTTAATAATAACCATTGTTACATGAAGTTTTATAGACAAGTCGATCAATGTGTCACTTTTCTCCTTAAAATCATTTTTCTTAGATTTTCCTCTCAATTTATTAACTTACAATCTATATCCTAGAATATCATATAGATTTTTTTCCTGAATTCTGAGAGATGGGTTTGTAATAAGATGCCATTTAAGGAATGTTTTATTCTACTTTGTACAGGGTTCATTTCCTAAATTGAGAATTAGTGATAGATTAGGAAGAAAGAAAAGGAATGTTCTAATTTGCCAAGTAGAACATAGAAGATTAGCCCCAAGTACATTTTTCATCTTAATTTCCTTCAGTCCTACATCATTGATTCTTGTTTTCTAGTTCTGGTTTAATTAACCATCTACTATCACAAAGTCACCTGCTTCTGGACTACATAAAAAGTCCCCAATCAGCCGGGTGTGGTAGCGCATGCCTGTAATTCCGGCTACTCGGAAGGCTGAGACAGAAGGATCGCCGGAGCCCAGCAGATCGAGGCTGCGGTGGCCGGCAGCGGCCACTGCACTCCAGTCTGGGCGACCGAGTGAGACTCCAACTCAAAAAAAAAAAAAAAAAGGTCCTAGAAGTTCTCAGTCACATAGTCTGGCCATGTGCTTCTGGTGATGCTATCAGCTTATATTTGAAAGGCTACATCCATGCATCTACTGCTTTTAGCATCAATAGTTAAGCCATTACTGAGGTTATGATTCTTTTGATATTTCTTCCAGAAGACTCCATACTGATCTATTGCTTAATAGGGGTGCTAAGGCAATTTGAAAAGAAAAAGAAGATTTCTGGCAAGATGGCCATGGAACAGGTCAGACTATGCGAGTCTCTGCAAAAGCAAGTGTCCATAAAGACTCTCTGTGACCAGACAGAGACCTGCATCACCCTGCCCAGTTCCACCCAGCCTCCAATCTGGGACCTAGATGTTATCGCTTCATCAAACTGAGAGAGACAGGCGCCCCTCCCCCACACTGCAACAGGCACAGACATGTCAGATCTGAGTGGGAGACTTGACAACAGTAGCAGCAAGCTGAGTGAGCCCAGATCTGATCCACCGTCCTCCTACAGTAGTCCGTGGGCATCTGACCCACGCTGAGAGTAACCCTGCACTGAGAGCAGAGGGGAGGGACTGGAGACCAGAGTTGAAAGGAAGTTGGAGTTACAGGAATGACCTCAGAGCAAGTTTTGGGTTGTTTTGTTTTGCTTGTTTGTTTGCTTGGTTTTTGTTTGGTTTTTTTAATTCGTTTTTTGTTTTAGCATTTTTTCCTTCTCTCTTTTTCTCTGTTTTTGATTATGTTTTTGTACTTACTTTGTTTCTGTTATTTTAATGCTTTTTTTCAGACTTCCTGTTTGTGTAAGGATATTTTTGAGGGACAGTACATCCATGGGGGGGATTTTGTCAGTCTGTGTGTTGTATGGTTGTCTGTATGTTTTTGTTTTTATCTTTATCTTTGTTTGTGTCTCTTTTCACTTGTTAATGAGTATGCCTGTTTATTTTCCCTCTTCTTCTCTCTATTCAGCTTCCTCTGATCCTCTTCCTTCCTTTTTCCATTCTTTTCCTTTTTCCTACCTCCTTTTGCTTTCAGGAGGCAAACCTATACCCCCACTGCATGGACAGATGGTAAGGAGGTGGGAAGTGGGTTCCAGGGGGCACACACCTATCAGTGGATACTGGGCGGGGGCACACCTCATCAACAAGGGTACCTGCTTAATGAACATCTGTATAACTAACCCTGAATTGTACTCCACATCTTTAAAACAAAAAATTTTAAAAAGAAAAAGAAGAACTGCCTATTGATGACAAGATTGAATGGCTTAGGTTAATTTACCATAATAACTAACAATATCTACGAGAAAAGTGAGACATAATGCACAAGTATTTTATAAGGATTTCATCAACAACTGCTCTGAAAGTACTAACATTATACAAACAATGAGGGCATTGACAGATCTCGGAATTTTTTTTTTTTTTTTGAGTCAGAGTCTCACTCTGTTGTCTAGGTTGGAGTGCAGTGGCACACTCACAGTCACCCCTGTGTCAACCTGCTGGGCTCTGGCGATCCTTCCACCTCAGCCTTTCAAATAGCCAGAACTACAGGCATGCACTACTATGCCTGGCAAATTTTTGACATATTGTAGAGACAAGGTTTCACCAAGTTTCTTAGGCTGGTCTGAAATCCCTGGGCTCAGGCAATCCTCTCAACTCAGCCTCCCAAAGTGCTGGGAATATAGGCTTGAGACACTGCGCCTGGCCTTGGAACATCTAACTTTATCCCCCTGTGTGTACTTCGTTATAACCAATTGACCCAGGTATTTTTAAACCAATAGAAAATTTTGAATAAACCTGTGACAGTTACTATGCCAGTCTTTGCCCATGACTTCGTATATGTTCTGTCCATCCTGAAAGACTACACTTGCTGAAACATGTTCATTTTAACAGTAATAGCATCTTACTTATATACAGTTGACCTAGGGAGGTTGGTCTGCCAGCTCTTCCCAAACTGTGGGCTTGGCAAATGCTCTCAAATACAGAGAATACCAAGTGTGCCTAATGATTTCCAGCATTCCTCCTTTTACAAAACGAGAAAACAAATCTTTGGTGTTGTCTAAAACAGAAATCTTAACAATAGTTTGGTTGTAAAAGACATCTTAGCAATTTTATTATTCATAATATAGGGCCTGAATGTGGAAAAGCCAAGATAGAAAATTGTCAAAGGAGACAAGATGTAAGTCAAAAGTACCCAAGCAGAGGAAATGGTTACAGTCTTGGTTATAGTGAAAATACACACTAGGGGATAACAATATCAGAAACTGTAGCCTTTTCAGAAGTAGATTTTTGTTTAAAAATTATTTAAGCCAGGCTCGGTGGCTCAGCCTGTAATTCTGTGCCTTTGGGAGGCTGAGGTGAGTGGATTGCCTGAGCCCGCGGGTTCAAGACCCGCCTGGGCAACTTGGTGAGACCTCATCTCTACAATAAATCCAAAAAAAAAAAAAAATTATTTAAGTGCATAACAGCAAAAAATACACAAAATGTCATCAGGTTTCAAATAAGTAAATTTTATTGACACCTGTTATCTCTGCTGCCTGGGCACAGAATAACTTTTTGCTGTTTCTTGTTATGAGAAGATTGCATATTCAAAGCTCAGTGTTTTTCTGAAATGCTTAACTGCCCCGTCTTCATCACTTAAAGTTCCCTTTGTTAAAAAATTTAATATTCCACTTTTAGACATACAACAATAAACATATGCTTGAATGGCAAACATGAAGTCTTACATTTTAATTTTAAAATATGTTAATCTTACCAAGATATGAGGAGGTCCCCAAAGAAAAACAGAATTTATTAATTAAAATTTGTATATTTATTCTTACATGTTTGAATTCAGTCACCTTCTAGGTATTCTCTGTTTGATGCAGTACACCTATCAAGATGCTTTTTCCACTGCTCAAAACAGTTTTGGAACTCGTCAATTTTGATGGCTTTCGGTGCTTTTGAAATTTTCTGCTTCTTTTCTTCCACATCAGTAAAACATTTCCCTTTGAGAACTTTTTTCACTGAAAAAAAAATTCACTGAATCTGAACACAGACTCTCATAACAACGCTAGCTGGTATACTGATGTGATCAGTTCCTAGAACACTTACTTAGTAGAGGAAACCTGTACTACGAGGGGCCCACTTTCCAAAAAAAAATCCTGGTTTTTTGGGGTCCCCTTCATATAATGTCTATCCACAATAAATTTACCATCTTAGTTAAACTATAATGTTTCTCTTGAAAAATAGACAAAACACATCCATTATCTTGTATACACAGCTGTATCTCTTAGCAATAACCATATAGCCTCAACTACTATGCATATTAGTTCCAACATTCAAGCAAAGTAATCAATATCAGTTCCCTCAAAGGGTCAAAGAAAATGGGGAGTGAGCAACTGAGAACTCTCTGTTACACACAAATACCTTAGCAGAAAAGTAAGGCTCAGTGAAGGCCACTTGGACCCCAGGAGCTATATTACACAGCCATTTTACATTTTTTAAAGTGGTAAACATGAACATGTGAACTAGCATACAACCCAAATAATTTGCTTTCTTTTTTTTTGAGTTGAAGTCTCACTCTGCCGCCCAGACCGGAGTGCAGTGGCCACTCCCGGCCACCGCAGCCTCGCCTGCTGGGATCCGGCGATCCTTCCGCCTCAGCCTTCTGAAATAATTTGCTTTCTTACAACACATGGCCAGTCTTGTTCCATTTAAAACCCTACCTACTACCAACTCACTCCAAGGTTATTGTGAAGCAAATGCCAGACATTATCTCATTTCATCTGTAAATATTTCAAGACTCTTTTTTTCAAAATGACCATAATGCAAAAATGGACAATAAGTCCTTAACATCATCAAATATTCAATTAGTTCACATTTCTCTGCTTCTCATGAATATTTTCAGCTTCTTTATTTGAATTAGGACCCAAATAAGGCACAGTACATTGCCACTGAGCAACATGTCTTTTAAGTCTACTTTAATCTATAGGTTTCTCTTCCATTCCTTTTTTTCTCTTGCAATCCTTTTGTTCAAGATACCAGCTTCATTGGCCTGTAGAGTTTACCATAACCTGGGTTTGCAATGGTGTCATTTAGCATGGTTCTTTATCTCTTATGTTTCCCATAAATTGTTACTTGAACCTAAAGGCTTAATCAGATTTAATCTTTTTTGTTTGTTTTGCAAGATGTGCAGCAAATAATTTAATAATGCGCAAAAAGAGGTCTGGCCTTTACCCTCAATTTTGAAAGTTAATTTATAACCCTTGGAATTTCATCCTTGAGAGGAGTGATTTTGTTTGCATGGGGACCTTGGGTCAAGCTGGATGCCATAACAATGTGATATAGGTGGACACTTTCGGTCACATATAATTAGCTCAGCTTTCAGAGGGGCTGGAGACTGAGAAGTCATGTGGGCAGCCAACCAAATAAATCTCTGGACAGGAAGACTCAGGTGAGTTTCCCTGCTTGGCAATAATCTGTGCATATTGTCACATACCAATAGTGGGAAAGTAATGGTGACCAAAGTTCCACGGGGAGAGGACAGATAGAACATCTATACTTGGAACTTTTCTAAACTCTGCCGTACATGCTCTTTTCCTTGACTACTTCTAATCTGTATCCTTTAGCTGTATGTGTGACCACTGCCATAACAACTTTTGGTGAGTTCTACAAGTCCTTCTAGCAAATTATCAAAACAAAAGCATAGTATTGGGAATCCCCAAACTTGCAACTGATGCCAGAAGTGAAGGCAGTCTTGTGAACTTCCCCCTAAACTTCCCACAAGACCACTAACTACACTGTGGTGATGCCTATCAGGAGGTACATGTTATCTGGCCAGTTCTTTTTCTGCTGTTATCAGCCACTTGTGATCACTGCTTCAGATCATTAACTCTTCTGGGACTTCAGAATGATGATATTCTATTTCTATCATTTCTTATTTATTTACTTGAGTCTTTCCCTTCATCAATTGTCGGGTTAGCTGATATAGGCAATAAAGGAAATACAAGAAAAAATCCTTAATTGTTTTCTTTCATTTATCAGTTTTCAAAATTAAGAGGTAACTCTTTGCATTCTCCAAAGTGATCAATGACTTTTTTTATCTTGATGCCATGAATTTAAGCACCAATCCATTGCGTTATTATCATTACTGATGTTAATCTTTGACCACCTTTGGCCAGTAAGTGCTTATCTAAATTGACTCCTGAATCCTTTTGACATGACCCTAAGTGCTCTTTGACAGCCTCCTCGCTTTCCCGTACCACAAGATGCTTCAGGCTTATTCGGCATATTTCCTGTTTCAGATCTGAACTCAACCATTTCTCAAAGAAGCTCTCTTTCAAGTTGAGTTCTTCCAGAAAATAGACTTTGAGTTGAATATTTACATGCAAAAAGTTGATTGAGGATGTCCCTTAAAATTAACACCTGTAGGGAAGGGTCAAAAATAGGACTGGGCAGAGAAAGTTGAGCCACAGTGCAGACCAATTCCACAAACAGGGCTGGAGATGGTCTAACCCTCTAAGAAAGAGAGCCTGAACTTTATCATCTACATTAACCAGTCATTGGATGTGGGCTGCTCCTGGGGAGAATAGTGTGATCTTGGATAATGTGGCTATCTTCATTTTAGGGCAGTGGGTCTTAATCAAGGCAATTTTGTTCCCCAGGGAACATGTGGCAATCTCTGGAGACATTTTTTGGTTGTCACAACCAAGGGAAGGGTGCTATTGGTACCTAGTGAGTAGAAGCCAGGGATTCTACTAAACATCTTCTAATACACAGGACAACCCCAACAACAAAGAATTACCCTGTCCAAAATGCCAGTAGTGCTGAGGCTGAGAAACCTTGGTTTAGGGCAATGCCCAGAGAGTGACTCAGGTGAGAGCCAACAGTTGCCAATGTTTCCAGCATCTGGGTAAACGAGCCCTGAGTTCTGAAAAGGGAATCTGGGTGGCACACCACAGCAACTACTACCTGTCTTGATTACTTTTAGAGAAAACTAGTACATAGAGACCTCAGTCTGGCTTCTAGGAGTGCCTGCTACTGCCATTTTTGTCTCTGTTTCTAAGCCCTTTTAGGGGACAGAGCTAGGAAACTTTTAAAATACACATAATTCATTCATACCAACAGTCCCAATTCAAAATCAAGACGACAGGTATAATCCATCCTTTTGAGAAGTTTAGAAATGCATTGGTCCTAAGAAGTTTCCTGAAAGCCATCTGGGTAAGACTTTTTTGAATTTCATTAAGTTTGCATATTAGGAGTTATAAAAGTAAAGGAAAACTTTGCAGGAAAATGTCCCAAAATAATCCAGAGTATTAACATTAGAGTAGCCTTAGAGATCACCTAGTGACAAAAACTGATTTTTCAAATGAAGAAAAGGAAGCCTGGAAAAGTTCAGTGAACGCCTCTAAGTTCCATAGCTACTTAGTGCCCTAGGCAGGATCAGGTTCCCTGCCTATTCATATTCTTTTTTCTTTTTTCCCTGCATCACCACTCTGACCCTTCTCTTTAGGATGACTGCTCCCATGTTGCAGAAGAAGAAGACAAAATACAGAGGACCAGAAAGGGAGATGAAACATACTCCCAATTTCATAGTACTTGGTGGAAGTGAGAACTCAGAACACAGAACTGTTTAAAGGAAGCACTGCTTAGCCACTGTCAGTGGAAACACCCATTTAATTGGTTTCCCAACGCATTATTAGATCGGGTTACACTTTCCACATTCTCTCCTTCGCTCTTGCGAATGACGAGGCAGTTACATACTACCACGTAGATTGGTCAAGGTTGGGATCTCAAAAGAAAAGAGTTCAATTAACCAATCCACATAGGAATGGAGTGATTGATTTGGTCTCATTAGAAGTATACACAAAAGCAATCATTTAAACTGGTAACATGATATACGCCTTACTCCTTTTCAAATGATGGCCTTTCTAAGAAATCTTTCTTTCTTTCTTTCTTCCTTCCTTCCTTCCTTCCTTCCTTTCTTTCTTTCTTTCTTTCTTTCTTCTTTCGAGTTGAAGTCTCACTCTGTCATTCAGGTTGGAGTGCGGGCATGCTGCTCACGGCCACAGCAGCCTCAACCTGCTGGGCTCAGGCGATCCTTCCGTCTCAGCCTTCCAAGTAATTGGAACTACAGGTGTGTGCTACCATGCCCAGCTTATATTTTTATTTATTGTAGACATGAGGTCTCACCAAGTTGCTCAGGCTGGTCTCTAACCCCTGAGCTTAGGCAAGTCTCTCATCTCAACCTCCCAAAGTGCTGGGATTACAAGCTTGAGCCACCGTGCCCGGCGCCAGGAACTTTCTTCTTTCAATCCCTCCCTAGGCAAACTAATCTGAACTCTTCTTGTCTTAGTTAGTTGTTTATTATTTCTTCCAGGGTGTCTTAAACTTTTCCACTGAAGTACTGAGAGGGAAGAATGCAAACTACGCACACGCGCGCACACACACACACACACACACACACACACACACACACACACACACATACACACACACACACACCAGCATGCACACATGTGTGCACACATAGCCTTGGGGAAGTGACCCAAAGCAAAATTCTTGGGAAATTCAAAATTTTTCCAAAGTCCTGTGTTTATCTTAAAAACTCATTTTAGTCTCACCACCTACTGTTTTTCTTAAAGAAACAGAAGCTTAAAGGGAAAATTGACATTCCAAAAGATGCAGTATGTTTAACAAGAGCTTGAGAAATCATCCCTCCTCCCTACTCATGACATACTCTTCATATCCCCATTTGAGAAACTATACTTGAAAAACCAGTTATATAATAAATTTCTATTGCCCTGAGGTCGAATCCAAACTCTTAAAAGTGGTTTGCCATTTTTTTTTAACTTGCCTTTTATCTATTAACTCAAACAATACTTGCAGAACTACTATTTTCTTGCTTTTATTTAGCAAAATCACTAGTAAAGCTGTTATAATCAATATTTTCATGTAATTTGAGTTTTATCAATATTGATGATACAAAATTAAAAGTATATTCAAGCTATATAAAATTATATTTCAATCAAAAATATAATATAAAGCAAATGTGAAATTGTTTTTCATATATTATCAAAAAAGTTATGTCTCAGCTAAGTGTTGTGGCCCATGCCTGTAAACCCAGCACTTTGGGAGGCCAAGGCAAGAAGGTCATTGAACACAGAAGTTTGAGACCATCCTAGGCAACATAATGAGAACTCGTGTCTACAAAAAATCAAAAATTAGCTGGGTGCAGTGGTATACACCTGTAGTCCCAGCAACTCAGGAGGCTGAGGTGGAAGGATCGCCTGAGCCCAGGAGATTGAGGCTGCAGTGAGCCAGGATCAGAGCCAGGCACTCCAGCCTGGGTAACATGGTGAGACATCAACTCATAAACCAAAAAAGTTATGTCTCTTCTAAAATATTCAAAAGCGTCCATTAAAATTAAAATGCAAAATATAAATTAAAATTAAGAATTATCATTTGGGAATGGCACAGTTCACAAACCTTTATAGCATTCAAATGTAACCGCTTGCTGTTTTGAGAACATAAGGCAAGAGATGTGGGAAAAAATGTGGTTTTTTTCAGTTTTTTTTTAGTTGAAATCTCACACTCACAGCACACTCACAGGCACCACAGTCTCAACCTGCTGGACTTGGGTGATCCTTCTGTCTCAGCCGCTGAAGTGGCTGGAACTACAGTCACGTGCCACCACACTCAGCTAATTTTTTGATTTATTTGGAGAAAAGATCTTGCCAAGTTGCTCAGGCTGGTCTCAAACCCGTGGGCTCAGGCAATCCTCTCACTTTGGCCACCCAAAGTACCAGGATTATTGGTGTGAGTCACTGCGCCGTCAGAAAAAATGTTTTCCTGGGGCCTAACCAGTGTTAGTTGTAAGAGTAGACATTGAGGCTTATGGCCATGCTATGTCAGTGCTGAATGCCCAAGTGAGAGAGGGACCCAGGTGCTCTTTGTTTTCTGGTTTTGTTTTTGTTTTGTTTTGAGTTGGAGTCTCACTCTGCCACCCAGGCTGGAGTGCAGTGGCACGCTCCCAGCCACCACTGCCATGACTTGCTGGGCTCAGGCGATCCTTGCACTTCAGCCCTCCAAGTAGCCAGAACTACAGGCGCACGCCAGCACGCCAAGCTAATTTTTTTTTAAATTATTGTAGAGACAAGGTCTCACCATGTTGCCCAGGTTGGTCTCAGACCTGCAGGCTCAGGTAATCCTCTCCCTCGGCCTCCCAAAGTGCTGGTATTATAGGCTTGAGCCACTGCACCCGGCCCAAGATGTTGTGGTGGGGGCGGGTGTGTTTTGTGATATGTGGGGCCCTCTGCAGCTGGAGTAGCCCTTGTCCCAGTCTGAGGACAGTCAGAAGCCTTTAGAATATGAATGCATATTGGAGTAGAAAGAGTAGACATGAAGAGTGATAAGTGTGGAAGTCACACCCCCTACCCCTCCAGAGAGTACACAGAATGATAAGAAGACCTAGCATCAAAGAGTTTATAAGACATGACCAACACACCCAGGGAAGTTAGTATATAAAGCAGATATGATCATTACTACTTTACAAATAAGGAAACTGAGGCACAAAGTAACTTAAGGTGACTCTCTTATGGTTACCCAGCTATAACTCGGTACCCAGCCAAGAGAAAAATCCAAGACTCCTCACCCACAGAGCCTTGCTGCCTCGTGATTAGCTTCTTGGTGCTTAGAGTTGCTTCTAGTTTCTTCCAGAGTTTTGTGGCCAGTTAGTGATTGAGTTGAAAAGAATAAAAGAACTATATAGTTTAGCCCTCTTCAGTGTTTCGGGATTTGGAGGTTCAGGGGTGAAGGAAAAGGGAAGTCATTTTGATAGATGTTTTCTGAACCTGATCATTGAACTTCAACATCTTGGAATCAACATATCCTGAAATGTTTCTGGTCAAATAGTGATTATGGGCACAACAATAAAATTACTGTATTTAGTCTTTGGGTCCGTGGTCAGCATCTTCTTTTATCCTTTAGATTTGGATTTCCCTGGGCTACTGAATGGGGATGTTTTCTGTTCTTATGTGGCAATTTGAGAGGGGTAGCTAAGTAGCATAATTGTTATTTACCATGTGGTATGCTCCATTTGGGCGTTGGGGGCTGAACCTGACAGAAAATTAAATGTGATTTCTGCCCTCAAAGGTCCTCATTTCACTCTGATGAATAGATTTGACATGTAAACACAGGAAGGAGAGGAGAACACCACCTTCGAGGGAAATGGGATAGAGATATAAGACCGACGTCTGTGAGAATGCCTAATAAATTTAGTCAGATGATGAGTTGAAGAAAATTAACATTTCTTTTTTCTTTTCAGTAACTCAAAAGCTACAGACGCTGCCTCTAAAGCTGATCTCCATGCCCCCAATCTTATTCCCCCAAAGTTCTGGTACAAGTTCAGTTATATGGCATCTGCCCACAAGTCAGATTCTTGGTGACATTTTATCGTCTTCACACACAAAAATACATACTCCTCTCTCTTTCCCACTGCCAACTCACCTCTCCAAAAAAACTCAGGGCACTAGAAATAAGCTTCTTTAATCATAGGGATGGATGGATGCCTATTTAGAAAGACATTTATGACAAAATGTGGCTGACCGGTAGAGGGGCATGGGGCTTACATCTGTTGTCCTTCAAAGAAACCAGAAACAAGGGTGTTTGGGCAAGGTCATAAAGCAGAATATATTAGGTGTACAGCAAATTTACAACCGCTAAAAAAGTTTGTGAACATTCTCTTTATATCTTTACATTCTTGTGTGGGCACATCAAAGAGGAACATTGTGCAGACTCAAGGAATGAATCACTCTTGATCCAACAATACATGACATTTCTTACTTGAGCTCTCTTATATTCAGATTCTTATTACTCAGTGATATATGTGTGATTTCATTTTAGCACAGCTTTTCCATTATGACACACATGTGCAAATTCCTCATGTAGCTATGGCATACTTTGTATGGCAAAATATTTAAATAAGAGGTAAACTATTAATTTCACATATCTAGAGATCGTTATCCACAGCAACAACTGCTCTTAGTGGCTACATTAGTGGATAAAATGATCTTAATGACCAGGAGCCTAACCCAATTGTTAAGAGTCAGGCCCTAGAGTCAAACAGATGAGACTTCAAATTCTGGATTCTATCATATGCTAGCTTCATGGACTTGAACAAGTTATGTTAACTCACTTGGCTTTGGTTCATCTGTAAAAGGGGATTATAGTAGTCACTGAAAAAAGGATTATTGTGTGGTTTAATGATAACTAATAGTAAAAACAAATATCAACACTCTCAACCATGTTTTATTTTTCTGCTCAAGTGCACAGAATTGGATTATCTTTTATTTGTGACATGCTGTCATTTATCAGTCTAAGTATAGCCCTCTTTTGTTTTTATTTATATACATTTATGTATTTATTTATGCATTCGCTTATTATTAGTAATATAAATACTTTGAGCCAACCACCTAATATGAGTTAGAACACTAACAATCATATACCCACCTATGAGCTTCCCCCAATCCATTTCTCTACCCTCCCTTCCTTGATTCTCACATTTAAGGATCACATATTTGAAATTCAGAAGATCTTAATTTAACAAAATCAAATTTATTAATACTTTCTCTTACAGTTAAAGGCCTTTTTGTGTCTTTAATAAATTATTCCCTATTCCAAAGTCAGAGAGATATATACCTGTATTTTCTAATAAAATTTATAAAATTTTAACATTTAAGTCCTTAATTTATTTGGAGCTTATTTTTATATATGGCATGAGGTAGGGATCAATATTTTTTTCTTATAGTTAAGCATTTTGATAAGTTCATGTGTTGAATAGTACAATCTTTCCCCACTGATCTGCCATGCCATTTCTATCATATATCAAGATTCTATATATAATGGGTCTGTTTTTGAGCTTTCTATTTGCCTCAAGTTTTATTTACTTATTTCTGAACAAATACCAGACTATTTTCATACACTACAGTTTCAAAATAAATCGTTATCAGCAAAACAAAACCAGATCAATAAACATTGTTTGTTATGCCTGTTTTGTATTTGTCAAATTTGTTAATCATGTGATGTAACATATTTGATTCTGGTGGTATCTATAATCCAGGTTGTTCTCTTCTTTTGGAGTATTTGTACTCCAGAGATGTCTCATTACTTTGGTCTGAGAGTATATATTTCTCTGATGGTATCAGTTTTTCTGTCTGAACATTTGTAATGGAAAAAAACCAAAGGCTATATCCCAGGCTGTGTCAATATCCAGTGAGTTCAAGGAGAGGGGAAGGAACAAGCACTAGGGTAGAGAGCCCCAACACCAGACTATTGTAATTAATTGCTTAAGCTGGATATTATGCCACCAAGCAACTATTCGGGTCAGGGCCCTATCTTTAAACTCACCACCACCCTCCATCCTTCAAAGAGAAGCAGCCTGAAGAGAAGGCCCTTCTAGGCTATAATTCACCAGCCTTGGGGATGGAGAGAATGGAATGGTGGGAGAGTAAATACCCAAGCTCAACCAATCCCCACCAGCTTTTTACGTGTTCTTCTGGTCTGTCCTGATCCTTGTGGACACTTATGCCAGTGGTCTGAGCCTTCGCTATTAATTTCCACAGAAGTCTCCTGCCTCAAGCTACAGACTTACATACAGACACACGCATCCATTTATATATATAGCACACACATACACACATACCTGTCCAAATAGTTCCTCCAAGATTGACCTTGAGATAGGCAGTTAATTCCTTATCTTGGGAAAATTCTGGATTTTACATAGATTTATACTAGACAAAATTGTAAAACAAGTATCCCCTGGGGCCTTAGCTGTACAAGGACAGCCCAAGATACAAAATTTCCTTTACAAGGCTAACCTATCTGAGCCTCCCATCCCCATCACCCCCCAAAGGTCGCTGTTCTGTTTTTGCCTTCTTTGCATTCCATTAATTGAAGTTGATCTCTTCCCTATGCAAATACCTAACTAACCCAATTGCTATGGTCTGAATGCATGTGTCCCTTCCAAATTCATATATTGAAGCCTAACTCCCAAGGTAATAGTAGCAAGAGGGGAAGGCTTTGGGAGGTAGCTAGATTGTGAGGGCAGAGCCCTTATGAATGGGATTAGTGTTCTTACGAAGAGGCTGGCGAGAGGGCCCTCACTCCTATCCACCATGTGAGTAAGCAGTAAGAGGTGCCATCTTTGAAGTGGAGAGTGAACCCTCACCAGATGCCGAATCCACTGACTCAACCTTGGACTTACCTGCCTCCACAATTGTGAGAAACAAATTTCTATTATTTATAAATTACTCAGTCTGAAGCCAGGTGCAGTAGCTCAAGTCTGTAATCCCAGTACTGTGGGAGGCCAAGGCGAGAGGATTGCCTGAGTCCAGGGATTCGAGACCAGCCTGGGCAACTTGGTGAGATCTCGTCTCTACAATAAATCAAAAAATTAGCTAGGCATAGTAGAGTGTGCCTGTAGTTCCAGCTATCTGGAAGGCTGAGGTAGAAGGATTGCTTGAGCCTAGCAAGTCGAGGCTGCGGTGGCTGTGAGCATGCCACTGTACTCCAGCCTGGGTGACAGAGTGAAACTCCAACTCAAAAAAAAAAAGATTCAGTCTGATGTATTTTGTTATAGCAGCTGGTACAAACTACAACACCAATCATGAAGTTAATGGGAAAATATTAGATA
Organism: Cephalopachus bancanus; assembly: GCA_027257055.1. NCBI lineage: Eukaryota > Metazoa > Chordata > Mammalia > Primates > Tarsiidae > Cephalopachus > Cephalopachus bancanus. The sequence goes on from JAPVLO010000002.1 coordinate 17,018,281, forward strand.
GCAGAAGGAGGTTTAGAGACTCTCTCTCTCCAGGTAACCAAAGTACATTTTAATCATGGCTTGTGGGGTTTTTTAAATTATCTTTAAAAAAAAAATCCCCTCTATACAGGAGATAATAATGGTTTTCGGAAGGCTATCACATCTGCTTTGTTTAATCCAAAGTAATCAGGTGATATAGAAGGGAAGAAACAGTCTGCTAGAGGAGACATTTTCTTTCAGACAAACATAATCTTTCAGCATTCAAACCTCACTGTGTAGAACCACACATCAATAATAATAATTCCTACAAATGCTTACATGGTAACAACAACAATAACCACAGGTCGACTTTTCCCATTTCCAGTGTTGGGGGCACGACATACATCATGACTCAGCACATATTGAGCCTCGCATAATATGGCCCTCCCCACCCTTCGGCCCCATCCCTCTCCTTCCCACACTACCTCGCCGGAACACCTGCAGTTTTTTCTCACCTCGAGGTACTCAGAACCTTTGTTCACTTGTTCTCTCCACATCTCATCCTCTTGCTACCTCTTACTGATTCTTCAGATCTCACCTTAAGTGCCATCTCCTGAAGAAAACTTCTTGACCCACAATCCCCAGACTAGATCAGGACTCCTAGGGAGTTCTTTGCCTTTAGAGCATTCACAGCAATTGTGAAATATGTAAAAGGGAGAAATTGGTGTGATACACTGGGGAGCAGAAAAGAATACATTCGGATTCCGCTTTTGAGCAAATATATATGGAGGACTTGTTAAGTTCCAGGCATTGTGTTCTGTACTAGGAATACAGTGCGGGAAGAGGCAGACCCTCCTCTTCACTTTAATCACTCTTTTTTGAGGATAACCTCTGGATCTCATCACCATCTAGAATAATATCTAGAATAATATCTAATATCTATCTCAAATATTCAAGCATAGAACATGATTCCTTCTCAAGGCCCTTACTCTTATCTAATTCATGCTCCAGATTTTTAAAAAATTTGAAACAAGGTCTTGCTCTGTCACCAGGTTGGGGTGCACTGGCATGATCATAGCTCACTGCAGCTTCGAACTTCTGGGCCCGAGCAATCCTCCCACCTCAGTCTTCCAAGTAGCTAGGACCACATGCCCATCTCACTCCAGACAATTGAGTCCACCTCCCCTTTCCCACCTCCTCCAGTCTCATCTAAAGCCTCCTATTCCTCCACTCTCATACTCCCTGCAAATAATCTGCTTCCTACTTCACAGAGGAAATAGACGCCAAGGGTGAAGTTCCTGCACTGTGAACTACCCACATACCAGCAGGCAAAGCTGCCCTTGTTCCTTCTCCCATCCACCTCCAGGTAAAGGAGGCATCTCACCTCCTGACTAAAGAGTGCCTTGTGTTGTAGATTCCCTTCACCCCATAGGTTATGTCTAATCACCTTTATTTCAACCTTTCCCTCTTCTGGCTCTTTCCAAAAATGCTCAACTCTCTATCAATTAAAACACACTCACACACACCACTACCACCATCATCTCTACCACCACCACCAACAAACTTCTCTCTTGGCTCTACATCCCCTTCTATCTTCACTCCTTCACAGACACATTTCTTGAAAGAACAATCTACACTCCTTGTTCCCCCTCACTTCCCACTCATTTGGCTTCCGCCCCCCCGCACTCGGAAACCCTCTGCAAAGATCAATTATCTCTTTGTGACTAGATCCAATGAATTCCTTTCAATCTTCATTTTGCTTGACATCTTTTCAGTGATTGAAAGTACTCCTTCCCTTTTGAAATTATCATTTAAGCTTTCCACTCCCTCGATTTTAAGGTATTCTCCCCTCTCCATCCATTCTCCTTTTATTTCTCTGGCCTCTTCTCCTTGGGGGGGAGGGGATGCTTCTCTTTATTTGCCCACTCCAATGAGCACTAACCAAATACTGTAGGATGCTGCCTTCTCCTTCAATCTTTTTTTTTTAATTTTGTTTCTAGAGGGTCTCACTATATTGCCCAGGCTGTGGTGCAGTGTCTATTCACAGGCTTGATCATAGTGCACTGTTGCCTTGCACTCCTAGCTTCAGCAATGGTCCTGCCTCAGCCTCCCAAGTAGCTGGGACTGCAGGTGAATGCCACCGAGCCCAGTTTCTTCCACTCTTGATACTCCCATTAAATGATACAGTCTACATCCTTGACTTCAACTCTTAGGACTACCAGTCTCTAAACTTGCCTCCTAGCTCTCTCCCCAGAGCTCCAGAGTTATGTATCCAGAGCCTGTAAATGGCAGTGCAGAACATGTGACTAGCACAACTCATTTTGCTCCAGTATACAGATATACATTGATTTCTGCAAGTTATTTAACAGTCTTTCATGACATCCTATATATATTAGAGAAACAAAGGCTAGATGTATAAATGAAATAGATTATATGTTCCTTGAGGGCTGGGATCATATTTTGTCCACCTTTGTATGTTCAATGTCCAGCAGAGAGAATGGCACATGGTAAATTCCTAGTAATGGATTGCATCTGTTCACTCCTCCCAACAACCTGGGAGTAATCTTCAGCATTGCCCTCCTTTTAATTCCTCCCATTTAATCACTGCCCCTGTCAGATTTGTCACTTCAGCGGCTTCCTATCCAGTTGCAACTTCAGAATTTCTCTACAGAGGGGTTTGGGAGCAGTGGTCTTTCTGGAAAGGGAAGACAGGGCCTTCTATGACCTGGTCCCTAGGTATCTTCTCATTTTATCTGTGGACACTCTCATCACCAAGTCTAGATATTCACAACTGATAGTAGTTACCTGAGCATATCATGCCTCTTCCTACCTTTGGGACCATTGCTCATGCTGTTTCTTTCTCCTCAAATGCTCATCCAGTCTTTTTCTACCTGGCTCTTATGAGGCTTTTACAACCAACTCTACTCAGCTTTCATCTTTTGGAAGCCTCCCCCAGCTCTCTATGCAAACCTCTTATCTTAGTTCTCACCACATTACATTACAATTATTTATGTGTCTGTCCTCCTCACAATAATTATCTGAGGCAGGTGTTATTATTTAGTGCTATTTAACAGTTAAGAAACAGGTAAAGAGAGGTTAACTTCCCCAAGGTCACCAGCTAGTAAATGGTAGAGTCACAGTTCACACGTAAGCAGCTGGATTTTAGAGCTCCCTCTCCAACCCATACAATTCTCAAGGGCAAGTTCTGTGCTTTGTTTGTATCCCTGGCATCTACCATTGATGCCTACTACATGAATACAACTAATATCAAACCAAACAGTACTTGTTGAATTCTGCTAAAATGGTTAGGAATTTCAAAAATTACTAAGATCCTTACTCTCAAAGAAGTTCATGATTAAGTGAAGTTGGGAAGATTAGTAAAAATACTCCAATAATAGGAATCAACTAAGGGGGAAGTAACTGAGATTTGAGTAGCTAACATATTCAAACATTGATATTAGAATGCCAAGTTCCTCTTTAAAACCTTATCCCAGCAGCATTAATATAGAGTTTTCCTCAAGCACATTTTTATATGAAAAACCAAATCAACTGGGCACAGTGGCACATGTCTGTAATCCTAGCTACTCAGGAGGCTGAGGTGGGAGTAACAGTTGAGATAAAGAGTTTGAGACCAGCCTGGGCAACATGGTGAGACTCTGGTGTCAATAATAATAATAACAAAAAAGAAAAAAACAAATCCAATGAATGTTGGCCAATACATCGTGGAAGTTAAACTGAAAGATGTCTAGTAGCAAGTTCTGGAATTGTGGCCCAGACTTTCCTTATTTATCAATCCACAGTCATGAACCTTCTATGAGCCACACACTTGTACTAGGAGTGATAATACAAAGAATGACTGCAATAAAGATAGAGAGGGCATGTTGGTAGACTCTGTGGATCGCTTAGAAAACTAAAGATTGACCGGGCTTGGTGGCTCAGCCTGTAATCCCAGCACTTTGGGAGGTCGAGGTGAGTGGATTACCTGAGCCCAGGTTCGAGACTTGCCTGGGCAACTTGGCGAGACCTCATCTCCACTATAAATCAAAAATAGCCGGGCGTGGTAGTGCGCGCTTGTAGTTCCAGCTACTTGGAAGGATGAGGCGGAAGGATCGCCGGAGCTCAGCAAGTCGAGGCTGCGGTGGCAGGGAGCGGCAATGTACTCCAGTCTGGGCGACAGAGTGAGACTCCAACTCAAAAAAAAAAAAAAAAGGAAAAGAAAACTAAAGATTAGGTAATACGATGGTGACAGAGTTCAAGACGATTCTATTAACTAGAGCAAGGAGTAAAATGAGCAAGGTGACATTTTAACTATCAGAATTTGCATTTATATATCTTTAAAAAAAATCAGTTGCCTAAGGAAATTATAAGGGTGACCTATTGCAATAATCATTGTTATTTTAAAAGATCCAAGAGATTTAGGGGACCTTAGTCTCAACTGTGGGTGGCAGCTGCTGAAAAGAAAACTAGCCCAACTTTTGGCTGAATTAGTGTAAGTCCAAAATCAGAATCAAAGGAGGGACTCGTCAATGGCCAGTATTTGCACTGTGTAGGGTACACCTGGGCTTCTGTATTCAGTTTTTGGAACAGTATTGTAAGACAGACATTGACAAACTGTTCTATAGATGCACAGGAAAAAAGTGTAGAGGGTTGAAAACATAGTCAACTAGACAGTGAAGCTGAAAATGCTTTGCCTGGAGAACTGAAGAAAGAATATGACAACAAGCGTGTGTGTGTTTGTAATGTCTCTCACCAGAGGAAAAAACTACAATCTGTGCATAGAAGTTAGGAAGAAGCAGATATGAAGCCAGTGTGAAGAAGTGTTTCCAACTGATGCCAACTGTCTCATAGTAGATTGGGTTCCCGCGTGAAGCAGTAAATCAAGGCCTAATGCCACCTGTCAAATGTCTAGAGGGTTATGTATCAGATGGGAAGATGGATTCACATGATACTCTCTAAGATTGCTTTTAAATTTAATATACTAAGAAAAGCTGTCATCTGGGAAGAGACACAAAAATTTAGAAATTATTTTCAAAGGTTAGAGAGAACCACACACCCTTCATTTAGAAGATCCATCACAGCTGAAACCAAACTAGGGCTTATTTACCTAAAAACTTTTCTCTAAGTATTGCTTTAGCTGCAACCCATAAGTTTTGGCATGTTGTGTTTTCATTTTCACTTGACTAAATATGTTTTTTAATTTCCCCCTTTTTTGAGATGGGGGTCTTGCTATGTTGCCCAGGCTGATCTAGAACTCCTGGGCTCAAGCAGTTCTCCTGATTCAGCCTCTTGAGTAGCAGGGATTACAGGCGCACACCACCCCAGTTCTGATTTCCTTTGGTACTTCTTCTTTGGTCTACTGGTTATACAGGAGTTATTTATCCATTGTTATTTAATTTCCACATATTTGTGAATTTTCTAATTTTCCTTCTGTTCCTTATTTCTAGTTTCATCTTATTGTTGCTCAGAAAAGATACTTGGTGAGATTTCAATTTTCTTTTTGTTTTTGAGTTGGCGTCTCACTCTGTCACCCAGACTGGAGTGCAGTGGCCACTCCCGGCCAACGCAGCCTCGACCTGCTGGGCTCCGGCAATCCTTCCGCCTCAGCCTTCCAAGTAGCCGGAATTACAGGCATGTGCTACCACGCCCGGCTGATTTTTTTGATTTATTGTAGAGATGAGGTCTCGCTGCCCAGGCGGGTCTCGAACACACGGGCTCAGGCAATCCACTCACCTCAGCCTCCCAAAGGCGCGGGATTACAGGCTGAGGCACCGAGCCTAGCTTCAATCTTCTTTTAAAAAAGTTTTTTTTAGAGTCAGAGTCTCACTCTGTTGCCCAGGCTAGAATGCAGTAACACAATCATGGCTCACTGCAGCCTCAAACTCCTAGGCTCAGGCAATCCTTCTTACTCAGCCTCCGAAGTACCTGGGACTACGACCATGCACCATTTTGCCCAACTAATTTTTTGATTATTTTTGTAGAGATGAGGTCTCATTATGTTGCCTAGGCTGGTCTCAAACTCCTGGGCTCAAGCAATCCTCTTGCCTAGGCTTCTCCAAGTACTGGGAATACAGGCATGGACCACCACACACAGCCGCCTATCTTCTCAAAATTTTAAAGACTTGTTTTGTGACCCAACATGAGATCTATCCTGGAAAATGTTCCATGTGTGCTTGACAATAATGCATATTCATATGGAACCACAGAAGATCCTGACTAGCCAAAGCAATCTTCAGCAAGAATAAAGCTAAAGACCTTACACTTCCTAATCTCAAGATATATCACAAAGCTATAGTAATTAAAACAGTAAAGTCTTGGCATAAAGACAGACTCATAGACCTACAGAACAAAATAGAGATCCCAGAAATAAACCCACATATATGGTCAACAAATCTTGAACAAGGGTGCCAAGCATACAAAATGAGGAAAGAATAGTCTCTTCAACAAATGGTGATGGGACAACTGGATATACTCATGAAAAAGGTAAAACTAAGCCCTCATACTATACACAAAAATCAACCCCAAATAGATTAAAGGCTTAAATGTAAGACCTGAAATTATAAAACTCCTAGAAAAAAATTCAGGGAAAAATCTTCTTGACATTTATCTTTGTAATGATTTCTTAAGTATGGCACCAAAAACAAAGATAGACAAGTGGAACTACATTGACTGGAAAGCTTCTGTACCACACCCCCACACACACACACACTTACACACACACAGTCAACAGAATGAAAAAGCAATTATGGAATGAGAGAAAAACAATTGCAAACCATATATCTGACAAGAGATTAATATCCAAAATGCAAAAGGAGCTCCTTCAACTCAATTGAAAAAAAATGAGCACAGGACTTGGATATTTCCTCAAAGAACTTATACAATTGACCATCAGGTATATAAAAAGGTGTTTAACACTAGGGAAATCACTAATCACTAGGGAAATGCAAATCAAAACCACAATGATAGCATCTCACACCTGTTTGCAAGGCTATATTATTGAAAGAAAGAAAAAGAAAGAAAGAAAGAGAGAAAGAAAGAAAAGAAAAGATAGATAATGAGTGCTGGCAAAAATGTAGAGAAATCCAAACCCTTGTACATTGTTGGTGGGAATGTAAATCAGTACAGCATTATGGAAATCAGTATGGAGGTTCCTCTAAAAATTAAAAATAGAACTACCATATGATCCATCAATCCCATTTCTGGGTACTTATCCAACAGAATTGAAATCAGGATCTTAAAAAGATATTTGCACCCCCATGTTTACTGCAGCATTATTCACAGTAGCCAAGATACAGAAACAACCTAAATGTTTATCCAGAGATGAGTGAGAAAGAAAAAAATATATAGATAGATATAATAGAATATTATTCAGCCTTAAAAAAGAAGGAAATCCTGCCATAAGCAACAGCATGGATGAACCTTGAAGACATTATGCTAAGTGAAATAAGCCAGTCACAGAAGGACAAATATTGCATGCTCTCACGTATAAGAGATATCTAAAATAGTCAAATGCATAGAACAGAGACTGGAATGATGGTTTTCTGGGGCGGGGGGAAGGGAGAAATAAGAAGTTCAATGGGTATAAAGCTTCAGTAATGCAAGATTAATAAGTCCTAGAGATGTGCTGAACAACACAGTGCCTGTGGTTAACACCACCATGTCATCCACTGAAAAATTTAATAGTGTAGATCTCAAGCTAAGTGTTCTTAACACACACACACACACAGGAGCAAGGGGAAACTTTTGGAGGTGATGAATATGTTTATCACTTGGTAGTGATGGTTTCATGAGTATATGCATATGTCCAAACTCATCAAACTGCACACATTAAATGTGTGCGACTTTTCATATCTCAATTATATTTCAATAAAGCTATTTAACAAATAAAATAAAAGTGCTGAAGAAGGTATTCTGTAAATAACCTCAATCCTCTGGTTTATTTCCATAATAGTACCTTACTTATACAGAGTGACACCCACAAGGTCATTAATGCTTATTTCATAAATAAGCATTTATTCTAAATTCTATTCTATTTATTCTGTTCTTTATAATAATATAAAGCCCTTGGAATTGACACAGGTCAGTGATTTGGATTTTTCTTGTGTACTTTCTGCCTTTGTTAATATAAAAAGCAAAGTATTAATTCTAGCTTTGTAATGCATTTGTTTTATAAGCAAAGTTATCTAATAAAGATTTCACTAGTTTTTTATTTGAACTAAATCTAAATCCAGGCCCAAGCCTACCAGTATATTGACTTTTCTTCAGTCCTAACATGGCAAAGCAGCAAAAATTCAGGTGTTGTTCATGACCAAGGAAACAAATGGTATATATCTTGCTTTTCAAGTTCACAGGCTGTTTCAGCAAAATATGTACAGTCTTGTGAGTCACAAAGTTTTCTTTCCTTGCATTTCAGATGACCTCTTTACCAACCCATTTCATTTTTGTTTATAAATCTGCTTTATTCTATGTTGAGTGTGTTATAGAATTAGTCCTTAGACTTCCACCATCTTTCTTAATCCTTTCTATGTGTACACCCTTTTGCCTTTTAAAGTGTCGTGTTAACATTTTTTAATCAACTCCATGGCAAGTAAAGTAGCGTCAGCTGGGAATGTGGTATTTGAAAGGTCAAGTAGGCTAGGCGCAAAGGCTCACACCTGTAATCCCAGCACTTTGGGAGGCCGAGACAAGAGGATTGCTTGAGCCCAGGAATTTGAGACCAGCCTGGGCAACACAGCAAGACCTCATCTCCACAAAAAAAAGTTTAAAAATAAGCAAGGCATGGTGGCTCATTCCTGGTTCATTCCAGCTACTCAGGAGGCTGAGATAGAAGGATCACTTGAGCTCAGGAGGTTGAGGCTGCAGTAGGCTGTGGTTGTGCCACTTCACTCCAGCCCGGGCAGCAGAACGAGACCCCAACTCATAAGTAAAAAAAAAAAAGGTTAAGCAAATAGCAAGTCTGGTGATTAGGGCACTCTATCTCTATCTGATACTAAAACTAGAGATGAAAAAGATGGGAATTGTATGAAGCTCTTTCTTCTTCTCCCTCTTATCTCTTGTTCGTTTTTCCTGAGGCTGGAGTGTGTGTACATGTATGTGAAGGTGTAGGGAAAGAGAAAGAGGAGAGAAAAGGAGAAAGGGGGAAGAAGAAGAGGAAAGCAGCATTTGGAATATTAACTGCTACAATGCATATAACTGTCATTTAATTGGAAACAAAGTACATAAGAGACATACAGGCTTGAAATAGGAAAGGGAGGAGTAGAACTTTTGGAAGGAGGAAATAGAGTTGAATCACAGAATCCAAGATTGCAGTATTCTAAATTAGTTCACATACATGTATTTCTTCAGGGTTACATTTCCAGCCCACCAGTAATTTTCAGTCACACACCCACTGCATCTCCACATGGGGAAGGTTGATTTTTGGCACAGCCCCTTCTCTCTCTTCCCCATCTCTGGCCTCCTTTTCTCTAACTCCAAGACACCGAGCATGCTCACCCTGAACTCTGGTTTTCCATCCCTTTGTCTTCTTTCCAGTCCCAAATCAATTCTTATTCCATATTAGTTGTTTGGCCTGGTTAGCTGATTAAAATAATCAGATAGAAATTAATCAATTTCTTTTCAAAAGGTATACCTTAAAGGAGGAGGTTGTTAACTCCAGTGGGTCTCTATGTGCATTTTCTAGTTCTTGAGTAAGTGGCTTTTCATCAGATTTCCAAAGGAATCCACCCCCAGAACAATTAAAATACATTCATCTAACTGGCAAAATGCATATGGGAACTATTTTTGAACTGGTATACATATGTGGGCTCCTGGCCTAGTTAGAGGACCCCTCATATACCACTCCCATCAATCCAGAAATCTGATCAGTCTCACAGCCTTTCCACGTTTCTCCCCTTGCTTTGGCAAGCAACATATCTCAACGCAGAGGTATTGTTTGGGGACAGTGAAGAGCAAGGAGCACAGTGAGCAGTAGAGAGCCCAAAAGCCAGTCCATCTTTCACTAAGAAAAGGTATATAGCTGGGCTCGGTGGCTCAGCCTGTAATCCCGTGCTTTGGGAGGCCAAGGTGAGTGGATTGCCTGAGCCCGTGGGTTCGAGACCTGTCTGGGCAACTTGGCGAGACCTCATCTCTACAATAAATCAAAAATTAGCCAGGTGTGGTAGCACGCGCCTGTAGTTCTAGCTACTTGGAAGGCTGAGGTGGAAGGATAGCCGGAGCCCGGCAGGTCGAGGCTGCAGTGGCCAGGAGCATGTCACCGCACTCCAGTCTGGGTGACAGAGTGAGACTCCAACTCAAAAAAAAAAAAGAAAAGATATATAAATAAGCTATAAAATAAAATAAAATACATGCACACATATACATTAATTTTCATCAAAAAATTAAAACTTCAGACAGGTTGCAAGAATACAATGAACTGTACCTTTATCTAGATTTATCAATTAATATTTTGTCACATTTGCCTTATCTATCTTTGCAAAACCAGTTAAAAGTAAATAAGCTGCATATATCAAAAATTTTATCCCTAACTACTTCGGTGTATAGCTCTTAATAAGGGATACTCTTTTTCAGAACCACAGTACAATTATAAAGTTCAAGAAGCTTAACATTGAAACAACATTCTTTTTTTTTTTGAGTTGGAGTCTCACTCTGACGCCCAGACTGGAGTGCAGTGGCCGCTCCCGGCCGCCGCAGCCTCGACCTGCTAGAAACAACATTCTTATCTAATATGTAATCCATATTCAAATTTCAACAATTATCCTGAAAATAGTCCTTTATAGCATGTTTTTCCAGTATCACATGTTGCCTTTAGCGGCATGCCTCTTTAAATGGCTCCTAGAATGATTCCTCAGTCTTTGTCTTTCATGACACTGAAGTTTTTTTAAGAGCCCAGGTCAGTTATTGAGTAGGATGTTTTTCAATCTGCATCTTTCTGATTGTTCCTAGATTCACATGATGCATTTTTGACAGGGAAACAACATAAGAGATATTATGTCTTCAGTACCTCACATCAGGAGGCACATCATGTCATTTTATCCCATAACCGGTGACACTAATGGTTAGGGTGGTGTCTGTCAGATTTCTCCACTATAAAGGTACCTTTGTTAACCCTTTGTAATGAATGAGAAATCTGAAGATTGTGTAAATATCCTGTTCCCCAGCCAATGTTCACCCAGTGATTTTAACATCTATTATTACTATAATGGTTGCAAAATGATTTTCTCATTCCATCATTTCTTCTAGTTGGCATTCTGCTGTCAAGTATTTTTGCTTCTCTCCCCTTTATATTTATGTATTGATTTATTTAAAAGTTTAAGAGTAATTACACACTCATGGATTCTTTTTCAAAACTCAATGTGTTATCATCCATTTCTACCGTTATTCATTCTTGACGCTCAAATTGCCTCAGATTTGGTAAGTCGGGTACCTTCAAGCTGTCGCCTTCTTTTGACGTATCCTCCTTGACATGGCCAAGAAATCTCCTTGTTTTCTGGCACAAGATCTTTCAAGGGCATTTTATACTTTCCCTGTCTCTTGCCCTGAAATCAGCCATTTCGCCAAGGAGTCTGGTTCTTCATAAGGAGAATGGAATTTAGAAACCAAGATCTGGGGGCGTATATATTCCAAAATATTAAAATGTCATTGTTTGTGTTTTCTTGGCTCATCCTGTGGAAGACAGGTGTGATATATGATCGTAACTCTCCAGTATTACCTGTGTGCCCTTGGCAAGCAAGTCCCATCAATCCTTGCGGCCTGATTCATCATCTGAAAAGAAACTGGATCAGATCAATGTTTCTTCCCCTTTTCAGGGTCACCAACACATTTGGGAATCCGATAGAAGTCCCAGTCCCATCTCCCCGGAGACGTGCTCAAATAAGCACAACCCTGCCTACATTTCAGGGGGTTCCAAGCTCAGAAGCCCACGTGAGGCTGCAAATCTCCGAATTCCTGGGATCTGTCCAACGCTGACATTGGGAGGGTCTGTTAAGCCACCGCACCGCTGTCAGAATGATTCCTCGGGGACACCACAACGTGGACAGCTTTAAGCAGCCACGAGATGAGAAAAGGACACAAAGAAAGGGGCCTGTGAGTAATGCGAGGCTCAGTCGCAGCGCTGGGCCGGTGCCCACTCCAGAGCTCCTGCGCCCGTGGGTGAGAGGTTTTGGCGGGAAGGCCCCGGGTGGGCGGAGGACGCGGCTGGGGACAGCAGATCCCAGGCCGCCTCCGGGTCGCTGCAGCTGCGCGCACGGCCCACCAGGGCTCGCTCTTGCCCTTTGCCCGCGAGGCCGAGGAACGGGGCGGACCGGGCGGCGACCCCGCCCCTGGCCGCGACGGGGCGCCGGCGGCGGGCGGGGGAGGGCGCCCGAGCCCGGAAGGAGCGCGCAGGCCGGGCCCCGCGCCCCTCCCCGGCGTCGTCGCCTCCTCCCGCCCTCCCGCCGCCGACGTCGGCGGTGCTCCGGTCGCCATGGTGACCAATCGAGGCCCGGTCCCGCCCCCCCCCTGCCCCGGCCCCCTGACGTCGGCGCACGTCAGCGGCGGCGCGCGCCTGGCTGGGCCCTGCGGAGCGGGAGGGAAGGAGCGAGGGAGCCAGCGGAGCGGCCGTCGCCCGAGCCGACCGCACCGCCCGCCCGCCAGCCCGCCCGCCCGCACTCCCGTCCGCCGTGTCTAGCAGCGGGGCCCAGCATGGTCATGGCGGATGGCCCGAGGCACTTGCAGCGCGGGCCGGTCCGGGTGGGGTTCTACGACATCGAGGGCACGCTGGGCAAGGGCAACTTCGCCGTGGTGAAGCTGGGGCGGCACCGGATCACCAAGACGGAGGTGCGGCCCGGGGGTCGGCGGGAGCGTCCGGGCGAGGGTTCGGGAGCCGGGCTGCTCCCCGCGAGGGGCGGCGGCTGTGGTGGGACCGGGGGCGCCCGGGAGGCCGCGCGCCGGCGGAGGCGAGCGGGCCGGGACCGTGAGGACCCGGGAGGTGACGGGGTCGGGGCCGGTGAGCCGCGAGGGCATCGGTCCCGGTCCCCCGGCCCCGCGTCGTCCGACGGGAAACCCGACCAGCCAGGGCTTTGCTTCCCCCCCCCGCCCCCGCCACCCGCGGCGGCCACCCGGAGTTTCGTCCAGAGCCTCCCACCCGGGCCGTGACCTGCTGTGTGGCCTCCGCTCCGGAGCCCAAGTTCCGCGTCTTCCCTGCTTTCGGCTGGGGGTGGGGTGGCAGGGGAAGTCTCGGTGCTCCCGGGCAGCGCCGGGAGAGACGTCGCCGGCCCGAGGAGGGGACTGCCTGCGCGGGGGGCTCCGCGGATGGGGCGATCGCGCGGCCCCCCCGGACCCCGGCGTGACTCCCCTGCCCGGCCGAGGAAGGGGGCCCCCCGCGGCCGGGAATGCCCGCGCGGCCACTGTCCATCTTCCCTCCCTCCTGGTGGCTCGCGGTGTCTCGGATTTGGTGTCTGGCTGGCTGGATCTCTTGCCTGGGGCATTTCCATCTAATATTCCAGACAATAGAACCGGTTAAAATGGTCATCTCTGCCTTTGCACGGCGTGGGGGCTGATCTTCCTCGCCCAGGGTTGTCCCTTGACCAGGTGTGCGCCCTGACTGCGAATCCGCATTCCTCCAGCCACCTCCGATCCGATCTCCACTCGGAAAGCCCTCCGCTGCTTCCTCGCGGCGAATCCAGCTCCCCTCCTCGTCGCACAGCCTCATGCACCGCACATATTTTCTCTCAAGTCTCTGTTCTTACCTAACCCGCCCCCCTTCCTTCCACTGCCTCAAGCTGCTCTCCTCGGGGTCTCTATTTTAAGACGTGCAAATTAAATACCTTGGAAAAACGGTGGAAACGACACCATTCTTTAGAATCAAACCTAGCGATGTTGACGTACTCTGCTCTGCCTTATTGTAGTCGCTGCTGTAGTTTCATCCTTTCTCCGTCCCCGTCCTCCCCCCCCCCAGTTTTTATCCTTTTCCGTTTGTTCTCCTATTAGTACGAGTGGAGTGGAGTTTGAAAGTGGAATAAAGTAGCACTTTTTTTTTTCCAGAGTGACTTATGTAAGGCGAAGGGCATTTGGAAACTTGAGTGATTTTCGTAGTCGCCCACTGTATTTAGAAGTTTTGCTTCGTGCCCATTGCCCAAAGGAAGGGACATATGTCATTCTGTCATCTTCACTTTCTGCTTTTCCCTACTGAAGTAATCCAAATCAGACTTATTTTTTTAGCAGCGGGACCAAGGTCATATACTTTCCTCTCACACATTTACCAGTGTTAACAATTTAGATTGTTTGTAATGGTAATGATCCTCTGACGATAGTGACATAACTGAGTCTTTGCCTAGCTTAATCTGATCCCACCATATTTAAAAATGAAGAAATTAGTTCAGTTCCCCTAAAGACCATGGCCTAATGCCATGCCATTTCCCTTTACGTTACATAAAAAGAAGGCATTTTAAATGCGTAGTGACTGCCTAAAAATCGAATTGTAAGAGAGGTTCTACGGAACTTTTGAACTGTTTAGTATATTATGTGGTTGAATTCCACACTCATCACTTCACAGTATTTTTTTCTCCACAGCTCTTACTAGGATTACCAGCATGATTTAGTTAAATCAACTGTTATTTATCAGGTCAAACTTAATTGATACAGTATCTATTTAAGTGCTGCTTAAGTGGAGGTGATAGTAACTGCCACTTTCTCTTGAGGTTGGGAATTCAAATGGTGTCCGTTTTAAACTGACAAGTGTTAGAGGGCTAGGGGGCACTGCGGAGTAATATCCTCCTCGTTCTGCTGTCGAATAGTGAGCATTTGTCATTGAAAGCACCAGTGAGATCTTGAAAGAACACTCACATCCTAAATTATGTGCATATATCTGTGTAAAATGATTTAAGTTAAAAGCTAAATTTTTAGTCCACAGAGTCCTCTCCCGTGCTTTTCTAAAGAAGCTGTCGTTAACATCTCAAAAGAAGTGTTAATTGAAGATGGTGAGTGTGTTTGTGGTAATTTGGTGTGATTGGAGATACTGAGGTAGAGAGGGTGAGGGAAATGGCAAGGTGATCACTAAACAGAAAAGTCCTGTAGAGCTCTAGTTTGTAAAGTTGTACTGTGATTTCTTACAGGTAATTTGCATTAAGAATTGTTGAGCAAAGGGACAGATAACAGCGAGGACTTTTTTCCCCACAACTGTGTTTATCTTTATTCACTAGATTTTAGTGTTTTTGGTAAATACAGCTACCCCTGTGAGCTATTTAGTGAAAAATATTTCTTTGAATTATTTTAGGCTCTCATGGCTGAATATACAGTAATTATAGTGAAAATAATTAATATGATATAAAGATTAATATCAACAAAATATGATTGTACTTACTGCTTATAAGTTTCTTCATATTATATGCTTTAACATCAATATGAATTTGTTTGTTTTAAAACTTAGAGGTAGGTCCTTTTTCTTCAAGTTTGATCCTGGGGCAAGTTTTAGGACTTAGTTTAGACATCTATTGATGAACAACTGGACCTTTTTATTTTTAATTGGCGCTTTTAAGTCTTGTTCTGTATCACTCAGAAATGATGTATTTTCTACAGACCTTGGGAGATCCAAGTCTGTTTTCCCTTTTAGAAAAAAAAAAATTAGTAGACAAAAGAGATCTTCATTTTGGTCTAATCTATCAAATAGCCTATCGTTGTTTAAGAAATATAATTACATCATCATCTGAAGCGAATTCTTATGTTAGATCTCTGTGAATTTTGCACACAAAAGGGAAGACAGGTGGTGGTAGAATCCAGTTTCTTAATATAATTCATAAAAGGTTAGTAGTATTAGTTTGTGGTTTATGAATTAGAGAAGATAATTTTATAAAATTAGCATAGTGGGAAAAGAATAATTGCATTTAAGCTGTTAGACTATTTTAGGCAGTAGTGGTTGCCAGTTGCTATTCTGTGAGTGTCCTTGAGTAGTGTTTTATTAATATTATACTCTACTGGGAAATAACTTTTTCCTTTTAGTTAATTGTATAGCTAGTTTTTCACCCCTTAAGTAAAATTCTAGAAAAGCCACTTGTGCTCTTAAATTTTTTTGTTTTCTGACTGTTGAAGAAATAGGTCCAGCCTGGCGTGGTGGCTCAAGTGTAATCCCAGCACTTTAGAAGGCTTAGATGAGAGGATTGCCCCAGATCAGCCTGAGCAACTTGGCAAGACCTGGTAATAAAAGAAATAAAATAAAATAGCTGGGTGTGGTAGCACACCTGTAGGTAGTTCCATCTACTTGGAGGGCTGAGGTGGAAAGATCGCCTGAGCCCAGCAGGACAAGGCTGTATGTCCATGATTGGGTCACTGAACTCCAGCCTGGGTGTCAGAGTTAGACTCTAACTCAAAAAAAAAAAAAGAAAGAAAGAAAAAAGAAATAATTCCTTTCTTGTTGAGGGAGGGAGGAAGGAAGGGAAGAAAGAAGGAATGAGAGAAATAGTGTCTTACTGTAAAAAATATAAATAAAGCAGTATAGTGCACAAAAAAGTGCATGTATAATTCTTCCACCAATGGAAATAAACCATTCTTAACATTATGGCAATAACAATATGGCAATTCCACTAGTCATTTTATTTAAATGCATTTTTCCATAAATGAGAGCACATAGTACACATATATGTTATGTTATTTTTTCCATTTAATATTAAACCTAAGCATTTTGCTTATTTTGTATAATTTTATAAAACATTTTTATTAGTTGCATAGTTTTCTGCCTTGTGATGAATCTCATTTGACTTAACGATTTCCTTATTTTTGAATATTATATAGTTTCCAGTTTTCTCTTACAGTAAATAATTTGCAGTGAACATTTTTGTGAATATAACTCTGTGTCTGCACTCTATATTTTTTTAGGGAAGAGGAACTGAGAAGGTATTTTATTTTTACATTAAAGAGCAGTACATTTTTATTACCAAATCTATCGTATATATTATTGAAAAATTAAAGAGTATGGATAAATGAAAAGAGTTATCCATAATATCACTACCCAGAGAAAATCATCTTTAGTTATATTCAGACCTTTTCTATAATAGATAACTGACTTTTCCTTAGTATCATACCTTTTGTATTGCTTAGCTAAAGAGCACATAAATGTATGCCCAGCTGGGCACGGGTGGCTCACGTCTGTAATCCCAGCACTTGGGAGGCTGAGTTGGGAGGATAACTTGAGCCCAGGAGCTCAAGACCAGCCTGGACAACATAGTGGGACCTTGTCTCTACAAAAAATCAAAATATTAGCCAGACATGGTGGCATGTGCCTGTAGCCCAGCTACTCAGGAAGCCAAAGTGGGAGAAGCATCTGAATCCAGAAAGCCAAGGCTGCAGTGAGCTGTGATTATACCACTGCGCTCCATCCAATCTGGGTGACAAAGTGAGACCTCGACTCAAAAAAAAAAAAAAAAAAGTATGGTCCATGGAATCTTAAAGATATTTCACAGAGATTCTGAAAATTGCCTTGTTAAAATGGCATTCAGATGTTAGGCTACTTACTTATCCTTAAGAGAACCTGGAATGCAAAACTGATATCAAGGACATTCTGAATACTGCTTTTGTTCACTGAAAAGCTTACTATGTGCATTTTGGGGCTTTTATAGTTAGGTATAATTCTTTTTTTTTTTTTTTTGAGTTGGAGTCTTACTCTGTCGCCCAGACTGGAGTGCAGTGGCCGCTCCCGGCCACCGCAGCCTCAACCTGCTGGGCTCCGGCGATCCTTCAACCTCAGCCTTCCAAGTAGCCGAAATTACAGGCATGGGCTACCACGCCCGGCTGATTTTTTGATTTATTGTAGAGATGAGGTCTCACTGCCCAGGCGGGTCTTGAACCCGCGGGCTCAGGCAGTCCACTCATCTCAGTCTCCCAAAGGCGCAGGATTACAGGCTGAGCCACCGAGCCTGGCTAGGTATAATTCTTTACTACCTTTAAGATGTAAGTTTTTTTAGTTTTTAGAGCTTTCCAAAATAAAGTATCAAAATTGAATTTTTATAGGAAGGGTAGAAACAAGAGAAGGGCATTTGCACCCTGATTACAATGTTTCTTGAAGATAACTCATTTTTAAAATACATTTGAATTTTATATTTTCTTTAAAATTGTGAGATTCCTCTCAGTAGCCTTGGTATTAAATCTTGCTGTACAATGTTGCAACAGAAGGACTTGTCACCAAATAACTTAATCACTAATATTTGTATCTAGCCCTATGTATCTTTAATTGTGTGTTGAAATTAAAATTGTATTTGTCATGAAATATATATGCTTTCTTAGAATTGTTCTCTAGTTTCTTGGCATCCCAGACAAAATAGTATTTGTCAAATTATTCTGCAAAATATTGTTCAAAATATTTTTGGGAGAGAGAACAAACATGCAAAATTAGAGTTGTGTAAATTTTTGTGTTCTGTAGAAATTTTTAACTTTAGCAGAGTTTTATGTGTTCTGATTTTAAATCCTTTGGGAAATTCTATCTCAGTACCAGGCAATTAAGCAAACATTTATTTGGAAATAACTGAAACTGGCTTTTCTTCTTGGATTCACATGATGACATTTGATTTATGACCCACTGCTGATTGCAAATTCATTACCTTGGAGGCAAAAGTATTCTAGAATTCATTAAGATATCTTTCTTTCCTGTTTAGTGTACCTAGTAGTTCTCCTACCTTCAACCTCTATTTTTTTGAAATGAATTATTTATGTACAAGTTTCTATATATAGAACATTTGTGAAGTATGTTTTCCCATCCTTGAAAAAGAAAAGTACATATCCAGTTTGAGATTATTAGAAGACTTGAAAGACAGTTAAACTTGGAATTTCATCAGGGTCTGTTCATTTTAAAAAACATTTTTAAATGCTTTAAATATATTAAGAAATGAATATTGGATGAATTAAACTGAAACGCAATACTAAAACTTGTTTTAAGTTCTTCTTTAAAGTAAACATAGTATTTATGTGGTTCCCCCCCCCAGTTATAGAAGTTGTGCATGTTCATTGTAGACAATGTTGAAAACCCCAAAGAAGAAAATCCAGACCCAGAGATAATTGATGTCACTATTTGGTTCATATCTCCTTAGTTATCCACATATATTTGATACGTATTTAATAAATTTCATGTCATCTGTGTATATATAATCTATGTTTTTACATAGCATGTTATTAACATTTCTCCAAGTTTCTTGCATATAATTGCCTATATCTTATTTAATCTGTTTCCTATTATTGAAAATTTAGCTTCTTTCTCTCTTTTACTGTCTCTCTTTCTAAAATAATGTTTCAGAGAGCATTCCTCCTTGTACCTCTTTATGCATGTATTTCGTTATGTCCTCAGGGTAAACTCCTTAACAATGGAATCTGTGGGTCAAAGAGTATTATGTTCATTGCATATCTCATGGTATGGGATACCAAATTACCCTTCAGAAAAGGAATACCCATTAATTTTCACCAGGAAGGTCACACATTTCCTAGGAATATTATTTTCTAAATCTTTGCCTGTTTGATAGAGGAAAATAATATCCTTTGCTATTTTTAAAATGTTTTCTATTTTTTAATTCACAAATTTTTTTATTTTAATTTGCACTTCTTTGATTACTTTGTACAGTTTTATATGATTATTGCTTACATTTCTTTTGTAAATTTTTTGACCCATTTAATTTGCATTGTCTTTTGTTGATTTGTTTATACATTTTAAGGTAGAAGATTATTTTTTAATGACTTCTTTTATAGTCTTAAAAGTTCTCAGTTTAATTTTTAGTGCTATGAAAGCATAGGGCCATTTACCTTCCCTCTAATCTGTTTTTCTTACCTATTGTCATGATAGTCAAATTAAGTAAATACTCAAGAATTTATCTTATTTAAATAGCTTCATTTAAAAAATCAAATTTACATTGGAAAAAGTCTAATTTTTATTTCTTCTTAGAAACTTACTAGAGAATTCCATGTCAGTTTTACTACTGATTTCAGAAATCCTTTCTTTGTAGACCACTCAGTCATACTCACTTTTCTTTTTTTTTTTGAGTTGGAGTCTTACTCTGTTGCCCAGACTGGAGTGCAGTGGCCGCTCCCGGCCACCGCAGCCTTGACCTGCTGGGATCTGGCGATGCTTCTGCCTCAGCCTTCCAAGTAGCGTGCTACCACGCCTGGCTAATTTTTTGATTTATTGTAGAGATGAGGTCTCGCCAAGTTGCCCAGGCAGGTCTCAAACCCGGAGCTCAGGCAATTCACTCACCTCAGCCTCCCAAAGCACGGGATTACGGGCTGAGCCACCGAGCCCGGCTCATACTCACTTTTCAATCAAACAGTAAGCTGCTAGGTTGTAATCCCACCAGTGATTTGTGTATAAGTTGAAAAGTGTGTTGTTGTTTTTTAATTTCAAAGATTGATTTGTATGGTACGACTATTGCTACTTGGTACTTCAGGAGGAGAGTGTAGAATCAGTATCTTATTAATAAATAGCACTGAAGCAAATAGTATATGAAACAACAAACAAGTTAGTCCCTTCTGATTTGTTAATAGAGGAATAGTTCTTTTTGTGTAACTTCCTTATAAAGCCCCCAAAATGAATTTATAGAACCCAAAGCTACTTTTGTATGCATGGTTTCTTTTGCATGAGATTAATATTAATTTTATGAAAAGTGAAATTTCTTTCTAAAATTATCAAAAAGACAGGATGACATTAACAATTTGAAAAATTAAAAAAATTATTTTTGTTCATAGTTTAACACTTTTTTTACTTCTACTCTTACATGTAATTCTTGTCCTTGCAAATTTGTATTTTCCATAGTTGTTACTTTCATATGTATTTTTTAAAATTTAACATTGTTGGAGCCATTTCTATATATGGTCTTTTTAATTAATACCTGAATCATAAAATAATATCACCATTTTCTAGAGAATTTTTAAAAATGAGAAAAGGAAAACAACTAATATTTCACAGTTGGAGAAGCTAACATATATGATAACGGCATTTCATTTTTCTGGGTTTTTTTCAGATTAGAAAAGTAATACGTGCTCACTGAAGAAACATTTACAGAAAAGTATAGAGCAGGAAAATAAGACAATCCATGATCTTTTTACCCTGATAACATCTTTGTCATATTTGTAACTAGTTTTTCCTGTTCTTTTTTCTACATGTACTTTATGTTGATACTGCACTGATATCCTGCTATTCTAATACTTCATTGAATATATTTACATGTAAATCTTTGTCATCATTTCAGAATATTTCCTTCAAATAATTTCTTGTAAGAAGAACCCTTAGGCTAAATGGGATGATTTTTAAGATTCTTAATAAGGACTACCATATTACTTTCCAGAAAAAACTAAAAGCTATATTATATTCCTATCAACAATATATAAAAATGGCTATCTCAATTAACCTTAACTTACGAGGGTACTTATTTTTAAATCTTTGTAAACATAAGTGAAAGTGGTATTTTATTGTCTTTAATTTACATTTCTCTGAGTGTTTCTGAAGTTGAATATTCAGTATTGCTACTATTACATGGGACTTAGTTTGACAGTAATTATTCCAGTTAACCCTATATGCCTTCCAGAGTTGTAGAGGAAACCTTTCTTTTGTCCTATCATCATTTTGTTTCTATCATCATTTTGTTTCTATCATCATTTGTGTGATGACAGCATCATGTAGATAATAGAATCATTTACTTGATGATAGAAAAATATTCCTTCTATTCTAGTTTCATACATATCCTGAAGATGAACTGTTAGAACACAACCATTTTGTAAATTGGAGATTTTAAGCACACTATTGAGGATATCCCAAAATACAGATTTCGTTGTTGTTGTTGATAAAATTTGTTCATTTTGTTCTCACAGACTTAATAAGTTACTTGAGGGTAGGATTCAAATCTCATTCACTTTTGGATCCCAGGTATAATAGCTGGCACACAACAGGTGCTCAGTATATGTGACGAATAGACTATTTTAATTCGTCAAAAGATTGACCAGGGAGTTAGAAGACCTAGGGTTTTTCCCCCTTAATTCATTAGAGCTTTAGGAGCTTTGTAGATTATGTGACATCTTTTGAACCTCAGTTTGCTTGATTCATGGGTATACTGGTGGTTCCATTTACTTTACCGAATTGAGAAGTACATGAGATAAAGTATATTAAAGTATCTTATAAAATTATTCAAAGTGCAGTGCAGTTGTAAAAGGCGTTATCGCCATTATTATCATTACACATATTATTGGGAAGTACTTGGCAAAGAGCTCCGTTGTCAAGAAACTACCTGGAAGAATGGCAGAGATCTGCTAGCTGATCGCCAAAAGACCCACTGCTTCCTCTTTTCTGGACCTACAGCTGGCCTGTTTGCTTCCCTTGCAGATAGGGATGGTCCATGTGACTGAGTTCTAACTAATGAGATGAGCAGAAATGATATGCACCATTTCCAGGCCTGACCCATGAAAACCTCCCACAATATTCCTTAGATATTCCTTAGAAAGGTAATGTGGAGTTTCACCAACAAGCATATTTTTTTTTTTTTTTTTGGAGTTGGAGTCTCACTCTGTCGCCCAGACTGGAGTGCAGTGGCCGTTCCCGGTCACCGCAGCCTTGACCTGCTGGGCTCCGGCAATCCTTCTGCCTCAGCCTTCCAAGTAGCCGGAATTACAGGCATGCGCTACCACGCCCAGCTGATTTTTTTTATTTATTGTAGAGATGAGGTCTCGCTGCCCAGGCGGGTCTTGAACCCGCGGACTCAGGCAATCCACTCACCTCAGCCTCCCAAAGGCGCGGGATTACAGGCTGAGCCACCGAGCCCGGCTCAACCAGCATATTTTAGCTCTTTTTTCTTCTGTTTGGCAGGAATGGAGACCATCTTCAGGTTAACTGTGAAAGCCACATGTTAAGGATAGTAAAACCTCTTTGAATGTTGTATGCCTGCTAACTTCACCTATCCAGTTCTGTTGCGTGAGCAAGAGATAAACTTCTGTTGAGCTTGAATCATCATGTTTTAGGATCTACTTTAAAGCAGTTAGGCTACCCCTTACTATTATTACAAAGAACATGAAACCCACGTTCAACTTTTTCTTTAGAGAAGCATAATCCTCTTATAGCAGCCTTACAAATAGTAACAATGTAAAGATATACATAAATACACAGTATTTGTAGTCATAGATAGGTGGATAGCGTCTGTGTGTGACCCAAAATTAAAGAGAAAATTATGTGATTTGAGAATTTTTTTGTTGAGAAAAGTTAATGAGATTTGTAATTTTTATTCTTGAAGTTTAATTAGATAATTCACATATTAGTACTTTTTAATATATATATGTATTTTCACTTCATTGTTCAGGCCAAAGTTCTAAAAAGAGTATAAAGAGAGAACTGTCTCTGGGTATTATCGTGCTTTAATTGGTATTTAGTACCCAAACTCTTTCATCAACATTAAATATGATGCTCAGGCTATATGTAATATAAAATTGTCTCATGGCAGTAATCATGCTGAGTTCTTAAAAACCGTGATTCCTTTCCTTCCAACTCTTTCTATTTATTAGAGGTGTGACCTATCTCATTATAAAATCTTTTTGTTGGGTGGAGGATGCTGGTATCTAGCCTTTACAGAGATTGCAGGATAAGACATTTTCTTTAAAATATGCTTGTTGAGCCGGGCTCGGTGGCTCAGCCTGTAATCCCGCGCCTTTGGGAGGCTGAGGTGAGTGGATTGCCTGAGTCCGTGGGTTCAAGACCCACCTGGGCAGCGAGACCTCATCTCTATAATAAATAAAAAAAATCAGCTGGGCGTGGTAGCGCATGCCTGTAATTCCGGCTACTTGGAAGGCTGAGGCAGAAGGATTGCCGGAGCCCAGCAGGTCAAGGCTGCGGTGACCGGGAACGGCCACTGCACTCCAGTCTGGGCGACAGAGTGAGACTCCAACTCCAAAAAAAAAAAAAAAAATATGCTTGTTGGTGAAACTCCACATTACCTTTCTAAGGAATATCGAGGATATTCAATTATACACATCCGTTTATGTGGCAGCTTTTACCCAAAGTTTCCAAAGTAACTGATTATACTGGATTCTCTCATATTCTTAATTGAAGGGGTGTTTCTTTAAATGTGTTTAGTTTGAGGTGGTCCAATAATATTTCTGTTAGCAAGTACAGTATTATTCAGTCTGCTTATCTAGTATTAAAAATTTCACACCTTTTACTTCCTAGACTATTTTGATTATGGTAATAATTAAAATACCACCAAACAATAAAAATAGCTATCACAGGATTTATGTATTTTACTGCTTAGACAAGGAACAGCTCCTTTTATTCTTAGGCAATAAATTTAATTTTACACATTATGATTAGTAATTCAATTTCCTCTGGAATGCTGGGTTGTTCTGCAGATTACAATTAATTCAAATCAGGAAACAAGCTGTGGACAGCAAGTTAGAAATAGAGTAAGCAATAAACCTTAAAATAGGACTTTCAGAGATAACAGCAAGGACACAGCAGACATAAGGAAAGAAGAAGAAAAAATTGCAGTGGACTCTTGAACAGGGTAGGGGTTAGAGGTGTCAACTCCTTGCATAGTTGAAAATCTGACTCCCAAAAAACTCTACTATTGACCAGAAGCCTTACCAATAACAAAGAGTTGATTAAAACATATTTTGTATGGTATATGCGTTATATACTGTATTCTTACAGTAAAGCTAGAAAAAAGAAAATAAGAAAATCATAAGGAAGAGAAATTATATTTACTATTCATTAAGTGGAAGTGGATCATTATAAAGATCTTCATCTTCGTGGTCTTCACATTAAGTAGGCCAAGGAGGAAGAGGAAGAGGAGGGGTTGGTCTTGCTGTTTCAGGGGTGAAAGAAAATTCGTCTATTAAGTGGACCTTTGAAGTTCAAACCTGTGTTGTTAAGGGTCAATGTAACTGTATGAACAGAAGACTGAGGGGATTAAGTGAATGACAAACTGAGTCCTCTTTCTTTGGATGCCTTTTGGGAGTATTAGACTATTATATTGTAGCACACACACTAGTTGATATTAAAAGTTGCCCTGAAACAACAACTTAAGGCTAAATTACATTTATAATACTTTTGGATAGAATGTGAAATACATTTTAGAGCTTCTTTTCAAAACTTTATAATTGAATTTGGGTAATTTCCAGTTATCAGAAATTTTTTGTTTAAATCAGAATGCATTATTTCCTAACCAAATATCTACTCATTGAAAAAAATTAGTTATTTTTAGTTGTATGACAAAGTGTATGATTGTTTATTTCTGACTACCTTTTCATTCATCTTCAAATGTAATTCCTCCAAATTATTAACCTTGAAATTTTGGGGGTTCCTATCCATTTTCTGAAATAAAATTCCTTTTAGAAAGGTACAATTTAATGTAATTATTAGCATTTCAGTTTTTGCATGTTGATTTTTAAAATAAAATTTAATTAAATTGGTACTTTTTCACATAGTTGAGTTTTAATACTTTATGTTCAAGTGAGTGGGATGCTCACGGCCACCCCAGCGTCGACCTGCTAGACCCAGGTGATCCTTCTGCCTCAGCCTTCCAAGTAGCCGGAACTAATGGTGCATGCTACTATGCCCGGCTAATTTTTATTATTGTAGAGGTGAGGTCTTGTCAAGTTGCCCAGGCTGCTCTCGAACCCCTGGGCTCAGACAATCCTCTCACCTCTGCCTCCCAAAGTGCTGTGATTACAGGCTTTAGCCTCTGCATCTGACTGTGTCTGTACTCTTTAGAACCTATTGCTTTTCTTGAAAAATGGATTTTGAGTACAACAGAAACTGTCTTCTAAACTGTCTTCTACTTGGCTGAGCATTTGCTTATAGGTGCTTTACAGTGGGATGATAACTAATTGAAACAGCTATTCGTTTTATAGTATTTTTATTTCTTCAGTTTATAGATGAAGTAGGAAGGTATTATAGTTGTACTGAAAGAGAAACATGTTTTATTATACAAACTTTGCAGAGTTATTCTTCACAACACACGAAAAACACTGCCAAACAGAATCTACCATAGTACCTTATATATGGCAAGAGTTTAAGAAATATTTGTTGAATTACTGACCACTGAATTTAAAACCATTGTCAGTGTCAAAAGGAACCTACGGGCAAAGTCTCAGATGTCATTTATTGGCAGAATTCTTAACTGGAAAATGATAACCATTGTATACTAATTGTATTTATTTGTGTTCTGGGATGCAGGTGGCGATAAAAATAATAGATAAGTCTCAGCTGGATGCAGTGAACCTTGAGAAAATCTACCGAGAAGTACAAATAATGAAAATGTTAGACCACCCTCACATAATTAAACTTTATCAGGTATGACTTAGCCTTACATCATCTTCATACATCCCACATTCTGTTCTTTATTTTGCTTCATGATTTTTCTTTCATAGTAGTTTTTCTAATTCACAAAAGGATACATATACTTTTATTAAGTTGAGTACATCCATTTTTGTGTATTATTTTTAAATAAAAATTCAGAACTCAAAAACTAGTAGCTTAATTTTAAATTGTCTCTCAGATTGCAAGTTATTTTAAAAGTTTGCAATTATGGTTTTATGATACCCTGCTTAAACCTACTGGGTTTTGGTGGTGGTAATGAATGAGGATACAACCACTTTGCTTATTTAGAAAACATATTATGTTTCATGAACTACAAAAGCTAAAATAGCATATTACTCAGGTATATACTTTGTAATACCTAGTACATCTTTTTTTTACTTATTTTATCAAAGTATATGAGCTATTTTTTTTAAGAAACATAACTTTATTAAGATAATTTGTATAAAATAAATTGCACCCATTTTAAGTGTAAGCCATGTTTTTTAAGAGGAACATTTTCTTAGATTTTTTTTAAGGAGTAATTCATGTTTAAGAATGATAATACAAGGTGGGCATGGTGGCTCACACCTGTTTTCCCAGCACTTTGGGAGGCACAAGCAAGAGGATTGCCTGAGCCCATGGGTTCAAGACTAGCCAGGGCAACTTGGTGAGACCTTGTCTCTACAATAAATAAAAAATTAGCCAGGCATGGTTCCAGCTTCTTGGAAAGCTGAGGTAGAAGAATTGCCTGAGCCCAGCAGGTCGAGGCTGCGGTGGCTGTGAGCATGCTACTGTACTCCAGCCTGGGTGACAGTGAGACTCTTGACTCAAAAAAAAAAAAAATACAAAACAATTTAAAAATTTTAATTCATTAGTATATAGAATTTTTCTTTTGGGAAACACTTTTAAACTGAAATGTTCCAGAATTCTGGCCTATGACTTTGATCTCCAGAATATGATGTGTACACCCTTGGTGTGCTGGACTTGTTCTTTGCTGGCTCATTGAGAACTGATTGCTAAATTTTCAGAAGTTTTGCGAGACAATTAACATCATGTAAATAGCTCAAAATCATCATTGGTGGGAATATTTACATCATAGAAATCAGCTTTCAAATTAGGGCCTTTTATTTCCTCATAGAGCTGGATTATTAGCACACTGCTGTGTGTCCTCAAATTGATTAGCACAAATGTCCCTGGGAGCATAAGAAGAAAATATTACAATTTCTAGTTATGGTTATTGTTTATATTTGTCTTATATGCATTTTATAATATATATAATCTATGTATACAGTGGTGCTTGTGTGTCTGAGTGTATGTCTATACATACACACACACATTCATACATATGTATACACATAGATATTTGACCATACATCTTTTTTTCCAGTGGATCCCCATAGAGATCCTGTTTCTTTCCTTTCCCTCTTTCCTCCTTTTTCTCATTCCCCTTTTTCCTTCTTTCAGCCTTTTCCCCTTTCTTCTCTTTTCTTCCTCTCCCTTCTCTTCTCGTCCCTTATCACAGGGTATCACAATGTTGCCCAGGCTGGCTTGAACTCCTAGGCTCAAGGAATCCTTCCACCGTAGCCTTCAAGTAACTGGGGCTATAGGTATATAACATCGTGCTAGGTAGGCATTAAATAACTTTTACTGATAGAGATTTGCAGCTAAAACATGTGGAGACCAGTGGCTTATTATATGCCTCCTAAGAATGAGAGACTATAATGTGCTGCTCCAAACATTTCCTAAAAATTCTAAAACTATAAAGCCCTCTTTGGTCAAATTTATGTCAGATTAGCAGACATAGTGGCACCCTGTACTCGGAGGGTCTGAGGCATGAGGTTCACTTGACCCCAAAAGTTTGAGTCTGTAGTGCACAATGATCACATCTCTGAGTAGCTACCGCATTCCAGCCTGGACCACGTAGTGAGATCTTATCTCTTAAAAAATAAATTTCTGTTAACAACCGAACGTGCTAACCAATTGCGCCACAGAGACCCCATCGCTACAATAAGTAAAAAAATTAGCCAGGCGTGGTAGCGCGCGCCTGTAGTTCCAGCTACTTGAAAGGCTGAGGTGGAAGGATCGCCGGAGTCCAGCAGGTCAAGGCTGTGGTGGCCGGGAGCGTGCCACTGTACTCTTGTCTGGGCGACAGAGTGAGACTTCGACTCAAAAAATAAATAAATAAATAAATAAATTTACCCCATTAAGCTTTTAAAAAAATTTCTAAGTAAGATATTTCTAAAAAACTAATAATATTCTTCAAAGTCTTTGATGCCCCTTAAGCTAAACTGAGGATGAAACTACCATGATTCATATGATAATTCCATCTTTATTTGAACTAAATTATTGGTTAACGTTGATCTACTATTTGATTTGTTTAGGCCCAGATTATAGGTAGCTGTTAGTTTTCTAGCATGATGGGAAATAGTCCTAAATCTGCATCTTAGAACAAAATTAATTTCCAGCCATTCAGTAGATAGCAGTTAGAGTGTTACAGAGAAGCAGTCTAAAAATCACTTATCTCGAATCTAAACATTCATTTCTTTTCTAAATAGACATCTATTTAGTAGAGTTTGGAAAATCAAATTTGTGATAATTATACCCTTCCTTCCTGAACCTAGAAAAAGTAAATAAAAAATATATCACAATAAGCCATGAATATGAAGCTTATGAACAATGTTTTTAAATTATAGTACTTTGTAACAATATTAAAGTATAGTAGGAAGAACATCACATTGTGCCAGATTAGCTAAACTACAGGCCAGATAAACCAAATGCTTATATTTTATTATTCTTAATTAGTGTCTACCATGATAACACAGGGCTAGAAAAATCAGTGAGGAGGTGTTGAAAAGTTGATCTTCAAAACTCCTATTATCTATATTAGTACTTCTCAAACTTCAGTGTGCATAAAAATCCCCTGGTGATTTTGTTAAAATGTAAATTCAACCCGGGCTCCGTGGCTCAGTCTGTAATCCCATGCCTTGGGAGGCTGAGGTGAGTGAATTGCCTGAGCCTGCGGGTTTGAGACCCATCTGGGCAACTTGGCGAGACCTTATCTCTACAATAAAAATCAAAAATCAGCCGGGCATGGTAGCGCGTGCCTGTAGTTCCAGCTACTTGGAAGGCTGAGGCGGAAGGATCGCTGGAGCTCAGCAGGTCAAGGCTGCGGTGGCCGGGAGTGGCCACTGCACTCTGGTCTGGGTGACAGAGTGAGACTCCAACTCAAAAAAAAAAATAAAATAAAATAAAATAAAATGTAAATTCAAATTCAGTGCATCTGTGGTAGGGCCTGAGATTCTGCATTTCTAATAGGCACTGGCGCAGTTTTGCTACTGCTGGTCTGTAGACCACACTCAGAAATACAAAGATCTAGATTTTTACCAAAATGCTAGCATAAAGATATTGTCAGGCTTGTAAACTTAGCCATCTTCTGAATTGTTCATAATTCTGAATCTTTTATTAGTAGTTTCAATGTAGGTAACTCCACAGAATGTTGTTAGACTAATATGAAATTATTTGTCAATAGGTAATGGAGACCAAAAGTATGTTGTACCTTGTGACAGAATATGCCAAAAATGGAGAAATTTTTGGTAAGCATTTTCCTTTATTTTTTTTAAAAATGAAAAGGTCACTAATCTGCATGAATGGGGTATTTTCTGTTAATTTTTCTGCTCATTTAAGAGTTGATTATGTGAGTTAGAAATTTTTTAATTTTATTTTAAAGATGTGGGGTACGATCAGGATTGAGTGCATAAGTGGTTTACTTACAAGTGAAGTTTGGGCCTCCCATTGGACTTTACTTCACCTGGATTAGGATCAGGTACCTTATTAATGTTATGTGCTTCCCTGCACCCCCTGGCAGTGTCCCACTACTACCAATCCCTTTCTAGTAGTATTATGCCAGATGCTCAGAGTCCACTTACGAGTGAGAACATGTGGTACTCAGTTCTTTGTTTCTGTGATAGAGCACGGAGTGTGATAGACTCTAAATCCATCAATGTTGCTGCAAAGTTCATAATTTTGTCCTTCTTTGTGGCTGCATAGTATTCCATCGGGTATATGACCACATTTTTTTTTTATCCAGTCCCCTTTCGATGGGCAGCACAGTTCCATGTTTTTGCTATTGTGCGTAGTGCTGCAATAAACATGCATGTGCAGGTATAATAATTAGGATATAATCAAATATCCAGTAAGCTAAAAATTATGGATTTCTGATTTCCTTGTATTTATGATGTTAAAGGTACTACTTAATTCTCTTTTCCGAGTTAGAGATTGGAGAATCAATGATAAGGAGAAACTTTCAGTCATATCGCAAAGGAGATTTTCTTTCTTTTTATCTTCCTTTTTACTTTTCGTTTCATGGAAGAGATCAGTCAACAAACATTTACTGAGGTCCAGCTGGGTCCCAGGCATTGTACTAGGGATTGGAGATACAGTAGTGACCTAAATAACACAAGCTCTGTTATTGTGGGTCTTACAATTTAGTAAGGGATTCACTGTAGATGTAAGACCTCAGGCAAGTAACCAAACCTTTCTGGGACTTGCTTTATCTATAATAAGACAGTATTTGGTTACTTAGTCTCTGTGATCCATTCTAACCCTTAAAAATAATAAATATTCCATTAACAGTAGCTTTCTTTTTTTACTTATTTATTAATCTTTTTCTTTTATTGCCCCTGCATTTTGAGTCATAAACAGAAAGGCTTTCTCTACTCCAGAGTTAAAGGGGAATTCACTCATGTTTTCTTCTAGGACTTGTATAGTTTCGTTTTTTTGCATTTAGACCTCTGATCTAACTGAGGTTTATTCTTTTCTCTGCTATAAGGAATGATTCTAATGTTATATTTTTCTAAATGACTATTTGGCTGTCCCAACACCATTTGCTGCAAATTACTAGCTTGCTCCATTGTCTTGACATATCACTTTTATTGTATGCTTGATTTTTATATGTAGTTGAGTCTGTTTCTGAACTTCTCATTCTATTTCTTTGATCTGTTTGTCCAATCACGTGCGAAAACTGCAATGTTTAACTATAGAGACTATGTGTATATTTTAATTCTGGTTGGAATAGTCTCCGTCAGAGCTCTTCCTTGTTTTAATTTATTTACTTATTTTAATTTTAAATATGTGGGTCCTAAAATATTTATTTTTACTCTGTGGAGCCCAGTACACTGTAGGTATCTAAGCATTTTTGGTTTTTAACCTAAATTTGAGTCTAGAATTTTTTTTTAAATAAACAGCTTTATTGAGGAATAATTCATACACATAATATTGCACATGTGTATGGTTTAATGTGTTTTGGTATACATGTTGGTGAAACCATCACCACAATCAAAATATTCACACTTCCAAAGGTTCCTTTGTACCCTTTCTGTAATTCTCTTGCCCCAGCCTACATCCAGGCAACTACTCATCTGGTTTTTGTCACTATAGAACAGTTTATATCTTCTGGAGTTTTATAGAAATGTAATTATTCAGGATGCACTCTCTTTTGGTCTAGCTTCTTTTTCTTGGTATGATTATTTTGGGATTCATCAATTTTATTTTTATCAATTTTTATCAATTTTATTTTTATCGATATATCTTTTTTATTGTAGGTATTATTCTATTGTATGAATATACCTCAGTTTGCTTATTCATTCACCTGTTGATAAGCATTTGGGTTGGTTTTAGGTTTTGACTGTTGTACATAAGTTGCTATGAACATTGATGTGCACATTTTTAACTTACACAGTTTACCTTCAAGTACTATTTACCACTTCATATATAATATTAGAATATTGTGATGATATACTTCTATTTTGCTCCTCCTGGTCTTTATGTTCTCTCAGTTTTGTTTGTTTTACTTATACCTGTTTTATAAAGCACAATACATTGTTTTTATTTTTTTAACCAGTTATCTTTTTCAAGAGATTTTAATATTTTTTAAACCTTGTATATATTTACCAGTATAGTTACTATTTCCACATTCCTATGTATAGATGAACATTTTCATCTTCATTCCTTTGTATAGATACATATTTTTATTTTGTCATTTTCCTTTTGTGTGAAGGATCTTCTTCAGTGTTTCTTGTGGTAAAATTCTGCTAGAGATAAATTCTCTCCGTTTTGTATGTTTAAAATAGTCTTTATTTTGTCTTTGTTCTTTTGTTTTTTTAATTTTTGATTTATTTTTGGGTTTTCAACACTTGACTTTTCTTGATGTCTTTAAAAGATATTTGTAGCCGGGCTCTGTGGCTCAGCCTGTAATCCCGTGCTTTGGGAGGCCAAGGTGAATGGATTGCCTGAGCCCGCGGGTTCAAGACCTGCCTGGGCAACTTGGCGAGATCTCATCTCTACAGTAAATCAAAAAATTAGCCAGGCGTGGTAGCGCGTGCCTGTAATTCCAGCTACTTGGAAGGCTAGGGCGGAAGGATCACTGGAGCCCAGCAGGTCGAGGCTTCAGTGGCCGGGAACAGCCACGGCACTCCAGTCTGGGTGACGGAGTGAGACTCCAACTCAAAAAAAAAAAAAAAAGAAACATATTTGCAGTAGTTATAGAATACCTACTATAAAACAATAGTTGTTTTTTTTTTCTTCAGTACTTTAAGGGAGTTGCTTCCTTGTCTTCTCACTTGCACTGTTTCTGATAAGAAGTCTGCTGTCATCTTTTTCTTTTTTCCTTTATAAATAATGTGCCCTTTTCCTCTGACTGCTTTTAGGATTTTCCATTTACCACTGGTTTAAACAATGTGATTAGGATGTGCCTTTGTGTGGTTTTCTTCATGATTCTTATGTATGGTGTTCATTGAGCTTGCATCTGTGAAAATTTGGAAAATTTCAGTTTACTAACTAATTTTTCTGTCCTACCCCCTCTCCTCTTCTTCAGAGATTCCAGTCACATGTGTATTGCGCTGTTTGAATTGTCCCACAGCTCTTTTCCACAGATAGAAATTCCTTTTATTCACTGTGTTTCATTTGTATAATTACTATTTCTGTGTTTTCAAGTTCACCAATCTTTTCTTCTCCCATTACTCTACCCTTAATCCCCTCCAGTGTATTTTTCATACATTGTTGTTTTCTTCTCTGTAAACTTGACTAGGACCTTTTTTTTCACCTTCCATGTCTTTATTTAGTTTTTTGCACATCTAGAATACAGTTGTAATAACTTTTAATGTACATATCTGTCAAGTCAGGCATCTCTGTCAGTTCTGGCTGATGTTTCTCCTCTGTTGTGATCATATTTTCCTGCTTCTTTACATGTCTGGTTGTCTTTGATTGGATACCAGACATTGCCAGTTTTACCTTGAACACCACATATTTTTGTGTTTTTTTAGGTTTTCTTGGGCTTTGTTCTGGGATGCAGTTAAGTTGCTTGGAAATAGTTTGATCCATTTGGATCTTCCTTTATGATTGGAGCAATGCTCAGTCTGGGTCTAATTATTTTCCACTTCTGAGTACTCTTCCCAATGTCCCATGAATTCTGAGGTTTTTAGCCTGACCAGTGGAACAGGCACTATCCCTGTCCATATGCGAGCACTGTTCTCTCAGCATCTCAGATGGTTCTTTCTCTGGCCTTGGGTAGTTTTCCCTCATACATGTGCCAATCAGTACTCTCCTGAATGTTCGGGGGACCTTTCAGCAAATCTTTGGAGTTCTCTCTGTGGGTAGTTCTCCCTTCTCCGGCACTGTCTTGTGACTTTTTGTTCGCTCCTCAGCTCTTGCCTTCTCAACTTAAGGACATTGCTGGGCTCTGCCTTGGTTTCCCCTTCCCTTGCTCTGGCCTAGAAATTCTTTTAAGGCATTAGTTGAGACATTTGCAGGTCTCACCTCATCTGTTGCCTGTCTCTCAAGGATTACTCTCCTTTGCCTGATGTCCAGTGCCTTGTAAACCATTATCCCATATATTCTGTGGTGTTGTTGTTGATGTTGAGGGTGGAGAGGTTGTCTCAGGCAGGAGGGCAAATGTGGGTTCCTGTTACTCCATGTTAGCCAAAAGCAGAATTCTCCAGTCCTTTCAAAATTATTGTTAATTTTTAGGTATTTTAAAGAGAAAGAACTATAGTTTAAAAAAATACCATATTTGTAGTTGAATTCTGAATAAACAGTCCTAACTGAACTCCCTGTATTTTGGGGAAAATGGTCTGCTTTCCTCTATTTCATTTTTTTTTTCTTTGTTGTGATACTGCTTAATGAGTTTATGTTAAGTCTTAAGATATATCTGTTTCAACTAGAGGCATCTTAATGGATGGTGTAATGGAATGGTAAGGGTTTTGAAGCCAAGCAGATCTGGTTTACAATGCTGGCTACCCCACATTAATTACTACTTTACTTTGGGTCAGAAGAAGCTGATGTATATAGAAAAGTTGGACAGGGAATGCTAGTTACCCTATTTTCTACTCTCTGGTGTAGTTAGCTTCTTGAACATTGAAGTTAATGAGTAATAGAATTTAATTTTAAAAGATGATGAAATAGTTGTATAATCTTCACTAATTTGGAATAAAAGAATCTAAATATAATGGGGATTTGGAGATCATTTCATGCAATTTATTTTCATTTACTTTGACTTTGTCGTACAGCTTGTAGCCCAACCAAATTCATTGTCTTCTCTCACAAAAGCTATTTTTCCTTCTTCCTTACTTGGCTTCATCATTTACAAAATCATCTAAGCTGGGAATCTTGCTGTCATTATGGATTCCTTTTCCCTCCTCCCTCTTCAGATGAATTTTAAATCCTGCCTGTTCTGCTTCCTAAATATTTCTCAAATAAGTCCCTATCTCTCCATTCCCACAGTTAATGCCTCAGGTCAAGGTCCTCACTTTTCCTTGTCTAGGTTATGCCATCATCTCCTACCTGTTCTATTCTACACTGTCTCCAGAGTGATCTTTCTAAGTCACAAACATAATCATCTTGCTTATCTTTGTTTTCTGAGTTTTCTATAATGACCATTAATTATTTTTTAAAAGTAATTTGGGGAACAAGGTAATAGCATGCAAACAGTTTCCAGTAAAAGGATTGATGCTCAGTGTAGCTCCTGTACTTTATTGTTGTTGGTTCTTAAATATTCTTTCTCTTAATTTCTCTTTATAAGGAAGGTTCCTTATACTGCTCCATGCTTCAGAGGTGACTTGATGTGTGTACACACATGTGTTTATGCACACATAACAAAGCAACCCTGTTTTGTGTGGTCAGTGGGGTGGGAAAAGTTGGACAACTTGCTGAGTTAGAG
Source organism: Cephalopachus bancanus (assembly GCA_027257055.1). Classification (NCBI taxonomy): domain Eukaryota; kingdom Metazoa; phylum Chordata; class Mammalia; order Primates; family Tarsiidae; genus Cephalopachus; species Cephalopachus bancanus. The sequence goes on from JAPVLO010000002.1 coordinate 17,053,725, forward strand.
GTAGAAAAGAAAGAGATTGGTGACCAAAGAGAGGTAGGATAAGGAGTCAATCTAAGAAAGTGAGAGAGAAAGGGAGCTTGGCAGAAAGCAAAGGGCTAAATGGTGAAAATTTGTTGACTATGTGGAATATATAGAGAAGAAAAGACATAGGAAATTGTAGATCCAGGTGGGAGCAAGCAAGGAATTGTCTGGTAGCCAGCCAGTTTCTGACATGAAGTTCACAAGGATATTAAAATAGAAATGAGAAGATGCTGTCCAGATAACATTAATCAAGTAGTGAAACATATGTACATTCGGCCCTTTATCCTTGATTTCACCTTCAGCAGTTTCAGTTACCTGAGGTCAACTGTGACCCAAAAATATTACTATTTTGTGAGAGAGAAACATCACATTTATATAACTTTTATTACAATATATTGTTATAATTTTTCTATTTTATTAATAGTTATTGCTGATCTCTTACTATGCCTGATCTACAAATTAAACTTTATCATAGGTATGTATCTGTAGTGAAAACATAGTACATGAGTATATGGGTTTGGTACTGTTCGCAGTTTTAGGCATACTTGGGGTCTTAGGATATATCTCCTGCAGGTAAGGGGAGGCCAGTGTATAAGATTTTAAGTGAATTGAGCCAAAAATATTTTTAAGTCCATTGGCGACTAAGATGAAAAAGAATCACGTAAACAGTATTGAACTCTGTATTTTGAACTACATATTAAGTTTTGTCTTTCAGATTTATAGCTTTGGAATCACTCTTTTACTTTACAAGTATTCCTAGTGCCTACTCTGTGCCAAGAGGGTGTTGTGTTCCCTACTTTTTTTTCATTCTTAGTTTTGTATTCAGTTGGCCAGTAAATCATGTTCTGTGTTCTTGAAAAATAATCTGAAATTAAATCCTTCTGTTTCCCCAGTCATCACCCTGATCTAGACATTCATCACTTAATGTCTTAATTAGTGAATCCTTTATGTTTTACAATCCCCTATTTCTTCTTCAGTCAAGTATACTTCAATATTGTTCCTGTTCAGTCTTCCTAAAATATTATTTTTATTATATCACAACTGTGTTCAGTAACCTTCACTCACCTTCCTATTACTTATTGGATAAAAATCCTGAATCAGCAAATAGGGTAGTTCCACTAAGTGACTGGATGTTCCCAACTATTCCTTGTATAGGTCTGTGTATTATCCTTAGGTGTGGACAACCACATTGCAAATTATACTGCTTCAGTTAATAAACCAACCTACCTGTCTGCCAGCCTGCCTTCTTGTTTGTGTCTCTTGGACTGAATCTTTCTGTCTTCCAAACTTTTAATTTTTGCAAAAGTTACATGTGTACTAGTACTAGTTTAAGGAGTCAAATCATTATGCAAGGTTTGTTACAAAAAATACTAGTGTCCTATTTTCCTGCCTCTACCCTCTACCTGTTTCTCCCTCTTCAGGGGCAACCACTTTCATTCCTTTTAGCTGCTTAGTAATTTCCCTAAGTAATATACTTGTATTGCTATTTTTGGATTTTCATTCTATTTTAGACACAATCTTTTGAATTTCTTTTGAATTTTCCCCTACCTCATATATGTAAGAGGCATGTGTTAGAGAGCTGTGGAAAGACCAGTTGTGGAAGACTAGTGTTAGATAAGGGGTTGAGATTATTTGTTCGAGTGGCCGTCTTTGAGCCAGAAGGTGATGATGTGTGCCAGGGTGTGTTTTTTTTTAGGAAGATACTCCAGCAATGTTGTGTGGTCTGAATTAGAGGAGGAGAAAAGAGGGCATTTAGGAGATTATTTTAATTGTTTAGATGTGAAAGGCTGTATGCCTGGATTAGATGTTAGTTGTCAGAATGATGAGACAAAATTTTAAGCAAGAAGCATTTCCAATTCTAAAAATAACAACTACTGATATTTATTGAGTTCTCCCTTATTGTTGGGTACCATTTAAAGTACTTGACAGATTTATTTAAACCTCACAAAAACCTTATGAGGTAGGCAATGAAAGATTCAGTAATTTGCCCAAAGTCACACAGTAAATCAATGACATAGGCTACATTTAAACCAGGCAATCCTAGAGTTTTAGACTCCACCACCTGTCAAGAGTTCCTATTGACTGTCAAGAAGCAAACACCGAGAGTTAGCTTTTAAAGCAAACATGATTGAAGGATATTGGTGGTATGGCTGTAACAGTAACATAGATCTGTTTTCAAAGTAAAAAATGACAAATTAGATTTTAAATGTGATGTTGGAGATAATATCAGGTCATTTAGTTTGATATGGGCATTTGGCAGTTGAGCCATGGAAGCAAATTAAATTTTAAAAAGGAGTTAGTTTCTAGATACAAGTTCGCCAAAAAAAACTTAATTTCAACAATAAAAAGATGAGCAACTCAGTTGCTGAGCAAAAGACTGAGCAAAAGACTGGAACCAGACACTTCACGAAAAATATACAAATGACCAGCCAATAAGCACATAAAAAATTATTAAATATTTTTAATCATCAGAGTAATGCAAATAAAAAGCTACAGTAAGATAACATTTCACATCAACTAGAATGATTAAAATTGAAAAGACTGACAGCACGAAATCTTAGTGAGGCTGTAAAGCAACTAGAACTCATACATTGCTGGAAGGAATGTAAAATGATACAACCACTTGGGAGAACTGGTTAGCATTTTTTTATAACTAGACATACAGCTACCCAGTTACACAGCAATTTCATTCCTAGATATTTGAACACAAACCAAGAAAAATGAAAACAAACATCCATAAAACAGTTTTTATAAGAATGTTCATAGCAGCCTTTTTTTTTTTTTTTTTACAGTATCCCAAAGCAGGAGCAACCTTCATCAGGAGAATGTATTCAAACAAATTGTGATATGATAGCACAATGAAAGATGACTCAACATTTACTGTTTATTAACTATTATATTTTCAACAACATGGATAAATCTTACAGACATTGTGCTAAGCAAAAGAAGCTAGACACTAAAGAGTACATACTTTTTTTTTTTTTTTTGAGTTGGAGTCTCACTCTGTCACCCAGACTGGAGTGCAGTGGCCGCTCCCGGCCACCACAGCCTCGACCTGCTAGGCTCTGGCGATCCTTCCGCCTCAGCCTTCCAAGTAACTGGAATTACAGGTGCGCGCTACCAGTCCCGGCTGATTTTTATTTATTGTGGAGATGAGGTCTCGCCAAATTGGCCAGGAGGGTCTCGAACCCGCGGGCTCAGGCAATCCACTCACCTCAGCCTCCCAAGGCGCAGGATTACAGGCTGAGCCACCGAACCCGGCAGTACATACTGTATATGGTTCCATTTACATGAAGTTACAGAACAGGCAACAGTAACGGATGGAAATAGAAGTTGGAAAGTGGTTGCCTCTAGAGAGAGGTGAGAATTGACTAGAAAGGGGCACAAGGGAACTATCTTGAGTGATGGAAATGTTTTCTGTTTTGAATGGTGGTTGTACACAGTATACAATTATCAGATCTCATCTAACTACCTACCTAAGAATTTGCATTATGTTGTATGTAAATTATACCTCAAGAAATCTTTTTCACTCTCAATAAAGGTTGGTTTAGTAATAGAGGTATAGGTCTGAGAATTACCTATATGGAAGTGATGAGTGACGCTATAATTAATGAGATTTTATTATTATTATGAGAGAATAAAGGAGATTAAAAAGTGCGTTTTGATTATGCCTTTATTTAGAAGGTAGGTGGAAGAAAGAAATTGGTGAAATAGAGTATCTCTTGGGAAATAAGAACAGTTTCTGTCCTGATTAGCCAGATGAACTTGAAGTGAAGTGGGGATATTTTGTTATTAAGATCACTTTGAGAGAGTACTTTTCAGTAACCTGGGAGCTACAACCAGATTTCAAGAGGCTAAAATCTCATTTTGGGTGATGAGAGAAATATTGTAAAACCACTGTTTGAGATTTTCAAGGTGGAAAGAAGAAAAGAGGAAAGAACTGAGGGATAATTAGGGTTTATATAGGATCAGTATTTTGTCATGGTTTAGTTTGGTGTAAAAGCACCTAGAAGAGAAAAGAATATAGGCAGGAAAGAAGAGAAGGTTGGTGAAATAAAGTCACAGAGTAGACAAGAGACAATGGGATTAAGAGCACAGAGGGAGTGATAGTTTAGAAGAATTCTTCGTCTGAAAAGGTGTGCACTGGTGTAGTTACAGTGCGAAACAGAGATTGTGCTGAGAATATGGCTCTTTGTGGTAGAATAGAAAGAAGATGAGTTTGTTCATATAGGATAGACTTAATTCATTCTGTAATGGAGCATCAGTACAATAGGCACTGTAATGTGGGAGAGGTTTAGAACAGCTGATGGTGCTCCTATGATAGTCAAGGGGTTAATAAAAGGATCGATAATTAGCGTGAGGGAGTTTATGGTAGACTCATGGTCACCATTGTTTTTCAACCCAGGAGGAGAAAAAGTAGACCGTATGAGTGAATGACCCAGGTTGGGGATTAGAAAGGTGGAGGAGCAAACGCATGTAAGAGTTGCTGTGGTCAGAGAGGTCATTGTTGCAAAGGTTGATTGTGAGATCCAAATTCAGGAGGGAGATGAAGGAAGCAACAAAGGGCTCTTATGAGCTGGCAAAATATAGAACATAGCATAAAGGTTATGAAGAGGCTGAAGTACTTTAGAGAAGAGCATTCATATATAAAAAATAAAAACCCCAGACTTGAGCCAGTGCATAACTTCCCGCAGCTTGCTGCTTTCAAGTTCTCCTCTGCTCATGGCATGATGGCCTTAACTGTGTGCTGCTAATTCAGGGAAGGCCTTGGATCTTTGCACTTTCATTATCTGCTGCTTCTTGCATAGAGAGAGTTTTCCTGTTCCATCTGGTTCTCTTGCTCCATCTGACTAGGTTTTCACCAAAAAAGCAGAGTGGCATGCTGGGAATGCATCTATAGTACATAATTCATGCATTATGAGGCTATAGTGTTTATGCTTCATTTTTGTTTGGTTAGTTATATTGTACCTCATTCTATAAAGAATTGATGTAGTTTTAAAGGAGAATAATACCAAAAAGAATTCTAAAATATAAATAATAAGAAAGAGTGAATCAGAAAATGCATATAAGAGTAGAAGACAATTGTTAGTGGGGAAAAGGAACACAACTGTACAGGCAATAAGGGCCTAAGAGCTTCTTAAGTTTGACTCTAAGCTTGCTGGCTGTCAAAGTGAAAAAAAGATTGAGTTGTTTGCAGAATTTTATCTAAGAGAAAGAAAGGTCGCTATTCCTTGAAGAAAGCAAAACTTTTCTCAGTAGTAAATTCTAGAATAGATTTTTCCTTTGGAGTTTCTTATCAGAGGTACTAAGTACATCATATTTTTTAAATAAAAATCTGATCTATTAGCATTTTTCAGGGACTTCCATTGCTTTTTGAAATAAAGTCCAGGATTCATAACAAGGTCATCAAGGAGCATTATACCTGTGCACCCTGTCCTTAAAAGCAGTAACGTTAATGGTTGTCATTTCTTGAACATTTACCATGTGTCAGGCATTGTGCTAAGTCCTGTACATGTACTATGTCATTTAGTCTTCTCAAAAACCTTTTAAGATGAATACTAGTAATATCTGTTTTACAATAGAAGAAACTGAGGGGCAGAGAGGTTTAACAATTTGCTTAAGCGGGGCGCGAAGGCTCATGCCTGTAATCTCAGCACTTTAAGACGTGGAGGCGAGATGATTGCCTGTGCTCACAGGTTTGAGACCAGTCTCATCTCTACAAGAAATCAAAAAATTAGCTAGGCATGGTGGTGTGCACCTGTAGTTCCAGCTACTTGAAGGCTGAAGCGGGAGGATTGCCTGAACCCAGTAAGTCAAGACTGCGGTGGCTGTGAGAATGGTACTGCACTCCAGCCTGGGCAACAGAGTGAGATTCTGACTCAAAAATAAATAAATAATCAATTTGCCCAAGGTCACAGAGCAAATAAGCAAGTAATTGGCATGACCAAGGTCTGAAGCCATAATCTAACCTCTTATACTGTCTGGTTATGTGCCCTCTTAAAGTTCTTTGAACTTAACAAGCTTCTTCTATCTTAGTGACTTCGCACATTTCTGTTTCTTCTGCCTGAAGGATTCTCTGCCCGCCCCCTCTCTTTAAGCATTTCATTTCATTGACTTAAGTCTGATGGATATCATTAATTTCATATGTCAACAGGGAAAGCATTTAATGGTTTTTTTGTCCACTACAATGGGTATAACTATTTCTCTTGAAAGACTAGGTGGTTTTAGTTCTGCATTCTCTCCTTATCTATAATGGAAATAGGAAGCATTTGGGCTCCTGCCTTCAGTACTTTGGAAACTGGTCAATGAGCTTCTTACCAACTCTAATAACCAACTGTAATTATTTTCCACAAAACCCATAACTAAACTGATCACCTTATTTCTCAAAATAAAATGTGTAAATTTTTTACTCAAAATCTGTCCTTATGTTGATCTGGAGTCCTAGAAGGCCCTGCTCTCTACATTTTCAAATCCTGCTTTTTTAAAAGTTCCAGCTGAAATTACATTTCTTCAATAAAGGCTTTCTCAATTAATTCTGTCCACATTGATTTCCTCTTTTTGATTTATTCTTTTTCCTGCATGACTGATTCTAGAGTTTATCTACATACTGCCTTTCATTCTTATTTAAAGTCTCCATGTGTATCTTTTATCTCTAATCAGTTGTAACCTTCTGCTAAGGACTTAGTACAATGCAAAGAATTTTATAAATACCTGTTGAATGAATGGTGTAATAGTGTACTTTGACCTTATAGACCTTATTTACTCAGTGAAGCCAACAGAGAACACTCTGCCAGGTTAAGTAGTCTGAGGTACTTCTTTGTTCAGGTTTTGAAAGGAGTTTTCTGTTGGTTTACTCTTCAGAAGATAAACGTGAATGAGGAAATACTAACTGAATCAAGGGAGAAAATTGACTTCCTCTGAGCAGTTTTTGAGTATTTACTGGTAGTTACCACCCTACAGCTACTTACTTTCTTCCAACTCCCATACCTCCATTAACAGAGTAGAATGGTAAGAGTGTATACATTTAATCTGGGTAACTTTTGTTTTCCATTTTTTACATAGCAGTTGATGCTCATCTCTGAAGGATATTATTTTCTCGATCTGGCAGCATGGAATATGTAATGGTGGATGAATTTGCTGAAAAGAGCCTGGGGTTATTTATAAATGTGATAAGGCTTTGATTGGATTCTGCATTTTTCCCTTGGAATTATAGATGTGATTAATAAAAGTTATTCAAGATTCCTGCATTCTTTAGAACTATTTCATGTGGTCATGTGCAATAATGGCACAAAAATCTTAGGGTGGTCACCTCATCAGACAATTTGGGCAATGTTCAAACAATTAAACCGGCAGTCAGCAGATTCCGGCCTGGTAATTAAATTACCCAGGGCCTTTGTTTTCCAATTTCTCCTCCTTGATATGCTGTGTCTTTGCAGGCTGAACATGTGCCTGAGGTTTATTGATTCATTTCCTGTCTTTCCCTTTCAATAGTAACATATTAGGATGCCAACTGTGATCATTGAAAAAGGGCTTTGTTTTAACCAAAATACCTTTAGACACTTGGTTACTCAGAAAACCTAAGGGACAATTTCTGTGGTCCTTGGCTACTGTCTTAACAGTCTGAAGGTAGTGTTAGGAAAGTAGTTCATTTGTTTTTTATTGTGGGTTTTCCTTTACCGTTATATCTGAAAAGTTTATGCTTAAAGGTTTTATTCACTTTATGTAGCCAGTGTGACCTAAGTTAAGTTTTAATTCTTTCTTTTTTTTTTACTTATTATTAAACTTTTCTTATTATTAAACTGGAACTCTTACCTAGGGTCCCAGTTAGTGCTGCTTAAGTCTGTCCTCACTTCTCCAGTTTCTTCCATCATTGATTTAGTTCAGACCTTCATTTCTCACTTGAATTACTTCAACAGCCTAAGGTCTTTTTGCCTCCAGACATGTTCTTTTTCTAATCCGTCCTCCATATTACTATCAGGATGATCTTTCTGCAATACAGATCTAATTCTTGTCATTTTTCTGCTGAAAATATTTCTGTGACTTCCCATTGCCTTCAGTATAAAATCAAAAGTTAGTATGGAATTTGCATAATGATATGCCTCTTCTGCCTTTCCAGTCACATTTCAGGCACGTTTTATGGGTCTTTTGACTGAACATAATCCTCTGGGCAGATGAACAGGTAAACATTACTTTCACATGTCTCAGGATGGTAGATGTCAACATAGAAAGATATTAAATTGGTGTGTACTTTGGAAGGGATATGCAAATGTTGAATTCATGCAGATAAAATTAGACTATCCTTGGATGTAACACGTAGTATCTTTCCTTCTGAATTTTTGTTAGACATGTTGTAATAAAGTTATCTTTGAAGAGGTCAGAGCTAATTGGGTTATTTATAAATCTCTCTAGTTAACTTGTAGGGAGACTGGTAACTACATGAAAAAGCCCCGTGATTCATGATTCAGAAGGTTGTTATGGCTCTCCCTCTCACCTTTGTTTAAACTGGGTCAGACATTAAAAGAAAAGTTGGAGTAAGATTTGTGTGCTGGTGCTAGTTCCCCCATTAACTTCTATAAACATTCTTGGATAAGCTGCATAATGTTTCTGAACCTCAGATTCTTCTAAAAATGAAGGAATTGTGTGAATTTAGTAAGTACTTTGTGCTTGGTACTATGACTGGTGCTGGAATTTTTTTTTTTAAGCAATGTGTGACTTGACCACTGCTATAGAGGAGTTCACAGTCAATTTTCTAAGTCTAAAAGGTTGATGTCTGTAAATCGCAGGAAATAAAACTGAGTTTCTGAACATATTTGATGAATGGAATGGCTTTGTCAGAGATGATTAAATAAGTTGTTTTTAAACTTCTTCCATTTGAAAGTATAAGCATAATAGGCCTTAATCGAATAGACAAGTTTGTGAAAAGCAGTCTAGTTTTCCTGTTGACTTCTATTTTAAGTTTCAGCGATCTCCTGCAGATTATTGGCAGCCTGCCTTTAGTTATGGTTCAAAGCTGACATTCTGTACTGTGAACCGTGAGCTGCTCCCATGTCTGGCAGCTGCAGCTGTAACTAGGCTACAGCGAAGGGAGAGAGAGAAGCATCACTCTTCTGATCTTGGCCATAGCCATGCCCAACTGAATTCTATTAATGTGAGAATTTTGCCAGTCTGTGTTTGATTTGTTCCCTAGTTTTCTGTTTCTTCAGGAGGAATTTCTATCAAGTGAATTATTGTATTAAGGCATTTCAATAAGGTTGAATTAATTCAGAGAAAGCTAATTCTTTGTGAAAGGGGAGAACCAGAGGTAGATTTTTATCTGCTAATTAAGGTGGTGAGAGAGATAGATTTTCTACTTAGGATAAAATGAGAAAAACCATAGTCCATATAGGGGAGGAGCTTTTCTTCCTTCTTTGGTGAATATAATTTCTGCTTCAGAAAGAGGTCTCTGAGTGAGACCTCTGAAGACCTTGTGTTTCTATTGTGTTTCTGAATATGCCTTCATTTTATCCTCATACATGAATAGGCTAGTTATGTTTTTGCTCCATTGACCACACTTGTAAAATGATTTTTTTATTTCTATCAAAGCAATACATTGTTTGTTGAGGGACTGTTGTATATCAGACATGGTTCTAGGTGCTAAGAACATGTCAATGAACAAAGTCCCTACCTTCTTTGAGCTTACATTTTAGTGAGTGTGTTTTAAACTGGGGGAGGGGGATTAAAAGAAAATGTGCTATGTCGTGTTTCGGAGACAAATAAGGAGGGTAAAGGGGATCGGGAGGACAGTATGGGGTAAAGATGATCAGGGAAAGTCTCTCTGATACATATTTGAGCAAAATCCTAAAGAAAGGATATGCAGAAGTAAATTTTGTGAGATCTTGCATGGCTACCATAATACTTAATAGTTTGGCTGGGAATAGAATTTGAAGTTGGAAATAATTTTCCTTTAGAATAATGAGAGCCGGGCTCGGTGGCTCAACCTGTAATCCTGCGCCTTTGGGAGGCTGAGGTGAGTGGATTGCCTGAGCCCGTGGGTTCGAGTCCCACCTGGGCAGCAAGACTTCATCTCTACAATAAATCAAAAAATCAGCCGGGCATGGTAGCGCATGCCTGTAATTCCGGCTACTTGGAAGGCTGAAGCGGAAGGATCGCCGGAGCCCAGCAGGTCGAGGCTGCAGTGACCGAGAACTGTCATTGCACTTCAGTCTGGGTGGCAGAGTGAGACTCCAACTCAAAAAAAAAAAAAGAATAATGAGGACATTATTCCACTGTCTAATAATTTCTAGGGTTGCTTTTGAAACACTTAAAGTGATCCAATTTCTGATTTTTTGTTGTGAATTATTGTTTTCTATCCGTAAGCTTGTAAGATCTTCTTTTTCTCCCCAAGAGTTCTGTAATTTCACAATGTGCCTTTGTGTGAGTCTGTTTTAATTTGTGGTGCTGAGCTATTGGTGGGTCCTTTCAGTCTGGAAATTCATGTCCTTTGGTTCTAGGGAATTGCCTTGTATTTCTTAGAAAATGGTTCCTTTCCCTAATTTTCTGTCTTTTCTTTCGGGAATACCTATTATTCAGATATTAACCTTCCTGGACTGGCCCTCTAATTTTGTTTTCCTTTTTTATTTTTCTATTTTCTGTCTCTTTGTCTTTTTGCTCTGTTTTCTGAGAGTTTCGTAAACTTTATCTTTCAACCTTTGCTCTGCCATCACATTTTTAATACCCATGAGTTTATTTTGTTCCCTGGTTCTTTCTTTTAAAATAATGCCATTTTCTTATTGATCATTTTATAATACACCTTTTATCTCTAAGAACATCAATAATAATTTTGTTATATTTTCAGCTTTATAGTCTCTTTTTCCCTCTAAGTTGATTTTTTTTTTCCTGTTGGTACATTTGTCTTGTCCATATAGTTTATGTTAGAGTTTCTTTAGACAATAACTACAAATATTTGATGGTCAGTTCCTGGTTAAATGGGGAACTAAGAAGCCAACTGGAAACTGAGCCAGTTGCTAGGATTTTTTTAGCTGTGAGGTTTACTGTTAGGATGATCTGCATTCTTATATTGGGGATTTCCAATGTTTGTATCTTTATGCTTGAGTTGACAGATTACCAGGAAAAAAAATTCTTCCAGTCTTCTGCCCAGGAGGTAAAAGCCTGGTTGCCATAGTTTTGACCTCATGGGTGAGGAAGTCTGAGGCATGAGTATGCATATGTTTACTTAACCCTCCTGTTTTCAGTGTGACATCCTTCTTCTCAGCTGTGGTTAGGGTCCTTAGGTATGGGGACCCCCTATTTTAGTCTCTTGAGGACAAACCTCTACTGGGGTAGAAGTCAGAACACTAACCCAGTTGCATAGAGAGAGGAGATCTGGGGTTTGAATTACTTTTTTAACCATCTTCAACTGAGTATCCTTATTTTAGCTTCACTTTACATCAGTTTTTAGAGTTCCTTGTGCTACTGAGTCTTTGGGGGATTCTGCAGTGTAAATTATGTTGATTCAAGACATCTTCCAGGTTTCTTAAGTCAGTTGAGTTGGTATTTCATCAGTTAGATTTTTTTGTTTCTAAGTTCTTGAGCTCATTTTTTTTCCATTTCCTACTCTTTTTTATAGATGTGATATAGTCTCTTATCTCTAGGAAGGTATTAAAAATTATTTATCTCTAGATGTTCCTTTTTTATCAAAATGTTTTCTTTTAAATATTTGAACAGTTATAATAACTATTTTAATATAACCTAATAACTTAATTATCTCTGTAATTGCAGGGTCTGTTTCTATTGTCTGTTTTTCTCGTGGTTATTGGTAACTTTTTTCTGCATCTCGCTATGTAATAATTTTCTTTTATGTTAGTCATTACAAACTTTACACTGTTAATTCTCTGGATTTTGTTGTCTTAAAATAGCATTGCACTCTGGTAGGCAGTTAAGTTATTTATAGTTCAGTTTAATCTTTTCAAGTTTTGTTAGGGCAGGGGTTGGAGTAGCCTTACATTAGAGATAGTTTAGTCTTAGTACTAAGGCATGGTCCTTCTAAAGTCTCCACCGAATGTCTTGAATGATCAATGAAAACTCTCCACTTTGGCTGGTGGAAGTTGAAATGATCCTCAACTCTGTGTGAGGATCATCTCACATTTATCTCACAACACCTCCATCATTCTTTGTCCAACCTTATGGAACTTAATTCTAGGTACATATGTCTTAGTGTTTAGCAAAGACTTTATGGCACCCTATGCAGATTTCTAAGCTCTTTTTTTTTTCTCTGCATGACTCTGTCTTCTCTAGAACTTTGACCCACATCTTCCAGAAATCTAATTTCTGTCTCCTTTACTCAGCAAGACAACCATATTCTGCTTGGATCCCTGCCCCTGCTCAGAAGTTCAAAATGTACCTTCAAGCAAAAAGCCAGGATATCATAAGCTTCACCTGACTCATTTTGACCAATTTTCTAATTGTTACAAATGAAGGACAAATCTGGTTTGTGTTACTACATCATGGCTAGCATTGGAAGGGTAACATTTATTTTAAAATCCTATTCTGACCATATTTTAACTCTTTGAGTGTCTGCCTTATTTGTTGAATTTCTTTTCTGTCTTTAATGGGATTTACATTCTTCAGTAATTTGCTCATTCTTTGTATATGCATCTTGATCATTGAAGTTCCTTGTTATACTCTTTCTTTCCTCTATTTAGGAAGCCTGCTTGGGAACAGGGCTAAGACCTGCCATTGAGATTTTCACTCAGGATTTTCAGTGAGAGTAGAGGAGTATGTAGAAAGTACTTCATGCTATGTGTAATTTTTTTTTTATGCTAGTCATTGTAAACTTTACATTGTTAGGTCTCTGGATTTTGTTGTCTTACAACAATGTCCTGAAGACTGATCTACTGAGAATGAATGCTTGCCTTTCCTCCTAGGTATCCCCGCTCCCCAGGATACTGCCTGTCTCTCGAAGATTCTCTTCAAGGGTCATATATCCTCTGTCACTGCTAGGGATGTGTTGTGTATGGTGTGAACACAGACTGATTTACTTGACTCCACCCCCTGTGGTATTCCAACTGTTAATGCTGTTGATTGTCCCTTGGTCCTTTCCTGTTCCTATGTTCCACCTTTGGGCATGTAATACTTTGAGCATAGAACTACTACTGCTGTTTTTTGTGTATTTATATCTTAACCTGTGATTTTACTCTTTAGTCTGTTGTAGATCACAAAATATTTCCAATGTCTAGCCCATCAATTCCTTTTACTTTTGTGTGACTTAATTAATTAGTTAATTAATTGTCATTTCCGGGATGTGATGTAGGAGGGGAAACTAGCTAGTTCTGTTTGCCATCTTAAAACAGGCAGAAGGATCTCTTTTGCACAACTGTTTTTAAATAGCTTTGCTTTTCATTAGATATCAGGGGTTTTTAAAATAAAAATGTTCACCTTTGCTGTTGGTAATCTAAGCATTAAATAATATAACATTTTCTCTTTGCTTCCTTATTCCATTTTGAGCTATTGATTTGGCCCCATATTCAAGAAATAATTACTGGGTTTCTTACCTTGTTATTTGAGAAGGAAGATACTAAGGGAGAATTTGAAACACAACTGTGCTGTAATGTACTATGTGATAAGTGCTGCTAGAAACTATGAGAAAAGTTCTTTAGAAGGTCAGAAAATCCAGACAGTTATTAACAAACAGAGATAATATTTGCAGGCATAGCGTTGCAAACTCAGTGGTCCCCAGTGAACCAGTGGCTAGATCTACCTACTTCTTAGTCCTTATTCTCTTGGTCTTCACTGCAGCAACTTGACACTTAGTAATTTCTTTCTTGGAAATTGTCTTCTGGGACAAGTTTCTTTTCCTGCTTTTAAGACCATTGTCTGTCTATCTCTTTTTCCCGTCCCCTAAAAGAAGGAATTCTCTGCATCCCTTCACTGTGCATTCCTGTATTCCCAAGGCTTCAGTGCATCGAGGCAGATGAGTCTCAGATCTTTACTCTGAGCATTTGCATTTCCCTCAACTCCAGGTCCTTACTTTATGTCTTGGTATCTGGAAAACAAATTGCAAACTGAGCACATGACCATCTCCTCTCTTAAATAAGCTCTTACTGTGTTCAAAATTCTGTCACCAGTTTCACCATTCTTCTTATACCACTGAATTATCTTCGACTCTTATTTACGTTTATAGTTAGTTGCCTGTCTTACAGGTTTTTTCTTTGAAAGATTTTTCCGGGCCAGGCACAGTGGCTCACTTTGGGAGGCCAAGGTGAGAGGATTGCCTGAGCCTACGGGTTTGAGACTAGCCTGGGCAACTTGGCGAGACCTTATCTCTACAATAAGTCCAAATATTAGCCGGGCATGGTGGCGTGTGCCTGTAGTTCCAGCTACTTGGAAGGCTGAGGTGGAAGGATCGCCTGAGCCCAGCAGGTCAAGGCTGCGGCGGCTGGGAGTGTGGCCACTTCCCTCCAGCCTGGGTGACAGAGTGAGACTCCAACTCAAAAAAAAAAAAAGAAAGAAAGAAAAATTTTTTTCTTTCTGCTTTCATTTACTTTATTTTTTTATTGCCTTAACCCTATTTTAGTCCCTCATCAATTCATTTCCATCTCATGATTAGCATCCCAAGTGGTCTGTGTTGCCTCTGCATTTTCCTTTTTAACCTATTCTATATATGATTGTCATTTGGATTGTTACTTCATTTCTTAAATATCTTCTTTAATTCCTCTTGGCCTACCAACTTCTTTGTTTGGCATTTAAGATCCTTTATGGTATAAACCTGGCCTTCTTTTCCAATTTTGTTTCCCGTTATTTCCCTGTGTACTGTATGTGAGGTAGTAGGCTTTGGTATCACAGACTTAGCCTAACTCAGCCATTGATTAACTATGAATAAGCAACTTTGGAAGAGTTACTTAACTTTTCTGAATCTCACATTCTCACTTGTAAAATGGTTGGTGTATGAAATGAATATGGCAAGCTAAACTTCCTGGTACACAGTACTTGGTACTTAGTAAATACTAATCTGTTCTTTCCCTTCCCTCAAGTCAGTTTGCTTGACCTCCTGTTCTTGGAATGCGTTATGTTCCCATATTTATGCCGTCACTCTTCCAAACTGTTTTTTACTCCCAGCACTTCTGATACCAAATATGTGGGTTTTTTTTCCCTTCACACCAACCAATTTTCCAACACCAACAGGATATCCTACAATTCAATTCAATTCTGACATTTAACTCTCCAGAGCTAGCAACAGACCCTACAGGTTTAAGGACTTAGTCCTAAAAAACTACCCCCACTTCAGAGGCCAGTTGGAAGTAGCATGTCCCCAAGTTACCCATAGCTTCTGTCCAACTTGGCTATAAAGTCAAGGACTCCCACAGCTCCCCACTCAGGGTCTATAATGTGCTGGAATGGCTCACAGAATTTAGGAAAACCGTTTATTTAAATTTACTGGTTTAGTATAAAGGGTATAACTGAGTAACTGGCAAATGGGAGAAATAGAGAGGGTAAAGTAGGAGGGTAATGTGGAGCTTCCGTGTTCCCTCTGGGACACCACCTTCCCAGCACCTTAATGTGTTCACCAGCTTGAAACCTCTCCATACCCTGTTCCATTACGTAAGCATGACTGAGCAAACCATTGGCCATTGATGATTAACTCAATCTCCATCCCCTAGCCCTTCTCCAGAGTCTTGGAGGTAGAGCTAAAAGTTCCAACCCTCTAATCACATGGTTCATTCCTCTAGCAACCTTCCCCATCCTGAAGTATCTTGGAACTCACCTAGAGTCACCTCATTAGCATAAACTCTAGTATGGTTGAAAGGGGCTGATTATGAACAACAAAAGGTACTTCTATCACTCAAGAATTCCATGAGTTTTAGAAGCTCTTTGTTTGGAACTGACGACAAAGACCAAATATGTATTTCTTATTATCACAACTCTAGAATTCCCTCACCCCTATTTTTACCAGGCAAAATTCTCTTCATTCTTCATAACTCACAGTTCAGATTTTACTTCATTTGCAAAGCCTTCTCATCTGTCCCCGAGTTAAAAGAGATCCTTCTTTGATTTACTTACTCATGGTTTTGTCCGTTGCCAAGTGCTACCATTGTTGGTTTATGTATCTTTCTCTAACCCTACTGTGATTTCCTCAAGGCCAGGAGCTGTTTCTTATTCATCTTCTATATCCCCAACACCCAGGAAAGTGTATGACACATCATAGGCACTCAGGAACTGGATGAATGAGTGGGACTTGTTTTGCTCTTAAAATTTATTAGATTTAAAAATATAGACTCATCAGGCAATCATTGCAAATGTATGAATAGATACTTTTAGTGACTTTTTTTTTTTTTTTTTTTTGAGTTGGAGTCTCACTCAGTCGCCCAGACTGGAGTGCAGTGGCCGCTCCCGGCCACCGCAGCCTCGACCTGCTGGGCTCCAGCAATCCTTCCACCTCAGCCTTCCAAGTAGCCGGAATTACAGGCATGTGCTACCACGCCCGGCTGATTTTTTTTTTTTTTTGATTTATTGTAGAGATGAGGTCTCGCTGCCCAGGCGGGTCTTGAACCCGTGGGCACAGGCAATCCACTCACCTCAGCCTCCCAAAGGCGCAGGATTACAGGCTGAGCCACCGAGCCCGGCTTTTAGTGACTTTTTGATAATGGGCTAATAATTTTTGAATATTGGTACTTATTGATTCATAAAAAGTAGCAATACTTTGAAAATAATTTTTTTTAACTTTTAATTTTTATATTTTAAAGATGTGGAGTACAATTCAGGGTTAGGTATACAAATGTTCATTATGCAGGTACCCTTGTTGATGAGGTGTGCCCTGCTCCCTTCCCCAGGCAGATTCCCACTACTGCAAATCCTGCTTCCCCACCAGCCTCCTGGCAGTTTCCCGCTACTGCCAATAGGATAACTGTTCAAGATCCGCTTATGAGTGAGAACATGTGATACTCAGTTCTTTGTTTCTATGAAAGATCACTCAGTATGACTCTTAAGTCCATCCAGGTTGCTGTGAAGTTCTTCTTTATTCTTTATGGCTGTGTAATATTCACATTTTAAAAATCTAGTCCTCTTTTGATGGGCAGCTCGGGTGGTTCCATGTTCTTGCTACTGTGAACAATGCTGTGTGATAAACATACATGTGCAAGTATCTTTTTTATAGAGTGATTTGAGTTCTTCTGGTTATATTCCCAGTAGGGGGATTGCGGGGTCGTATGGAAGGTTGATTTTTAGATCTTTTAGGAATCGCCACACTGATTTCCACAGAGGCTGTACTAGTTTACACTCCCACCAACAATGTAGAAGTGTTCCCTTTTCACCGCATCCTCTCCAGCATCTGTTGTTTTTTGAGTTATTGTTGATAACCATCCTGATTGGAGTTAGGTGGTATTTCATTGTAGTTTTAATTTGCATTTCTTTGAGGACTAGTGAGGCTGAGCATTTTTTCATGTATCTGTTGGCTGCTCATATGTCTTCTTTTGAGAAGTGTCTATTCATATCTTTTGCCCCCTTTGTAGTGGGGCTGTTTGTTTTTTTCTTTTCAGCACGTTTGAGTTCCTTGTAGATCCTAGATGGTAGGCCTTTGTCAGACACACAGTTGGCAAATATTTTTTCCTAGTCTGTGGGCTGTCTCCCCGCTCTCTTGATGGTTTCTTTGGCTTTGCAGAAGCTTGTTTGTTTGATAAGTTCCCACCTATCGGTCTTATCTCTTATGTCACGGGCACTTGGGGTTTTGATCAGGCGTTGGTGGCCAGTTCCAATTTCCATAAGGGTGTCTCCTGCTTTTTCTAAGGTTCTTATAATATGAGGTTTTACATTTAGGTCTTTGATCAATTTAGAGTTGATTTTTGTGTATGGTGATAGGTAGGGATCTTGTTTTAGTCTTATGCATGTGGTCAGCCAGTTTTCCCAGCACTGTTTACTGAATAGGTTCTCCTCTCCCCATTGGTTGGTGGTGGAGACTTTGCCGAAGATGAGTTGGTTGAGAAATTGAGGTTTTGCTCTGGAACCTCTCTCTCTATCCTGTTCCATTGGTCTGTATGCCTGTTCTTGTACCAATACCAAGCTGTTTTGATTATTGTAGCTTTATAATAAAGTTTAAAGTCTGGGAGTGTGATACCTCCTGCTTTGTTTTTTTGATTTTGTTTTTGTTTTGCTGAGGATTGTTTTGGTGATTCGTGGTCATTTATGTTTCTGTATGAATTCCTGTATTGTTGTTTCCAGGCCTGAGGAGAATGCTGCTGGTAGTTTAATGGGTGTTACGTTAAATCTGTAGATTGCCTTGGGTAGGATGGACATCTTAACAATGTTGATTCTTCCAATCCATGAGCATGGAATATTTTTCCATTTGTTTGTTTTATCATTGATTTTTTTGAGCAGTGTTTTGTAGTTTTCATTGTAAAGGTCTTTGAATTCTCTGGTTAGGAAGATGCCAAGGTATTTTATTTTTTTTCTAGCTAATATGAATGGGATTGTGCTTTTTATTTGGGTTTGTGTTTATTGTTGGTGTATAGAAATGCAACTGTCTTTTGCACATTGATTTTATACCCTGAGACTTTGCCAAAGTCCTTTATCAGTGCAAGGAGGTTTTTGACAGATTCTCTTGGGTTTTCGAGGTATAGAATCATGTCGTCTGCAAAGAGGGATAACTTGACTTCCTCTTTTCCTTTTCGAATACCCCTGATCTCCTTCTCTTGTCTGATTGCTCTAAGTAGGACTTCCAAAACTATGTTGAAAAGGTGAGGTGAGAGCAGGCGTCCTTGTCTTGTTCTGGTTTTCAGGGGAAATGGTTCCAATTTCTGTCTGTTAGTAGTATGCTGACTGTGAGTTTCTCATAGATGACTCTTACTATTTTGAGGTATGTTCCATCTATGCCTAGATGTTCGAGAGTTTTTATCAAGAAAGGGTGCTGGATTTTATCAAAAGACTTGTTTTGCTTTTAAAATTTGTTATATTTTACAATATAGAGTCAGCAGGCAATCATTGCAAATGTATGAATAGATATTTTCAGTAACTTTTTGATAATGGGCTAATAATTTTTGAATATTGGTATTTATTGAATCATAAAAAGCAGCAATACTTTCAAAATAATTCTTTTAAAACTTCTTTCAGCATTATACTAAGACAGTATATTTAATGTCTACTACAGTGTCAAACAGATATAGAAAAATCCTTTTTTTCCCAAAAGGAGCTGAGGAAAAGGAGCTTTTTTCTAATATTGGCCACAAGACATGTATCTCATTTTCTAAGTGACTTCTCTCAGTATTTCTACTACTTAAGCTTTATTATCAGTATTGATGTTTGAAAATTCAAATTTGCTTTTAATGAGAAAAGCTCTGCTACATATTTACCTGTTTGCTTATTTCTAGTCTTATATTCTAAGTAGACGATATGTCTTATGCTATAAAATGTAAATGAATCTGAAGAAGAGGAAAACCAAAGACTGAAAAACTGTCATGAGGTTTTGCTTTCACATTTTATGAGGAATTTGGTTTGCAAATCTAACACAGCTTTCTTAACTAACACTCTTAAAAGTTTTCCGGACCCTTTATTATTTATTATAATTAGACTACAAATAACACAATTAAAAAACTAGAAACCCATTTTAATTTTTTGTTCCTATCCATTCATTCTTCATTTGCATATTTTTCCTTTTTTGAAAATTGAAGTATATAACTTATGCACATTAAAGTATACAGATCTTAAGTTTATAGCTTGGTGAATTTTCTACATATGTATCCTTTTAGGTAACCATATCTTAAAACAAAATTTAAACTGTTTTCATCACTTCATCCTAGAAAACTCCCATGTGGTCTCTTCCAATCAGTGTCCCCACAAGGGTAACCATTAGCTTTACCTCTGTCACCATAACTAGTTTTACCTTTAGATAAATGGAATAATACCTTTTGTGTCTGCTTCTTTCACTTAACATATGTGCATGAGATTTGTTCATGTTATTACATGTATCAAGTTCATTCTTTTTCATTGCTATTATGTATTTTTTAGTTTATTTTTTTGCAAAAGTAATTTATTGAGGAAATTTTGGAAAATATATAAAAGATAGGAGTGAAGGTGGTAAGACCCTTTTAGTGCTTAAAGACAAATATGCCTAAATTGTGTTTTTTTCATTTCATTTTTATTCTTCATATACATATATATATAGTTATATATATATATAGAATATATAGTTATCCATAGTTGGAATCTGATGTATGTTGTTATTTATCCATTTGTTATTACATATCATAGAAACATTTTTTTGAGTCACTGAGTAAGACCAGCTGTCTTTCTGCTGTGCCCCTGGATGAAGTTACTAATGGACTGGAATTTTCTATTTTTTTTTTTGAGTTGGAGTCTCACTTTGTCGCCCAGACTGGAGTGTAGTAGCCGCTCGTGGTCACTGCAGCCTCAACCTGCTGGGCTCCAGCGATCCTCCTGCCTCAGCCATCCGAGTAATTGGAATTACAGGCATGTGCTACCACGTCTGGCTGAGTTTTTGATTTATTGTAGAGATGAGGTCTCGCCAAGTTGCCCAGGCAGGTCTCGAACCCGCGGGCTCAGGCAATCCACTCACCTCAGCCTCCCAAAGCGCGGGATTATGGGCCGAGCCACCGAGCACAGCATGGAATTTTCATTCATTTAGTAATTAAAGAAATATTTCTTTGCCCCTGTCATGCGTCAAGCATTGCCCCAGTTACAGGTGCAACGAGTAGAACAGGGTACAAGTCAAGCCAAGTCCCAGCTCTCATGGAGGCTATAATTTAGACTGGGAGAAGATGGACATAGACAAGTAAGCATAAACAAGAAAATTCATTCAAGCAATAAGTGCTGTGAAGATAATTCATGGATAATACATGGATATGGAGCAACAGGAACCCATGTAATGCTGGTGTTATGTAAATTACTAGGTAAAATGAAAGCTGTATCATATAACCCAGCTATTTGACTCTATTTCAGGTATATATAAACTGTGATGCACCTAAAAGAATGTTCATATCAGTATTGTTTTTAATAGTTCAAAACTGAAAACTCCAAAATGTCCACCAACAATAGAATAGATGAATACATTATGGTATAGTTATACTGTATAGCAACAAAAACCAATGGACTACATTCAGTATAAATGACCCAGAAACATATGTAGAGGAAAAGAAAGCAAATTATATTTATATAAACCATATTCTAATTATATAAAATACAAAACCAGTGGCCAGGAACACTGGCTCACTCCTATAATCACAGCACTTAGGGAAGTGAAGGTGGGAGGGGATCTCTTAAGCCCAGAAGTTTGAGACCAGCCTGGAGAACATAGCAAGACCTTTTCTCTACAAAAAATTAGCTGGGCATGGTGATATGCACCTGTAGTCCCAGCTACTTGGGAGGCTAAGGCAGAAGGCTTACCTGAGCCCAGAAGGTGAAGGCTGTAGTGAGCTATGATTGTGCCACTGTACTCCAACCTGGGTGACAGAGTAAAAACTTCACTCCAAAAAAAAAAAAAAATTGCAAAACCATAAAAGCTAACTTACGTTGTTCGGGATTACATACTTAGTAAAATTATTATTATTTTAAGATGGGATCTCTCTGTCACCTAGATTGGAGTACACTGGCGCAATTATAGCTAACTGTAGCCTCTGACCCCTAATGTGTCCTCCCAAAGTACTGAAGACATGAGCCACCACCCAGCCAAAATTATTTTTAAAAAACAAAGAACAAGCCAGGCTCAGTGGCTCAGGCTATAATCCTGCGCCTTGGAAGACTGAGGTGAGTGGATTGCCTGAGCCCGTGGGTTCAAGACCCGCCTGGGCAACTTGGCGAGACCTCATCTCTACAATAAATCAAAAAATTAGCCGGGTGTGGTAGCGTGTGCCTGTAGTTCCAGCTACTTGGAAGGCTGAGGCGGAAAGACGCCGGAGCCCAGCAGGCCGGGAGCGGCCACTGCACTCCAGTCTGGGCGACAGAGTGAGACTCCAACGCCAAAAAAAACCAAAACAAAGAACAAAGAAGCAATTGCCCTACAGTCAGTATGGGGTTACCTGTGGGGAAAGGAAGTTGTGATAAGGAAGAGAAGCGTTAAGGAGATTCTTCTAGAGCACTGGTAGTACTTTATCTCTCGACCTTCATGGTGGTTACATGGATGTTTATAATAATTCACTAAACTGCACATTTATGTTTTAGACACTTTTCCATTTGTGTTTTGTATTTTGAACAAAGCAGTAAATGATCGCATAAATATAGTTGGGGTGGTGTGTGTGTGTGTGTGTGTGTGTGTGTGTGTGTACTTGACAGCTTTATTGAAGTATGATTGACATGGAATAAACTATTTAAAGTATTCAACTTGAATAGTTTGGGCATATGTATGAACCCGTGAAACCATTCCATTATGAAGATAATGAATGTGTCCACCACCCCAAGTTTCCTCATATTCCTTGATAATCTTCCCTCCTGCCTGCCACTCCTCATCCCTCATCCTCAAGCAATCACTGATTTTCTTTCTGTCACTGTAGATTAGATTATACATTCTATAATTTTATAGAAACAGAATCACATAATATTTAGTCTTTTTTTAATTTATTTTACGCCACATGATTTTTTGAGTTACCTGTAGAGACACATGTATCAGTAGTTTATTCCTTTTTATTACTGAATTGTATTCCCTAGAATGTATATACCATAATTTGCTTATTTGTTCATCTTTTGATGAGTATTTGTGTTGTTTCCAGTGTCTGGTACTGCAAATAAAGTTACTGTAAACATTCATGTTCAAAGCTATTTATAGACACATGCTTTCTTTTCTCTTGGTTAAATACCTAGGATGGAAATGGCTGGATCATATGATAGGTATGTGTGTTTAATTTTTTTTTTAATGTAAGTGCAGTATTGTAGTCCTTCTTTTCACCTAATATCTTGTGAAAATACTGAGTCAATAAATATTTTCCTGTAACAATTATTTTTAAACACTGAGTAGTAGTCCATCAATTAAACATCCAGAATATGTTTAACCAATTATTTGTTTTTACACTATTATGAGCACTAAAATAAACATCCTTGAGACTAAATCTTTGAATACAGACTTAATTATCTCTTTAAGATAAATGACCAGAAATGAAATTCTTGGCCAAAACTTTTGTTACAGATTTCTCTCTAGACATATGACAAATTAAATCATCAATCAGATTTTTTCATTTGAATACTAGAATTATAGATACAGTTAGTCAAAATATTCCTTTTTTTTTCATTGGGGTTGGATTTTTTTTTTTACATTGCATTTCAAAAATGCTTGAGAACATTTTCATCATACAGTAAGTGAAATTTCTCTTTCTAAAGCAAATGCAGCTGGAAAGAATTACCCCAAGATTTAGGGAATCTGTAATGTTGAGATAAATTATTAAGAAGTTAAAAAAAGAAGTTGCAGAATAATGTATATGATTTGATAGTGTTTGGATTTTTAAATATTACTATTTAATACTGTTTTACTAATTAAAGCAATTTATTATAATGTCTTAGTTCTTTGAGCTGCTGTAACAAAATACCTTAGACTAAGTTATAAACCACAGAAATTTATTTCTCACCAGTTCTGGAGACTGGTATGTCCATGTTCAGGATGCCTGTAGTATCTGGTGAGGACCTGCTTTCTCTCAGGCAGCACCTTCCCATCACATCCTTACATGGTGGAAGGTGCGAGCTCACTCTCTGGGGTCTGTATGGGCATTAATCCCGTACAGTACCCTCATGACCTGATTCCCCTACCAAGGGCCCCACATCCTAATACATCACATTGGAGATTAAATCTCAAAGTATGAATTTTGGGGAGACACAAGAATTCAGATGATAGCATATAATATATGGCTCATATTGATCTGGTATATGTGAATATATTTATACATAAAATATTTATATTTCTTTTTTATAGACATAGGGAAAAGTTTGGAAAAGATGAATCAAGCTGTACATGGTTATATCTGAGGAGTGGAATTATGGGGGCTTTCGTTTATACTTTGTGTGCTTCTGTTTGAATTTTTTCACAGTGAGCATGCACTGTATTTAGTATTGGGAAAAAAATGTACTATGTTTTTATTTGGAAAAAAAATGAGACAGCTCCACAATTCAGCTCAGAGCCATGTTAGAATGTAGATCTTTTGGAGAAGATCCAACTAGTTAGGAGACTATGGCAAGTGTGTCTTATTGCTGGAATATATGTCTCCTTAGCAGTTGTGGTCTCCTAATCAGTGTGGTTTTGAATTGCTCATCAGCAAAATGAATACTTTTTATTTTATTCTTTCCTAAATTCTGTCAGGCTGCACGTACTTTATAATTGATATGTTACTTTTCTTGTCAGTTCCAGTGTTCTAGTGTCCCCGTGTATTTCAGCATCCGGTAGCTGGCTAGAGTAGTGTCACATAGTTGCATTCTCTTTTCTGCACATTTGTCTCTCCATCTGTGAGCACAGCATTTTGTTGATCCTTGCACATATTCTATGTATCTGTCTATAATTTGACTTTGAATCTGCTAATCAACACTGTTTACAGTGGTTGGTAACCACTGTGTTCTAAAATAAAATACTGTTATTGCAAGTACACAGTACATTATTTTCCCCAAATCAGGTAACATCTTGTCTACAGATGAAGGTAACCACGTGAAAGTATTTGATTCTATCACTTGAAGTTTATACTACTATAATGGGAAAGTCACCCATCTAGATACCAGGAGATTCATGCAATTATCCTAGCTCTATTATGTATTTAAGTAGTTACATCATCTATTTGGGGGTAGTAATGCTTGCTTGCTGAGGTAACCTAACAAGGAATTGACATTCATTCATTCATGAGAATTAAGTAAGGTAATGTATGTGAGAATATTTGATCAATTGTAGCATACAATGTAGATGTACGTTTGTACTTTTGTTATTGTGCTAATTTGGAGTCTTTGTGATGGCACAGGGGGTAGTGGTGGCGGTATGGTAGTGGTGGAAGTACAGAAGGAAAATATTGCTAGTGCTTTTTTTCAATATCACATTTTCATATTTAGTAAAGTCTTTTCTCCAGAGTAGCTTTCATTTAAAAAAAAAAAAAGTCAGTTGTGCTAGGAATATGCGTAAGTATTTACACATCCAGAAGTTGATCTGGGGGATAAAAGGAGGCAGAAAAATAAGAATTTAGTAGCTTTCTAATAAATACAAATTTTAATTATATGCCAATACAGTAGTATCTTCTCGGCATTAACTATAAATAAATAGTTCATTTGTCTTGAAAGCGTTATTGTTTGGTTGTGATTTTGTAGATCTTTCTCCCATAAAACATTGTATTAGTAGGTGAACATACCTTGAATAAATATTCCAAACAGCTAAAATACAGCTTAATGTCCTTAATTCAGAAAAATTTTAAATGTTAGCTTTAGCAATTAATTATATTTTCCTTTGGCTTTTTTGAGCATCCAGATTTTAACTCATGACTTAGTTCAACCATCTCTGTTAAAAACTTTCTGGAAAAAAATAGATGAAAATCTCTGATTTTTATCTAAAAAAATATAGTTACTAGTAGATATGTATATATTCTACTTGCTATTCTTTAAAACCTGAAGAGGAGAAGAGTTTCAACCTCTACTGTTAAAGTCAGTTAGAAAAGGCTCTTAAGGAAATAGCATTCCCCTAAAAGTACAAATGCTTCTTTGCCTATCATTTTAAAAATATTTATTGTGGGCCAGGCTCGGTGGCTCAGCTTGTAATACCAGCACTTGGGAAGCTAAGGCAAGTGGACTGTCTGAGCCCACGGGTTCAAGACCAGCCTGGGCAACTTGGTGAGACCTCGTCTCCACAATCAATCAAAAAATTAGCCAGTTGTGGTAACACACGCCTGTAGTTCTGGCTACTTGGAAGTCTGAGGTGGAAGGATCACGGGAGCCCAGCGGGTTGACACTGGGGTGGCTGTGAGCATGCCACTGCACTCCAGCCTGGGCAACAGAGACTCTGACTCAAATATAAATATAAATAAATATATATATAAGTATACTTGTTGCAGAAGTTGTAACAATGTGATGCCCTAGTAGAGTTATAAAATCCTTGGCATATTAGTTTGGGAAAGTCAAGGCTAGGCATCAGTATCTAAAAATATCATACACTTTTTAAAAAATCTTAAACAAGCCAGGCTTGGTGGCTCAGCCTGTAATCCTGTGCTTGGGAGGCTGAGGTGAGTATTGCCTAAGCCTGCGGGTTGGAGACCCGCCTGGGCAACTTGGCGAGACCTCATCTCTACAATAAATCAAAAAATCAGCGGGCATGGTAGCACGCACCTGTAGTTCCAGCTACTTGGAAGGCTGAGGCGGAAGGATCGCCAGAGCCCAGCAGGTCAAGGCTGCAGTGGCCGGGAGCGGCCACTGCACTCCAGTCTGGGCGACAGAGTGAGACTCCAGCTCAAAACAAACAAACAGAAATCTTAAACAATCATTCTCAACCTCTTCCATTTTTTTCTGTTCATACCTCTAATAAAATCAAATAACAGAATAGAAATTCTTTGAATTGACTGTATTTCTTGTTTTTCCCAAGAACTTTATATGTTTAGGAAAAATGATTTTCATAAAATTATATAAAGTAAATGAGAATAAAAATAATAGACTTGTGGCATAAGGTTGTATTCATTAGAGTCAGAACCAAAGTGAGCTCTACTTTTATGTTTACTCAAAATCCTAATAAAAAGGCTGGTCTCAGTAGGCATGAGTTTTCTAGAAACAGTACTGTTGCATTATGAATTTCAGCATAGAGGTAAAATTGTTTTATACCTTTGATTTTATACATGAAAATAAAAATGATTTTTACCGCTCTTAGTAGACTTTTTTTTTTTTTTGCATTGGAGTCTCACTCTGTCACCCAGGGTAGGGTCCAGTGGCACAATCACAGCTCACTGCAGTCTTGACCTCCTGGGCTCAGACAGTCCCCCAAGTAGCTAGGACTATAGTGGAGCACCACCATGCCCAGCTAATTTTTTTGATTTTTTTTTTGGTAGAGATGAAATCTTACTGTGTTGATCAGGCTGGTACCAGACTTCTGATCAAGCAATCCTCCCAAAGTGGCATGAGCCACTGTTCCTGGCCTCTTTTGTCTCTTAAGAGCACTTCTGACTTCAAGTTAGATTTATAGATTAAGTTGCCTTAAGCTATCTATTCTTTGCTGAAATGCTTAATATTGCACATTCCATATACAAAGAAATTTGTTCTTTGGATCACTAAGATATAGTTAACTAAAGATGATTTAAATTTGAATTATTAATGTAGGAATTAGGTAGGCTCTGAGTTTTAATGAGAAACTTAAGCAAGTCTTTAGTTTTAGTTTTTTTTTTTAAAGATAAAATAATGTGCCTACAGTTGGTATATATAAAGCTAGCAATTGTTGGTACGTCTAGTCATTTATTTAACAGATATGTATTGAATACCACACTATGGTAAACATTTCATTTTAATTAATTTGCTTCAATATAAGTTGTGATTTTTGACTTTGTCAGTGGCAGATATGTTACCCTGGCCAGGAGGTCTTTACAGACTCTGTAGCTTTCTTCTTGGTGGACAGAATTTTTAATGGAAGTAATTTGCTACTCCAAAAGCTTTACATAAATGCTACGTAAGATTAATTATTAGCCATAACAAGGAACCAATGACAGATCTTCATACAAATACTTACTGCACACAACTTTATTTGATTGAAGGCAATACAACGGTGCTTCTAAGAGCTCATGAAAGCACAAAATTTCTTTTAAAATGTCAAGTTTATTGTATATTTATTTAGTGTGTACTGTGAAAAGCTTACATAAACAGAAGAAATAAATATGCATTTATACATACATCCATATATAAAACAATGTAATCCATCCTGAGTTGACAGAAAACACATAGAACTTTAAATCTTGTCATTGGATGCACTAAATCTATGCACATTGATGGCTAGGGAGTTATGAACAGAATTAATTACTTCTGACTTTTTAACTTTTTTTTTTTTGAGTTGGAGTCTCACTCTGTCGCTCAGGCTGGAGTGCAGTGGCACACTCACGGCCACCCCAGCGTTGACCTGCTGGGCTCCGGCGATCCTTCTGCCTCAGCTTTTCAGGTAGCCAGTACTACAGGCATGGCTACCATACCTGGCTAATTTTTGATTTATCGTAGAGACGAACTCTTGCCAAGTTGCCTGGGCTGGTCTTGAACCTGGGGGCTCAGGCAATCCTCTCGCCTCAGCCTCCCAAAATGCTGGGATTACAGGCTGAGCCACTGAGCCCGACCTTTAACATCTTTACAGTCAGTTGAGACACTCAAATATGCAGGGAGGGGGTGGAAGTAATGACAAAAATTGGCAGATCACCAAAATTTAGTCTCATAGTTTGCAGTTTTGCCAAGAATCTTGGTGACAGATAGTATGTCATTAATATCATCTTGGTACTTCCTTTTGGTATACCCCTCCAATTTTAAGCAAGTTATCATGAAAAACATGGATCACTCAGATATGAATGAGAGTAACTTGAATTCATGTAACTGGGTATCTAATTAATATCAATTCTTGAAGAAGCAGAACCAACCAGATTCAGATAGTCTTGATTAGAAAAGGTAAAATTATTGTTAATAATGCTAAAAACAATAACTTGGCTAAAACATTTATTGAACAATTATCATGTGGAAGGTAATCTACCAGTAACTTTGTATAACTTGTCACATTTAAACCTCACATAGGTAGATGTGTTGTCATTATCCTCATGTAAATGAAGAAAGGGAGACTCAGAGTGGTAAAATAAATTTGCTCACAATAACACACTTAATAAACAGACGTAGTTTTAATAACAGTAGTAGTTTTAATTAAATCAAACATGGATAAGTCTTGATTTTAAAAAAAACCTGTGTCCTTAACCATTATAGTAGTGTTTCTCAAAGCATGTTTTGTAGACAGCAAACTTCAAAATTGTATTAGTTAATTATATAGAAAGGTTCCTAGGTCCCACACCAGACCTGCTGAGTCAACTTCCTTGAGTATAAGATTCAGGGCTTTTCATTTTCAACAAGCTTTTCAAGGTGATTCTTATGGATGCTAAAATGTGAGGACCACTGCACTATACTATATTGTTACCTAGTTGAGTATGTAAAGACAAATAGGAAGGACTGATAAGAATATGAACATGTGAAATCACGGAAGAGTGAATAAGTTCCATGTGGGCTGACAATATTTGCAATATTGGAAATCATAAATTGTGATATAGAGGATTTGAAGGACTAACTACAATAGTGCTTTTTAGAAAGGAAGTTAGTTCCCAATAGATTGAATAGTTGAGCGATAACTTTTCCTGCTCCATTAACATCTTGCTCACATCTGTATTATGATGTTGAAACATTGCATTTCAACTGGTTGTCTCTTTCCTTCATTAAACTGTGTCCTTGAGACTGAATATTTTATTTGTTGTTGGGTTCATCTCCTAGACCCTAGTACATACAGATCCTTAATAAATATCAAATTTTACCACTTTTTTTTTCTTTTGAAAATTCTTACCTAATAGGAAAATTTCCAGGAAGACATAGCTTCCTCCCATTGTTCCTCCTCAGCACTGCTGGCGGAGGTCCTTAGTAACTTGACCCTCAGCCCTGGTATCAATTACCCTTCCCCTCAACTAGAAGGGCCAGCCCAAGAGCAGGACAGAGAAGGAATCATGTAACAGTAGAGGAAAGACATTAGTACTTTGACTATGAAAAGACAATTTAGTTGGAGATTCTTTAGTCAAAATATACATTATCAAGGTATCTTTAGACTTGAATTTGAGTATTGTCATTTATGGAACTGTTCTGGGAACCACAGAGTAAAAAAGCAGCCTTTTGTTCTTCCTCCTTAGTTTAGAAATGCTCAATAACTTGACCCTCATTTCTAGTACCAATTACCCCTTACTTGTGCCAGAAGAGTTGTTTCAACAGAAGGCGGGAAAAGCAAAGATCCAACAAGAAGGACAGGGAGAAAGAGAATCATCGTTTTCATAGGAAAGAGTACATCAGAGAGAGGCGCCTCAAATTGTGACTTAAAGAAGACTTGTCTTCCTCCCAGGATGGAGGTCAGATTGGATGCAGACATGAATGTGTATATTGCCTTGCAAAGAAGCTTTTTTTTTTTTTTTGAGTTGGAGTCTCACTCTGTCGCCCAGACTGGAGTGCAGTGGCCACTCCCGGCCACCGCAGCCTCGACCTGCTGGGCTCCGGTGATCCTTCCGCCTCAGCCTTCCAAGTAGCTGGAGCAAAGAAGCTTTTTAAGAATATGAAAGAGTGAGGAATGGTCATTTGTAGCAACAGCATGCAGATTTATGCCAGATAATCAAATCAGAAGTAGGCTCCATCCAGTTTCAGTACTGACATATTCCACTCGTCATTTTAGGATTACTGTGGGATACACCGGGAGGTTTCTGTGATGGGATTTGTCTTTTCCCTTCTCAAGTCTGTCTCCTTCCTTTCTATGTTATCAACATTTTATAAGTTAATAATATAGTTGAAACACCTCTTTTATTTCACTTTGCTTTGTTCCATTTTTTTATTGCCCATTCTTTGACACTTGCATGTGTATGAGAATTCTAAAGTCAATTTTAGGATAGGATCCATTGTTAAGAATTTGAAACAAAAGGTTGAGAAAAACAAAAGTAA
Organism: Cephalopachus bancanus; assembly: GCA_027257055.1. Classification (NCBI taxonomy): domain Eukaryota; kingdom Metazoa; phylum Chordata; class Mammalia; order Primates; family Tarsiidae; genus Cephalopachus; species Cephalopachus bancanus. Next base: position 17,084,352 of record JAPVLO010000002.1, read on the forward strand.
AGCATTATTACAACAAAGTATGTGTTAGTAAGTATTTTTCTGCTCTATAACAGTGACCTTATTATTCCCTCCTACGGGAATTTCTTTTGTGTTATTTCAATTTTCAATACAAATAAATGTATTTGAAGGGGAGGGAAAACTCTTAGAATCTCCCACGATTGGGTGAATCCTCATGGAAAAACAAAAAGAAAAAACCCAGATGTCAGAGTTAGTGTAGCAGAATTCCTTTTCCCTGCTAATTGTTTGTTTGCTGAAATCTCTGATAATTACATTATCTTTTATGCTGTAGATATTTAATCTTTGCAATGTAAGATCATTTCAAGATCTGAGTCAGTATTTGGCCATTGTCAGATCGTTTGGCCAAAATAAGTACTGTTTGCCTACCTCTTTTCTTTACCTATTTCATAATTCAGTTGTATGGTATTTAACTTGTACCCTGTTTATAGTTCTACCTATATAAAAACCAAACTACAAGTTATTTCAAATAAGATAAATTATTTACTTTTGTGCTTTGTTTAATCAGTATAAAGTGAGTTTTGAAGTGTTGTTCTACAATTCTAAGACAGGCATCTCAAGTAGCTTTAAATTAAAATTAGTTTTCCACACCTAAATACAAGTGAGAATTGTACATTTTTCTGCTTGTCATCAACTGCCTCTTCTCCTCAATCTTAACCATGTTTCACTAACCATGTCCATCTGTTGTGTCTTATTAAGAATCTGTACACCCATCAGCTTCACACTTTCAGAGTATTGTACAAAAGCTTCATGGAGAATGTGACTATGTTTTACATGAGGTGAAATTTCCCTCCCAGGTAGGGAGTAGTTTTCTTTTTCACTTGACATGCAGACACTGTAGAAAATAATTATGAGTATGAAATCTGATTTCAGAATATGTTACAATCATTCCTTTGACAGAAAATTTATTTAGAATATTTAAAGCATTATTCTTTAATGAAGCAGTTTATCAGATTTATCAGTGGACCTTTCAAATATACATACGTGTTTAGTTTTTCACTTATATATTAAATTAGAAAATTGTTTTCCTTTTCCTTTGGTTACCTATCTACTGATAAAATCTGAAATCTTAAACTTCTTTATATAGGTCAGGGGATATCAGTAATTTTTTGTTTCAGTTTTTTATATTAACTATTGCTGAAAATCCGTGTGGGGAATCTGCTGCATTTTTGACTGTATATACGGAGGTTTTTGACAGTGGTAGTGACAGCAATGATAGATATATATTATTGAAAAAATGTTGGCCTGAGAAGCCTCTCCTGTCTCTAAGTAAGGAGAGGTTCCCCCTCTGTGGTCTCGTAAAGGCTTGTGCATATCTTTCAATGCCATGCTTGCTATTTTATACTTATATGTGTATGTCTCCTGTACTAGACTAAACTCCTTGAGGGCAAAGAATATTTATTTATGTTTGTATCTCTGGGTCCTGGCAGAGTGTTTAGCCCACAGCATGTTGTAAATATTCTGTAAATGTTTATTAAGGGATTGAGAGACTTGACTCTCTGACATTGATAATTACAGTTTTGAACTATTAAAACAGTAGACCAAGATAGAGTTAGCCAAGAACTTATTTATGTTGCTGTTCACCATTTATCTGTTAATAATGGCTCTAATGAATCATTTACTAGGGTTTACCAAAGAGGTTCAACATCCTAAATGTATTTATATGCAGATAATTGTGTTCAGTTGTCAAATGTGGATAGGCCTTAACATAAGGATACTTGTGATGATTATGTGACTTCATGCTAGTTTATTACCCATTTACCATATGTATAACTCACCAGTTCCAATTTACCATCACATGAGGGTTAACTGACACCATTAACTGTCACCATTTCTTTAATGTTTTTAGAAAACCGCACTGAAGTTAATGGAAAGAAACAAGAACAAGCCATTCACAATGCAAAATAACCAATTTAGTTTGTTTCTGAAATGCATTTGTTAACATTTCTGAAGTGTCTGATCTGAAATGTTGTTTTACTTTGTGCCTTACACATAATATATGATATTTACTGCTAATTATTTTGGCATTTCAAATAAAATAAAATAATTATGCTAAGAAGTTCTGACCTGAGTTGCTAGTAAGTTGCCCAATTCTCATTTTATTTTCTGACTTAATTTATCTCAGAAACTTCTATTTCCTCTTCAATGTAATATAATCACACATTTTAATGTGTTCTTACACATTAAACTAGATGGTTAACTAACTCAAATTCTCCTTAAGAGAGAAACAGAAACCCTTTAAAAGAACTTTCCTGTTATTTTAATTTGAAGATAGAAAAGAAACCTCAGTGTCCTCTTTGTTTTCTAATACCCTGCAAATAAATTTATGCAAACATTTATTGAGCATCTGTTATTTGTAAGTTATTATTCTTAGTGCTGTGGACTACAAGTTAAATAAGTGAATGAATTAGATAGCATTTGAGTTGAACTTGAATGACTATTGAAGGCATATGGATCATGTTTCTTCTGTTTTGATCAATATTGCTGACTTTGTAGTCCTTAAAGTGAGTTTGCATATCTCTATTCTGATTCGTTCATATGCTGATTGTATTAATCAAAATATATTGTTATTTCTAAAAAATCTATTACCCCTACATGGGTAAAAGAGAATTTAGAGTGTGGGGCAGAGGGGAGTAAGTTTTTGCGTGAGCTAGAAGTACAGAATTAGAAAATTAGGAGGCTTATATAAAGAACAAAGCAGTTAGGGTTGAATGGAGCAAATGGGGGGAAAGGTGGGTAGTAGGAGGAGATGGTAATAGGAAGAGAGAGTAAGGACATAAAACGAACTGAAACTAGATATTGTACAGGTTCTGTATACTAACTAGGCTAAGAACTAACATGGGCTTATTCAGTGCCACAGGCATGAAAGAGCTATTAAGACATGTAACTAGAGGAATGACACGTTCAGAGTTCTGCTTTAGAAAGATCAGTTTCTTTTAGAATTGGGTGATACTAGAATCACGGTGATCATCTTAGCAAGAACTGCAATAACCCAAGTGAAATGTAATCAGTACTAATATGAGGTGGTATCAACAGAACTCTACTGGGAAGGAGATGGCAGAGGAAAGAGGCACCAAAGAGGACAGAGATTGCAGAGAGAAAATGTCAAGCCCTGGCGTTCTTTTCCAAAAGCATAAGAATAAATGAAAGCTTACAATGTATCAGGAAAGGATTTGAAAATCTAATGCTTAATCCAGATACCTTTTTGCTGTCTGTAGGACATCTTTGACACTTACATGATTTGTCCTTTTTTAATGACCAGTTTGCTTGATACTGGTTATATGGTCATTTTTTCACTTATTTACTTTTATAGTCTTTGTTCACTATCATTGGAGCCATGTTTTAGAGATGTCTCACGGTAATTCAAGGAAAAGAAATGCAGCTTAGCTAGGCATCATGGGAACTGGGAAGCTAAAAGATGTCTTTCCTTAAAGGAATAATCTTGTTCTTTCTAATGGCTTCTCTACGTCTCATGACACATCTATCTCTCCATTCCTCCTATTCCTCCTCTCTCTCTCCCAGTGCTTCCTCTGTCTACTTATTCCTTTTACAATGGCTCAAACGAGTTCCCTGTTGTTATAAGCCCTTCCCACTCAGTTTCTCACAGCTAATAGGCAGCTTCCCTGTTTTTGTCTCTCATTTTTCCAAGAGAGGGAATCTGATGTGCCTAGCTCACCTTTCTTTTCTTCTTCTCTCTTTTTTTTTTTTGAGTCGCAGTCTCTGTCACCCAGGCTGGAGTGCAGTGCCACACTCAAGCCACCCTAGCGTCGATCTGCTGGGCTCCAGCAAATCTTCTGCCTCGCCCTTCTAAGTAGCCAGCACTATAAGCACATGCTACCACGCCCGGCTAAATTTTGATTTATTGTAGAGCCCAAGTTGTTTGCACTGGTCTCAAATCCATGGGCTCAGGCAGTCCCCTTACCCCAGCCTCCCAAAGTACTGGGATTATAGGCTGAGCCGTGGAGCCCGGCCCCAACTCACTTTTCAATTCACAGGGTACTTGCTGACTCAGCAACCTTTCAGCTAAAAGTAATAAAGACCTGATTAAAATGACTGAGAAATGAGGAAATGAGCTATCTCCTGTAAAAGGAAGTTCAGAGGAAGAGCAGCCTTGGGAGTGCGTTTGTTGGAGACCCAACAGTGTCATCAGGACCTAAGGTTCTTTGCATTTCTTCACTCTGCCAGCCTCTGCTTTATCTTCTGTAAAATGGCTTACAGCTGTTCCAGGTGTTGCTTCCCACATCCAGACATTCAGAGAAGGAAGTGTCCATTTCTTCCTGTGGCTTATTCTTAGGAATGAGAAATTTTTTCCTAAAATCTGCCCAGAAAATGAACCTCAAGTTTCATTGGCTGGGTTTACAGTTAGAGATCTGTGTTTGGGTTAATAAGTTCTGTTGATGAGAAAAATAAGCCAACAAAATATACCATTCCTAAACTCATCACTGGCAAAAGAAATGGGATTGCCCTGAGAGTGAATCAGGCCCATGTCTGAAGCTGGTATTAAAGTCATTTTCCTCTGTGGTAAATGAAACCTTGTACCTGGAGGGTAGAAGGGAATGGCAGTCTATTTAAGGGAACCCAGAAGAGCCCTTCTGTTCAAAGGTCTATGTCCATATTCACTGGTGTATAACTATTCTAAAATGAAAATTACAGTGGGAATTTTACTTGAAGAAAATTAGAGTTCTAACCAATTGAATTTACTGCAATTATCTTTGTGTCAAGCGTGAACCTATGTAATATATGTTACATATTTAGTCTATTGGTATAGCATATACTGTATGCCTAGTATAAAACAAGGCTATTTTGTTTTATGAGCAAAATAGAAAAACAGACAGGTACCCTGAAATGTATCTGATATATACATCTTTTGAATCCATCTTCTTAGTTCTTATAGACACAGTCCTTCCTCAGAGATTTTCCATTATGAATATATTGATTTCAGTAAAACAATGATTTCAGTTTTATCTTAAAAAATATTGAGAGTCCTATGAAGTTTTTATAAAGTTTGGAGTACCATTTAGGGAAATGTTGCTTTGAATTTAATCATAAAGAAAAAAAAAGAATATACCATAAAGATTATAGTACCAGTAGATATACTTTCCAAAACTGGAACTAATACATTTAGTATCCAAGCTTTGAATTTTTTGTTTTAAGAGACAGGGATCACATTTTATCACCCAGGCTGGATTTGAACTCCTGAGCGCAAGTGATCCTCCCACCTCAGCCTTTTGAGTAGCTGAGATTACAGGCACACACCACCATGTTATCTAATGTGATTTTCAGGATGAAGTCCTAGTAAGGAGTGTCATACTTTGCATGGTCTTGTGTCTTGCTCAGTTTGTACATTCCAGTTATTAAGATGGATCTGAAAATATTGAATATCTACTCTCTCTTTGCTTAGTACAGCATACATGCAAAAGAATCAAAATGCACCATTGAAAAACAAGATTATTTATGGATCAAAAGGAATACTAAATGAGATTAAAAGTCCAAAAAGTCTCTTCTTTTAAATGATATATGCCGGTATACACACCTGCAGTTTGAGATTGATTAATTTCTTTATAAGCCTTGTTGGTAAGAAAGAGAAGCCACAGAATGGGGAAGAGGGATAGGAAAAGGAAGCAGGAAGGGCACCAAAGACAGCAGTCCTCAATTTTACCAGGAGCCCTGATGGCTACTTTTGAAATGGTTTTTGATGCTTCTATAGACCAGTATTTTCTATAATGTGTTCCACAAAAACTAGTCCTTAATCTGCTCCTTGGAAAAGGATTCTGTATTCACAAATACCATAGTGGAAAATACTAAATCCTTCTGGATATTTATACTGCATATTAGTACATTAAACTTCTTTAAACCTGCCTCTTCCAAACTTTCTCAGTCACCAAGTATCTCTGTTCACACGCATCTATTAACATTTTGCAAGGCATACTGGGGAACTGCTGAAAACAGTGTTTTAGTATAAGTAATCTAGTAGTACATAGGATAAATTGGAGACAGAAGAGATTGGAAGCATAAAATCCTGTTTGGAAGCTATTGGAATGCTTTGGGATAAAGAAGATGTCACAGATGGATAATAATAGCAAATATTCATTCATCAGTTCAATAAATATATGTTGAATCCTAACTACATGCCAAGCATTGTTCTAGATCCAGGGGATACAGGGGGAAAAGTGTTCAAAATCCTTTCCTCATGGAGTTTATTTGCATCCTAAGAGAAGGAGAAATACAGTAAACAGACACATATAAAACAATAAGTGGTAAAGAGTGCTAAAAAAGAGAAATAAAACAAGGTGAAGGTGGAGTCCCTGGGGTGATGAGTAGAGGAAGACTTTTCTGATGAGTGGGCATTTCAGAGAGAACTGAATTAAATTAGGAAGAAAGCAATGTGGATATCTAAGCATCGGGAGCAACCATTCAAATGCCTTTAGGTCAGAATCCAGTGTGAAGGGTGGTAAAGGGTGGCAGAAGATGAGGGGGTAGGCAGAAAGGCATGGGAAGGGACGAGGAATGATTGAGATCACATAGGGCCTAACAGACCACGGTCAGGATTTGGAATTTTATACTAAGTGAGACTGGATGCCACTGGAGAATTTTGAGCAAAGGAGTGACATGGTATGACTTAGTTTTTCCCTTGTGACTCTGCCTAGTCTGTCTCTGGAGGACAGACTGGAATGGAGAGAAAGAGATTGGTTAGGAACATGCCAAAGTCCAGGCATGAGATGATGGTGACTTGGACTCAGGAGGTAGTGATGTGGGTAGTAGTAAGCAATCAGCTGCAGAATAAATTTTGAAGGTATAAATGGACAAATTGATGATTCCATGTAGCAGGTTTTATTTTAAGTGTTTAACCCTAATTATTTAATCCTCATTTAAAAAACTCTCTGAAGTAAATTCAGTTATTATCTCTGTTTTACAGTTGTGGAGACTAAAGCGTAGAAAAAGTAGCTTTCCTAAGCTAACATGTAGCAGCACCAGATTTGAAACACCAGAGCCTGTGCTCTAACCATTTGCTACCCTCCCAGGGAGCAAGTAGAAGGTCCTGGGCCCGGACAAGCACCACGTATTGTCTTCTGCCTTCCACCTTCCATCCAGTGTGTGCAAAATTCCTAAGAAATAACATCAAAGTTCCTCCTCTTTAGTCACCTTTTAAAGTGTTTGACCTGGTCCTGCATAACCTTGTCCTTTTCCTTGTTTTTCTATGAAATTATTTTCAAAAGATTTTCAGTTTCTTGAAGGATGTCCGAGTATCTTCTAACTATTTTTCACCACAACAAAAGGTTGAGGCAGTGTAAACTGGTACAGAGGAGACTGGAGTCTGGGGGAGAGTGAGACAAGAGACTAATTCTGGGCTAATTCTGACAGTTCTTTGAAACATTAACCCCCCCACTCCCCCCACACAGACCACTCTCCCATTAGAGAAATGGAATAACAGGGCATTGCAGTCTACCTTGTGTTTCTCGGCTAACTACTTTGATTCTGATGGGTTTTGTTGGAGCAGCAGAACTCTTTCTACTGCTTATCATATTACCTTTTTCTTTTCCTTTCTCCCTGTTAGCATGGGGGCTTTAGAGACGTTTTGGGAGAGAAGAATGTACACAATTGAAATATTTTTTCCACTTACAGTGGCTCTAATCTAATTTTAAAAACCAGGGTTAAATTAAATCTCCCCCACAATCCTGCAGTCTACTGAACCCTGCTTCTAAAAATATAAACTTAGGGAAATGGTTGAAAGAAGGAAGAAAGGAGCAGATCCAGATGCTATAGTAATTTAATAGAATTTGTTGATGTACCAAGGGTGCCATGAGACTGATGTAGACCAGGGACAGGATGGAATAATCAGAGTAAGGCCAAAGTGGGTAGGAATTATTAGAATCAAGATTTAGAAATGGCAGAGGATTGCTAAACCCACAGTTCTGTTTTTCATGGATTTTTATTTTCCTAGCTCTGCTCTCTAGTTTACTTGACCACCATTAAGGGTCAGAACCTTGGAGAGTTCCAAACAGCCAGGCAGAAAAGGGCTTTCAAGTGAGTGTGACTACTGCAGTGGCATGTAGTAGACAGGATGAGGCTCTTATAAGTGATGCTGAAGCAAACCTCTTGTTTACTTTCTTTTGAAATTGCAAGATTCAAATGACTGGTACCTCTGCCTCCCCACAACCTCTTGGAGATCTTGGGAGGGCAAGAGATTTCAGTCCGTGAACACGCACAAATTTGTCATAGTGTTTGTGTTAAATTCTGATGTTGCAGAGGGACAGAGGGGTTTCTTTCAGGCTATCTGTTTTCTCCTAAGTCCTTCTCTAAGGGTATGGTGTTGCTTCTCTATGTTATTTCCTGACCTGTTATAAAATTAATTGAAATCTTTGGTGAGGTTGGAAGGGTGGATTTGCCTAAATTCACCCTTGTTGTTTTCTGGTAAGTGCTATGATTTGTAACTTGAGAGGTTAAAGAAAGAGACTGTTTCTTCAGAGGTGGTTTATAAAAGCTGAAGGTAAGTCTAGGCTGTTGCCAGCAGCAACAGATTTTTGCAGTATAATTAAGTTTAGGCTGCCTCTACTTTTTACCTCCTTTAGTTTCAGTAATCTTGTTTTGTGGCACTAAAAAAAAATCCAAACACTTAAATTTCCATCTATTCTTCTCAATTTCAGTACATGTTCATGGTTTTCATATCAGATAGGTACACTTCTGGTGCTTCAATTAAAACTTCACCTGTTTTAAAATTTTTTTAACCAGTCAGCATTTATGATGTCATTTCAGGCTAAAAATAGGAACTTGAATGTAAATTTTAGGAAGCACCTAACTAGCAAAACCTGAGAGTAATCGCAGCAGAGGGCAGAAAATTATATGAAAATAGAATTTATTTTTTTTAAATAGTCATGACATATTTACACTCTGTGTTACAGTTCCAAGATGTAGTCATTCCCTTTTTTATACTATTTAAGAGAACAGAAACATTTGACTAAAATTCCTGAAAGCTAACTGATTTGGAATGCCAAAAATGAATACCAGTCCTGAAATGTGAGTGATGACAAGGGAGTCTCCAGGATTACATGAGTTTTCCAATCAGATTTTGGAGATTAGATCAATTGAGTAATAGTTTACAATAATAAGGATTAGTGAGAAATATACAAGATTTGATTTTTATTTCAGCTGCAGGGGATACATGCGCAAATTTGTTACATGGGTATATTGCAGGATGGTGAGGTTTGGGCTTCTGTTGAACCCATTATCCAAATAGTGAATGTGGTACCCAGTTCATCCTTTGTTCCCTTCCTTGCCTCCTCCCCTTTAGGACTACCCAGTATCTGCTGTTCCCATCTTCATGTCCTTGTGTACCCAATGCTTAGTCATGTGTAGGTGAAAATAGACAAGATTTCAAATGATATTGACTAATTGTTATTGTTGGTTATCTTTTTAAAAGAGTATTACCTTTTAAAATGATGAAGTAGACTCAGTTTGTAGTTGTGGTCTGAGTTTGGACTAATACTTAAATTTGTAGTTCATACCATATTCATCAAAACACCAAGAGGCTGATAGCTTCAGGAAAGTTTTCTGAAGGACTGAGTAGGAGAAGAGAATTTTGTGTCCCAAGTGTGAATTTGCAGTCATGAAATTACAAGTGAAAACACCCTATGGAATATGACAAAATAAAGGAGAGTCAGATGTAAAAGATAAGGGGGAATGCCAGTACCATTAATAGGAATGAAGTTACAAAGGAAACCAGTAAGTGATGTGTATCATTCAGAACATGTTGAATATAAAAGATTGGGATGATATTCAGTTGCAAATATTTGCTAGATGGCTGGAAATTTTATTCATCCTTTTAAGTATTTAGGGAGCCCTAGAGAAGTCTTTTTTTTTTCTTTTTTAAACATTTCATGAGATTGAGGTTAATACCGGTTTCTTTTTTATTACCCAGTAATGTGTTTCCCAGATGAATTTTCTTAAGGAAATATCTTCAACCAACTGTGTAGATAGAATAACTACTTTTTTAACCATTATTGTGTTTCATCTTATAGTAATCACAAATTGACAGTGTCCAGACTTTTTTAGAGACTGCTTTTAGCGGTGTGTAAAAATTTATTCTCCCTGTGAATGTACTAGAAAATACTGTAATGTACAGTTTGAATGGGTGAATTATATGTTGTGCTGATTATATCTCAGTAAAGCTGTGAAAAATATTCCTTACTACAACATATTTCCAAGTAATGTTTAAGGTCACTGGGGAAAGGTTAGAATTCTCTATCAGTGGTAGATCTTCTGGCATACAAATAAATTACGTTGAATTTAAGGAAATGAGAAAATAGATACCAATTAATTTTTAGAATGAAGTTTCAAGCTAGTTTTTAGAATGCAGAAAATGTATATTTTTTTCTTAAAATATCTTTTTAACAAACATTGAGCACCTTTCCTATCCAGCTAAAAGAGTCAGGAAAGGCTTCCTTAATGAGATGGTACTCTGAAATGAGTCTTGAAAGATGAGTAGGAATTAGCCCAGTGAGAAAGGTAGAGATATTCAGAGGGAACAGCATATATAAGGGCTTTATGAAGGGAACTGCACTCAGTTTGGAATTACGAAAATGAGGGGGATGCTCCTTCCATGTAAATGTATAAAGATTCATAATTTTTTTTTTTTGAGATGGAATCTCACTCTGTCACCCAGGCTAGAGTGCAGTGTCATGCTCACAGCCACCACAGCCTCAATTTGTTGGGCTCAGGTGGTCCTTCCGCCCCAGCCTTCCAAGTAGCTGGAACTACAGGCATGTACCACCATGCTCGGCTAATTTTTCTTGATTTATTGTAGAGATGAGATCTCACCAAGTGCCCAGGCTGGTCTCGAACCTATGAGATCAGGCAATTCTCTCACCTTCCAAAGTGCTGAGATTATAAGCATGAGCCACCGCATCCAGCCTTGTAACATTTTTTTAACAGCTTCATAGTATTCAATAGTACGATGATATGCCATAATGTATTTTACCATTCCTTTATTGGTAGACTTTTAGATTGTTTCCTGGTTTAGGCTATTTCAAATAATGTTGCATTGAACAAACTTGTACATATGTTCTTGCAAACTTGTAATTCAGTGTTAAAGGTTTGGTTTTGGTGGTCACCACTGACAAATTTGAGTATATACCTTAGGTCTGAGCTATGACCAGTCACACTTCATTATATTATATAATTTTTAAATCTTCAACTATTACTATTTTTTGGGTTGGAATCTCACTCTGTTGCCTAGACTGGGGTGCAGTGACATGCTCATAACCACGGCAGCTTCAACCTGCTGGGCTCAGGCTATCCTTCTGCCTCAGCCTTCCAAGTAGCTGGAACTACAGGCACACGCCACTATGCCTGGCTAGTTTTTTTATTTATTGTAGAGGTGAGGTCTCACTAAGTTGCCCATGCTGGTCTCAAACCCCTGGACTCAGGCAGTTCTCTTGCCTCAGCCTCCTAAAGTGCTGGGATTAGAGGCTTGACCCACCACACGCGGGCTTCAATTATTTTTATTAATGATATTTTCAGTTTCAGATGATGTAGAGGTTTGTTAGGCCTTGATGACAACTTTGGCTTTTATTCTGTGTGATATGGGAAGCCATTGGAGGGTTGTAGACAGAGGACTGATATGATATACTATTTCTAAAGATCACTCTGGCTTCTGTGTCAGGAATGGAAGAGAGGGATGAAAAAGATGAAAAAGATAAAGGTAGGAAGATCAGTTAAGAAACTATTATAATGGTTCCAGCAAGGGATAATAATGGTGACTTAAACTAGAGGAGGATTGATGGAAAATGGTGGGAATCTGGACACGTGTAGAAGTTATAATTGAAGAATTTGCTGACAGATTGAATGTAGAGAGAGAAGAGGGTCTCAGAATTACCTCTAAGGTTAGAGTGGCCTTTTACTGAGTTGAGAAGACTGGGAAGGTACAGGCTTAGGAGAAACGATTAAGAGTTCTGTTTGGGGCATGTTAAGTTGAGGTGCATCGTAGATATCCATGTGGAGATGGTGAGTAGGCAGTTGATAGAGATGAGAATACACATCAGGTGCCCAGTATTTTACTAATGGATGAATAAGTGGAAATGTATAAAAGAAAAGTTTAAAAGAGAATAAGAATTACAGTAAACTCCTTTATTATGACACATGTATTTGGTCCTTTACTCTCTACTTCCAAGCAGATCTCATTTTTAACTCAAGTAGAACTAAACTGGTTAAAGAGTTTGGACAGAAAGAGAGATACAGAGAAAATACATCTGTATATTTATTTATTTATTTTTTATTTTTGAGTTGGAGTCTCACTCTTGTCGCCCAGGCTGGAGTGCAGTGGTACACTCACAGCCACCACAGCCTCGACCTGCTGGACTTAGGCGATCCTTCCACCTCAACCTTCAAGTAGCTGTAACTACAGACACATGCCACCATACCCAGCTAGTTTTTGTGATTTATTGTAGAGACAAGGTCTCACCAAGTTGCCCAGACTGATCTCGAATCCCCAGACTCAGGCAGTCCTCTCACCTCAGTCTCCCAAAGCGCTGGGATTACAGGCTGAGCCACTGTGCCCAACCTGTATATTTATCTATCTTAGATTCTAACTGTATCTAAGACATAACCTCAGAAAAATTGTTGTTACTAATAATTCTGTGTAGAGATAGTATAACTTTATGAAATTGTTGTGTTTCATTAAAAATATTATAAAGAAAACCTCTTCATTTTGACTTCGATATACAATTAGAAATGTTTTCCCAAAGCTAGGTGTGTGTGGTGGCATGTGTCTGTACAGTAAGTCCCCTATATATATATGAAACTTCAAGTTGCAAACTTTCAAAGATGTGAACATGTATGGGCACGTTCAATCACATAAGTTAGTTCATATATCTGGCGTACATTGTATAAGTGCATCCTCTAAAAATGGCTGTGCTTTTGTGTACTTTACTGTATAGTACTGTATAGATTACAGTAGTACAGTATTTTTATTTCAAACCCAGGATGTCCAGAAGCAAGCATAAAAGCAGTGGTGAAAGCTAAGAAGCACCAAACGATAATGATGGAAACAAAAGTGAAAATAATTGAGAGAGTGAAGCCAGACAAGAAGATGGTAGACATCGCTTGTTGTTATAGCATGAATTGTTCATCCAAGGACAAGGTCATGGAACACATAAAGTATGCTGTGCTGATGATGTTGACAATAATATTGAAGTAGTGTGGAAAAGTGATGGAGGAGGGTGGTGGGCAGGTGGGGGATGGGAAGAAGGAGGAAAGAAGGAAAAAGAAAAGCGATGGAGGAGATGGAGAAACTTCTCAGTGTGTGGATGAAGAATCAGCATAGACGTCTTGTCCCGCTTGTCTTAATGCTGATCCAAGAGAAAAGTAAAAGCCATTGTAAAGACCTGAAGAAAAAAGAAGGCAAAGAATCAGAGGGCACATCTTTTAATGCTACCTGTGGCTGGTCTTACCAGTTCAAGGCTAGAACCAGCATTTACAATATAAAAGTAAGTGGTAAGGCAGCCAGTGCAGATACAGTAGCTGCATGGGGCTTTCCTGATACACTTTGAGAAGTTACTGATGAAGTCATATATTTACCCAAGGAGACTTTTAATGTAAATGAGACAGGACTGTACTGGAAGAGGATGCTAGACTGAAGTTACATCAGTAAGGAGGAAAAGTTGATGTCAGGCTATAAAGCAGAAAAGAATAGGCTAACTGTTGTTTAGTGGCAATGCATGTGGTGATATGAAGTTGAAGCCTCTCTTAGTTTTTCATTCAGAGAACCCAAGAGCTCTTTAAAACATAGCCAAGGGCTCTCTTCCTATTGTGTGGAAGAGTAACTCCAAAGCTTGAGTTACACAGGCCATTTTCAGCACTGGTTTTTCCACCACTTTATCCTGGTTTTAGAGAAATATGGCTTGGAGAAGGACATCACATTCTTTTGCTGCTTGACAATGCTCCACGCCCCCATTTGTGGACAACTTTCATCCCAACGTCAAAGTAGTACATTTGCCACTGAACGCTACATCACTCATCCAACCTATGGACCAGGGAGCTGTAGCAATTTTCAAGAAATATTATTTACATGGGGGGACCCAGAAAGCCTAGAATTCATTTTTTTAATTGTGTATTTATTCTTACATGTTTAAACTTCAATCACCTTCAACATACTCTGCATCTGATATAATACACCTACCGAGACACTTTTTCCACTGCTCAAAACAGTTTTTTAACTCATCAATTTTGATACATTTTAGTACTTCTGCCATTTTTTGTTTCACCTCTTCCATATCAGCAATACATTTCCCTTTGAGGACTTTTTTCATCTGGGAAAACAAAACAAAACAAAACAAAAATATCGATTGAAGCGACATCAAGTGAAAAGGGAGGGGGTGGGGCATGAAGGTCATGCCACTTTTGGTCAAAAATGGCTAAACACTCAGTGTGGTGTGGGCAGGTTCATTGAACTGCCACATGTTATTCTTGTAAGTCACCCAACATGAAATGGGCAAATGTGTTGAAAGAATCTCCAAAAACAAATTCAATGAAGCCAAACGCAGCCTCTCACAACAATGCTATCTGGTACACTGAAGTTGATGAGTTCCTAGAACACGTACATAGCAGGAGAAGCCTATACTATAAGGGGCCCACCCTCCTAAATAATTCATTTTGGGGGGTATGGGTCCCCCCTCTTCTGTCACACTTTAATTTTTTAAGGAATATAACATCTGCAAGGCCATAAAAAACATTGACTTTGTTTGGTGTGAGGTTACGACTGTCACCATGAGTGGAGTTTGGGAAGACCTTTGCCTGCAGTGTGTTCATGATTTTCGCAAATTTAAGAAGGTGGATGAGGAGTCTAAAGAGGTCTTCGGCAACTTAGTGACCCTCAGCGGGAAGCTGGAGCCAGATCTCCGAGAGGACGACTTTCGCTGAACTCCTTGCTGTGCACCACAAATGAAGACCTGATAGAATTGATAGAACTGAAGGCCCGGAGAAAGGACAAAGAGGAAGAAGTAACTGAAGAACCGAAGACATTCACAGTGCAGAAAGTGACAAGGGGATTTTCTTTATTTGAGGAGATACTGTTATTTTTTGAGGCACAGGACCTGAGCATAGAGTGGTGCATGAAGGTTGCAGCAGGTATTCAGAATGCAATCCATTGCTACCATGTCGTCATCTACACAGTCTGGCAGTTAAGTTTGTGAACTTGCCAACATGCACGTTCATTGGCAGCACTGTACAAACAATTCAGTAAGGTTTTATAACCTTGGTATATCAGTGTCTCACAGCTGTGTTTGTGTCCATTTGTGGAAGTGTCTTGCTGAGTGGCATTCATTATTGCATGTTTCTGTGTGCCCTCGTGAGAATGTTGGAGCTTGAATTAGAGCAACGAGCAAACATGAAGTTTCTTGTTAAACTTGGCAAGAGTGGAAGTGAAATCAGGGACATGGTAGTCCAAGTTTATGGCAATAATTCCATGAAGAAAACGGCAGTGTACAAATGGATTAAATGTTCTGAGGAGAGAGAAAGTGTCACTGATGAAGAGAGGTCAGGGCAGCCAGTAACAAACAGAACTGATGAAAACGTTGCAGAGATTTTTCAAATTATGTGTCAAAATCGTCAGCTGACTTTGAGAAGCATAGCAGACCAAATAAACATCAATAAAGAAACAGGAAAATCTAAACTGAAAATCTTGGCATGAGAATGGTATGTGCAAAAAATGATCCTGAAGGAGCTCTTGCATCATGACAGTGCACCAGCTCAGATAGCACTGTCTGTGAGGGAGTTTTTAGCCAGTAAACAAATAACTGTATTGGAACACCTTCCTACTCACTTGATCTGGCTCCCAATGACTTTTTTCTTTAACCTGAAGATAAAAACAATATTGAAAGGAAGACATTTTGGTGGCATTCAGGACATCAAGGGTAATACAACAACTGCTCTGATGGCCATTCCAGAAAAAGAGTTTCAAAATTGTTTTGATGGGTGGACTAGCCGCTGGCATTGTTGCATAGTTTTCCAAGGGGAGTACTTTGGAAGTGACTGTAGTGATAGTCAGCAATGAGATATGTAGTACTTTTTCTGGGATGAGTTCATGAACTTAATTGTCAGACCTTGTATGAAGAGGAAAAAAAGAGCTACTATCCAGACATCTCTGAATTGTTTTTGAAGAGGGCAAATAGAATTGATTCCAACAAGGACCAGAACCTGTGCCATTAGCATCAAGCAGGAGTAAAACTGCAGCTTGCCCTCTGTCTCCGATTGCTGAGGATCCTTCAGCTTTGCCATCTTCCTCTCCCTCCTCCAGTCCATACCTCTTCTTGCCTGTTCACTAGATGCCAGCCCCTATATGTCAGCTTTTGTACTGTACTGTAATACTGTACTTTTCAAGGTACTGTACTGAAGGATTAAAATTTTGTGTGTGTTTTTATGTGAAAGGTATTATAAACCTATTATGGTATAATACTATATAGCCGATTGTGTTAGTTGAGTACCTAGGCTAACTTTATTGGACTTATGAACAAATTGGACTTACAAATGCACTCTTGGAATGGAACTTATTCACATGTAGGGGACTTACTGTGGTCTTAGCTACTTTAGAGGTTGAGAAGGGAGAACTGCTTGAGCCCAGGAGTTCAGATCCAACCTGGGCAACATAGCAAGATCCCATCTCTTTAAAAAAGAAAAAGAAATGTTTTCCCAAACAACAACAACAAAATACTAATAAGCTGAATGGGGAACATTTTTTGGTAAACTAACAATTAAGTTGTTAATTCTTAGCTGTATTCTAGCTATGGTAATTTACTCTGTATTTTGACATTTTGGTTTTTACACCCTGACTTTGGTTTGCCTTTTGAATGCATCGTTTCCTTAATCCTCTACCATTCTTTCTGATCTTGGCTATCTTTTCTACCTTTTTCTTTTTTAATGATACATAATAGATGTATATATTTTTCAGGGTATGTGTGATAATACACTCATATAATTTGTAAAACTCAAATCAGTGTAATTGGAATAGCCATCCCTTTAATTATTTGTCTTTTCTTTATTTTTGGAAACATTTGGATTACTCTTTTTTGTTTATTTTAAAATATACAATAGAGCATTGTAAGCAGTAGTTGCTCTACTGATCTATCAAACACTAGTTTTTCTGTATTCTATCAATCTGTATATTTGTACCCATTAATCAAGCTCTCTTTATCCCTTCTTCCGCCCTCCTTTTTTCTACCTTTTTATCTGTGTTAGGGGAAAACCCATATTTAACATAAATGTATTCCATTCATGGAACAAACTGCAACCTAATCATAGCAGTTTAAAATACTGTGAATGAAATTTTCTTTATAATCTGCATGGTAAAATTTTTTTCAGCGAGCATAAAGCTAGAAATTCACTGCATGTGAGTTATAAATCCATATTGGCATTGATTGCTTAATCCTGCAGATGTCAAAGGATCAAATCCAAAGGCATCAACAGATTTCACTGGCTTTTCCCAACTTGTTTGGTTAATAGACATCCTTATTTATATAAAAGCTAAGAATCCACAAATATTCAAATAGCACATAAGGTAGACCATTTGCACTGTTGGTAATATTAGTGCATGATCAACTTTAAATTTAAAATAGAGAAAGTTTAGAATTTCTCCAAGCCTTTAGCTTTAGTCCTCTTGGACTTATATAGTTCTAAAAGACCATAGTATTGTGAGATATGTTAAACTCTGATAGACTATTCTTTAACTTTGAAATGCGTATGCCTAAGATACTAAGTAAACCTTAGAGTGGCAATTTTTTAAGTGCACAATCAAAATTATAAACTAACCATACTTTACTTTTGATTGACAATCTCATAATAATTGGATAAAGTGATTAGATTTAGCATGTTTTAACAAATTCTAGGAAAGTAAAATAGATTTATCATTAAATTATTTTTTTTCCTCTTCTGCTGGAAGAGGAAGGAACAAGAAAATGGAAAACATTGATTAGAAAGATAAACCAGAGACTGTCAGGAAGCTGCTGACTAAACAACAGCAAGGTGGTCAGAAATCCCTGTTCTGAATTCGGTAGAAACAACACCTTCAAGAGAATACAAGGACGTTTAATGTCTTTCAAGTCTCAGAGCCATGTTCTGACTTTGATAGGTCTAGGACTGTGAGCTAAGAACACAGAGACACTTTATAAACTCTCTTGGTTCAACCACTATTAGTTTAAAATTCTGGCTGTAACAAAACAAGATTTGCTGAGAGATACTAGACTGTATCCTAGAGTACTTTATTCAAAACTCACCTTTATTTTAAACTTGGTGAGTCAGCAGTAAAAGGTAATAGTGTGTTCAGTTTTCCTAAGAGCAATGATTAGAAACCCACTCTCATCTGTTTCCTGGTTAACCACATTTGGGATCAAGACCAGCTACTGAAGCCACATGGAAACATCATTAAAATGTAAGAGTGGACTCTCCAAACCCACCTCAATGAAGTCATGTCCTTTTGCTGAATAGTGAAGGCCACAGCCTAAATCCTTGCTCAAGACTATACCTGTTCCTCTCTTAGTCAGGTCATCATCACTAGGACCAGCAGGTTTCATAAACATTATCAGTTTATTTTTTTCTGTTGTTAAAAGAAACATTTATAGCCGGGCTCGGTGGCTCAGCCTGTAATCCCGCACCTTTGGGAGGCTGAGGTGAGTGGATTGCCTGAGCCCACGGGTTCGAGACCCGCCTGGGCAGCAAGACCTCATCTCAACAATAAATCAAAAAAATCAGCCGGGCGTGGTAGCACGCGCCTGTAATTCCGGCTCTTCGGAAGGCTGAGGCAGAAGGATCGCCGAAACCCAGCAGGTCGAGGCTGCGGTGGCCAGGAGCGACCACTGCACTCCAGTCTGGGTGACAGAGTGAGACTCCAACTCAAAAAAAAAAAAAGAAACATTTATTAAATAGCTACATGGTAACAGGGCTTAACATTTGTTCTTTCATTTTTAATTCTATTTTTGTAACTCTGAGTACTCCTGCTTTAGCACACTACTACTCACTTTGTGGAATGTCAGTTCTTGATTTCTGATACTGTCACAAGTGGAGATCAGGCCATACAGCCTGTGTTAGGTCCCTGAATACTGCCAAAACTGGAGCCACTTACCTTTTAACTTTCCTGGGGACCTCTTGGAATTGATCTGTTTTCTTCTGGCTTCTAGCAACCAGTTATTTTCCACTTAGGATGCCATCCTTTCAGCCTCACTGCTGCCTGAGAAACAGTTTCAGAGTTGCTGGCCCATGCAGCTAACCTCTTTCAGTCCTAAAACAAGTACCATCAAGATTTTTGTACTAGAAATTATGGGGTAAGAATGGGATTAAAATAAATCAGAAGAAAATTTGAAGTTATATTTTTGTGCAAAACTGATATCCATTAAAGTATTACTATTGAATTTAAAAGCAACCTCTAGGTTATATAATTATATATATTTGGAAACTGAGATGAAGTGATGTATCCAGGAGCTGAGAGTGGAGCCTGGTGTTTTTTTAGCATGAGTTGGTGTTGATTTGGTGCTATCTCCTTTCTTTAATTACTCCCTTGACTTGGGAGTTAGTTGTAACCTGTCTGTCTCTTTTATCTTCCTTTATTTCTGGAGTTGAGTCATATTTGATTCTTCAGAACCATGCCTAAACAATGTCCCCTTCCCAGCATTGAACCTAGAAACAGGAGCAGTGGGTAAGTCTAGGTGTTAATAGCGGGTAAACTGTCTTAGAAAGAGTGCCCAAGTGGCCTCTTTGAGAAGAAACTTCAAACTAGTCTTTTCTACATCATCTTACTTAATAGAGCCAATAATTAACACAGTCTACATGCACAGTTCTGAACCCATTGTTTTTCAAGGCCAATCAGGTTGATCTTAATATACAAAAGAAGTCTTACAGGTGGGTAAAAATAATACTAGTGTATATATAATAGTTAAGGAACACAGAATATCACAATTATAAATTTTGTGGCAAAAATGTTCAAGAGATTTCTTTGTACAATATTTGTGAGTTTTATAGCTGAATAAACTTTTTTCCAATACTGGAAATTGCATACCAGTCATATATCTACTGTGATGTTACATAATAAATAGCCCCAAAATTCAGTGGCTTACACCAACAAATATTCTTTGTCTGCATCATTGGTTATCTGGGGCAGTTTAATTTCAGGATATATAGGTTGGTTTCAGATGTTCCACATGTCTTTCATTCTAGGCATGCTCTTCCCATTGTAGAGGGTAGAAATACAAGAGACCAAGTCAAACCATACATCTTCCCCATGACCAAAACCAAAAGCAACCAGGCAGGGATTTGTGTCACCTACTGGGAGGCGTTGCAAAGTCACATGACAAAGGTTTTGGGTAAATAATTCTGTTTCGGGAAGGGAATGGGGAAATGGGAGCAGTAATCTACCACAGAAGTACTTCCACCTTGTAATGTTAGTTTGACACTGAATTAACTATCCTCCTTGATTTCTAAATAGTTCGGCAGATAAGTCTTGTTTTTTTCTAGCTAGCTCTTTCATTTTGCTGTTATCTTTCTCCTCTCTGGTGATTTCACAATATCATTATTACTTACTATGTGAGACCTGAGAAAGCATATATTATAGTCAAATCACTGGCTAATAAACTAAGGGGCTTGACATTTCATGAACTTGTTTCCTCAAGAATTTTGATTTACTATTTAGGTAACTTTATTGCAAAAGCTTCATTGAAAAATTGTTCCTGCTCGGCACAGCTTAATCTTTACTCTTGGGTGTCCAGTGCCCATTTCTGAATGAATCAATCCAGCTTGGCTTCACTGTTTTTTAATCCCTGTAGTTCACCTGAAGAGCTCAAAGAAGAAATAAAAAAGAGATGTCTTTTTACTTATGAATGAATGATGACAATGTTTTAGGGCTCAAGCATTTGCTAAACATGTAGATATCTTTAGAGTACATCTTTGCAAAACCCAAAATATTAAAATTAACAAATCTCCTTCCTTCATCAGCATCTTATTCTCCAAGTTTGACATTTGAATCCTAATTCCTAAAAGTTACATGGTTTGGTAGACCATAGTCTGTTCTTCAGACTACATTTCTTTCCTTCTTAAGAAATAATTGCATATCAAAATAGCTATCTGGATGTATTTATCTGTATAAAGAATGTGTTAGAAGTGTGACCAGATTGCATTTATAAATATTATTATAACACTACCATAAATTGAGTAAATAGCACACAACATCAGTAGTTCAGCACAGAGTGACTCATTTGTCAGTCCAGTCATAGTCATTACTCAGAAATAATTCACAACAGACTTTGAGATCCTGGAGAGATGATAAAAATAGGTGGGATGAAAGTACCTATTTGGGGAATCGTCTGGAGTGTTTCATACCATCCAGATGACGTCACCATCATCTGGTAGTATTAAATATGACTCTGGGCACCTTCCCAGGCTATTCGGTTAACTTTTTTTTTTTAATTACTGCCTAAAAAACAGTTCTGGAACAGTTAATGAAATGTTACTACATATATCGAAATCAGTAAGAAAACCCAGCTATCGTTCTGGAATTATATTAAGAGAGTAGATGACGTTTCAGACAGTATCTCATCTTGTCTGTAAGCTAGTAATAGCCTCATGACATCTATTGTCTTGAAGTACTGATTAAAGTTTTTATTATTTAACCTTCTTTTCTCATATGTATTGTAAGTTTGTTTGCTTTAGAGACTGAATTTTATTCCTTATTACTCCACATCAAATTTAGGATTATTCTCATCGAGGTGCTTAAATTATTTTTTGCTTTAATTTTTTTAATGGGACTGTACAGTTTATTAACATGGAGTTCACTGTTTCAAATTATTTTTACACACCTTTAAAATGTAAATTAAATCAGCTCTCTCACCTACTTAAAGCCCTTAAGTGGTCTCTCAGTATTTTAAGATACAGGCTTCCTCCTTAGGCCCATAGATCCCAGTTTAATTTGGCTTCTGCTTTTTCAGCTTCACCATATGCCTTTCTCCTTCCTTGCTTTTTATGCTGTAGTCTCACTGGTCTCCTTTTGGTTTCACGAACCTACCAGATCTTTTCCTGAATGCTTTTCTTCCGTGTTGAAATGTTATCTTCTCATAAAAGCCTCTCATGATCACCCTATCTAAAATAGCCTCTCAGCCAAGCACAGTGGCTCATGCCTGTAATCCCAACACTTTGAGAGGCAGAGACGAGAGGATTGCCTGAGCCCAGGGGTGGAAGACCAGACTGGGCAACTTGGCAAGACCTCGTCTCTACAGAGTAGTTCCAGCTACTTGGAAGACTGGGTGGAAGGATCGCCTGAGCCCAGCAGATTGAGGCAGCGGTAGCCGTGATTGTGCCACTGCACTTCTGCCTGGGTGACAGAGGGAGACTCAGACTCAAAAAAAAAAAAAAAAAGTAGCCTCTCACCCAAATACTTTTCAGCTGATCACTTTATATACTTGACTTTAAAATGCCAGATTGCAATTTTTGTCTGCCTACTTATTTATTGTCTTTTCTCCACTCAAATAGAAGTTTTTAAGGGCAAAATGCCAAGCACAGTGACTAACTTAAAGAAGTCACTCAGATACTTGTTGAATAATACTTTAATAATACTTTAAGCCCTTGTAGTTTAACTTTCTTCCTTAATTTGCTTCCATGAGAGAGAAAGCATTGTGCTTTGAGACTGACCTAAAGAGAGTCAGTGTGGGTGAGGACCTTAAGGAGTCCTTGTGTGGTATGGTGCTCATCACTCTTATAACTGATTTTATTCTGATTCTTAACTGAGGTGTTTGCATTTTTTTGAAGATCTACACACATATATGGAAACTGGGCCAAATACTGTATTCTTTGTGCATATTTACCTTTGCAAGCCTTGATTTGCCCTATTAAATATTTCAAAATTGTAATTATAAGTTTTTTCTAATATATATTTTGAGTTGTAAGTACTAGACTCTTATTAGATGCTGCAGACAGCATGATATTATCACATGACAAGGTAAAGAAATTATATGGGCAGAAGTCAGTAGGCTAGATGTAGAATAAAACCACCTTTAAGAGTTCTTTGCCATCAGGTTAAAATTCATGTGCATAGCAATTTAAGGTATGACTCCCACCAAGAACAAACTTGGGGTTTATTACTGAGAAGTCAGAGTAATCCAGAGCCTAAATAACTTGGCCAAGGCAACACAGCAGTAAAAAAATAGAACTTGTATTCAAAATCAGGCTTGTCTAACTCTAGAACTTATTTCTACTATATATGAAAATTTCTTGAAGTCATCTCTTTGTTTGATATCTGTTACTATTATTGTATATTGCAATCTATTGGCCTCTATGTGGGAGTTATAAATAATTTTAGAAAAGTTTGACAGGCTTTACTTTTAATTGTGACTGAAAACTTGAACACACAGTCATGAAAGTCAGTTGTAAGTAACCTGTAAAACCTTAAGCTATGTAACTAAAAACTCATTCTACTTCTCAAAGACCATGGTTTGCCTCAGTAATTCCACATAGCTTGAAGAACTGATTCAGACTCTAACAGATGCGATCAGTCTAATGTGGGGAAATTGCTGAAAGCACAATTAAATTGCCAGAGTATACCACAAGCAACAATTTCCCTAATTTTTGTCAAACACACAATTTGAAATGATTATGTGCTTACAGAAACAAACAGAAAAGCAAAGTGTTTTATGATCTGTAGTTTCATTTTCATAAATAGTTTCAAGGTTACATATTTAGTTTAATATTATAAATAATATCTCATATTTAAAATTAGGATAACCTGGATTATCCTAATCAGCTCAGATACCTAACTACTGTCCACATACCAGGTGGTACATCTTTTAATGTGCTAAAGGCTGTTGTCCACATTTTTATTTTAAGTAATGGGCCTTTTTTAGTTATGCCCCAAGAGTGATTGGTAAGAACTAGCACAAGCTGAGATGACAAAGGCTGGAGTTCTGATCTCTGATAAGAAGTAACATTATTGTACTGATTAGAAGAAAGAACTGTTAGAGGAAAAGATAAGTGAAAATTTGGATTTGGGAATTGAAAATAATATCTCTTCAAAATATTTTTAAGAGAGCAATGAGCCCATTTTGATTACCTTGTTGGAGCCTTAAGTTAACAGTGGTCATATTTCTAAAAACACTGCTTCTCTTCTAATTCAGTAATCAGAAACATGAAGTCTTTGCAAATTTGTGGGTTAGGAACCTCTGACTAGGATTTTATTATCTGAGATTTTTTTTAAAAAAAGATTATTTAAGCATAAAATATTAAATTGGCATCAGCTTTTTAAAACTTATTTCTGAATTAAAAATTAAATCCTTTTAATAGGATAAATTTAATTGCATAAATTATTAATCTTTTGGACTATTGTTATTATAATTTGACTGAGGAAGGGGAGACTTAAAGAAAGTCATGCAAAGATTCTGATATCCCTGAAACTTAAGGGAATTAGGTGGCTGGGTTTCCCTACTTCTTTTTTAAGATGCTGGGAAAGCTGCATCTAATTCCTGGAGGAAAATAAGGAATGCCACTAAGCAGTGATGTTAATTATGATACTAATAATAGCAACTAACATTTACTGAGCATTTATTATGTGTCAGGCACCATACTATGACATTTAGACTTTGTATCTGTAAATGCATAGAAAATATTCATTAATTATTCTATATATAACTTAAATCTGTATAATTTGAAACCTACTTATTAGGGTTTCAGCTATACTTAATTTAGGGATTGGTAGAAAATGACTTTATTTTTGAGTTTGAATGACTGTAAGATGGTAGTTACCGTGACTTAGAAGGTGGCAATGAAATTTATAGAAAGAAAGATGAGCTCAGTCTTGATAACATTGCAGTGGCAGAAAGAAAGTCTGTATAGATATATAATTAAGTAACTGTCAACTGTGCTTAGCAATCTGGAGATTGTTTTTGTAAAAACTCTTAAGTAATTAATGAAACCCTCCAGAGTAAAGTTTCTTAACCTCTTATTAAACCTAAGATTTTATAGAACCCCTTGAAATTGCCAAACAAAATGTTATGTGTGTATAACATTCAGTAAATTCATACTAGGGTCTGAGCAGAAGGTCGCAGGCCAGAGTGTTAAGACGTCTCTTGACTGAGGTGATTCAAGAGGCACCCCTGACACAGACACTAAATGAGAAGATTGTGAAAAAGAGCTAATATCATCTAGCTAAAAATAAAGCAGATCAAAGGTTAGCCACGTGAAAGTGACAGTTTAGATTAATTCTGTGAGGGAAAGAGTATAGAAAAGACAAAGGCCAAGACTAGACTGTGATAATTTTTAAGTAGTTAGAAGAGAAAGAAGAGCCAGTTAGTGAAAGAGTTGGATGAAAACCAGGTAAAAAGAATCAACAGGGAGAGATGTTTATTTTGGAGACCAATTAAATTATATTAAATATAATTTAATACTTAAAGGTCATAAAAAATGAGAAATGAGAAAAACCAATTAAT
The DNA here is from genome assembly GCA_027257055.1 of Cephalopachus bancanus. Taxonomy (NCBI): domain Eukaryota; kingdom Metazoa; phylum Chordata; class Mammalia; order Primates; family Tarsiidae; genus Cephalopachus; species Cephalopachus bancanus. The sequence goes on from JAPVLO010000002.1 coordinate 17,109,809, forward strand.
TGGCTTTTGCCTAGGAGAGTTGCTGGTGATTTTAAAGTAATTATAATGGAGTGTGAAACATAGAAACCACATCATGAGGGGCTAATGGGCAGGTTGTATTTAGGGAGCTCCTGACAATATAACAACAACAATAATGGTAATAAAGCAACAGCAGCTAATATTTTTGAGCACTTATATGTGTCAGGCACTATGCAGAGTTTTTTTTTCTTTTTCAATTGTATTTTAAAGTTTAATCTTCATATAACCTTGTGAAGTTAATTCTGTCATTATCCCCATTTTTGAATTAGCAAAGGGAGGATTTAGGAGGTTAAGTAATTTGCTTAAGGTCACATAGCAAGTATGGAGGGCAAAATTTGAACCTAAGCAGCCTGACTCCTGAGACTTCATTCTCATCTTAGCACCATATTTACAATATTATTAATACTAAAAATACTGTATCCACAATGCTGTGAAAGGAATGTAGAAAATTTCTGTGATTTGCGATGAAATTTATTTGTTTATTTATTTTGAGCCTGAGTTTCGCTCTGTCACCCAGGCTGGAGTGCAGTGGTGTGCTCATGACCACTGCAGTCTCAGTCCACTTGGCTCAGCCTTCCAAGTAACTAGAACTACAGGCATGTACCACCACACTTAGCTAATTTTTTTGATTTATTATAGAGACGAGATCTCACCAAGTTGCCCAGACTGGTCTCGAACCCCTGGACTTAGGCAATCCTCTCTCCTCTGCCTCCCAAGTACTGGGATTACAGGCATGAACCACCGCGTCTGGCTTGAAATTTTTATTTTATTTTTTTAACTTTAACTTTTTTATTTTAAAGCTGTGGGCTACAATTTAGGATTAGGTATACAAATGTTCATTATGCAGGTACCCTTGTTGATGAGGTGTGTCCCTCCTTCCCCAGGTAGGGTCCCACTACTGCCAATCCCGCTTCCCCACCCCTCTCCTGGCAGTTTAAGAAAGAAAATATATGTTTCTATGTAAGAAGTGGGGAGAATACAATTTTATAAACACATTTTATTATATAAAATGAAACACAAATCAAAAACTAATTTTAAACATTGCCGACAGATAGAGGAAGAGAACAGTGACAGTAGAAAGACTTCTCTTTGTCCTATTACATAGTTTTAACTTTAGCTTCATGTTAAATATCAGTGTTTTACATAATCAAAAATGAAGACAAATGAAAGAACAGAAGGGAAAATAATTCTAGTATATCTGAAAACAAATAAATGTACCTGTCTTTTTTTTTTTTTTTTGAGTCAGAGTCCTCACTCTGTCACTCAGGCTGGAATATAGTGGCATGATTACTGCTCATCACAGCCTCAACCCATTGGGCTAAGACGATCCTTCAACCTCAGTCTTCCAAGTAATTGGAACTACAGACGTGCACCACCACATCTGCCTAATTTCTTTTAATTTTTATTGGAGAGACGAGGTCTTGTCAGGTTGCCCAGGCTGTTGAACCTGTAAGTTCAGGCGATTCTCTCACCTCTGCCTCCCAAAGTGCTGGGATCACAGGCATGAGCAACAGCACCTATCCACTGTACCTGTCTTTATATCACATTGGCAACACCTCACACACAGCTCTTTCAAGTATTTTTAAAACATAGTGTTTAGACTCTACATTCTAGGACAGTATAATCTCAAGATAAAAAGTACTATAAAGAAATGTTAACTTTTAAACTTCATTCAGTAATGTTATTGTTAGTAATAATATTGGTATATCTATTTTGAAATGATGTTATATGTATTGTAGGATAAAACAAATAATTTCTGTTAATGTTAAGAACCAAGGTCCTTTAGTGTAAGAAAAGAGATATAAGCCAGGCTTGGTGGCTCAGCCTGTAATCCCAGCACTTTGGGAGGCCAAGGCGAGTGGATTGCCTGAGTCCACAGGTTCGAGACCAGCCTAGCAACTTGATGAGACCTCGTCTCTACAATAAACCAAACATTAGCTGGTCATGGTAGTGCACGCCTGTAGTCCTGGCTACTTGGAAGGCTGAAGCGGAAGGATCGCCGGAGCCCAGCATGTCAACACTCAGATGGCCATGAGCGTGCCACTGCACTCCAACCTGGGCGACCAAGTGAGACTCCAACTCAAAAAAAAAAAAGAGATATAAAATTTTAAAATCAAATAAATATTATTTCTATAATGTTAAATTTGAAATGGAAATAAACAGCATGAATTTTTTTAAAGTACTTCATAGCTCTGTCCCTGAAAAGCTTGGAAGCAGTGCCAAACCTATAATAAGCACTTTGAACACCCAGATATGCTTTCCCAAAGAAAATAACCAAGACTTCTTGGAGACATGACTGATTCCAAGTTTGGGGCAAGAAATATTCAAGATAAGCATGGGACATTTTTATTTTACCAGAAAAAAGCAAAGCTATTGTATTTCTGTAGTCATGCTAAAAACACACAAAAAACAGTTTAAAGAAGTTTCTACTAGCCAAAGATGGATAAATCTGAACATCAAAAAGAAAAATGACTGCAGCTGATGTAAACAAACTGTATAGTATATAAAAACCTAGGCATTTATCATGATACTTAAAGGAATCGTGAAAGAGAAAGAGAGAAAAGAAAGCTGAAAAATAAAACTAACAAACAAATCTTAAAGGTCTTCCTTGGAAGTAACTATTGTGCCAACCCCTTACTCTGAAAATTGGTACTTAAAGAGGAAGAATTCAGCCTTCATCCTTTCTAACCTGTTCAAGTTGTATTTCAGGGTAACTAAATAGCCGTAGTTGACAGGAAAAAAATTCTTCTTTACAAACTTTTATTAATAAATGTAGCAGGAATCAAAAAGAAAAATCAAAATTTTCTAATTTTCTAACTTAGCAATTCCTAATTAAATCATTGCTTCATATAATAACCATGAATGCATACTAAAACTGTGAGTGCTGTTGTTCTCAAAATGTGGCCTCTGTTCCAAGTATCTTAAACATCACCTGGATACATCTAAAAAAAAATACAAATTCTTGGGTCCTTCCCAACGCTAACTATATCAGAAATTCTTGCGAGTAGAACCCAGTAATCTGTGTGCTAACAAGCCCTCTGAGAATTCCAGGGTACCCTGGAATTTGAGAACCGTGATATTAAGGAGAAGTCTGGTAAGAATTGAAGGATTATACTGTCACCCCTAGAATTCACTGATCATTCCTGAAAGAAGGGCCAGATGACATATTCCTACGTGTAGATGCATCTATGACATATTCTTGCCACCTCCAAATAAATTAAACCTGAATCTATTTAGTCCTTTATATTTGGATTCTAGCTCACAGGAAATAGAGGAGATTGATGAATAAGTTAAACAGTGTCATGAAGAAGCAAAGGACAAATCTGAAATGTAGGACAACCAACCTAGTTTCTTCAAGTCAGTGCCCCTTGCAAAGGGGCAGGGTGAGAGCAGGGCAACTGGTCCAGAATAAAAGGACTCCAGAGACAAAAATAAGCAAATGCAAAATGTTCCTCTTGTTTGGATTTTGATTCAGTAAGCCAACTGGGAAGATGTGGGTTTAAGACTGGGTGTTAGATAACCTCTAAGGAACTGTTAATTATGGTGGGTGTGACAGTGGTATTGTAGTATATAAGAAAATATAATTTTTAAAAGAGAGATATATAAAAGCATTTAGGGTAAAGCAAAATGATGTGCAAGCTTGCTTTATGTTAATGCTATAAAAAAAAGGAATGAGAAAAGGATAAATGAAATAAGTATGGTAAAATGTTCTTGAATTGAGGGGATTCATTATACTATTTTCTCTACTTTCATGTATGTTTAAGACTGTCATTATAAAAGTTAGAAAATTAAAGTTATCTGCAAATAAATGTACTTATTAGGACATATTTATTCTAGTTTATTATAGTGTATTGTAATTGCCTGTTTACTTGCCTATACCAATATTTCTCAGACTATCTTTTTTTTTAAATTGTCCGGGCTGTTGCAGACCATGATTTTTGTTAAATACAATAAAAATCAATACCAGAAAAAGTGGCAATATGGGGAGAAAGAGTATATACAAAATATAATCTTGAAAGATTTTGTTATTAAAGTCAACAAGCATAAAATTACATTTCACTTAGCAATTAGAACACATGTAAACATAGGGGGGAAAAGAATTTTTTAAAAACTATGTGCATTCATCAAAAATACACACATAAGCTGTTAGTATAGAGAATTGCTTTTACACTCATAAGTTTGTAGTTGTAATCCTGATTAAATAAGTGTTTTAATGTGAAACATTGAGTGTGCTTTTTGTATGTTAACTTTAGTTAAATTTTTGTATGTTTACTTGTACATTAACTGAAGCATAGATTGGTAACAGTTAAGTTTTTGTATGTTAACTTGTGCATTAACTTGAGCATGATAACAGTACTTTTTGAAGGGCATGATGTATACCCAAACTGATTTTATTTGCAGCCACAGGTTTCTGGTTCAGTTACTTCTATTACTGATATCTCAGCAGATGTTGTCATTTTCAGAGATGCCTACAGCAGAAATCATAAATAATAGGGAAGATGATAGATATACTTGAATACTTGCTGAGATTTTCACTTAAATAGTGGAAGTATCACCTCTCTAAATAGTTTATCTCTAACTCTCTGGAATTTGTTGTCATTTTTCTCATACCGTGTTATGTATTTATTAACATGTGATGACTGCAGCTTTACATGGTAATTTAGGATTCGGACATTTCATGCCATTGTTCTACAAACAGTACCCTTCCTGATACCAAGTTTCAAAGTTTTTCTTCCCTCTTGCCTGTGGTTGCCAATTTGGACTGATAAGTTCAAAAAAACCAATACAGAATCCACTGTGCTTCTCTTTTTTTTGTTTGTTTTAATGGAATGCTTCACAAATTTGCATATCATCCTTGCACAGGGACCATGCTAATAGTCTCTGTGTCGTTCCAAATTTTAGTATATGTGCTGCCAAAGCAAGCACCTATTGTGCTTCAGAGGGTTCCTTTTAGTTTGGGGTCTTTTTTCATAGAAATCAACTTGCACTTGTTTGTATTAAGCCTGTTATGTTTCTATGTGTTCCCAAAAACTCACAGATCTTTCCCACTAACCTGCGTTGACTCAGCATTTTCATCAGAAAAAGAATGTCTATCTGGAGAAGTCAATTATTTGTCCATGAAAAAGTTGTCTCATTTAGTGGTACAGCTGATGTAGCATTTTATGGGGAATCTTAGGAAAGACTATTAACTAGCCAGAAGCGATTTCCTTACATAAAGCATGTTGCATTTCCCTCAGCAGCTTGTGTTTACTCAAGGGTCCATCCCACCCTTTAGTATGGATTTCTCCGTTCACCCAGTGTAGAAGTGAGACTCTGGCTTATTACTCTTATGCATAGAAAGCAGATTGTCCACTTGCCAGTTCTTAAACACAACCTGTCTGACGAAGATTTGAACATTTTGCTTTAAAAATTCTGCATACTTGTTCTTAAGCGATCCTTTCTTCTCCTCCAGCATTATGGATGACTGCTGTGCAGGCTCTGTAAAGGCAAGGAGAGGATGTGCTGAGCTTACCGTCTCATTTCTGATACTAGTCCATGGAGAAGAATAGATAGAAATGGCTTCTTAAATTTAAAGCCTGTAATAGATGGAGTATAGCATACTACTCCACATTTCTGTAGTACTGTAGATGGAAAAGTTCATGATTTCATCCACTTAGCACCTAAGTATTAAGTATTGTACGTATGATGATTGCAGGGAGCACAGAAGAGAGTTATATGGTCCCTGTCCTCAGAAAGCTTAAATGAAGATATCTTTAATTCTTCAAAACACAGTATGGCCAGGCATGGTGGCTCAAGCCTGTAATCCCAACACTTCGGGAGGCTCAGGTGAGGGGATTGCCTGAGCCCATGGGTTGAAGAACAGCCTGGGCAACTTGGAGAGACCTCATCTCTACAATAAATCAAACAACTAGCTGGGTGTGGTAGCACACTTGTAGTTCTAGCTACTTGGAAGACTTAGGTAGAATGATCTCCTGAGCCCAGCAGGTCAATGCTGAGGTGGCCATGAGCATGACACTACACCCCAGCCTGGGCAATGGAGTGAAACTCCGACTCAAAAAAAACAAACAACAACAAAAAAAAACACAGTATGTTAAAAGTTAGGACTGTGTGTGTACATGTCTGCATACGTTGGAATATTTATGATATATGTGCAGATAATTGTGTACCTTGTGAGGCAGTATATGAAAAGTTAGAAGGAGTTCAGAGAAGAGAAGTTACTTGTACTTGAAGTGATGAAGTACTGTTTAAGGGCAGAGTGGCATTTGGCTGGGGTTTTAAAAGGATGGTTAGGATTTCAGCAGGCGTCTAATAAAGATACTTGATATAGGCCAGGCGTGATGGCTCAAGCCTGTAATCTCAGCACTTTGGGAGGTCGAGGTGAGAGGATTGCCTGAGCTCAGGGGTTCGAGACCAGCCTGGGCAACTTGTGAGACCTCATCTCTACAATAAATCAAAAAATAAGCCAGGCATGGTAGTGCGCTCCTGTAGTTCCAGCTACCTGGAAGGCTGAGACAGGAGGATCATCTGAGCCCACCAGGTAGAAGCTGATGATGGCCGTGAGCGTGCCACTGCACTCCAGCCTGGACAACAGAGTGAGACTCCAACTCAAACAAAAAAAAAGATGCTTGATATAATGTTTAAAAAAATTCTGCTAAAAGCTCTAGTCCCACATCAACTATGTTTAAACACCAATTATATGAATTCAGCCAGATTACTTAATCCCTATCTTCAGCTTTCTCATCTATAAAATGGGTATTGAGTAATAGTTATAGTAAAGGGTTTTAGGAAAACTAAATGAGATACTGTAACATAAATATGCTTTGTAAACTGCAAAGTAGTGTGCCAATGTCAGTAGATTTTAGATAAATATTGAGAAGGGCATAGGCCAAAGGCATGAAATTTAAAAACAGTAAACTAGTAAACACCAGAGCAGAAAATGTATAAAGGTGACTGTGACTATTCAATAAAATTATCTTAAATAAGAAAGGATTTCAAGATTTTGTTGATCCCTCCTCCCCTCAACATATAATTTCAGAGATCTTTTAGAACTTCAAGTGAAACTTGAATGAGTTATAATGTTTTGTTTTACTTAATTCATGTACACAGTATGCATAGAATTCATTTTCAGGTAAACTGCTTTAATAAAGATTGTAGCATTGCACAAGATAGTGTATCTTGCAAAATATATTTGTCTTATAGTTCAGAGAACATGGCTGTCAATGACAGTGTTTGGTTTAGAGAACAAGTCTGCATGTTCTTGGGTAGATCAGAATCATTCCTTCCAACAGAACAATTATTGGGTATGCATTATTTAAGCTACTTCCAGTGGCTTAAATGTCTAATATATTGTTTTACAGGCAGTTTGTATAATAATTGCATGAAGACAGTGTTTCAGGAAAGAGGTCCCTTGTCTGATGAAATGTCAGCGAGTTTGTTCATATTCTCTGTTTTACATAAATTTTATTTTTAAGGTGTGTTTAGGAGAAACACTCAATTTTTCAACAAAAGGACAGAGGGAGTGCTTAGGCATGAAAAACATTTGGGCTATACCGTGAATATTGTGGTCCTTGCTGTTGTCTGGTCTTGGGCTCTCATCGTTTATTTAGACTCCAGTGAAATATGATTGGAATTACTTCTCCAAAGGCAAGATACTTGCAGAACACCATATTATTTAAACACTAATCCTTGTTCATTTAAACAAAGAAAAAACTCTGAGGAAAATAAATTTCTAATACTAAGAATGAAGTTATTTTATTTTGATGTGTAATTCTAAATTCTCTCTCTTATAGACTATCTTGCTAATCATGGCCGGTTAAATGAGTCTGAAGCCAGGCGAAAATTCTGGCAAATCCTCTCTGCTGTTGATTACTGTCATGGTCGGAAGATTGTGCACCGAGACCTCAAGGCTGAAAATCTTCTGCTGGATAACAACATGAATATCAAAATAGCAGGTAACTGGGACGTAGCCGGCGCTGACACGATCAGAAGGGAGCCACTGCACGGGGTGTGTGGAAACAGACCTGCGGGCGCAGGAAACGGAATCTGCAGGTGCAGAGTCAGGAGCATTTCCACTTGAGGACCTCAAGCTTTCTCACAGTGTATTTTATTCGTGTCCTGAGTCGTGTGAAATTAAAAGTGAGAGAAGTAAGTTCATTATTAAAATATACAGTGACAGGGCTGCACCCAGGCTCTGATTCGTGTCCACATCCTCTTTGACGGGGCCTCTGCAGGGAGAGGTACATTTGTCTGAGCATGAGGGTGACGGGAAGAAGGACAGAACTGGAGAAGCAGGGCAGATTGCTGACACCCTGGCCTTCTCTTCTAACTATACCTGATGGCTGCAGTCAGAGACAGAAAAGACCAAGGAAATGATGGCAGTAGAACGAGAAATATGTGAGACACACGTACCTTGCCTTGCTCTGTTACAGTAGGGTTTGGGTTTATAACGGAAACTGAGGGTAGGGATTGTTTTGCTTGTTTTCCATTTACAGTTGTAAAAATGTTTATATTTTAAATTCTGAGCTTCTTTATTCATGTGTCAAAAGTTCACTCAAATATGTGTCAAGTATTGTGCTATGCTAAGTACAATGTGATATGGGGAGATGATTTCAGTGTATACATATATCAGAATATCATATTGTACACCTTGAATATATACCATTTTTATTTGTCAATTATATTTTAATAAAGCTGAAAAAAGTTGCCATAAAATGGTACGTACAAACTGCAATAGGAATATAGAACACCAGTCTACCTGATGAATTGGGAAAGCATCACAGAGAAGGAATTATTTGGACTTAGGTTTGAGAGATGAGTGAAAGACTTGCCAGAAAGATAAACAAAAGTAGAATGTTGCAAGCAGGTAGACAGAGACTGGAAAGACGAGGAAACAGTCGCTCGATATTGGGTCAGTGCCAAATCTGTAGGTGTATGGGATTAATACAGGAGTAGCAGGTAAGTAAAGGCCAGAATATGAAGGGTCTTGAATACTATGTAAAAGATTTTCGAGTCTATGCCATAGGTAATGGGGAGGCTAGCGTAATACATTTTAGAGGATGAATGGGATAACATGATTAGATTTGCATGTTAGAAATATGTCTCTGGCAGCAGAGTTAAGGTAGATGGGAGATGTGGGGAAGACTGAAGACGGGAAGGTTCATGAGGGATAAATGCAATCATCCGTTTAAGAAATATAGGTCTGAACCAGAGCAGCAGCAGTGGTAGGGGTTGAAGGTGTGAGAGGGAAGGAGGTTTCTTTCTGAAGAAGAGAAAGGGCATGGGTTAAAAGCTTAGCAAAGTTACATGTGTTGGTGTTTTGTTCTAGGATCATTAAAGAGGAGCAGGGAAATATCCAGGTGAGAGGACCTGACCAGAAATTTATTGGTTGATTAGCTAGACTGGATACTCGTTGTAATCAATAAGTTTAGGAAGAAAGCGACTGCCTGGGTTTGCTGTATTGTGGCATAAAATATAAGATAAAAGCCTCTGGTTTGTGTGTTGAACAGATTTGTTCTGTGCCGTTTGTCATTAGTTTTTATCTTGGGTATTTGGGGAAAGGTAAACCGTTTTTACCGTTTTGTATTAAATACCAGTGTTATATATGTTACAGGGTATGTAATGAATTTTTCATTTTATAGTTTGTGATTTTTTTTCCCCTAATTGGATTGCCTGAATAAGACAAAGTATTAAGTTAATTTGTTACATTCATATATGTGTGTACGTATACACACACCCCCCCCACAAAGATTTGTATTGATTTGCCAGTTTTTGTTGTGAAAATGCGATATACAGAATTAGAATGCTTCCATCCTTTTTTTAAAAATGTGCTTCACCTCTTCCATTTGTTTTTATTCCTTTATCTTCTTTTGGCTTTTCAATTTGGTCTCTCTCATTTTCATTCCTTTTTGCCAACCTTCTGTATTGCACTTCACTGGAATTTTTTGTTTACTCCTTTTTGAAAGCATTAGCTGCCCTAAAATAGTTTTCTTCAGAAAAATTTCTTTTTTTTTTTCCCCTTAAGAGGGGAAGGGGGAACCCCCTGCTTACCTTTATATTCCTTTATTACCAAAACAAAAAAATTCACAAAAACAGCCCAAAGGAATTCTGGGAGTTTTTCTAGGTGAAGAAAGGCTAGAGATGTGAATCATATGCTATAGGAATTACAAGGTGCTGTAACTAACATCTGAAAAGAAAATATCAAAGTAAGACACCAAAGTAGCTAGGCGTGTTGGCGTGTGTCTGTAGTTCCAGCTACTTGGAAGGCTGAGGCGGAAGGATCTCCTGAGCCACTGCACTCCAGCCTAGGAAACAAAGAGTGAGACTCCAGCACACACTCGCGCGCACACGCGACACACACACACACACACACACACACACACACACACACACACACAAAACACCAAAGAAATTGCAAACGCAAAACACAGAATGTTGCTTTTCAATAATAACCAAGTTTTGCCTTGCTATAGCAAGCCTACTGTAATTTTGGCCTGAAATATATGTGGGTCAAATCAGTGTTTCCAATGTCATTATTTGATGTCTAAGTTTTTGTTTTGTTTGTTTTTACTGTTTTCAATTTTGTATTTTAGTATCTAAACTTCAAGACTTTCTAATTATATAGAGGACAAGTAAAATGTCAAATTCCTGAAGTTGTTCTCTCTGGCTCAGATGGTGACAATTAGCATTTAATTGAGCCTATTTTCAGGTACTGTGCTACGTACTTACATCATTTCATCTGCACAGCAACCTTTTTAGATGAGAAAGCTAAGATGCAAAGAGGTTAAATAGCTTGGGAAGGTGACACAGACGATAAGTAGCAGATCTGGAATTCAAACCTAGGCCTCTCTGACCCCAACATCTGCTCCTCTGCTACACCATGTTATAATTTCCAAACATTATGTGCCAATTGTATGTTTCATCTTTCCATGTTTATACATTTAGTGCCCCTGCTTCCATCCCTCACAAATAGACACACACAGAGTGTATGTAAATCAAGTATTTTCTTGCCACACTTCATTCTCTGTCATCCTTACTACTCTCAACCCCAGATTTTAGTAAATGTGTATTAAACATCTACTCCTCCTGAGCTAAATCCTTGGGATTCACACATTTCAAGACAAAAAGAGCAACAAAAGAAAAGCTTAAATCTGCTCTTACCTCAAGGAGTTAAGCAAGTAAGAATCAGACCTTAAAGTAAATATAACACAAAAAGATCATTGTTTCCGAGGTCATGAGGCTGGGAGAAAGACTAACTCTGCCTGGAAGAATCAGGGAAATGATTAGCTGAGACTTGATTAACAAGAAGGTATCTGTGGTGGTTTTGGGATGAGGGGAGTAGAAAAGCAGGGGTAGTTAGGGGCGGGGTCCGGGGTGGCTCCTTTAGACAGATGCATTAGCATGTGCCAAGGCAGAAAGACCGGAAAGAACTTGGAGTGTTGAAGGAAGCTTCAGGTTTCAGCTGAGAGGAAAGGTAGGAAAAGAGCCTGCAGGTAGGCAGGGCCCAGATCACTCCACATGCCATAAAAGGCTTTGATGTATTACAATGTCTTTAGAGAATTTCAGCAGGGTATTTATTTTTATCCGCAGATGTTATAACCTTGTGATGGCCCTGCTTTCCTTTAAGAACATCGTCTTCTGATTGCTGAGAATTCTTGAGTTGTAAAGAAATCTCATACATGGAAAAGATGGGGCTCCATGGAAAGAAATGGCAGGAACCGAGAATAAAATGCAAATTATTCCCTCAAATTATACATTTCTTGCTTTGTTTTGTTTTTTCACTTATGAAGATCTTTTAATTGCTAACCAAGCTGAACAAATGAACTGTTTTAGCCATTTTTATGTTGAAATTGAGTGGAAGTACAAACCAAAACTAGGTTTAAATTAAACTATTTGTATTTATCAGACAGAGCATGGACTAGAAGCATCTGACATGGTTTCTTTTAATAACTATGGAAACCTGGCTTTCAGATTAGCCTCTAGTTTATCTCCCCAGTGGGTTAAAATTTCAGACATTCATGAGCCATGAATTTGCCTACACCTGCGTGTGCTCCTGGCCTTCTCCATCACCAGCTCCCAACCCTTTGTAAAGTTCCTGTGTCAGGACATCCACAGTAAGGAGCTGAATGCAAAACAGACTGGCTTCCAGGAGTTTCAGTGACTGCAAAACTATTTCCACTTAGCTATTTGGACTCTGGCTGTTCAGGCATTCAATTGAGAATAAATAGATAGAACATTGAGTTTTATTCTCCAACTTTCCCAGTCTGAAATGTTTATAACAAATACTTAGAGAAGGATAAAATTGTGTGAATTACTTGGAGGAATTTTTCAGAAAATAATCACAAGGCATACAGAGCTTCATGTAAAGAACACTGAGTTTGGTTAACAGTGCTGGTACAAATCCTGGCTGTGCCACTAGTAGCAGTGACCTTGGGCCAATTGTTTAACTTCTCTAGGCCCAGGTTGTCATATCTGTTAAAGATTAGTTAGTTTTCGAGACTGTAGGAATTGGTAATCATGTTAGAGACGGGGAGGCAATATAGGATAGTAGGTAAGGATGTGTGGGTCCTGGCTTTGCCACTTCCTAGCGTTGTGACCTTGGACACATTTCCTAACCTCTCTGTTCTCAATTTCCTTATCTATAAAGGAGGAATGATAGTTCATATCTCATAGTGGTTATTACTTGAGTTAATATTTGCAGGGTACTTAGAACAGTGCCTGGCACATAGTACTAGTTAAGTGTTTGTTAAATTAATTAAAGCTCCTGGCACCATGTAAACACTCAATAAAAGGGAGCTACTATTTATCTTTAATGTATAATTGATAGCATGTGAAAACAAAACCTTAAAATTTTGATAACCATATGACGCCCCTCCCCACCCCTGCTTATTTTTTTAATTAACTAAGGCCTTAAAACTTGTTAATACAAATTTTAAAGGAGCAAGGAAAGTTTATCAGTTACATTCTAAATTGTCTATGCTTGATGTAAAAGAAACTTTTTTTCTGAGAGACCTAGAATGTAATTAGTATTGAGTAATTAGCCCGATTAATCTGACTTGTGCATCACAAACTACTTGTCTTTAGCCCAAGAGAAATGCTTCCTTTCTGGTTTGATGCAGTATCCCCTCATCTCTCATCACTGCTTCCAGCAACCTTCCTACTTACTGGAAGACCTTACGATAAGGTTTCTGTATATATAATTCCAGTTTTGTGCCTTCGAACTAAAAAAAGTATTCAGAGGCAAAGATTGGGCTTATTGGGAAATATTTATTACAAGTTTTCAATTTGTTATCCTCCTGCCATTGGCATTATGTAAAATGTAGAAAGAGCTTTAGATCAGTCAGCACAATGAAACTTTGTATCCTTCAGTCCTGCTTAGCAGGAACAGCAGTGTAAGCCTGGAATATACGGTAGCTCAAAGGGCTTGGTTTGACTGGTTTTTTCCCCCTTGGTCTCCCTTCCTTCCCTTACCCCATTTAAGCTAAGGAAGATTACTAATTTGCTTCTTAGCTTTTTGAACTCTCTGATTGGACAAATAGATGTCTCAGGCTGGCCAAAGGATCACATTTCATCTCGACTGTGATGATCTCCCTCCCGTCAGATAGGAAGAGTGACTGATGTTTGGAAACGAACTGTGCAACTGGCTTTTCTTGCTGGTGGGCAATAAAGTTTGCACTGACGTCAATGTTGGCTGATCTGTATTCAGTTTGTGCAGTGGGTCAGCTTTGTCTCTATTACTCTCCTGCCTTTCATTTGTCAGCTTTCATTTCCTCAGAGTTGTCTTCTTCACTCCTATTATAATAATTACAAAGGATGTGTAACTCTTCAAGGCTGGATAGCTGAATTCTACTGGTAATTTTAGTAACGAGGATAAATTTAACCCTAAAGCCATCTGCTGCTCTGTAGGAGAATTTTTTAAATGATAAATTAGACATTATAACACATTGCTGGAGATTAAAAATTACCTTGGTTGTGTTGATTCCTAGAAATCATTTACTTTTTCTGAGCTTAAAAGACTAGTTTTTAATGTTTTGTTTGCTGTTTCCCTTTTTTAAAGAATAACTTAGTTTACCTAACGATTGCTCCTACTTAGTCTTTGTATTATTTAAATAAAAATCCTAATAGTATTTCATAATTCATTTTGCAACAGTAAACACTGACCAACTGTTTGTATCTTCCATATATTTCTCACAGCCTCTGTTTCATTCTCTATTTCTTGGCTACTCGGAGAGTGGTCTAGTGACAGCAGCCATGAGCATCAATTCAGAGCTTGTTAGAAATGCGGAATCTCAGGCCCAGGCCTAGACCTACTGAATCAGAATCTGCATTTTTGGCAGTTTCCCCAGGTGATTTGTAGGCATGTTAATGTTTGGTCTATTTCATTTCAGCAAACAGAACAGAATGCTGTATATTGTGCCCAGTTCCCACTAGACAGTAATCATCAGGATCAGGTTATTGACACTACGTAAGACCCTCTTCTTCTTAAAACACCGTCTCTTTGCTAATGAGGTCTGGGCACTGAGAATTTATACAATTTATATAATTTAGTAATGAAAGTAGTAATGCTTTTTGTTATCAGGAAGATACAGGTCAGTCAGTCAACTTTCAAAATATAAAGAAAACACTAATAGCATTTCTAGCACTGTGTCCAGATATATCCATGTCAGTTAGATAAGAAGTAGAGGACTCAACTTTTGAGGCCCAGTTGATTTCCTTGAGAGTCAGTAACTGATCTGCAGTTAAAGATTCTGCCCCTAATCTTATCTGCTATAAACATTCTAGGCCGCACAGAACCCAGGTGAGAGAGAATATGAAAATATCAAGAAATCTCAAAGCCATTGTTAGAATAAAACCTTAGGGTACGTGCCTGCTGTTGTGGGGCTGAGAGCCGGTATCTTCCCTTGAAAAGGACAAGGTGGTCTGTGGAGCGTGTCATGCATTCCTAAAATGAATATAAGCATAAACACTCTAATTGCTCCCATCCATCTATGAAGGATGCTGTTAGCATAGTTTCTAATATAGAGAAAAGAAAGCTCTTACTTGCTAACTTCTGCTGGCACAGGGATAAACTAGGAAATATCTCACTAATGTTTAATGTAAAGGATTTTTCCTGGGTCTATGGCAGCTTTACCTCCAACTTTAAGGTGGATTCAGCTTCTGGTTGGCAGTGTCCTTGGAACATCTGTGATTACAGTTTTTATCAGCTTGGAGATCGAGGGACTTGTATTTGAGTACTGGCTAAATCACTTGCTGCTGTAGATACTTGGGCAAGCCAGTAAGCACATCTAGGGCCTAGTCTTGGTTTCTAAATACCATTCTTAGTAAAAAGAACCAGGGCTCCTTGGAAAATCAGTCAATTCAAAGCTGGGGCAGGGAAAATACAAGATGAGCGTGGAACATCTTCTGGTGCCAGAAGATAAGGAAATGTATAAAAGAAAATAAAACTTTAAAAAGATGAGGGCACTTTGCTTACATGAATTATCTTCTCATGGCCAGATCTCAACCATTTGAGCATCAGAATAAGTAACAACAGTATTGAATTATAACCTTAAGAATAAAACAAAGTTTTATGACAGTATGTAATATAGCACTATAACAAATAAATAATTGAAAGAATAAATAGAGGGGGAAGGAACAATTCTTCCTTAGAGAGGACTTACAATTGATGAGATAATAGATTTGTTAATTAATGAATTGAATCATTTTAGAATGTAAATATATCAAAACAGCACATTGTACCTCATAAATACATAATACGAACAATTACTATTTGTCAACTAAAAATAAAATTTAAACTAAGTACATGTAGAAGGAATTGAGCAAATGAAAACTCACCACTGGAACACAGTGGTTGCTGCCATCAAGATTTACCAGTAAGTGCTAAAACTAATGGGTGAGCGTTCAAGGGGAAACAGAATACATATAGCCTCTATGTGTTGTCTCTAAAATATTTATTAATTACAGAAAGCAAGATAGTGACTTAACAATAAGGAAATCCAGCACACACACCTCAGTCAAGTGGTTACGTCAACCTCATTACATGTAATGCCATGTACCCCCTTAAGTGGTGGACTGCGAAAAGCATATCAGCTTGGTGATACTCCTCCCAAAAAAGTCATAACTTAAATCACAAGAAAACATCAAACCCAAATGAAACTTTTTTAGGGATGTATCTACAAAATACGTCTACAGGGGAGGTCTACAAAACATTTAACTAGTACTCTTCAAGATCAGGAATGACAAAGACTGGGAAACTGTCACAAATTAGAGAAGACTTTGAAGGCATGACATTAAATGCAGTGTGGAATCCTGAACTGAAAAAGGACATTCGTAGAAAAAACTGGCAAAATCGTACTAAAGTCTATAGTTTAGTTAATAATGAATCAGTGTTTGGATAATTGAATTTTAGCTTTTAAACTGGGCTTGGTGGCTCAACCTGTAATCCCATACCTTTGGGAGGCTGAGGTGAGTGGATTACCTGAGCCCGCGGGTTCAAGACCCGCCTGGGCAACTTGGCGAGACCTCATCTCTACAATAAATAAAAAATTAGCCGGGCGTGGTAGCGCGCGCCTGTTGTTCCAGCTACTTGGAAGGCTGAGGCAGAAAGATCACCAGAGCCCAGCAGGTCGAGGCTGCGGTGGCCGGGAGTGACCACTGCCCTCCAGTCTGGGCGACAGAGTGAAACTCCAACTCAAAAAAAATTAAAAAAATAATTTTAGCTTTTATAATGATACCATAGTTACATAAAATGTTAACATTAGGGGAAGCAGAGTGAAGGGTATAGGGAATTCTCCTCACTTTGTTGGTGCAACTCTTTTATAAATCTAAAAGTATTTCAAAATTAAAAGTTTTTTAAAAAATCAAAGTGAATGCAACATTGCATGACTTAAGTTTTATGACAGAGAAACAGCAAGCAAAGTGTCTGAGGAACATAACAACGATAGGTTTAGGTATTAACTTGCAGATCAGAGAACTAGAGAAGACATTAAAGGTGTTTGCTTTCCAGCAAGGCCAGGCTGACTCTGAATCTGGCAGAGAGAGGAATACCTAAGTGAGTGTTTTTACGATGCTTTCCAAAAGTCAGATGAAATGTAGGGGCTTTTATTATTCTGTGCAAGACTCTTCTGTGTTTGTACAGTGGTTGACTCATGTCTGGCACGCTGATGTTTAATGAAGATTTGGTTTGTATGATGAGACATGAATATTGTCCATTTCATTAGAATAAATGGCATTTTCATATTTCATCCCTTTTACCCCTCATTTCACTATATGCATTTAGGCAGAGAGCTGCAGACTGCGAATGACTCAAATTATTCCGATTCCTGTCGAGAAAGCAAAAGGCTCTTATTTTTAAGTGTCTTCCATTGCCACTTCTTAAACCTGACAATTGTTAACTTGTTCAAAAATAGCTACTTATCACTATGCCAGGGAAGGACATAAAGATGGTGGTTAACAGTGAAGACTCTCGAGTTAAGCTTGGTTTCTAGTTTCTATTCCAGTTCTGTAAGTTAGTAGCTAGCTATATAACCTTTGGCAAAGTACTTAGCTTTCTACACCCACTTTCTCCTAGAATGAGGATGCCTCATAAGATTCTTAGAAAGAAATCGTCTTCAGAGAGCTTAGATCAGCTCCTGGCACATAGGAAAGCACTTGTAAGAGATAAGAACAACATACTCATATAGCAAACCTTTATCAAGCAGCTATTGTCTGTAGACAGCGTACTGCAGACTGTCATTCCCCCATTCTCTACTCTCAGGTAAGTTAAATAATATTAGCAACAACAGCTTCCATTAATTGAGTACCTACTATGTTTCAGTAGCATTTTATATATTGTCTTTTTGTATTAATACAACAACTTCACGAAGTATAGATATTATCTTTATTTTGCAAATAAGGAAACCAAAGCCCCAAGAAGTTATCTAAGATGACATAGCTAAGTAGAAAATGGGAAGGGGGGGAGATGATAAAAAGAAAACCCAGGATTTGATCTCAAATTCACCTGACGCCAAAGTCTTTCTTAACCCACTCATCAGGTTATGATAAATACAATGTTTGAAGTGCTTAGACAAGGTTATAAAAGACCTCTCCACATGTGATAGAGTAGTAGCTTAGTAAGCCTGATTGTATTCCAGTGTTTCATTTAATATTATACAGATCCACAATTCCTATTTTCCTTAGTTACTCATAGAAAATAGAAGTAAACAGGCCAGGCACAGTGGCTCACACCTGTCAGTCATTTCAGCACTCAAGATGGGAGACTCTCCTGAGGCCAGGTGTCCAAGACCAGCTTGGGCAACATAGTGAGACACCATCTATTGTAAAAATTAGCCAGGTGTGGTGATGTGCACCTGCAGACCTCGCTACTCTGAAAGCTAAGGCCAAAGGATCCCTTGAGCCCAGGATTTCGCGGCTGCAATGAGCTATGATTGTGCCATAGTACTCTTCCAGGCTGGGTGATACAGTGAGACCCTGTCTCTTAAAAAGAAAGAAGTAAACAGCTACTTAGTGCTGCTCTTCTTGTAAGTGAACAGGGAGCTGTAAAGCCATGGTTGAAAATGAGCTTCCAAAGTTCTGGGGAAGCATGCCTAGTGCTCGCGCTCTTGCCTGTGAAGCATATCAGTGATAGAGCCTAAGGCTGCCTTCCTGGTAGGCCTGTGTCCCCTTCAGTTCTAATGAGTTGGTTTCACCAGGATGTGGAGAAATACAGAACAAAACGGTAATAGAAAGTTCTTTGAGACATTAGAACTTAACAATGTAGAGTTAACAACTTAACAATGGAGAGTTTCCTCAACTTACATGTATTAAAACTCAGTCTGTGATTTGGGTTTCAAGTGCAATCATTATTGTACATATTTCAGGATCCTGAACATACATCCCAGAGTTGGTGCTTTACCCTGGCAGTGAAATTAACATTTGAACATGTAGCCCTTGACTCATTTGAGTGTATGGCTTTTCTCAAAAATTAGAAACATTTATCTGTGTGCCCATATGGGATGCAATGTGCTAAGTGTAGTTAGTCATAGAGGTGGAACTGAGAAGATAAGGCCTTTCCACCCAGTCATTTTGAAAGGTGGACTGTGGGACTGAACGGAGGTCACATGGAAGGAGACAGCTTCTTCCTGGCACCCCTTAGCTTCATGCTGCTGGATGCCCAGGGCAGACCACCAGGTTTAGACTGTGTCTGAGGCTCTTTCCCCACACGTACCCTCTTCCTGAACCCTTAAGCCCCCTCTTTTCTACCTCTCCTGTCTATGTTTTCAGGACCTTTTTCTCTAAAAGGCAATAGTTGGTGATAATGGTGTCACAGAGGGAGAAGAGAACTGACATTTCACATCCACTCTGCTCTACACATTTTACATTCTTAATCTTATTTAATCCCCATGACATTCTATCTGAGTGGGTTGATTATCCCCACGTTTATAGATGTGGGGAAAAAATAACTTTCCTAGAGGATTTGAAGGCAGAAAGTGGCAAAACTGGAGATCAGTTGTAGTTCTGCAGAGGGTGTGCTCTTCCACGAAGCTGGACTGGTAGGGCTCACTACTGTTGTGGCTGTTGTGACCGCTTGCCACCCGTCTTTGTGTCACTAAGCTAAGAGAATGCTTTTCCTAAAGTACAAATGTGTGCACAGTCTCAAGGTGTGAAGGGAGTGCCTTGATGTTAACACACTGGATCCTCACACCTACCTGCTGACTAGACATATTTACAGTTGGGGAAACTAAGGCTCACAAAGGCTGATCCAGAGTCACAGTCAGTCTGGCAGTGGAGACTCAGTCCAGTCTTTCTTGGGCATCTCTTAAAGCTCACTGTGCCTACTGTGCCACACTCCAGCTAAGTGAAGTTCTAGTTCCTGTCGTGAGGCAGTGTTCTTCATTCAGGAGTATGTAACAGAATAGGACAGTAGGGGTATAGCTTCCAGAATAATAGGCATGTGTTTCCTCAGTAAGAACATGAGACTGCAAAGGCTTCGCAAAAGGGTATGAACTTGCATTTATACCAATGCTTCCTGAATTTTTTTCATGCATATCAAAGGCGTCTGTGTATAGTGTTACCAGAGTACATTCTGTGTGTCAAAGCTGTAGATTCAGTATGACTGAGATTATAAGGAGAAGGCCATTAACTATTTTGAGTTATAATGCCATCGCGGTCCATAAATGAGTAAATAAGTGATGGTGATAGGTAGTTTGTGGCTGGGCACACAGCCGTCCTATGTTAATAAGCTATTCAGATGGGTATCTGCCTAAAACAGGAGATAAGGACCAATGCTTACAGAGTTGTTACTTGGGAAACACTGTACTTAGTTGCTTTAGAGAGTTATAAAGCATGCTATCCTGGGGTAATGGCTGTAAGAGCAGCCAGTTACTTGGTTGTTTTTAGGTGAATAGCTGAGAGTTTTACTTATTTGTGTCTTCCCTTATAGACCGTATAAGATAAAGAGCTCCTAGCAATCATCAGGTAATTGAAATTCTTAAGATTATCAAATTCAAGTTGGTTATCTACACCAGTGTTCTTAAAAATTCTGAATGAAATTTCAGTTTTAAAAATACATGACAAAGTCTTTTCCCAGTCTCTCACTTACTTTGAGAAGAAAACTTGATCACTTACACATTCATTCAACAATATTTATTGATTATTACTATTTGCCAGTCATTATGCGAAATGCTAGGGAAACATCACAAGACAGATGTCTTCCCTGTTCTCACAGAATAAATAGTAATGATATCGTTAATATAGCATATTATAAAATTATTACAGAGAAATGCAGTATAGTTTGAGTGCATAGATGAAAGTAACATTTATTTCCATCCCAATAGATTTCGGTTTTGGAAATTTCTTTAAAAGTGGTGAACTGCTGGCAACATGGTGTGGCAGCCCCCCTTATGCAGCCCCAGAAGTCTTTGAAGGGCAGCAGTATGAAGGACCACAGCTGGACATTTGGGTATTGCTTTGCTTTGCTGTGTTGTTAAATGCATCTGTAGTGATAATACTTGGTGCTCTGGCCCATCTTAGATACTCCTCATAATTAACACATGAGCAGTATTTCATATTTCCCTATTCGCTGGACTATAATTAATCAGAGCATCTTGAAATGGATCCCTAGGGAAGAATTTCTAGGGACAAGTGTTATTATCCTTTATATAACAGCATTAACTTAAAGTAATCAAAATGATGAAATTCAGATTTTTTGGTATGCTTTAAAAGATACTTGTTGTAGTAGTCAGCGTTTCAGATTTTTTTTTTCAAACTGAGGAAATGATACATCCAGACAGGAATTTTTCAGTCCATATGATTTCAAGCGCCCTGGAATGTTCAAGAAAACAGTGTTTGAACTGCTTGGCAGAAAAGTGACTGCATTGTTTTCTTCCCTAGAGTATGGGTGTTGTTCTTTATGTCCTTGTCTGTGGAGCTCTGCCTTTTGATGGGCCGACCCTTCCGATTTTGAGGCAGAGGGTTTTGGAAGGAAGATTCCGGATTCCGTATTTCATGTCAGAAGGTAACAAGCTGTTCATCTACTAGTGGTGCTTTATGGTATTTGTGCTCCAAATTCCTAGGCAGAAGCTTTCTTTTTTGTAATAGTCTGGGTGCCAAATAAAGTAACTGAGTCATTTTAGAAGCTATAGTAATAAGCAGCTCCCTCTGTGCAAGTGACACAAGTTCCAGCCATCCTACTTGTGACTGGACACAGCACATCTCACAGATTAAGAACAACAAGTCTTCTTACTCACTCTGGGTCTGTAGAGGTCCCAGGTTTATTTTAGACTTAGCAAAGCACTTCATAGAGGCAGGTTCACAACTATATTGCTCTGTTTATGAAATGGACTTCGCAGCTGGGCTCAGTGGCTCAGCCTGTAATCCCGCGCCTTTGGGAGGCTGAGGTGAGTGGATTGCCTGAGCCCGCGGGTTCAAGACCCACCTGGGCAGCGAGACCTCACCTCTACAATAAATCAAAAAATTAGCCGGGCGTGGTAGCGCATGCCTATAATTCCAGCTACTCAGAAGGCTGAGGCGGAAGGATCACCGGAGCCCGGCAGGTAGAGACTGCGGTGGCCGGCAGCGGCCACTGCACTCCAGTCTGGGCGACAGAGTGAGACTCCAACTCAAAAAAAAAAAAAATGAAATGGACTTCGCAAGATTAACAGTTTTTTAATTTAACTCAAAGCCAACTGGCAAAACTCTGCTGAATTAAGATGATATGCCACAATCTCTACCCGTCTTATATTGGACTATTCCATAGGCAACCATTAGGTTTACTCCTTAGTTTCGTGTTTGCTTGTCATTCTTAACTCTTTTATTTCCTCCCAACAGTAGAAATAATGCTGTTAGTGGCTTAGAGCATGGACTCTGCAGCCAGGCTACCAGACTACCTGGTCTTAATCCTGAGTCCACCACAAGTTACATCTGCTCTCTGTGCTTCAACTTCCCCATCTAGAAAATGAAAATAACAGTAGTTCTTACCCCAAGGGTGTTGTAAGGCTTAATTAAATTAATCTGTATATACCAGGTGTCGTGGCTCATGCTTGTAATCCCAGCACTTTGGGAGGCCAAGGCAAGAGGATTGCTTGAGGCCACGAGTTTAAGACTAGCCTGGACAACATAGCAAGACCCTCATCTCTCCAAAAAATTTTAAAACAAACTGGGCATGGTAGCACAGGCTTGTAGTTCCAGCTACTTGGGAAGCTAAGGCAGAATGATTACTTGAGCCAAGAAGCTTGAGGCTGCCTGAACTGTGATCACACCACTGCACTCCAGCCTGGGTGACAGAGCAGGACCCCAACTAAAAAAATAAAAATCTGTATCAGGTCATTAGCACGGTGCCTGGCATGTAGTGAATGACAGAAGGTTAGCTTATGTGGGAGTAGTGAAGGGCATCATGTCAGCTTAGAGAGTAAGAAGCTAGTGCTCAAAGTTGCAGCAGTGCAGTTTTCATAGTGTAATCAGAAATAAATAATATTTCACATGAATTTTTCTCAGCTGCACTGATGTGGAGAAAAGCCATAGCCCCTTGGAGAGCTCTTTACCTCACTTACATAGCTTTAGTCTGTCAGCCTAGATGGGACTGAGGATCAATTTATTATTGGCTTGTTCTAAGACTGTGGCTTATTTCTTTTCTTTAGTGGAAATCTATGTATGTTTCTAGATATTTTTAGTTGGAAAATGCAGTAGACAGGTTCATTTGGCACAGAAGGTGATAGACCTACACCCTCTTGTTTTTCTTAAGTATTTGTTCATCATGTGAACTTGACAAATATAAGGAGCCTTCATGTGTTCATTTATTCATTTGACCTTCTTCTTTCCAGTGGAGGACTCAAAGATTAGCACTGGTGTAAAGTCACATGAGTCAAGCAAATAACCCTAAAGTACAGGTGATTTATGTGACTTTCACAACATTGTGTTTTCTATAGATTGTGAGCACCTTATTCGAAGGATGTTGGTCCTAGACCCATCCAAGCGGCTAACCATAGCTCAAATCAAGGAGCATAAGTGGATGCTCGTAGAAGTTCCTGTGCAGAGACCTGTTCTCTATCCACAAGAGCAAGAAAACGAGCCATCCATCGGGGAGTTTAACGAACAGGTCCTGCGACTGATGCACAGCCTTGGAATAGATCAGCAGAAAACCATTGAGGTAAAGTGATCAGAGATTTAACTAAAGGTATTTGAGGACTGTGCTGCATTTAGTCACTCGGAACTTCATGCTCACACCTGTCATCCTGGCCTTTTAGCACATCTCTCCCTAGCACCTAGCCACACTATTTGGTGTTCCTGTTGGATTGCATCAGACTCTTTTATATTTGCTTTTTTTTTTTTTTTTATCCTCACCCCCCCATATTTGTTTTTATTTAGTGTTTAAATTCCTTGTTTTGCCCCATTTGCCAAAAAATCCAAGAGGAAGCATTTATAAAAGACTCAGAAAAGACAAAGATAGAAGCTTAACAAATATAAGATGAAAGTTTCTTCCAAAACAAAGCATGAAGTTTTATATAGGTATTTAACTAGTTTGTATGGAATGTAAATGTGCAGAAAGGGAACGAGGCTAAGGACTGAGCAGGAAACAGGAAGGTTTAGGCATTAGGTTTAAGAAAGTCAGTAGGATTTGAATCGTGAACTGGAGAAACTAAGAAGGCAGAAACAGGTGGGTTCCTTATTTGGAAGTATTAGGGGTCATAGAACTAAGAAGGTCATGACCCTGGAAAATTTCTCTTGGCTTTTGTTTCTGTTCTTCAATAATAAGCATACTTATAGGAGATGATACCTGCCTTTAATACCTCCACAATAATAAAAAGCAAAGAGTGCTTTTAAGCAGGAAGTATATCCAGAAACAATATCAAATGCCTCTTATTTGCTGTGGAAGACCAAGGCTCTCAAGACTGAGCTGCCTTTCCCCACTTGTAGCTACAAGCAAAACCAGATCACCTCACTCGTCGTATGCTCATTGGCATTTCTCTGGACTTGTCCATGGGTAGACCCAGAGTGGCAGCTAGGAGTGTGAGTCTGCCAGCCTGTGATTTTTGCTGCGATGCTCTGCATCCGGGGTGCCCTGCCTGGAGCCCATTCGGACTGTCAGGTGGAATTAGAAGCCAAAGGAGCAGTTGTTTTCTGTTCCCTTAGTATCCTGGGAACGCTGGCAGCTAGAGATGTGAAAATTTGGGAAGCAACGTTATTTTCAAGGTTTCAAAAGGGTGGGACTGCAAAAACAAGAGGAAAAAATTACCTAAGAATGGAGACATAGTGTCTCTCAATTTAGCATCCAGATGTCATTCTCCAGCCCAAAATAATCAACAGAATGTTCCCCAAAGACTTTAATCATTCTCTTCAGAGTTTTCAAAGGCTGGGACTTGTGCTGAAGCCATGAAATAAGAGCACCAGGCTCAGGTTGCTAACTGACCGTACACCATAGTTACAGCTGTGAGATGGGACCATAGGATGGCATCAGGGAATGTCTACATGACACAGTGATGACATTTTCTCCAACTGCAGAAAAATAAATGGATCCTGCTCATGTAAAAGGGCTGGTCAAGTCATCCAAAGGTGTCACCCTTTATATAATTAATACTAGAGACTTGACATTTTCTGCCTTCCAGCCTAAATTCTAAAACAGCTTTCATCTTGAGGCATACTTTGTCCCTCTATTTTTAAAAATATGTGATTTCCTTCCTCTTCTTTTAGAAATGTATAGATCATGGCATTGGTTTTTGCAGTTCTCTGCTTTCAGCTCTTGTTTTCTTTTTCAGTCTTTGCAGAACAAGAGCTATAACCACTTTGCTGCCATTTATTTCCTGTTGGTGGAGCGCCTGAAATCACATAGGAGCAGTTTTCCAGTGGAGCAGAGACTTGATGGCCGCCAGCGCCGGCCTAGCACCATTGCCGAACAAACAGTTGCCAAGGTAACGCCATGTGGCCAATAGTCTTATCTGTGCATGTGCTGGTTCACATGTTTGACACATTTTTCATCTTGCAGTACAAAGGGCTAGGATTTCATCCTCTACACTCTGTTTTTCTGTAAAGTTTCTGCCTCCATCATTCACCAGTCTCAAATCCATCAGCTCCTTACTATTTTTAAGGATTAACTTTTATTTCAAGCAGTTTTTTTAAAGATGTGTTTTGTTTTATCATTCACTTATGTTGAGAATTACTGTAACTAGCCTGTACATTCAGTTTCGCTTAAAAATTTTTTATTGCAGATTTACCATGTGCAAGCTCCTATTAGGTATTATCTGTGCTAGGATATATAAAATACCATCATTGCCCTCAGAGACATTACACTCTGGAAGTGAAATAAGGCAAGATCATAAGTAACCATCATTCAAAACAGGGAGAGATGAATGCTGATGAAGAACTAAGGGCAAGGAAGAGGCATGTCTGAACAGGAAAGTTCAGACAGATGCTCACAGGTGTGTGGGGCCGTGTTAGGGAAGGGCGGAAGAGGCAGCATGGATCAGCAGAAGTACCCAGGTAGGCAAGCACAAGCCTTGTTCAAGTTAATCCACTTGAATTGAAGTATAGGAAAATGAAGAAGTTGGAGTGGTAAGTCAAAGCCACACTGGAAGAGTTTTGAATGTCCAGGTAAAGATTTTACTTATAATTCAGGAGGGTGCTAAGCAAAACATCAACTAAATATATCCATGCTTTAAGCTAATTAACCTGGTAACATAGGGATGGATGGATTGACTAGGGAAGAGAAGAAACTTGGAGAGAGCAGTCAGGAGAGTAATATGATAGCTGAGATGAGATACTGAAGGCCTAAGCTAACATGGTCCTGCTGGAAGTAGAAGGGAAGGGGCAAGTCTGAGAACCGTTTCCAAGGCAGACTCTTAGGAATTCCAGGCAGTGGTTTGGAGAGACAGCTCAGCATGGTGATTGAAAGCAGGGATTCAGCTGGGCATAGTGACGCACATTTATAATCCCAGCACTTTGGGAGGTGGGCAGGAGGACTGCCTGAGCCCAGGAGTTCGAGACCTGTCTCTACAAAGAATCAAAAATGAGCAACTTGGCGAGACCTCATCTCTACAACAAATCAAAAATTAGCTGGGTGTGGTAACGCGCGCCTGTAGTTCCAGCTACTTGGAAGGCTGAGGAGGAAGGATTGCCGGAGCCCAGTAGGTCGAGGCTGCGGTGGCCAAGAGCGGCCATGGCACTCCAGTCTGGATGACAGAGTGAGACTCCAACTCAAAAAAAAAAAAAAAAACAGCCAGTTATGGTGCTGCGCACCTGTAGCTACTCAGGAGGCTGAGGTGGAAGATTGTCTGAGTCCAGGAAGTGGAGGCTGCAATGAACCATGATCATGCCACTGTACTGCAGTCTGGGTGACAGAGTGAGATCCCAACTAAAAAAAAAAAAAAAAAAAAAAGAAAAAGAAAAAGATGGCAGAGACTTTGGAGCAGATGCCATTTCCTGCTGTATGGCATTTTAAAAGTTTCTTAAGGTTATTCTGTAACCCAGTTCCCAAGTGTAAAATGGGGATAATAAGAAAATGTTGTGACAATTAAATTAGTTAATATTTATGAAGCCCTTAGAACAGTGCCTGGCACATAGTAAGTGCCATGTAAGTGTTAGTTACATAAATTAACAAATAAATCTTGGGGAGGAATGGACAGCAGTGAGTTAGAGATGACTCCACCCATGAACCTTGGCTTGAGAGAATGAGTGGCCGCATGAACTCAGTGACTCAGGAGAAAGAGGTGGATCCCAGGGGAGAGGGTTCGGCTGAAGGGATGTGGGGAACATCTGTAGGGAGACTGAGAAAATACGTTCTGTTAGAATACATGCCCACTTCTGTGAGTAACGTATTTTGTTTAAAGTAAAATTAAGAGCAGAAAAGTTTGGGCTTTTTATTTCCTTGTCAGTTTCACAGAATGTACGGGGTTATCATTATATGTTGCATTGGCTTCTACAGAATATGTAAACAAAAAATAAGTAGATTAAAATCTTCTTGATTTGAATAGGCAAATGGTATCTTGTTATATATACTTTATAAAAATAACGTTAGTGATACAGATGTGAATAAAATAACGTAACTGTACAGTTTCAGATGTCTGAGTTAGAGCATCTCTGAGCACTTGGAAATCTTCAAAGTTGAATGGTATTGCTTTCGAGACAGAAAAAGGGAGATAAAGCGAGAATTTGTAAGTGGGGCAGGTAATAGTGAGATACACAGGAACCCCTCCCCTCTTGCAAATGCCACCAGACAAAAGGCTAGGAAGCTGGAAGGCCCCAGGCTATAGTAGGCTTTCCCTGCCAAGTCTCTTCAATTCTTCTTCAGCTTGCACAAGTGAAGGAGTGGTGAGGGGTTACATAAATGCTTGTTCCTGAGCACGCGCATATGTTATTGTACATGATATCCTTTCAGATCTAGACTATGAGCAAATTCCCTAGATAGTCCAAGTTCTGTTTAATTTGGCTTGGGGTTGAGATGTGTAACATGGCTCCTAATGTTTGATAACTTGTTTTTATTACCAAGCACTCCATGAGTTCTTTTCACTTTATGCATTGACCCAGGTCATCATAGAAACCTACTTACTGTAACTCAAAATGTATCTAACTCAAATGGAAGTCCTCAGTGCTCATTCACAAACTTGTCTGGGCTTCTTCTGGATGCCGCATAGCCGGCTCTGGGGCTGAAGGAAATGCTCCCTTCCCTCCAAGGGTTCACGTTCTAAGTTTTAGTGTTGAACTTGTTAAAAAACAGATCTCTCGTTTTTATGGATACAAATGTGCTTAAAATTTTAGTCGAGCTTTCTCACTTTAATTTTTTTTATGTTCTAATGGTTTTTTAAGTGACAAATCACGTGTTACTTGATATAGCAGTAAGAAGTTGAAAACTGTCCAGTACAAAGATGATGTGAGCCGTGGAGTCACTCAGACCTTCAGTTCCATACCAAGCTGAGTGACTTTGGGCAAGTCAGCGTCTCTGAGCTCCTTCGCCCTTAAATACAAAATTTAAATAGCAATACTTACTTCATAAGATTGCTACCAAGATAAAATCAGCTCATCTATACCAGCAATTCAGTTCAGCAAGTATGCACCAGGCATAGTCCCGGTCACTGTGGCTTTAGAAGTAATCAGGAAGCAGTCCTGCCTTGAGAAGTTAATAGTCTAGTGATACGTTCTCATAACTATTATTCAAACAAATTATCTATCTATCTACCTATCCCATATTAGATAGGGTTAGAATGCTTCTATTTGCTGTGTAACATATAGGAAATGTTATATTTAATTGACTTCAGACAACTACTTAGAAAAATGTCGTGCTTTTCTCATGAATTCTACCACTACAGTAGTTTTTAACAGTCCTTCCACTCTAAGTTTCCACCAGCTGTAAACAGACAAGAATGAAACAGTCATCCCCAGTTCTTTAATTACTGACTAGAGGTTGCCCTTCACAACTGTAGGAAAAATCGTTTGCTAGGGCTGCCATAACAAAATGCCACAGATTGGCTTAAACTACAGACATCATTTTCTCATGGTCTGGAGGCTGGAAATGCAAGATCAAGGTGCCATTGGGTTGATTTCTGGTAAGCTATCATCCTGGCTTTTAGATGGCTGTGTTCTCACTCTGAGCTCACATTGCTTTTCCTCTGTGCAAGTGTAGAGAGAAAGATTTATGGTGTCTCCTCCTCTTCGTATAAGGACACCGGCCCTGTTGGATCAGGGCCCCACCCTTAAGACCTCGTTTAACTTTAATTACCTTCTTAAAGGCCTTTTTCCAGGTACAGAGCCACGTTGGGGGTGAGGGCTTCAACATAAGAATTTTGGGAGGACACAGTTCATGTCATAACAAGTATGTGTCTGCTGGAGCAGTAACAATTTTCTCATAGGAAAGAACATTATTTTCATTTTAATGGTTCTAGAAAAGACAAAGTCAAAAGAAGAGATTCAAGGCAATAAATGTGTGGTCTAAAAAGTTATTGCAATTGGTTGGATGTGATCACTGCCTATTGTCATTCTTGAAGAATATCTTGGTAATGTCTGCTTCCTTGGGATATAAATTGACTCTATTTATTATAATCACATATTCTCTGATCATTCTGTAGTACTGAGCATGCCATTTGTATATTTATACCCTCTCTTGTTCCAAAAAGACTTCTTTCGTTCCCTCAGTAGTTGCAAGACTTCTAAAACCCATCATCCTATTTCCTAAGCAGTAACTGTCACAACAAAATGTGTTATTCCTCTATCCTTACGAAGTTCACAGTCAATTGTTGCTGTAGTCCGGTTGGATGTAAAAATTGTCAAAAACAGTATACTACACTTGGTCTGGCACAGCACTAGCCGGTCATTTAGTCAGAGCTCGTAAGAGTCAGGGACTGAGAAGCATTAGAACATCATAGTGGTCATGCTGGTGTGTCGTTTCTGGTGCAGCACCCTCAGGTGACACTTTGTCCTAATAATTAGACCACTTCATACAGAAGGAGCAGTCTAATAGAGGTAAGAAATTGAAATAAGCCTTCAGTTTTGTCCTTTGATTGAAAAGCTGATGATGATGATAAGAAGAATAAACCAAAGGTACTTTACTAGGAAGTTTCAGTTTTACATTGTGACATGTTGGCTGGAGAAATTAAATTACTAATGCTTGAAGGAAAAAAAAGTTGTTTAACCTCAAAAGTGACACAGGATATGAGCCTGAGGGATGACAATTTGAGAGGAAAGCTTATTATTTCTTTATCATTCTCAGAATGGGATGCAGTATTTTTTCTTTTTTACCATCCACGTCATACTGACATTTTGCTAATGCTGTTTTAGTCTCTATCTCATGCAGTATAGCCAATGATACTAATATTGGAGTATACCAAGTATAAAGTAGTATATTCTAAATATATTAAAACTATCTTCGGATGTAAAGCGTATTTCTAATATATCTCCCTGTCCTTGAAAATCATCAACCTGAAATTCTTTTTTTTTTGAGTTGGAGTCTCACTCTGTCACCGAGCCTGGAGTGCAGTAGCACGCTCCTGGCCACCGCAGCCTCGCCCTGCTGGGCTCCGGCAATCCTTCCGCCTTAGCCTTCCAAGTAGCTGGAACTACAGGCATGCGCTACCACACCCAGCTAATTTTTTTTATTTATTGTAGAGATGAGGTCTCGCCAAGTTGCCCGGGCGGGTCTCGAACCCACAGGCTCAGGCAATCCACTCACCTCAGCCTCACAAAGCTCAGGATTACAGGCTGAGCAACCAAGCCCGGCTCAACCTGAAATTCTAACTGGGAATTGTTAGTATCTGAGAATAAAACTGCACTTGTTTTGCAGTCTAATTCTTATATTCTTGTGATCATTTTAAAACTTGAAGAGGGGTAAAGAGGAGTTACAGTTACTGAGTTAAGATTAACATGTTGACTAGGTGCAATGGCTCAAGCCTATAATCCCAGCACTTTGGGAGGCCGAGGCAAGAGGATTGCCTGAGGCAAGAGGATTGCCTGAGCCCAGGGGTTCGAGACCAGCCTGGGGCAACTTGGTGAGACCTCATCTTTACAATAAATCAAAAAACTAGCCAGGCATGGTGGTTTGCACCTGTAGTTCCAGCTACTTGGAAGACTGAGGCGGAAGGATCGCCTGAGCCCAGCAGGGCGAGGCTGCAGTGGCCATGAGCGTGCCACTGCACTCCAGCCTGGGCGACAGAGTGAGACTCGACTCAAAAAAAAAAGATCCACAAATCACCTTTTACAGTCCTAACTGCACTAGCAGTAGGCACAATGCCCTATTTTGCCAGAGAGGAAAATAAGACTCAGATGTCAGGAAACCTATTAAGGTCACACAAGTAGTAAGTGACGGAGCCGGGAATCAAACTCAGGTCTTGGGAAAGGAGAAGCTAAAATCTCATACCATTTTATCCTTTTCATTTGTTTGAATTTAAAACTCACCATCCTGTATCCCTTGAAGTGACTATAGCAGGAAAAATATAGGCCATTGCTCTGCCTTTTACAGTCTAGTATGGTGATTATTCCCTCAGATGTTTTACAGTGTCCATTATGTTCAAAACATATCTAATAAATTATCCTGGTCATTTTGAAGGGATGGGCACAAAAGGATCATCCAGCAGCTCATCTTTAAAATCATCTTTGCCACTTCCATATGGAACGAGTCTCTTTTAAATGACTTTAAAAGATGCATTCGTAATGCTTGTTTTCTTAGAATAGTTAACAAAGGAGACATGAGACTGGACTTGACACTGTCAGGAGGCTAACTTCAGGAGCACAGCTCACTCAGCCATAAGCTCCTGTCCTTCCACTGGGCCAGCAGACTGTGTTCCTTGAAGGAAGGGGGACGTTCCTTCTCCTCAAGTAACCACTGCTTCTCTTTTCTTCCTCTTCACAGCCACCCTTGCCAAGAAATAGGCACCATCTCACGCCACCAAAAAGGGGGTATGGGGCAGAGGTTGAGCCCTTACTTCCATGTCCCTTGTATTGTAGTTAATTGTGGGGGTATTATATCTATCCCTGGCCCAATTTTGAGCTCCTAGGTGTGGGGCCTTTTCTATTCTTCTTTATATCTTTCCAGTTAATATATTTAAGAAAAGAGACAAATCTGTTGAATTAAGATGAAGGAGCATTCTTTGATTCCTTACAAAAACTAGCTTTCTTGTCACCTCTGTATAAGTTAGCCATCTCATCATGAGAAAGGAATGAAGTTCTCTACAAGCTATTTTGGAATAACTGATTGCTAAGACTGTTTTAAATCACTGCCTGTACCATTTACATGTCTCATCAAATCTTTCTGGAGTGTCCAATAAATAGCTGTTTATCCTTTAATTGTCCAAGAAGAATTATTTCATTTTATTTTATTTTTGAGTTGGAGTCTCACCATGTCATCCAGGCTGGAGTGCAGTGGCACACTCATGACCACCGCAGCCTCTTCCTGCTGGGCTCAGGTGATCCTTCCACCTCAGCCGTCCAAGTAGCTGGAAGGATGATGCGCGCCATCATGTCCAACTAATTTTTTGATTTATTTAGAGAGGAGGTCTCACCAGGTTGCCCAGGCTGGTCTCGAACCCCTGGACTCAGGCAATCCTCTCACCTTGGCCTCCCAAAGTGCTGGGATTACAGGCTTGAGCTACCACACCCAGTGAATTATTTTATTCTTAGAGATTTGTGTGTTTATAGAGAAGATACCAGTGTTCCCCAACTGTCTGTTCTTGCCATATTTCCAGGCACAAACTGTGGGACTCCCGGTGACCATGCATTCACCCAACATGAGACTGCTGCGATCCACCCTCCTCCCACAGGCGTCCAACGTGGAGGCCTTCTCATTTCCGGCATCGGGCTGCCAGGCAGAAGCAACCTTTATGGAAGAAGAGTGTGTCGATACGCCAAAGGTATGGGTGTGTTTGAGAGACTCAGAGCTTGCAGCTTGGCCAGTGACTTCAGTCTGGTCCTCAAGTGTTGTACTTCAGCTCTGTTGAACTTTGTCATTTCCTCAAGTCACTCAAGAGTGTTGTTTTTGTGGAGAAAAGCCTAGGAACAGTTTCCAGGGCTCGATTCTCATCAGTGTTTCAGCCTTATGACTGTTACATAACTTGTTCGACCTCGTGAATACTTCTCAAAAGTCCTCTTCTTTCTCGTTCCTTAACCAGCTCCTTCTCCCTTCAAGTTTCTAGATCCCTCACAAGTATTTGGGTGTGTGTGTTTGTTTTGACAAATTGTAGTTATGAAAACAAAAAATTAATTTTGGTGCTGAATTGGGCTTTGTCTATTATTAGTGCCTCTCTTTTTTTGTCTGATTTGGGCACCCACTTAAAGTCTAGTATACTGCGTGAAGTTGCTTTTTAGGATATGGAAGATGACAGCTTCTCTCAGTGGGTATTTATTTAACTTCTGATATGCATTGTATATATTTAGCATCAAGTGATGTGCAGTGGATCTTATTAATGGATAGCAGTGTTGCATAAATGAGCACAGGTCTTGGAGTATGTTCAAAGTAGACCAAACTGCGTGAACTTGGGTGAGGTCACGGAAGCTCTTTGAACCTCAGTTTTCTCTTATGCAAAACGAGAAAACAACTTTGTGAAACTGTTGTGAGGATTAAGTAAGAAAATGTGTGTGAAGTTTGAAGCGGATTATAGATACTCAATAAATCGTGGTTTCCTGTCTTTGTAGCCACTTTAGATAGTAAGTCAGACATCAGTTCTCTCTCAGGCTGCTCGACTGTGGTCTAGCAGAGGAAACATGCATAATGAAAGTCAGTGCCGGGTGCAGAATAAATTGATAAAAGATAAAAATGATTGGCCCCTTAAAGAAGTGTACATCAAAGTGAGACTAGAAGGAGCCGGGGAAGTTGCTGTTGCATTCGGATCGGTTTAAGTGTCAGAGCTGGGGGCGGAAAGGTGGGTAGACCTAGAGCGGGTGGAAACCAGGGTGGAGTGTCTCTGACAGAAGGAAAGCCCAAGCGAAAGCAAACACTAGGAGAGCCTGGGTCCACCTCAGTCCAAGCAGCGGTTTAGCTTGTCTGAGGAGGAGGATCTGTGGAGGGAGGCTGTGGGAACTGAAGATGGGCAGGTTAGCTGTGAGCAGCAAGCCGGGGAATTTAGACATTTTCTCTGAGCCAGTGCTCTCAATGTGGTGATGTGTTTCAGGATCCACTGAGACACTTGAAGGAACAGTTATTAGGGTAGTGGGAAACCCTTGAAGATTCTTGAGCCAGGAAGCACATGCTGTCCATGTTGTGCTTCAGAAAATTAGCCTGCACAGTCCCATTGTGTGCATTGGGTCAGGGGCAGACTGTTGACTAGGAAAACAGGTTAGGGTGCGTGTCCTGGAGGGAAGTGATGGGGCCTGGACGAGGACAGTGGACATGAACCGGGAGAAGACAGAATGACAGAAAGGAGATGAAATGGATCGAACATCAGGGTCTGGAGAATGATCCAAACAGATAACTAGATGTCAAGCCTCAATGGTAGAGGGTGCAACTCATTTTCAGTTTTGGGAAGTCAAGGCAGAGCAGATTCAGAAGGTCAGTTATGTGTTCAGCCAGCGCACAGACCACAGCAAGCAGCCCTCTGCCAGGCTGCCACAGGCCCGTGTTCAGCTGAGTTGCTGACCACAAGTAGTTAGTGTCCATGCCCCTGAGGAAAAGGCCACCACCTGTGGACAGCTTCCTTTGCCTGTGGTTGCTACTGTGGTCCTCCTCAGAAATTCGGACAAAAACCAAGGCAACATAATTCATTTATTTTGATACCTAAGTCCCTCGAAAAAATCAAAATGCTGTCTGCTAAAGGCTTGTCCTTGAGGACGTCAAGCCTGAAACAGAGATCAGGCACTGTCTGCTGTGCTGTATTATATAGGGCGAGCTATGTTTAAAGCTTGTGATTGTTGCTGTACCAGGAAACAGACAGGAAATGGATGATTTTGCAAAATATATAGACAGGAGCTAAATGGTGTCTTTGCATTGGCAGGAAGAGCAATAGCACACTGGAGCTGGCTAGCCACACTGGCTGTGCCACTCTGGCACTCAACCAGGCCATAGACATCCGCTGGGCTTATTTGTGGACTGTTTCATGTATGTCAGCAAAAATGCTTGTCCCTCTTCCCTCCCTAGGACCTCTGTCTTGGGGCCCATAAATAAATAAACGTACAGTTTCCTTTTTGTCCATACTGCTTCATATGTTTTTACTATAATACCCATTTGTCGTTTTCCAAAAGATGCTTCGCAGCTGCATGTGTTGCAAGTTTTGTTTCTACTCTCAACTGGGGACAGGTATTGTACATCTCAAAGAGAGTTCAACTCTCCTTCCCTCCCAGAAGTCTTCAGTGCGTAAAACCATCAGTCGCAGCCCTTAGGGAGTCTGAATTGGAGGTTTGGTTTGTGGTTTCTGCACAAAATAGCACCTTTCTGAAGTAGTCACCCAACTCCAAGCAGTAACTGAGACCCACGGGTGACAGAAGGGCCATCTGCAGGGCAGATGCATAAACCCTGTATAGACAGCCTTTCTCTTTTGAGTATTTTCATTAAAATAGAGAATTTTTGACTGGGCTCAGTGGCTCAGCCTGTCATCCCAGCACTTTGGGAGGGTAAGGCAAGTGGATTGCCTGAGCCCGTGGGTTCAAGACCAGCCTGGGCAACTTGGCAAGACCTCGTCTCAACAATAAATCAAAAATTAGCCAGGCATGGTAGTGCATGCCTGTAGTTCTGGCTACTTGGAAGGCTGAGACAGAAGGATCGCCAGAGACCAGGTCGACACTGGGGTGGCCATGAGCGTGCTATTGCACTCCAGCCTGGGCAACAGAGTGAGATTCCAACTCAAAAAAAAAAAAAAAAGAAAGAAAAAAATAGTGAATTTTTTACACACAAACACTCCATTCACTTTTAGCAGCTTATTAGAAATGAATACAAGGAATTTCCCAAGTTACCACCTTCATTGCTGGATAGCAGAAGGGAACTGGGAAGCTGCACCATTAAGTGCAAGTAGCGGTGTTTCATGTCTATATTTTCACAACTTTTTTAATAACAAAGGGAGTACACAAAAGGGAAGGTCGGAAACAGGATCTGTATCAACTCAATAGTGTAAACCTCTGTCTTAGGCTTTCAAAGGGGGAGGAGTTTTATTGTAGTTTTGAATTTGGATTTTTTTTTTTTTTTGAGCTGGAGTCTCATTCTTTGTCGCCCTGGTTGGAGTGCAGTGACACACTCATGGCCCCTGCAGCCTCTACCTGCTGGTCTCAGGCAATCCTTCCACCTCAACCTTTCAAGTAACTGGAACTACAGACGCACACCACCACACCCAGCTAGTTTTTGTGATTTATTGTAGAGATGAGGTCTCACCAAGTTGCCCAGGCTGGTCTCGAACCTCCAGGCTCAGGCAATCCTCTCGCCTCAGCCTCCCAAAGTGCTGGGATTACAGGCTGAGCCTCCGTGCCCGGCCTTGAATTTGGATTTTTTTAATAACAAATTATAATTTAAAATTTAAAAAATAAGCCGGACTCGGTGGCTCAGCCTGTAATCCCGCGCCTTTGGGAGGCTGAGGTGAGTGGATTGCCTGAGCCCGCGGGTTCGAGACCCGCCTGGACAACTTGGCAAGACCTCATCTCTACAATAAATCAAAAAATTAGCCAGGCGTGGTAGTGCGCACCTGCAGTTCCAGCTACTTGGAAGGCTGAGGCGGAAGGATCACCGGAGCCCAGCAGGTCGAGGCTGCGGTGGCCGGGAGCGGCCACTGCACTCCAGTCTGGGCGACAGAGTGAGACTCCGACTCTAAAAAATAAAAAATAAATAAATAAATAAAATTGAAAAAATAAAACCAAATCATAATCATGCATGAAAAATCCTAAGGGGGACAAAGAAAAAAATTTGTTTATCCTTAATTCCAACGTTAAGTTTCTTCTGGCGTGTTTCCTTACTGTGGGTTACAGATGGGTGGTGGGTGTGTAGGCATCGGGTGGCTCCGTCAGCAGGTAGACTTCCCAAGAGGAAATGGTATTCCATCATCTGTCACTCTGCATCTTGCTTTAACAGCATGTTGTCATGAACATTTTTTTCCATGTTGTGAAATCTTCTTTGAAAGCATGAGTGGTAACAACTGCCTAATATGGTATATTACCTTTTTTAAACTACCCTCCTGTTGTTGGACATTAGGTCCTTCCATCTTCCCTTTTTTTTGAGTCCTGGGTCTCACTCTGTCACCCAGGCTGTAATGGCACCATCACAGCTCACTGCATTGACCTCCTGGGCTCAGGTGATCCTTCTACCTCCGCCTCCTGAGTAGCTGGGACTACAGGCTCACACCACCACACCTGGCTAATTCTTTGATTTTTTTTTGTAGAGATGAGGTCTTGCTATGTTGTATAGGCTGGTCTCTTAATTCCTGTACTCATGCAGTCCTCCTGCCTCAGCCTCCCAAAGTGCTGGGATTACAGGTGTCTGCCGGGGTTACAGGTGTGAGCCACCATGCCTGATCTCCAATTCTTATATTTGCTTATGGTGAATATCCACATGTCTGAATCTTTGACTATATACCACTGATTATTTTTTTTAGGATAAATTTCTACAACTGGTGTTATTCAGTTCTTTGCTTCCACACTTAAAATTATTTAATCTACCTCAAGGTGATAAAAATTCCTTTTTTAAAAGTAGTTTTATTCTCATGTTTTTTACATTTGTATTGTTATAAAGCATTCTCTGGTCATGCATAACACCTGTTGCATATGAGGTGAAGTAACCATTAAACTTTGAGGGGAGACAAAACAATGTATTAGAAAATGTACATTCAGCCATGTGTTTTTTTGTTTTTGTTTTTTTCAAAGAAAGCAGGATTTATTGAGAGGACAGAAAAGCTACCAGAGTGGGAGGGGACCCAAGGGGCTACCCAGCCGTGTGTATGTTGAAGTCCTGTTATTTGTAATTAGCCTACATTATTTCCTAGAGCAAAAGATCTTATTTCTAGCAGCTTGAGTACCTAGGTAGATCAGCCTGATATTTCAGTCACAAAATCTTGGAGCTGAATTTAGGCTCTTATTCTGTTAAGTCCCTCAGTAAATTGGCAGGCAAGGGTGGCATAAAGATCAGCTCTTTCAGGAAACTAGAACTTACAGCTAAAGGTGTCCTATTAACTGTGAATAGCCCCCATAGTGCTTTCTTCATTATCATCAAACATCAAATCATTGTATTTTAGCTGTCCCGGGATAAAACATCAGGTCACTGAAAAGTCAAATCAGGATGGGTGCAGTGACTCATGCCTGTAATCCGAGGACTCTGGGAGGTCAAGGATTGCTTGAGCCTAAGAGTTTGAGACCAGCCTGGGCAACATAGCAAGACTTTGTCTCTACAAAAAAAATCAAAAAATTAGCCAGGTGTGGTGGTGCACACCTATAGTTGCAACTATTCGGGAGGCTAAGGAAGGAGAATTGCCTGAGTCTAGGAGGTTGAGGCTGTGGCGTACTCCAACCTGAGTGACAGAGTGATACTCGACTCAAAAAAAGCGGGGCGGGGGAAGAAAATCAAATCAATGAAAGATCAGATAGTTATTTTCCAGTTGACCCAGGTTGAAATAGAATTCAGTGAACATCTTTAATAAAAGACATAATGCCCCTTGTAGTCTAGATGAGAAGATAAGTTTATATGCTGACAATTTAAGTAAAATTGAAAATTTAGGGGCACTGCAGAATATTTTGACTGCATCAGAAAAAAGCGACTTTTCTTTACTAAGGAAACAAAAGAAACTGCTTGTATGGCTTATGCTGCAAAAAATGTCTGGTAAAATGTTGACAGAGGCTGTCAGTGTGATGATGCTTGGAGGATCATCACTTCGTGATCTTTTCTCTGTTGGTTTTATTCACTTCTAAGTCATCCTTGACTGGTTTTAGAAAAGTGTATTAGTAGACAGTTAAGGCACCGAGAGGCATGAATAGAAGTTCTCAAGCAGCTGTTCTTTCTGACAAGAAAACTGTTAAAAGCACAGAAAACTCATCTGGGAGGGACAAGGAGAAAATCGGAGCTGCGGACCAGATTTCAGTGTTGTTTTCTGGTGCCATGGGGAAGGCTGGTCATGGTGTGGGAGGAAAGCACTGGCCGCTCCTGCTCCTAAATGACCACTCTCCCTTTAAAAGCCGTCATCGCAGGGCATCAGCGCCTTGCCCGAGTCATGGCTGCAGCCCCGGTTGGTTTTCATGAAATAGCCACCCCTCCCCCAAGCAAACAAAGCTCTGAGTCACCCAAGCCTCCCTCTCCAAATAAAGGGCCTTGCAGTGCCTTCGGGACCGGTTGCCATAAGAGGAAAGTTTCCTGCGTCTGGCACGGGCTGGCCCACCACGTCACCTCTCACATACACGCGCTGCTTTTGCTTCCAAAGGAAACAATAGCTCTAGAACCCAGGGCGTCCGGGCGAAAGTGCCGCCCAGGACTGAGGGCTCTGGTGGGTTGTTCCAGAGCAGCCATTCGTGGGAGAACACAGGTTGGTTTCCACGGGGGAATAGTTACGGTAACGAGGTACATAATTGCCTCCTCATGGGGGCTTTTAGCAGCCAGAAGAGCTGCAACCACAGCTCCCTTTGTGAGCTGTCCCTGCCTGCCATTAGGTGGCTTGCTCGGCAGCTGCACGGGAGGACGGAGCCTCGCGCAGGAGCTGTGCCGAGCGCGTCCTGGGCCGCAGGAACTGCAGACACTGTGCCAGTTGCTGGAGAGACGGTTCGGCGCGCCGGGCCGATTGGCCTCTGCTGGCGTTTGGGGCTGGAGAGCCATTTGTTACTCCGTAATGGGAGGCTTTGGCTGTTTGCCATTTGAATTTTTTTCCCCAGTTCTTTTTGTAGTTTCAGCCGGTCTTTAAAGGATTCCCTTTTCATTCCTCAGACACATAAGAACCAATTAAGACTAAAATCAAATGGGCAGGTACTTAAATTATGAACATAAAAACACGTCGAGAACCTTCCAGTTAAGTTTTATGGTTAAAAATTAGAATGTTGTTTAAAAAAATATTAGAATGTTGGTGACTGCTCTTTTTTCCTTAGTTAAGACTTTTTAAAAAGACTCTCATCTTCCCCCTTTTCATTTCCCTTATTTAAAAAAAAAAAACCACTGGTAGGCCTCAAGCTAATATGTCCCTGTTCTGGAAATCACTAAAAAAGGGGCTTATTGTAATGACGACGACTCAGAGCCGCTCGCGTCACGATGGGCTTCCGCCTCCGAGCGCCGCGGCTGCCCTGCCTGGCCCTTGCGGCTCCGTGTTGTCACAAGTGAGCTTCACTCCTAGTTTGCCACCAGCCTTGGCCTTCTTTCCTTTGGGGAGCTGTCTCAGTAGAGCAGCGGCTGACCGTGCCTCTCGCGCCCCTGGCATTTAGGTGAACGGCTGTCTGCTGGACCCCGTGCCTCCTGTCCTGGTGAGGAAGGGCTGCCAGTCGCTGCCCAGTAACATGATGGAGACCTCCATTGACGAAGGGCTGGAGACCGAAGGAGAGGCTGAGGAGGAGCCCAGCCATGCCTTTGAGGCGTTTCAGTCCACCCGCAGCGGCCAGAGGCGGCACACCCTGTCGGAAGTGACCAACCAGCTGGTCGTGATGCCGGGGGCAGGTATGCTGGGGAGAGGCGCCGGGTTAAGTCTCCACAGCACTGTCTCCTACCCCAGTCACCAGAAAGTAGTAACGAGGCCAGCCACGGCTGGAACAGAGTCTGTGTCTTACTCCTTCTGAAGCCACTTCCCAGGCTGTGAGACGAGGCCTGCTCGGCAGCTGGCAAAGATGAGCATGAGATGCCCCTATGCTGGCTGCCCCCACTCCTGGGATCCCTCCGAGTGCTGTGACTCCTCGGAGTGCCGGCTCTTTTGGAGCGACAGAGGTCTCGGAGTAGCTACCGGAGTGTTGTCCCTGAGAAATCAGAAGATGATTGCATTGACCTGTATCAAAAAGTTCTGAAAAAATGTTCTGATTGGAGATTAAGGGCTCTATTGTTGTCAAGACTTGAGCTGGCTATGCTTTGTGGCCTGTTTTCCAAGATGCTGTTGCAGCTAGTTATATCTGTTTTGTTTTCTCTTAAAGGGAAAATTTTCTCCGTGGGTGACAACCCGTCCCTTGACAGTGTGGACTCTGAGTATGATATGGGGTCTGTCCAGAGGGACCTGAACTTTCTGGAGGACAACCCCTCCCTCAAGGACATCATGCTAGCCAACCAGCCCTCACCCCGCCTGGCATCTCCCTTCATTAGCCTGAGACCTACCAACCCGGCCATGCAGGCACTGAGCTCCCAGAAACGAGAGGCCCACAACAGGTCGCCAGTGAGCTTCAGAGAGGGCCGCCGAGCATCAGACACCTCCCTCACCCAAGGTGACTGCTTGAAAAACTCTTGCGTTTTCGGAGTTCAGGGGGGTTTGTTGTCATGCTGGTGTGAACCTGTGTCACCGAAAGGTCTTGTGCCTCATTTAAACCGTGTGGTCTTGGTACTTTCTTTCAGGAATTGTGGCATTTAGACAACATCTTCAGAATCTGGCTAGAACCAAAGGCATTCTAGAGTTGAACAAAGTGCAGTTGCTCTATGAACAAATGGGGTCAGAGGCAGACCCCAGCGTGGCATCAGCGGCTCCTCAGCTCCAAGATCTCGCTGGCAGCTGCCCTCAGGTGGGTGCTCTGGCCCTCCCACAACGGCGCTGGGGTGTGAGGCGTGAGTCTGTCCTGAAGTTGTGTGCTCTTCGCTCAGGAGTCCCTGGAGTAAACAGGTTCTTTGGGGAGGCCCACAGCTGAAAGCTTTCCATGTGGCTGCCACCTGCCACTGACAGGTTAGACCTGTATGCGCTGCTCCCACATGGCCGGGCCAGATGGAGGCCGGGGCACCTCGAGCTGTGGGTGGTTCTCAGGGAGGATGGTGTGGGCATGGCCTGGCGGAGGCTCCCCTGAACTCCGCTCACAACCATGCATAAGCTTTGCCCAAAGGAGAAACTTCTTGCTGCTACTTTTGATGTGATGTCACTTCGGTAGATACTATCAGTAGGTTGTTCCTATTAAAACACAATAAATATTGCTCTTTATCTGATTTTATTTTGAGCTGTTTTAGTGCATCAAGGATAGTTTAGTACTCGAGGCCTACGGGAAGGCGACGGCCTCCTGATGACACCAAGAGCCTCCCCTCTAGCACTGACGAGGCAGTGGTTAGCTGCAGGTAATGCACAGAGCACTGTTCTGCAGTCACGCAAGCCATGTGAAAGCTCTGAGCACTGAGCCTTGGAGAGTCAGGACTCTTCTCGGACATTTGCAAAGGTGCTTCGACTAAGAACTGAGACTTCTCCCTTGGAGAACTGACCGCCGTCTACCCCTTGCCCTCAGGAGGAAGTTCATCAGCAGCAGACAAGCGTCTCCACCATCCCCAGCAGCAGCAGCAGTGTGCACCCTCCGCTCTCGCCGCGGCAGAGCCTGGACGGCCAGTTCCGGCAGCACAGACTCCAGGTGCAGCCCTTCCCCCACTAGGCCGCCCACCCTGCTTCCCTTCTGCAGAGCAGAAACCCGTTTGGGTGGGATTGACTTGGGGTAGCTGCTTTAGTCCTCATAGGCAGGTGGGCTTGACTCTGCACTTAGTTTCTAGAAGCATGTTCAGACTCAGCCTGGCGCTATGCTGGGGAGGGAAAGGGCATGCTACCGAGAGGCAGGAAAGGGAGACCTGACTTCCGTGTTTCTAGTTTTATTCCTCTTGATGAATAATAAATAAAAGGGAATCTCAAGCCTGCAAAATTTCCAAATGGGCTGTGCACGGCCGTATGTGGAAAGCTTTGAAAAGGATACGACATAGATCACATAAGGAATGAGTTATTCGTTCGTTCATTCAGCAGGTCCTGGGACCTTTGCTGTCAGCATCTAACTCTGCTTGTCCTCTTTGCCTTGTAATCTCCATGAACCTCACAGTCCTAGAGGACCTTTTGTTTGTTTGGGTTTTTTTAGAGACAGAGTCTCACTCTGTCACCCCGGCTGGAGTCCCGTGGTACAATCTTGGTTCGCTGCAGCCTCTGCCCCCTGGACTCAAGCGATCCTCCCACCTCAGCGTCCCAAGTAGCTGGGACTACAGCTACTTAGCTAAGCATGGTGGCAAATTACTTCTCAGG
The DNA here is from genome assembly GCA_027257055.1 of Cephalopachus bancanus. NCBI lineage: Eukaryota > Metazoa > Chordata > Mammalia > Primates > Tarsiidae > Cephalopachus > Cephalopachus bancanus. The sequence goes on from JAPVLO010000002.1 coordinate 17,152,816, forward strand.
ATGAAGTTTCTCCACAGGAGGGAAGTGTCTCTTCCCTCCCCACCAGCATGCATCCTCAATTTCCCCATGGCAGTGCCTGGAAAGCCAGTTCCTGGTGCACAGACTCCAGGCATGGCCCTGACCCCTGGCTGGGGAAAGCAGAGGTACACGTTTTTTTTTCTGTAGAGAGGGTAGCTTGCTATGTTGTTGCCCAAGCTGGTCTTGAACTCCTGGCCTCAAGGGATCCTCCCACCTTGGCCTCTCAAAGTGCTGGCATTATAGCCCTAGAGAACTTTTAAAAATGGAGTGGAAAACTAAAGTAGGTTAGAACTGAGACAGCCGCCTGCCAGCCCCATGCTCTTCCAGCGTCTCGAGCAAGCGTCAGTCCCTGCACCCTGGGTGGATTCTGGAGGACACACGTGGAAGCACAGATGACTGTATCCTAGGTGACAGCATATTGTCACACTTGTATTGTTTCTCTGCTCTTCCAGAAGCCCAGCCTTCTGTCAAAGGCCCCGAATACCTGTCAGCTTTATTGCAAAGAACCACCACGGAGCCTTGAACAGCAGCTGCAGGAACACAGGTGAGGAGACAAGGACTCTGGCCAAGGAAGCCGCTGGCGTTAGTGAGGCCTTAGGAAGGCCAGAGTTGCTGTCCTCTCCCACCCATGTTTGCCTCTAGAGGAAAACAGGTTCTGTGTGTGCCATGGTCCCACCATGCGGGTTGCTGAGGAGGAGATGCCAGTGTCCATGGAGTGTGGGTCTGTCAGGCAACAGCAGCCCTGAGATGTGCTTTATTTCCCTTTTTTGTCCGCATTTCCCCTCTGGAGTATGACCAGACCTGAGCTTTCACAAGCAGTGGCCGCAGTTTGAGTGGGTTAGGCGCAGAGAAGGCCTCCATCCTGGCCTCTGTCCTCCCTTGCTGTAATTCGTGCCCCCAGGCCTTGCTGGCAGATGCAGCTTGGCCAGGGCAGCATTATCTTAACCCATCAACCTGCTGAGGCCAGTACAATTATCTCCCACTCTAGCCACTCCGGGTAGGAAGCCAGTGTCCCACTTTACAGGGAGAAAAACCCAAGAGCCTTGGAGAAAATGCACTTCTACTCACTTTAGCACTGAGGGGGAGCAGTCATCATTGGAGGACAAAAATGAGATTAGGGTTCGGAAACCCATGCACTGGCTGGGCGAGGTGGCTCACACCTGTAATCCCAGCACTTTAGGAGGCCAAGACGGAAGGATCATCTGACGCCAGGAGTTCGAGGCCAACCAGGGCAATATAGTGACACCCTGTCTCTAGGTAAAAAATGTAAACTTTTAAAAAAGAAGCCCAGCACGATTGGTTCCCACTCCCATTTGCTTTTCCCTGACTTGGGAAAAAAGACCGAGGCTGTGTCTGGTATCGCATGGACGTTAAAATTGCCATCACTTGGGAAGACTTAAGGCTCTCTCCTTTGGTGCTGCCAATTTAGGCTCCAGCAGAAGCGGCTCTTCCTCCAGAAGCAGTCTCAGCTGCAGGCGTACTTTAACCAGATGCAGATAGCCGAGAGCGCCTACCCGCAGCCGCCCCCGGAGACCCCGCCGCCGGCGCAGCAGGCCCCGCCGTTCGGCCTCGCGCAGCCCCTGAGCCCCGTGCTGGAGCCCGCCCCTGCGCAGATGCAGTTCAGCCCCTTCCTCGGCCAGTACCAGGAGCTGCCGCTGCAGCCGCGGCCCGCGGCGCCGGCTCCCCGGGCTGCCGCCGCCGCCGCCGCCGCCGCCGGGCGCCGCCCCGGCCACCCTGCGCTTCGCCTATCAGACTCGCGAGCTGCCCGGCGCCGCCCCCCGCGCGCCGGACGGCCCCGCCCCCTGCCCGCGTCCCGCGGACGCGGCGCCGCCGGGCCCCGGGAGCCCCGGCCTGCCGGAGGCCGCCTCCGGCTACGAGCCGCTGGCCCTCCCCGAGCTGCCCGGACTCTTTGACTGCGAGATGCTGGACGCTGTGGATCCGCAACACAACGGGTATGTCCTGGTGAACTGATCTCGGCGCAGGAAGCGGGTGGTCGCCGGTGAAGGAGACTGCGGACTTGTACTGTATCCCGGCCTTTTCCGTGTAAAGCTTCTTTTCTCGCCCACTCCCTGACGGGAGAAACCAAGTCGCCCGGCTGGAACCAGAGGGCCTGGCTGGGCGGACGCCGCCGCCTCCCGGCCCTGACCCGCCGCAGAGCTTTCCGAGGCAAGTGCTGGCACGTGGCCGTAGGGGACGCTCGCGCCCCCAGCTGCAGGGGAGCGCCCCGAGGGCGGGCGGCGGGCGCCCGCGGAGGCGTCCGAGGAGGAGACATCGGCCGGTGTGGCGCGGAGTCACGCCAGTCACGCCAGTCCGGCGCCAGGGCAGCCTGGCGGAAGCAGGAGGAATGTGCCGTTGCCTCTCTGCGCGCCCCAGAGCGGTGTGTTTTTCGCCGAAGCGGAGCGAGGCGAATCAAGGATGCGTGGTGCCGTTTGATGCCCAGGAAATAAAGGAAAGTTGTACTTTGTCACTGAACCCCAAGTTCTTAGCTGCTGATGCACGTCGTCCCCCGAGACTTGCCAAGCAATGGAGCGCGGGCTCTCTCCGGGGCCATTAAACAACAGCTGGTACTGGCCCGAGGCCGCTGTCCCCTCCACCCGGGAGCGGGCGACACACCTCTTCAGAGGGGCCCTGGGTTGCTGAGTGCCAGAAGATTCCCAGGGCTCCACAGATGTCACCCGTAGACCCGGCAGGAGCCCCGTTCCGCAGGAAGCTCCAGAGGGCATCAGGAGCGCCAACCCGGCCGGGGAAGACAGGCTCTTCCCTCCCCGTCTCTTTGGAGACTTCAGGCTCAGGGCGGCCGGTCTCCAGAGGACCCGCTGTCCCTTGTACGATGTAATAACTACTTTGACTTTACACTATATGTTGCTAGTAGTTCATTGAGCTTTGTATATTTGGACAGTTTCATATAGGGCTTAGGAATTTTAAGGACACAACAAATGAACTTTTATGTCCCATGTGAAGTGGTAGTGCGTGCCTTTTTCCCCCAGATCATGCTTTAATTCTTTCTTTTCTGTAGAAACCAACAGTTTTCCACTTATGTCAATGCTACATCCAAAGTCACTTCAGAGTTTGTTTTCCACCATGTGGGAATCAGCATTCTTAACTTCCTTTAAGTTTTGACTTGTAATGAAATGTTCAAGTATTACAGCAATATTCAAAGAACCACAGATGTGTTAAACATTTAAGCAGATCATCTGCCAAACACGTGGTATTACTAGTGAAACTTAACCAGCCCTTACAATTCTATTCATCGAAGTCGTCGCTGAAAAATAGACACTACAGCTAGTTAACTGTATACCCAGAGGTAATGAGTACTGTCTTTTGGACAGTAATATCCAGGTATCACAAATCCAGTATTATTTGTAAGGATGATCATCTCTGTCCTCTAGAATGGCTTGTCCTATATCAGCAGATGAATGCGTTAAGCACAAAGCATCTTCCTTAAAGCACAAAGAAGAGAGATTCTACACTGATGCTGCATCTAGAAAACACCTTTAAGTTGCCTTTCCTTTTTGTAGTAAGTGTCTGGGCAGGTGCGGGAAGCATGGAAGGTCTAGGGAGTTCCATTCTGGCCACCCCGGCCCCGCCCCTTCCAGCGTTGGTAACTTGAGCAGTTCTTGCTGCTGGCCAGAGCCTGCCTGGTCATCAGGGCCCTGTCCTGGTGCCAGGATGCATCACAGAAGTGCTGCGCTTGGGGTAGGGCTCCGGGCGCCAGCAGGAAAGGGCAGTGTGGGAACTGTCATTTTTGTGATTTAATAACATGCAGTGGAAAACCAGGAAAAATGAATTAAGTTCCTTCCGTGGGTTGTTTATTCTTCCTCATGCTTAAGAATGATGATTCCGTGAAATAAAGAGCACCGTTTCATTTAAGAGATCATTTCATTAAGATCTCTAATCTGTTTTAAGTCTGCAAAATGAGCCAGTTATACAACAGGGCTTGATTTGCGTAGACCGAAGGAGGATGTTTTCCCACAATGTACTACAGAAGTGCTGTAATATTTATGAAATTAAAATGCCTTCCAGATTGCAAATGGGGGCCGCTCATTTCGAAACTGCAGAAATGGTAGTTGTAGACAGGCGCGGGCTACGTGAGCTGCTTGGCCCAGGAGACCTGGGAGCTATGGCAGGACAGCCAGGTCACCAGATGCGGGGAGCAGAGAGGCTGCTGGGAGGCTAAGGCCCCGGAGAGAAATCGGGAAGCCCCGCAGCGACCAGGCCTGTCAGGTGGACGCCCACCTGCTGGAACCGGGGCTGTAAGCGCCTGTTTGTTTGTCTCATTTACTGCAAGCAGAAATCAGTCACTTCCAAAAGCATCTGTATTGCCCGAAGTGCAAGCTGGCGAGAGGGGACTGGTTCTGTGGGTCAGGCGGCGTTTGCTCAGCCCTGTCTGATCACCTCTTGCTCTGCTCCCCAACTAGTGGCTGGCGGAAGCCTCTAGGCAGAGTTCTCTTCACAAATACTGAACACTACCACGGCTCAGGCCCACTCCTTAGGAGAGGCTCCTTTGAAACACTGGCTGGCTTTCCAGGCTCTTTGCCGTGAGCAGTGTGTACACTACTGTATGATAAGCATTAGCTTTATGACCTTGCAAGCCAGCTCCTCTGAAGAGACTTTGGTGAGGTGATCGTGAGGTAAAAATTTCATTGGCAAAAAGTGCAATATGTATGGTACTTCTTTATTTTTATGTTCTCTTTCTAATCCAGGGGTATCAGTCTCTGCTTTGGGGAAAATGCACTCGTTCTGCAAGTTCCAGTTGGGCAAGTTTGTCTCTAGTATTTACATGCAGTCGATATGCTGGTCCCTGAAAGGCAAATAGAGCATGTTAGCACAACGGGGGTGGGGGGGTGTCCCACGTTGACATTTCCAGTGAGCGACACGACCAGCCATCCCCAGCCGCCCCACCGCCGCCCTCGTCCTGACTGGGCCTGCACTGCCCTCCACCAACCACCGGGGAACCGAGAGGGGGCAGGCCGTTCAATCCCGAGTCCACCCTCTCTAAAGTGGGACTCCAGGACGGCATGCAGACGTGAGCAAAAGCCCTTTTCTGTTTCCGCCTTTGCCCCCTGGGAAAGCGAGTGAGTGGCCCTCTCTTCCCTGGAGGCAAGGAACTCCAAGGGCCTAAGCTGTCCTGGAGTCAGTGAGGTGGGACTGAAGTCAGCCCTTGCCTCTGCGCCTTCCCGACTCTCGGCCCAGGAATAATGGGGTTCTGTGCTCGGCCGGGAGGCAACCCTCTGCCCCCACCACCCCAGGAGACTCAAGGCCCCCGCAGAAGGGATGCGTCATGGGACTCACGACCGACCCCCCCCCCCCCGCGCACACACAGGGACCGTCTCGAAGAATTCTGCCCAGGTGTTAGATGGGAGCGGAGTCAGTGACCAACCAGAAACGGAGGGGAGGCGAAAAGCAGCAGCGGCTGGTCACAGCCGGCCAAGGATCCCAGGGGAGGTGCAGGCAGCCCAGGAGGCGAGGACGCAGTGAGTGTTCCCTTCGCAGGGTCCCCCAGCTCCTGGTCAAGCCCCGGGTTCGTAACTGTTTCGGGGTCAGAGTCTTTCTACTGAGTTATGTTTCAAAACCTTCACTTCAGCTCCCTATTGGTTTAAAGACAGTCCATGCTCCAGGTAACTTTTTCACATGCCATCCTCTTGAGAGGCAATACGCAGTGTCATTTGACAGCATCGGTGCCAGCGAGCAGTTGCTGGGTCCCTGTGCCGGGCTGACCTTTGCTGCACTCCACCCCCACCCGGGGCCCTCTCTACTGCCTCCTCAGAAGCCACCCGAGCCGCTCGGGCTCTTTGTGCCTCGACATCAAAGGCAGAAACAGGACAACAGGTCGTGAGCTGGAGTCACTGGACAGGCAGGGAGCTCTGGCCACCTTGTCGCTTCTGCAACTGTTTTATAGAACTTCTCTTCAGAGGGATGTGTGGGAGGCGAGAGCAGTGTCGCCTGTCTCTAAACTGGACAGAGCAGTTTCTGGAAGCATCCGTCTCCCTCCGACAGGCCCCGCAGTCGGTCCTCCCAGCCCGTGGTGCGCGGAGGGACTGGCTGCAGCCCTGCCTTGCCCCTGTGGGCGGCTGCGTGAGCTCACAGCAGAGTCTGAGCTCCCAAGAATGCTCACACACTCACTCGGCCGTTTCCTCGGATTAAGGCAGCCTGGCTGATTCTAGAGGACTCGGGGCCATCCCAGCTGACCGCCCTCGTGTGTCCACATCCCTGGGTGGGTTTCAACACAGAGGATTCAGGCACACTCTAGCGCCCAACTTGGAAACCAAGCAGCAGCATGGCTCGCAGGCCGACCCAGGGACAGCTGTGACAAGTCTTGTCCTAAACTCATCCCGCACGTCAACAGGGAGCAGCGGCTTACATTTGAGCCTTCGTTTACCGAGCACTTTCACGAGGGATCTCTTCCAAGCCTCATGACAATTCCATGACATTAGCTGGGGAGCTGCTGTCCTTGTTGCACAGCTGAGGAAACCAAAGTTCTCGCAAGTTTGCGAGACTTCTCCAAGGTCACAGAGCTGGTGAGCGGAGGAGACGGGACAAGCCTTCGGGCGGACTGGCCTTTTTAATTTTTTTTTTTTTTTTGAGTTGGAGTCTCACTCTGTCGCCCCAACTGGAGTGCAGTGGCTGTTCCCGGCCACCGCAGCCTCGACCTGCTGGGCTCCAGCGATCCTTCCGCCTCAGCCTTCCGAGTAGCCGGAATTACAGGCACGCGCTACCACGCCCGGCTGATTTTTGATTTATTGTAGAGAGGAGGTCTCGCCAAGTTGCCCAGGCGGGTCTCGAACCTGCGGACTCAGGCAGTCCACTCACCTCAGCCTCCCAAGGCGTGGGATTACAGGCTGAGCTACCGAGCCGCGGGACTGGCCTTTCGTGCTGGGGGAAGCCCTCTTTCCCCTCCTGAGCAGCATCCGACACCTTTCATAAGCAAACAGCTGCATAAACAAAGCCCCCAGTTTGGCCAAGCACAGGGTGAATGTGACATGGTCCCCACAACCTTACTCCTCACTTGACAGGTGCCTGGCTTTGGCGGAGAGGTGTCCTTCAGGTGACGCTGCAGCTGTCCAGGTGGCCCTGCGCTGAGCAAGGCTGAGAGACACAGACCCCGCAGAGCGGCCGTCCTTTGCGTCCAATCAACTACACAAGTCTAGGCTCATGTCAAAGATGTCTGGTTTTCCCAAGGTACACAATGTAGCAATTTCCTACAGAACTGAATGGTGAAAGGACAGACCCCTTCTCGACTGCCAAAGGGCGAATTGGCCTGGCACCAGGCCGCCCGATGCTGGCCACCAGGTTCGACCCCGGGAAAGGGGCTGCTGAGAGAACAGCTGCCAGCTCAGCCTTTGTCCTGAGGTGGGACGGCTAGTGTCTTTACAGTGAAGTCCCACCAAGTAGAAGTGCTTGTTAGACAGTTTCAGGATTTTAAAGAAAACTTTGGATCATTTGTCTTTTCAGAGCCAAAGTGGGTGTGTAGGGGGCAGCTTTAAAAATAGAAGCACAAAACAACATCCTGGAAAAATATGACCCCAGATGGAAGAGTGTTGCTTTAGCAAATCCAGATAACAGGCTAGCCTCCGGCCTGATGCCTATCTAAAGATCTGCTCGGTCAAGGAAACCCACTGGCGAGACCTTCCCTCTACCGAGACCTTCCCTCTACCGTAGTCAAGGAGGCTGCTGCCCCCAGCATCTCTGAAGGGGAAAGAAGCGGAGAGAAAGGTTTGCTTCACTTCGGGGACTGCAGTTTAAGAAACAAAAGGGATACAGAGATATTTGCACTTTGTAGAAAGGGCAAGATTATTTGCTTATTTCTGAAGGGAAGAGGGTGGATTTGCTGGATGTTTGGTCTGTGAGTTACTTTTGATAAAGTTAATCTAATTGTAGTTATTTTTTTCTGTGAGCTTTCTTTTTTTAACTACTAAGAAAAGAAAATTGGTGAGTTCTATAGCTTTGGTATTTTGGGTGCAAATCATAATAGCTCCAATGTGAAGAAAATCAAAGTATAACCTGTCACTCAGTGTTAGAAAATTGCCTAAAATGCAGTGTAATAAATAATCTTTGTACCAAATGGCAATTTAAATGGGGTAATTTTCTGCAAGGAAAATGTACTGTTTTTATGTTTCCAACACTCTTGAATTAAAATAAAAACAACTTGTTTTCTAAGCGCCTGGGTGATGTGAATGTCAGGCCAGCGAGGGCCCTTCACCTCATCGGGGCCTGGGGCGGAATTTTTGAAGTATGGAGGTGACTGTGTTCTCTGAGCCTGGTGCTCATTTCAGGCTGCAGAAAGGACAGTGGATAATATGTTCTCATTGACGTCAGCAGGGTAAATAATACCTTGCTCTGAATTGCCTGAGTACACGTTAGCCCGGCAGATCACTGACGGAAGCACTGCTGACCGCAGCCTGCACACGGACCGGGCCCCGCAGGGCACGCCTGACGACCGCGCCTCGGTTTCCAGGGTCTCAGAGCAAAGCCCGTGGGCTGGCAGTCGGGCAAGTCCTCGTGTGCAGTGAGAGGAGGCAGTGAGGAGGAGGCCAGTGTGGGCCCAGACGGGCAAGGGAGGGAGTGGGGAAGGGAGGGGAGGTGCTCCAGGAAGGCAGGGAAGACATGCTGTGATGAAGTCACCGTGCTGCTTCCCCTCGGGTCTGCCAAAGTCACACGTGCGCACATACACACAACGGCCCCTCAGGGACAGGCCCCCTTCTGACACCCAACCCTGCCCCTCAGGGTGCTGGGGAACCCATCTGCCAAGCCACCCTCCCGAGCTCTGGCCAGTTTCAGTGCCAGGCCCTGAGTGAAAGGGCACTATTAAGTCTTGCTCTCTGGCAGCAGGGTCTCAGCTGAGATTTGGTTTCACTCGGGCCATTCCAGCTGTGCCCCTGTTCGATCCCAGTTGGCTCCCAGTCCCAGGGGTCAGCTGCTGGCCGCGGGGTGAGCGTGGGGGTGTAGCAGGAGGACACTGACACCCCTGCAGCCAGCCCCACTGACAGGCGCCCTTCCTGCCTGTGGAAAGCACTGACTTTCAGTAACAATGTTTTGCAAACTTTTCCCTTTCCCACCAAATTTCTCCATCAGTTTTACTCTGCGTTGCCAAAACAACCCCAGTGCTCCCGGGTACAAGCAAAAATAACAGACTGGCCAGAGCCTCAGCAGCAGTCAGGCCCCTGGCCCCGCACTCCCCAGGACTGTGGTCGGTGCCGTGGCCTTCGTGAGCCCAAGGCGGGCAGGATGCAGGAGGGGGCCAGGGAGACCTGCGCCCAAACCCAGGGCCTCTGCCTGCCGGACTCACCTCCCGAGTCCCCATCGCCAGGCAGGGCAGGAGCGGACGGGATTCCATGCCTGGTGAGCTGCTCCTTTCTGCCCCACTAGATCTTAAATTGGGGGGCGGCAGATCCCTCTGACATGCTGGGAGAACCTTTACTATCCCCAAAACACTGTGCACAGACACATAGCTCGGGACATATAACTTCAGGAGAGGGGCTAGTTCTGCGCCCCCCACCCCCAGCCCACCTATGGACCAGGGTTAAGAAGCCCCAGCTCTGCCTCCTCACTTTTCAGAGTTCAAGTTCTTACCGGGACGCCCCTGCTGAGGGGGTTCAAACCCCTCCCTAAGGACCATGTGCGGGGGGGCCTGGGGGGGCGGAGCCTCCAGCGGCCCCAGGACTTTGCGGGGGAAGCTCTGGGCTTTGTGCTCCAAATCCTATGTGGCTGCTACATGGGCGTGACAAAAGAAATGTCACCTGCACGGGCCGCAGCTGCTCTTCCCTGGGGGCTGACCGGAGCACAGCTCTCCCATTCTCATGTCGGCCCCAGCTGGTGACTTCAAAGGCTGAGCAGCTCTCAGGGACAGAGCACTGTGCGTGATCCTGCTGGGCACTGTCCCTCAGGAGGCAGATGTAGGTCTTGACGGAGCCATCCCCGCATGCCTCCACCGGCAGGACCACAATCCCTGAGGCCAAACCCGAGGTCAGGCAGAGTGGGGAGCTTGCCGGGTGCCTCCAGCCACTGGTCTTCCTAACGAGCCTCCCTGCTGGTGCCTCTCTGTGCACAACCCCTGGGGGCTTTCCTAGGGATGGCTGACTCAGAGCCCTCCCAACTGGCCAAGAGGTTCTAGCCCAGGGAAAGCATCAGCGGGGCTGAGCCGCTACGCAAGGGCCTGGAAAGGAGGAGGGAAGCGCTGCGCCCCAGGAGGAGGACGGACTTCCCCCGGAACCGAGTTCGAGTTCGGAAAGCGTGGCCCGGAGGAAAGGAGGCACGAGGGATTCTGCCGATTCCAGGGAGCTTGCGTCACCCTCCCCTCAGGTAGGCTTGGAGAGCCCGGACTCAAGGCCCCCTTCGCTCCCCAGACGGGAACGCAGGGTCTGGCCTTGAGCGCCAGAAGGGAGCCTGACTGAGAACTCTGAGGATCAGGAGCCCGTCCAGGCAACAGGACCCAGCTGAGCGAGGGAAAGCCACTCAGGCCTTCCTCCGAGCACACCACGTGAAGGACCCCGAGTCACAGCCTTGCCTGCCTCTTCCGTCCAGACCCGAACTGCCTTCTGGGCGCTGGAGAAGGCCACATGTGCAGCAGGGTCCCTGTGCCAGCAAAGCGAGGGCCGAAGGGTGGGCAGGCAGATGGTGGGAACCCCGGGATGAGAGGGCTGCGCGAGGGGTGCGGGCAAGGCCCAGCCCCGCCCCACCCTGGAAGCAGCTGCCCCGGTCAGAGAGGCAGGGTGGCGGCCGTCCCTTCTCAGCCAGGGGACGTCTGGGGGGGGCAGCAAAGAACCTCTGACAGAGTCCTCAGTCCCTGGTGCTGCGCCTGGCCCTGCCACTATCCCGGGCCCGTCACTGTAAAGGCTCATCATCTCAGTGGTACTTGGGCGCAGGCTGGCTCACCCCATTTCACTATAATGTGCAAATGCAGCCCAGCATGGCACTGCCCTCTCACATGAACGCTCAGGGAAGACTCCCAGTCCCCCCGGAGGGCTTGCCACAGTATCTCACTCGGCCTGTTTTGCTACAGCACTTCCCTGCCTCAGCGCCAGACACAGAAAATGGCTGCTTGGTGCCCGAGAGCTCCATCAACGGATTTAAGAGCGGTTCCCCTATTCTGAGCACCTGTTCTTAGGAACCAAGAGCTTTGCCAGGCAAAGGCTGGACGAGGAGGGCCCGCCTGCTCTCTCACGAGGGGCTCCTGGAAGCTGGGCCTGGAAGAAGCTGGGTCTGGGAGGCGCTGGGTCTGGGGCCAAGGCTCCTGAACCACCCAATGGCCCGACCCCTCTGGCTGGGCGGAGCAGCCCGGTTCACCTGCAAGTGACAGTTTAGACCCAGAGATGAGACAGATGCTGGAAGGCACAGGCCAGGGACCCCAGGGACCAAAGTGACTCTCTGAGTTTGGGGAAAGCAAGGAAAGCAGAAAAAACCAGAAGTGGAAACAAGAGCCAAAGGAGCGAGGGATGCAGAAGGTGCCGTCTTAGCTGAGACACAGGGTGCAGGGCTGGGCTCTGTCAGCTGTGCACAGGACAGACTGTCGAGACAGAAGACAGGGACGAGAAGGAGGGTGAACTCTGGAAGTCAGTCTCTGCAGCCATTATTTATGGATGTCTCCCTTGATGTGAGTCTCCAAACCTGGGCTGGCATAGAGACTGAATGTCCCTCACAGCTGCTCCTTCCTGCAATAACAAGACTGACATCACCGTTGTCAGGGAAATGGTGTTTTGATTAAAATCATGTGACAGCTACTTCATGATTCAATAAACAAACCCCCTGTTAACCCTCGCCTGACAGAGGCCTGGCAGCAGCTCCGTCAAAGCACAACCTGAGGCCTGCCCAGGAGCGGCTCAGCTGACCCAGGGTGGCAGGGTGTGGGAGGTGGCCCATGCTGGTCCCTGGCAGGTCCTGCAGGGAAGGCACTTGCGACACCCAACACAGAGAAGCCTCTGCAGACTTCAAAGGCGCCAAGGAGGCACCCTTCGCCATGGGGAACTGGCTGGCACCCCAGGGCACCTTCCCTGGGACGAAGTGGCAGGCCCGGCCCTGGGACATCGAACGGCTCCCTGGGGCCCTGAGGCTGGCTGAGAACCGAGTTCCCAGGGCCCTCACCGGCCAGGCACTCACTCCCAACCCAGTGAACAGATGGCGAGCCTGCTCTGCACACAGGCAGTGAGGGGTTAAGAGCAATTCTGATTTGCAACTGGACGACTTCCTGGATCGCTCACTTGGCTGCTGGCCCCTGACACAGGGCTCTGCCTGGCAACTGCAGTCCACATTCCCTCTCACCCTCGGGTCATTTTCCTTAACTTAAACACATGCAGGGAAGGCTCCCTGAGTCACAGGGCAGGGGATTTTCCTGGGTTAAACGAACTGCAGCCTCGAAGGCCGAGCACCACTGGGCCCCCATCCCTGGCAACAGACTTCCAAGGAGATGGAACTCACAACTGACTGAAACACAGACAACGGCACCTGCCAGCCGGGGTTGCCGTGAGGATCCGTCAGGCACGGGCAAGGTGCTACAGTGACCGAGACTTGGAAACGGCAGCCCGCGCTGCTTCTTCAGCTGTGGACAGCCCAACCTGGGGCCTTCTTCTGAGCTGAGCAAGTTGGCCTTGAAGGGGCTCGACGACCCCCACTCAGATCAGGCACATCCCGTGCATGGAATGGCATGGGCAGCTGGCCCTGAATTTGTAGGAAAGCCTAACGCCTTTCCTCCCAAAGAAGCCTGAGACTTGGGCCTAAAAAAAAATGACTGTTGCTCCTGCCCCTTCAGCCAAGTTCTCTTCCCTAGGACCTGTTCTATGAACTGGACATAAGGCCTCCAAGGACAGGTCACCTCAGGCACGTCAGGGTCCAGGGGCTGCCGAAGCTACGAGCAGCATCACCTAGAACTTCCACCCCCCATGCAGCTGCAGGAACAGCTGGAGCTGCCTGGGGACAGGTGTGCAACCCCGCAGGAAGGCAAGAACATTCTAAGATGCGTGACAGCAGTTCAGGGCCCGGGCAGCAGGAAAACCCATTTCCATGGCCTCAGTGCACATAAAATAAGAAGCCCTGAGATTTAGAAGGCAGCTCCGCTAAGAATTCCCCAAGCGGTCCCGCTGGAGCATGAGAACGCCAGATTCTTGCCCATGAACAAAATGCTGCCTGCCATCAGCACGTGACGGCCCAGCCCCTGTGCTGCCTGTCTGAATGTGTCCGTAAGTCATAAATCGCCCGCCTAATGAATGGTCCTGGGGCAGTGGCTGGCACTGACCTTTGATTGCTGGACCTCAACATTTGCAAACCTTCTCCATGCAGAGTGGCACTTAATGGAGCTTGTAAAACATCTGAACTCTTCCACAGAAAAACATGGCAGAAACTATTTTTATCTCGAATGGAAATAATTATCTGAGAAGAACTGTGGCACATCGCTTTCTGTATTCTGTGAGGAAAACGGGAACAGCCCCTTGCCACAAGCAATTCACCAAACCACCCCTGTCCTCTGCAAGGGCCTCACTGCCTGTTATTGATGGGAGACGCGGCAGACACCAAACCATGGGAGTGACAGAGGTCTGGACAGAGCCTACCTCTCCCAGAGCATTCCCAGAACAAAGGAAGTAAAAAGTAACAGGCTTTAAAAACCTACCCTCCTGGTCCTTAAAACTGGACCGTTTCCTCAGGGAGAGTCAGAGGTACTGTGTCTCTCACAGTATCATACTCTGCACAGGACCAAGAGGGCTGTCTTCAGCCCTGAGAGGGCACTTACCTTCCTGGTGTTGTCTCCAGGCACGGTGGGGCTCAGGAAGTAGTTCTTGTCAGCCCTAGGGGCGCTGAGCTCTTCACTGTCCTTCACAGGAAGATCTAGCTTCCTCAGCTTTTGTGCCACCACTAAAGATACAGACGGTGGCGCTGTAACTGTCCCTGACCAGGGCACGTCCCTCCCAAGCCCACCTGCGCTTCCTAGTCAGGATGCCTTTAGTTGTTGCAGCAACATGACTGGAAGCCCAGAAACCTATGGGGATAGGGGACCCTGGGCAGAGAAAGCTGGTTCAGCCCAGGACCTTATTGAAGTTGCCTTTCCCTCGGGAGACCTGGAAAGCATGGCCCCATCAGGCCCTGTGATGCCCAGCTAGGTGCTTCCAGTCATCTTGGCCACGGACAACCTACAGAGCCCCAGCCAGAAAGAAAAGTCCTGGTTCCTTTCAGACCTAGAAATATCAGTTTAAGAGAACAACTTTGGAGAAAGAAATGACTTGGCTTTTCTATGTAATGAGTAATTAAACTCTCTTCACCCTCCAGAAGATTTCCACCTCAACTGAACGTTATGTAATTTCCTGGAAACAGCAGGCTCGTGGAGGCAAACGGGGGATACGGAGACTATTCTAGGTACAGAAAAGGACAGGAGAGGAACATGTGAGGAACAGGAAAGAGAGGAGCAAGGAACTGGACGGAAACAGGAACACTGAAGAATCAAGGGGGAACAGTTACATAACAGCAGATGGCTGTCACCTCATCTGCTACACCAGGGAGGACATGAGGTGACAAGGCCTTCTCTACAGTTCACCCAAGCAGTAGAGAAACAGGAGGCTGTAAGAGCGTCACCATAAAGTCAGAGGAATTTAAGTAAAAGGCACAAGGATAGAACAAGCACCCAACTGGTTTGGCCACCCTGCCCTGCCACCCTGGCAGGGATGGAACCAGTGTGGTATCTACGGGAAAGCACCAGACTTTCAGCTTGGCGACAACACAGCAGTTAATAAGGGGAAAAAATTGCAACAAGAAAGCGGTGATGCAATTTAACCCCAGGGTCAGGAATGACAAGTTTGTTTCCCCTGGAGGTCTATGCAGGCAACTCAGATGCTCGGACAAGACAGCTCAGAAGTCAGGCTGCTGTCTCCGTGGAGTCAGGACAAGATGTTCAGCAAAGACCCTAGGGCCCTGCATCAGTGGCCAAGCTATTTCTCGAGCTGAGGGCGGCCAGCCATTTCCACAAGGCCTCATTAGAAACCACACATTCACCTGGTGTTGCTTACTAAACAAAACACATCTTCAGGCTCACATGTTGGCAGCACAGACAGAGAAGCAAGATCTGATCTTGGAAACCTGTAGGGGTAAACCCCACACAAACTGCAGAAACACTAAGATGAATTCCATTGTTGCTGAGACATTTTTATTAGGATAGCACGTATATGTACATGTCTCTGCTTCACTTTCCTAATCAACCAAACAACTGATGATGTAAAATGCCGAGGAGGAAAATCAACAGCAGTGGACGTCCAAGGCATTCAGACAAATCCACCTGAACTGTTGCCTAAGCCGGGGAGCTGGATAAGAGTCACATAAAGCTTGTTTCCTAAGAGCAGAAAACCCTTTAATGTGTCAATGGGAGCATAAGGCAGTCTAGTACTTTTAATGATTTGTTCTACACACACAACACATCAGAGGACAGATTTTAGAAATTTATTCATTTAATGTTTTTTGAGCACCTGCTATGTAAACCAGACACTGGTTCAGGCACTGGTGGTAACGCACAAGACAAAACAGATACAAATCTCTGTCCTTACAGAGCTCCTAGAGCTTATATTCTAGTGAAATCAAGATGGGAGAACTTTTAGTCCTTGATCTGGGAATGTTAAAAAAAGATTTTTTTTTTAAGATAAGAGAACCAATCCATGGAAAAAATGGTCAGGTTATGGGCCAAAGCAATTCTGCTGAAGACTAGTAAGAGAGATTCCCTATTGAGAAACAATGAAGTCCCTGAGGGATCACCCCAAATAAGAGGGATCCTGCTGAGCTCCAAGAGCCAAGCCTGAAAAAGCAAGAGCTCACCACCCCTCCCTCAAACAGACTTAGGGTAGAGAGGGCAATGCATAGGGCTCCCCGGGGGAGGGGGAGACAAAAGGGCATTTTAAAAGTCTATCCCCAAACCAATGGCATTTGCAATGGTCTCAAAGCAAATCTGTTTCAAGAATTAAGACAAGTCTTTCAAATGTGGAACTCAATGAAAAGAAACATAACTTGCAGGTAATAGCAAATAAAGAACCACTAAACTAAAATTAAAATGTTTACAGCATATCGGCTTAGGATATTAAAGCAAAAATGCAGAAAAAGATTTTTGCTTAGGAAAATATTTACTCCTTGGCCCAAAGTCATAAAATGGAAACTACTATAAAGTAATTTGGCAGTTTAAAATGCAGGCAGGTAACTTATGATTTAAAATGTCTGTTCTGTTTTCTAATGTAAGACAAACATGAAAGTAGGTAGTAAAACTTGGTTTTCTATAAACTCGGCTTAATTTACAAAGTTTCACAGGAGTCGTTTGGGGTCTTCACAAAACAGAAAAAGGCTCACTAGATTTAAAAGAGATTGTGAATAAAATCAACTGTTCAAAAACCAAAACAGAAGGAAGCAAACTCCATAGCAAGAGGCACTGAGAGAAAAATAAGCTACAGTAAAATCTCATTAATAAAATTCATTAGAGTCAAGGGAGCTTGATAAGGTGGAAAATGTCAATAATCTTAAAAGAAAAAATACTTACATTCTCTGTGAAATACATCAAGGATAAAGAGTAAATTGAATGCATCTAAACAAATGTGAGAGCCTCATGGAAGGTCTTGTAGTATGACTGAGAAGACTGGTACTTGGCATATCAAATGATAAATGGGTGCTTTTCGAAGAGGGCTTTAACACTAAGTAGTTCCAGTAGATTTCCTTACAACATATTAATTTGCTTCCATAAACTCTTCAACTTAGCTCATTATCTTAAACTGGAGAATCAATGAGGTTTTACTGTAAAAGTAGAAAAACACTTCAAATGATAAGATTCCAGCATCATCCATACTAAAAAATTAGCAATGGAACTTCAGTCTGGAAAGCTATAATGTAGCAAAGACTAGATGTTACTGAACCAGGTGAAGAGTAGGAAATCTAGTCTTACACCCATGGCTCCTACACTCATTCAAAATACAAAACTGCAGTCTTACAAAGAAACAGTAGAACAACTGCTTATTAGAAGGCTCTAAAGCTAAAGTTTCTCACAAGGGAAAGGAGTGAAGTATTTTTTAATGCAGTCACAGTGGTGAGTTGTTGAAATTAGGTGTCAACATCACACATTAGCAGCAAGACACATCCACATTTCAGGTTTCTAAATGGCATGATTAGTCAAGAACGAGCAAATAAAAAAAAACAACCAATAACTGACCCTGAGCATCCCCATTCCCCTCTCATGTGAGACCCTGATGCAGATCACCATAATCCAGGACAATGCGGCTCTCAATACAGTCAAATCTTGACATGTCTCCCAAACAGACAGGGTTTAAATAAGTAATGCTAAACATGTGCATTTAACTTTGGAACGATGGAAAGACACACGGATGCACGCAAACATCAAGAGAATCCCTCAACTCACGAGTGGGTCCCAACCCATCTGGGCTTTGTCCGGAATATTCCGTGGTCAGGGTCTGATGAACCAGTGAGGATTCAGGAGCCCAGATGGCGCCAGATAAAGCATTAGGAGACAATTAAGAGCTGACTGTACCACGTGTCAGGAACCAGTCAATAAGATGGGCTCAAATAATCATCCCAACAGGGAAGACGAGTAAAGAACAATCCCGTTTCATCTTTTGAAAGAACCAAGTCACTGAAATTTGATTTCTTCTAAGTTGTTGCCATTTGTTTGGATGATATCTTGAAGGTTTTCCATTTTCTCTCCACCTACTTTAAGGACACATTGACTAGAAATCTGTGCTAGGAATTTAGTAAAGGTTTTTCCCTCCTGTTCCTCATTATGCCAACGCAAGAACTGAAAAATTCCAAACAAAATCAGGTTAGTGGTACAGAAAGTTCATGATAATGTGAATATTAAAAACAATAACAATAACTCAAAAGCACTTTTTTGAATGCAGTCACAGTGCACTAAACTTCTCATTGTGGTCAGTTTCTTTACTCTGACAGGCTAATCAGAAGTAAACTTTAGAAAGTGATTAAAATCCAAACTAAAAACTATTCCTACCAGCAGTAAGAATCGTATTCCTACGCAGTTCTAGACATGGACTGAGGATACAGCCTGCTCACTGACAAGGGAATGGAAGGCCAAGAAGATTCTAATCAAAGAAGGATGCCAGCATTCCAGGAACTCACAACCCTCCCTCTTTCCCATAATACTCATCGCCCTGCCACTGAACACCTCTCACATAAGAGATAAATCCCAATAAACCACAGTATAAGCTACAAGGCAGAAAAAGGAAATACATACCACTGATAGCTTCCTGTGCAAAGTATTTGACATCCATGTCTTCATCTTGACCTAACTTCTGTAGTACTGGCCTAACTTCCCCCTGCAAAGCACTGAAATTCAAAAGTATTATCTGTAAAAGACAGGATAATGGACCAGAGAAATCCTTCCAGGTGTATATGCTCTATGGTCACTGTTAAAGTTTAACATTTTGAAAATATTTTAAAACACTTATAAACTTGACAAATACACAAAATAATTTCTAAAGACATTCTCAGCAAAATTAGCTTCAAGCTGGGTTCGGTGGCTCAGCCTGTAATCCTGCGCTTTGGGAGTGGATTGCCTGAGCCCATGAGTTCGACACCCGCCTGAGCAACTTGGCGAGACCTCTTCTCTACAATAAATCAAAAAATTAGCTGGGCATGGTAGCGTGCGCCTGTAGTTCCAGCTACTTGGAAGGCTAAAGCAGAAGGATTGCTGGAACCCAGCAGGTCGAGGCTGCAATGGCCAGGAGCGTGCCACTGCACTCCGGTCTGGGCGACAGAGTGAGACTCCAACTCAAAAAAAAAAAATTAGCTTCAAATCTACATCTACACATATACAGAGCTTAATTATAAAAAGTGGACATCCTCAAAAATGGTTGCTAAATTACTTTATTTTCTTTAAACAAACCCAAATCTTAGGAAAAGTGAAAATCACTGACCGAATTTTAGCTATCCCTCCCAATACACTGTAAAAGTTAAAATATACTTTTTTTATTTTTTTGAGTCAGAGTCTCACTCTGTTGCCCAGGCTGGAGTACAGCGGTATGCTCACGGCCACTGCAGCCTCGACCCGCTGGGCTCAGGCGATCCTTTTGCCTCAGTCTTCCAGGGAGCCAGAACCACAGGCACATGCCACCACGCCCGGCTAATTTTTTGATTTATTGTAGAGACTAGGTCTCGCCAAGTGGCTCATACCTATAATCCCAGCACTTTAGGAGGACAAGGTAAAATATACTTTTAAAACAGTAAGAACACTAAAATCTTACTTGGTATCTAAAATTGGTCCAATTTTTTGTAGAGATTTGGCCACATTGAAACGAACATTTGCTACTTGGTCTCCTGCCATCTTTAATACGATGGGCAGCATTTGCTTAGTGGTTATTTCCTGACCACAGGCTTCAGACAGTGCCTAGAAAAATAAGTAAAATGGCACATTTAAAATACTTTTAAAAAGTCCCCAAATCTAATAAGACAAATTAATATTTAATAAGAATTGACCAACAGGAAAATATTTCTAGTTTGAACATCAGAATGAGAGGGAAGATAACATTAAAAAAATTAGAGAATTAGACCAGAATTCACAACTAAACTATAACTTTAAAATACTACCAATTTTAACACGAATTTTCAAAAGCAGTTTTCTCTCATCTACCTATCCAAATTAATCGGTATAAGAAATTATATTCCAAATGGAAGACAAAAAAATCAGAATTCAGAAATAGTTGTGAATAATTGCTTTAATGCCTAAGCTTAGCAATATCAGCTATGTTATACTTACATTAATGCAGAATAAAGTGGTCATCCTATGTAAGTAATTAGGATCATTTGCCATTACCAACACTTTGGGAACGATGGTATTTTGGGCCCACTCTGTACCAAACTTCTGAACTAGTTTCATGAGGTTGTTGGTAGCAGCTTCTCGAATGGCATATACTGCAGAAGAGGTCAAAACACATTCTCATACTGCTCACTACTTTGCAAGCATCACCTCATTTATTTACATCAACATCAAAAATGTGGACCAAAACCAAAACTTCTCTGTGAGCAGACCCCACGTAATCATACTGCAATGCCAAGCATGCTCAGCCCGACTCATAATACACTGACTTGTTGCTATTTTAGTTTCAAATTGTATATGTCCAAGGAAAAAAGATGCCAGGATCTCATTATATGCATCATCAATTAACAAATATGAGTGCCATGTGCTACAAAAGACTACAGAAGATACTTTTTCTCAAAGGACATATATGCTCATCTGAGAAATTAAAGCTAGCACACTCCAAGAAGTCACATCATATAAGTTCAATTATAATGAAGGATGGCATTGTTTAGTGAAGACTGCAAGGACTATCGGAGTACAGAGAAGGGTGAACAGGGAGGTCTGGGAAAGTTTTGGGAAAGAAAATGGGCTTGCTCTAGGCAGTGAAGATTAGGAAGGACCTGTGTAAGTAGAGAGGAGAGAGCAGGAATTCCTAGAAAGGGCAAAAATGTGTACTCAGGACACAAAGGATAAAACTGAAGTCTGTGAGACTTCAAAGTGAGACAGTTAGGGTAAACCCAGACCACAGAGCATGCTGAAAGCTAAACTGAGACTTGATTAGAAAAACAACGAGTTTTTAAAGCAAACTTGTGACCTGATGACCAACGTGGTATTTTAGCAAGACTACTGCAGCAGCGTCACATAGAACCATGGAGAGGAGAAAGACGTCAAGGAGATCATGAAGAGGCCACTGCGGTCACCTCCACTACAGTAAATAAAAACTATAGACGGATTTACTTATTTTCCATTAAAATGTTTAGGTTGAGACAAGATGTCAAACATCTTCTGAATAAAAGTGCCTGCTTTGACATCTAACAATTCCCTACAAGGTCATTTATCAAAGACATCATGAATCTGGACCATAAAGGGCTGAGCTACTACCATCTCACAACTAGTTGCTACATACAACACTGAACAAGGACAAGCCTGGTGTCACTTCACAGATCCACTAAAGCTCAAAATGTGGGTTTACACAACCAATCAAGGGTGGTAGGTACTGACTCCTTATTCTCCTCTCCCCATGTGGGCCCAATGCTCCTGGATAACAGGAAGGGCAAGAATAGCTATCGAAGCCACAGCCCTGATCCTAGGCAATTTATACAAGCCTCTGAACAAATACCCAACTTTTTCTAGTCTGAAGATCCTTCCAGGTAATGACATTGAGAACGGACAAGACAGCACAAATAGTAACTATACAACTTATTACCAATATTTAAACTGACCTGACTATGGAAGAAGCAACCTGTCAATAATACCCAGCAGCATTCTCTAAGGAGCAGCTCAAGTTAACTGTATTAATGGTCATACAATTTTTTCCCTTCATATTCAGTCTTTGTCTTTGGCCCACGTCCCTCCCTCCTTCCCCCTAAAGTGGAGTTAGCTAGAACATTTGTCTTCTCTGCTAATTAATTGCTATTTTTTAATGTGCTTTAATTATCCTCACTACAATGTCATTACCACAGGAAGGGATCCCACTGCCAGAATAACCGGAGACCAGGCACACACATGCACAGCCTTGACTAAGAACTTTACTGCAATGAACTCTACTTGGCTAGGTGCCTACTATGCTCTTGGCTCCTCTCAATTATGTTGTCAGAAGAATGCAAACCATTCCACAGTTCTGCCTGCTTTCTCTCCTTGTTTTGGCTTTCTCTTTCTCTCTTTCTCTTTCCCCCTCTCCGCTCAAGATTTTGCTGACCAGCAAGGTTTCTTGGAATATCTAACTAACTCTGTAGCCATGCTCACTAATGTTGAGCCATTCTCCTTTCTCCTATAAAAAAATACATTTCCCTTCTAAATTCCTCCCCTCTGATCACAACTGTCCACTCAACCATAGGAATACAGATAAGTGATACTTTCTTCCTTATACTTCTCTGGATTTTTCACAATATTCTTTTAGTAGTGTAATACCCAGGAAAGAGGTTTCAAAAAAATCTAACTGATCAGTGGTCACTATATAACACTGATCTAAGATGCAAAAGCAAAAAAACAAAAAAGTCCTTGTGATTAAGCACAGAATAACTTCAGAGTTACCATTTATTGGTTCAAAGAAATCCCAGTTGGGCTCAGTGGTTCAGCCTATAATCCCAACACTTTGGGATGCCGAGGCAAGTGAATTGCCTGAGCACATGGGTTTGAGACCAGCCCAGGCAACTTGGCGAGACTGTCTCTACAATAAATAAAAAATTAGCCGGGTGTGGTAGCACACGCCTGTAGTTCCAGCTACTTGAAAGGCTGAAGTGCAAGGATTGCCGGAGTCCAGCAGGTTGATGCTGGGGTGGCCATGAGTGTGCCGCTGCACTCCACCCTGGGCAAGAGAGCGAGATTCTGACTCAAAAAAGAAAAGAAGAAAATGTTATCTATGTATTACTTTTCAAAGTTGAATTGAATTACAATAGCACTGTGTAGTATGACATTCACTCAGAAGATGGTGTTAATCAAATGTTCATGACTGGCCCAAGCAACTTGGTGAGATCTCGTCTCTACAATAAATCAAAAAATTAGCTGGGCATGGTAGCACGCGGCTATAGTTCTGGCTACCTGGAAGGCTGAGGCAGAAGGATTGCTGGAGCCCAGCAGGTCGACGCTGGGGTAGCCTTGAGTGTGCCATTGCACTCCAGCCTGGGCAACAGAGTGAGGCTTCAACTCAAAATAAAAAAAAAAAAAAGAAAGAAAAGAAAAGAAATCACCACTTCAGGATGCTGCTGCAGGGAAATAAACAAGGGTCTCTCCCGCTCCCTAACTGGAAGAGAAGATCAGAAAAGAGAAAGTAATCAAGTTGCAGAGAGAGAACAATCCTACAGAGAAAGGTTATAAGAAATTTAATTATTTGTGAAATACTAGAAATTTAAAAATTCCTAGTAGAACACTTTTTAAACTTACAATGTCAGCTTTCAAAGAAAGCAGAGAAAGCCGGGCTCGGTGGCTCAGCCTGTAATCCCGCACCTTTGGAAGGCTGAGGTGAGTGGATTGCCTGAGCCCACGGGTTCGAGACCCGCCTGGGCAGCGAGACCTCATCTCTACAATAAATCAAAAAAATCAGCCGGGCGTGGTAGCGCATGCCTATAATTCCGGCTACTCGGAAGGCTGAGGTGGAAGGATCGCCGGAGCCCAGCAGGTCGAGGCTGTG
The DNA here is from genome assembly GCA_027257055.1 of Cephalopachus bancanus. Taxonomy (NCBI): domain Eukaryota; kingdom Metazoa; phylum Chordata; class Mammalia; order Primates; family Tarsiidae; genus Cephalopachus; species Cephalopachus bancanus. The sequence continues at coordinate 17,175,951 of JAPVLO010000002.1, forward strand.
GTGACTGGGAGCGGCCACTGTACTCCAGTCTGGGTGACAGAGTGAGACTCCAACTCAAAAAAAAAAAGCAGAGAATGATCTGCCAGGATGTGCAATTTCCACTAACATTAAATATTTATCAGAAATAATCTAAACACTTTTAAAGAAAGAGGTATTTCTTTCCTATGGTTTTCCAAACAAATTTTATTTAAAAAGAAAAAAATAGGCCATAAAAAAGTAACTTTAGAGAAGAAAAAGAGAAAGAAGTCTTCAAAAGCTAATTTGAAAACAATGGAAATACCCACATATATAAGCCCTTATAGATTTTCACAGATTTTTTTCACATCCTTCCTCTTCACACTCTTAGCCACGTGATGTCCCATATGATGCAAACATGGCTTTAACAAAACCACCTACATGTAAAAGCAGACACAAGTATCCTCATCTCTCCCAAATACCCAGGCATAAGTACCCACAGACGAACAAACAGATACACTCAATACATATATAAAGCATATACAAGATACTGTAGAACTGAAACAGGATGTTTATCGTATCCACCAAACATGAAACAAGACTATAGGACAACGTCGCATGAGCCTCCAGGGCACTTATCACAACAGGTGTAAGGCCATAGTGAAGCCGCCACATCTGGACCTGAGACTTGGTACAAAGGGTACATACGTCTCCCACCCACTGCCCCTGGCAGACAAGAAGATATACACATACACATCTACCTGAATCTCACCAGAAAGTCATCTGCTCGTTTCTGCTGTCCTATCTGATCTGCCCTGAGCTCGTTCTCTCCTAGCATTGTAGCAGCAGCAGTCAGGAAGCAAGCAGTAAGCCTTCCTTTCAACAAAACCAGACATGTGGGCTCTCTGTACCCTAGGGCACAGGTGATGTCTCCCATTCCTAAGAATCCTGTACTGTCCCACTGTATGCCTTCTCTGTGTCACCTGAAAAAAGTCAAGTAGCCACTTCTTCCCATCTAGGCCTTACATCTGTTTCCAATCCCTGTCCAACCTAGTCTACAGCTGCTGAAGACACAATGATAGTATGGTCAAACAGAAGATTCTGGCATAAGAAAGAAGTAAGTAGATGTATAAGAGACAGTCTGAAGACACCATAATAGGATAAGTATGAAACAGGGCAAAGAGCTTGTTTAAAGGAGAAAATAACATAAAATTTAAGATGGAAAAAATGGTAGCAAAGCCAAAGTTGTATTCAGAGGACTGGACTTTTATCAAAGCCTTCCGTCATCCCTGCAATGTTGAGACAAGACATAACATCATGAGATATATGAGCTTTCCATAATAATCTGTTTTTAACTTATCTACTCACCATGGTCCACGAGCCAGGCCATACATAAAGAATTCAGTTTTTCATCAAAGAATTCCACACCCTATGGATACAGAAGATTCCATTAACACACATCTCCAAAGTTTACAAATTGAGGTGGTCTATTTATATTACACCCAGGAGACTGAAGGCTAAAAAACACTTGTTTCCTATTAAGCTGAATTCATGAAACAGTCACAAAAGAAATACCATGGAATTTACAAACAAACAAATCTATAGTATAGGGCAAAAATCATAAAGAAAAGCATAGTCAAATGAACAGGCCCTGCTAGGTAAAAGACACTACATGGTCAGAAGCCAGCTATGAGAGAGCATAAGAGTCGGAAGAATGCAGTGTGGATGGTCCTCTAAGCAAAATCTAGATTACTTGTAAAAATGAATTACCCAGGAAAATACCTGCAATAATATTAAAAATTCTCAACTGCCTTCCCTTTTTGGTTACTATCATAACATATCCTTAAGGATGAAGCAACTCACATCAAGACACAGATATATCCCCAATTAAAGAGAGTATTTCTGGGACAACAAGAGAAAGCATTGGAGGAAGAATAAAGCAGGCGTGAGAGTACAGAGGAAGGGCCCAGCATGGCTAGCTCTCCAAGCCCTGCTTCTCGTCTGTCAACAAGTGGCCACTTCAGTATAGGCTAAGGATGAGCTCCGAGAGCCAATCCATACAGACCTCTCCCCCTAGGACTTCTGCACCACGCGGGTGAATGCTGTGAGATGAACTTTCCTAGCGTTTCCCTTCTGGGTCTACATGTTTACAGTCTTGCTTCTGTGAATTCTAGGAAGTTCCTGACCAGTGATTACATATTTAAAATAAATAAATGTAGTATGTTTCAGTACTTCATAGTGATCAAGTAAGACAAAATAGCTTTGTATTAATACATTATGAACAACTTTTGGCACACATTTAAATTACCAGGTCACCTCTCAAAGCTTTATTTTTCATTCTATGATGAGGATCCTTCAGTCTTAATTAACCTTTATTTTCTGATTTTTGTGGTTTAACTTTACATTTACTTTCCATGGTCCACAAGCCAGACCATACACAAAGTCTTGAGAGAAATTTATAAATTGACTATCTGATAAAGAAAAATTAAGGGAAAAAGTATATATAAAAATAAGAAGTTGAAATTATAAGACAAAATGTTCATGACTGAGGCATGTCATCCTTGCCAGACAGGTATAAGTTAGGCAAAGATACCATCTGCTTGCTTCCAAAAAGCTGTATTACAGCCAGCAACCCTGGGAGACTTTCCAGGTCTAGAACAAGCAGAGGTTAAAAGAAATGGTACCAAAATTCACCCTCCCTTCCAAACAGTTGTTTCAGTCTTCAGCAAATCAGTTAACCACTGCTACTTTCCACGCTGGTGAGTAGATTCATGACAGTCACCAGTGAAAAGACGATGACCCACAGCACTTGGGAGTGACAGAGGAAAAAGGTGACAAGATGACATCACCTGACCTATTACCAGTGTACTAATATCTTTGGCATCCATTTCAAAGAATAGGACACTTCAAATTTCATAAAACATATAATGCCACAGACATCCACAAGATGCATGTTCACAAACTAAATATGTCAAAATTAGCAATACAAAGTCGGTGGTCCAAGAAAAGAAAATAAACCCCATATGCTGTGATCTGAAAGGAATAGAAGTGAAGTGAGGTAGGGGAAACAAACTGTAGTAATGTCAGCAGTAAACTGATACAACCTTTCTCAAAAAATGTTCAAGAATCCATTTATTCAACAATCCATGAATGCTGGCCAGACATGGTGATTCACACCTGTAATTTCAGCTACTTAGGAGGCTGAGGCAGAAGAATTAATTGAGACTAGGAGTTCAGGACCATCTGGGCAATAGTAAGAACCCATCTTTCAAAAAAAAAAATTGACCAGGAGTGGTGGCTCAAGCCTGTAATCCCAGCACTTTGGGAGGCCAAAGCAAGAGGATTGTCTGAGCTCAGGAGTTAGAGACCGGTGTGGGCAACATGATGAGACCTCATCTCTACAATAAACAAACAAACAAACAAATAAATAAATAAGCCAGGTATGATAGTGCACACCTGTAGTTCCAGTTACTTGGAAGGCAAAAGCGGAAGGATCGCCCAAGCCCAGCAGGTTGAGGCTGCGGTGGCTGTGAGAATGCCAGTGCACTCCAGTCTGGGTGACAGAGTGAGACTCAGACTCAAAATTAATTAATGAAGGCAGCACTCTGGCAGACACTGGAAATAAAACACTGAACATAATCCCTGCCCTAAGAGATCACCTATCTCCCCAACTAGATTGTAACAGACAGTAACAACACTCTAATAAGTTGCTACCAACAGCTATACCGGTATATCAGACTTAGAACTGTCTGGGGTATCTACTAAGAAAGGAAAGGATGTGGCTATAAAACCCAGCCCTGAAATTCTAACCAGCATGATACCAGTTAAAGTAACACCACTCAGAAACTCAAACAGTAAAGATAATGTGATAATGTGTAGACTTTGGCCAAAATACTGACATTACAAGCTTCAATACCCCCTTTCTACAAGATGATTCCTCAACTCCCTTTAATCAGAATGTAGAAAGTGATATGTAGGGACATTTTGCTCAGAATACAAGCAAAGAGAGAAAAGAACCTTCAGCAAAAATCAAAGCAGGTTTACCTGGAAACCATAGTCCCTTTCTTCTCAGTTAAATATTCCTTAAGTCACAGAGACGTTAAATATTTAAAAGTCTATGCTACAAATAGCAAGAAACTAATCATATTCCTCTATTGCTGTTTTTAGGTGGTAGTAAGGTGAAATGTGTTTCCATAATTCAGGTTGAACATCCCAAATCCAAAAATCTCAAACCCAAATTGCTCCAAAGTCCAAAACTTGTTTTTTTTTTTTAGACAGGGTTTCACTCTGGAGTGAAACCTGCAGTAGCACAACCACGGCTCACCACAACCTGTTCTGAACTCTTGGGCTCAATCAATCCACCTGCCTCAGCCTTCCTAGTAGCTGAGACTATGGGCATGCACCACCATACCCAGCTAATTTTTCTATTTTTTGGAGACAGGGTCTCACTGTGTTGCCTAGGCTAGTCTTGAACTCCTCCCCTCAAGAGACCCTCCACCTCAACCTCCCAAAGCACTAGGATCACAGACGTGAGCCACTGTGCCTGGCTGAAAAAAACCAATGCACTGACATGACACTCAGAGGAAATGCTCATTGGGACATTTTGGATTTTGAACTTTTGGATTTGGGATGCTCAACTGATAAGTATATGTACTGCAAATATTCCAAAATCTGAAATCTCTAACACTTCTGGTTCCAGGCATTTTGGATAAGGGACATTCAACCCGTACCTTTTGGATAGACATTTATGCAATAATAAAAATAGAAACCATCCTACAGGCAACGAGGACAGCACCACCCTTTCATGCATCCAAATAAACATAATCATTGAGGCTATGTGGGCCTCTACCTGCCATGGTCAGTCTTCACTATTTGACCCCAGCCTACAGCTCAGAGCACATGTACTCACCAGCTGGCCTGCTAGCAGCGGCATATACTCAATGATGGCCAGCCGGACCCTCCACTTGGCATCTTTGGCCAGCTCCACTATGGCAGGAAGGAGAGACTGAGAGAGCTGTCGGATTCCAATCACCTCATTTACACAATCCAAATTGGAGATGATATTCAAACGAACTTCAGGACACTGCAAGTATACAAGCCCCAAAGACCACATGTAAAAATAAAGTCCTCTGCCCAATATTCTCCAGTAAGAATAAGGTTGAAAACTGCTAAGTAAATTTTAAAATTAGAAAATACTGACTCATGAACATTTGTATACTTAACTCTGGATTGGATCCCACACCTTTAAAATTAAAAATGTTTTAAAAAGAAAATACTGACTCAGTGAAAAAAATGTAGTCTTGAAGGAAATACTAAATACTGAATACACATAATTCAAGAAACAAATGTAACTGATCTTTTTTTTTTTTTTTTCCGAGTTAGAGTCTCACTCTGTCCCCAGACTGGAGTGCAGTGGCCGCTCCCGGCCACCGCAGCCTCGACCTGCTGGGTTCCGGCAATCCTTCCGCCTCAGCCTTCCGAGTAGCCGGAATTACAGGTATGCGCTACCACGCCCGGCTGATTTTTTTTTTTTGATTTATTGTAGAGATGAGGTCTCGCTCCCAGGCGGGTCTCGAACCCGCGGGCTCAGGCAATCCACTCACCTCAGCCTCCCAAAGGCGCGGGATTACAGGCTGAGCCACCGAGCCCGGCTGTAACTGATCTTAATAAAAACTTTCAAGAAAAAATCTAAGAGACTAAAATCAATTTTAAAAAGACTATAAGATAGTAAAGAGCATAAACTCTGGAATTAAATCAGATGCACTCAACTCAAATCCCACATCCGTCATTGCTGAAACCCTGTGCCTCAGCTTTCTCATCTGTAAAATGGGAATAATAATAAGACCTATCTCATAAGATTGTTGTGAGTATTACACACAACGATACATGCAATGCACTTAGGATCATGCATGGCACATAGTAATTAATAAATATTAACTGTCGTTATAATTTTTTATATACTTAAATAAAAACACTTTTTAAACAAAGAAACATTAGCTCAAAAGATAAGGAATCAGGGAATATAAAGCAAAAATCAGGCAGAGAAGATGGACAGATGTTTGTAGATTTCGTTTAATGGGTACTTGTGCCCATTTTCTGGGGAACTTGTAACTCTATATCCAAACATAGGGATTGTCACTAGTTTAACAAATCAAAATTGGCTGGGCACGGTGGTTCAAGCCTATAATCCCAGCACTTTGGGAGGCCAAGGAGAGAGAACTGCCTGAGCCCATGGGTTCGAGACCAGCCTGGGCAACTTGGCAAGAACTCATCTGTACAATAAATCAAAAAGAATCAGCCAGATGTGGTAGCACACGCCTATAGTCCCAGCTGCCTGGAAGGCTGAGGCGGAAGGATGGCCTGAGCCCAGCAGGTCAATGCTGGGGTGGCCGTGAGCGTGCCACTGCACTCCAGTCTAGACAACAGAGTGAGAATACAACTAAAAAAAAAAAAAAAATCAAAATTATCTTTTGGAAGGCAGGCCCCTTGTAGTACACTCAGAATTTATTTGGATCAAACCATCAACCAAAGTTTTTATTGGGAAGTTTTGAGACAATTATGTCACAACTTGCAGAAGAAGCATCCCAAAGTTGTGGCAAAAGGTGACTGGTTCTTCCACCATGACAACACACCTGCCTACACCACATTGAGTGTTCAGTAGTTTTTGAACAAAAACAGAATGACCCTCACCCTCCCTATTCACTTTATCTCTCCCGAGCAACTTTTTTTTGTTTCCACGGATGAAAAAAGATCTCAAAAGGAAACGCTTTGCTGATGTGGAAGAGGTGAAACAAAAATGGCAGAAGCACTGTAAGACATCAAAACGGACAAGTTCAAAAACGGTTTAGAGCAGTGGAAAAAGTGTGATTCTATAGGTATATTGCATCAGAGTACTTTGAAGGTGACTGAAGTTTAAACATGCAAGAATACACATTTTTTTATAAACGAATTCTGGGGATTTTGGGGTCCTCCCTTGTAAAGTTATGATCTTTTAATTCATTTCCATAAGTTTTGGGTCCCATTTTTAGTGGAATCCCAAACCAAATCAAATCACAGACTATGAAAGGCAATAGAATGTATAGCCAGACTCACCTCATCCTTTAACTGAGCTAAAAAAAGAGGCAGAAGATGTTCAATGGTATTCTCTTTACCCAAAATCGTAGACAATCCCATAATTACAGAAGCTAGAGCCGATTTGACATGTTGGTTCATATCAGATACTAATTCCTAAAATAAAACCAAAATTAAAAGTCTTTCTTTCTTGCAAGACAACAGAAACTTTCCATACCATCTCCCAAGGAATTTAAAGACACCACTATTTCATACTGATCACTTGATAATACTCCCTCAGGTCATCTGTTAGGTTACATATGCACCCAAGAGCATTTACAGTTGTAACAGGCACTTATAAGTGATAAATAACAATGTCACATATTAATATATCTGCCGTGTTCATCCCCATTCATGTTTAAACTCAAAAAGCGTAACTGCAAAAAAAAAAAAAAAAATTGAGGTAAGGTTTAGCTTCATATGGGGGAGAGTAAAACAAAATAAACTGAAGTTAGATTTACCTTTATATAAGGCAAGATTTGATTCATAATTATGGTCTCTCTACCTTCAATAGGCAAGTTCTCACAAAGTTCTAAAAACAACAAATAGAAAACAGGGTTTCATAGAGTCATTTCAAAGAACCAAATAAACAGGTTTATCAACAATTTTAAGTAAAATCAAATAATATGATTAAGCAACTAAGCTCTAAGGAGGAAAATGGTTCTTGTTCTAAACGTACTTTTTAGCCAGGTACGGTGGCTCACACCTATCACACCAACCCTTTGGGAAGCGGAAGCAAGAAGATTGCCTGAGCTCAGGAGTTCAAGACCAGCCTGGGCAACTTAGCATGACCTTGTCTCCACAATAAATCAAAAAATTAGCCAGGTATGGTAGAAGGTGCCTATAGTACCAGCTTCTTGGAAAGCTGAGGTGGAAGGATCACCTGAGCCCAGCAGGTTGAGGCTGAGGTAGCTGTGACTGTGCCACTACATTCCAGCCTGGGTGACAGAATGAACCTGCAGCTCAAAAAAAAAAAAAATTAATGTACTTTCTCATCAATCTTTGCCTATAACACTAATTCAGCATGAAAAGGCTTTTTTTTTTTTTTTGAGTTGGAGTCTCACTCTGTCGCCCAGACTGGAGTGCAGTGGCCACTTCCAGCCACCGCAGCCTCGACCTGCTGGACTCTGGCGATCCTTCTGCCTCAGCCTTCTGAGTAGCCGGAATTACAGGCATGCGCTACCATGCCCGGCTGGTTTTTTTGATTTATTGTAGAGATGAGGTCTCGCTGCCCAGGCGGGTCTTGAACCCGCGGGCTCAGGCAATCCACTCACCTCAGCCTCCCAAAGGCGCGGGATTACAGGCTGAGCCACCGAGCCCGGCTGAAAAGGTATTTTTTAAACGGAAACAAAATAAAATTGATGCTTCGTTTTAAATATATAGGGAGTCGCTTTATATGACAATATGACATTTCCACATGCTGAAATCTGAAGTGTTTGAAAAACATATTCACTGACATCAAAAAATGCACCAAAATGAATGACATATGTTGCAACATAAACTGAACTCCTTAACCTTTTACTTTGTGGGCAGCAGCTGCTCGGACTTCAGCTTCACAGTCTTTCAGTAGGTTCTGAAAGGCGGGGATGAGGTCATTTAGGGTGATTTTAGGACCCACAGCTTTCTGGAGCTATAAAAGAATTTGTACAGGTTTTAATGTATACTAAAAAAAAAAAAAGCAATCTTCAAGTATATATTTTTGCCACAACACTCTCCATTTAAAAGAATTAAAACTTTTGGTACAACAGCAAATCTGTGGGTTTTTGTTTTTATTTTCTTTAGTACTTAAAAATGCCAATGCAATGATGTTACCTCTGAAAATTTGTCAGCTACCATATAGCGAACTCGCCAGGATTTATCTTCTGCTGCTTGTCGAAGTGTAGGCATTACCAAGGCCTCAAGATCATCTTGCGACAATAACTGAGCAATACTGACACAAGCTTCCACAGCTAGAAGTCGTACTGAATCCTAAAGGAACACAATTTCTGTAAGTCAAACAATATTAACTAAGAGCCAATATTAACTGTATGTGGTGTGGGTAGTACTACTGTGGGTGCTGTTTAAAAAAAGAAAAAAAACAAAGAACCACCACGCCATGTAGTTTCATGTCTTTATGTCTTGAAATAGCTGCTTCCTTTGAACTGGCATGTCAAAGCCATAAAGATAGAAATGACTTTGTCCTAAGAATGAACAGCAAAGTAATTGCCTTGGCTAGAGTGCAGAGTTTTTGTTACAAAAATGTAAAGATTAAGAGAAAAAAAGGAAAACATTTTAATAATGTCTTCAATGCCTTACTATAATAGGAGTTCAGGGATAAAAAGTAAAGTATAATTGTACAAGTTATTTAAAATAGATTAAACAAAGAGAATAAGAGTAAGAGAAGCTAATTAGGAAACTCAGTCTTCAAAATACCCAGTTCAAGGTGGCAATAATAGGAGTTTAAGCATGAGATGAAGACTTAGAAATAGACATTAGAAGAATTAAAAGTTAGTAACAAAAAAAAAATCAGTTGGATTTAAATGTCAAAGATCAAGGAGCTAGCCATGTCTAGAAGGACACAGAAATTAGAATTAGAAAACCGTGGGATCAGCCGGGCTCGGTGGCTCAACCTGTAATCCCGCGCTTTGGGAGGCTGAGGTGAGTGGATTGCCTGAGACCGCGGGTTCGAGACCCGCCTGGGCGACTTGGTGACACCTCATCTCTACAATAAATCAAAATACAGCCAGGTGTGGTAGCGCACGCCTGTAGTTCCAGCTACTTGGAAGGCTGAGGCAGAAGGATCGCCGGAGCCCAGCAAGTTGAGGCTGCGGTGGCCGGGAGCATGCCACTGCACTCCAGTCTGGGCGACAGAGTGAGACTCCAATTCAAAAAAAAAAAAAAGAAAGAAAGAAAACCATGGGATTATTAAGCTCAGTATTCCAAACTGCCAAGTGTCAGTGTGATACCTACATGTCCTTGAGAAAGTGAAAATATGCAATTAAGACAAACCAATGTGAAATGAGGAACTGAGACTGTAGAGTTGAAAATCAGACATATGTAAGCAGAAACTGAAAACATATAAACATGAGCAACCAGGAGAAATAGGTCAAAAATTGTAATAGTGTATACAATAACACTGTATGTATACGCCCATACATATATCCCCAAGAAAAAGGGAACAGTGACTCCAACTTCCATAACACTACAAATTTTTAAAATTACAGCTCAACAATAACTGACTATATGCCTAAGACATACTTACGCCTCTGTATCCAAAAGAACAGGCTAAAAAAGATAGAACGAGGTTCTTAGTAGTAGTTATACAGATATTTTTGGATTTCAACATTTATGCTAAATAAAGGGGCTACTATCAACTACTGAAATATATGCTAATAAATGTTAATCACTTTCCCAGAACTCCTGATTTCCCCCCATACCTGTTCCTCTTCCCAGCATCTTCTCCACCTCAGTACCTCACCATTCACACAATCGCTCAAGCCAAACGTGTAGGAGATCCTAATTCCTCTTCCCCTCATCCAATCCAATGGTTCTAAATTCTTCTGACTTTACTTCCAAACCTTATAACCAGATTCTCTCCGTCTTCACTATTACCACCCTAGTCCACCACCATCTCTTGCCTAATGGCTCTAAGTCTCCTAACTGGTTTTCCTGCTTCTATTCTTATCACCCTTAAAATCTATTTTATTTGAAAAATGTAAACTGCATCATGTCACACCTTTGCCCAAAATCTAGGTGTAATTACACTGTCCCTAGAAAAGAAAATCCAATCTGTATACTCTGGCTTGAAGGCCCTCTGTGATCTGGCCCCTGCCTATCTTCTCCAACCCTGTCTCTTACAGAGTCTTGACCACTATGCTTCAATGTTAGGGTCTTTATTCTAGGTGTCCTCTCTCCCTGGCCTCCTCTTTTCCTGGAGCCCTGACACTCTGGAAAAGGGCATGACTGGCGTTTTTCTTTCGTGTCTCCATTTATATCACCTTTTCAGAGTCCTCTGACTAGCTAGTCTAGAGGAATACCCTATTTATTGTTTATTATTTTTCTCCATTAAAATGTCAGCTCCATGTGAACAGGGCGCTTGTATGCCGGGTTTAACACTGTATCCCAGTACTAGAACAGTGCTTGATAAAAACCAGGTGCTCAATAAATATTTTTTCAATGAATGAATAAGCCAAGACCAATTCCTTCATCAATGGTCAGAGGGAACACAAATATGCATATTATATGACAAAGCATGAAGTGGTCTTATGATCCCCAAAACACCTAAATCTCATTAAGCTTCTAGATCAGGGGTGGGGCAAACACTGGTCAAACACTGGAGGAAGCTAGTTTTTATCAATAAGGTTTTTACTGGAATGCTGCCATGTCCATTCACTTACATATTGCCTATGGATGATTTTGTACTACAACAGCAGAGTTGACTAATTATAACAGAAACTGTCTGGCCCACACAAAAGAAGTTTGTTAACTTCTGTTCCAGATTCAATTACCACTTTGTAGGAAATACAATTATAAATTATACAATGGGAAATGTAATCAACAAAATCCCAATTAAGTATTCCAAACCTGTGCTAACGTGTGGCTTCGGAGACTTGAAATGTGGCTAGTATCACATGTTTGGATGATAAAATTTTGGAAATTTGGGGTTAAATAAGACATATTATCTTCATCTATTTCTTTTTACTTTTAAAAACATGGCTAGTAGAAAACTTAAAATTAATAGGTAGCTTACATTATATTTCTGTTGGACAGCACCATTTTAAACTACAGTGGCTGAGTAATAAAAGTGCAAAGAAAAGTGAGGTTATAAACATTAAAGTCATTAAAGTCAAGATGTTACTCTTAAGAGAATAGAAAGTGGGAAGTAGAGGAGGAAGGGAATGGGTTTGGAAGGGAGCCCACAGAGGGTTTCTGAAGTAGTGGCTGTCTTCTTTCAGAGAGGACCGTTACAAGACAATACCATATAATAATTCATTAAGTTGAAGATTTACTTTGTGCGTGTTTTCTGTATGTTATTTTAATACATTTAAAAAATTATTTTGAAGGTCAGATTTCCCACCTTCAGATTAAGAATCTGAAAATAAGACTCATCAACTCATCAGGATAGGATGCTCATGATCCTACCTAGTCACATGAAGTGATGCTAGGGCAGGGACCAGCAAATCAAAAGCCCAAAAAGACTCTTCTTCTGGAGGCCAGGAACTCTAGGGACTAATCCTTCTAAGCACCACTTCAGCAAGGCAATACAGCCAAGTTGTAAAGGGCATGAATTCTAGAGTCAAAATGCCTAGATTCAAATCCCGACTCTACCACTGGTAACTATGCAACCTTGAGTCAGTTACTTAAACTTCCTGTGCCTCTGTTTCCTAATATGTCAAATTGACTATTTCATGGGGGCTGTTGTGAGGACTGAATTACTTAAAACATGTAACCACTTAGAACTGAGGCTAAGAAACACTAAGTACTTTATTTAGGTATCTGCTTCCTTTATTGTTATTTCTACACCAAAGGGATATAGATCCTTGAATTTAAAATTGCTATCATGTGAAGTAATATCAAACACTAGTACAAGAGAAGCAGAAAACTTTCCTAACACATTCTATGCTGAGTTTTTTTAAAGTCAAGACTTTCAGGAAACAGTCCTCCCCCATATTACAAATGCAGGCTTCAATTCCCAAGTATGTTACCCCTTGATACAGCTTTGGTCTTCCTTTCTAATTATGGCTTTCATTTCCTCTCTAACTCCCCCTTCTTTTAACACCTGCTAATATAAATAAGAAATCATGGGCTGATTAAGAAACATAAGAACACTGAGATGAGTCATATTATACTTTATCCAGGGCAGAATTAAGTATTAATTTTGCAAAAAAAGATTCTAACATGAGAACCAAAACTCCCCAAATAAATTCTTAAAATTCAGAGAGGAGTATATCTGTATCCCATAAATACTAAGAGTTAATTTACCTGTTCATCTGAAGCTAGATTCGTGAACAATGGAACAATTTCACTCTTCACACTGTCTAATTCCAAAACTTTTGCAAATTCACCCAACTTGGAAGCAGCAGCACGTCGTACCATTGGTGTGTCATCTGAGCACAAAGAACGGAAGTGCCTGCAGCATAAAACAATGAAGGTATTTTCCATTATACACCACTCATTAACACAGAGACAGACAGTACAGAGGTTTTCATTTACAAACATCAGTGATTAGGCTTCTACTCATAAAAGTAACAAAAATAAAACAGTGGGATATTTAAATGGATGATGAAAATTACATCATCAATCCTATTATTCCAGTATCAGCCACTCGTTGGTAAATAGGTATACTGTGTAAATTGTCAGCTATGAGTCCCCAATAATCCCAAGTTACTCAAAAAAATACCATATCTTACTGTCTAATTTCTTCCTTGACAGCATTTGAAGCCCTGGGATAGCAAACGCTGAACAAACCACATGCAGATGTTCGAGAGGTGAACCAATCGCCACTGGCTAGGCGTTTCACCAGAGGTACAAAATGAACTTCCAGAGCAACAGGAGTATGCTCCTGGGAGATCTGTCTCAGGGACTCCACAGCCCTATCACGAACAACAGTCTCTTCCACAGTCGCCAGGCTTTCCAAAGGAGGCTGCAGAGATGAAAAAGGAAAACCAGAGAAAACGTATTGAATCACTTTAGATACAGATTATCACCTTTTAAAGTGACTAAAGGGAGGTGGTACATGTAACCAGAATGTTAGCTACATCATACCAAATGGTTACTTTCAGTTCACACAGGGATAACATATGGTGCAGACAACCTGAAGACACGACTTCTGTAGAAAAGCCAAGATCTCATGTCCCAGATGGCAATTCCCAGATGGTGTCTACAAATGACACAGTGAAAGAGACTTGACATAATATTAATATTATTGTGAGCTGAATCACTGGGTTTAAAAGATATGTAGCCAAATTCAGGCAGGATTGTGTATATTTCTTCAAGAGTAAGTACAAAAATATCAGGCACCACAATTACATGATGACAGCTTGTCAGGTCACTGAGCCCACAGCCTTCTGAGTATCTTTTACCATTCCCAGAGGTGCAAGCAACTTTTGTCCACTAGCTCCACTATTTAGCTGACCCACAAAAGGCTGAGCACAAAAATCACTTTATTCAGAACACATTCAGAAACTATGAGTTACAGAGCTGAGTTTCTGACAGAGCAATAAAGTACAGAGAAGGTAGGAGACCTTGCTTAAGCATTAGAAATAGAAGAGACCAAAGGGGTTTACTGACATGGTCCAGTAAAAAGTGAAAATAGGCTGGCTCTCCTCTGCCTTACTGAGTGTGCATGTGGTCCTCACAGATTCCACACATGCCATGAGTTGGAGATTTTAAAGCACAGAACATGTAGAATTGACCACTAGAGTGAAATAGAAGGATAATGAGTTAAAGAATAGAGGTTTGTCTACCTAATAATACATTTCGAAAGTTGTCTGACACAGGTAGACCATACTCAGCTTTCCAGGAGAGCAATTCAGAAGACCATTGAAAAGATACTATTTCTTACTTGCCAAAGTCTTTCCCGAACCGTCCTCTGCCTACTGTGATCTCCTCTCACACAGTACCACTGGATAACCTGTCACTACTGTAGGATAAGGCCAAGCTCGAGAATCCCTTATGAGTGGCCTCTTGATTTGGACTCTACCTACTTCTCCAATGCCCTTTTCCTGATGGTCCTTAAAGATCACTCTGCCTACTCCAGTCCCAACACTTCACACTCCAGCAGTGTTAGACCCAACCCGTTTCATGCTTCCAAGCCTCTGAAACTCTTTTTTTCAATAATGATTATTGTTGTATTCTAGCACAGAAGAAGCAAAGCAAAGTGTCTTGCTCCAGTGGCATTTACACTCCAATGGAGGAAGACATCAATCAATCAAGAAAACAAGTAGATGGTGATGAGTACCCATAGAGAAATAGGATGATGTGATAATTGGTGACTGGGAGGTTATTTCAAGGTGGGTGGTCAGGGAAGATCTCACTGAGGAGACATGCTGAAGTTAATGCCCCTGAATGACAAGGAGCCAGTCACAGGAAGCTGAAGAGAGGATTTCATTAGAGGGGAGGCCTAGTACAAAGGTTTTAAGGGAATAATGGGCTTGGTTAATTCAAAGAATAAAAAGAAGACCAATGTGAACAGAATGAGGTTATCAAGAGGGAGCTCCACGCATGGTAAGTCTACAGAGGCAGGTCAAGAATATCTTGTAAGACAAGGTACAGAGTCTGAATTTTCTTTTTCTTTTTCTTTTTTTTCCAGTCAGGTCTCACTCTGTGGCTCAGGCTAGAGTGCAATGGCACGATCACAGCTCACAGCAACTTCAACTTCCTGGACTCAGGTGATCCTTCCATTTCAGCCTTCTGAGTAGGTGGGACTACAGGTGTGTGCCACCATGCCAGGTTAATTTTTTTCTATTTTTTGTAGAGATAAGGTCTCACTGTGCTGCCTAGGCTGGTCTCGAACTCCAGGGCTCAAGCAATCCTCCTGCCTCCCAAAGTGCTGGCATTACAGGCATGAGCCACCATGCCTGACCTTACAGAGTCCAGATTTTCTAAGCGCCATGATAGGGAATGATGATCCATCTAGTGGGTGAAGTGAACTGTGAGGGGGTGGGGTTAGGTAGTAGGAGGCAAGAGTGGAAGGCAACTAGTCAGGAAGCTACTGTAATAATCTAGAGGGAAAACAGTGGTGGTCTGGAGTAGGGTAGAAGGAAGGATGGCGGCAAGTGGATTAACTTGGAATATACGTAGATTCTAAAGGAGTTACTAATGGATTAGATGCGGGGAACAAAGGAAAGAGGATTCAAGAATATCTTCTAGGTTGGATGTGGTAGTTCATGCCTGTAATCCCAGTCTCTGGGAAGCCAAGGCAAGAGGATCGGGCAGCCTGGACCACATGACAAGACCTCATCTCTACAATAAAATAAAAAAACTAACCAGGCATGGTGATGCGTGCCTACTGTCCCTGCTACACGAAGGCTGAGGCAGAAAGATCACCTGAGCCCAGCAAGTCGAAGCTGCAGTAGCCATTATCGTGCCACTACAGTCCAGCCTGGGTGACAGAGTGAGACTCCGACTCAAAAAAAAGAATGTCTTCTAGGTTTTGGCTTGTGCAACTGAGTAGATAGTGAAACCATTTACAGAAATAGAACAATTAAATAAAAAGCAAATTTTGGGGAGAAAATTAAGGTTTGTTTTAGGTATGTTAGATTTAAAATACTTGTTTGAGCTGGGCTCAGTGGCTCAGCCTGTAATCCCGCGCCTTTGGGAGGCTGAGGTGAGTGGATTGCCTGAGACCGCGGGTTCGAGACCTGCGTGGGCAACTTGGTGAGACCTCATCTCTACAATAAATCAAAAGTTAGCCGGGTGTGGTAGCGCACGCCTGTAGTTCCAGCTACTTGGAAGGCTGAGGCAGAAGGATCGCCGATCCCAGCAGGTCGAGGCTGCGGTGGCCGGGAGCAGCCACTGCACTTCAGTCTGGGCGACAGAGTGAGACTCCAACTCAAAAAAAAAAAAAAACAAAAAAAAAAACTTTTTCAAGTAGAAAAATCATAGGCCAACACACACAGATGGAGATAAATACATATATATGTATAAATCTATCTGTATCTCCAGTTTCATGGAAAAGTCAGATTTCTTGTCATAGAAATCACAAGAATCAGCATCATATAGACAGTATTTAAGCCCTGAAGCATAAATCCTTACCTTGACCAACTGTTGGATTTCTGGTTGTCCTTTAAAACTTAGTTTAGACACATCTCCTAAGTTACTCCCTTTCTCCTGTCTGTAACTTGGGTACTTCATAGGTGCCGGTACCTTTCTATTTAAGACCGCACAATAATTTGCTGACACATAAAGACAGAGAACTTCTAATTCCATTCACACTGCTTTTCTTTTTCTTTCTTTCTTTTTTGAGATGTGGCCTCGTTGTGTTGCCCAGGCTACATTCAAACTCCTGGGCTCAAGTAATCTTCCTGCCTCAGCCTCCCATGTAGCTGGGACCAGGCTATGCCACCAAGCCTGGTTCACACTGTTCTTGTTTTAACATGAACACTGTAACTTACAATGTGCCTGATATAGTAGACTCTCTAAAACCAAACCAGATGGAACTGAACTCATCAAACTCACAAAGTCAGAAGTAAAAGTTATACTAACAATTTAAAAAAACTGCTAGTTGAGAGTTAGGACTTACAATTCTGAGAGGGGGGAGGGGAAGGCATAAAAACATCAAATCCTTTTTCTCCCCACCTCTAAATTAATAAAGTCTACAAAGGCAGAAAAAGAGAAAGTTCTTTTATTCATAGAAAAAAATAAGAAGGGTTGAGTCCAAAGTGTCTACGTTATTTGTTCTCTCAATGGCTAACATTATGATTATCTACACAAAAAGTGCTGAGGGGGCCTATCACCAAACAACGTATCATTTATACTGCAAAAGTTCTAGAAGGGTGGGCAGCATATGCATACTCACCAGCAGACAGTGGGCAAAGTCAGGACCTCCCACCAGGCCTGTGAAATTTCCCAGCTGTTCAGCAAGGGCTAAAAGTACTTCATCTTCATCATAAATGGTATCTGGAAATGACAACCGGGTACTCATCAACAAGGACAGCTGGCCCACAGCTGGATATTCATGCAAAACTAGGGACAGACTCCATAGGTAGTCAGTAGGATGGCCCAGTCAGAATCCTAACAGCATTTTCTTTCTTCTCAATCAGCCGTCTTCCTGAAAACTCATATTCCCATATCAGTTACTTTCCCATTAGGGAAATAGTTAATGCTTGAATATATCTGGTCACAACCTTACAACATGCTTTGTTCTATTTCTTTTGCACAGAGAGCACAAGGCTCAGTTTAGTACTTAATGATACTGTTGGTGACAAACTCTATAAAACAGCCAAAGTTTTGAAAGCTAAAAGAAAATAGAATGTCTATACCATTTTTTTTGAGTCAGAGTCTCACTTTATCACCCAGGATGGAGTGCAGTGGCATGATCACGGTCACCACAACCTCAACCTGCTGGGCTCAGGTAATCCTTCTGCCTCAGCCTCTCAAGTAGCTGGAACTACAGGTGTGTGCCACCACATCTGGCTAAATTTTTTATTTTCTGTAGAGACGAGGTGTAGCCAAGTTGCCCAGGCTAGTCTTAAACCCCCAAGTTCAGGCAATCCTCTCACCTCCACTTCCCAAAGTGCTGGAATTACAGGTGTGAGACACCCACCCAGCTCTATGCCTTTCTTTCTTTTTCTTTTTTTTTTCTTTTTGAGTTGGAGTCTCACTCTGTCGCCCAGACTGGAGTGCAGTGGCCGCTTGCGGCAACCGCAGCCTCGACCTGCTGGGCTCCGGCGATCCTTTCGCCTCAGCCTTCAGAGTAGCCGGAATTACAGGCGTGCGCTACCACACCCGGCTAATTTTTTTATTTACTGTAGAGATGAGGTCTCGCCTGCCCAGGCGGGTCTCGAACCCACGAGCTCAGGCAATCCACTCACCTCAGCCTCCCAAAGGCGCGGGATTACAGGCTGAGCCACCGAGCCCGGCTTCTCTATGCCTTTCTTGAAACAACGATTCACATACCTGTAAGGAACGGCAGCAGTTCGGTTCGTGTCCTTTCTACTCCAAGTGCTAGAGCAATTGTTGATAACTTCTTAATACTGTTGAGACGGAGCTTTAAAAAAGGAAGAATAATAAAGCAAATAAATGGTTGCAATTAGACCCAATGATAAAAGGTGCAAACAGGTGAGATAATGACATGCAGGTAAGAATGAGGATAACCTTTCGTTTAGATTTTATTCATAAGGATCCTCAAGAGGACCTCAGGAGCGGTGTAACTCAGCCTGGTTAGCCAGAGGAGAAACACTCAGAAGGGCCCAAAAGAGAAATGAATGAAAGAGGACGCAACACCCATGAAGTAAGATAACTCTACAAAGGGAAAGCTTGGGCAGTGGTGAAGCAGGTGAAACGGCTGAATACAACACCTGCCCTTTCAAAGAAAAGTTCCATCAGAGCTGATGCACCGACTCATTTAGGTGAATCAGCCATCCCATCCTCTCTCCACCCAACAAGTCCAGCCAGTTTCCAAGCCGAGATGACCGCGTTCGGCTGCACTTCAAAGTACCTCTCCGCATCCTGCGACCCGCGGCCCGCTCCAGCCCCCCGCGGCCCAGCACCGCGCTCCCCGCGTGGCTCATCCACAAGGACGGCCGGGCCAGCCCAGGGCAGGGCGCGGCGTGGCCCCCGCCCGGCCGGGAAGGGCCGCCCGGCCGGGAAGCCGGTTCTCCGACAACTGCCCCGGACGGGTCGGGCTCCAGGCGGACGCCTCAGGTCGGAAGGAGGGGTACCGGAGAGGTCCCGGGGAGGCTCGAGACCGGCCACCACAGCCCCTCGCGGGGCTTTCCTCACCTCCCCCTCAAGGTTCTGCTACAAGCCGGCTCGTTCAACCCTCCCCACCCCCGCCGCGACGCCAGCCCTCCTCCTTCCCTACCACGCGCCTCGCCCGGCCCGCCTCGGGTCCCCGGCCTCAGTCCAGTACCTGCACGTCCTCATTGCGGAGCTCGTCGATTAAAACCGCGATCGGGTAGAGCGAATCGTCTCCATCTCCGCCCGCAGCTCCCAGGCCGGCCCTGGGTGCCGCCGCACCCGCCATGTTCTTTCTCCTCCTGCCGGTCGCTGCCGCCCGCCGCGCGCCCAGGCCCCGCCCCGCGCCCAGGCCCCGCCCCGCGCCCGGCCCCGCCCCGCGCCGGCCCCGCCCGCGCCTGGCCCCGCCCCGCGCCCTGGCCCCGCCGCGCGCCTTGGGAGGCGGGGCTAAGGCCCGCGCGCGGGCTGGTCGGTGCTGCGGGAGCAGACGGTCTGCTCAGCTGATGGAGTCTCCTTTCCGACCCCCATCCGGGGAGTTGTAGGTCTGAGCTCCAGAAGAAGGATGGGCTGAGGAAGCGAATGGAACCCCCGCGTCCTTTCCCCAGCCGAAAGAAACAGGGGCAGGGATTCATCCTGCTCGTGTGGTCTGAAAGGGTCAGGGACCTACCTGGGTGATCCGTGCTGTGCCCTCTTAGGACTCGAGCTGGCCAAAGAAGGTGCCCGAGGCCAGGAGGAAAAAGGCTTTGGCCCCTCCCCTGACCTCCTCTGGCCTTGAGCCACTGGGTCTCCCTCATCCCTGGTTTCTCCGCTCAGCCTCAAGCTTCCAGAGAACCCCTCCACCTCTTCCTTCGGCCTGTTCTCCAGAATCGCATCTGGCTCCTGCTCCGTAAGACAAATAACGCGGGCGGTGAGAGAAAATGAACAGTGCTGTCCAAACTCCCCAGTCAATATTTTTTCCACGCAAGCTGTTAAAAACATGCTGCTCTCTTGTTTTTGTGTTTCTTTTCAGTTTGGTACTGGAATGATGCCTTCTGTTGTATTTTCTTCCTCCCATTTTTTAGCTCTTTAGCATGCTAGAAGTACAACAATGAAGCAAAACTAGGACAAGCTTTAATCCTTCCAAATTGGGTGGAGTGGCTACTTAGCTTATACAAGAGAGCCTTAACTAGCCTTCCTAGACCTCCAAGAGTCCTCAAAGACAGCAATGGGAGGAGGCAGATGTCTCAGTTATTTCTTACAAAACTAAATGGAAAGTTTTCACTTACTCTTGTTGGGGTAGCACAAGAATAACTGGAATGTCCTTTTTGTTTGTTTTGGACTGGAATTTCAGTGATAGCTACATTACGATGATCACAAGCTCTGAATTGGTAATTCTATGTGTCTGATTAGCAAAAAATTTAAAATTATTAATAAATGCAATTTAGAGCCGGGCACGGTGGCTTACACCTGTAATCCCAGCACTTTGGGAGGCGGAGGTGAGAGGATTGCCTGAGCCCAGGGGTTTGAGAACAGCCTGAACAACTTGGTAAGACCTGGTTTCTACAATTAAAAAAAAACAATTTGCTGGGTGTGATGGCACTCGCCTGTAATGCCAGCTACTTGGAAGACTGAGGCAGAAGGATCATCTGAGCCCAGCAGGTCAAGGCTGCGGTGGCCATGAGCATACCACTGCACTCCAGCCAGGGTGATAGTGAGACACTGACTCAAAAATAAATAAATAAATAAATAAATAAATAAATGAA
Source organism: Cephalopachus bancanus (assembly GCA_027257055.1). Lineage (NCBI taxonomy): Eukaryota > Metazoa > Chordata > Mammalia > Primates > Tarsiidae > Cephalopachus > Cephalopachus bancanus. Next base: position 17,197,136 of record JAPVLO010000002.1, read on the forward strand.
ATGCAATTTAGGAGGCAAACTTTTTTAAAAACATGGGGTTCTTGTAAGTTAGCACAGTAGATGGAGCCTTTGGTAGCAATGCAAGTTTGGGAACCAATAGACCTGAAGTTTTTCTCAAATTAGGTCTGTGGATATATCCTCTAGGGCTTTTATTTCCATTTTGATAACTTTTAGATTTGCATAAGTATATCCTGAATTATTTGGATGACTTTATAACTCAGTATTGCCACACAATTTCAGCGTTTACATTTGCATGTGCGTTTCAATGTTGCTTTAATTGTTACAGGATAATGAGAAAAGAACAGAGGTGGGTTGTTTTTTTTTTTGAGTTGGAGTCTCACTCCGTCGCCTAGGCTGGAGTGCAGTGGCATGCACACAGCCACCCCAGCATCGACCTGCTGGGCTCTGGCGAGCCTTCCACCTCAGCCTTCCAAGTAGCCAGAACTACAGGCATGTGCTACCACACCTGGCTTTTTTTTTTTTTTTTTTGTATAGACGAGGTCTCACCATGTTTCCAGGCTGGTCTTGAGCCCACGGACTTAGGTAATCCTCTCACCTTGGCCTCCCAAAGAGCTGGGATTAGAGGCTTGATCCACCATGCCTGGCCCAGAGGTGGTTTTAAAATGAAAATGATATTTTCATGCGCAAAATGAAAACCAGATAACATCATGAGGCTGCACTGTCTCAGTAATTCTAACAGGAAAGTGGTGAGACAATAAAGATATCATAGGTCACCTGGTGGCATAGGCATGTTGAACTCAAAAGCAGCTGAGCAGCCGGGCTCGGTGGCTCAGCCTGTAATCCCGCGCCTTTGGGAGGCTGAGGTGAGTGGATTGCCTGAGCCCGCGGGTTCAAGACCTGCCTGGGCAGCGAGACCTCATCTCTACAATAAATCAAAAAATCAGCCGGGCATGGTAGCGCATGCCTGTAATTCCAGCTACTCGGAAGGCTGAGGCGGAAGGATCGCCGGAGCCCGGCAGGTCGAGGTTGCGGTGGCCGGGAGCGGCCACTGCACTCCAGTCTGGGCGACAGAGTGAGACTCCAACTCAAAAAAAAAAAAAAAAAAGCAGCTGAGCTTTAACAGGTAATACATAGTCACAATACAAGGGGACGACTTAGTGTTAGCAAAATCATTGTCATATTAAATTACTGTAATATTAATTGAATAGTATTCATTTTGTGGTTTCATTTGTATTTAATTTGTAAATTTGTTTTTCTTTAGCTGTATAAGAACTATAAATAAAAGCACATTGTATTCCTAGTTTATATTTGGAAGGGAATTGACTATACAATAGAAAATAAATATATATATAAATGATTATACCGTTAAAAAAGATTTAGCCAGTCATGGTGGCATGTGCCTGTACTCCTGGCTATTCAGAAGACTTAGGCAGTAAGATTGTTTGAGCCCAGAAATTTAAGACCATCACAACACAGCAAGACCCTCATCTCTAAAATTAATCATAATTTATGTCAAATGAGAGTTTTCAGGATTTTTTTTCTTTAAAAATGGGTCCAGGCCGGGTGCAGTGGCTCAAACCTTTAATCCCAGCACTTTGGAAGGCCGAGGCAAGAGGATTGCCTAAGCCCAGGGGTTTGAGATCTGTCTGGGAAACATGGCAAGACCTCGTCTCTAGAATAAATAAATTAGCAAGGTGTGGTAGTGCATGCCTGTAGTTCCAGCTACTTGGAAGGCTGAGACGAAAGGATCGCCTGAGCCTAGCAGGTCGAGGCTGCGGTGGCCATGAGCATGCCACTGCACTCCAGCCTGGCCGACAGCATGAGACTCCAACCCAAAAAAAAAATTTTTTTTTAAAAAGGATCCATATACTACTCAAGTTTGAGAGACAGAGGGCTAAGAGGTTTTTAAATTTAGAACTTTGCCAGTTAAAAGATGAGAGGGGGTTCCTACTGCCATGGAGAGTAGAAATCCATTCCCTTAGACTTTAAATAAAAAGTCTTCAGAAATTATAAACACAGAGAGCAGTCACTTCCACACATATTATCATCTAGATATTAGTTTAAGCTTAGAAGAGCCTCATACTAACCAAAACTGGCACTGATGCTAAACTATTTTGTTTAAAACTCAAATATGCTTTGGTTACCTAAGCACAATGAATTGGCGATCTAAGAAATAACTATTATTAAAGATGAAATCACAAGCTGAGCAAATGGGGCCCAGAAAATTGCCTGGTTGAGAGGCATCAATTCTGGACTTCAGTTCCCATCTCTGTTCTGAGTCATCATGACCTTCCTCTCCCTATGCCTCAATCCCACCTTCCACCCCCTCATCCCCAATAAAATGGAGCTAACCACCTCTTGTTTCCACTCTAGTTTCTGTGTTGCTGTGAGAATGAAACAGGTAATAAACATGGAGATGCTAATAAATCCTTCAATAAAGTGATTAAAACAGACTGCAGCAGAAAGAGGCTAGTTCCAAAACTGGGCCAAATTCTAAGGCTGACCATCTAAATGTCCTAAGATGCTGGTTAAAAATGCAGATTCCTGGCCCCCACCCCTGTGAAAGGAATCAGAGTCCCTAAGAATGGAGCCAGATATCTTATGGTGTCTACCCGCTGATTCAAATATGCATTGATGTTCGAAAGTCATTGATTTTAAAGATTCATCTGGAAAAATAATTTCCATATAATAGGCATCTACTCAGGTAGAGTCTGAAAAGTCTTTGGACTTTGAGCAAATGACAGCTGTAACTGCTCACCAATAAGCGAATCTGTATCTGTGGTTTTTGCCAGAGTGAAAAAGATGATCCCTCTTTTGCTGGAGTCCTGGAAGTTAACCACATACTCCCCATAAGGCACTGTGACACTGGGCTATTTCCACATCCTCCTCTCCTCTCCATTGCTTCCTCAGGTCTCTCCACTTCCCACACACACCACAAGAGACTAATAGCCAGGGAATGCCAGAGGCAATAGCTGAGATGAGATTGAGGATTTAAGACAGCCCTCAGGAAACAATGTGGCATTCCCAGCACAAAAGCATGGAGTTCTGACACCCACATATAGTTCAGTGTGAATCAAGGAAGCCTGGATTTGACTTGCCCACATCCTGTAAAACTAAGCATCAAGAATATGGGAAACACAGGCAGATGGGACCAACGGCCATCAACCCTTGTGCTTGCAACAGCTCTCAAAGTCACATCAGAAAAGGACCAGTCATGAGAAGTCTGAATGACATCATTATCATCCTCCCTGGCCCCATGCCTCACGTTGACTAAGCTTGCCTCTCCCTCACAGCCATAGAGCTTTACACACAGGCACTCACCCAAATGCTGACTTGTTCCAGAGTCACCCAACTGCTAGAGAAGGCCAAATGCAGGAATCCTGTGGGTGGCTCTCTCAGGGCAGACCCAGACTGTTGTCCCACTGAAAAGGCCGTCAAGAGGGTGGTGGATGGCCCAGGGGAAAACGATCTTCACTTAACAAGATGATCCGGGAAAACTGATTCCCGGGTCTGTACTTAATTCATTGCAAAGTAATAATTATCACCATAACATTAAGAATATCTTAAACTTATATTTGTGCAAAGAATGTCATCATTCTGAGAGCTCAAATATTTTCCCCTCAATTTCACCACAGTATTTCTACCTTCTTTCCCTTCTCTGTTTTCCTTGTGGCACATTTTTAATCCCATTTTTTAAAAATTAGAATTTCACTGTCACCCAGGCTGGAGTGCAGTGGCACGCTTGCGGTCACCACAGCCGTCGGTGACCTGAAGTCACACAATAAATCAGAAGCTGTGTAATTCATAGCCAGGGATTATCACTATGCCCTGCTTTGTCCCCAACCTCCATTCCACAGCTTATCACTATGTATAAAAAAAGATATTGATTTCCAAAGAAAAATTTTGCTTGAATTCTTGGGAAGAGGAAATCAAAGTACTAGGGCACTCAGTTCTGGTTCAGGATAGTACACAACAATGGTTAAGAAAGTATACTTTGAAGTCCGAAAGATGTAGATTGAAATTCTACCTCTACGGATTACTGGCTGTGTAACTTTGAGCAAATAACTTATCCTCTCTCAATCTTGGTTTCTACCTCTCTAGGGTGGGGTTGTCAAGCTTGCCTCGTGGTTGTTTAAAAGATTAAATAATTCATATAAGTGCTTAGTGCCTGGCAAGAGAAAGCCCTCAAATATTAGCCATTAATAGTTCTTATCTACTGAGGAAATAGGGACAAGTAAGGGAACATTCCAATGAATTGAGCTTCGGCCACAGAGAGGACCAGCATAAAAGAATGGAAGTACATGATTTAGACTCAGAAGCCCTGACTCTGGAAGATTTTTTCCATTGGTAAAATAGGGGTCTCTCAGCATTGTTGTGAGGAGTAAGATCCTTAACGTAAAGTGCTTGTTAATGTTACTTATTATCAAGGGCTCATTGAATCTGGTGCCCATGCCAAACACAAAAAGGGACTTTTCCTTAAGGTGTGTAGGCTCCCTATTCCTCAAGAACAGCAGTCAGAATTAGTATGTCCTGTAGCCACAAGGGTAGATTTAAGCTGTGACAAACCTGAAGATAAAGCAGACATGGTGAACTTTCTCAAAAGACTTAGGCCTTTTGAGTCCTGTTATGGCCTTTAAAGTTCTCAGGACAGAATCCCTGGTTATCTTGCCAGATGCTATACACTGCTCAATAAAAAACCCTTTGTGACAGTGGTAAGTAAAAAAGCCAAGGTCGCAAGTGTAATGTAAGCTGAAAATGTTCAGAAATAATATCACTCTAAATGACTAAAGTAAAATTATCTTAAAATTTTTCTAAAAAGCAAGGGCCACAACAGTGTACAAAGTATCCTACCATTTGTGTAAAATAGAATGCACACACATGTGCTTGTTTATGTATTGTATTAAAACATTTTTAGGAGTCCGGGCCCAGTGGCTCACGCCTATAATCCCAGCACTTTGGGAGGCAGAGGCAAGAGGAATGTCTGAGCCCAAGGGTTCAAGACCAGCCTGGGCAACATGGCGAGACCTCATCTCTACAATAAAATTTAAAAATTAGCCTGACGTGGTGGCATGCACCTACAGTCCCAGCTATACTTGGGAGGCTGAGGTGGAAGGATCGCCTGAGCCCAGCAGGTCGAGGCTGTGGTGGCCATGATTGTGTCACTGCACTTCAGCTTGGGTGACAGTGAGACTCTGACTCAAAAAAAAAAATTATCTAGAAGGACACACACCAATAATAACATTGGTTGATTGTGGCAAGTACCTGGGTACTAGGAGAACAGAGATGGAAGGAAGATTTTTCAATGTACAGTACATCCATTTATACTTTTGTTGTTAAGTAAAACTCCAGATTTTACTCAGATTTCACCCATTTTTCCACTCATGATGTTTATCTGTGGTAGTTCCCGCTCCAAGATGCCACACTGCATTTAGGCTTGTAATAAATGTTGAACCACGAAGAAAAAACCTCCTGAAAAAAACCAACCTTTTGGCTCTTGGTTGACAACACCACAGTCTGTACTCCCCTGCCCCTAACTGGTCTTTCCTGTGGCATCCACAGATGTGTTTAATGGCCTCCCCCTGCCCAACAATTCCCTGTCCAGCCCTGCTATGTCCACAGGGTAGAGTCCAGATTTCCTTCCTCTCTCTTATTTTTGTAAACCTCTTATCACTACGTCTCATACTAGAAGCATCAACACAAGTGGTATCTTTCAACAGCTGGGTATACTATTTCCAGGATCTGACAGGACAGGGGTTTGATTTAGCAAACGCAGGGCTTACTCAAAATATTACTGCTGCCCTGGAAGCTTTTGCCTGTGGAGTCCCCTGAAGATGGTATTCTTTTCCACTTCCCTTTCTGATCTGCCAGGTAGAACGGTTAGGACAAAAGTCACAGGAGTAAGGAAGAACCTGTGCCAAAATCCCCTGGACACGCCATTCACATCTCGGCAGAAATCCAGCTGGGACTGTAATCAGAAACCGGAATTTCCACTAATTTCTAGGACTTCAGGAAATCAGCTCCCTCTCTGATCCAGATGTGTGATTAAAATTAGCTGGGGGCCTACAGTGTTCCAGAAAAGCCCCTAGAAAGACGGAATGTACTATCTGCACACTCTGTCCTACTAGGACAACCTCCAGGCTGTGGTTACTGGAAGTAGATTAAGGCGATATAATAAAAGGGGGGAAGCAAATACATGCTTAATAAGTGTCAGCTGTTATTCATATCCCAGCTACTCAGGAGGCTGAGGAGGGAGGTTCTCTTGAGCACATAGGAAACCAGCCTGGGCAACATAGTGAGGCTCCTGCCACCCTCCCACCTCCCCAGAAAGATAAATCCTTTTTTTTTCAGTCGGAGTCTCACTCTATCACCCAGACTGGAGTGCAGTGGCACACTCACAGCCACCCCCAGCATCGGCCTGCTGGGCTCCGGCGATTCTTCCGCCTCAGCCTTGCCAGTAGCCGGAACTACTGGCGCGGGCTACCACGAACGGCCACAGAGCCTAGCCTACTGTTTTTTTTGTGTTTTTTTTTTTAAGTGAAATAACTTTGACTAGATTCTGTTCTCATCTCTGCCCATGGAATCCTGCATTTCCCAATGTAACATCCAGAAAAGCAGGTCAAAGACTGGATTTCAAAGAGATCATGAAATAGGGAGCATAAGGTCATGGTTAAAAGAGAGGCTCTGCAGTTAGACTGCTTGGGCTTGAATCCCAGGTCTACAACCTCCTACCTAGGTGATCTTGGGCAACACACTTAAAACTGTTTCAAGCCTCAGTTTTTCCATCTGTAAATAGAGATTAAGAATAGCTATCAACTTCATTATGTTGTTGTGAGGTCTATATGAGAAAAAAGCAATTTAACACATTCCTGATATACAGTAAATGCTTAATAAGTGTTAGCTGTGAACCATATTACTTCTCCACAGAGCAAATATGACAATCTAGAGGGTATATAAAAAACCCAAAACCAAACCAGTAGACAAAAAAACTCTCCCGAACCCAAAAAACTCTCCTGAACCCAAAGCCCACACAGTACCCATATGTTTCTAAGTTGGAGCTCTAAGTAGGTTCACACATAAAGAAGGGAATTCCCTTCTGTATCTGGCAGAGCTGACCTTGTCTGTTCCTCAAGGCTCATATCTGCCTTGGTGGCTACTCTACACTTTTCAAATGCAAATTTGATTGCCTTCTGCAAATGTTTGCTTTTTACATGGCCTAGGGATGGCAAACAAAGGTATTCTAAGGCCTTTTACTTTACAGGGTTCAGGCCCTGCTAAATGCCATTACCTTCCCCTGAGCTACTGCACTGCAGATAATGTGTTGGCATCTCAAGGAGATTTGCACATAACTTGGGTTGCCTCTGACAGTATCAGAAGTCAGCAGAGGTAAAGTTAGGATGGTGTGATGCAGTTTGCTCTTATTTGGAACCCTGAAGATGGGCAAATGGCTGGTAATTGCCCCTCCTCTCAACCAAACATGTCTTTTATTACCTTCAAATACATTCCAGGTCAAGCAAACAAAACTGAAATCAACTGAGAAGAGCTGACTTGTGAATCCTCTACCAATCAGGTACTCACTGTTGTGATGAACAATTCATCCCTGGGAAAGTTATGGACATAGTTTCTCCAGTAACATTTTCCAGTTATAGCAATATAAGAATGAAACGTAGGAATACAGATTCTAAAGAAATGCAACTAAGATAGTTGAGCTGGAGTCTCACTGTCACCTAGGCTGAAGTGCAGTGGCACGCTCATGGCCACCGCAGCCACCTGGGCTTAGGCGATCCTTCAACCTCACTCTTCCAAGTAGCTGGAACTACAAGCGTGTGCCACTACACCCGACTAATCTTTGATTTATTGTAGAGACTAGTTCTTGCCAAAAGTGCCGAGGCTGGTCTCAAATCCCTGGGCTCAGGCAATCCTCTCACCTCTGCCTCCCAAAGTGCTGGGATTACAGGTGTGGCCACTGTGCCCAGCACTAGATATTTCAATTTACACTGGAATTACTTCCAGAACACAACAAATACTGAAATGAACTAAGTTGCTGGAGGGAAGGGAGCTCTGAAATTTCTAGTGAGAATAGGCTGCCCTCTGCTGGACATTAAGGATGCCTTCTAACGACATGGTAAACAAGCTTGCCTTAAATTGCCAAGGACAGTGATACTTGGGAGTAAAACAAAAAAACCCAAAAATATATGCCACCAGGTTTAAACTTTGGTGCTGTTTTCCAGAATATCTCCAGTAGACACAGATAGTGAGGATAAAAATATTGAAAAGCACCCAAGCAAGGGCTGAGTTTTTTTTTAACCCATAAGATTCTTTTATAAATGAAGCATTGAAACACCAGCCTCCTTCTCTACATATCTCCACAAATATTTCGCTGACAACAAAAAAATATGAGCATATTACAGAAAACACCAGGAAGGTTTAGAGACGTAATGTTAACAGGGAGAAAGAAAGAGGCGAATGACATATGCAGTGTCTTCTTATTGGTTGAATGAACACATGTTCAGTCATTTCTCTCAAAATGAGACTAACCTTTGCTCTCATGTCTGGGGGGGATGGCAGTAGCTCCCGAAAAGCATTCTCTGCAGAAGACCAGAGGCAGAGTAACACGGGTAAAATGGGAGCTTCCCTGTGATCACCTCAGAGTTAAACATACTAAAAAAATGGTACAAAGCAGGCTCCCCCAGTGTGTCCTGACCATGAGGGCTTCATGCCCATACACATTTCCCCTCCATTATCCTATGCAAGACAGTCACAGTCCTTACCTAAGTAGGCCAAACAGTACCAAGCAATGAGGCTGACTTTGAAGGCCAGGCAGTCTTCCTGAAGATTGAATCTTGGCTGAGCTCGGTGGCTCAGCCTGTAATCCCAGCACTTTGGGAGGCCGAGGCAAGTGGATTGCCTGAGCCCAGGGGTTTGAGATTAGCCAGAGCAACTTGGCGAGACCTCGTCTCTACAAGAAATAAAAAATTAGCCGTTCGTGGTAGCCCGTGCCAGTGGTTCTGGCTACTTGGAAGGCTGAGGCAGAAGGCTCGCCAGAGCCCAACAGGTCGATGCTGGGGTGGCTGTGAGCATGCCACTGCACTCCAGTCTGGGCAAGGGAGAGAGACTCCAACTCAAAAAAAAAAAAAGAAAAAAAGATTGGATCTGCCCACTCAAGCTCTCTCCTACAAGCTAATGTGTAAATCAATAAAATGGCACCGAATAGGTCTGAGATTGCCAAAATTATAGCCATTCATTATTTTTTTTTCCCAGATGTGTTATCATTCAACAGACCGAGATGAGTGGATCAATGGGAACAGAACCACAGTAAATTATTAACATCCATTAGCATGCTTCGGGACCATGTTAGTTGTTTTCCAGAAAGCAGGGCCCAGAGAGAATGGGAGATAGGACAGGCAAGGTTTGCTAGGTTGGAGTAGGCAAATGGACCTTTGGCGGGAAAGAGCCTAGGGAGCCAGGGGTCAAAACTTTGGACACCAAACATTTTGCCTGCTTAATGATCTCTTATCTTTGGTGTGACTGCTTGCCTCTCAATTTCCATCAAGAGTAATGGTGTTCAACTCTAGCCATGTATTAGATAAATCACCTAAGAGTTTTTTAAAGATAATGAGCCAGTCGCAGTGGCTCACGCCTGTAATCCCAACACTTTGGGAGGCTGAGGCAGGAGGATTGCTTAAACTCAGGAGTTTAAAGACCTGCCTGGGCAACATAGCGAGACCTCATCTCTACAAAAAATAATTTTTTTTTTTTTGAGTTGGAGTCTCACTCTGTCGCCCAGACTGGAGTGCAGTGGCTGCTCCCGGCCACTGTAGCCTCAACCTGCTGGGCTCCGGCGATCCTTCCACCTCAGCTTTCCAAGTCACTGGAACTACAGGCGCGCACTACCACGCCTGGCTAATTTTTTTTTATTTTTTCATTGTAGAGATGAGGTCTCGCCAAGTTGCCCAGGCGAGTCTCGAACCCGCAGGCTCAGGCAATCCACTCACCTCAGCCTCCCAAAGCGCAGGATTACAGGCTCAGCCACCGAGCCCAGCCTACAAAAAATAATTTTAAAAAAATTAGTCAGACATGGTAACACGCATCTGTAGTCCCAGCTACTCAGGAGGCTGAGGCAGAAGGATTGCCTGAGCCCAGGAGACTGAGCCTGTGGTGAGTGTTGAACATGCCACTGCACTCTAGCCTAAGCAGCAGAGTAAGACCCCAACTCAAATAAGAGTGGTGAACGACAGTAGCAACTTTTTAAAAGGTCCCCAGGTGAGTTTGAGAATTGCTGTTTTATGGGTCACAACTTCTTCAGTATTGAGTACAAGGCTGCCAAAGCAGCTAACAAACAACCCAAAAAGCACACACCCTTTCCCATTCCGCAATTTGGGACTGTCGAGTTAAGATGATCAAAGGCCAAGGGTGCCAGTTGCCAAATACTGTTTCTGCAGGCAAATGAAGGTCAAAGAGAGCTCTCGTAGTGTCTGGAAACCATGGTTGTAGGTCTGCGAAAAACCCTTGTCAGAAGTTTGTTGCAAATCACACAATCATTTGGCCATTAGGACAACAAGAAGTCACTTGGTTTGTGTACTTTAATCTCCAGGCATGTAATGACAAAACAAGCCCAGAAACAAGAGGTAAAACCAAAACAACAAACACAAAGCCCTACAACCTTGAAGTATTTTATGAAGATACCTGAAGATTCACTTTTTAAAAAGTTCATACACAAGCAACATTCATTTTAAACCCAAGTTAATTTAAACAGACTATTTGTTCTATGAAGCCACAACAAGAAATTCCCAGTCTGTCCTTGTCACTAAAATCCCATAATCTCACATCCCTAATCTAAATTTCTCTCGCTTCATTTCTCAAATGCGTTGGTTATCACTTGTCTAAATGTCAAGTCTATGCTGAACTCCACAGCTGAAGAGAACCAAAACAGCTTTCAGTCTTAAAATATCACTTGCTACTTAATATTATTCAATCTGAATATATCCTTACAAAGTCATCTTGCAAACAGACTTCCTTTTCCTAGTGAGGCATGTAGCTGGTTGGACCTTAGTCTCTCCTCACACCTGGAGGAGAGGTTTTCTGAACCAAATTCATTCATAAGGTCTCCTGGACTAGTTCTGACCCTCCTAACTCAAGTCATAATAGAAATATTCAGTAAAGGTACCCTGTCTCTCTTTTTAGAAGCTACCTTGAAGAATCTGCTTTTGTGCAGAAGCCTGTGTACTTCAGAAGAATGCTAAAATATATCATACATTTACTTATTCCAAGCAATCCTTTGAGTACTACAGGATTTGTAACTTGCTATATTTACTTTGGTCTAAAAATCCATGCCCAGTTGAGAGCAACAGCTGTATATTAGTTCCAGGTTTTTTGTTTTTACTTTTCTTTCCTCCTTATCAATAAACATATACAGCACCAAAATGTTCAGGGAACCATGTTGAGCACTGGGAACACACAGGAGTGTGACGTGGTCCTTGCCCCTCGCATGGCAATGCTCTTGGGAGACAAGTTTACAAGGCTTATACATTAAGGTTCTATCCCATTAGTAAAGACAACAGGTACCCATGAGGGTTCAGAAAAGGAAGCAATCATAGGGCCCTGAAGTCTAAAAAGGCTTCTTAGAACAGGGAGACTCGGCCCTAAAAGTAACAGATACACAGAGAAAAGGATAACATTCTAGAAAAGGGAAAATCAATTAATGCTGTGGACTCCTCCCTCTTGGAATTATATTTTAAAAACATCCTTTTCTAAAACAACTTGGAAGAGCCGGACTCAGTGGCTCAGCCTGTAATCCCAGCACTTGGGGAGGCTGAGGGAAACGGATTGCCTGAGCCCACAAGTTCGAGACCAACCCAGACAACTTGGCGAGACCTCATCTCTACAATAACTAGAAAATTAGCCGGGAGTGGTAGCACATGCCTGTAGTTCCGGCTACTTGGAAGGCTGAGGTGGAAGGATCGCTGGAGCCCAGTGGGTTGACGCTGGGGTGACTGTGAGTGTGCCACTGCACTCCAGCCTGAGCAACAGAGTGAGACTCCAACTCAAAAAAAAAACTTGGGAGAAATAAATCAAACCAAGTTTCAAGGGGATTTTGGGTCCTATGGGAAGAAGCATGATAAACAACGTTATAAAACCAGAAGTCTACTAAAAGCTATCTAGTATCAAGTGCAAGGTATAGCAGCAATGCTAAGAATTCATTAACAAAAAAGTTTTATTCCAGCTGGCACAGTGGCACATGCCTGGAGTCCCAGATACTTGGGAGGATGAAATTACCTAATATTATCTATAACTGGATCAGGATTTTTTTCTTTTCTTTTGAGTCAGAGTCTCACTCTGTCACCCAAGCTGGAATGCAGTAGCATGATTCCCGCTCACCACAGCCTTGACTTCCTGGGCTGAGGAAATCCTTTCACATCAGCCTCCTAAGTAGCTAGGCCTACAGATGCGTGCCATCGCACCTGGCTAATTTTTTTGTATAGATATTTCACTATGCTGCCCAAGCTGGTCTTAAACTTTTGGGCTCAAGCAATCCTCCTGTCTTGGCCTCCCAAAGTGTTGGGGTTACAGGCGTGAGCCACTGTGCCCAGCCCTAGACCAGGATTTTTTAGAAAATTAGACTCTCACAGTTCAGAGATTGTCGTTCCAAAAACTTAAGAAGGATATAGAAATTTCACCTCTTTTAGGTACAATGTTCACACATTCATTCCTATGGTCCTTGGTTTTTCTATAGGTAAAATAAAACTAACCCTCACTGGGTTTCCCAAAGTCTTCTTCCTAAGGTTTTCAGGATAAATATTCTGGGCTGTTTGGCCAGTTGAGGGCAGGTCTACACATGGAGGGGAAGGCTGGAGCAGGGGAGACAGGAGCTGAGCTCCTTCAGTCTCCGATTTCCAACAAACGTTTAAAAACAAAAGAGAAAATGTCACATTAAGGGAAGGAAAATCAAACTGGCAAGATTTATTTAAATTTTCTTTCACAGAAAATACAATAAGTATGTAATGTAAACACTGACACATGAAATAAAATACAAGGATCAGGAAGACAGTGAATACGACAATACTCGTGCTTCAACACTGTACTGCTTCCTGATTTCATTTGCAGCATGAGTCACATGGCTATACAGACTCAAAGATTAAAGGCAACATTCAGATTTATGGATACAAGAGAGCCTCTGAAATCCAACAATGCCATATAGAAGTCTGATCTTTCTGTTGCAAAAAATAAAAGCTGGACACATGTCCATTTATCCATTTACTCAAGGCATTTAATGCAGGAGCCTGAGAATGGGTTAACACATGAACTTTAATATGCCTATGGAGGCAAAGATTAAATTGTGCCTCTTTTCCTTCTTCAGAGAAAATAAAATTAACCAAATTAAAAGCAGAGCTGCCTGATCCTGGCCAGAAGCCTATATAATCACAGTGAATTCATATTTCAGTAAATCCCAATAAATGCAAAACACAATAAATGATTGCCATTGGTGCTTTGCCCACATGGTCACCCCAGATCTCACACTGCAGAATCACATAGGGTTTTCAAGGCTCTTTCCCAGAACTCCAAACTTGGAAAAATGACCCAAATGAATGCGTGGGACCAAGAATCACCATGGTTTAAAACCAAGGGTCTATTTCTGAACTTGAATTCAGTAAGAGTATGAGCTTCAATTTTCTGTGATTATCCCAAGAGGCTGAAAAGACCTGTCTTATTTCTTATCAGATGACACCTACCAGGAAAGTAAACTTTGATAACAGATGCCTACCACACTGACTGGTTCACTAATGGCACACAGTGTCACACGACTTAGGGTTTAGATAAGGCTGCCTTAGAGCTTGAAATCAGAGAACTTTGGGTTTGCCAAGAACACCTATTCCTTCACTCAGCCCATAATCAAAGGCTATTAGAAATAATCTGTAGTCCCTCATTCCTTGACACCAACAATCTGTGGCAAAATAAATTCCTTAGGTACCTTCTTCTCACAGCAAGCAGAGTGGTCAGTTTAGGCTGAACACTGATTCTTTGGAGGAGAAATGATACTCTTGAGTGGGTGTTTCGAAGTTTTTTTTTCTTAAGCAAGGCTAACCTCCCTGTATGGAGATGGAGATTTTTAAATGTGTTTATAAACTATTACATGAAAAATGCCTACACAACCACCATTCATTTCTGTATTCCTTACTTATAGCATTTGTCACAGTGTTCAGGTTTTAAGAGGGATAGGAACTGATATTCCCAAGTCCCTGCATCAATTCCAGCTTTTTTGTGCTACATTATAATTAAATTCTTGCTCAGAAGGTCTTATTTAAAAACAAAAACAACACACAAGATGACAAAACAGATCAGCATTATACCACTTTGATTAGAAAAAAGTCACTCATCAGGGACCTCCATGCCTGGACTTTTTTTAAACATGTGAAAAGTTGAGGGCCTCCGCTACCATGAAGGACAGCATGCTATTACTGCAAGTGAGGCAGGATGTGTCACTTGCAATTCTCTGTCCTGTGGTCAGATCATATGTGCCAATATTTACTTGGAAAACAGTAATCAAGTCTTCCGAATTAAATGCCAGAGATTGTAAAGCAAGTGGGACTCAAGTCTACTTTCACTTGCTCTCCAGTGCTTATTCTATACTGCCTAGGCCTCTTACCTCTCCAGTGTTTCAACTCCATCTCAGATATTCCTTCAGAGGAGATGGCAAAGAGGAGCTTTTTATATGGTAATGAGCCGTTTCTTCTGTTATCACTTCCCTTCTACCCTTTTGGGATCGGTTCCTATTAGAAAGTCCTTCTAGAAGTCTCACTCTGTCACCCAGGCTGGAGGGCAGTGGCATGCTCCCGGCCACCACAACCTTGACCTGCTGGGCTCAGGCGATCCTTCTGCCTCAGCCTTCCAGGTAGCTAGAACTACAAGCACACGCCACCATGCCCAGCTCATTTTTTGATTTATTGTAGAGATGGGGTCTCACCAAGTTGCCCAGACTGGTCTCGAACCCGTGGGCTCAGGCAATCCTCTCACCTCAGCCACCCAAAGTGCTGGGATTATAGGTGTGAGCCACCACACCTGGAGTAAGTCCTCTTTGAAAAATAACAGATGGAGCCTCTGAAAAGTAGAGTCATCCTATTTGCAGATACTAGAAACAGTCACCCTTAGGGAAATAAGGCACCCATAATGTGGCCTCAAACTGACTACAGGAACAGTACTGATACTTGGATCCGGTGTGGCTGCATCACACAGCACTGCTGTGTTAGTCTAACACACAGATCAAAGGCTCCAAATAACTCAAAAAAATACAGATAAAATTCTTCCTTAAAATAGAAAGTTCTAGTACCAGTCAGGTCTCTGGTCAACTCACCATCCTCTCAAGGAATATTTTTCACAGCTGAGTGGTGAGGGCCAAGGAGCTCTAGATGAGAAGTTAGGCACCCTGGGTTCCAGCCCCAGCTCTACTATCTATGGGCTGTGACCCTGTGCAAGTCGCTTCACTTCCTCCTGCTGAGCTTCAGTGTCCTTATATGGAAATGGGGATAAAGTCACCTCCCTTGTCTACCACACATTGCGACTGTGAGGATCAAATGAGATGCTGTGGAAGTACCTTGTAAACTGAAATACTGGATGTAAAGGCCTTTAAAGTAATAATATATTTATTACATTTGGATGAGGTCCTTACATTGCCTATTTGACTATGAGTGCCCATGCAGCATGTGCCTTGCAATAGACAGAATGCAAAAGCAGATGCTGTAAATATATACTGGTTCTCTCCACTAGGGTTGTTTAAAAAAGGAAACTCTTAACTTCCTCAGCAATGGCCTCAGAATACATAACTTAAAAATGTGACATCATCCAAATCTACCGATTGATACAATTAATTTTCTTCAAATATGCCCTACACAGTTACAGTTTGGTCTGCTGTTATTTTATATAGAAGAGTCTAGAATTCAAAAAATTGCATGCTAAAACTTAAAAACAAAACAAAAAAACACACACATACATACACAACCAAATAGTTACAGTTGGTTGTAAAGGAAGTAAAATGAAAAATCAGAGGCATCATATATAATAAAATTAGGTCACAGTTCCTCAAAAGGTCGCCTTTTTCCTGAGATAGCTCCAGGACAGGATCCGAGTCCTGTGAAGTGCTTTACAGAAGCTTAGTCTTGCTGGAGGTGAAAAGGACATTGGGTTGGCAACTAGACTGTGTTCATTTTCAGCACGAGGATTTGAACGAGAAGGTCTGCTAGGAGCTGCCAAACAGCTTTGGTGCAGAAGCCCATATGGCCTAAGAGAGGCTTGCTAGTTCTCAGATGCCAGGCCAGAATGTGGAGAATAGTTTAACACAGCCATCCAGTGCAACGGTTTTCAATTCTTCCTGTAAGTTGGTTCTGCTCGTCTCCGGTCTAGTAAATAATTGAACAGAAGAAAAACAGTAAGATGTGGAGCAATATATCCACCTGTGCTTTAGGGCCTTTCTCTGTCTAGGTGCAAAAAGTGTACATGCAGAACAGAAACACAGGCAAGAAACGAATGTGCCCTTTACTAGACTTTGACTAGCCCAAAGCACCCAGATTCCAATATTTGTGTCAGAAGACCTTTATTATAAATGTTACAGGCAATGAATTGGAAGGAATCAGGTCACTGGAACAAACCACTGGTTAACAACAAGATGGTGGTCCTTTGGGACCACAGGTGTGTTGCTAACCTCCACTTTTCTTCCTGATTTGCTTTGCTTTCCGGGGCTTGAGAATGGTGTAGTTTGCATACACGGTATACTGATCTGACAGGAAGGGGATATAGAATGCCCGTAGCAGCTTTGAAGATCTGAAAAACATGGAGAAAAAAAAGTAAAGAAAGAATATTATCATTTGGGAGAATTTACTAATGGTACTGAAAGTGATTAAAGGAAATAAACTAAGTGTTGTGATGAGGACTACATTTATATAAGTAGTATATCTAGATATATGAACAGTATATCTAGTATCTAAGTAGCTGAAAAGTCTAAGTAACAGGAAAGCCAGTTACTCAGGTACTAGATCGTGATAAAAATTTCATCACGATCAAGTACCTTGTTACCCATGCCAAAATGTATTACTGTTCCTAATAAGCTATATAGCATATGCTTCCAAATAGCTCTAGGTCTTCACTTTGTATTAGAATGTGCCAGAGAAAAGTTTCAGGTCACTCAAAGGACTGCTATTACTGAAATGAATTCTTAACACACAAATGGTTTCTGCAGCTAAGAAACTGTAGAGGTGCCAAATACTTAAATGACCTGGACTCTATCTCCAAATTTTCCTAGAGAGAAGAAAACTACATCCTAGATGCCTGTGCACAGAGTGTTCCAGTATGTCTAAGTTAAGGAAAGAGTTCAAACACAAGTTCATGTTATGGCAACATGTCTCTGGCAAATTATATCTACTTATTACTGAAATATGAGAACAACTGAGAACCTGAATTTCTCATAAGTTTCTGAAGGGTGTGAAAAATGCTTACACTTTAAAATATATTATTTAATCCATCTGATAATCCTATGAGGAAAGTGACGTTATTACCCCTAGTGTATCGATGGGAAACTGAGGCTTACACTTGCTCAGAGTAAGTAATGGAGCCCTCTTCAAATCCAGGTTTGGTTGCAGAGTCTGCACCCTTAACCATCATGGTTTATCCCGCATCCCAGGAACAGGCTAACAGGATTTATAATTTCCTAGAAAAAGCTGTCGTGATGGTTTTAAAATTCTATATTAAGTATTACTTCCTGACTGTGATTTCTGTGTCTAAAAAATCAAAAGTTGGCCCAGTTACTGCCACCCTAAATGAGGTAGCTGAAGGGTGTTCCACTGCCTGTCCTTTTCCAAATTCTAAACTTGTAAATGTCATGTCAACGTGGCATTTGTACTGGCAGCCTACCCCTGGGTTTGGCAGACTCCTACAACGCCTGCACACAATGATACCGTGCTTGGCGCACACACCTCTTAGGCATCCTTCCCAACTGGGACACTGGCAGTGCCCTGTGCTCAATTGAGATGCACTTCACTTCAACAGCCAACAGCTCAAGGACTTCAATAGAAAAAAGAGGCTTAGAGGAGAAACATAAGATAAAGCAGGACTCCTGCAAACCAAATGAACAGGAGGAAGAAGCACCTATCCCAGTAAAAAATAAGTTAATTTACTCTTCTTTCATGCTACACAGCTAAGGTGAAGGTTGGAACAGAAAGACACAAGCTGGAACAAACTCCTACAAGCTTAACTACAGTAAAGAAAGGCTAAAGCTAATTAAGTTTTATTTCCATTACAGTTGACTCCACAATAAAAGCTTCATTAATAGAGTCATAATATATTTCTGGTCAACTTAACCTTTAATGTAAATCTGGGCCCACTGGACCCAAATTTAGTTTTGTACTTTCTTTTTGAAGCAATTTCTTACTATTTGGGAGGATTGTTAGGTCATGCTTTTATTCTTTTTAGAGTCTTCCAGACAACAAAAAGAAATTATACTTGTTTTTTAAAAAATATTTTATCATTCTATCTTGTAATTACCATGAGAGTTCACTGCATCATTCTAAGGTACATTATAGGATCTTGGTGGTTTTCTTTTATTTAAAAAAAACTTAAATGATAAGAAAAAGAAAAAACAATGAAATCACTGAAAAGGATAATGCAATAGTGAAGTAAATCATCATTATTGCATTATCCTTCAAATTTTTTTATTGCATTGCCCATAATATTTCATCATCTTTTAATAAGATATAAATTATTGGGAACACTATATTTGTCTGTATTTATTTATTTATGTGTTGGTATATCACTCTGTTGTCCAAGCTGGAGTACAGTGGCATGATCAGGGCTCACTACAGCCTCAAATTCCTGGACTCAACGGATCTTCCTGCGTCAGCCTCCTGAGTAGGTGGGATACAGGTATGTGCTTATAAACCTAAAATTGGAAATGTCTGAATTATGGAGAAGAATGCTTACTTCTCTTCCACAAAATTATGCACCATCAAAGGTTTCAAAAAATTATGCAAGTACTACATTTTGATGATGCAAGTGCAAGAAGAACCATAAGTTGTGATAGGCTAGAATCTATTAGAAATACATCTAAATCTGGAATCAGTATTTTTGGGAATGGATATATTCCAGATTCATGCATAACAGCTAATGAGTAGTTAGTGGCATTCAGAGACACTGTCCATATCATACACACACACATCTCCAGGAGAATGTGGAATAAAAATTTTGAGTTGCTACATTTAAATAGTTATCACATTTTTAAATAAAATTATTTTTCACTATCCTTTTTATTTTTATTTTTATGAGTTATTTGTAAAATAACTTAAAAATATAAAAAACAAAAAGGGTCTAAGACAATAAACAGTGTTGACTATATTCCTGGTGTGCTAACAGATCACGTTTAAAGATCATTTCAGAAAACTATCTTAGTAAGGTTCCACTTAAGGGGTTGGAAAAAAGAGAAGGAAAACTACATTGGGCTGCAGCATCAAAAATAAAACTAGCCAGGTAAGGTGGTACATGCCTATAATCCCAACTACACGGGAGGACCAGGAGTTCAAGGCCAGCGAGGGCAACATAATGAGACTCCCATCTCTTCAAAAACAAAAACAAAAACAAAAAAAAACTGGCTGGACTGAAACAGAAGGACTACTATGCATTACTGTTAGTGTAAAAGTCAAGCTAAAACAAAGGTAAAAGATAAAAGAAACTGCGTCAAAATATTTACAATATACATAACAGAGGATTATTACCTAGACTACATAAGCTGCTCTTGTAGTCAATAAGAATACAAATAGGCTGGGTGCGATGGCTCATGCCTGTAATTCCAGCACTTTGGGAGGCCAAGGCGAGTGGATTCCCTGAGCCCAGGGGTTCCAGATCAGTCTGGGCAACCTGGCGAGACTTCATCTCTACAATAAATTTAAAAAATTAGCCAGGTATGGTAGTGCACACCTGTAGTTCTGGCTACTTGGAAGGCTTGCTGGGGCCCAGCCAGCAGGTCGATGCTGGGGTGGCCGTGAGTGTGCCACTGCAGTCCAGCCTGGGCGATGAAGTGAGACTAACTCAAAAAAAAAAAACAAAGAAGACAAACAACTCAACAGGAAAAATGACAAAAAGTATGAACAGAGAAGAGAAATGCAAAATGCAAAACTGGATGTAATTTGCAATCAGGTTTGCAAAAGTTAAAAATCTGACAATGTTGGCCGATTGTGGTGACTCAGTCTGTAATCCCAGCACTTTGGAAGGCCAAGGCGAGAGGACTGCCTGAGCCTGGGGGCTCAAGACCAGCCTGGACAACTTGGTGAGAACTCGTCTCTATAGTAAATCACAAAAACTAGCCAGGTGTGGTGGTGTGCATCTGTAGTTCTAGCTACCTGTAAGGCTGAGGCGGAAGGATCGCCTAAGCCCAGTAGGTCAAGACTATGGTGGCTGTGATCGTGCCACTGCACTCCAGCTGGGGTGACAAGAGTGAGACTCCAACTCAAAAAAAAAAAGTCTGACAACGTCAAACACTAATGCCAAGTCAAACAATGATGAAAAAGAAAGGGGTCCTCCTAGTCTCCATAAGGACTTCAAAGCCCTACTGAATTGGCAATTTGGAATAATCATCCCAGGGCAAACATGGGTCTGACTCAGCTACCTCAAGAGATCCAAGAAACAGCCTGATTTGCCATGCTCCCTCAGTGTATAATCACAAGGAATTCAGCATCAAATTCTAAATAATGTGTCCTGGAAACAAGAAGGCATTTCTAGTTAAGCCTGAACACAAAACTACATAAAAGTGGGAATTAAGTATACGGCAAAGCTAAGAAGACTCTATCTCTCAGAGCATCACACTGGAAGAATCCTTATTAGAAGATGAATTTCCTTTTTTCCTGCAGATTCTGGTTGTGATATTTTTTATTTTTTCAATTTTATTTTATTTTAAATTCAGGGGATACATGTACAGGCTTATTTCATAGGTATGTTGCATGATGGTGAGGTCTGAGCCTCTATTTAGTCCATCACCCAGGTAGTGAGCATGGTATTCAATAGGTGGTTTTTAAATTCTTTTTTTTTTTTTTGAGTGTGTACCCAGGCTGGAGTGCAGTAGCATGCTCATGGCCACTGCAGCCTCGACCTGCTGGGCTCAGGGGATCCTTCCACCTCAGACTTCCAAGTAGCTGGAACTACAGGCACATGCCACCATACCTGGCTAATATTTTTGATTTACTGTAGAGATGAGGTCTCACCAAGTTGCTCAGGCTGGTCTCTAACCTGTGAGCTCTGGCAATTCTCTCACCTCAACCTCCCAAAGTGCTGGGATTACAGGCATGAGCCACTGCACCCGGCTGGTTTTTAAATTCTTATCTCCTTCCCTCTCCACTTTAGGAATCGCTAGTGTCTGCTGTTCTCATCTTTATACCTGTGTGTACCCAGTGTTTAGCTTCTACTTAAAAGCAAAAACATGCAGTTTTGGTTTTCTGTTTCTGTGTTAATTCACTTAGAATGATGGCCTCCCACTGCATTCATGTTGCTGCAAAAAACATGATTTCCTTCTTTTCGTGGCTGCCTATTATTTCATGATGCATCTGTACCACATTTTCTTTTCTTTTTTTTTTTTTTTTGAGTTGGAGTCTCACTCTGTCGCCCAGACTGGAGGGCAGTGGCCGCTCCTGGCCACCGCAGCCTCGACCTGCTGGGCTCTGGTGATCCTGCTGCCTCAGTCTTCCAAGTAGCTGGAACTACAGGCGCGCGTTATCATGCCCGGCTAATTTTTGATTGATTGTAGAGATGAGGTCTCGCCAAGTTGCCCAGGCGGGTCTCGAATCCGCAGGCTCAGGCAATCCACTCACCTCGGCCTCCCAAAGCACTGGGATTATAGGCTGAGCCACCGAGCCCGGCCCTGTACCACATTTTCTTTATCAAATCCACTGTAGTTGTGATCTTTAATAGTGTTATCTATCTATAAGTACAACCTCTGTGGAAAACAGTTTGGCAATTCCTAAAAGATCTAAAAGTTGACCTTCCATACGACCCTGCAATACCCCTTCTGGGAATATACCCGGAGGAACTCAAATCACTCTATAAAAAAGATACCTGCACATGCATGTTTATTGCAGCATTGTTCACAATAGCAAAAACAGGGAACCAACCGTGCTGCCCATTGAAAGGGAACTGAATAAAAAAATGTGGTACATACACACGACGGAATATTACACAGCCATAAAGAAGGACAAAATTATGAAATCTGCAGCAACGTGGGTGGACTTAGAGTCTATGATACTGAGTGATCTAGCACAAAAATAAAGAAGTGAGTACCGCACATTCTCACTCATAAGAGGACTCTGAACAATTATCATAATACTGGAAGAAAGGGAATGGCAGTAGTGGGAAACTGCCAGAGGAGGGAGAGAGGGCACACCTCATCAATAAGGGTACCTAATCTCAAACCAGGTGAAGTGGGGACCAAAGTGAGGCCCAAACTTTACCTACACAATGACCATTTGTATACCTAACCCTGAATTGTACCCCACATCTTTAAAATAAAATAAAATACAAAATACAAAAAAATAGTATTATTTACCTATAACATACAAAACAACTAACTAATTTCTTCTAGAAGATAAAGTGAGAAAATGGGCTATATATGCATAGGCCCATTCCCACCTCTAAGCTGGGATAGAAAGATTCCATGAATTTTTTTTTAACCCAAAGAACAAGCTGAGTTTGAATTCTTCATTTCTAATACCACAGCTGCTGTTCTAGATTAATTTATTTACCATCAATAGCTTTAATATGTTAAGCATGACTGAAGCATTTTGAATTTGTTGTATTGTATTATTACTGAAAGAAAGGAAATCAAATTGGTAATTGGCCTTTGCAAAACAAAGGAATTGCTGAGCATTGGAGTAACATGTATGTGCGCACATTTCTACACATGGAAATAAGATCAGACTGAATCACAGAACAAAACTAATGCCTATGAAAACTCATAAAAAATGTCTGTAATAAAGTGAAATGCCAAAGTATCGCCCTAGGGCCACACAGGCAGCTTAATTTAGAGGGATGTAAAATATA
Organism: Cephalopachus bancanus; assembly: GCA_027257055.1. Classification (NCBI taxonomy): domain Eukaryota; kingdom Metazoa; phylum Chordata; class Mammalia; order Primates; family Tarsiidae; genus Cephalopachus; species Cephalopachus bancanus. The sequence continues at coordinate 17,220,155 of JAPVLO010000002.1, forward strand.
TGCCTTTATCACGGAAACTGAAAGACTTCCCCTCCCAGTGAGAAAGTCACTCAAGCAATTCAAGGATGAAACAGACCTGGACAAAGCAACTGCCTGAACAGCATAATTAGCTCATGGTTCAGAATGTTTTTAATTCAATTACCAGCCCTATTTATCAGGACTGGGGCACATTCTGCTGTAGAGATTTAAATCTGCTCTTGCTGACGTCAATGGACAACTGGCTGTCAGTCCCAGAAGTCACCAGTGCAGCAGGCACAAATGGAAATATGGAAATTCTGGGTCAAGTTTTCATTTTAAAAAGAAAATATCCAAGTATTCAGGTTTTATCTTTCCTATTCATCTGTCTATCCATCTATTCATCTATCCATCTATCTTATCTATCTATCTCTCTATCTCCATCCGCTCATCCATCCATCTACCCATTCATCCATCCAAACATTAATATCCCCTATAAACCTGTAATTGAAGGCTACTATCAGCTGTCTTTCCAGCTAGGGCTTTTTTAAGGTAGTTTCTCTCTCTCTCTCTCTCTCTCTCTCTCTCTCTCTCTCTCTCTCTCTCTCTCTCTTTTGCATTTAGTTCACATTTCAGTCAGAGATTTTCTACAACCCTCAGTGTAGAAAGGGCTTTTTGGCAGCTATCTTCAGTTCTGAAGAGAATCTTAGAATTCCTTCAGGACTTAGTCACAGTCAACCTATAGTTCCATATCAAACAATTTAAGAACTGCTCAAAAAGCTGACATGGAATGAAAATATGACTGTTATTTAATAGTTTTTAATAGGAAATGGGACAAGACACATTACTATAATGGTCAGTAACTAATGCAGAGGTGACTTATAACCCTGTTACACAAAAGAGAATAGGCCTGGGTGTTACAGGCTATATGTTATACTCCACTAGAATGTCAGTCCCTTGAAAGTGGAACTTCATCTTTCTAACTGCCGTATCTCCAGCTTTTAGGACAGTGTCACACAAAGGGCTCAATAAGTATTCTGTGAATGAATCAATGACTACGCCCTGACTCTTAAATCAGATCGTTAGTTTACCTCCCTCCCTTCTTGCAATATTCCTCTTCCACAAAGAAAAGGACATACCTAAAATAGTATGAAGTTATTCTTTCTGTTCTCTTCTCCAACAATTCAGTCCTAAAACCACGAGGTGGGACAGAGCAAAGAAGCCTAGGGTTGGTGGGGGCGAGAGGGGAGGTGTGGTGGCTCATGGGATGTGGAATGCAAGTGAGGCCTGCAAGGTATGTCAGAAAATAAAATCTACCGCAAAGGCCATGTAACCTCTCCAAGAGTCAGTTTACACAGAATTTGCTGAACCAGCATTATCTATGATACTTTATTTTCAGCAGACATTTACAACAGACCCTTGACATTCATTGAATATTCACGACTGACTGTTTGGAGCAACCTACAAAAACCCATAATGTAATGGCTAGAAACTTGGCTGAGTCACAACCTGGAGTCCGGGCACTGTGAGATGGGTACAATTCACTGTGAGAGTAAATCATTCCACTGATTTGTGACCTTGGCCAACATCTGGCATAACATCACAACCTCTTGACCAGTCACCTTTAGCCAATATTCAGACTGAGGAAATTGACAAAGAACTGCTGTTAAGCAATTGGCTATTTTCAGACATCAGTCCCATCAAAGTTGCTGTGGAAATAATCTTCACCAGTATTTGTCCCACCTGACAGCTATTTAGATATATAGATACTAGATGTTCCATTCATGATTCCCATAGAGAAGACATGTAAGAGGGTTTTTGTCCCTGCTCTTTTGACCCTCACTTGGGTTACTTCTATGTGACTAACAGGACTAGAGACCACATAAGGTAGATGATTCTGGCAAGTTTTAGAGAGATGAAATTAACAATGAGCATACTTTAAAATAATTAATAATCTTTATTTTCCCAAATGAGGGCATCAGAAACTTAAAACCCTTATATAGCATGATTTTTTTCTTTTTACTCTAACATAAATTCAGTTTTAAGAAAGCGAAATACATCAAATAATCAATACATATTTTCTAAGACTCTCTAATATGTTAGGAGTTGTAGAGAATCAACATAAAATTTGGTTCTAACTCTCAAGAAACTCAGATGATGATACCAGCTGCTTAGTCTAAGCTAGCTCAAAGCATTGGCAGTCCTAAAACACCGTATATGTTCTTCAAACCTGACAGTCTCTATGGCATAGATTTAGGGCACAAATAGTGTATAAATGCTGTCTTTATTATTTTTATTTTTTTGAGACAGGGTCTTGTGCTGTTGCCCGGGATGGAGTATAGTGATATGATCATAGTTCACTGCAGCTTCAAGCTTCTGGGCTCAAGCGATTCTCCTGCCTTAACCTCTCATGTGGCATGCATCACCACACCTGGCTAATTTTTTTGTATTTGGTAGATACAGGGCCTTGCTGCGTTGCCCAGGCTGGTCTTGAACTCCTGAACTCCTGGTCTCAAGTGATGCTCCCGCCTTGGCAGGAGATTACAAGTGTGCAGGGATTACAGGCATAAGCCACTACATCCAACCTTAAATGGTCTCTTTCTAGAGAATTAATTCCACAATAGAAAGCAGACTCTCTAAGCTTCAGAAAAACAAACGTTTATTCTTCTTAAAATGTAAGCACATCTCAATGATTAAGCAGTTGAATAATACAATGGACAAAACATCAATGTGTTTTGAAGCCAAATCTAGCCTGGGGTAGCTGCGCCAAATGGAGGATCTCAGGAAAGTATGTGGGGAAAAGAAAAGAAGGAAAAGCCAAAAACAGAGAATGAAACAGAAAGTATAAGAGAATAATAAACTGATAAAGAAGTACAAAAGTGCAGAAACTCTAATCTCTTCCTTGCTGTTTCTCATTATTCTTGGCATTACTGAAGGACCTAAGGGTACCAACCATGATTGGCATATGGGGACAAAATAAAAGTATTTCAATTACCACTTAGGAGGGAGAACTAATTCTACCCAAAGGATTAGAACACTATCTGAAACATGTCACACTATTGGCCTACAACCAAATTCTGCCATGGGGTGGAGTCTCCCTTTCCACCTGGGTAACAAGAAACTGCAGATGGAAACAGCCTGCTGGACCATTGTGAACACCATATGTCTCTTCTCTACGAACTCTCCTTTAAAAAGAAAAATGTCAAAAATTATCCAATTGGGATGGAGATGGCCTTAAAAGAGCTGTGGTAGTTTTTTAAAATGTCCATAAATTTTCTGACCCTCTTAACATCGACAGGAGAAGTCTAATTCTTTTCCCCTTGAGCATGAGCTATTCAAGTGGCTTGCTTCCAACCAACAGAATGAGAAGGAGAAATGCTGCATGATTTCCAAGACGAGGTCATAAAAACAATGCAGCTCTTGAGATGCTTACCCTTGGAAATTAGCCACCATGCTGTAAGGAAGCCCAGGCCACAGGAAGAAGTCACAAGTTAGGTATTCTGGCTGACAGCCCCAGCTGAGATTTAGCCAATAGCCAGGATCAACTCCAGCCATATGAGTGAGAAAGCCTTTGAGATGCCTACAGCCCAGCCACCATCAGATGACCAATGCATAAGACACCCAGAGTAAGAACTGGCTAGTTGAGCCCAGTCAACCCCTAGAACCATGAAAGGAAACAAGAATAAACTTGTCTTTTATGCTGCTAAGTTAGGATGGTATTATATAACAACTACAACAAAAGCTTCCAATTAATTTGCCCTTATAGCAATTACTCCAGTGGTCCTCTTATCTTCCAGAAATGAACAGTACTGCTCTTGCTGAGCTAGGGGCTGGAGACAATGGCTCCCATCAACCAGACCAGTTTACCACATAGGACAAAAGTGAATAGAGGTGCCATGGACTCTTCAGGCCTCACGGCTGCTGAGTTTACTTCTGGGCTAAAAGGAGAGGCATGGTCTTGGTAAAAATTCTCCAGAGCAGATAAAGTTCAGTGGCCACTGAGAATCCTGTGCTAGGCATGGAAAGAACACAGGCAACATATATTATCAGCACAGCTCCCAACTTGCTGCTGCAGAGGTCCTTCACCTAAAAAAGGCCCTCTCTGGCCGGGCTTAGTGACTCAGCCTGCGATCCCACCACTTTGGGAGGCCAAGGCAAGTGGAATGCCTGAGCCTGCGGGTTCGAGACCTGCCCGGGCAACTTGGTGAGACCTAGTCTCTACAATAAATCAAAAAATTAGCCGGGCATGATAGTGCGTGCCTGTAGTTCCGGCTACTTGGAAGGCTGAGGCGGAAGGATCACCAGAGCCCGGCAGATAGATGCTGGGGTAGCCGTGAGCATACCACTGCACTCTAGCCTGGGCAACAGAGTGAGACTCCAACTCCAAAAAAGGGAAAGGAAAAGGCCTTCTCCTACCATAACAGCTGAGAGGGCCTAACTTCTAACTCCTTACTTGCATTTATTCTTAATCTATAATTACAGATTTTCAGGGCTTTGAGATCCTGCCCCTAGTCCCCCCAAATTGTGCCAAGCCCCCAATTAAGCAAGCCTAAAAGCCAGTGAGATGAGGCTACTATGCTCCAAAAGAGAGAAAAATAAAATCTCATAATCCAGAAGCCAAAGGTGAAAGCAAAGCAAGACAAAAAGGACCTAAAATTGGAGGAGGAAGCAGTGGGTGGAAAGTAGTTGTGCAAAGTATTGCACGGCCTTCTGACATGTCTCTGAAGCTACCAACAGGCTCCATTGCTCAGAAGGCCAACTGCAACTTCCTGAAGAGGCATTTCCCACCAGACGCCCACAACCAAACATTCTCACCACACTTAGAAAGGAACCCACCATTGAACTGGGATTTATTGCAACACTCTCCCTTCACTCCTCTCTGAGGACTCTCAGAGTAGGCATTACATCTGCCCACTTGTTGAGCTATTTTATTCAAATTGCAATTATATCATGTTTCAAAGAAAAAAAAATCCCCTCTTATTTCAGAAAGTATGTAGTATGAGACGGTCATAGAGTAACAAGTGTGTCTGGTCTAAAAAGTGATATTGTCAAATAGTGATATTGTCAAATATCAGACCCCATATTCTGGGAGTCTGATAAACCTTTATAAAATCAGCCAAACACAGACATGGCAAATGCAGAAAGTAGGAGTTGCAGCTCTGTACCAGTTACATGTGAGTAGAGATTTAAAACAGCTATTAAGATCTGATGTCTGGATTCTGCCTCAAACGAATGGTGTCTGGAGTTTCTAGGTCTCTATAAAGAGAAGTAGCAACCAATTGGGAAAAGAAGTGAAGGGGTATCTGCGCTCACATTCTCCCTGATGGGCTAACACCATTCAGTAAGGACATTTAGTAAGGACGTCTCCATGAGTCCAACAGAAAGTCCTTGCTGATCTTATAACAATTTGAACAGAAAATACACTTCTCCACAAATGTTTGAAGTTCCTGACTTCGCCCCAATGACAAAATTGTGCTAATAAGCTTTTTTTTTTTTTTGAGTTGAAGTCTCACTCCATCAGTCAGGCTGGAGTACATAGCATGCTCACAGCCACCCCAGCATCGACCTGCTCGGCTCAGGCGATCATTCTGCCTCAGCCTTCCAAGCAGCCAGAACTAAAGGTGCATGCTACCACGCCTGACTAATTTTTTAAAAAAATTTATTGTAGAGATGAAGTCTTGCCAAGTTGCCCAAGCTGTTCTCGAACCCATGGACTCAGGCAATCCTCTCACTTCGGTCTCCCAAAGTGCTGGGATTACAGGCTTGAGCCACCGCACCTGGCCAATAATCTATGACATATAACTTACAGTATACTTTTTTTTAAAATGTGTCTTCAAACTATCCTGATTGCTTCTCTTTCAGACAGTTGAGGCCCAAAATAAAGGCATAATAGCAAGGAATGTCAGCAGATTAAACCAAATAAGTAAACTTTGGGCAAATCCATACGGTAAAAACAAACATGGATGGTGGGGCAAAATAAAAACTGTCTATATATGCTTCATTCTCCCATCCTGCTTTTCAGAATGAGCCTCTTCATTCTCGTCACATTAAAGCAGATGACCATTTACCTCAATTTGCCCAGAACAGGGCCCCTTTTCAAAGAGTTCTAATGTGGACATATTATAGATTACATAAAAGCAAATTCATAGCTGGGTGTGGTAGCATGCGCCTGTAGTTCTGGTCACTTGGAAGGCTGAGGCGGAAGGATTGCTGGAGCCCAACAGGTTGAGGCTGCGGTGGTCAGGAGCATGCCACTGCCCTCTGGGCGACAGAGTGAGACTTCAACTCAAAAAAAAAAAAGCAAATTCAAACCAACTAAAGAGGGAAATTAAACTTTTTGATACTGACTTCTGGGCCCCTCACCCAACATGTTTCTTTTTATCTTTCCACTTGTACTCACGATTGCTTTTTGAATTAAATAAGTGATTCTTCCCACTTTATCACCAGCACCTACTTAATCCTACTTTTTCCTTTAAGCTTCAGTTAAAGAAGCCCTCTTTCAGGAAGCCTTCCCAATATACGCTAGCCTCCTTTCTTCAAAGCTCTAGCATACAATTTGGCACCTCTATGGTCTTAATGTTTTCAAGTTGTTTCATATGTGTAGGTTTTTTTTTTTTAGTTGGAGTCTGTGTCGCCAAGGCTGAAGTACAGTGGCACGATCACAGCTCACCACAGCCTCAATCTCTTGGGCTCAGGCGATCCTTCTGCCTCAGCCTCCCAAGTAGCTGGGACTACAGGCGTGTACTACCATGCTCAGCTAATTTTTATATTTTTTGTGGAGACGAAGTCTCGCTATGTTGCCTAGGCTGGTCTCCAACTCCTGGGCTCAAGCCAACCTCCTGCCTTGGCCTCCCAAGGTGTTGGGATTACAGGTGTGAGTCACTATGCCTGGCCCTATATGTGTAGGTCTTCCTATAAAATGTTAAGTTATTCAAAAGCAAAATTTCTGTCTAATTAATTCTTTTGTACTCCTAAAGAATCTAGCTCTGTGACAAGGACATAACAGATAACCAATAAAGACTTTCCAGCTGGCTTAAGGACATAACAAGAAGACTCCAGGTGCCTCCCTGATGCTCACTCCTCTTGTAGCACTCTGTATTTTCCTTTTAAAGCACTTAACACATTTTGTAATTATATATTGATTTATGTGGCTGTGTGTTTAATGCCAGTCTCTTCACTGTATTGCCAAGTCCAAGAGGACAGGGACCTGTATGCACTGTTGCTCATTACTATCTACCTAAGATGTATCACAGTGTCTGCCAGTGTTCAGTAAATATTTGCTGGCTGGCTGGATGGTAGATGAACAGACAGACAGACAATGGAAGAAAGAAGACATGATCTCAAAAAAATGAATGTACAGAAAGCAGATTTAGATTTTAGAGACTTAAACATTTGAGGAATGAACCTGCTTACATTTCTAAATAGAACGTGTAGCTATGTGTCACAGGCTGAATAAAACTCTCTCCTTTCCTCAAAAAGAGCTAGAGAATAGTTAGGCCTGCGGCCCAGCTGATGTATAGTCTAAGACATGAGTGACCATTGTATCTGGATGGTATCATTATTTCTCCTTGTTACATAAATTGCTAGCGCACAAAAACCATTGTTTCAAGACAGGGGAAATTTAATAGCCCCAGCAGATACGCTTGAAGCATTTCAGGATCACACTTACAAAAGCATCTCATGCACCACCTTAGAGAGACAGCTCTGAGGCGCACAGGCTCTGACAGTACAGTCCGACTTAATTGGCCCAAAGTCAGCAACATCAGATGTCACGGTGCTGACAGACATAGACTACTGTGGCAAAGTGGGCTGTAGGATCCTGCTGTTTTCACAGTTAGATCATAAACTAGGAAATGCTGAGGAAGATAAAGGTAAAGAAAATCGGGATAATTTTGGAGCCCTAGGCGGCCTGCTAATTAACTGAAAGGCCTGACATTTCTATAATGTTTTAGATGCTAAATGCACTTTCATATGTCCACTCCCATTTAATCCTTATAACAACCCCAAACAACGGACAAAACAGCCTGGGTAACATAGTGAGACCTTGTCTCTACAAAAAAATAAAGAAATTAGCTGGGAGGGTGAAGTGGAAGAACCACTCGAGCACAGGAGGTCAAGGCCGCAGTGAGCCAGAATGGCACCACTGCACTCCAGTCTGGGCAACAGAGTGAGACCTTGTCTCAAAAAACAAAACAAAACAAAACAAAGTTATCTCTGTTTTACTGATGTGGGAATTTCAGAATCAGAGCGGCACTAAAACAGTGAGTGGCCAGGACTTTTTTTTTTTTTTTTTTTTGAGTAGGGGTCTCACTCTGTCGCCCAGGCTGGAGTGCAGTGGGGCACAGATCCACAGCTCACCATAGCCTTGACCTCCCGGGCTCAGGCTATGCTTCTGCCTCAGCTTCCCAAGTAGCTGGAACTACAGGAGTGCACCACCATGCCCAGCTAACTTTTTTATTTTTTGTAGAGATGGAGTCTTACTATGTTCCCCAGGCTTGTCTCGAACTCCTGGGCTCAAGAGATCCTCCTGTCTCAGTCTCCCAATGTGTTGGGATTACAGGTATGAGCTACTGTGCCTGGCCCAAGTGGCCAGGATTAAATTCACAGGTCTTCAACCCCCATGCTTTCGTCACAATACTTTGCATGCGAATTGTACCTCTTCCATTCTTAAGAACTGATTCATTCTCTCTCAGCATATTGTCATGAAAATCATGCTTTGAGCACAATTTATGGGAAATAAAAATCCTCTGAAGGTACTCACCAGTTAACAGGAAAATTGTTTGGGATCTGCTGTCCCCTTAGGAGCTGGCGATCTTTCCAGGCCCAGGTTTTGTGTTGTCAAAATTTTCTCAACTCAAAAATGAAGACACGATAGAGTCCTACCCCAAGTACTATAACGAGTAACAAGCCAGGCACCAAAGAACATGTGTGATGCAGAGAACTTCACACTGTCATGCTGCCTCTATCTTTCCAGATCGCTCCTATCACTACCTCAATTCTGACAATGTTTTGAACGTCCATCCATGCCTTCCACCTTTCATTGTCTCACACTCTCTCAACACTGTTCCCCTACTTCCCTGCTTAGCAGTTTAAGGTCAGAGTCACTCAGTGTATCACTTTCCCACATAGGTCTTCAACTCCCTTGCCTCCTCATACTCTGTTGAACTTTCTTGACTAAAACCCAACCCTGCACACAAAAATGTGCACAAGAATATTCATAGCAGCATTGCTATGAATAGCCAAAAAGTGGAAACAACCTGAATGTCCATCCATTAGTGAAGAGTAAACACTGGAATAGTACTCAGCAACAAGAAGGAACAAGTACAGACATGTGCTATAACATAAACAAATCTCAAAAACAGGCTGAGTGAAAGAAGCCAGCCACAAACCTCACATACAGTATGATTCCACATACATGAAATGTCCAGAACATTAAGCAGATTGGTGGGTCCCTGAAGTTGGGGGTGGGAATAAGGACCTTATTGGGGCGACAGAAATGTTCTAAAATTGAATTGTGGTAATGGTTGTACAACTTAGCAAACTGACAAAGAGTCAATTTGTATACAATAATGAATTGTAATGGTATGTAAATTATACTTCAATAAAGTTGTTTAAAAACCCAGCTCTGTTTGTAATCTTTAAATGACTGGGGGGGGGATAAAATAATAATAATAACATTTTGCAATGCTTGAAAATTCTATTCAAATTTCAATATTCATAAATAAACTTCCACTGGGACATAGCCACGATAATGGGGTGTATGCATCTATGGTTGTTTTTGCACTGCAATGTAGACATGAGTAGGTGCAACCAAGACCGTATGACCCACAAAGCCTAACATATTTACTACTACTTGGTCCTTTCAGGAAAAGTTTGCTGACCCTTTACTTCGTCCAAAAGTATTATTGTGCAAATGAGGAAAATGAAGCCCAGGGACAGGAAATGTACATGGGAATCAGACAAGCTTTATGATCTCAGTAAACTGAATCACAACTCAGAATCTAAGTTCCTCATTGGTAAAATCCTGAAACTGGTAAGATTTTATTCTCAAGTTCAGTTGCAAATAAAATGGCATACAGAGTGAAAGCATCTAGCACAGGCCTGGCTCAATATATGGGATTATATCCTTTCTTTCTTTTCAAGGCTGCCCAATGAGCCACTGCTAGGTCTCATATCAGGGCCCATATCTCTTCGTTTCCTTGCCAAGGATGCTAGTCCACATCCACTCCTCCATTCGCATTTGTCTTCAGAATAGCCTTATCTTATTTGGTAGCTCCAAGATATTAAAGGGAGTTGGTGCCATTTTCCCCTCATACCAAGGTGGTAGGACTCTCAGTGATAAAATGAGGCTTAGGATCCTATTATACAGTCAATTTGCTATAGGCATATGTAGACCAAAGTTAATTGACGATAAACCTGTTCAATACCTGTCAGTACAGAAGGCCATCTGCCACCATGTGCCCCATTAAGTCTATTCACTTCCGAGCCTTGCACCAAAGTGGTACATTTAGGATTACACAAGACCTCTTTGTTATGATGACATGCTTTTAAATGTCTCAGCAATAAAATTTAATACAGACGACGAAAAAAAAAAAAAAACCCAGCTCTGGTTAAATTTACCTGTTTTATGCCTCACCAGTGTAGTTATACCTATACAAAGCTGGAGAAGAAAAAAGCAACCACATGACCTTATTTAAAACGCCAATGGTTTCTGGATCCTGTCCTCCAATCAGACTATATTTCTCTAGTTCTTTATCTCTCACAGGCCTCAGTGATTTCCTTTTTTTTTTTTTTTGAGTTGGAGTCTCACTCTGTCACCCAGGCTGGAGTATAGTGGCATGCTCACGGCCACCGCAGCCTCAACCTGCTGGGCTCAGGTGATCCTTCTCCTCAGCCTTCCACATCCAGCTATTTTTTTTATTTACTGTAAAGATGAGGTCTCACCAAGTTGCCCAAGCTGGTCTCGAACCCATGGTCTCAGGCAATCCTCTCACCTCGGCCTCCCAAAGTGCTGGGATTATAGGCATGCACCACTGCGCCCAGCCTCCTCAGTTATTTCATATTATCTTGTCTCCCCTCAAATTTTTAATACCCTATCCCTTACATTCCCTTCTCGACAAATAATCCCACTTCCTACTTCACTAGAAAATTGAGGCCATCAGAAGAGATTTCCAACATCACACCTATCTGCTCTCTGTTACTATCTGGTGCTGTTCAGAACAGCAGCCACTATTCATGGCTATCTAAATTTCAATTAATTGGGAGGCCAAGGCAGGAGGATCACTTGAGGCCAAGAGTTCAAGACCATCTGGGCAACATAGCGAGACCCACATCTCCACAAAAGTTTTTAAAAATTAGCCAGGCAGCCAGGCTCGGTGGCTCAGCCTGTAATCCCGCACCTTTGGGAGGCTGAGGTGAGTGGATTGCCTGAGCCCACGGGTTCGAGACCCGCCTGGGCAGCGAGACCTCATCTCTACAATAAATCAAAAAATCAGCCGGGTGTGGCAGTGCATGCCTGTAATTCCGGCTACTGGGAAGGCTGAGGCAGAAGGATCGCCGGAGCCCAGCAGGTCGAGGCTGCGGTGGCCGGGAGCAACCACTGCACTCCAGTCTGCGCAACAGAGTGAGACTCCAACTCAAAAAAAATTAGCCAGGCATGGTGGCATGTGCCTAAAGTTTCAGCTAATCAGGAGGCTGAGGTAGGAGCATTGCTTGAGCCTAGGAGTTAAAGGTTACAGTGAGCTATGATCTCACCACTGCACTCCAATCTAGGCAACAGAGCAAAACCCTGTCTCCATTAAAATAACAATAATAAAAAGTATAAATAAAATAATAATACATATATAATTAATTAATTAAGATTAAATGCAATTAAAAATTCAGTTAGTCACACTAGCTACATTTCAAATACCTGTGGCTTGTGGCTACTGTATTGCTGCAAATATAAAATATTTTCATCACTGCAGAAAGTTCTATCAGTGTTGTACACAGATGATTTATATATCTATCTAAAGCCAATCTTTTACTTACCTATGCATCTCCTCTTAACTAACTCAAGGGCACTGCTTGAACAATTATTCCTTTTCTCCTACATCAACAGTTTTTAACTCTAAAAAACATCATTTTCATTAGTATGCAAACATACCTGTTATTTCCTTCATCTTAAAAAAAAGACAGTTTAGGATGATAAAGATGTTTTAAAAAGGTCTGGAACTAATTAGCAATCACAGCCAAGGTAGAAGGTGTAAGATTAATACACAAAAGTCAATCACTCTTCTATACATCAGCAATGAAAATGTGAAATTTGAAATTAAAAACAGACCGGGTGTGGTGGCTGACACCTGTAACTCCAGCCTTTTGAGAGGCTGAGTTGAGAGAACTGCTTGAGCCCAGAAGTTTGAGATGAGTCTAGACAACATGGTGAGACCTAATCTCTAAAAAAAATAAAAAAGTTAGCCAGGCATGGTGGCACGTGTTACTAATCCCAGCACTAAATCCTTCCTCAGTCTTGGGAGGCTAAGGCAGAAGGACCACCTCAGTCCAGGAGAACGAGGCTGCAGTAAGCCATGATTTTGCCACTGCACTCCAGCCTGGGTGACAGTGAGACTCCAACTAAAAAATAAAAAGTTGCAATAAAAAAACGTAATACTATTTACATTAGCACATGCTAAAATGAAATACTCAGGTACAAATTTAACAAAATATGCACAAGATCTATATGAGGAAAACTATAAAACTCTAATGAAAGAAATAAAAGAACTAATAAGTGAAGACATTCCATATTCATGGATAGAATGAACCAATATTGTCAAGATGTCAGTTCTTCCCAACTTGATATAGATTCAATACAATCTCAATCAAAATCCCAGCAAGTTATTTTGTGAGTGTTGACAAACTGATTCTAAAGTTTATTATGGAAAGGCAAAAGACCAAGAATAGAAAACATAATATTGAGGCTGGGCGCAGTGGTGGCTCACACCTATAATCCCAGCACTTTGGGAGGCTGAGGTGAGAAGACTGCCTGAGCCCATGGGTAGAAACCAGCCTGGGAAACTTGGTGAGACCTCATCTCTACAATAAATCAATAAAAATTAGCTGGGCATGATGGCGCATGCCTGTGGTTCCAGCTACTTGGAAGGCTGAAGCAGAAGGATCACCTGAGCCCAGCAGGTTGAGGTTGCAGTGGCTGTGACTGTGCCACTGCCCTCTAGCCTGGGTGACAGAGTGAGACTCCAACTCAAAAAACAGAAAAAGAAAAACATAATATTGAAGGAGAACAAAGTTGGAGAATTGACAATACCTGACTTCAAGACTAACTATAAAGCTACAGTAATCAAAACAGTGTGGTATGGTGAAAGAAAAGACAAAGGGGTCAGTGAAAGAGAATAAAGAATTCAGAAATAGACCCATGTTACATACAGTCAGCTGTAAATCTCTGACAAAGGAGCAAAGGCAATATGATGGAAAAAAAGATAATCTTCTAACAAATGGTGCTGGAACAATTGCACATCCTCATGCAAAATCTAGACACAGATCTTACACTCTTCACAAAATTTAACTTGAAATGGGTCCCAGACTTAAATGTAAAAGTAGAGAATAAAACTCTTAGAAGATAACATAGGAGGAAATCTAGCTGACCTTGGGTTTGACAATGACATTTTAGAAATAACACCAAAAGCATGATCCATGAATAACAGAATTGATAAAATGGACTTCATTAAATAAAACACTTCTGCTCTGTGTAAGACATTGTCAAGAGTAGGAAGACAAGTCACAGACTGGGAAGGAATACTTGCAAAATACACAACTGATAAAGAACCATTATCTAAAATATACAAAGAACTCTTAAAACCTAACAATAAGAAAACTAATAACCTGATTAAAAAATGGCCCAATACCTTAACAAATACCTCACCAAAGAAGATATATGGATGTGGAACAAGAAGAACTCTCATTCATCGCTAATGGGAATGCAAAATGGCACAGCCATATTGGAAGATAACTTGGCAGCTTGTTGCAAAACTGGATGTACTCCTGCCATACAATCCAGCAATCATACTCCTTGGCATTTACCCAAAGGAGTTGAAAATGTATCTTCACACTAAAACCTGTACATGGATGCTTACAGCAGCTTTATTCATAATCACTGTTATGGACTGAAAGTTCGTGCCCCTCAAAATTCGTATGTTAAAAACTAATCCCCAATATGATGGTTTCTGGAGATGGGCCTTTGGGAGTAGTTGGATCATAAGGGTGGAGCATTCAGGAATGAGATTAGTGTCCTTTTACTAAGAGGCCAGAGAGCTAGCTTTTCCTCTTCTGCCATGTGAGGATACAAGAAGTCGGCTGTCTGCAACCTGGAAGAGGGCCCTCACCAGAACTGGACTAGCTGGAACCTTGATCCTGAACTTCCAGCTTCCAGAACTATGAGAAATAAATGCTTTTTGCTTAAGCCACCTAGTCTATAGTAACTTGTTATAGCAGTCTGAAACTTAGAAGCAACCAAGATGTCCTTCAGTAAGTGAACAGATAAACAAACTTGGTACATTCAGACAATGGAATATTATTCAGAGCTAAAAAGAAAAGAACTTTCAAGCCATGAAAAGACATAGCGGGAACTTAAATGCATACTACTAAGTGAAAGAAGTCACTCTGAAAAGCCTATATACTGTATGATTCCAAATATGACATTCTGGAAAAGGCAAAATTATGAACACAGTAAAAAGATTAGTTGTTGTCAAGGGACGGGTTGTGGGGGGGGGAAGAATAGGTGGAGAACAGAGACTTTCAGAGCAGTGAAACTATTTTGTATGATGCTATAATGGTGGATACATGACATTATGCCATGGAATGGTAGAACATCAAGAGTGAACCCTAATGTAAACTCTGGGTGATAATGATGTGCCAATGCAGACCCATCAGTTGTAACAAAAGCATCACTCTGCTGGCTGACATTGATAAAGGGGGAAGCCATGCAAGTATGGCTGCAGGTGGTATATGGGAAGTATGTTCTGCTCAATTTTGCTGTGACCCTAAAACTACTTGAAAAAATAGTCTATTAAAAAATTTTTTAGTGGTAATGGTTGTACAACACTGTAAATGTAATTAATGCCATTGAATAGCATACATAAATTTGTTAAAATGGCACATTTTGTTACATATCTGTATTCACAATAACATTTAAGGTCAAAAGTCTCTAGTTGTCGCTTTTCCTAATACCCTTTACTAGCTATAGCCCTATTTCTCTGATTCCTTGTATAATAAAACTCTTCAAAAGATTCATCTATATTTGCTACTCCAGTTCTTCTACTATTCTTGCTTTAACCCCTCTAATGTCTCAAGTTCCTATGCACCTGCCACTTTGCCAAAATTGCCTTTACCAGCAGTCAAATCTAATGGACAGCTGTTACTCTTCATCTTATTTGATCTACCAATAGCTTCTGACACCGCTGATCACTCCCTCCTCTGAAAACATCTTCTTCTCTTAGTTTCCAGCGTAGTACCCTCTGCTTGTTTTCCTACCACTCTACTGATCACTCCTCAGTCACCTTTGCTGGTTCCTCCTTTTCTTTCTAACCTTCTTTTTTTTCTTTTTAATTTGAGGATATAGGCATCCTGACCTATATACAGAGGGTGCAAAAAAAAAAAGTATACATTTTTTTTTTTTTGAGTTGGAGTCTTACTCTTGTCGCCCAGGCAGGAGTGCAGTGGCATGCTCACAGCCACCGCAGCCTTGACCTGCTGGGCTTAGGCGATCCTTCCGCCTCAGCCTTTCTAGTAGCTGAAACTTACAGAGGTCCTCAAACTTTTAAAACAGGGGGCCAGTTCACTGTCCCTCAGACCGTTGGAGGGGCGGACTATAGTTTAAAAAAAAAAAAACTATGAACAAATTCCTTTTTTTTTTTTTTTAAACTATAGTCCGCCCCTCCAACGGTCTGAGGGACAGTGAACTGGCCCCCTGTTTTAAAAGTTTGAGGATCCCTGCTACAGATGCATGCCACCACACCCGGCTAGTTTTTGTGATTTACTTGGTCTCACCGAGTTGCCCAGGCTGGTCTCAAACCCCCAGGCTCAGGCAATCCTCTCACTTTGGCCTCCCAAAGTGCTGGGACTACAGGCTAATCTAAAACTTCCGATAATGGTGAACTAAAAGTAATACATAAATAACATCACTTAAAATATGTATACATTCTTTGGCACTTCCGATAAATATTCTAGTTCCTCAGACTTAAACCCAGCACTTGCATTCACTTAGTTTTCTAGAGTCCTGTCCTAGGCCCGGTCCCAGTTACTGAGCCCCAGACCTGCCTCTCAGGACTTAGACCTCCGCCTTTTGCTTTCTTTCAGACCTCTTGGCTTCTGGGCTCTGCCCACCAGACCTCCCTGGACTTAACTCCATCTCTGTTCACCTGGACCTCTGCTCACAGACACCCTGATACCTCTAACTCATCTTCATTACACCTTCACCTGAATATCCTGATCTTCTCTTTTCATTAATTGACACTTTTGAAGAGTCAACCAAGCCCTGGTCCACTTGGTCTCTCTAAGATCTAATAAGGCCTATCCCAACTCTGGCCAAGCCTTGAGCCTAAAAATAATGAACACTAACTTCTAGCTCCTCAAAGGACATATTCAATCTTAACAGTGCCTGAATATTCTCAGTTAAGACAGCCAAAGTTGGTTGTCAAAAATAATCAATGTCAAACACTTATTTGAGTTTTCTTCAGTAGATCTGCTTTATTTAGATTCTTTCATTTGGATGACACCAGAATACATTTTGCATTCTGGTACCTTAAAAAAGAACTCTTTTAGATTTCTCTGGAAACTGAACAAAAACAAGATGTGTTGGACCCAAATAAAAATAAAGTGATAGCTACTAGACTCAGGCTAGTGCTCGAAGTTATTCAATCCTAGAGCCCAATTTTCACCCTTACTACTCCTAGTATATCTTGTAGGATTAAAGCCACATACCTAGATGCATCGAGGAATGGTTTATAGGCCAAGCTGATCCAGTCTTCCTTATTGGAGGAATACCTCGGCTCCCGGGGTGTTTCCTGCATGGTGTCCAAATCCACTAAATAATGGCATTTACTGATATCAATCTGAAATTAAGAAAGGCCAACCCTTCATTAGTAATTGCAAAGGTCCCTCAGGGTAAGGAACATCGGTTACAATCCTAAGAATTCCCACAGGGTTTTAGAAGAACAAATATCCAAGTCCTCAGACAATGTTGCCTATACTCTCTCCACTGAGATAAGAATGTTGGACTATCTTCAAGTATGTTCCAAACATACTTGTAAGCTTTGGGTGGTCTGACTCTAGTTTGAGTTCTTGAGTTCTTCTAGCTTCACAGGTACTTCTGAAGACACCACAAGTCCACAAACTACCTATCTTCTTCTGCTCACTATTGTGTCATTCCAGTCTGTCACCTCTTATTCCAGAGACTGGAAGGGCATGACTAAACATAGATGCTTATGTGTGAGAAGCCCTGACTCTCCTGAAAGAGTTGTGGGAGGTGACACCACACCTCACAGGTGGTACAGAAATATCAAGCATATCAACTCCTTCAAAAATTCAACAGAAGCCGGGCTTGGTGGCTCAGCCTGTAATCCCGTGCTTTGGGAGGCTGAGGTGAGTGGATTGCCTGAGCCCGCGGGTTTGGGACCTGTCTGGGCAACTTGGCGAGACCTCACCTCTACAATAAATAAAAAAATTAGCTGGACATGGTAGCGCACACCTGTAGTTCCGCTACTTGGAAGGCTGAGGTGGAAGGATCGCCGGAGCCCAGCAGGTCAAGGCTGCAGTGGCCAGGAGCAGCCACTGCACTCCAGTCTGGGTGACAGACTGAGACTCCAACTCAAAAAAAAAAAAAAAAAATTCAACAGAATTGGCTGGGCTCAGTGGCTCAGCCTGTAATCCCAGCACTTTAGAAGGCCGAGGCAAGTGCATTGCCAAAGCTCGCAGGTTCGAGACCCACCAGGGCAACTTGGTGAGACCTTGTCTCTACAATAAATCAAAAATTAGCCGGGCGTGGTAGTGAGCACCTATAGTTCCAGCTACTTGGAAGGCTGAGGCAGAAGGATCGCTGGAGCCTAGCAGGTTGAGGCTGCGGTGACCGGGAGCTTGCCACTGCACTCCAGTCTGGGCGACAGAGTGAAACTCAAACTCAAAAAAAAAAAAATTTAACAGAATTGACAGAGACACTGGAACCATCCTGTGGCAAAACTGAGACATCAAAACTACAGGAGTGAAGATTATGAAAAATGCATAGTATTAAAAGTAGAGTCATTCAGTTGTTGATAAAATGGATACACCAGAACATTACAGATACTCATAAGAGAATTTTAATACATTTCATGTAAAGCCATTTTGGCACTGTGCCTCTCACAAAATTAATTACGTCAATGAAACATGCTACACAATCTGTAAGATCCTTCTTCAGTTAAATGGTTCATTTCAGACTATCATCACATTCTCTCTCATCTTAAAGCCATCAGGATATTTAGAAGCCACAGGAAAATTTTTTAGGCCTTTTAAATCTTTTTAAAAGTTTGCTTTTAATTTTTAAGAGACGTTATCTCACTATGCTGCTTAGGCTAAAGTGCAGTGGTTACTCACAGGCCAGATCATTGTGCCCTGAGTCCCTGGAACCAAGCAATCCTCCCGCCTCACACTCTCAAGAACCTAATGCCTGGCTAAAAATGTTTTAACATTTTTAAAGCAAAAAATAAATAAAGATACTAAGCAAGTTTCTATGAGGTTAAGTAAAGTCCAAAGATGAAAAACAGACCACTAATGTAGTCACCTAAAGAAAAGTAAATCTCAAAGGAAGGAAACTAATATTTTTTCAACACTTTTTACATGCCAACTATGTTACACATATTATTTTAAAAATCATAGCAAAGCCTGAGAGGGATTATTATCCCTGTCAAGATTCAGACAAATTAGCTTCACTGTTTTCAACATATGTATACTAAACTCCTATCATGTACTAGGCATTAAGTTAGTGCTTAAAGACATAGAACCAAATAAAAAAAGACAAGGTTTTTGCCCTAAAAGGATTTATAGTCCTGACCAAAATCACATGAGTATATAGCAGAGTCATATTTGGAAACAGTGTGACTTCAAAAGTCATACCTCAAATTGTCAAAAATGACTGAATCAGAGGTAAAGTGCTTTCAGTAGCTCATCTATGCATCTTAAAAATTAAAACCAAAAAAGAGTCCTCTTAGATTATCAGCCTTCAGCGACAATAAAGACCATTTGAAACGTGTATAGATCTATATAGCAAATCTCATATTTACTGATTAAAGAATGAAGCTTTCCCTTCTTGATCAAGGATAAGTCAAGGCTGCTTGCTATCACTACTCTGTTTCACACAGTACTAGAAGAGCTAGAGAGCATGGTAAGACTAGAAAAAGAAACAAAGGGCAGAAGAAATTATAAGGAAGAAACAAATTCATTAAAAGGACATGACTAATATATATGACAGTTTTGGAATTAAGATTTTTATCAAACTTTAGACTTATAGGATGTAAAAGTCAATGCCATATACTTATATAACAGCATAAACAAAATGAAATTTTATAAAAAATATAATTTATAAGGATTTGAAAATATCTACCTTGAAATAAATCTATTAAAAGATGTGAGCGTGCTCTATTTAAAAATTATGAAATTTTGGCTGGACGTGGTGGCTCACACCTGTAATCCCAGCACTTTGGGAGGCTGAAGGGGGAAGACTGCTTGTACCCAGAAGACCAGCCTGGGTAACACAGCGAGACCTCCTCTCTACCAAAAAAAGAAAAAGAAAAAAAAAAATACACACACACACACACACACACACACACACACACACATATCTATATAATGATATTTTATTGGCAAATGTCCATTAACTGATGAACTTATAATGTGTACTGGAATTATAATATATAATTTAAATGTATCATATTCATACAATAGAACAGTATTAAGTCACAAAAAGGAATAAAATTCTGATAGATCTACATCATGAATGAACCTTACAAACACTGATGCAACTGAAAGAGGTCAGACACCAAAGGCCATATATAGTATATTATATGATTCCATTTATATGAAAGGTTCAGAATAGGAAAATTCTCCAAGACAGAAAGCAGAGGTTGCTAAGGACCTTCGTGGTGACTGCTTAATGGGCATGGGGTGAGGGCAGGGTGATAAAATGTTATAAAATTAAATATTGGTGATAGTCATACAACATTATGAATGTACTAAAAGCAACTGAATTGTACACTTTAAAACAGTTAAAATGGTAAATTTTATGTTATGCATATTTTACCGCAATTGAAGAAAATAGTGAAATGGTTAATTACATCTCAAAACTTTTTGGATAGACAATAAAACAGATTTTACTAATAGAGTGGTATTCCTTTTTCCTAGATTTAAAACTTAACATTGTAAAGATAGCAATTCTAAACAAACTGATTGATAGATTAAGTACAATCTCAATCAAAATCCCAACAGACTTTCGTGACACTTGACAAGCTGATTCTAAAATGTATATAGAAATAGCGAAGGACAGGAACAGCTAAGGCACTGTTAAAAAAGAACAAAGCAGGGACTGACTTACTATAGCGCTATAGATATTAAGACAGCGAGGTATTAGTGCAGGAATAGATAAACAGAACAGAGAGCCTAGAACAGACAGATGTAGGCACTTATAGACCTTGATTTATGACAGAAATGACACCACAAAGCAGCGAATGTTCTTTTCACCAATGGGTGCTGGAACAACTGGAAATCCATTAGGGGACAAAATGAAATTGGACCTCAACCTCATTCCACACACAAAAATTAACTTCAGATGGAGTACAGACCTAAAAGTGAAAAATAAGCTCTTGGAAGGCAATGTAGAAAACTATCTTCAAGACCTTGGGGTAAAAAATTTGTTAAACCACACACAAAAACCATTACCTATAAAAAGAAATGATGGACACATTTGACTACACTAAAACTGAGAATACCGGTTCATCAAAAGACACTTACATTGAGAGTGAAAAGACGAGCCATAAATTGTGAGAAGATATATGCAACTCATTTATCCATCAAGGATTTATATCTAGAGTATATAAAGAACTTTTGCTAACCAACAAGACAAAGATAAACCACCCCACAGAAATAAGGGCAAATAATTTGTAATAGTTACTTCACAACAAAAAAATCTAAAGGCCAAAACAAATGTAAAAAGTGCTCAATCTCATTAGTAACCAGAAAATGCAAATGAAAACCACAATGAAAAATTGGAATATCAAGTGTGGATCAGAATGTGGAACAATAATTTTATATTGCTGGCAGGAGATTATGTTGCTACAAGACCTTTAGAAAACTATTAGGCAACATCTGCTAAAATTGAACATATGATCAACACAATTCTACTCCTAGGTATTAGATTGAACTATATGAAATCATTAATATTTGATGTTTGATCCACAAAGATGGTAGTTTCATATGGTTCAACCTAATGTACATCCAACCGAAATGCTTGCACCAAAAGTCAAGTTTAAGGATGTTCAAAATGGTGTTATTTGTAGCTGGTCCAAATTAGAAACAACCAAACATCATCAACTGTAAAATAATAAATACACTGTGGTTAAGTCATACAATGAAATACTATACACTAATAAGAAAGAATAAACTACTGCTATCTGCCAATAACGTGTGATAATTACAAACAAAATGTAAGTGAAAAGATCAGGACACAAAAGAATAAATGCAGTATTATTCAGGTAAAACTACCCTAAATCATTTAGGGCTGCATGTAAAATGGTAACTCTAAAGAGAAAAAGCAAGAAAATTATTATCATAAAAGTCAGATAACTCCCTGCAAAGGGGGTTATGGGTAGTGATCAAAAGGAATTACTAGGGGAACTTCTGGGTGCTGACAACATACTATTATTTTACTTAGGTGATGATTACACAGGCACTTGCTGTATTATTACTAAATTATTATTCATTTACCATACTCGTATTTTATCACATAAAAGTGCATATAAGAACAAACGTAGTCCTCCCTGGCTTACAGTAAACTCTGTTCTTCCCCAACCTCTACTCTACAGCAATGTTCTCATTCTCTCCCAGCATTATTTATATGTAAAAAAGACTTCAGTCTCACATCTGTCTCTACATATGGCCTATTCCTCCAGGGGAGAGAAAGCGCTCTGAGAATTGACGTCAGACCCAATTCCATTCCACATAACTCTCTAAAAATGATCCTTTTCATAAACACTTCAGGAAGTAGCCTTTTTGGTCTGAACACCCACTCTATAGCTCCCAAGGATTGTAAGAACATGAAACAAGTTTTTAAAAAAGCTTTACAAGTGCCATGCCTCTGTAATCAAATAGAACCAGCAAGAGACAGAGACTTACGGTCTCATGCTTAGACCTTCTTTAGTTACGGAGCCTTCCCTGTGACTTTTCTTTCTTTCTTTTTTTGAGTCAGAGTCTCACTCTGTCATCCAGGCACGCTCACAGCCACAGCCACAGCAGCCTCGACATGCTGGGCTCAGGCAATCCTTCTGCCTCAGCCTTCCAAGTAGCTGAAACTACAGGAATGCACCACCATGCCCAGCTAATTTTACTTTTTTTTATTGCCGAGACAAGGTCTCGTCAAGTTTCCCAGGCTGGTCTCAAACCCCTGGGCTCAGGCAATTGTCTCGTCTCTACCTCCCAATGTGCTGAGTACAAGCATGAGCCACCATACCCTGCCCTTATGACATTTGAAAACTTAATCTCAGCCTGGCTCTTTCTGGTCAGGCACACTACAGGTCTGGTTATCTAGATTTGGTGTCGGGTACACAGTCTACCAGAGATAAGACTGGTAACTAATTAATACTCCACTGTATCAGTCTGCTTAGGCTTCACTCATCACACTATCATCCATAAGCAAATTCTATTAAAAAAAAAAAGTCGGCTGGGCTAGGTGGCTCAGCCTGTAATCCCAGTACTTTGGGAGGCTGAGGTGAGTGGATTGCCTGAGCCCGTGGGCTCAAGACCAGCCCAGGTACCTTGGCGAGACCTTTCCCTACAATAAATAAATAAAAAAAAAAAACTAGCCAGGCATGGTAGCACATGCCTGTAGTTCCAGCTACTTGGAAGGCTAAGGCAGAAGGATCACCTGAGCCCAACAGGTCGACGCTGGGGTGGCTGTGAGCGTGCCACTGTACTCCAGCCTGGGCAACAGAGTGAGACTCCAACTCAAAAAAAAAAAAAAGTCACGATCTTAGAAAGGCACCAATCAAAATCATATTAGTTGAGATACTAATTCATTAAAAACATCTGTAACCTCCTTTTCATTCTTTCTAGGAAGCAGTTGATAAACAACTAAAACATACATGGACAAAGGCTTCCAGCAGAAAATGATTAGGTACGATCAAGGGCAAGTTCTTTATTAGATGAAGATAACAACAATAATAATAAGGTCATTAGAAAAGGAGTTTTAATTTAGCAGGCCTAGATTCAGGTCTGGGTTCTACCACAAACTAGCTGAGTGACCCATACTCATTTGTTTCTTTATACCTTAACTTCTTCTGTACAATAAAGATATATCACTTACCTCAAATAGCTGTATTAAGGATTAAATGGGCTGGGTGCAGTGGCTCACACCTGTAATCCCTTTGGAAGGCCGAGGCGAGAGGAATGCCTGAGCCCGGGAGTTCAAGACCAGTCAGAGCAACATAGTGAGACCTCATCTCTATAAAAAAATCAAAAAATTAGCCGGGCATGGTGGTGCACACCTATAGTCTCAGCTACTTGGGAGGCTGAGATGGAAGGATCCCCCGAGCCCAGAAGGTCAAGGCTACAGTAGCTGTGATTGTGCCAGGGCACTCCAGCCTGGGATGCAGAGTAAGACTCTGACTCAAGGGGAAAAAAAAGGATTAAATGAGATGATTCATTTAAGTAAAACTGGTAAACTGTAAAGGATTATAAAAATAGTTGGAATATTAGAAGGAATCCTTGACCAGCTCTGTGGAATTTAAGACATTAACTGGTAGAAAAGATCCCTGGAGCATTAGAGACCATTCAAATGAATTACTGTTTCAACCTAGGGTGATGTCTATTGTCAATTCAAGTTAAACCCAACATGCAGGATAGAAGGGTAACAACATTAACCACACATAGGCCCTGATTAGCAATGAATTAGTAGCACTCATTAAATGATATCAAAATGAATCTTCTGTACATCCTCAAAGCATTTATTAAGTACCTATTTGGTGACTCCTAAACTAGAGTATATAAAATTACTATAAGATATATCCTTGCTCTTAAACTTGTAATTCAAGAAATGACATTAGCACATATGAAATACAGAAAGTGATATTAAAAAAGAATTCAGAGGTCAGGAGTAGTGGTGCATGCCTGTAATCCCAGCAATTTGGAAAGTCGAAGTGAGAGGGCTGCCAGAGCCCAGGAGTTCGAGACCAGCCTAGGCAAAGTGGCAAGACCTTGCCTCTACAGAAAAATCAAAAATGAGCTGAGTGTGGTGGCATGCATCTGTAGTCTCAGCTACTTGGAAGCCGAGGTAGGAAGGGCCACCTGAGCACAGCAGGTTGAGGCTGCGGTAGCTGTGAGAGTGGCACTGCACTCCAGCCTGGGCAACAGAGTGAGACTCTGATTCAAAAACATAAAGATAAATACATAAATAGTAATTCAGAGTTCAGAAAGGAAGAGATCACTGGGGACTACAATAGTTGAAAAGATTTCCTAGAGATGGTAATAAAAGTTGAAGTAAAACAGAAGGGAAAAGGCAAGAATGAGTATGGTAACATGGGGAAGAGGAAGAATATCTGCCTGTCCCAAAAGGCATATTATGCTGAGAAACAAAACTAGCAAGATAGTATAAGGACTGATATTGGAGGACTCAGAGGAGAAGAATCTGGATTTTATGCATCAGGAATTGACTTGGCACTTTTCAGCCAAGGGGTATGATGATAAAAACTGGGTCTTGGAGAGAACTCTACTGGCTAGGCTGGGGAGGTAGGGCAAGGAAGTACTAGGGGAAAGAGCTGATACAAGGACTCCAGTGATTAATGTCATATCCATCTGTGAGATGATAATGCCTCTGATGTATCCATAGACTGGGAGACTGAAGAAAGAAGAAAGGGTAAATCTTAGATCTATTTCAAGAGAAAGCAATGACAGCCTACCTATCATCGTTTCTTCCCTCTCTTCTCCTACCCTTCCAACTTTTCTTCCCTCCTCTGCTTCTTTTTGTGCATTCTTGTGTACATTTGTTAAATATATATTATCAAAGATGACAGATTTCAAATTCAGTGAACTAGGGAGAAGAGGCAGTTGTAGTGAAGAATCAGTTGGGGTGACACTGAGGAAAGATGCTAACTTCTGTCTTACATTTAATGAGGTGGGAAGATACACGGTACATTCAAGTTCAGTCATGCGTTGCTTAACAACGGAATACATTCTGAGAAATGTGTCATTAAGTGAGTTCACTGCTGCATGAACACCACAGAGTCTACTCATATAAGCCTAGATGTAGAGTCTACTATACACCTAGGCTATATGGTAGAGCCATCATATATGTGGTCTGCCATTGACTAAAACGCTGTTATGCTGTCATGACTGTAATTGAAAGAAGGCCAATATGACTAGAATACTGAGTTAGAGAACTGTTTTCTGTTCCTACTGCCTGGAACACTCCCTCCTGCCCCCTCATAAAGTCCTACTCATGCTGCAGATTTCAGCTAAAAATGATTTCCTTAAGAAAGACTTCACTGACCACTTAAACTAGGACAGATCCCCAAATTACATGCTCTCATAGCAACCAGTACTTCTCAAAACATTTCACAATAATCATCTATGAATCAATTGGGAAATTCATTGTAAACTCTATGAAAGTTTAGACTGTGTCTGTCCCATTCACTCTTCTCTTCCAAAAACCTAGCACACTACAAAACAGTAGGTGCTAAGTAAATGTATATTTAAACAAACATATACAAGAATGCACAAAAAGAAGCAAAGAAGGGAAGAACAGGTGAAAGAGTAGAAAAGAGAGGAGAAAGAAACAGAGAGGGCAGAAGACCACAGATAAAGCTGGGCAGATGTCTATAGTGCTGAGCAGATGGGAGAGCAGAAGAAGCAAGGGACAGAAGGACCCATTAGAGAGGAGGTAGAAGAATCAGAGAAGTTTCAAAAATTAGGGAGGAGAATGGATTTCACGTGCCACAGAAAGGCTGTGAGGAGGCTGAAGACTGAGAAAAGGTACCAGTAGGAATGGGTTCAACAGTGCACCAAATAATTGTATCACAGTTTAAAAGGCTGTGTGGGGACAAGGAAAGAACTAATAATCCAACCTCCTACTCTCAGTGACCTTCCCTGCTGTCTATCCAGCTGCCTGAGCCAAGCCCCACAAGTCCTAAGACAGGAAGGATGTGAAGCTGCATTCAGGCATCTATCAGATAGAAATGACAATGACGCACGTAGCTGTAAAAATAGAGATCTCTGGCAAGGGCCAACATGAAGTTCAGGGAACATTGCAGAGAAACCATCTCCACATATAAGACAGATCTTATTTCTCAAATGTCACTGAAAATTCTCGGGTAAACAACTGTCCTAGAGAATCCTCTAAGAGTCTAAGGAGATAATGTGAAAGATCAATCAAAATCAACTGTCCTGTAATCTACAAGGCAAAATGGAGAATTAAAACTGAAAAAACTGTTTAGACACTGCACACAGCTAAGTAAAATTTGGCTATAACTGAGGCTATCCAACAGCAACAATGGTTGACATAAGCTGCTAATTTAATACTTAACTTGTAAGCAGCATCAGAATGTCTTCTTTCTAAACACATAATAAATTTGGATTCATCTCATCTCTTCATATCCCTCTGTGAATAACGGTAGTAAGGCCCAAAGCTTCTTTTTTTTTTTTTTTTTGATGAATCTTTTTTTTTACTTTAAAGATGTAGGGTACAAGTCAGAATTGGGTGCTTAAGTGGTCTAGGTACAGGCCCAAGCCTTCTTATAGCTGAGCAGTATAAGCTCTGTGAAGGCAGGATCTGAGTCTGCCTTGATAGCACTGGTGCCTGTTATAGTGCCTGGCATATCTCAGGCAGTCAAAAAGTACATGTGAAAGGAAAGAATGGTCACCAGCTGCACAAAGTTGCTGGAGCAACTTTAAATACCAAGCTGCTCAAAACTATGACTAGCTACCTATAAGTGCCAAGAATTTCTTCCCTTAGTTTCTAATTCCTAGGGGACAATCTATTTCTTCCATAATATCATAAAGTAAATATCAAATCGTAATACATCTACTAAACATCTCTAATTAACAAAATGAGTTCAAGCTCCGGTAAACTGACTACTAGTTTTGAGTAAACCTAGAAAATTCACCATAACAAGACTTGACTTAGCTGGATATTTTATCAAATGGAAAATTAAAGTATGTGAGTTGCCTATAGAAATCAAATTTAATCAAAAATTTCAACAACTATTTTTGGATTCCATTACTGTGATTAAGGTATACACCCCATTCAAGTCTACAAATGTGCCCCTGCTATTTGGAAGGGGATTAGAGAACCCAAAGGGAACAGAAAACAAAGAGAAGAATCACATTCAAAAGCAACTGTCTCAGTCTGTTCTGTACTGCTGCAACAGAATACCTGAGACAGAATAATTCATTAAAAAACAAAAATTTATTTCCTCACAATTCTGGAGGTGGACAAGTACACGATCACAGTGCTGGCATCTGGTAAGAGCGTTCTGACTGTGCTATCCCATGGTGGAAGGCATCATGTGGTAGAAGGGCAAAGAAAGCATAAGCAAGAGGGGCCAAACTCGTTCTTCTGTAAGGAACCATCTTCTGAGATAACAAACCCACTCCCATAATCACAGCACTAATCCATTCATGAGGGTAGAGCCCCCATGACCCAAACACCTTGCGTTAGGCACCACCTCCCAACACTGTCACATTAGGGATCACATTCCCAACACCTGAACTTTGGGGATACATTGAAACCATAACGTTAACCCAAAGTCCAAATGGAGATTCCTTGTTTTTCTCAATTCATAGACAGGATGTTAGAGATAATCAAGTCTGATTCTGTAGCCTTCCGGACCTTTCTGCATGTAAAGTAGTTCTGAAAATATATCTTTTGACTCCACTTTAGCCATAATTTTTTATTACAAAAAATACAAATGTAAAAAGAAATCCTTCTGCACATGCCCTACCATATTTGAAAACAGATGATTATTTGTGTTCCTACGAGGCCCTGCTCTCAAAGTCTGTACTCGTACAAGATCAAGTGAGCTTTTGCCCTTCTGCTCCACAGATTTCTGTCCTCCCTGAGCTCAGCTTAGGACATCAGCATGACTCTTTGACAGGTGGGTAGCCCCAGTCAAACTTCCCACTGGCACTGGACCCAGAGTGGCACCAGAGCTCCTTGGGGCTCACCCCCGAAACTCTAGGGCCTCCCACTTATCCCACATTCTCATGTCTCTTCTGTGCCAGACCAGAGGCAAGCTCAACAGTGTCTTCCTTCCTGCTGATTCCACCAACCCCATTCCCTTGGCTGTGGCTTCGCTGTAGGGACAGTGGGAATCTGTTCCTACAGAAATCATCCATTCATGCGTGTCACTAATTAGATGACAAGACATTTGGCTACCTTAAGGGAGTCATAGTTACTTCCGCTGTTTGCCTGTGCTTCATTGAACTTCTTCACTTTGACATTCAGCATACTGGGCAGACATCACATGTGTCAAAATCTGCTGCAGGCCTTCAAGATGGATACGGATTGTATCAGCAAGCAACCATAAAACAAACATTTGAAGCAGCTAACTCTCCAAAAGACAAAAACAGAAAAGCAGAATATTATGATTATGCTCTCTGCCTCCAACTAAGTGCCCTTCTTATTTAAATCTAGCTGATAATTTCGATTTGCATCAGGAAATGGTACTTCTAATTCTCAGCCTCTCACTTCCTCAGATTTTTACCATCTTTCCAAAAGGTTTGGACTATAAACCATTAAGATCCCTCTCAACTCTAAGAAATAATCACTGTAGAGAAAATAATTTTATTGCAATTGTAAATATGCTCCACGTTGCTGGTTCTACTTTTCTCTGAACTACAGCTGCTCATCTTTAGATATATTTTCATATTAATAGACAGTTCTGCTCTGGAGGCAACAAATACCTAGCACCTACTTTTTACATTGTTGAGACTTGGGCAATTAGAAAGTCTATGTCTTGCTTCTAGTATTAAACATAGTTGAAGAAACATATTTGTCGCAAATAGCAATGGCAAAATAAGATCATTCAGTTCTCTCAATTTGTTGATGTCAAGGAACTTTTTTTTTTTTGAGTTGGCGTCTCACTCTGTTGCCCAGTGGGCAGTGGCTGCTCCCGGCCACCGCAGCCTCGACCTGCTGGGCTCCGGGGATCCTTCTGCCTCAGCCTTCCAAGTAGCTGGAACTACAGGCGTGCGCTACCACGCCCGGCTAATTTTTTTGATTTTATTGTAGAGATGAGGTCTCACCAAGTTGCCCAGGCGGGTCTCGAACCCACAGGCTCAGGCAATCCACTCACCTCAGCCTCCCAAAGCGCAGGCTGAGCCACCAAGCCTGGCTGTCAAGGAGCTATTTAAAGCCATAATATTATCAAGGTTAATGATGGAAAGGGTTAGAGAAATTTTGTGGGCTTGCATGCCTGAAAAATTGTACATTTTTACAGAGCTTCTTCAGCTCCAAGTGCTTTATCATTATAAAAAAAAGTTGATTTAGGAACAGGTCACATGTCTTATCTCCAGATCCTAGAGTCACCACATAGCTCTATCCTGAAGTTGGGTGACCAAAAACACAGAAAGTTCCAACTGTTGTTTCTCTTCTCATGTCTCACATTGGATGTCACTAATCAATTGTAGCACTCTTCAACAGCCTGGATTCAATGTTATCATGCTTTTCAACCCTGGGCTCCAGTCAGCTATTACCACTTGATTAGAAGTATCACATGAAATTAAACTGGTACCAGGTAGGGTGTGTGGTAGTGCTCTGTGAGTTCTTGATTTTGCCATAGAAAAGAATTTCAGAGTGAATCCAAAGTAAAGTTTAAGCAAGAATTCATTAGAAATAAAAAGGCATGCTCAAGAAAGGCATGAGTGCCTTAAGAGAAAAAGCATGTTTGCCTCTGACAAGAAGCTTTGTATAATTTTACGATGATTAAGCAAACCTCATAAGAGGCAGGTTACAGATGTCTGGTCATGAGTGTTGATTACCATCTCTCAACCTTCTAAGGTTACAAGGACCTTCTAAATAATGAAAGTTATTGCCTAACTGATTTGGACTTTTTTTTTAAGAACATGTCTATGTTTTGGGCAACTCCCTATTGTTTCTGTGATTTACTGTACTTGTAGATCCACATTCCAGCCCGCAAGGGGGTCAGGTCTGGTAGGCCTGACTGGTCAAGGGGTCAGGTCTGGGAGACCTGATTGGTCAGGTGAAGGTTGTATACTGATAACAAAGATGTCTGAACTCTTATCCTGTTTTAATTTAGACCTGCTGCAAGAAACATCTCCATCTATGTTTAAACCACACTGACTAACTTGTCTCAAAACTATTTGTCACCTTGTGAAATCAAACATGGGGGTAACACCCAGGATGATGATAAAACAACTCAATGAATCCAATGGGATGATATCTCTTAGTTCTCAACAACATATCTCAATATAAACAAACATCCTACTTTACATAAAAATGTAGATTCAGAAATCTAAGAAATCATGGGCGATTGCTTCACTTCTTCTGGTCTACAACAACAAATTTCACATTTCTTTCGTAAATTTAACTTTAAAAATATCTGTTTATATAAAATATTTTAAGAATGCATCTATAATACAGAATGAAAGTCATTGGTATTTATGACTAAAGTCATTTTCACTACCATTAAGAAAGCCCTGTTAAGTACTAAATTAGGAAACAAACAAAAAAAATCACACAAATTTTAGAGAACTACTTAGAGCTAAGTTTAGCTACGTATACAAAAGTCACTATTTTTGTCAAAATCTCCATTTTTTAAGTATTTTATATTGTTATTATAATTTAAAAGGGAACCAGAGGAAGATAAACACATGAATAGATATCTCCCCTTTATGAGCTTCCTACCTAAGACGGACAATAACAGATGTACAAACTTTAAATGACAATCAGCCAACAGAATACAGCCATTATACCAAAGCACAAATAAAAGGCAAAGGGAAGTTAATTGTCAATTATCCAATGTTGGCAAAACATGTTCAAAATATCTTTTGCTATTGTAATTTCCTCACTTAATCAGTTAGTTGACATTATCAGTTCCTGGTATATATTTTACAATCCAAGAAGAGGGAATGTCTTTTTATTTTTTACTTTAAACATTTTATTTATTTGTTTGTTTGTTTGTTTAGGCAGGGTCTTCCTCTGTTGCCCAGGTTGGAGTGTAATGGTACGATCAAGGATCACTGCTGCTTGAACTCCTGGGCTCAAGCGATCTTCCTGCCTCAGCCTCCCAAGTAACTAGGATTGCAGGCATGCACCACCATGCCTAGCTAATTTTTCCATTTTTTTTTCCTTGTAGAGATAGGGTCTCATTATGTTGCCTAAGCTGGCATGAGTCACTGAACTCAGTCTTAGGAATGTCTTTAAACTCAAAACTTTTCACAGTTATTTTCATCATCCATTCAAAAAAATGCAAATTGAATATATAAAGCTCTACCTGGGTTAATATTTGTATCAACCTATGAAATTATATATCTTTTTCTTGGCTTGAAATGTTACAAAGAGCTAGATGGGAAAAAGGACTGGAGAAGGTAATCAATTTTCTGTTGATTCCTATGTTGGTTTCAACACACAACTTTGTTTATTTGAAATTCTGTGAATTTGCAATATATCTCAGTCTCATATTGAAGTGTTAGTAGCAAAATATATTTAGGAGTAGGGGTTATTTATGTGCTGTTTATTCTATTAACATAGATAACTGGTTGTATTAAATATGTTAAGAGTAAATTAATTTTTTAAAAGATTAAGTCCTTTTCTTCTTTTAGGAAAAATGAATATTGCAGAATTCTTGGAGAGCTGACAGGGTAAATGGCCATAGAAAAGTTGCATCACAGGCCAGGTGCAGTGACTCACGCCTATAATCTTAGCACTTTGGGAGGTCAACGTTAGAGGATCGCCTGAATCCACGGGTGCGAGATCAGCATGGGCAACTTGGCGAGACCTCGTCTCTACAATAAATTAAAAAATTAGCAGAGAGTGGTGGCATGTGCCTGTAGTTCCAGCTACTTGAAAGGTTACAGCAGAAGGATCACCTGAGCCCAGCAGGTCGAGGCTGTAGCGGCTGTGAGTGCACAGCCTGGGTGACAGGAGAGACCCCAACTCAAAAAAAAAGAAAGAAGGAAAAAATTACATCATAATAAAAAAATAAAAAGATATCAGTAGCTCTTCTTTGCTTAATCTGCAAAGGAGACATTTCCTGTAGAAAGTAGATCTGCAGTCTAAAAAGTGGCTTGGCAGACTAGTTGGAGGGAAGGAGACAAATAAGAATGGCAACACAGGAACAGAAAAACCTATCTCTGTAAAGACTTACAGGTATAAGTGTACCGGGCAGACATGCTAGGTGGAAGAGGGAAGAGGCATGGTTTCCAGACTTTGAATCAGAGTTTCCGCAAATGGCCCTGACTGGGATTCAGAAGCATCTGTATGGAACAGCTAAAAGAAGAGTGAGTACTGAGCTGGCACGGTGGCTCATGTCTGTATTCCCTTCACTTTGGAAGGTCAAACTGGGAGGATTGCTTGAGTCCAGGAGGTCGAGGCTGCAGTGAGCTGTGACTATGCCACTGCACTCCAGCCTGGGCATCAGAGTGAGACTCTGACTCCAAAAAAAAAAAAAAAAAAAGTAATCCAAAGGAAGGCCCAAACTTTACCTGTACAATGTCCACTTGCATATCTAAATCTGAATTGTAGCCCACATCTTTAAAGTTAAAAAAAATGAAAAGTATTGCATCTTCTGGTAATATATCAAACTTGATGGGAACCAGCTAAGATGCAAAGCTGCCAAACACTGACCTTTGCCAATTCACATGAGGAACAAATGACATTAGAAACAAATGACAGAAGAAAGCTAGACATGATCCCTGTCCTCTAGGAGCTTGTAGCCTATAGTACCCTTCCTGGAATACAAATATACCTGGAAATATCATAGTGTTTGAATTCTAATTGATCTAAATTTTTCTTATTAACAAGGTTTGGGAAGACCTCTCTTTAATTCAAAGACTTAAATGAGGGGTTATTTGAATATTTTAAATTTAAAAAAAAACCCTGCCATGTACAAGCCTTACATTAGGTACTGTGAAGGTTTCAAAGATTAATGACAAAGAAACAAACCCTTGTCTTTAAATAATGTATAATTTAGCAGAGAACAGTCACATACATAAATATGTGAGAACAAATGAAATGGGGAAGAAATGAAAATTATTTCTGCTCAATTAACTAAAATCTAGAAACCTCAAAACATTTAATTTCCCCTAAACACTCAATGTTCTTTCATACTTCAAGCCTTTGAATAGGCTGTTCCTCTTGACTATTTCCCCTTCCTCTGCCAGAAAACTCATAATCATCCTCTAAGACCCAGCTCCTGTGCTACCTCTTATATGACACTGTCCCCAAATAGAGAAGTAGGAAGAGTTCTCCTACTTTTTTCTCTGGGTTCCCACAGCCCATTATGGCATCTACTATATGGTTTAATAATATTTTAGGTTTGTTTCTCCTATTAGACCTTCAGGGCTTGGTTTATGTCCTTTTCTAAATTCATCTTTAGTTTTATCAAAACAATATATGCACAGAGTTTTTTAAAAAATTTAAGTAGTACAAGAAGTTTATCATGAAAAACGCAGTACCTTCCTCGCTCCCCCATTCTGATTCCTAGAGGCAACCACTCACAACTCTTCCAGCTTGTTCTCCTGGTAGCTTTTGATTTTTTCAATCATCAAATAGCAATATACACTAACTTCTTTTGGTATGCGATGCATCTTGGTATGGATCTTCTGTCATTCATCATTTCAGGGACACTTTGTAGCCTTTTTAAATCTGAAAACCAATGTCTTTCTGTTCTGAGGATTTTCTCACATGGTATCTCTGGCAATTTCCTCTCCTCAATTTCATCTGTTCTCTCTTTCTGGATCTCCTATTAGCTAGACTCTTGATCCTCTAATTTTACTGTTTCTTTCCTCATTTTCTATATCTTTGGGTATTATTATGGTCTTTAAGATCTCTTCTACTTTATCCTCTAATCATTCTGATCTTTTAAATTTCTATTATCTTTGCTTTTAACTTCTAGGAGCTCTTACATCCTAATTATTCCCCTTTAAAGATATATATATATACATACATATATATATGTATATATATATATATATATACACGTATATATATATATATATTTTTTTTTTTTTTTGGCCAGGCACAGTGGCTCACGCCTATAATCCCAGTACTTTGGGAAGCTAAGGTGAGAGGATTGCCTGAGCCCACAGGTTGGAGACCAGTCTGGGCAGCATGGCGCGACCTTGTTTCTACAATAAGTAAAAAAAATATTAGCTAGGCATGGTGGCACATGCCTGTAGTTCCAGCTACTTGAAAGGCTGAAGTGGAAGGATTGCCTGAGCCCAGCAGGTCGAGGCTGCGGTAGCCGTGAGCATGCCATTGCACTCTATCCTGGGTGACAGAGGGAGACTCCCACTCAATCAATCAATTTTTTTTTTTTTTTTTTTGCTTTATGAATGCCAAAATTTTACTCTATCAGGTAGTAAAACAAAAAACTTAAGACAAATTAAATTGGATAGAGTTTAACTGAGCAAAGAAGGATTCATGTATCAGGCAGCCTCCCAAACTACAGCAGGCTCAGGGAGACACTGGATTAGCCACATGGTGGAAGAAAATTTACGGACAGAGAAAGGTAAGTGGAGTACAGAAAACAGAAGTGAGGTACAGAAATAGCTGGACTGGTTACTGCTCAGCATCTGCCTTATTTGAACCCGGTCTGAATGACTGCCTTTGATTGGCCAAAACTCAGCAACTGACACAAGAGTAGGTTAATCAGTCTATAAATCCAGCTAGGTCAGAGTTCACCATGTGCAAAGCTAAAGAAGCTTCTAGGTCAACCCACAACATGCAAGGAGGCAGCTTTGGGCCAAACATAATTTAACACAGGAAATATTGATTATATAAGTGTAAATTTTTCTTACTGCTTCTACACTATTTCTGTTTCTTTCCATTCCTTTTCTTCCCCCATAATTACTCCCCTTCTTTTTTGTTTTTTTCTTGTTAGGGACTTTTCTTAAATGATAGGAGACTAATAATACAAAAGTATTTTTAGCACATAGTCAGGGACAATAAAAAGCTGAACAAACGAATGGGTGGGTGAGTGAACCAATGAGGGAACAGAATGAGAAACACTTAGACATGATTAAGAACAAGATGTCTCAGGATTGGAGATGAACAGATTTACAGACTACCGTCTTCGTGAGCCAGTGATTCGAGACTTGCCCCTGCCAGTAGGTAATCTCAAGCAAGCTTATCAGACAAATAAGACTTTTTGTCCAAACCCCAACAATCAGCAAATTAATTAATTTTAACTGTTATTTAATTCTTTAACCCCCCTCCCACCTGGAAGAATTTAACATATTCTATTTGCCTTATCCACTCCAGTATCCTCTTTAGTTTTAGGTCTCTAAAAAAATTTTCCTCAGAGCCTATAAATTGGTAAACAACATCTATTTCTTTGAAGTAATCAAGATATAGCTTGCACAAAAAGTAGCAAAAGCAGTCTGAAATATGATTGAAATGACTTGAGAGGTAGCCAGAAGGCTAAGGGGCAAAAATTACTTAATAAAAAACTTATCTCCCAGTTTTGAGTTGAAACTTCTCCGTATGCTCAAAGAAGACAAATGCAAAGTCAACAGACAACACGCTGAGTGTTGTTCATCAAGTACAACAGAGAATTTGGTAGTGGTGTAAAGATTTCATATTGCTAGCCCCATTATAGTTATTTTGTTTTTCATGATGGAAGTAAAACATAACTTACTATTAAAAATATAAGAAAAAAGTATTTTATAAAGTTATTTATAATTCTCCCACCCAAAGAAAATCACCATCAATCTGTTTCTCTATATCTCAGAACTTTTTCTCTGAAGCTATTGATTTTTCATCACAAAATCTGGATCATGCTATATATATACTGTTTTGCTGTGATTATTTTTAGTTTGAGAATTCTCAGTTTAAATCCCTGGTAATATTAAGTGTCTACTACCCCCTAGGTCTAAAAGCTAAAGTAACACAAGTTGAACCAGAATCAGAGAGAATAATTTCTTCTCTCATATTTAACAATATCTCACACCGCAAAATCTGAGATCATAACCACATCATCTACAATTCAAAAATCAAAAGACTGGATTTAAATCTTCATTAAAGTATAACCAAAGAGCTCATTTTTTTGTTGTTTCTTTAGATTTAATCATTCTTTATTGCATCAAAAATAACAAAATTGTAGGGTGACATGAACACATGATTGTGAAACAAAAATGTGTTTCATTTCATTAGTCACCGGCTACATATCAACCAGCTGTCAAAGCTAAAAATATGACTTAATTTAAAATTTTGTAAAACACAAGCATTTAAGATTCATTTTGAAAGAAATGTGACTTCTTTCAGTTTCAGCCCACTGGAAGCTTTGGAGAAGAACAAATTAAGTACCTCTAAACCAAAAGAAAAAAAGTTAACAGTGGGGGAATTCAAGCTAATGTATTCACCATCAGTATCACATTGTTTACATCTTAACAATAAAATACGTTGAGATGACAATTTAATACCATCCCAAATGTAAACAAAAATACGTATTCTCAAAAAAAAAAAGAGAACTGAGATCAAGATACTACTAATAAAAGATCTGCATTTTGTCGTGTGAGGGTTAAGCTAAGGAGAGCTGTGTAGTAATAATTATCACAGTTTTTCCTCAGCAGTTGTAACTTTGTCAGGGTTGGAGTCTGCAGCATCACACCCAGGGACCAAGACAGAACACAGAGGAAGCCTCTAACTGAGCCTCTTTCCTGTGGGACAGAGCAGCATGAAAACTTCCAACTCTGGTCATAAGGGCCCTTGGCCCAGGAAGCACGTCTCCAGGTAAACTTTGCCACCATAAAATAAAAATATTTGATTGGAAAATAGGTAAAAGAATAAGCTAAAATAAAAACTCTAACTGGATTTCAGGTGTTGTTATAGCAAATTGGAAGGAGATGCAAATAAATTTCAAGGGTCTTAGAACTTCTCAGTCATTTAAAGAGAAAATATACTTTGCTTGATTCCAAAAAAGAAACACAGACTCTACTAACTCCCAGTCAGTGCTCCTGCCACTGCAGCAAGGGCCAGTCATCAATATTCACCTATGATATTCCTTTACTGAAATAAGAACATTGGGGCTTGGGAGGAAACATCTGAAAGAAAAAGACTTCAAGTATTTTTCTAGCTTTTCATTTCCTCTTTTAGACACGCTTCAGTTAAATTCAAAAAAGTAGCTGTCACCAAAAGGCACAGACTGTCTTAAAGTTTTTCTGTCCCCCACACAGACTTGCTAAACACACATTTGTTTGGTTTTTGTTTTCTTTAGAGACAGGGTCTTGTTCTGTTGTGCAGGCTGGAGTGCGGTAACATGATCATAGCTCTCCTCAGCATTGAACTCCTGGGTTTAAGCAATCTTCCTGCCTCAGCCTCCCAAGTACCTGGGACTACAAGTATATATCACCAAGCTCAGCTAACTTTTTATTATAAAAAATTTTTTGTACAGACAAGATTTCACTATGTTGCCAGGCTGGTCTTGAACTTTAGCCTCCAGCAATCCTCCCACTTTGGCCTCCCAAAGGGCTGGGATTACAATTGTGAGCCACCATGTCACTAAATACATATTAGTTGATGGAATCTTTAAACTCACAAGTAAAAATATAAGTTTAAAGTAAAAATTATGTTGTAAAAATGTAAACTCACAGGTAAAAATTTTTGGTCATTCACTACAGATCAGGGAAATATCAATCAATTTCTAAATGCCAACATAATGGATAGCAGGAAATTAATTGTAAAGAAGTATTGTCGGGCTCGGTGGCTCAGCCTGTAATCCCGTGCTTTGGGAGGCTGAGGTGAGTGAATCACCTGAGCCCGCGGGTTTGAGACCCGCCTGGGCAACATGGCGAGACCTCATTTCTACAATAAATTTTTTTAAAAATTAGCCAGGCATGGTAGCGTGTGCCTGTAGTTCCAGCTACTTGGAAGGCTGAGGTGAAAGGATCACTGGAGCCCAGCAGGTCGAGGCTGCAGTGGCCAGGAGCGTGCCACTGTACTCCAGTCTGGGTGACAGAGTGAGACTCCAACTCAAAAAAAAAAAAAAGAAGTATTTTAAACAGTCTTCAATTAAATTATTAATAGATTCCCATTTGATTACAGAGTATATATTAAAGCAATATGAATCTGCTTGCTTTGATCCCCAAACTGGTAACAATTAGTAAGGAGACTAACAGGACAATTAATTTTCTCCTCCAATATGGACTTTCAAAAAGAGAAAGAGAAAGGATGAAATGAGACCAAAAAGAAGAAAAAGAGAAGAAAAGTGTGGTGGGAGCGGGGAGACCATGGTCGTTTTTGTTTATTGATAATCACAATATTTTTACTTAAAGTATCTGCCACATATAAATCAGTGCTCTGGAAATGGAAAAGCAACTTTTTCAAAAAGTAACATTCAGCTACTTACTTAATTCAGCATTGTAACATCAAAGAATAATTAGACATCACAGGAAAACATATACAAATAAGAAACATGAAAAGAATACTGGGGAACCCTGAAACCAAGCTTCTTATCCAAGGGCTAACCTCTGTTAATTACAAACTCTCTGAGCCACAGTTCCTTCACTCATAAAATGAAAAGATCGCAGACTCTGTATCTTAAGTTCCCTTCCAAATCCATGATTCTTTCCACTGGTTAAGTAGGAAAAGCGGGGAAAAAGAAGAATGAAATAAAGAAAGCTTTGGTTGAACAGTCAGTTCTGTTCTAATACTTGTTTTGAAAATGCAGGTTTGTCCAACACAAGGGATATATGAGGGAACACTTTGAGCATAATTTTTGCATTTCATTATGGGTCATTTAATCCACAAGAAGCATCAGGTGAATGCAGAAAGCTGCCCTTAGCAGAACCAATCAGTGTAGGAATACACAAAGTGCATACAAGCACACACTCAAATATCTACCACCTTCTTCAGGTCACTATGTTATAAGCCACAATCATCCATTCATGGATCTTTGTTATTGTAGTTTTCTGCCAGACTTCAGATTCACTACTTCACAAACTGCAATCCTTCAAGTACCATTCCACCAGCAAACTTCAGGTCTTCTTCAAGGTAAACTACCATAGTTATTGTGGTATTGATGTACGTTTAACCATTTAACATATGTAAAATTGCGCTACTTTTTTTTTTAGAAAGCAGAACTTATTAAGAGGTCTGAAAAGCTCCCACAGTGGGAGGTAGGGACCTGAAGAGGCTGATCTTTGCTACCATTTTTAATCTCCATTTTTGACAAAGATTTTGAATATTGTGTCCCTAATCTCATTTTCCTCATAAAACTTGTGGCTTTTACCACACAATACTTTTTGCAATTTTATACACCTTGCTATAGTAGAACTGAATATACTACTGTTTGGGAAAAAAATTAATCAGTGACCAATCCACTTTTCAAAGATAACAGATGGAGACCAGGTGTAGTGGCTCACGCTTGCAATCCCAGCACTTTGGGAGGCTGAGGCAGGAGGACTGCTTGAGGCCAGGAGTTCAAGATAAGCCTGGGCTACATACAAAGACCTGGTCTCTACAATAGTTAATTAATTAATTAATCAATCAGTCAATCAAGGCGTGATGGCATGCACCTGCAACCCTAGTTATTTGGGAGGATAAGGCAGAAGGACCGCTTGAACCCAGGAGTTCAAAGCTGCAATAAGCTATGAACATGCCACTGCATTCCAGTCTGGGCAACACGGTAAGATCCCAGTCTCTTAAAAACAACCACAACGAAAGATAACAAATGGACAAGCTTCCAGGAAGTCTCCTTAGGCATTAAATCAAAGTCAGAGAAAACTGGTTCTCTGTAAGCTTTATGCTAAAGAGCTGGTTTTTTCTCTAAGGTCTCATCCACTGACTAAGTAGCTCCCAAAGCAGATACCAGATTTGGAGGTGAAAGGGTATCATTCACCTTGAAATAGTGAACAAAAATTTGAATTTGTCAGAGCAAAAGATCTTGATTCTGGCAGAAAATCTTGGCATGTACCTACCTGTTCAATAATTGGATG
Organism: Cephalopachus bancanus; assembly: GCA_027257055.1. Lineage (NCBI taxonomy): Eukaryota > Metazoa > Chordata > Mammalia > Primates > Tarsiidae > Cephalopachus > Cephalopachus bancanus. Next base: position 17,260,508 of record JAPVLO010000002.1, read on the forward strand.
TTTAATAACTACTATAACTACTCAATAACTACCATGAAAAAATATGCAGCAAAAATATTATTTCTGCAATATAGTTATAACAGTACAGTACGAACCACAAAGTCTTTACAAATTCTCACTCCTAATTCTTGCTAAACTTGGAGATAAAGGAGGATGGTGAAATGAAAGAAGTCATACATCTTTCCTAGTTTCCATGTATAATAGAAACAGGGGACAGACTGAACCACTTAATATTAAAGCCAAAGGTTGGCCAAAGTCTGTCACTCAGAGCCAAAGGGCAGATAAAAATAATGCTATTTAGGATGCTCAGGAAAGATAGAGGACATAATTATTTTGCCTTCTAGAATAAATCTGAACTAAAAACTAGGATGTATATCTAAAGTAGCAAACATAAACGTACTACAACTTGTGCTTCTAAATGTCAGGCAAAGTTATTTGGCCATTATAGTCATGATCCTGGTATACTTCTTAAAGAATTAAACATACTACATTTTTTTTAACTGTTTTTTTTTTTAACATACAAATGCACATATATATGCAAGGGGAGAAAAGCTGAAAGAAAAACACAGTGGTAATAACAGTGGTAATAGTTGGGTAATGAAATGACAGACTTTTTTCCTGTCTATAATGAAATTTATACAATTAATATATATTACTCACACCATCAGAGGAAAACAAATATCCTTTTAAACAGTTAACTGAAAGAGATAAATCCCTCATGATAGTTCATGTAGAATCAAGAGCAAGCCATTTAATGTCCCTACTAGTTTCCAAAGGGTCAAAGGTGAGTGGGTTGAATTCGGAGGGCACTTCACTCCATGCAGGAAAATCCACTGAGACCAGAACAAGAAGACAATGCTGCAAGAAAATTCAACCTGAGGAATGCGGATGGACACAACAACAGACAATAAACACCCAGCTCATGTCAGTTGTTTGTCCCTGCTTTTATCAGCCAGCATTTTGGTGACTCCTACTGGCATTGTGAAAAATCAACTGCTTTTTAGGTAAGGCTCATATAGAGACACTTAATAAAATGCAACATGTTTGATAGCAGAGAATATGGAAATATAACCTAACCAGAGACAGCTAGCAACCAAAGCCAGAAAATATGTAAAAGACCACTGTAGATTTTCTAGTCAGCTCTCTCTCAATATCATTATCCCAATGATGATAAATATTCATTAACCACTGAGAAGGCATGTAAAGGCTAAATACTATGGTGTATGATACATCCTAGATGTTATGGTGAATTCAGAAGAAACAAGGGATAGTCATTCCCTTCATAACATTTGATGAGGAAAGACATGACATACATATCAGAAATATTTAAAAAGCATAGGTCAACAAATTAAATAGCTAAGTGACTTATATAGATAAATACTTAAGACACTTAAAGGAAAGACTGTTCAATATGGACTTAAATAATTGACTTCAAAAAGGAAGAGAACTTTGGCAGTGTAAGAAGGGAGACAAGAGTAACACAGGCATGGTCACCAACATAAGCAAAGTCACTGGGGTGGAAAAGGTAATGATGAGTCTGGACAGACTGGATAAAACCCAGAATGGGGAACAATAAAAGAAAGGAAGGAGAGACAGATTCAGGCAGATTATAAATCCCCTTAAGGGTTCCTTTACCTCTAATCCTTCTGATATACCATTATCAGATTAAGAACATTTATGGGAAAAATCTATGCACCAGATACTATGCTATATATGGCAGAGGTATACTATTAAATCTACTAATTGCAAAGTAGGCGCCATTTCATAGATATCAACTGAAAATAGTTTTGGCAAAGAAGTTAGCTGGTGTGCCAAGTTCATCAAAGTAAGCAACACAGCTGAGCTCTGAATGCATGACCTAGTTGACACCAAAGTCCATGCTTTTTCTTTTTTTTTTTTCCTACCACATGCTACCTCTTCCTAAAGCGTAGCTCTGATCACATCACTCTGAATTTATATCATCCCCATCATGGTGTATTCTCCCACTCTTCTGACTATCCAGTGCTCCCATTGTGATACCTTATATATGGAAGCCTGCTCTTAGGAGAGTATCTGCAGTTTACCTTGCCCAGGAGTATTTTCATTGTAACAGGAATTAGCTGTAAGTTAAAAGAATAAAGCTCTACTACAAGCTATATGGTAGAAATGCACACCTCACCTCAGGGGGGCAGGCCAAGGATGTGTCTTCACTACGTCCATTTTCATAGCTTATAGCTAAAACCCATACAATAAAAATCTTACTCACAGACCCTCAGAATCACCATGGATGTCTAGCAAGCCCCAATCTGGGAGACCAAAGGCCAGATGTGGCTGCAGGTTTGCTTCTGAAAAGAACTGGAAGTCTCACTACTTTACATTTTAAGCATATGACATAAGAAAACCTAAATTAAATATAGTTGACATTTAAACTGTTAAATGTCTTTGTAACAGATTGCCAAAAAAGTACTTTCTAATAATTCTATAAAATGATCTTTTATCACCTTTCTGACCCAAGAAGAGTATTATCTTTATTGTTCTTACCTATTTCATGATTAAAGCATTCAATGTATCAAACGTCAAAAGTGTCATCTTTCAAAGGAACCAAAATAAAATTCACATGGGATCTCAGAGTACATAAAGACAAGTGGGTAGAAGATCATGGCAGTGACGGAGATTGCTCCCTGGCACTCGCTATGGAAACAGTCTTCACTGACTGTTCATTTGCTAAAACCAGAATATGCTAATAGCTAAGCGAAAGGTCCACCTGATAACTTGGAAGTTACCCACCAAGGATTTCAATGGGCCAAGGAATGATATGAGTTTCAGAATGTGTTTCAGAATGATGGTTCAGGTCTACCATGAGAAAACTTCCAGCCCACCCAAAAGCATAGTAATTACATAAAATATACACTTTATATAGAAAATAAGGAAATAGGTTAATTTGAAAATTAAAATGATACTACTTACTCTTTCTCAACAAAAGTTGTATTTCTCACTCTAAAAAAATCACTTGGTAATAAATTCTCATTTTATAAATGCTCTAGTTATATATGACAAATTTTAGGAGTAAAATTCCTTTCAAAGAAGCAAGAAGAGAATGTCGCCCTTACATATCTGGATGGCTCTTCTAGGTTCTGGTCATTCACGTTGGTAGGAACAATCCGGTGGCCAGTGGTCCCTCTGCAAAAGGTTTTGGTAATTGACCTCTGAACTCTGATGGAATGAACTGAAGCTGCCAACTGTCAGAAACACAAATAAGGAGAAGAAAAACACAGGGGGATCATATTGCTAAATATACTTGAAATAAACACCCCCCCCAAAAAAAATCATGTGAAAAACATTTCACTTGAAGAGAAGATATTTCTGCTAAAACCTCAACCAGGGAGCATTAGAGGCAGAGGTCACGAATCAGTCCAAAATCATTGAGAAATTTACAATTTAAAACAAGCGGTCTCTTGACCCATTTCACCAACTCTGAGCAGAGAAATTCGCAACCAAATGGTCATACCATCAGTCAGTTAAGTGTTAAGGTTTATTGCCAATTTCCATGTGAGCGTGGGACTTATCAAAATTAAAACAAGTTATCAGGAGTACAGAGAAAGAGTGAAAGGTAATATATGGCACTGAGAACACACTACGGGAGAAATGCATTGTTACTGAGTAACCCTCAAACTTATCTTTAGCAATAAAACTATTTCAAATATAAAAGTCAAAGGCCAAGGTGAACACTTAAAAAACAAGGTTTAATTTAATCATTAATGACTGATATACGGTTTTTCATTGAGTACAAGATACTATCACTGGGTAAAGCTCAGCTGCGGAAGCTAGTCCTCAAATGGAGCAACATGACTCATCGTGACCAGACTTCCCTTTTACCTACATAAGACTCTTTTCTGGCCAAATTAAGCAACATACAAGGACCTCTAGCGCCCGTGCAGCATAACAGGCAGCATAAAGGAAACTGGTACAGATGCCTTAGCCAAAGTTTTCCCTAGTGTCTATATGTTGGTGGAGAACTTTCACTGTTGTTGAGTGGACAAAATTCCTCCTCTAAAAACGCTCTCCCAGCCAGAGTTTCTTTTTTTTTTGAGTTGGAGTCTCACTCTGTCGCCCAGACTGGAGTGCAGTGGCCTCTCCCGGCCACCGCAGCCTCGACCTGCTGGGCTCCGGTGATCCTTCTGCCTCAGCCTTCCAAGTAACCGGAATTACAGGCATGCGCTACCAAGCCCAGCTGATTTTTTTTAAATTTATTGTAGAGATGAGGTCTCGCTGCCCAGGCGGGTCTCGAACCCGCGGACTCAGGCAATCCACTCACCTCAGCCTCCCAAAGGCGCGGGATTACAGGCTGAGCCACCGAGCCCGGCTAGAGTTTCTAGATCACTTTTAGAAGTGAATTAATATCAGATAATTACAGAAGTGTAAATATGAATCCTCAGGAAGAACCTCCAGGAGAAGCCTAGGGCCCAAGGCATTTTCACAAGTCCCCAGACACCCATGGTTATGGACTGTGCAGGTTGCCTACCCAGACAAGCACTCAGTCTATGAACACAGGAGACGGGGCACAAAGCAAATCCCACAGCTCTCTGAGAAGGTCAACAATCCGTTAGCTTTCTGTGAAAACTCCAAATGAAATAAAAATTTAGAAGACACTGCCACAGAGTTGATAAATTGATCCTTGATTTAAAACTCCGGGAATTAAAAGACAACTTACTTATCAGGCAGAAGGAAGCTGCTGGGAAAGCGATACCACTCTTTTCCAACACAGACATTCACAGGTCTGCCTTCTGGGACAGTGTGGATGGCTGGGTCTGTAGCAATTCGGTAAAATTCTGGATACAAATCAAGGGGCCCATGATATCCTGGAAGAGAAAATGGTTAGTGAAAGCCAAAGACGAGTAAGATGAGAGTCTGATATTTAATTATAATGCATGTTAAAGTTCCACTGTAACCCACATGAAATTTAAAGAGCGTGAAGGGCCCTAGCTACTCCAGCAGGAACCCTGTTCCACAGGTATAAAATGTCTCTAGTTGGGAAGATGGCAGCAGCAGAGGCCTCATTTGGCCAAAATTAATTTGCTTTCTAGCTCTTCTCTATACCTTTTCACCTTTTTAACTTCATGTTCCTTGAGCATATTTTAATACTGCAGATCCAAATAATGATTACAAGAATATAATCGTGAGAATCTAGCCCCAAGTTTGCATTTTAAGTTTAAGACTTCCTTAATTTATCAACATCCATTAAAAGAAAAGAAGTCAATAAAAATGGAGGAAAAAATGTGTAGTTAATCACACTAAGAGGAACTCTCACTCTTCTCTCCAGCACTGAGGGACAGAAGTCACATCCCGCTCATTAGTATTAAGTCTGCAGGTTCTCATTTGAGAAAAGGACTCTTCCTAGCCAAAACCAAACATGGATTAAATGATTATGCACATGGAACCTAAGGTGAAGTGCCTCATCAGTGTGGGTTAAGATATTCCCAGACGTCTACCTCGGAACAGTGCCACAGAGCGAGAGAATGATAAAAGCCCAAACAGGAAGACGGTTCCTAACGCCAGCCAATTCGATGTCACAGTATAGTGCTCCAGGCGGTATCGTTGAAACACAAAGTGGTAACATTTCTAGAAGGAAAGAAAACCATATCGATAGGAGATATACCTCGCAGAATATACATAATCATAAAGTATCACAGTAACATAAAGAGTGAGGAAGTAGGCCAGGTACAGTAGCTCAAGTCTATAATCCCAGAACTTTGGAAGGCCCAGGTGAGAGGACTGCCTGAGTACAGGGGTTCAAGACCAGCCTGGACAACCTGGTGAGACCTCGTATCTATGATAAATCAAAAAATGAGTTGGCATAGTGGTGTGCGTCTGTAGTTCCAGCTACTTGGAAGGCTGAGGCAGAAGAAGCGCCTGAGCCCAGCAGGTCGATGCTGGGGTGGCCGTAAGAATGCCACTGCATTCCAGCCTGGGCAACAAGTGCTCCAACTTAAAAAAATTTTTAATTTAAATTTTTTTTTAAAAGTGAGGAAGCTGGAAAAAAGCTTCTATGAAGGGTCTAAGCATTTGCAAACACTTAGTGAAAGACTCCAAATTCAAAAATAAAAGCCACTGTGTGCCGTGGCTCATGCCTATAATCCCAGCACTTCAGGAGGCAAAGGCAAGAGGATCACCTGAGCCCAGGAGTTTGAGACCAACCTCAGCAGCATAGCCAGACCTTGTCTCTACAAGAAATCAAAAGAATCAGCCAGACGTGGTGGCACATGCCTACAGTCTCAGCTACTTGAGGCTGAGGTGGAAGGATCACCTGAGCCCAGGAGTCCAAGGCTGTGGTAAACTGTGATCGTGCCACTGCACTCCAGCCTGGGCAACAGGGTGAGACTCTACCTCAAAAATAAATAATAAATAAAAATTAAAAGATAAAAATCAACTCCATTAAAACTAAGTGTAGTCTGGGCCATCAGAGGGCTTGCCAAGAATGAAATCTCCCTAGCTTCATAGGAAAATTATCTGGATATTTTGCTAGCATTTAGAGTCCTAATAAGTTATTTTTAAAAATATTTAAACTACAACTTTTTGATGGTTTTATTTATATGAAATATTTCTATTTGATTTTGATATAATGAGTATTAATCTTTACTTTCCTGGATGACAAGTTTTCATATCAAAAAAAGGTCTCATGACCAAATAAGAAGAAAAAAGAATCCCCTCACAGAACACGAGGAAAGTGCTGCTAATTATCTGCTAAACCACTTTATAAACTAGATGATTATTATAATATAAACACACATGCGTGAAGCCTGCTGTCTTCAGGCACCTTCTTCTCAGATTTCTTTCCTTCCCTCCTTTCAAGGAAACTACTTTTGGAAAGCAATTTTGCAATATGTAACAAATGTCATAAATCTGTCTGAATCCTTTTCATATTTTGGGAAATGCAAACAATCCAAATGAAAATATTTATCTTTAGCAGTAGTTATAATATTGAATAAATGAGCAACCTAAATTCTAACATGAATTATATCTAAGCATTGCATTATAAATGACAAGTCAATATATTTTGTGTAGTATTTAATAATGTTATATATTACATCCAATTTAACATATTATACTGCACTAAAATGATTAGTATAGATATGGCAACATAGAGAATGCTATAATATGATATTAAAGTAAAAGGAATAGAAAGTCATATGTACACTTATTATTACAACCGTAATAAACCTTGATCGTGATATATAAAAATGCTGGAAGGTGTTTTTTGTAAGGTATTGGGAATACTTTTACCATTTTCTAAGTTATCTGCAATGAGGTTCAATTACTTTTATAATCAAAATTATTTTTAAGACTATCACCCAGGCCGGGGTCAGTGGCTCAGCCTATAATCCCAGCACTTTGGGAGGCTGAGGCGAGTGGATTGCCTGAGCCTGCGGATGCGACATCCGCCCAGGTAACTTGGCAAGACCTCATCTCTACAATACATCAAAAATTTGCCAGGCATAGTAGCGTGCACCTGTAGTTCCAGCTACTTGGAAGGCTGAGGCGGAAGGATCGCTAGAGCCCAGCAGGGCGAGGCTACGGTGGCCAGGAGCATGCCACTGCACTCTAGTCTAGGTGACAGAGTGAGACTCCAACTCAAAAAAAAACAAAAACAAAACTATCACCCTTAACATTGATAAATCTTGAACAGGTAGATCTATAGAGCCAGAAAGCAGACTAGTAGTCACTTAGGGCTGGGGAGATATGGGAAAAAGAACGAGAGGGATAATAGCTAAAGCATGCAGGGGCTGTGAGGTGATGAAAATGTTTTAAAATTGACTGTGGTGATGGTTGCACATATCTGTGAATGTACAAAAGACCACTGAATTATACCCTTTAAATATGTGAAGTAAGGTTTGTGAATTACATCTCAATAAATCTGTTGAGAAAAAAACCTATCACCCTAATTATTTTTTTCTGCCGACTGCAAATGGTAGCAGAAGGCAAGAAAGGGTTATGAGGCTACTGAGGCCGTAAGTACAGAGATATTCAAACTTAAGATAAGCTCTGCCAGGAAATCGACCTGGACAGGTTTTAAACCAGGATTACAAAGTATCCCATGTCACTGACTGCCTGATGTAATCCCAAACTCTTGCAAGTTTTATTCTGATCTAGTAGTTGAAGAGCACACATTTCATTAGCTCTGCTACAGAATGGAACTCTGTCATTAGATTCTTACTAGCAACAAAGGAAAATTAACACTGTAAACATGCCATTAGCAAATAAGAGTATGATGAACAGCTAAGTAACCAACACATAAAGCTTTAATATAGGATCTGCATCAGGTTTAATGTGATGGATCTATCTTAGGTGGTAGCATCCTACAATTTGTGTTTAAGTTTTGTGGGCAACTCTTTAATAAGTGGAACAGAATAAAGCAGATACATTTTTCCCTGAAACTCACCTGAAGTGCAGAAAGAGCCACAGCGCCACAGAGACATATAAGTGGATATACAGGGAAAAGAAATCTCTCTTCTTTGTGAGGCTGGATGAAGAAAATTATAAACCAAGTATACATTGGAGCCAAGGTAAGCCAATATGGGTGGCCTAAATTCTGAACTGCAAGACATAGAAAAATATCCACCTTTCAACATAGTAGAACAAATCAACATATTTGTCTCAAAGTCATACTGATCTCAAATTTGGGAGTGTATGCCCTAGGACATTCCATAAAATGTTTCAACTCTTATATTTATACTTTTTCCAGTGTGATAAAGGCATCAAGCCAAAAGAGGAATATACTCCTTGCTCTCCCAAGAGACCTAAAATCTAAGGGAGGCACACAATTGGATTTAGCTGGAACACAAATGATCGTCAGGTTAGTGGATAATAGAACTGGATAAATTCTACTGGATGAGGGGGAAAAAACCATCTTCCTCTAGCAAGTCCTACTACTAAGACTAAGGGTTCCTGAGATCAATCAAAAGCAAAACACAGACTTTATTGGGTTTTCATTCCTATGTTCTACTTAATTCATTAATCCTCTTATCTATACACCAATCAGTCTGTTAAAATAGTTATAGGTCAAAGGAAAAAAAACTGTGGATTCTCAAACTCATTACTGGTTTTCATTAAGCCACAAATGACAGAAAGTGTTTCAAAGCAAACATAAAATGCTTTTAAAGGAACTATACTGATTAAGTTTTCTCTCCTCTTCTGCAATATCCATCAACACTGGATCCCAAAATTGGAACCAAAATGTACATAAAGCATGTAAAAGAATTAAAGAAATGTAATGAACACTAAGACCCAGGAGAGTGCCTGTGGTTAGGTACACCAGCACAGAGTGATAAGCCTGCAGCCCACAGTGGAGGCATCGCCTACTGCGTTTATATTAGTGATAATGAGCAGAGCAAACTCTGGCAAGGAGTAGGCAGACGGCGCCCCCTGGTGTCCATTATGTCTATGGTAAGAAAGTTTAGAAGATCAGGAAGATCATTTAAGATACAATTTAGCAATACCTAATTTCCCGTTCCTAAGTTATCTGTATCCACTGAAGAAATTCTTTAGAGACAAAAAGTATTGAACTGTAACAACAAGCCTATTTTTTTAAATTCTTGCTCTAAGATTTTATCATGAGATTTTAGGTTATAATTTAGGACCCTATACTGTTCCTTGTGGTATAAATTTTTTTTATTAGAAGAAAAATGTTTGTATTGTCTATAAGAAAACAGTCTCTTTCTCTTCTATACCTTATATGCTAACAAATGATTTATTTTAAAATGTGGCCAAAAATTTTTAAATGTCCTTCATACAATATATAAAATCACAACCAGAACTGGGCTTGATGGGATCACAGATAATTTCTATCCTGCTTCTTTATAGTTTTGCATTTTTTTTCTGTTAAAAAAATTTTCCATTTCTAAACTACACATAAAAATAGAAAGCACTCATTTTCTGACTAGGTAGATATGAGTGTAGATTAAACATTTTAAACCAGTATTACTTTGTACCATAAAATTATTCCACACTGTAGAGAACAGCTTAATATTCTAGTTATTTTTTACTTACATCACAAGCATTTCTAAATTTTCCACAAGCATAAATTATTATTATTAATATTAATACTATTATTATTATCTGAAAGAAAGAGAAGGTGTTGCTATATTGCCCAGGCTGGTCTTGAACTCCCGGGCTCAAGCTCAAGCTATCCTCCTGCCTCAGCCTCCTGAGGAGCTGGGACTGCAGGCACATGCCTCTGGCCTGGTTGGTATAAATTATTTTTATAGTCAGAAAAATAGTTACTTTTCAAAAAGAGAAAAAGTGATCCTGAAGAAGTAGAAGGGATAAAAGAACAAGTTAACACCTCCAAGGAGCAAACAGCTGAATCAAAAATGTGGAACATTGTGCAAGATGAATGGCCTGGTTTCTTTAAAGAAATCTTTAGGAGAACAAAAGTAAGACGGGGGTCTTCTTTAAAAGCCTAAGGAACAACACCAAATTCGGTATGTGACCCTTGTTTAGATTCTGCTTTATTAATTTGTTTATTTATTTGAGTCAGAGTTGCACTCTGTCGCCCAGGCTGGAGTGCAGTGGCACAATCACGGCTCACTGTAGCCTTGACCTCCTGAGCTTAGGCAATCCTTCCGCCTCAGTCTCCCAAGTATCTGGGACTACATGTGTGTGCCACCGCACTTAGCTAACTTTTTTTTTTTTTGTAGAGACAGAGTTTCAATACATTGCCTAAGCCAGTTTTAAACTCTTGGGCCCAAGCAATCCTCCTGCCCTGGCCTCCCAAGATGCTGGGATTACAGGTATGAGCCACTACATCTGGCTAGAATCTGCTTTAAACTAACTATAAAGGGCTATTTTTCAGACAATCTAGGAAATCTGAATATCAACTGAATATTAAATGATATTAAGGAATTATAGAAAATTTGTTAGGATAATGGCATTATGGTTATGTTACAAAAGTCCTAACACAAAAGTGACTCTGAAAGCTGCTCTAATATTCTTATAACTCAGTGAACTGATCATAAACTATCAATAGTAGAAAAGCAGAATGGAGGTGGAATGGGGAAACCAATCATATGGCTTCCAAATCAGACAAGTCTGGAATTAAATCCCTTTCCAAACCTCATATGAATTTCTGTTCAAATCTGCCTCCCATAAAAGAAACAATAGGCACTGGATATCCAAGGCCACCACAACTTGAAAACACCAGCCGCACAACACAGAGTAAGAGCAAGCAAAATAAATGACAAGCCAGACTTTCCACAACAGGGCAAATACAGACGCAAAACAGAACAAAGAGAAGCATCATGCTTCTGAAGAAACCCAAAGCTTCTCTTACTTCAGTATCCAATTTGGGGAAGTCCTGTACAGTTCAGTTTTAAGTTTTTGGTTGAAGTACCTTTCCAAAGAAGGTTTGCTTCAAGCATGGACTTTTCTTTTTTTGAGTCAGACTCTCACTCTATCGCCCAGGCTGGAGTGCAGTAGCACCCTCATGGCAACCTCAGCCTCAACCTGCTGGGCCCAGGTGATCCTTTCACTTCAGCCTTCCAAGTAGCTGGAACCACAGGCATGCGCCACAACGCCCAGCTAAATTTTGTTGGATTTATTGTAGAGATAAGGTCTTGCCATGTTGCCCAGGTTGGTCTCTAACCAATAGGCTCAGACAATACTCTCACCTCTGCTTCCCAAAATGCTGGATTACAGGTGTGAGCCACCGCACCCAGCCTCAGCATGGATCTTAAGCAATCTACCCGTTTAACACACACTTCTTTAAAATACAGAAGGATCAAATAGGCTTGTTATCTTCTGAGATTTTATAAATGTTTTTGCCTCCCTGGGTGACTGTGCTAATGATACTGACTTCCTCACTTGAATATGTGCAACAATTAACCACATATTCACACAGGTTCAAATAATCAACAAATCAAGACTGAAAATTCAACAAGCCAACCATTTCTACAGGAGGAAAATGGAGATTAAAGTAAGTAGGAGTCTTCTCATTTCTTGGAATACATTGTCAGTTGCTCTTTCCTACCATGCCACTCACCATGAAATCTCTGCAGCAGGTATTCCATTAGAGAAGTCAGTGGCAAGACCAGGAGGGCCAAAGCAAAGGCTACATTGAAATTCAGAAATCCATTAACTAAGTAGAAATACCAGGGTTCTGTACCTGAGGGAGACAAAGAGGTGAGAAATCATTAGTGGAAGTTTCAACACCTTTTACAGTGCTAAATGCATAATGTGCTCCGTAACACTGATGATCCAATGCCTCATCCAATGCCACAGCCCACTCTTCCCATGCTAAACCACACACAGGAAGCACAAAAGCAGAAGATGGGAAAAGAATGGGATTGGTCATGAAGATTTAGAGAGAAATTGAGTTTCAAATAGTTAGTTGTATTTTCTATACTGACCCCCATATCCAGCCCAAATTGCTGTGCCCAAATGGAATAACGCTTTTTCAAAACTATCAGATAATTCAAATAGCTTTAGCACCACATAGAGCTAAAATCATAAAAACGCTATTTTAATTTATTCTCACATTCTGCAGACCAGAGGAAAGAACTTAGTTTCAGCCATTCAGGCCTCTTATTTTTTTTTCACTGTTGTCCCATTTACAATCTAGCTTCTTTTCCCTTGATATGCTCAACCACTATTTTAACATCATGTTCACAGGGCACCATGTGTTTGGAAAAAAGCAACAACTGATTTTTCTTAGGATCATGTTCAGAGCCCCAGGCCCTGCTCCAAAGCTTTGAGGACTCAGAATGAAGCAAAATGACTAAAAACATGAGCCTCACTAGTACTGGTTTTAATTCTTTAACTCAAAATCCTTAAACCCAAATGATGAGAAACAGCCCCCCTCTGCACATTTAGCAAGGGCTGCTTTTCCCCTCTGTATGATTACTTCAATCAGGCAGTGAATGACACAGGCGGGTTTTAATCACTGTGTGATGTGACACCCACCTTGCACCACGGCAATTTCCTGCAATCAGCATTGCTTAAAAGGGTAATCAGAAGGCAGAGGAATAGTCAAAAACACCTGACATTCATGCAGCTTGCACAGCAAAATAAAATTAGAAACCAAACCCATAATGCTAGAAACATTTAGGGAAGAAGAGGACAGGTGGTTACACTAAGCAAGGGTTGAAGTTCAACTGTATCACCTTTGGGGGCAGTTCAGTCCTTCCTGTCTAAATACAACGACTGAGTCTGTTCATGAACAAAGGTCCTATCCCAGGCCAATGGGATAAATGTTCATTAGAGACATTTTAATCTTGTATTATTTACCAGTAAACATTTGGGTTAGAGAAAATTAATGGATGGTTTTTATCTTCAAAACAGAAATACATGTCTTCTCTGGATTTTAATTAATATTTAACAACATATTTCCTAAACTGAGTCCTTTAGGATCCAGTTTCCAGAGAGCAAGCTTTCACACAATCCTCTCCTGACCACCAGTGTGGTGGCGTGCCATCATCTTCTGATCCATCTTTTTCCTTAAACAAGTTCTGGAAATCTGAGACCGAAGAAGAACCACAGAGTGGCCAGAAAGAAAGAGGTCATCCTTTGCATTATCTATTATGACATAAAGCTTCAATAGACAAAAGCCTCTTGTCTCTTTGATATTTGCAAGCACAGACTGTTTTTTCAGGGAAGCTCTTTCATTTCCAGAAACATTTGTCTCTAACACAATTTACTATACCTTCTTGTTAGAGCTATCCCTTTACCAGGTATACTGTACTCTAAGATGCAGAAACAAAAGTATTAAGTTAGTAAGCTCACTTATTTTTATGTATTAGAAATTCATAAATCAAGTTCTCAGCTTAGCTATGAAGATTTCATAAGACTGCTATTTCCCTGAGGGATGGGGCAAAGACTGGGTGATAAGCCAAGAGTGAAGAAGGTTCAAGTGACAATGGTTTTACAAGGGCAAAAGGGAACAAAAAGAGTGAGTTCAGTTAGCCAGAGTCACCTGCCTTAGGAAAGAAAGGGCATAAACTTTCATCTCTTTCCGAGGAGACACTCAACGCTGCTGCTCAGAATGCATCAAAGCTAAGCTATGTAGAAAAACCCCATCAGAATGACAAGCTAAGTGTTGAACTGGAGTGAGATGTTAGGTGAACGTGAGCTGGCAGCAGGATCTCCGCAGAGCGTGACTCACCATCTTCCTCCCTATGGAAAAGTTCCTCCATTCCTTTCATTCAAATGAGCTAAAGGCAGTTTTCAAAGAGGCTAAACGAAGGGATAATGTTTACTGTTCCATAGATTGAATGAAGGGGAACCATTTTACAGAACTATAATTTTATAGAACTGAAGGAACTAAATTATAGTAAGTTATCCTTATAGATGTCAAATGTGGACCACCAAGAGTGAAAAGTCACCAAAGTTCAACAGAAACTATTAATAAAAGAGTGAAGGCTCTAGAACAATTCTGGCTGGCAGTCAGCTGTAAGCAGGGCTCATAAGACCCCACTGGGGCTTTTTCCTCTGCTGCTGCAAGAATGGAAACCCGTGGGCCTTCCCACAGAGGGCATTCACCTTTACCTTCTGAAGCTTTCCACCCAGCGATCTGACAGACATTGACAAAACACATTAACAGGCAATGGGATCCCGGTCTAAGCTGCAAAGAGGCATTCTGAGTTGACTCACTGTTCTTTCTGAGGGAAGAGTGTTTCCTGTCAGTGTCCTCCCATGCCTTCTCCAGGTCTGTGTGCTCCTCTCAAAGAACACCATTCGTACACTCACCAAACAAAAATGCCCATGTACGTCAACAACTGAGAGCTTGAAATGTCACAAGAGGCAAAATCAGTGCTGAGACCAGTCCCTTTCTCTTCTGCCATACCAAATTTCTCCTCTTCATCTTTGATCCCATAATGTCTTACCTATGACTTTGCAATTTTAGTCTACACTACTCTAAATTTCCTAAGTGCCAAGTATTCTTCACCTTGTCCAAACACTCCTTTCTTCCAAAAAAAGTGCTCCCATGTGAAAAAGAACCTGCAGTATGCATCCACTCTACCACCCAAGCTCTTCAGGGACTCTTGATCACCCTCAAAGTCAAAATACACAAACCTTCAGATGTGCAAGTTCCCACCTGTTCCATAGATCAGGTCTACCTCCTACTATTCTCTGTTTCTGCAAGCTTACTCTCTGGCAGAGTCTCAGCAGCCAAACTCCAGTGTTTTGCTAAGGGTTTATCTTCAGCAGAAAGAACACAGGCTTTAAGTCAAACAACTCTGGACTCTGACTCCATTTCTGATGCTTCACTGTGTGGCAAGTTCCTCACTGTCTCAACCTCAGTATACCCATCTGGGAATAAAGACTTTTTCTCACAGAGTTTTTGTGAGAGGAAGAAGAATGTATGTGTAGAATTTCTGGCATATAATAGGCATTCAATAAACAGCAGCTACTGTAGTTAGTATCAGAAAAAGTACTCCTTTTGTTTCCCCTGACTTCAAAAGAAAGGAGTCAGCTCAGGTCTGGAATGTGTCATTAACATATGTTATCCAGTCAAGAACATGTAGAAAGGCCCCTTTGAAAGGCAAGAACAAGGCCGGGTGCGGTGGCTCAAGTCTGTAATCCCAGCACTTTGGGAGGCTGAGGTGAGAGGATTGCCTGAGCCCAGGGATTCAAGACCAGCCTGAGCAACTTGGCGAGATTTTGTCTCTACAATAAATCAAGAAAAATTAGCCAGGCATGATGGCACATGTCAGTGGTTCCAGCAAACTGAAAGGCTGAGGTGGAAGAACTGCCTGAACCCAGCAGGTCAAGGCAGCTATGGTTGTCAGCATGCCACTGCACTCCAGCCTGGGCAACAGAGTGAGACTCCAACTCAAAAAAAAAGAAAAAAAGAAAAAAGAAAGCCAAGAACAATAAAGAGGGTAGATATTTATATGATTACAATCACAATGGAGAGACTGAAATTAATTGCTCATGCCTGAATAATTTCTACCTAAAATTCAACCAATGCTGTAAACAGAAGTTTTTAAAAAGAACTCAATATTCGGCTGAGTGCTATGGCTTGCAATTATAATCCCCAAACTTTGGGAGGCTGAAGCAGGAGGACTGCTTGAGTCAGGAGTTTGAAACCAGCCTAGGTAACACAGTGAGACTCCATGTCTACAATTTTTTAAAAATGTGGTGGCATGCAGCTGGAGTCTCAGTTATGTGGGAGGCTGAAGCCAGGAGGATCACTTGAGCCCAGGAGTTTGAGGCCGCAATAAGCTATGATCACACCACTACACTCCAGCCTGAGTGACAGAGCGAGATCCTATCTCTAAAGAAACAACAAAAAAAAAGGAACTCAATATTTGATCTTTTTACCTCAGCAGTCCTGATGCTTGACATTTCATTTGTCTAAAATGCACTCCCTGTAGCATCTACCAAGGACATTCCTACTCTTCCTTCTAGGCTCAGCTCAAGAAGCACATCTTTCCTGAAACCACCAGAGGAACTTGCTCCCATGATTCCCTGGCTATCTTTCCACTGTGACACATAACTGTCTTGCACTTATCTGTGTGTCTGCAGCCTTATTTTACAGCTAGTTCTAGGAGGACACACGGTAAGCACTCAAAAGCAATTTATTCAATATTTTTTTAACTGAAGTCCATTTGTCCATTCATTCAAGACATATTTACAGAATTAATATGTTCCTATGAGAATATACTATCAGAAACAGTACCAAGAGATGTATGTAAAAACTATCTGCACGGTGCATTTTTAATTTTCAGATAAGAAACCATGCGCCTACCATAGCTAACAAGGCACCTGAGCAGGAGACTCTTGTAAAATAGCCAAAATAGTGCCAAACGTGTAAGTAAAGTGAAACATCTGGACTTTCTAAGATAAAAGACATGGCGTTTTACTGTTGGACAATTTTATAGCACCTATTAAAAGATAAGTCTTTCACATTTACTGAGAAGAACTCATCAATTATAATAAAATCAGCTGAAAATTAAAAAGTACTTTTGGGTTTAAAAAGTATTTTACATCTATTATTCTTTTTTGGTAACAAGAAAATCCCATGCCAGCACCACACCAGGTCTAACCAAAGCGATTCTGGGGCACAGTAGTAAATAAAGCTCTAACACAACCTGATGGACACTGCAGAATTAACTCACTCTCTCTGACAAACTTTTACTATAAGTTTGGAATATACAAGGAATTCCTTCCTAAGATGGAAGATGTATTTTATCTGCAGGACTGCTAAAGCGAAAAGGAGTTAACATTCTTTAAAAGAAAGAAAATCGGGACAAAAATTTTTGTCATGTTCAAAGATGAGGTT
This sequence comes from Cephalopachus bancanus, assembly GCA_027257055.1. Lineage (NCBI taxonomy): Eukaryota > Metazoa > Chordata > Mammalia > Primates > Tarsiidae > Cephalopachus > Cephalopachus bancanus. Next base: position 17,277,762 of record JAPVLO010000002.1, read on the forward strand.
AAAAACACAAAAATTCTACCATCAAGAAGCAATTCCCTACGGTCTGACTGACTGCAGCCCTGCATCAGTTCTGTTCATGGCTGGTATGAGAGTTCTCTCTGTTCCAACAAAGTTTTTGCCACTGCTAAGCAAGTGATTAGTTCCTGTCCAACCAAAATAGCAAAATCTGAACTGAAGTGGTCCCAGGTTCATCAAAGTAGACAGAAAGAAGTTCCCAAGGCCTTATTCCCAGTAAAACACCGATCAAAATGAACAGCAAATGCCAATGGAGAGACTGGCCACTGCTGTCCTGGATCCAAAAACCTACCACAGAGGTCCCTAACCAACCCACTGTTAAACCAGAAGCATAAACCAAAATCAGAATTTAGGCCAGGCACGGTGGATCATGCTTGTAATCTCAGCACTTTGGGAGGCTGAGGCAAGAGGATTGCCTGAGACCAGCCTGGGCAATATGGCAAGACCTCAACTCTATAATAAATCAGAAAATTAGCTGGGTATGATGGCACATACCTGAGGTCCCAGCTATTTGGGAGGCTGAGGCAGGAAGACTGCCTGAGCCCAGCAGGTCAAGGCTGCGGTAGCCGTGATTGTGCCACTGCACTTCAGCCCAGGTGACAGAGTGAGATTCCAACTCAAAAAAATTTATTCTTTCCTACTTTCCCTACCAGTCTGGTTTTTTCTCTATTTACATGCTTCATCAATCTAGAGGGATACAAAAAAAAACCTGTCACTTTCATATTCTCTCACAAAACTTTTATAAAATAAGCAGTCAGAATATTAATATATAATAACCCATTATGAAGGTGAAGAAGTGAATTTTTCAAAATTAACACAAATTCACTCAATTTATTCACCCACGCAGAATGGATATTATGTTTCCAACAGACTCCATGTAAACCCATTTCTACCATGCAATCTGGATCTAAGAGCTTTTACCGTCTTGTGGAATCAAATAAAATTTTACAAGTAAACTAAAACAAGGCACTATTACAAACACGCCAACCCTCCCAAGTGAAAGGGAGACATCTAGCGGCAAAAGCTTAAAACTGGAGCTTTTTCTCACATTAGAAATCTTGAAGCCATTTAAGCCTTTTTAAAGTTCTTTCATTTAGCAACTATTCTATCCATAAGGTTTGTGAATTCAATTCATCAAGCAAAACACCGCTTATTTTAACCTATTGTCATTGAAAATGATAATATTCCTAAAATCCCAGGACACTCAAGTCAATCTCACTCATGCTCTTTCCTGAAATCTCTTCAATCTGTTTGTTCTGTTGGCAAAGTGGTACAGGCAAATGAGGGACATGGCTAGTGACAACTTAAATTTGTAAGGGGTAGAGACAGAGTTTGTGTATGTATGTACGTACATACGTATGTATTTATCAGGTCTCACTGTGTTGCCCAGGCTGGAGTGCAGTGGCACGATCACAGCTCATTGCACCCTTGATCGCCTAGGCTCAAGTGATCCTTCTGCCTCGGCCTCCTGAGTAGCTAGGATTACAGACATGTACCACTATGCCTGGTTAACTTTTTGTGATTTTTTTTGGAAAGAGGAGGTCTCACTATGTTGCCCAGGCTAGTTTCAAACTCCTAGACTCAAGCAATCCTCCAGTTTGGGCCTCTCAAAATGCTGGGATTACAGGTATGAGCCACCACGCCCAGTCAGACAGGGATACTATTAACTTGCATGGCAGAGCCCCAGAACAATCACATATATGGAATGCTCTAAGACCCTGAAAAGATTAGGCAGACAAAACTATACTTAATTTGATGCAAAAACTGTCTCTCTCATAAAATGTTTACTGACTTGACTGCTCTGATCCAAAAGATCTCCAGCTCATCATTCCGAAACGACAACTAATTGAAATGCCCTCAGGGGAAATATAAAACTGGCTAGTTGAGTTAAAGGCATCCCAGGAGAGTGGAGATGGTGTAAACTGAAGAATGCACCCCCAGACTAAAGGTATTCATGTGTTTTTCTCCATCCCTAAACTGATCAACTATCCACCCTCTTATGATGATGCCAGTCCATCCCCATTTGATATATTTTCCCTACAGATTTTCCAAACTTTCTCCCTTAATGCCTGATATCGAGGTGATACACATTAAGAAAAAGAAAAACAGTCAATGTATATATCTATAGAAGATGTCTGGAGAAATATATTCCTAGGAATTAGTAGTAGCTATGTGAAGATAATGGGGTTATGTTTTTATTTTCTTCTTTTTATTATCATATTGATTTTCTAATAAAAAGAGGGAAAAATAACTTTTAATTTTAGAAATTTAGCATAAAAAGTCATGGCATACCCAACAGAGTTCTCAAAACTCTGAAAGTGGGAGTAAAAATAGCAGGACAGAGAGCTTGTATCTGAGTATCACATTAACCAGGGAGAAATACTTAAGTGGTTATGTGTCATCACTGGGCTATATTCAAATGTCATTCCATTCTTTTTTTTTTTGAGTCAGTCTTGCTCTCTTGCCCAGGCTGGAATGCAGTGGCATCATCATGACTACTGCAGCCTCAACCTGATGGGCTGAGGCGATCTTCCTGTCTCAGCCTTCCAAGTAGCTGGAACTATAGGCGTGTGTCACCACACCCAGCTAATTTTTTTATTTATTGTAGAGATGAGATCTTGTCATGTTGCTGAGGCTGGTCTCAAGCTCCTGGGCTCGGGCAATTCTCTTGCCTTGGTTTCCCAAAATGCTGGGATGACAAACGTGATCCACTGTACCCAGCCCATTCTAGTCTTTTTCTTTTTTTTTAGAATTGGAGACTCACTCTGTCATCCAGGCTGGAGTGCAGTGGCTTGCTCCTGGCTTACTGCAGTTTCAACATGCTGGGCTGAGGTGATTCTTCTGCCTCTGCCTTCTAAGTAGCTAGAACTACAGGTACGAGCTACCACGCCCAGCTAATTTTTTGATTTATTGTAGAGACATGGTCTCACCATGTTACCCAGGCTGGCCTCGAACCTGCGGGCTCAGGCAATCCTCTTGCCTCAGCCTCCCAAAGTGCTGGAATTATAGGCTTGAGCCACCGCGCCTGGCCCTATTCTAGTCTTAAACTGGAAAAGGCGATTACCGGCAGAATAAAAAATGCTGTATTTAATTAAATGAGACAGCTAAATTAGATTTTTGAAGCTCAGGCAATTTAAGCTAACTCCAAACATTTCCCCAAATTTCACAAAGCCTTACCATAAAGATCAGGTCCATGGGAAGTAAAGACATTATACAAAACAATGTTGAGAGGTGCAATCACCAACTTCCCATAATAGTAGCTGTCAATGACTACCACAGGCACCTAAAGCAGGACAGAAAACACAAGCAATTAGAAAGTTCTGCTCTGGAAAGAGTCTCTAGATGCTATTAGAATACATCTAAGAATTTTTTTTAAATGAACTCCTAATGTTCCCGTTTTCATATCAAAGTTGCTCTTGTTACAACTTCAGAACAAAACAAGAAAAAAGAAAACTCACCAGAAAGAGTATTAGGGCCACCAGCGACCAATGAAAGAAACTCTTCCACCTGTGTTTCATGACTAGCAAATCAAAGGCAATGGGTAAACTAACAGAGAAACAGAGAGAGGAGTTAAATAAAATACAGAGACCGGTCAGATTCACACATACCTCATGCTGAACTGAGAACAAAATGTCTCTGCCAGTTACAGTGAGGGAAGCTGGTATGTGATAGGACCCATCAGAGCGCTACGCATCCCATGCATGTATAAGAAATACAGACATTGGCCAGGCTTGGTGGCTTAGGCTGTAACTCCAGCACTTTGGAAGGCCAAGACAAGTGGATTGCCTGAGCCCACAAGTTCGAGACCAGCCCGGGCAACTTTGGCAAGACCGCGTCTCTACAATAAATCAAAATTTGGCCGGGGGTGGTAGTGCACACCTGCAGTCCCAGCTACTTGGAAGGCTGAGGCAGAAGGATCGCTGGAGCCCAGCAGGTAGATGCCAGGGTGGCCGTGAATGTGCCACTGCACTCCAGCCTGGGCGGCAGAGTGAGACTTTAACTCAAAAAGAAAGAAAGAAAGAAATACAGACACTGAGCTGCCAGGATGAACTCCATGTTACACATATCTATGTGGAATCATAAGAAAATGTGCCCTATCGTCCTACATCCACCTTGCTAAATAAAAAAATACTCATCTCTTCCCCCCTTCCACACTTTACTAGGATTTTAGTAATACAGTGATACCATAAACTTTGACTTCAATTCTGATATACTATTTGTTTTCTTCCATTTACTTAAATTTCTCAAGCAAGTGACATATATGTGTTTCCCTCATTTCACTGAAAGCCCTGCATCAAACTAATAAGGCTGTGATCCAAGGTCCACTGGTACCTCCCCTTGGCAAGACCCAATATCTCTTTGAAAGCTTCATCTTCCTTTGCTTTCTTCGTACTGGACACAAAACATCTGTTCCTCCTTCTTTAGATTCCCTGGGCTCCAATTCTTTTATGTCTCTTCCCTAGCGCTCCTTTCTTTTATTTATTTATTTATTTATTTATTTTTAAGTTGGAGTCTCACTCTGTCGCCCAGGCTGGAGTGCAGTGGCATGCTCACAGCCACCCCAGCATCAACCTGCTGGGCTCCAGCAATCCTTCCGTCTCAGCCTTTCAAGTAGCCGGAACTACAAGTGCATGTTACCATGCATGGCTAATTTTTGATTTATTGTAAAGACAGGGTCTTGCTAAATTGCCCTGGCTGGTCTCGAACCTGCGGGCTCAATCCACTCACCTCAGTCTCCCAAAGTGCTGGGATTACAGGCCCTAGTGTTCCTTTCTACATTGTTTTTTTCCTACTCCTTCACCATGGTCATATCTACCCCAAGTAACTACATTCATCATCTCAGTAGGTGCTTCCACTCTTGTTGCATGAACAATCACCTACGTTCCCATCCAGACTTTCAAATCTAGAACACCCCAGTCAAGGTCTTTACCCATGCTCTAGCCGCTCTCTCCCACACCAATCTATTTGCACAGAATCCAACCAAATGCCCATTACAGGCTCCATTCTCGCCCTCTCCATAAAATCTCTGCAGAACAAATTTCTCTCATCTTTGAATTCACATGGCACTCTCACCTCTATCATGTATCTGCCAATGTCTTATGCTGTTGTGGGATATCTCTTCTATGACTTGAACTTCTACACTGTATTATGTAAATTTTGCATTAACATTTTGTGGTTTCATTTTTTGTCCTCCCAACTACTTAAACTTCCATAGTACCTATATCTCTCCTTTGATAAGCCATCATTTTTTTTTTTGAGTTGGAGTCTCACTCTGTCACCTAAGCTGGAGTGCAGTGGCACACTCACGGCCACCCCAGCGTCAACCTGCTTATCTCCGGTGATCCTTCCGCTTTTGCCTTCCAAGTAGCCAGAACAACAGGTGTGCACTACCACACCTGCCTAATTTTTCATTTATTATAGAGACAAGGTCTCGCCAAGTTGCCTGGACTGGTCTCAAACCCGTGGGCTCAGGCAATCCACTCGCCTTGGCCTCCCAAAGTGGTGGGATTGCAGGCTGAGCCACTAAGCCCAGCCAGCCATCATATTTTTGATTACTTGTTCAACGTCTGTCTTTCCTAGTAAAATGTTAGGTTCTCAAAGGGCAGGAACTATGGCTGTTTAATTTCTGTAATATCAGCAGTGCCCAGCACAAAGTATTCAATGAATGATGGTATGTTGCTAATTGACTGATTGTGATCCTGAAGTCAGTTATCTTGACTAAAGAAAAACAAATCAAAATGTGTCACCTTGAGGTATCTAAGGACTCAGTGAAATTCAATACAGACAGAATAGAGTGAAAGGAATGGACAAAAGGAGACTGAAGAAGTACAAGGAGGGAGGAACACACAAGGCTTTGTGAGTTACCTTTGATTTGGGATACTGCAGAGCAGGGGTTGGCAAACTTTTTATTAAAGAAACTAACAGTATCTATTTTAGGCTTTGCAGGCCATATATGGACTCTGTTGCGTATTCTTCTCTGCGCATATATGTGTGTCATTTTGCTTTTTTTGAGTTGGAGTCTCACTCCATCACCCAGGTTGGAGTGCAGTGGTATACTCACAGCCACCACAGCCTTGATCTGTTGGGTTCAGGCCATCTTTCTGCCTTAGTCTTCCAAGTAGCTGGAACTACAGGTGCACACCACCAAACCAGTTAATTTTTCTTGATTTATTGTAGACAAGGTCTCACCAAGTATCCAAGGCTGGTCTTGAACCCCTGAGCTCAAGCAATCCTCTCACCTCTGCCTTGTGTGTCATTTTTAAACAACCCTTGGCCAGGCTTGGTGGCTCAGGCTGTAATCCCAGCACTTTGGGAGACCAAGTGACTGGATTACAGTCGAGTGGACTGCCTGAGCCTGCAGGTTTGAGACCCACCCGGGCAACTTGGTGAGATTTCGTCTCTACAATACATCAAAAGAAAAATTAGCTGGGTGTGGTAGTGCATACCTGTAGTTTCAGCTACTTGGAAGGCTGAGGCGGAAGGATGGCCGGAGCCAGCAGGCTGAGGTTGCGGTGACTGGGAGAGTGCCACTGCACTCCAGTCTGAGCAAGAGTGAGACTCCAATGCAAAAAAAAAAAAAAAATCAACCCTTTAAAAATATAAAAATTGGCCAGGCATGGTGGCTCACACCTGTAATCCCAGCACTTTGAGAGGCCAAGGTGGGAGGACTGCTTGAGCCCAGGAGTTTGAGATCAGCCTGGGCAACACAGTAAGACCTTGTCTTTATAAAAAATAAAAAAGTCCCAGCTACTTGGGAAGCTGAGGCAGGAAGATCATTTGACCCCAGGAGTTCAAGGCTGTGGTGAGCTGTGATTGGGCCACTGAACTCCAGCCTGGGCAACAGAGTGAGGCTGATTCAAAAAAATAAAAATATAAATATAAATAAAAAATAAAATGAAAATAAAAATAAAACTGTAGAAAGTTTTCTTAGTTTTCACTAGCTAGATTTGGCCCATGGGCCATAGTCGGCCAACTCTTTTGACACAAAGCAATAGAGAAGCTATTATGGCATTTAAAAGAATGACAAAACCACAATTGCATTTTAGGAAGATAACTATAGTTTGAGTGCGGAGAGTAGATTTATAGGGGATAAGCCTAGAGAAGAGATCATTCTGAAGGCTGTGTTGTGAGCTAGGAGCAGAGGGTGTGAAGAAAAGTGGTCAGATTCCAAAGATATTCAGCAGATACATTAATTAAGAGGATGTGGGAAAGAGAAAAGAGTCACATAATCTTCAGATTTTTGGCTCAGTATTGAGGAGATGGTTGTACCATTTACTGGAATAGAAACAGAGGTAAAGGAACAGATGTAGCAGGGAGATGAGTTCAGGAGCTAGTTAGCAGACAGTTAGGAATATATGAATGAAGCCAAGAGAAATGACTGGACTAGACAGTAAGATATGGAAATCATCAAGACAGTTGAGAGACATTAAATAGAAATAGAAAGTTCAGAAGAGGGCCTAAGATCAAATCTTGAGGAATATAATAATTTGAGGATGACTGGGCACAGTGTAGTACACCTTTAGTCCCAGCTACTTAGGAAGCTGACGCAGGAGGTTTGCTCCTGAGGCAGGAGTTTGAGGCTACAGAGAGCTATGATCACAACACTGGCTTCCAGCCTGGGAAACAGAGCAAGATGCCACCTCCTAAAAAAAAAATTAAAATGTCCTATTCTCTCAGTAATTCGCCTTCTAAAAATCTACCCCACAGGCACATTTCCATGAGTATACAAAGATACCTGTTAAAAAATGGTCACTGAAACATTATCACAAAAAAATGAAAATCAAATGTCTACCAATAAGGCACCTGTTAAATAAATTATGGATAGCCGTATAATGCAATGCTAATTAATATAAAGAATGAAAGTAGCTGGGCTCTATGGCTCAGCCTGTAATCCCGCGCCTTTGGGAGGCTGAGGTGAGTGGACTGCCTGAGCCCGCGGGTTCGAGACCTGCCCAGGCAGTGAGACCTCATCTCTACAATAAATCAAAAAATCAGCCGGGAGTGGTAGTGCATGCCTGTAATTCCGGCTAATTGGAAGGCTGAGGCGGAAGGATCACCGGAGCCCAGCAGGTCAAGGCTGCAGTGGCTGGGAGCGGCCACTGCACTCCAGTCTGGGCGACCGAGTGAGACTCCAACTCAAAAAAAAACAAAAAAAGAATGGAAGTAATCAGTGTACATGTATATAGATTAATTCTGTTCTAAGAATGTAGGTATGCTGGGCGCGGTGGCTCAAGCCTATAATCCCAGCACTTTGGGAGGCCAAGGTGAGAGGATTGCCTGAGCCCAGGGGTTCAAGACCAGCCCAGGCAACTTGGTGAGATCTTGTCTCTACAATAGATAAAAAAATTAGCAGGGCGTAGTAGTGTGCGCCTGTAGTTCTGGCTACTTGGAAGGCTGAAGTGGAGCTCCACTGTACTCCAGCCTGGGCGATGGAGTGAGACTCCAACTCAAAAAAAAAAAAAAAAAAATGTAGGTATGTATGTATATGTGTATACATTTACACACAAGAATAATTTCTGGAAAGATATATTCAAAACTATTAGCAGTGACTATCTTTGAGGATTGGGCTTGCAAAGAAGAAAATCAGGAATTCTTTTTACCTCATACAATCTGGTACTTTTTTAAGTAATAAAGATATAATACTTCCATAATAACTCTAACATTAAATGAAAATCTTTTTCTAAATTACTAGCGGTACAGGGAAGAAGTTAAGGCAGTACAAACTAGAATAGAAGTGGTGAGAACAAAGAGTACAAAAGGAACTTAGAGAAAAAACCTATTGGGAGCAAGAAAAAAAGGACTGCAAAAAATTCAGATTTCAAGCCTGGGTGATTAGACAAAGGCACAGCACGGGCTGTGGAAAGACATCAGTTACACAGTGAGAAAGCAGGCAGAATCTTAACGTCAAATTAACCCAACTCTGGGAGTTACTTTCTCATTTATAAAGTACCAGTAATTTTATTTCTCTTGCAGAGTGTTGTTGTAAGGTTTTGGGAAAAAGTTTATAAAGGATTTAGTAATGCTTAATATATAGCAAATGCTTAATAGTCATTATTCTTATTAGAATTAATAATAATGGGCCTGGCGTGATAGCTCACACCTATAATCCCAGCACTTTGGGAGGCTAAGGTAGGAGGCTGAGAAGGAAGGATCGTGTGAGCCCAGGAGGTTGAGGTTGTGGTGAGCTGTGACTGTGCCACGGCACTCCAGCCTAGGTAACAGAGTGAGACGCAAGACCGAAATGCTAGTAATAATAATAATAATCAGAAGGAGAAAGAAAAGGAGAAGCAGCAGCAACTCTAAGAGAAATATTCCTCCATTTTCCAGAATCTTTATAGGCCCAACTGATTCCTATAACTTTAGATGCTACCCAGACAACATGGAGCTAATCCAACATTAAAATTTACTATATGCCCAGTGATACATGAGAGAGGAACTGTGTTAGTTTCTTACCCAAGAGCTGCACTGAAGGGCCAGCCTAAGATAGCCCCAGCTGCTACTCCCAGCACAGCAATGGAAGTTTTGTCCATATACCATCCAGTCATGGCTACCAATGTAGTGTACATACAGAAGCTACTAGGAAGGAATGCTGCAACAGTAAAGAAATGAAAAAAGGAAAGAGGACAAGAGTTTTAGATTTATTAGGTATCATTTATTAAAAATTACCTACCTTGCAAAATGTCAATAACCAGCAACATACTTTTGGCATATTAGAAATTAGCAGTAAAGTGATACTCCCTTAAAAAAATGAAGTTCAATTATTTTCTTACTTTACAATAAAGATATAATACTTCTATAATAACCTAACACCAAAAACTTGTTTTTCCAGGTGTGGTGGCTCACACCTGTAATCCCAGCACTTTGGGAGGTGGAGGCGAGAGGACTGCCTGAGCCCAGGGGTTCAAGACCACCCTGAGCAACTTAGCAAGACCTTGTCTCTACAATAAATCAAAAAATTAGCCAGGTATGGTGGTGCACGCCTACAGTTCCAGCTACTTGGAAGGTTGAGGTAGAAGGATTGCCTGAGCCCAGCAGATCAAGGCTGCAATAGCCATTGAGTGTGTCACTGCACTCCAGCCTGAGTGACAGAGTGAGACACTGACTCAAACAAGCAAACAAAAACAAAAAGCTCCTGTTTTTTTAGGTATCAATATATGGACTAGTTCTACAATACTAATCATGCCACTCCTCTCCCGGGCTTTACCCCAAATACAAAATCTACAGAATTCTAAGTTCCCCAGAAACACTCACAGGTAATATTTCTAGGCAGGAGATATACTTCAAAAGACTTAGCACCATTGCTGACAATTTCTTTCTGTAGAAGGTTATCTTCTGATGGTCTTCTAAGACTGTCCTGGTCCCAACCTGTACCCCATAGAAATTCTAGGAAACCTCCTCAAGGGCCAGATATTGGATGCCAGCACGGCTTTGCATCCTGCATCTGCTGACATAGATACTCTAGCCTTTAGATAGCACCCTAATTATTTCCATCTACCACAATCTTGCTGTTGTATACAGCAGAGGACTGAGCACATTCAGGGTCTCTGCAACAGTAACAACTGAGCAAAGTGTTTCTTTTTTTTTTTTTTTTGAGTTGGAGTCATACTCTGTCACCCAATAACTGCACAAAAATGCAGGCTGGCCTCTCCAGCTGCAGAAAGTCTGCTTCACTAAGGAAGAACAATCAGTATTGGCTCCAAAAGAACCATTATTAGTAGGCAGTGAGGTTTTAAAAACTCGGCAGTTTTCAGAGACTCTGTATCAAAGAATGCCTTTAACTTACCTGTGCCTCAACTGCGATTATAAAACTAAATAAGGACACTCCCAGGAATCTCCCACATTTAAAGACCAATTTTAGGAGTAGCAAAGTTACTAAAAAAAAAATTTGACATACTGATAAATACTAAATAATATTGATGGCATCCAAAGCTGTCAATTCCAGTTGCCAATGTAGGAGACAAAGGGAACAGAAGAATGAGATCTCTGACAGCTCAGAGGGCAGGGCACAAATGCCTTTTAGGACAGTGGCTCTCAAAGTCACTCCAGGGTAAAGCCCTGATGTCTTTACAGAATGCCAAATTTACATATATTCAACGAGGGAAAAGTAAATACATAATTGTGTGCTAGATATTATTTTTCGCCAGGCTCGGTGGCTCAGCCTGTAATCCCGCGCCTCTGGGAGGCTGAGGTGAGTGGATTGCCTGAGCCCGCGGGTTCGAGACCCGCCTGGGCAGCGAGACCTCATCTCTATAATAAATCAAAAAATCAGCCGGGTGTGGTAGCATGTGCCTGTAATTCAGGCTACTTGGAAGGCTGAGGCGGAAGGATCACCGGAGCCCAGCAGGTCGAGGCTGCGGTAGCCAGGAGCGGTCACTGCACTCCAGTCTGGGCGACTGAGTGAGACTCCAACTCAAATAAATATTATTTTTCATGTATATTCAGTGTATGCACTTGAGCCTGGTACACAAAAGCAGAAACTAAAATTGAGACAATTAAATCCAGTAACTTAATTTTTCTAGAAAATTGGAAACACACTAGCTTTTGGCAGAAGACTACCTTGGCTCAGCTCATAGAACACAAATGTTCAATGGCAGCACAATTTGAAAGCAATTGAAAATCTTCTAGATGAAGATTTTATTCTATATTTCTAGAAGCTTATTGTACATAAAGTCCAACAGAAGACACACACAGAGTACATCTCAAATAACAGGCTGAAAACAGATCATCAAGAATAGAGTTTTTAGGCACAAAGAGCATCCTTAAACAAAGTAACAGAATTATGTTCCTTGCCCTAATTGCCAAGGACGGAAGTGAGTGGTTGGTCCAAGAAGATACTAGAAAGCACCCTGGTGAGACTATCAGCTCTACCACTTATACATTTTGACTTTTAGTAAGTCATTTCACTTTCTAAGTTTCAATGTCCTCTCTTACAAAAATGAGAAAATATTTGTCTTACTTAGATTGTAGGCTTATTGTAAAACTCAATCAAGATAATGCAGATAACAGTGGTCTGCAAATCACTGACATGCTATACAAATATAACCTACATCTGGACAAGTGCTTCTTATCAATGCAACTATGAACTCTTTGTGAACCTGCCATCCCCTCACCTGCCCTTTTACTTACCTGATGATGAGCAAAACATGCCGGTGCTAAGAACCAAGAAGGCTAGCATCATTCGACTTACATGCAGCCCAAACTTCTTGCACACAGCCCTAGGAGAAAAGCAAAGACTATCAACATAGCAAATATTAGGTACAGATACTTCAAATCAAAGGAAAAAAACATTCCTGCATCACAGATAACACTGAAGATCTAAAGTTAAGTAGAGAACTATCTCAACAGTTTTGCTAGCAATTTAGTGTGCATAAGAAACTCAAACATTCTTATTCCTGACACAGAAGAGAAGCCTCCTACCTAAGAGGGCATGTATACTTTACATGCTAAGATTATGTCTATTGACAAGAAAACAGCATAATGTAGTAAAAAATAATAGGCCTTAGATTCAGATGGGCATAGGTTCATTCTGCTCTGCCCCTTACTAGCAGTGGAACCGTTACCTGTCAGATTCCTCATCTGTAAAATGAGAATAATAAAAAATACCTACTTTGTAAGGTTTCTGTGAGGAAAATGCATGCTTTAGATGAGTGTCTGGCATAGCTGCTCAATAAATGGTAGATGTCAGGAAAAAAAGACTAAGAGGCACACAAAAATGTTATTAAATGGTTATCTAAGTCCGTTTTTCTCAAATTTAAGCAATTACATACCTCCTTCTACTTCTTTCTTGTAGGTTCTTTTTGACCCCCCAAATCAACTATTTTTAGATATTATTACTTCATTTAGTTAATACTTGTTTGGACATATCCATGTGTTAACTATTTCCTTGTTCAGATTCCTTACTGCATCCCAGATCTCCTTTCTGAAATAATTTAGCGTCTTCCTAAATATATCTTTTTTTTTTTTTTTTTTGAGTTGGAGTCTCACTCGATCGCCTAGACTGGAGTGCAGTGGCCGCTCCCAGCCACCGCAGCCTCGACCTGCTGGGCTCCGGAGATCCTTCCGCCTCAGCCTTCCAATTAGCCGGAATTACAGGCATGCGCTACCACGCCCGGTTGATTTTTTGATTTATTGTAGAGATGAGGTCTCGCTGCCCAGGCAGGTCTTGAACCCACGGGCTCAGGCAATCCACTCACCTCAGCCTCCCAAAGGCACGGGATTACAGACTGAGCCACCGAGCCCGGCTTCCTAAATATATCTTTTAGACATTCCTTTAGTGAGACTCTGTCAGTGGTAAACTGTTTTCTAGTTGGCTGGTTGGTTGATTTCTCATTCTCTTCTTTTTTTAAATGAAAAGTCTGTATTTAGCCCTTGGGCTTAAAAGATGGCTTAACTGAGTATAAAATTTTAGGATGATGGTTAATATTTTTCTCCCAGCACTTTGAAGATAATTCTTCTTCTTTTTTTTGTCTTCTGGCTCTTGAGAAGTCTTCTGACAGTCTAACAAACATTCCTTTGTAGGTATTCTATTAGTTCTCTGTCAACTTTGAAGATCTTTTTCTTTGTCCCTGGTGTTTTGTTTTGCTTTTTTGAGTTGGAGTCTCGCATTTTGTCACCCAGACTGGAGTGCAGTGGCATGTTCATGACCACTGCAGCCTCGACTTGCTGGGCTCAGGCGATCCCTTCCACCTCAGCCTTCCAAGTAGCCAGAACTACAGGCACGTGCCAGCATGCCCGGCTAATTTTTTGATTTATTGCAGAGATGAAGTCTCACCAACTTGCCCAAGATGGTCTCGAACCCGTGGGCTCAAGCAATCCTCTCACTTCAGCCTCCCAAAGCACTGGGATTATAGGCGTAAGCCACCACACTCAGCCTGTCCCTGGTGTTTTACACAGTTTCACTACACCCATTTCTTTTTATTTATCTAGCTTGGGATATGTTAGGCTTACTAAATCTATGAATCAGCATTTTTTTCATCAAGTCTGGAAAATTCTCAGCTATTACATCCCTGAATATTGCCTCTCCCCATTTTACTATCTTCTTCTATAATCTGATCAGATGTATATCAGATCTTTCAACTCGACCGTACCCATTTCTAAATCTCTCCTAAATTTTCTGGTATCTCTGTACTACATTCTGAGTAATTTCTTCAAATTAGTCTTCCAGCTTACTAGTTTATTTGTTAGAAGTGTTTACTCTGCTGTTTAAACTATGTATTGAGTTGTAAATATCAATATTATATAAATATGGCTACTATATAAATATTATACATTATGTGATTTTTATAAGTTCTGATTCTTTTTCAAATTTACCTGGACATTTTTGTAGTCTCTTATTTCTTGTTCATGTTCTCAGTTCTCTCTTTTACTTCCTTAAGGCTATTAAATATATTTATTTTAATAATCCCTAATAAATGAAAATTTTCAGGTCAACTTTCTATTGATTGTTATTTCTGCTGGCTCTCACTAATAATGTCTTGCTCCCTTCTGTGCTTTATGATGTATTTTTAGAATAATTTGTTACTCACTAGAACTTTATCTCTGGTAGTTTTTTGACACCTGGGTTAGGGATCCATATATCTAGAGAAATTTTTGTCAGATGCTGTGGGTACCACCACCCAGACAATTTAAAATAAATTATTATCTTGGGGCTTGGGGACCCATGGGGATGATTTGAATTCATGCTCAAGCCCATGTGAAGACAAACTCATGGTTACAATCCTCAAAGGTAGATCTAGCTTCGTTTTTGTTTGTTTTTTCCCTATGATTTACTCAGAGTCAGGGTCAAAGATTTTTTTTTTTAATTTGATATTTTACCTGTGGGAAGACTTTTAATAATGATCATTAAGCATAAATTTTTTTTTCCCCTTATACAGGGTCTTCCTCTGTTACTAGGCTAGAGTTCAGAGGCACAATCATGATTCACTGCAGCACTGACTTCCTGGGCTCAAGCAATCCTCCTGCCTCAACCTCCCAAGCAGCTAGGACTACAGGCATGCATTACCACACCCAGATAATTTTTTAATTTTTTGTAGCGACAGGGACTTACTATGTTGCCCAGGCTGGTCTCAAATTCCTGGGTTCAAGTGACCCTCCTTCCTCAACCTCCCAAAGTGCTGGAATTATAGGCATGAGTCACTGCACCTGGTCCAAATATCTTTTAATGCATTAGTAAACCATTATTAAAATAAGATGTTTGGGGCTGAGCATGGTGGCTTGCACCTGTAATTCCAGCAACTTGGGAAGCCAAGGCAATCGGATTGTTTTGAGTCCAGGAGTTCAAGACCAGCCTGGACAACACAGCAAGACCCCATATCTACAAAAAGTTTTTTAAAAAATTAGCCAGGCATGGTGGCATGCACCTGTAGTACTAGCTACTCAGGAGGCTGAGGAGCAAGGATTGCCTGAGCCCAAGAGGTTAAGGCTGTGGTGAGCAGTGATTATACCACTGTACTCCAGCCTGGGCGACACAATGAGACTCTGACTCAAAAGATAAATAAATAAATAAGACATTTTTTTAGATGTCATGTAAAAAAACTTGGCTATTTTTATTATTGGAACATTTAAATGCTTAATAGTTCCACTAATATTAAATCAACCAAAAGCCATTTTGTGAAAGACAATGAATTGGGTGCAAATAAGGGCAGCAAGTCCCACATTGGAACTAGTTTATCAGCTAAGCTCTACGGGAAAAGTAAATCATGATACTGTATCTTAGGACCAAAGGTAAGGTTTTACCAAATCCTACCAAGCAAAGACCAGTGATATGTCTTAACAGAAGTAAAACTAATGATACATTTATGAAGGATATGGCATTTACAAACCCCAGGAAAGAAAAAGATAATTAGAAGAACAATATTTCTCTGTAACTGTTTGTTTCAAACAAGAAGTCACGCTTTAGATATAACATCAGAAGCTAGAAAGAAAATGTCTTCTATTTCCAATCACTGTCTAGACTATAAGGAGAGATAATCTATGCTACATTGGTCTTCCTCATAATGATTTTCAAGCAAAGCTTTTATACTCACTTGTAAAAGTAAAGCTCACAAATACAGCTCACAAAAGCCAGGAGACAACGCACAAAGTAAAAGACAAGAATCTGAAAGAAACCCAGAACATGAAAACAGAAGTCACAGATATGAGCTAGAAAAACATATCAAGATGAAACTACTCTTATTTGCTGGCAGTAATACTGTAAATTAGTATAAACCTTTTGAAAAATAATATATGTCAAGAACCATACCAATTTTCACGTATCTGGATTCAGTATCACTCCAGGAGGTAGAACTGGAGGGAGGGGGTACATCTCATTTACGAAAATAGTAACTGCAATGTCATTAATTTAGTAAAAACTGTTTTAAAAACTACAAAATGTCCAATTACAGAAAAATTGTTAAATAAAGTATGCTATCTCTATTTCATAGACAAATAAGCAGATACTATAATTTAGGTTACAAAGATAGTGAAAAACTTCTTTCAGTATAATGTTCATTCACTCAACAAGATCTTCTTAAACAACCATAATATATTAGGTACTGATTATTGCATAATACTAAGCGAAAAGGTATAATACAATATTATCTACACATCAGAGTCACAGCTATCTAATCTCTATACATGTGAAAAGACTGGAAAAAAAATAGAATAAAATGGTAAGAGTATCTGTAGCAGACTGGCAGAATTTAGGTGAGTAATTTTCCTCCTATCTTTCAAATCTCTGTAATGTATTTTTATTAATTTTATAATTAAGAACATCAATTTGAAAAATAAAATAATAGGGGTTATATTGAACAGCTTTTTATACCACAGAACACTATGTTTAAGAAAACTGAATTCCTCAAAACATAAACATTACTTAAGTACACAGTAGAATTAATGTAAGCATATATAACTTGGAAATTCTTTCCATTTTCATTACTATATATAAAAAATTCAAAAAAGGTTGAGTAAAGTGATCTAGTAAAATGCCCATATTCATTCATTAATTCAGCAAAAACAAACTGAAAACCTACTATACACTGGGCACTATTCTAGATGCTATTAGAAATATAGATAATTTTTGTACAAGGTGTCACCACTTAATGACTCCTCATTTAATACAGGGGAGTACAAAGACACATTTAAAAAGTTAAAAATCAACACAAATTAATATAAGATTTGTATTTAGGAGTAGGGCAACAATGCCACCAGTCCCACTAATATTCGACATAGTAACTGGAAGTCCTAGTAGGTACAAAAAAGACACAAAAAAGAAATGAGGTATAAGGCATGAACTGGAAGAAACTAAACTTGATATACAAAGATGAAAGAGAAATCAAGAGATTCACCTAACCAGTGACACTAATAAGGAAATTCAGCAAGATAGTCAGTGTTAAGATCAAAATACAAAAATCAATTATGTTCCTCCATACCAGCAATATTCATCTAAAAAATAACAGAAAACAAGATGCCATTTACAATAACAACAAAAAGTACAAAGAATCTAGGCATTAACCTATCAAAGACTACATAAGACTGAAACTGGGAGGGGCACAGTGGCTCAAGTCTGTAATCCCAGCACTTTAGGAGGCAGAGGTGAGAGGATTGCCTGAGCCCAGGGGTCCGAGATCAGCCTGGGCAACATGATGAGACCTTGTCTCTACAATAAATCAAAAATTAGCCGGGCGTGGTGGTGCGTGCCTGTAGTTCCAGCTACTTGGAAGGCTGAGGTGGAAGGATCGCTGAAGCCCAGTAGGTTGAGGCTGTGGTGACTATGAGGGTGCCACTGCACTCCAGCCTAGGTGACAGAATGAGACTCCAACATAAAAAAAAAAAATTAAAAGTGATACTTTTTAAAATTTTATTAAAAGACACAGAAAATCTGGTCAGGTGTGGTGGCTCACACCTGAAATCCCAGCACTTTGGAAGTCCAAGGCAGGAGGATTGCTTGAGCCTAGGAGTTTGAGACCAGCCTGGGCAACATGGTGAGATCTTATCCCTTATCTCTACAACAAATAAAAAAATTAGCTGGGCATGGTGGCACATTCCTGTAGTCCCACCTAGTTAGGATGCTGAGGCAGGAGGATCACTTGAGCCCAGGAAGTTGAGGCTGCAGTGAGCCATGATCAGCCTACTGCACTTCAGCCTGGGTAACAGAATTAAGACCCTGACTCAAAAAAAAAGACAAAGAAGATCTGACTAAATTAATAAATATATTATTTTAGGGGCAGAATGACTTAACATTGTAAAAGTATTCTCAAAATAATACGTAAATTCAACTCCAATCAAAACCTAGCAGCATTTGGGTGAAGGGCAAATGGATTCTAAAATAATTTTTAAATACAAATTTTAAAAAGGATAAAGTGAGAAATTCATCCACCAGATACTAACAGACATTACAAAGACATAATAAAAACAATATAGTACTGACAAACTGGCTAATGACAAAAAATAAAGACAGAAACAGATCCATACACATATAGGAATGAGGTTTATGATAGAGATGGTATCACAAATCAAAAGGAAAAAGATTATTTGGCAGATGGTACTAGAAAACCCAGCTTACCAAATAACAAAAAATAAAGTTGGATTGTTCCACAATCTATAAAAATAAACTTTAAATGATTAAAGCCTTACATGTGAAAGGTAAAATTAAAAATTGAAGAAAAATACAGAACATCTCTGGAGTGAAGAATTTTTTTTTTCTTTCTCTGACTGCAGTGAGTATCAGAAGAAAGGATTTTTTTTTTAAAAGACCCAAAACCTACCAAACATAAGAAAAAACTGATTGGTGTAACTATATTAAAATTAAAGATTTCCCTTCTACCAAGCACCACAGACAAAGTCAACAGAGAGGTGACAGTCAGACGAGGAGAAAAGAGTTGCAATGTCTAAAATCTGCAAAGGTTACTACTGAGAACTCCAATCAGGAGAAAATAATAGAAAACCCAACAGAAAAACGAACAAAGGTTATTAAGAGGTAACTCACAAAAAGGGAAATCTGAAAGACTAATAAATACATGAAGAAATTCTCTACCTCACTAGTAATCAGAGAAATTCAATTAAAATGAGAAGCATCTCACGTACATGAGAAAGGCAGAAATATCAAGTGCTCAGGAGATGTGAGGAAAATGGAGCCTGCAGTATTGCTGCAGGAATCACAGTTGTACAGCTATCCGAGAGTGACCTGACAGAACTCAGTGAAATTAAGTAAGCCTATGAGTCCACATATGGGATCCCATACCTGAGTGCATACTTCAGAGAAATTAAAAGACAGATCCAGCGGGGCTTGGCGGCTCAGCCTGTAATCCCAGCAATTTGGGAGGCCAAGGTGAGTGGATTGCCTGAGCCTACAGGTTTGAGAACAGCCTGGGCAACTTGGCAAGACCTCCCCTCTACAATAAATTAGCTGGGTGCACACACCTATAGGTCCGGTTACTTGGAAGGCTGAGGTGGAAGGATCGCCAGAGTCCAGCAGGCTGATGCTGGGGTGGCTGTGAGCATGTCACTGCACTCTAGCCTGAGCAAAAGAGTGAAACTCCAACTCAAAAAAAAAGAAAAAAAAACACAGATCTATAAAGAGACACGACAAAGGTGTTCTCACTTAGGATTGCAAGCGTTTGGAAAGGTAGCCATCATAGCAGTATCAATTATTACCATATTGTCTCTCAAAACCAGCCACCCTTCTTTACTCAGCATTATGATGCTAGAGCTGGGACGCTACAAGCTACAATTCCTCTTTGCCAAGTGGCTCCCTGTTGGCTCTCACAAGCAGAACTAAAAGGAAAAAGGAGATTGAAAGTAAGAATAACAGCCGGGCTCAGTGGCTCAGCCTGTAATCCCAGCACATTGGGAGGCCGAGGCGAGTGGACTGCCTGAGCCCACAGGTTCAAGGCCAGCCCGGCAACTTGGCAAGACCTCATCTCTACAATAAAATAAAAAATTAGCCGAGCATGGTAGCATGCGCCTGCAGTTCCAGCTACTTGGAAGGCTGAGACCGAAGGATTGCTAGAGTCCAGCAGGTTGACGCTGGCGTGGCTGTGAATGTGCCACTGTACTCCCACCCGGGTGACAGAGTGAGACTCCAACTCAAAAAAAAAAAAAAGGAAAATAAGAATAAGAAAGAAAATCTTCCCTAGAGGATTAGTGATGTAAGAGGAAGAATTCTGTCAACATGGCAGATTTGAAGTGGTAATAGATCGTCAAGTGAAAATAAAAACCATATGCACTGCACATTGTTAGTTCTGTACTAATTCCTTCAACCTATATTGCCTTTTCTCTGACAAGTTAAAAAAAAAAAAAGCCAGAAATGAGACAGTAGGCAGGGAAGGAAAGGACAATATTCTCTCACTTTGTACAGGTGCTACCTTTTTAATCACTCTAAAATGCAAATACAATGTTTCTCTTCTGTCTAAAACCTTTCAGTGGCTTCATATAACTCACTTGGAGAAAAAACAAAAAATAGTCTAATTCCTCAATAGATCCTGCCAGATCCTGTATAAATCTGGCCTCTTCCTCTCAGTTCCATCTAACCCACTCCAACACTCCCTCTCTCTCTTAAGCATTAAACTTACTTGCTGGCTTTATTCCCAGCTTCAGGGACATCGGTCTAGAAGACCATTCCCAACTTCCTCCCTCAACCCCATTCTTTTCGTAACTAGACAACTACTATTTATCCTTTAGTTCTCTAATTAGGGACTTCTGCTTAAAGGAAGATAGACTTTCCCCCCATTCCTCCTGCTAAGTAAACCAAAACCTCTGGACACCATATTTAAAACAAACCTAAGAAGACTTTGAAAGGTGGGGAGAGGAAGGCAGACTGGATACAGACTTTGAGACATGAGGAGTAACACAATGGTAAATTCCACGGGGAGGTTTCTTTTTACCTTACATATCCAGACATGAAGTTAAAGAAGCAGGCAACAGAAATGACAGATGGGTACAGACAAAAACACCCCACCACAGCCTGCTCTCTCTAGCCAAAGGACCAAAAAAGGGCTAGCCTGGCAGAACAAAAAAACTTTCTCTTTTTTTTTTTTAATGATCCAGAGATCTTTTACTTTTGACACCTATTAAGTCATGAATTCATAGGGAATAGGTTTCAGAAGCTTGGGCTCCTTTCCGTTGGTTCTCACAAAGTATGCTTCTCTGGATGGAGCAGGCTGGCGCTTTAGCTGAACCCATGTGCCTTCTCCTTGGCTTCCTTCTTTTTCTGGTCATTTTCCTTAACGCATTTCAGGAAGCTATCTCGACTCTTTGAGTGCTTAATATGCTCAATACGCACATTAATTCTCTTAGCAAGAATCTTGCCCTTGACTTGTTTGTTAACAACGCCAACAGCATGCTGGGTTGCCATGGACAGCATCCTATCTTGCCATGGTAACATTTGTGGGGCATTCCTTTCTGAACAATACCCAATCCCTTGATGTCTACAATATCACCTTTGTTGTAGATTTGCATATATGTAGCCAAAGGAACAACCCCATGTTTTCTGAAACAGCCCGGAGAACAGGTACCACATGCCCCTTCTCTTTCCCTTTGTGTTCGTCATTTTGGAGAATTCCTGGAAGATGGCTGTTCCGGCCCAAAATTCTTATTTTATTTTTATTTTTTTCAGTCGGGTCTCCCTCTGTTACCCAGGCTGGAGTGCAGTAGATGCTCATAACCACCACAGCCTCAACCTACTGGGCTCAGGTGATCTTTCTGCCTCAGCCTTCCAAGTAGCTGAACTACAGGCATGCACCACCATGCCTGGCTAATCCTCCTTGATTTATTGTAGAGACGAGATTTTGCCAAGTTGCCCAGGCTGGTCTCAAACCTCTAGGATCAGGAAATCCTCTTGCCTTAGCCTCCCAAAATGCTGGGATTACAGGCATGAGCCACCGCTCCCGGCCAAAAAAACTTTTAGACAATAACTACTCTACTCCAATCAAATACCCTAGAAAAAATCTGCAGCCTACTCCCACCTAGGCATCAAAGGTCCAATAGGAAGCCAGGACTGTCATCCTTGCTGGTAGTAATGAGCCTCACCCGACCATGGTGTCAGTGATAACCACTAGGGGAGCCTGGACTTGCACCCCCACCCCCAATCTATCAGTAACAAGGTGCCCCTGCCCTCTATGCTAGGGTGGTATCAGTGGAGGCCTAAGGAACTAGAGTTCTACTTCCACTTGCCACTAACAAGGTAGAGACCTCCCCCACCCTTAGCCTCTTTCTCTTGCTGGAGCAGCATCAGAAGAAGCTGGCTAAAACAAAAGGTGTAAATAATATACGAGGAACAGAGTGATACCAGAAAAATATGCTGAGCCCATGAACAGATCAGAGTCTCAACATGTCCAGCTTTCAACTGAAAATTACTTGTCATACCAAGAACCAGGAAGATCTCAAAATGAATGAAAAAGTCAATAGATTTCAACACCAAGATGACAGAGATGTTAGAATTATCTAGCAAAATTTAAAGAGCCATTATAAAAACATTTCAATTACTAATTAAGAACATGCTTGGAACAAATGAAAACGTAGGAAGTCTTAGTAAAAAAACAGAAGATATAAAGAAAAACTAAATGGAAATTTTAGAACTGAAAAAATACAAGAATGAAAATAAAAAGTCAATGGATAGGCTACACATTGGAATGGAGGAGACAGAGGAAAGAACCAGTCAATGGGAAGACAGAATAGAAATTATGCAGAGAGAAAACAGATTGGAAAAAAAAAGAACAGAGCCTCAAAGACCTGCGGGATTAATAATATAAGATTTGACATTCATGTTATCAGAGTTTCAGAAGAAAAGGAGAAACAGGATAGGACTGAAAAAAATACCCAAAAAATAACAGCTAAAAACTTCCCAAATTTGGCAAAAGACATAAGCCAAGAATACACAAGATTCAAGAAGCTGAACAGGATAAGTCCTAGGAAATCCACACCAAGATATATCACTTTCAAATTTCTGAAAACTAATCAGGTTAGATCCCCATTAACACCTAATTATTTCTCAGCACTCTGCTTAAGTCAGGGCCTCCTAATACGCTAGCTATTCCACTGTACACTGTACTTTTCCTTTGTAACACCATTATCTAGAATGGCTTGTTCAATGTTCATCTTCCCCGCTAAAGTTCCATAAAGTCAGGGACTTGGTCATTGTTAAAGCCACAGCACTTAACATAGTTTCTGGCAAATAAAAGTTTCCCCATTAATATTTGTTGAATAATCAATGAATATATGATTCTTCTTTTTAAAAAGTCCCCTTTTAACTAACCATCTATTTTGTAGTTAAAACTATTCCAGAGACTCACCTCTTGATCAGTTGTGAATGTTTCCAGGTTAGCCTGTCCTTACCTTATTAGTTTGTAGAATTCTTGCATGAAATGCAGCTGGCCAGGCATGAAGCAATAGGTAAGCATAGGAGCGAATGGCATATGCTGGGGAATATTCCCAAGTCTGAAACCCCTCCCCATAGATGAGGTAGTGTGTCTAAAAGTACAAAACAGATGGGTTCAAGGTCATCTGTTGGCCAAAAATCCCTGCAGGTAAAGTTTTTGAGTAGAAATATTAAAGAGACAAAGACACACAAAAACGCTGACATTTTCAAAAGATTTGCAATTGATAAAAAAGAACCAAAATGACTATTAAAATACCAAGAAATTATAAATTTTACAAGATTGTGGTCTGGTCAACACTGCAAGCTTGAATTTCATCCCCTGCTTAATTTTTTAAAATAGTCTTTAACCAAAACATAAAAACTCTAAATCATATATTCTTCCTAAACTACCTTTACTAAGTATTCTTTCTTCATTTCTGGACACAAAATATAATTAGAAAATTTTACCTCTGAATTTTCTATAGTAGAAGTCAACATATACATCAAGAAATAGCAGTGTAAGCATACTATTTATAACACTGTTTACTTTGGTAAGCAGAAGAAATAAAGTTAAAAATGGTTGCCTCTGGAGAGTAGGATTTGGATGTGAGAAGAGGGATAGGAGCTGTTTTTCCTTTAAATTTGAAAACTATCTCCAAGTATTATTTTGATTTTAAAAAATCTTTCACACCTCATCAACGAGGGTAGCTGCACAATAAACATTTGTATACCTAACCCTGAATTGTACCCCATATCTTTAAAATAAAAAATTTTAAAGTTAAAAAAAGTAAGAAAATTCCAAATTGCAACTTAAGTAAACCAGCAACATTTCCTGCAGCCTTCAGTAGACATCATCAGCTTAGAATACAAAAGTGAAAATACAGCTATTTTACTAGTAGTCACACTCATATATTGTCACTTTATTTGTAATAAGTCCCAAGCAGCAAAATCAAGACCAAAAAAAGAAAACTACCTACTGGCTCCCAGTAGTTGAATGTTTCATCACAGTCAGAGATGTTGCTCAGAAGAGCAGCACATAACCTTGCTGAAAGCAGACACTTGAAAGCAGTAGATCCTTCGGGTGCCCAGACTTGACCTGCTTTGTTCCCAGATAATCTGTTCAGAAGCAAAAAAGTGTGTCAGGATGGACCTGCTAGCCAGAAGAACTAAAACTAGACAGAAAGGGCAAAAAAGGCAAAGCACATCAAAGCACTTACATTATTCACCTAAAAAGGTGAATGGTTGGTTGTTATCAGTAAAATGAACAAAGAATAAGATTTTAAGGCTAGTACTTTTGGGAGCCCACGGGTTCGAGACCATCCTGGCAAGGAGAACTTGGCAAGATCTCTCTCTACAATAAATTAGAAAATTAGCCAGGCGTGGTGGCCCACGCCTCTTGTTCCAGCTTCTTGGAAGGCTGAGGCGAAGGGTCACTCAGGCTTGGGTGACAGAGTGGGACTCTGAATCAAAAAAAAAAAAAAAAGAAAGAAAGAATAAGACTTCTAAAAAATTGTTTTAATGAGACAGGCAGGTGTCTTGCTATGTTGCCCTGGCTGGACTGGAACTCCTGAGCTCAAGCAATCCTCCTGCCTCAACCTCCCAAAGAATTAAGACTTGAATCACTCAAGCACTCCTTCCACGCCCTGCCTTTAGGGCGTAAGTTAACGAATACACTCGATAAGGGTCCATCTACCCCACTAACACATATCCTAAGGAGTCAACTAACCACTCAGTGGAAGGCCACAAAGCTTTTATCCTCCTTTTCTCTCTTGCCTTAAGAAGGTCGTTACTTTTCACGGCGTTATTGATTCCCTCTTATGTTCAAATGAATAGAGAGAGGCCTAACATGTGCAAGGAACGCAGCCTGCTCCAATTCCATATGTTGCCAGTGCCAAGGCAGTTCAGACCTGCAGTCAACCGGGCGGGGGGGCGGTGGTACGTGGCTGCAGGTGCTGGGGGTGGCAGCGAGGAAGCGTGAGGATCAGGAGTTGGGGAATCAAAGCAGCTGCGAGAAACAGCCGTAAAAGGTGACGACTCCTCGATCCTGCCGACATCTCGGAGCGCAAAGGCTCTGCCCACCCGGGGCCTGGGCCACGAGCAGCACAGACCCGCAGCCCAAGGTTTCTTGACAGGAGAGAAGGGACCCGAGGTGGAGGGATCTGAGGTGGGGCGAGGGAGCCCGAGCCTCCGGCGGGGAGGCCGCGCCGCCCGAGCCCCGCGCGCCGCGGGCGAGACCCTCCGGGGCAGCCCCGAGCCGCGCCGCCCGCCCGCCGGCCACGCCCCCGCCGCGCCCGCACACGTACTCGGTCCGGGGCTCCGCGCCGCCCGCCTCTCGGCTGCCCAGCAGCTCCCGCAGCTTGTCCGCGGCCGGGGCCGTGTCCCCGCCGCCGCCGCCCCCGCCGCCCTTCAGGCGCTGCCGAGCCCCTCGGCTCGCCATGCCGCGCTGGGGCGGAAAGGTAGGATTCGGCACCCTAGGAAGTCGGCGAGCGCGGAGACATAGCTTTGGCTGGCAAACGGCGTCCGCCGAGGGACAAAAGACCTGGACATGCGCAGAGACGACGGAATGATGGTCTTCCTGGGCCAATGGGGCAAATCCCCGGACGGCGAAGACACGGGACCCGAGATTTGCCTTTTCCCGTGATGGCAAACCCTTCCACCTCTTTTCTAACCTTGGGCATTCGTCTCTCCTTCCTTCAAACTCTCTTCTTTCGGCTGAAAAAGAATCGTCCCTCAGCTCCTCTATTTAAATGAAAGAAAGCACAAGCCGGGCACGGTGGCTCACGCCTGTAATCCCAGCGCTTTGGGAGGCGGAGGCGAGAGGATTGCCTGAGCTCAGGGGCTCGAGGCCAACCTGGGCAACATGGCGAGACCTCGTCTCTACAATAAAAATTTTTAAAAATTAGCCGGGCGTGGTGGTGCGCGCCCGTGGTTCCAGCTACTTGGAAGGCCGAGGAAGAAGGATCACCTGAGCCCAGCAGGTCGAGGCTGCGGTGGACGTGAGCAGTTTACCACTACACTCCAGTCTGAATGACAGAGTAAGAGTCCGACTCAAAAAATAAAAATAAATAAATAAGCACAAATAGAAAGCCATTAAACAAGTCTACAGAGTGAGTTGTGAAGAGGTATCCAGTGAATTGTAGTACAGCTGCCTACTAAAGGGAAGGTCCTTAAACTGTTTTAACACCATGCCTTCTCTGTATTTTGGTAAGAGTGACAGAGACAACCTGTAGCTAAAAACTGTTTCAGAGAGACGAACAGAATGAACGCTAACGAAATTCTGTGCAGCAAATTCAACCAGACATCCATCACTGTCATTGCTGCTATAGCACTGTGGCAGACATTTTGCAGAGCTTATCCTTTTTAAATTTAATACTCACAATCTTTTGTTTATTGATAAGGAAACAGACCCAAGGTTGCAGAACTAGTAAATAGTGAAGCCATATTCCAGCCCAGAACTGCCTTACCCAAAAGCCCATGCTCTCCACTTGTCCAACCTCCCGCCCAGGAAGCTCCTGATTTTCCTACAGGCATTTTTATACTGGCAGTTGACCCATGGGGGCTGGGGGGGTGGGTTTCATTCATCGCATCCTGACCCTGACACTCCGTCCACTCCCCTAATCATAGAGCTCTTTCCCACCCTGTGGAACTCCATACCAGTAAGTAACTGGAACAAGTTTATAGAGGGAGCGCTAACCTCAACAAGGTCCTAGAAAGTTATGATTTCATTCTAAAAATTCCCAAGTATTGAAAATGGATATTGATCATATTGCTCAATTACCACATGTAGTTATTAATTACCAAGTTCAAATATCCAGCTTAGCTATCTCATATATCCATCTCTTCCTTTTCATTTAACTCTAATGCAGGTCCCTCTCTACTTAGGACTACTACGATATCATCTTTACAGGGATCTCCCATCTCAAATCCATCATGTGTAACACTGTCCAATTAATTTTCCAAAACACTACCCTGTTACTTCCTTAGTCAAAAATCATCATTTTTTTCCCCTGTTGCCTATAAATAAACTCCTTATTCTAGCATTTGGTCTTTCATGAACTAACTCCAGCCCCAACCTACCTTTCTATCTGCCACTACTTTCCCATACACACTTCATATTTCAACTAACAGCCTGAAAACTGCTCCCAATACGCCCTTATCTATATATGTTCATATAAGTCCTCTGCCTGAGATGCACACCCTGCTTGGCTAACAATTCTGTCATATTCTTACCCTGATCCAGCTCAACCACTACCTCATCCTAGGTACTACTGAGGACAGAAAAAGGTATGTCATATTACTTACCCTCAATTAGCAAATAATCTATGTGGAGAGCTCAGCAATAGATGTGTCCATAACATCCCTCGATTCATTATCCCACTCTCCAAACTTACTCCTATGGCAGTTTTCCCATTCCAGTTAATCACACTTCTAATCTTCCAGGTACTCAAGTCAAAAAACTAGAAGTGCTGCTTGATTCCTTTATTTCTATAACCCCACACCACTATCACCCACACATATCCATTTAATTCATTAGCAATCCTTCTAAATATTATCCAATCTGACAACTTCTTACCACCCTAGTCCATGTCATAATCTCATGTGCATTACTGCAATAACCTTCTATATCTGTCTCTTTAATTTCATTCTTGCCTTTCCATGTGCTTTTCTCCAATAATGGACAGTTATTTCTATACCGAGTTTACAATATAATTCCAAACGGTGGAGCTTAACTATTAACAGAAGCATACATTCATTCACATTAGAGTGACCCATTCTGCAGAGCCCTGGGCTTAGCTAATTTTCCAGTGTCCCTCAGATATAACAGAGGCCCAAAAATCTAAGGGGGCAAAGTTTAAGGTTAATCACAGTTGAGTGATTACTGTTGAAGATTAGGGAAGGAAAAATAAAGTAGCAGAAAGAACATGGGCTTTAGAGTCAGACAGACTCAAATGCTAATCCTAAATCTGACACTTAATAGTTCCATGACTTTAACAGCAGCGATCACAGTATAAAAATTATGATGATGATGATAACAGTGCTAATATGGAGTAGTTGCAATTTACCAAGCTAAGAAATGCTGGTCTAACTCCAAAACCTATGCTTGTATTTCGATTTAAGGAAACAATACAGTTAAGGGAAGATGAAAAACATATTTATATGTGATGAGGCACCTAAGTTCTGTCACCTCTTCAGCAACAGAGCATTTAAAGTACAGGCTGCTGTTTTATTTACTGTCTTAGTCATTACTCAGAACCAAAATACTGCACAACTCCAAACATCACCAATCACTATATTCTAAAAGTTTATGACATAATCAAGGTGTCTTTAGGTCAACCAACAGTGGCTCTGGTCACAAAGTAAAAGATTTCCCAAAACAACACAGTCCAGAAAGAACTACTGGTTGCAAGTTGGTCAATTTCATCCACACCCACATCAATGAAGGATCACACTGTAGAAAAGAATGTACTAAGCTACCGAGGTGTAACATGTAGTCGTTGTTGAATCTCCTTCCTAAACTGGGACTGCATTGATGCTACCTGCTGCTGGGTGAGGGCCTTGTCACAGGCCTGGTAGGTCAATCTATAGCAGAGACTGACCTGTTCAGTCTTTGGATGCTGAAAACGACTAAGAAATTGTATGGATATAACAGTGTCCTGGGATATTGCTCGGGCCACAGTATGAAACTCAAGTTCATCAAATCCCTTCTTATCATCCAACCAAAAACTAATATCATGCACATAGCATGGAGGATACAGAGAATAACTTTTAAACAGTTCTATTTTCCCAGGGACAAAATTTTTCAGGAAACGGTTATCAAAGGTCCATAACATTCTCCAGTCAGAGATACCCCAGATAAGCATGGCTAATAAGTCCAAGTTCATACACACAAACACAAAACACTGGTCTCTATGTATAATATTTATGCCAAATGTGGTGACAGATCCAATAATTAAATCCTTGGCACAATGTGAGCCAAAATTATGAGCCTTCACACAAATCATATAATCTTTTCCATTTGGCTGAAGAACAAATTCCACTGGTCTGCTCAGCTTAGAGCCCTCTGGCAATGTTTGGGTCAGAAGGCTATCTATAATGCCCTTCATATGATCCAGTAGTGACTGAAGACAGCTATCCTTCAAATTTTGATTAAATCCAAGGATAAATAAAGTTTCATGAAATGCTGGCATTGTAAAAGGCAAAATGTGGCACTTCTGAAAGACAGGTCCACTAAGGATGTGCAGAGAATCTGAGAGGAAGTCTGGTGCCTGGATGATAGCCTGAACATGAACTAGGAGGGAAGGTCTAAGGTAGACCTTGGTCTGGCCACAGATTCCTTCATGAGCTTCTTCCTTATCATCTTTTCCAGGACGTTTGGAAAGGCTAAGCTCTGAAAATGACACTAGAAAGCTCTCCATATCTTGTTTTGTTCCACCAGTCAAGGACTCAGAATTCAAGTTATCTTCACGGAGACTAATCCAAAAGGCAGACGATAGAATGTCACAGTTCCAGAAAGGCAGAACACTGGTGCCTTCCTGTGGCAGCAAAGGGGAAGAACACTTCAGCATTTTTAGAGGGAAAGCTTTGCTCAATTCAGCAATGAGTTTCTCATTTATGGTTTTGACAGGATGACATGAAGGTGCTTCCAAGAAACCTCTGTGTAAACAAACACAAAAAGTTTCTAACTTAAAATAATTATAATGTAGCTAGAATTTAAAATACAAATAGCTAGATAGAAAAGAATTATCCTTAAGTTGATCTTGAAAAGAAACAAATCATCCACCACAAGGAGAAATATTATGTGTATTTCTCTGGCAGCCACCATCCCTACAATATCTCAGAAAATGACAATTTTTAATTCTAAAGAGGTTTGAGGAGGCCAGACTGATAAGTAATTACAGCATCAACATCACTACCAACTTATGTACCATTCATTCAATATATGGTTGCCATCAAGACAATCAGGATACAGCTGGAAATAGAAGTGATTTCAGGCAAAACAACAGGTTACCTGTTCAACTTCCCTACAAGTGCTTCTGGTTCTGGAAAGGAAAACCACTTGTCACCCAATTTGATCCTGAAGATTCTAGGTTGAGAACCTTCAAGGGGTAAGCTCTGGGTGAAGATATGGTTCAAAGCACCTTCCACATGAAAGGACTTATCTTGACTCCTGGCAAAATAGACACCAATATGAAGTGTTTAATTATTAAAGAAAGCAAATATTTCTAGAAAGTGAATCAGTAATTAATTGGCAGGGCCTACGAGTCTGTCTATAAGTTTTTTTTAAATCTTTTTCATCAGTAGTGAGAAAGATTAAAAAGGAAAAGGCTTAGGTCTATGTTATTACTTACCTATACCCAGTGCATTTGTACCCAGGCACAGCCTCACAGCGGAAGAGATGCACATCGCTTAAAATGAGCCCCCCCAGAGCTGCCATCGCAACCACTTGCCAACTGTTGTGCCATTCTCTCTGGGGTTTATCAGCAGGAGTACCACCTTGTCCTCTACACAATGCCACATGGACTTCTCCTTCCTTTGCAAGAACATCTGCACAGCTAATAGGGGAACAAAAATACCAGCTACTTATTAAAAACAAGTAAAAATTGCTGCAGGAGTTAGCAATATTTACCTAGTTTAAAAATAACGAATATTTACCTAGCTGTGAAATAACGAAATCCAATCATACCTATAGTAAAGATCTATTAGCCCTCAACATTGCAAAGAAAGTAACTGGAAGTAAATAAGAATGTAAATTAAATGTTCAACCCACTGACACTAGCGACTGATCAGGGTCTGCCTTGCATCTGTGTTCATCTATATGTCACAGAAAGCTCAATGTCTGCAAAGTTTATACACAATTCACTGCTTAGGCTGTTTCTCCCCATTCAGAAAGTTATTTTCACTGCATTCCTACCAATTCAAATTCTATACTTCAAATGTTAGCTTAAAATACTGCCTTTGTGAACTTTCTTGACAGTTATGAGCCACTTTAATCTCCAACAGTATCATGTATTTTAGTATAATACTGTAGGGTACTGTTTTAAGTTCACAATAATTTCAATGAGGCAGTTAGTTGTTAATATCCTCAGTTTACAAATGAGGAAACAGAAGCACATAAAGATTAAGTTTGCCTAAAACCTAACAACTGTTAAGTGGTGAGCCAGGATTTGAAACCAGACAGTGTGGCTCCCAAGTCCATGCTCTTAGTCATCAGACTATACTGGCTCTCATCATTTTTGCATTATCAAAAAGAAATGATCCTCCCTTTACACACCCAAGAGCACATTATTTGTGCTTTTAGTTAGCATTGAGGGTTATATACCTGTCTTTCCAACTAGATTGTGGGTTCCTTTGGGGCTTTATATTCTCTTCTAAACATACCACAGTAACGGTCATACGTCTGCCTTATTTCCCCAACTATAATGTTTAAGTTCAGTTAACTATGTTATAGACATCCTAAACTTTATTTTACTTGCGAGGGCTCGTCTTTCCTCACCTCTGGAAAAACTTGGCAAGCAGTTCTCTGTTCCTAGCTACTCCAGCTTTGCGTCCACAGTGCGGAAAGTTGAAATAAATGCGATCAAAAGTCCTGTCGTGCAGTTCGAAGGCATTTGCCAGCTGGGTGCAGTCCACACCGAAACGGACCTCGGCACCTGGCAACGATAGTTTGGAAGCGGGAAACATAGACGGAAGGTTGGATGTCATTAGACATGAAACCAACAACAAAACTTTTCCTAACTTGAACCATGCAAACCGGCCCAAGTCTAGGAACACAGCAGGCTTCCAGTGAAGATCCCTGGGACGATCAGGCGTAATTCCCACGTGGATTAGAGGTCCACGCCCCCACCCTCTCCACTTTGGGACACGCCGGCAGCTGGGCGGGGCTTCACGGAGGGGCCGGCCCCGCTACCTCGCTCGCGCAGGCGCTGCAGGTTCTCACGGGCTACCGCATCCCGGGCCAAGTCGGCCGGGCGCCGGAGGCAGGTGGCGGTGAGACAGGTGCCTGGATCCAGAGTCTCGCTCAGAGCGGCGGCGAAGGAGAAATTCCCCTCCCCAACCAAAAGGAGGCGCAGAGGAGCCATGGCCTCCACGAGCTCCGCGCTCGCGCTCCCCGTGGCTCTCGTTTTTACGTCACTTCCTTCGCGGGTCTCGGCCCGCCTTCTCTTTCCCGTCACTGTTTGATGACGCACGCACAGCGACAGGATGTCTGGACGAACTGGTGCTGTGACTCTCAGGGAGGACTGTAACCATGAGTGCAAAAGGGAGACACCCGCTCCCCGTCCCCTCACTCTCCCACCCCCTCGGGAAGATCAAAGTGCCTTTTAACCCGAGTATGGCCCTGAGGGACTCCGTCACACCGGCATGAGGTCACAAGCAGTCACTAGCGCAGAGGGGGGAGGGGGGAGGGGGGAGGCGAGTTCTGACTGAAAGGAAAGGGGCGGAGCTGAGACCCAGAAGAGCCTGGACTGTTGTACGTGTTCCCAACACGGAAGATTTTTGTTACTGCCTTCCACTCATGCGAAATGGCTGCCCCCCAGTGGCTCCGCTGCTCAAAATGTCACCAGGTGCTTCACTCTCCTACCTTGTAGTCATTCGAGAAATATTGAGTACCACTTATTGTGCCAGGCTACTGTGAGGGTGGTTAGGATGAGTAAGATGTGGCCTGTGATGTCACGAGAGCCTGTAATCTGGTGGGGACTGCACACACAAAAGAGGCAACTGTGGTATGGTGGGGGTATGTGCTATTAGTGGGGTGATTCGTGTGTTAGTCGTGTAAGGTTCAGAAGGGGAGCCTCACAAAGTTTGTTGGCGAAGTGGAGAGAGTCCCTGGAGGCAGTGGGTTTCAGTTGAAAGCAAGGGGGAAAAAGTACACCTTACTTGGGTCAAGAGGAGTGAAGAGGCCGAAGAACCAATATATACAAAATCATGTTGGTTGTTAGGTCAGACCATAGAGGGTCTGCGATCCGGTGCCCCACAGAAGATGCAAAGAATTGCACAGACATTACATTGGAAAATAGTTTATTTAGAAAGTAAATGAGAGAGGAGATTCACCTCCTCAAGGTAGGGGAGGGAGCCAAAGCTAAGAAGGAAAACATGGCAATCATAGCTCAAAGAGCCACACGGCCAGATCAGTTAAGCAAAGCAACAGCCCCTGCTTTTTGAAGTTGAATGCCTTTTAAACCTTCTCTTTGGTGGGGTTAGGTCGTTAAGGTGATTGGGTGATGGTCTGTTTCAGGTCATCACGAAGGAGCAAGGAAGCACAGGTACTGAAGTCAGGTGATGGAAGGCAGGCAGACGGGTGGGCTAGTTACATGACTGTTGCCATGTTGATGGGGTCTGTGTCAAAGGTCATGGCTGCGCTAATTAGGTTGTTTCTTATGCAAATACTTGATATAGAAAAGCTAATTAGTACAAAAAAACTGGGTAGGGGTTGTAAGTTATCAATAGCTACTGCTGAAAAACCAACTTTGTCCTTGGCTAGTGATTAGAGGGTAAATTAAAGTGAACTTCTAGAAAAACATGACAGAACTAGGCAGTGTTAAAATGGCTGCTCTTTGGCTATATTGACTCCATCTTGGCCTCTCAGTGGAGAAAAAGAATAGTTGAATCTGGCTGAAACATAGTTCTAGGGAGAGTGTGTAACAGATGAGACTGAAGAGTTAAGCAGGGGCCAGGTCTTAGGGAGTGTTATAAGCCAACGTAACAGGCTAAACCTTATTCTGAGAACAGTGGAAAACCACTGAACGTTTTTACATAGGAAAATGACACAATGAGACTTTCATTTTCAAAAGTTATTATTTCTTATGGAGAAATGATCGGAGAGGAACAAGGCTGATGTCAAGGAGATAAGATAGGAGACAAGGCTGAGAGTGATCTGAATTGGAACTTGGCAGTGGGGTTGGAGGTTAGTAGACTGATTCAGAAATCAACACAACCTAGTGACTGGATGAATGTTGAAAGAGAAGTCCAAGTTAAAGATAAACCCCAGGTTTTAGGTGTGGACAACCAGGTGGGATGGTGATGTCTGTCGTTCCAACCACAGAGACAGTGGCACTTAGGTCTTCAGTCTGAGTACTAGACCTTTTGGACTTTGTGGGACCAGCTACTCTAGTCATCATGCTGTTTGGTGACATCAGTGCATGCACCTGTCTTCACAAAGGCAGATGATGTGAGGACAGTTACCTGAGATGCCATCCTCTAATGCTACATTATTAACTTTGTCTCTGCCTGTGGAAAGGCAGATGAGTGGTGACTCCCAAATCATGGCCACTTAGACATGGTAATCTGGATGATTTACAATGCTTTCTTTGCTCGGAGAACTGGGAAGGCCAGGTTTGGTGACATCTCTTTTACAGAACATGGAACAGCTAAGGAAGGATTTCTGTCACTTTCCTATGAAATCTTCAGACAACCCAACCTATACAACATCAAGTTACTCTTCTTCAGGGAAGGTATCACGTTACTTCTAAGCCTGGGAACCAGACTCATCTTTTTTTTTTTTTTGAGTTGGAGTCTCACTCTGTCGCCCAGACTGGAGTGCAGTGGCTGCTCCCAGCCACCGCAGCCTTGACCTGCTGGGCTCCGGGGATCCTTCAGCCTCAGCCTTCCAAGTAGCTGGAACTACAGGCGCGTGCTACCACACCCTGCTAATTTTTTTATTTATTGTAGAGATGAGGTCTCACCAAGTTGCCCAGGCGGGTCTCGAACCCACGGGCTCAGGCAATCCACTCACCTCAGCCTCCCAAAGCGCTGGGATTACAGACTGAGCCATCTGACTGGGGCTCATCTTTTGACCAATAACAACAACAAAAAATCATTGGTTCTTTGATTCCTTCCCGACAACAGTGAAATCAGACATTGATCATCTGGTATATGCAAACCACTATTGATTGGGAGGTCAGGCAGATGAATAGGGTACAATAATGAATTTAAAGAGATCCTGTTCTCAAGGGTAATACAATTCAGTAGAGGACATAGGACATAGACTTGAAGAACTCTAATGTGTGGTAGAAAGTTATAGATGCAGTGAAATATATGAAGATAAAGTTATGTGTGAGATAAAAGGAGAGAGAAAGCACCACTGGAGCTGGGCCTAGAAGGAAGAAAATGATTATTTGTTGGTTATTTATTGTATTATTGAGTTATTGAATTCTCATTTCTTCATATTCTCTTTAACTATAGAAATAGTCCCTAAACTCCAATGTCTCAAAATTACCTAACATTACCTAAACATTTAGCTATTTATTCATATAGTATTGGGGATACTGAAGGTTTTCTTGTCTTTTCGGAGTGGGGGGCATTTTTTCTGTATAGTTATCCACTGCTGCTGATTGAGGAGATAGATGATGTACATGGACCTGGAGAGAAAGAAATGGAACTACAACAGTTAATTCTGGAGAAAATCCTAGATCATTAGTAGACTTGTGTTATAACTGACTGCGTAAAGCAGAGGGTAGGAGGGGCTGCCTTTTGGTTCTCTGGTTTGTGCAGTAAACTTTTCTATTCCGGCCTCTTCCCAGAGACAAAATCTCATCTATTTCCTCACAAATCCACACTGTGGCAGCCTCATTAATGCAGATGGCCATGGCAAGGTGTGGACAGATTGGAATGATATGTCCAAGTTTTTCCAGTATGGGTGGAGATGCACCACTAATGAGAATTCCTATTCGAACTGTACTCTTATGGGCAACTGGAACCAAGAAAGATATGACCTAAGGAATATCGTGCAACCCAAACCCTTGCCTTCCCAGGTAATCTAACTTTGTCTTCTTTTTTTCCTTTTGTTAGCAAAAAAAATACTAGTGGCCAAGGAGAGGCAGGAGTCTGATAGCTTCCATTGTGGTGATCTCTCAGGCTTCTATTCAGTGAAGTGGTTGGGACAAGGGAGTAGTCCTCAGCTAGACCACATATCCCACTTTACTCTCAAATTAATTAAATATTATATTATCTGAGAGGTATCAAAAGGATGGATAATACTCTTGCTTCTGTTTGGACTTTATCAATCTACAGAAATGTAGATCTTTTGACTCAGGCTAGCTTCTACCCTGGTCCTTGCCCACCTAGACTTGACATTTATCTGAGTCTTGCCCTTAAATCTCTCCTAAACAAACAAACATACAAGAAGTATGAAAGTTAGGATATAGACCAACTACATAGAGACCTCTAATCCATCTAAGCTATGACAGAGCCCATTAGAGTCCATGTCATATTGTCTTTTATTTTTTTGATATTGACTTCTAGATTCTTAATCTATTTTTTTTTCCAGTTTGAACACTACTTTGAAACTACATATGGTACAAGCTATAACAACAAAATGCCACTTTCAACTCATAGTACGTGGACTATTCTTTTTCATTCTTACATTTTCAGAACCTGTGAAACTCAGTACCTGGCACATAGAAGGAATTCAAATAAAAGTAAACAGCTAGACTCGGTGGCTTAGCCTGTAATCCCAGCACTTTGGGAGGCTGAGGCAAGTGGATTGCCTGAGCCCGTGGGTTCACGACTAGCCCAGGCAACTTGGCGAGACCTCGTCCCTACAATAAGTAAAAAATTAGCTGGGTGTGATAGTGCACACCTGTAGTTCTGGCTGCTTAAAAGGCTGAGGTGGAAGGATCGCCTGAGCCCACAGGTCGATGCTAGGATGGCCATGAATGTGCCATTGCACTCCAGCCTGGGTGATGGAGTGAGACTCCAACTCAAAAAAAAAAAAAAAAGTAAACTGGTTGTGTGAATAGGTGAATGAGTGAACAATCTTTCCATTTTCTCAAGTTTGACAGGACTCACTGTTCACTCAGAAATAAGAGTAAGGTTTTCTAAAATCTCCATGTTGTTAACAGTTTCCATTTACCTCTCCTTCTCTTTTTTCTTCCCTCAGGATTTAAGCGAGAGCCTCACTGGTTTCCAGGACATCAACCCGAACTAGATCCTCCTCGATATAAATGCACAGAAAAGTCAACTTACATGAGTAGCTATTCAAAGCCTCAAATCGGGCATTCATCAATGTGTGTTTGGGATCCTAATATTGACCAATTTCAAGGTCCAGGATTATAAGAAATAATAAGAAACTTCATTTTTCCAGAGTAGAATGTAGGCCAGAGTGTGTTCCAAGCACAATGAAAAGTTCACTGTAACAATTTCACTCTCTGAATAAATAAAGCAAAAAACAGAATATTCTTTATTCCCCTCTTTCTGTTTTAAGCAAGATTTAAATGCCAAATTTAAGTTAATTATATCTACTTTTAGTTCTACATGAGGGATGTTGTCGAAGGCCTTTAAAAAATTAGCTCTCTCAGATCTATTGCCATGCTGCTCTTCCCTTCTTTTTTTTTTTTTTTTTTTGAGTTGGAGTCTCACTCGGTCGCCCATCGCAGCCTCGCCTGCTGGGCTCCTGCGATCCTTCTGCCTCAGCCTTCCGAGTAGCCAGAATTACAGGCATGCGCTACCACGCACAGCTGATTTTTTGATTTATTTTAGAGATGAGGTCTTGCTGCCCAGGCGGGTCTCGAACCCGCAAGCTCAGGCAATCCACTCACCTCAGCATCCCAAAGCCGTGGGATTACAGGCTAAGCCACCGAGCCCGGCTTCCCTTCTTTCTTTCAGTGGCAAAACTGCAACATGTAGCATAATTTAGGCTGTGTTTGGCTAGATACTTTCTGGATATAAGCCAGGTAATCACAGTCATATAGGGTAAGTTGTCTGTGACTTTAATGAACATGCCTTCTTAGGGACTAAAAAAAGAAAAATAACTTAAAAAAAAAATTATAGAGAATTTAAAATATAAATAAAAGTAGAATAGTCTAATGAACTCCCATGCACCATTCTCCAACATCAACAATTTATGACTAATCTGCTTTCTCTATTTTACTGAATTATTTTTGGAGCAAATCTTAACAATATAGCTTCATCTATAAAGAGCTCAGTATACTAGCCAGGTGCAGTGACTCATGCCTGTAATCCCAGCACTTTGGGAAGCCAAGATGAGAGTATCACTTGAAGCCAGAAATTCAAGATCAGCCTGGGCAGCATAGTAAAACTCCATCTCTACAAAAAAATTTTAAAAGATCTCAGTATAGTTCTCAAAAAAGATAATAACTGTCAATTGTCTACTCCCCCAGAAGGTCACTAAGGAAACCTATTGATTAAACAAAGTTTATTAAACCTATTGTAGCACGGAAGAACATTAGCTTGATAGTCTTGGTAATGATACAAAAGGGGAATGTTAGAGTAGGGTATTTATAGGGATTTGGGACAAGGGCTCCACTGGTTTAAGATGGATCTTTCAAAGCAGGGAACTGCTAGGGACTGAAAAGGGTTGTGAATAGTTTAGGATTGGTGAATGTAGGGAGGAAACAGTCTTAATATAATTAGACTTACCATTATTTCCTTTTTTTTTTTTGTCTGCTATTTAAGAACAGTATATGGGCAGTGTCTCCTCATAGTATTGGGAAATAGTGCCCATGTATTACACTGTCTTCTTAAACAAGGAAACAAAAATATCTCCCATATATTACCCCTTAAACCTTCATTATTTTATGTTCCAGATAAAAATCTGAAATTTATGTTGTGTATGATATTAAGTCATGACTAAGCTTCTTTTTTTGTAAATGATTATCAAGTTGTTCCATCATTAATTATTGAAAAGACCACAATTTTTCCACTGCTCTGCAATGCTATTTTTATTGCAGATCAACTGTCTGTGTACATGTAAGTCTGTTTCTATGCTCTCTATTATATCCCATTCGCCTAATTGTCATTCCTTGTGTTATCCTAGTTATTTACAATGCCTTAATTGCCCTATCTTAATATAATTGTGTTATATTATTATTATTTTATATCTTAGTACCTAGATGAAATACTTTCATCTTGTTTTCTTCAAGAGTGTCTTAGCTATTTTTTTTTTTTTCGAGTTGAAGTCTCACTCTTGTTGCCCAGGCTGGAGGAGTGTAATGGCAAGCTCACGGCCACCACAGCTTTGACCTGCTGGGCTCAAGCGAACCTTCTACCTCAGCCTTCCAAGAAGCTGGAACTACAGATGCACGCCACCACACCCGGCTAGTTTTTTTGTGATTTATTGTAGAGATGAGGTCTCACCAAGTTGCCCAGGCTGGTCTCGAACCCCTGGTCTCAGGCAATCCTCTCACCTCGGCCTCCCAAAATGTTGGGATTACAGGCTGAGCCACCGCACCTGGCCAGCTATTTCTGACCTATTGCATTTTCATATAAAGTTTAGGATCAACTTGTTCCACAAAGAGATACTATTAGAATATTGATTGAAACTGCATTACATTGTTAGGTCAGTTTTAAAATTTGAGCTATTCTGTCATTAATTCTAACAGTTTATTTGTGTGTCCTTACAATATGAGTATTGTTTTATAGATACATATTTTAAATGTATATGTTATATGTCTTATGCTATCCTCTCTGTTTCTAGCACATTAGGGTTTTTTTTTTTTAACCCTAATCCTAACCCTACCATTTACCATTTTTAAGTGTATAATTTAGTGGCATTAAATATATTCACAGCTGGGCTCGGTGGCTCAGCCTGTAATCCCGCGCCTTTGGGAGGCTGAGGTGAGTGGATTGCCTGAGCCCGTGGCTTCGAGACCTGCCTGGGCAGCGAGACCTCATCTCTACAATAAATCGAAAAATCAGCCGGGTGTGGTAGCGCATGCCTGTAATTCCAACTACTTGGAAGGCTGGAAGGATCGCTGGAGCCCAGCAGGCGAGACTGCGGTGGCCGGGAGCAGCCACTACACTCCAGTCTGGGTGACAGAGTGAGACTCCAACTATATACATATACAACTATATACATATATATATTTTTTTTTTCACATTGTTCTGTAGTGTCACATGTTATGCAACCATCACCATTATTCATTCCAGAACTTTCTCATTATCCCAAATTGAAACTCTGTACCTTTTAGACAGTAATTCCTCATTCCCCCACTCCACCACCTTAGCCCTTGGTTGACTTCTATTCCACTTTATGTCTCTATGAATTTACCTATTCCAGGTACATCATTTAAGCATAATCATATATTTGTCCTTTTGTGTCTGACTTATTTCACCCAGCACAGCATTTTCAAGGTTCATTTATGTTATGCTATATATTTTTTTAAATTGAATAATGAGCCAGCCATTGTGACTCATGCCTGTAATCCCAGCACTTTGGGAGACTGAGGCAAGAGGATTGTCTGAGCTCAGGAATTCGAGACCATCCTGGGTAACTTGGTGAGACCTTGTCTCTACAATAAATCAGAAAATTAGCTGGGCATGGTGATCACATGCCTGTAGTTCCAGCCACTTGGAAAACTGAGGTGGAAGGATCACCTGAGCTCAGCAGGTCAAGGCTGCAGTGGCCATGAGCATGCCACTGCATGCCTGGGCGACAGAATGAGACTACGACTCAAAAAAAATTTTTTTTTGAATAACATTTCATTGCATATATATACTACTTGTCTGTTTACGTGTTAGTGGACAACTTGGGTTGTTTTCACCTTTTGACTATTGTGAATAATGCTGTTTTGGACATTGGTATATGAGTATCTGTTTTTGTGTCTCTGCTTTCAGTTATTTAAGGCATATACTTAGAAGTGGAATTGCTGGATCATATGATAATTCTGTGTTTAACAGTTTGGAAATGCTGAACTTTTCCACAGTGTCTGTACCATTTTACATTCCTACTAGCAATACGCAGCACACAAGGATCCCAATTTCTCACCAACACTTCTTATTTTCTGGTTGTTTTTATCCTGTAATAGCCACCTTAGTGGATGTAAAGTGGTATCTCATTGTAGTCACGTTGTTTGTATGTTTTGAGTCAGAGCCTCTGTCATCCAGGCTGGAGTGTAGTGGCACACTTATGGCTACCGCACCCTTGACCTGCTCAGCTCAAGGCAGTGGTTCCATCTCAGCCTTCCCAGTAGCTGGAACTATAAGCGTGCACCACTATGCCTGGCTAATTTTTTTTACTTATTGTAGAGACGAGGTCTCCCCAAGTTGCCTAGGCGGGTCTCGAACCCGTGGGCTCAGGCAATCCGCTTACCTCAGCCTCCTAAAGCACGGGATTACAGACTGAGCCACCAAGCCCGGCTATGTTTGTCCTTTTATGAACAGGTGTAAACTACCCATATGCTGAATTGCTGGGTCATGAAGTATGTGTATGTTTAATTTGACTATCGCTTTCAAAAACTGCTGTGCCACTCACACACCCTTCAGCAGCCCCTGAGACTTCCTATGATGCCGTATCTCTGCTAACACTTGACGTTAACCAGCTTTCTATTTTTTCCAGGCTCATAAGCATAAGGCAGTGGTTCTCAATCAGGAACAGTTTTATCCCCCAAGTGATAATTAGCAATGTCTAAAGATATTTTTTATTTTTACAGCTGGGATGTCTCCTAGCATCCAGTGGGTAGAGGCCAGTAATGCTGCCTGCATCCTACAATGTACAAAAGAGTCCCACAACAAATAATTGTCTGGCTCAAAATATCAGTAATACCAATGTTGAGAAACCCTGTTGTAAAGAGATAATTTGTTGTTACTTTGACTTCCATTTCACTGATTACCAATTATTTTTAGCAGTCCTTTGTATGCAGGTTGGCTTTTTGGTTTCTACTTATATAAATTTCCTATGCATGGCCTTTGCTCCTTTCTTTAAAAAATTGGAGTTGTTGTCCTTTTCTTATTGATTCACAGAGTTTCTTGTATGTTCTTGCTATAAATCCTATTATCCCTTGTAACTTTTAGAGATTTCATACATCTAAATATATCTCCTTTCTGTCAGTTCCTGTGAGAATTAAAGACAGCCACGCATTCTTTTACTCTCCTTCCATCAAGAGGTGGGGTTCTATGTCCCTTCCCTTTGAATGTTTACAGGCTCTGTGACTCCTTTGACCAAAAGAACATGGCAAAAGTAACATTGTGCAAGTTTCCAGGCCCAGGCCTTAAGAAACTTACTGCTGCCACCTTCTGTCTTTTGGAACACTCCTTGGCGGCATGAGCCATCATATAAGTTTGACTGCTTGCTGGAGAGATCCTGTGGAGAGACCCTGAGTCCACTATATGGATAGGGAGAGGGTCCAGCTGAGCTGAGCTTTCCAGCCATCCCTGCCAAATCATCAGGAATGACCTTGAAACCTACAGATTAGACCATCTATCCCATAAACCAGCTGACTACTACCAAGCAACCCTAGTCAGTGTCACAAGGAGCTGAAGAATTGCACAACTGAGCCCCATGCTACACAATAGTAAGGGCTAATAAAATACTGCTATCTAAAGCAACTAAGTTTTGGGGTAGTTTGATATGTAGAAATAGATAACCAGAAGAATAGTCTATAAACTGAGATTATATTCTGCAAACTTACTGAACTCTCTTGTTTTAATAGTTTGTCTTCTTTTTTTTTCTTTTTTTTTTTTTTGAGTTGGAGTCTCACTCTGTCACCCAGGCTTGAGTCCAGTGGCACACTCATGGCCATCGCAGCCTCGACCTGCTGGGCTCAGACAATCCTTCTGCCTCAGCCTTCCAAGTAGCACGTGCCACCACACCTGACTAATTTTTTGATGTATTGTAGAGATGAGATCTTGCCAAGTTGCCCAGGCTAGTCTCAATAATAGTTTGCCCTTTGACTCTTTTTAAAATTTAATTTAATTTAAGTTTTTAAGTCAGAGTTTCACTGTGTTGCCCAGGCTAGAGTGCTGTGGCCCACTTACGGCTACCACAACCTCAGCCTGCTGGGCTCAGCTGATCCTTCCACTTCATCCTTCCAAGTAGCTAGAACTACAGGCACGTGCTATCACACCTGGCTAATTTTTTTATTTGATGTAGAGATGAGTTCTCTCCAAATTGCCCAGGCTGGTCTCAAACTCCTGATCTCAGGCAGTCCTCTCACCTCAGCCTCCCAAAAGTGCTGGGATTACAGGCAAAAGCCACCACACCCAGCCTGATGTTGACTCTTTTGGGGTTGTTTTGTGGCAGATGATATATTGTTTACAAATAATGACAGTTTTACTTTTGTCCTTTCAATTCTTAAATCTCTTCTTCTGTTATGACATTTGTCAAGACCTTTAGTGTTGTATTAAATATTACAAGTGATAGTGGGCATCCTTTTCTTGCTCAGAATATAAAGATGAATGTATTTAAATTTTCTTTGGTAAATATGATATTTGCACTCAGCTTTTCCTATATAATATTTGCCAACATAAGGAAGTTTCTTTTATTCCTAGTTTACTAATAGGGGTTACCCCCTCCAACTCCCATAAATAGAGAGGCTGAACCATGCATCTTTTGGAATAATGATGAGATTTATTTTATTTTAGTCTATCAATATAGCAAATTACATTGAGAAATTTTCCAATATTGCGTTATCCTTGCATTCCTGGTATATTTTACTTTGAGTGATAAGTTAGTTAAAACTATGGATTAACAGCTATTTCTACCCCATCAGAACTTTGTAGCCATCACTCCATTGTCTTTTGTTTTTTAATCAACACCGAGAAGTCTGCTGTCAATCTGATTATAACTCATGTGTAGTTAATACATTTTTGTCCTCATATCTTTTAAGATTTCACTTTATCTTTTAAAAAAAATTCAATCATTATTTGAGTGCATATTTAGTCTTATTTATCCTGGCCAATATGTGAAGACTCACATCTTCAATACTGAAAAATCTCTTCAAATAATGCTTTATCATTTTCTACATTAATTTGTCCAGAGCACTTATTTTGATACATATGGTCACTCATTCTCTTTTCCGTGTATCTTAACTGTTATTATTTTT
Source organism: Cephalopachus bancanus (assembly GCA_027257055.1). Lineage (NCBI taxonomy): Eukaryota > Metazoa > Chordata > Mammalia > Primates > Tarsiidae > Cephalopachus > Cephalopachus bancanus. The sequence goes on from JAPVLO010000002.1 coordinate 17,321,886, forward strand.
TAATATGTGTTTCCCCCCATTTTCTGTATTCTGATTGAATTCCTGAGCTATTGTTCCATTTTTAAATCTGTAACTTTGTCCTTTATAGCATTTATAATACTAATTAATTTCTAATATTGCTAAATGGTTTACTTTCATGTCCATATGTCTTTAAATTTGTGCTTGTTTCTTGCTTTTTTTAAAGTAAAATTATTCCTTCATTTTTCTTATTGTTGCCTATCTTTCTTAATATCAGATTTCTTAATGTGCTTTGGAAATTTTGGTTTTCAATGGGAAGTTTTTGTTTGCTTTCCCTTCTTTCTTTCTCTGCCTCTGTGCTTACCATCCCATGCTCCCCACTATTTTTGCAGTTGTCTCCATCACATCCCAGTTCTTAATGAGGTTTTATAGTGATAAGTAGGACTACTGTCCTACTATTGTATTGGATACTATCACCGAGCTATGGAATACCATATATAAATTTCTGATAATAAAGTTACGACTTGGTCTTCCGACCCCACTAGCCCAGAGTTTCTATTCAACTATAGCCCCAAAAGGTAGACAGCCTACTAGGATGGCTATGTTAAAAAAGATAGATAATAACAAGTGTTGGTGAAGATATGGTGAAACTGTAATACTCATCTACGCTAGTGGGAACATAAAATGGTACGGCTATTGTGAAAAACAGCAGTTCCTCAAAAAGTCAGACATAGAATTATTATATAACTCAGCAATTCTACTCCTAGGCATATACCCAAAAGAATTAAAAACAGGGGTTAAAAAAACATTTGTATATACATGTTCATTGCAGCAGTATTCACAATAGTCAAAAGTTTGAAACAACCGTAATGTCAATCAGCTGATGAATAGATAATTAAAATGTGGTATGCCTGTGCAATGAAATATTACTTGTCAATAAGAAGGAATGAAATACTGATACACACAACAGCATGGATGAACTTCGAAAACATTATGCTAAGTAAAAAAAGTTAGTCAAAAAGGACTTCATAGTATAGGAATATTCCATTTACAGGAAATGCCAAAAATAGGCCAATCAACAGAGAGAGTTAATAAGTGGTTGCCTAGGGCTGAGGGGCAGGCATTGGACGATGATGACTAAGGAGTATAAGGCATCTTCCTGGGCTAATGAAATGTTTTAAATTGATTGTTGTGGTGGATGTACAACTCTGTGAATATATTAAAGCCATTAAATTGTACAGTTTGAATGGATGAATTGTATACTATGTGAGTGATATCTCAGTAAAGCTGTTCAAAAAAATTCAGTCAGGGGTAATCATCCCCAGGATTCCTTCCATGTCCAGAGCAGATATTCCTCTTCAGGGTCCCCACAGCAGATATTTTGAATGAACATCTTAGAATCTTGAAAAGATGTCTTAGAATGATCTTTTTACTTTCCTGGTTTTCCACTCAATTCTTAACTCCTTAAGAGCAGAAAACATGTCTTATTTTTGTAACCAGCACATAGTAGGCATGAATAGTCATTATAAATATTTAGAATGTAGATCAAACCCAATGCAATATTCAAAATAATATGTGAAATATAAAATGGCATAGAACTTTTCAAAGTACAAAATATATATCATTCCTAAAGCATTAAGCGAAGACATTCATCTAGTCATCCAAGTGTTATATCCTACTAAAGTGATGTGTATGTGTTATACACATTTCCCAATTTTGTTCTTAAAAATATGATAGTTTAAAAAAGAGTAAAGCACTTAGCTGTGGGTCTACACATAGTAAGTGCTCAATAAATGTTAGCTAATATTAAAAAATGAAACAAATGCTCAACAAAAACCAAAACAAATTGCCTCAACAATATTATGACGTAATTAGCATATAAGGAATAAAGTAGAATCATGAATGAACTAGTTATAAAGCTAGAAGAAAAAAAAAAACTTCAGGTTGGGCTCAGTGGCTCAGCCTGTAATCCCAGCACTTTGGGAAGCCGAGGCAAGTGGATTGCCTGAGCTTGCGGGTTCGAGACCAGTGAGCAAAACTTGGTGAGACCTCGTCTCTACAATACCTAAAAAATTAGCTGGGGGTGGTAGAGCACGCCTGTAGTTCTAGCTACTTGGAAGGCTGAGGCAGAAAGAATCGCCGGTGCCCAGTAGGTTGATGCTGGGGTGGCCACTGTACTCCTCCAGTCTGGGTGACAGAGTGTGAGACTTCAACTAAAAAAAAAAAAAACAACAGAAAAACAAAAAAAAAAAACCCTTCAAATATACTGGACTAGAAAAACCCTATATTAATACTGTAGCTGTGAACAGCCATAGCAAAGGATGTAATCTAGAAAAGAATAACAAAGAACTAGTCAGCCGGGCTCGGTGGCTCAGCCTGTAATCCCGCGCCTTTGGGAGGCTGAGGTGAGTGGATTGCCTGAGCCCGCGGGTTCGAGACCCGCCTGGGCAGCGAGACCTCATCTCTACAATAAATCAAAAAATCAGCCGGGCATGGTAGTGCATGCCTATAATTCCAGCTACTCGGAAGGCTGAGGCGGAAGGATCACCGGAGCCCAGCAGGTTGAGGCTGCGGTGGCCGGGAGAGGCCACTGCACTCCAGTCTGGGCGACAGAGTGAGACTCCAACTCAAAAAAAATAAATAAATAACTAGTCTAATTTGGGGACTTATGGTAACAATAAACAAAAGTGACCTGCATCTTCGGAACAAATTTGGATGAAATAAATATTATTATATAATCATCAAAATTGTGGTTTATTTAAGACCAAATCATTGCTTGAGAAATTCCTTGATAATTCACTAAAATGATTAAAGTTGACACATGGCTTCCAGGGCATTCTTCAGTTTTTAAAACTATTTAGTTCAGCCTCTATCAGTTCCCATGTTTTTGTCTACCAGTAACCGAAAACTCATGTCAAAATAGATTAAACAAAAACAAAACATAATAAGGCAGTATGAAGTAGAGAAGCTAGAGTTGGCTAATTCAGCAATTCATTGATCCATCAAGGACCCAGGGTTATCATCTTTGTGCTCAGTCATCCTCAGCATATCATGGTTACCCCTTCGTGTTTTAAAAAATGGCTATAGTAATCCAGGCATCACATTCTTATGCTCCAACATCCAGAGGAAGGGGGAAAAAAGCTAGGAGTCAGTCTCTCTCTCTCTCTCTCTCTCTCTCTCTCTCTCTTTCTCTCTCTCTCTCGCTGTCTCGCCCCCAATCTTTAAAAAAAACCCTTTTCTTAGTTTTAAAACTTTTTCCAGAGCCGGGTTCAGTGGCTCAGCCTGTAATCCCGTGCCTTGGGAGGCTGAGGTGAGTGGATTGCCTGAGCCCGCAGGTTCGAGACCCGCCTGGGCAACTTGGTAAGACCTCATCTCTACAATAAATCAAAAAAGTAGCCAGGTATGGTAGCACGCACCTGTGGTTCCAGCTACATGGAAGTCTGAGGCGGAAGGATCGCCGGAGCCCAGCAGGTTGAAGCTGTGGTGGCTGGGAGCGGCCACTGCACTCCCGTCTGGGCAACAGAGTGAGACTCCAACTAAAAAAAAAAAAAACCTTTTTCCAGAAAAAGTAAATGCATATCCAGTAGACTTCCTTCCTGTCTCATTTACCAGTACTGTTGGCAAGACTGAAGGTGGTAAGTTAGCTTTTGGCTAGGCAGCCAACCATCTCTGCTACACAGCCACAAAAATTGGCTGTACAGTTAGAGAAAAATGACTTCTGGCTAGATCACAGCACTTCAGACTATTAGGGAGTTGTTTTTTTAAAAGAAAGCATTTTGAACCTGTATAGATTTGCAATTTATATTGTCCTAGCTCCACGTCTTTGCATCATGAAAAATTTAGCCAGCTGTTACATGCAGAATATTTCAAAAGCTTGGTCAGTCCCCAAGCTGAAGTCAAGAATCTCCCTGCACCTTATAGTCTGTTTTTCGAGAAATCAGGAATCAGCTGGAAGCTGCTAGAACTGTCTCTAAACATTTATACCAGATAACTATATCGGCTATTTATCATCAAGTGAATCAGAAGTTTTGTTCAGACCCACAGAAGTGAAATGAAGGTCTTTGGTTTTTGTTTTCCCTTGGTAGAGTAGTATGTCTTTGTTTAAACCAAATAATAGGTTCATTTATTGATCAGTTCTTTGTGTGTGTGTGTGTCAGAGTCTTACTCTGTCGCCCAGGCACACTCATGGCCACTGCAGCCTCACCTCGGGCAATCCTTCCACCTTAACCTTCCAAATAGCCAGAACTACAGGTGTGCACTACCACACCTGGCTAATTTTGTTTTAAATTTATTGTAGAGACAAGGTCTCACCAAGTTGCCCGCACTGATCTCGAACCTGCGGGCTCAGGCAATCCACTTGCCTCAGCCTCCCAAAGTGCTGGGATTACAGTCTGAGCCACCAAGTCCAGCCTGATCAGTTCTTAATTGCAATTTTCTAAAACTTAACATTTTTTGGTAGGTCATTGAACTCTGAGTATTTCCCAGTCTTAGTTTGATAGCTGTTTGCTGGATAATTTAGACTATATTGGGGAGGCTTGTTTGGTGATAATTACCCAAGCCCTATTTATTGCCCTGTGAATCAGCTGAAGGCAATGCTTATTAATAGGAAAATATCAAATAACATTAGAGTCACTGTGTCTTCCATGGTGATGTGATTAATTTCATATAAGCATTAAAGCCTTTTATATGGTGTTATCCAGAGTTCATTCAGATTTGTTCCAGTTACTGAAATTGAGGGCTAAAATCAAAGAGGGCAAAGAGAGGAACTGATATTCTTTGAACTCTGCCAGGAGCTTTACCTACTTGTTCTCCTTAATTTACTTCTTAAAACAGCTCTGTCCAGCTCAGTACTCCATGTTATGAGTGGAAGACCTGAAAACCAGAAAGGTTAAGTAACTTGCCTAAATGGAGCCAGTCATTCTGACTCTGAAATTCCTGAAGCCCCCTAAATCATAATGTGATGATTAAATGGATCTGCTGTGTTTGTTCATTTACTCAAAAGCGTACTGAATATTCACACACAAGACAGTTATCTGTTGCTGAATGATATTTTATTAGCTTGATAATTTGGGCCTGCCCTCAGCATTAATAAGCTTCAGCACTAGTCACAAGATTTTTGATTCACTGGTGGGGAAACTTTCTTGTTTTAAAAAAATGCAGTTAGAGAATGGGCATCTACTTCTTGGGAGCTGCAGTGACAGCAGGCTTCTCTTCACGGGTGATGGGAATGGTGCGTTCAGGGCCAGGGGCCTGTTTCCTTGGTCCATTCACAGTGAGGACCCCATCAGATGACAGGGATGAAGTAATGGCGAGAGGGTCCACATCAGCTGGAACCCGGTATTTCCTGTGGAACTCCCTGGAGATGAAACCATGTTCATCCTAATCCAAAAGAAGGCGATAAGAATAGAAAATAATATCACTTGCATCCCCATTCCCTTTAGGTGAGACCAATGACATGGCAACACGAGAGAAAGATCAATAGCTGTTCATCTCAGGTTTAAGGCTAAGAATGAGTTGCTTAGGTAATTACTCCTACCAGTGAGAGTCTAAGAAGCCTGAAATAGCCTACAACTTTATAGTTTTTCAAACCCTGAGGCACAGATATGTTCAGGGGTATTTCCCAAAGATTTAGATCATTGTTGGCTTGGTCTACAGAATGTGGGATCTCCTGCTGGCATTGAGGATCTGAGTCCCTTGAGGAAGCCTAGAAATTGTTCTGACTCTTCAGGAATGTTCTAGAATGTTCCAGACCAATAGGACTGCTGCTGAAAAAAAAAAGTGACTCCGTCCAGGGAGACTATGACCCAAACTTACATGAGCAAAGCTGAAACAGCTTGAGGACATTAAACTATATTAGTTGATGCACAGGTTCTGAGTTGCCACTAATTGGTGAGAACTATTTTGAAGTCCTCCCAGAAAGTCGTGAGAAATTGTTCCATTCATCAGAATTCCCCAAAGAGTAGATGACCTTAACCTTTATGCCTGGTGAATCTTAAGCATTTAGCCAAACAGGCTTTCAATTAACTGATTTCCACATGAACTATAAGGGATTACGGGCTGAGTACAACTCTGAAATTGAGGTAATCCAAGTAGTTCAGCATTAAGATGGGCCTAAAGAGGAAAAGTAAATCCCAGAACATCTAAAAGAGAAGTCAAAACTCAGTGCCTTCAGGGTACATGCAGTTAATGTGTTTATGTAAAGCAACCAGGTAACTGACTATGCCAAAATTAGTGGTTCTCAACCTTGACTGTAGCTTAGAATTATCTAGGGAGCTTTAAAAAATGTTGCTGCCTGTCTAAGAATTCTGATTCAATTCAGAATTCTGGAGTATGTCTGAGTACTGGGGTTTTTAAAAATTCTCCTGTGATTCTAACACCACGGTTGACAACCACTGGTTTATATGAGGAGTGAATGTCCCATCCATCCCATCTTAGGCAATCAAAAACAAACAAGGGCCTCTTCTCCAGCCGTAACAACAACAACAACAGGTCTATCCCTAATTTAGTCCTCTTGCCATTGATTTTTAAACCCTGATCCAGACCCTTATGGCTGAGGACTGGAATGCTGCCAGCCTCAGAGGCTGATGGCAGTACCTGATATATTACAGTATGAATGAATGAGAAGAAAAAACTAAACTATGTACCTGGCGTTCTTCATGTTTGCCATGCACCTCAATCACATCTCCCAACACCTTGACTTTGAGTTCCTCTGGGGAGAAGTGCTTCACGTCCAAGTTGACGGAGAACCTGTCCTTTTCCAGGCGCATCTAGAAATAGCAAGGTGAGAAAATGAAGTGGGAGAAAAGACAGCAGGAATGTTGATTACACTGATGCAGTCTCATTATTCTGCAGACGTGCCTTCTGTCCAGGTAATTTATCTTCCTCTTTTCTGCTAAAAATCCATTTTTGAATAAACATGGCTCTCTGGTTCAGGGGAGCCACCACAGTGATACCCAAGACTCTCAGTCATCAGTCCCAAACTTTATTTGCAGGGACAGAGAAAAAGACAGATCACCCAGGGGACCAATCACAGGATGGGTCTGGGCCTGGCTTTAGCTGCTTCTCTGAACCCCAATGCCTGGCTTTGTCATTTGTCTGTAAAACAAAAACTCCTTCTTATTACTCAGGTTTTTTGTTTTGTTTTGTTTTGTTTTTTGCCAGATTTTCCACCCACACAATCAGGAATGTTCTGCTGGGCCGGCTTGTCCTTCCAAAGCCCTTGCCCCCTCAGCTCCTGTTTACTCACACTTGAATATTTTTAAACCAGAATGTTATCTGTGACAGCCTCTGTCAACCTTATCTGTTTACCCAATTCTCCAACCATCTTAGGACACGTGTGGGGGTGGGGAGGATGTCCAAACACTAACCTATATTCTTTCCTCATAAGGCTTGGACCCAGGCTGGTGTCCTGTCACTGCCCTGAGGAACCCACAACATCACAGCAGAGGAAATAGAAAGAAAATAGTGGTGGTTGTCTCTAGTTCCACCCAGTGGGGATAAAAAGCTCAGGATGAGGCAGGACTCTCATGACTCTGAAACTTAAGATGATACAGTTTGTCAGGAGTATGGGTATTAGAAGAGACTAGCAAAGGAATTTGAAGGCAGTTCTTTTCCTGCATTATGAACCAAACCAGGAGAGGGTATTCTACTCAGAAGCCGGGAGACGGAGGATGATCTTCACAGGGAATGGAAAAGTGTGATAAATAGCATACAGAGAAACATCACATAGAAACAGTGACTGGGAAAGGGAGGCACTAGTAACCTCATTTTTCTTCACTTCTGGCCACACGTGTGACTAAAGTGGTTTGGGCAGAGAAGAAAAGGAAAATGGACAGAGAAGTTTCCAGGAGGTTCCAGGAAGGAGTCTGCCATCCTGGCAGACGGGAGACTCACCTCTGAGAGTCCAGTGTCAATCCAGCTGGGTGCCCGCAGGAAAGAGGGTGGCCGAAGGTAGAAGGGACTCAGGGAAGTAGAAGTCGGGAAAAGGTCAGACTCCAACAGGTGCTCCCCGAAGAACTGGTCAAAGAGGCGGCTGGGGGAGTGGAAAGGAAAGAAGGGGCGGCGGATCCAGGGGTGGTGGATGGCGATGTCCATGGTGGCTAGGTGAGTGTGGGGGGTCAGTTGGCTGGTCAGCTCCTTCAGCTGCAGCTGCAGCCAGCCCCTTATATATGCAGTCTTATGAAGCTTCTGGAATGGTGATGTCAGGGGTTTTATTATCCCAGCTCACCGCCGGTTCATGGAGACTTGTGATCGGGGATTTGGCAGGGTGACACATACCCAGTACTCACTGAGCTAAGAAAAGAGAAACACAAACACGTCTGAGCTGGCCAGTGACTTGTCATGGTCTTGTTTCACTAGCTTTCCGCCCACACCCAATGGCACCCACCTCCACCCCCATTCTCTGAAGCTGGGACAGAGTCAGGAATCCCAAGCAGGCACGGGCAGTGTGCCCCTCCTCCTCCTCTCCAGTCTTGCATGCCAAGGGAATGGAGCCAGCAACTATCTTGGGCCTGGGCAGGGACTGGAATCTTCCTAGGCTGGGCCCCAGGGACATTAACTCTTTGCGGATCTCTGGAGGAAAGCAGTGACTGTCAACATGTCATTACCAGGCATCTGCCCGGTGCCCTGGGTTGACCTGGGTTCAGGGGAAGACCCTGACATTAATCTGGGCAGAAAGACTCCCTATATCCCCCGCAAAAGTCAGAGGGGTTTCTTGCATCTTTCATCCTAGGTGGCTTGTAGAACATTAAGCCCAGGAGTGCTTTATGAAGTAGGGTGCACGGTGCCTGCGACTGAGAAGGAGAAAAGGTGGTGTGGAAATGTGCAAATCGTGTGTGAGGGTATCTACTAGGCCTCTTGCCCTCGGGCATCAGCTCCCCTCTCCAGCTCGCCCCCCATCCAGGGCCATCCAGGACCCTCAGCTGTCCTCTCAGGCCCCCCGCAACAGCTGAAGCAAGTGGGGGGAGGGGACCGGGGGTCCGGGCGGCGCTGGTCACACCCTCATCGCTCGCACTCAGGGCCCCGCTCCCCGCCCCTCCCCCCAGAGGCTCCGCACTATTTTGGGTGGTGTCGACCCCGCCCCCACCTCCGCCCGAGCCCTGGCTCTCCCGGCAGCTGGAGGGGTCGCGCTGCGTCTGTCGGGGCTGCACCTCGGACCAGGGCCGCCGCCGCCGCGTCTGCAGCCATGTCTGGCCGCTCGGTGCCACATGCCCACCCGGCCACTACCGAGTACGAATTTGCCAACCCGAGCCGCCTGGGTGAGCAGCGCTTCGGAGAAGGTAGGGCACAGAGCCACCCCACCCCCCCGCCTCCCACCCCCACCTCCTGAAATTCTGGGCTGACCTCCCAACGTTACTGGCCTCCACCCCACTTCGGGCTTAACTGGTCCCCTGGGGCCAGCCATCCCCCAGCCCAGACGCTCTCTCGGCCCCTCCAAGCGGGGCTCTCTCCGCTTCCTACTGACCCCAGGGCGGACTTGGTGCCTGCGCTGCTCTGATCCCTGCCCCTTGCCCGCCCTGGTGTGCCTTCTCTTCCCCTTTCACCCACCCGGTCCGGGCTTGCTTTGCCCTTCTCCTCCGCCATCTCCTTTCCCTTCTCCTCGGGTCCCTCTTCCCAGCTGCCTTCTCCTCCCCCTAACTGTGGTGTCCCCTCACCCCTTCCAGCTGCTTCTCCTGACTCCCCTCCTGCTCTTCCCAATCCCTCACCCCCTGATCTCTCATTTCACCCCCGGGCCCACCTCATCGCCCCTCACCCGGCCTCTGGCTTTCTCTCTGCCCCTTAGGCCTCCTGCCAGAAGAGATCCTGACCCCCACACTCTACCATGGCTACTACGTCCGGCCTCGGGCCGCCCGAGCTGGGGAGGGAGGCAGGGCAGGGGCCTCCGAGCTGAGGCTCAGTGAGGGCAAGTTCCAGGCATTTCTGGACGTGAGCCACTTTACCCCAGATGAGGTGACCGTGAGGACTGTGGACAACCTTCTGGAGGTGTCTGCCCGACACCCCCAGCGCCTGGACCGCCATGGCTTCGTGTCCCGAGAGTTCTGCCGCACCTACATCCTGCCTGCTGACGTTGACCCCTGGAGGGTGCGAGCAGCCCTCTCCCACGACGGCATCCTTAACCTGGAGGCGCCCCGGGGCGGCCGTCACTTGGACACAGAGGTCAATGAGGTCTACATCTCCCTTCTCCCTGCACCTCCCGATCCAGAGGAAGAGGAGGAGGCAGCGGGGTTTGAGCCCTGATTGCCGCAGACCCAGCACGCAGAGAATCCCTTTCCACCTCCCACAGCGACAGGAGTTACTGCCCACCACTCCAGAGGTAGAGGCATCCTTGGAGGAAGGGAAAGGCGCATGGTCCACAATGTATGGTTTGGTCCCCTGGGACATGTCACAGCCTTGGGTTTAGTGTTGGGTGGAGCTGAATAAACCCAACCAAATCTCAGGGCCTCTGCTTGTGCTGCTCCCTATTCTGTGGCAGGGAAGAGGGGATGGCCAGGGAGGGAGGAGGTCACAGCCAGCTAGACAAAAAGCTCCTCAGTTCGATGTGCCCAACGTCACAGCACCCTGAGCTCGCACTTGGATGCTGAGATCACGCCCGGAAGCTGACTCTGGCTCCAGATCAAATTCCTAGCCATAATTTTCTCACAATGCAACAAAAGAGAGAGTGATCCTGGGAGGGAAAAGGGATATGCCATCCAAACAGCCCAGAGGGCACTGTCTGAGCTGGTGATTAGAGACACAAAAACAAGGGTCTCCAGACTGTCTGGCCCTTTTTGGGTAGGGGTTGGGAAAATGGTTTTTGGCTGGAGAGAGTTGCCTAAAGCCCTGAAGTGAACACTTTGTTTTCCCATACTAAGGTCTCTCCACTGAAATGGTCACTGATTTTGAGGGACTGAGTATGCACACACAGGAACACTAATACAGAAGATTCTACCATCATCACTGAACCCCATTGCCTCCCCATCCTCTGAGGGTATGATGTGTTCAGGAAAGCCTGAGAGGCTGTCTCCTCACACACAAGCATGCTGTCTGCATGCAAGAGAAGACACGTGTGTATCATTTAGGAATTGTCCAGAAGATGCTCCTGCCCACAAATATTTATTTTATCAGAATGTGGTGGACACCTAAAATTCTTTCTACATTAAAGTGGTTGTTTCTCAACTTTTAGGAGTTACAAACCCACCTGAGAATTTTTCTTACCAGAAAAATACACCTGCTCCCAAATTTGGCAATACAATTTCAATAGGTTCCCATAAATTTTGAGATCTATTGACATACCCTTCTTAGGGATCTATGGATTCCCAGGAGAATAACCTTCACTTGAGGCATTCAGTTTTTGGTTAAAGGACTGCCAACTATTAAAAATTAAAGCACACATCAGAGAAATAACTGTTGATCTAATTGTGCATTCATTCACTCAATAAGTATTTATCAAATCCCAAAGTAATCCACTATGGGGAATATACATTGTAAATATAAATTATACAAACTATGGATTTTTATTGCTTACTCTCAGAAATCTAGTTGAGAAGAAAAATAAAGAAAGGTTTCTCTTCACACTTCAGCCAGAACAGTTTCATATTGATTTGTTTTGTAAATGAGTTTTATTTAAAAGAAAGGATTTCTTAGCTAGAAAAAATGTGAAAACCTGATTTAGTTCAAATCTCCACCCCATTCACATCCTTTTAAAGTTATTAATCAACTTCTTTCTGGGATTTTTTTTTTTTTTTTTTTTTTGAGTTGGAGTCTCACTCTGTCGCCCAGACTGGAGTGCAGTGGCCGCTCCCGGCCACCGCAGCCTCGACATGCTGGGCTCCGGCGATCCTTCCACCTCAACCTTCCAAGTAGCCGGAATTACAGGCGTGCGCTACCACGCCTGGCTGATTTTTTTGACTTATTGTAGAGATGAGGTCTCGCTGCCCAGGCGGGTCTCGAACCCGCGGGCTCAGGCAATCCACACTCACCTCAGCCTGCTAAAGGCGCGGGATTACAGGCTGAGCCACCGAGCCCAGCACTGATTTTTTGATTTTATTGTAGAGATGAGGTCTCGCCTGCCCAGGCGGGTCTCGAACCCGCGGGCTCTGGCAATCCACTTGCCTCAGCCTTCCAAAGGCGCAGGATTACAGGCTGAGCCACCGAGCCCAACTGGGATAATTTAAATGACAGAGAACTTAGAACTTTGTAAAGTAGCCCACGACATTTTCCTTTTGAACGTAACTGTTAATATTCTTCCTTTTGTTGAATCAAAATCTGAATTTCATAACTTCTGCCCATTGGTTCTGGTTATGTCCAGAAAACAAATGCAATCCTTCTTTCACTTAAAAGTCCTTCAGACATTTAGAGATAACCAACCTAAGGCTTTCCCTTCCCAGCGAAACAGGCTTAGGTCTTTTAACCATATCTTACAGCACTTTCCACATCACTATTACCCAGACAACTTTCTTTGGAACACACTGCCTTTTGATAATACAACTTAAAATTTAACATCTAGACCTAAAATTATTCCAGTCATGGATTGACTGGTACAGACTTCAATGAAATAATCAATACATTTGTTTATCACTCTAGACTTATGTTAATGCTGCTTGAGGCATATCAGGTTTCCTGGTCACCACAATGCACTATTGGTTTCTTGGAAGTTTCTGGTCTTCTAAAAATCTCTTGGGTACTTTAAAAAATCTCTTAGGTGCGGTAATATTTTTTTTTAATTACAAAAGATGTGGCTAAAGGGAACCAGGTTGCAGAGGGCTTTGAGTGCCGGGCTAAGAAGTTTGAACTCTGTCCTATAGGTGGCAGGAAATCATTAACAGCTTCTGAGCCAGAGAAGAAGGGGTGGGTAAGAGGATGAAAAGGATACAGTTAATCTAATGGACTGCAGGGGAGACAGTTCAATGATTGGGGCACAAAATAAGATGCTCTGCCATCTGACAATTAGCTGAGAACAAGAAGCAATAATAACAATAAGCCAGGTGTGGTGGCTCACGCTTGTGATTCTAGCACTTTGGAAGGTGGAGGTGAGAGGACTGCCTCAGCCCAGGGGTTCAAGACCAGCCTGGTCATCTTGACCTGACCTCGTCTCTACAATAAATCAAAAAATTAGCTAAGCGTGATGGCACATGCCTGTAGTCCCACATACTTCGAAGGCTGAGGTGGAAGGATAGCCTGAGCCCAGCAGGTCGAGGCTATGGTGGCTGTGAGCGTGCCACTGCACTACAGCCTGGAGACTCTAACCCTCTCCCCGCCACAAAAAAAAAAAAGAGGTACTGGGGCCATTTCAACCATAGAGTCATCTAATTTTATACCAGGAAGGTGATTAGCTAATAAGTTCAATTCTTTAATTTTACAGACCTTGAAACTTAGGCCCTAAAATGTTAGGTGATTTGCCTACATTACTTCATTACTTTCAAATAGCAAGGAATATACAAGGGATCCATTTCCCTAACTTCCTTTTTTTTCTTTTTTTTTCAGTCGGAGTCTCACTCTGTTGCCCAGGCTAGAGTGCAGTGGCACGCTCACGGCTATCACATTGCAGCCTTGCCCTGCTGGGCTCAGGTGATCCTTCTACCTCAGCCTTCCGAGTAGCTGGGACTACAGGCACATGTCACCACGCCCGGCTAATTTTTCTGTTTATCGTAGAGATGAGATCTCGCCAAGTTGCCCAGGCTGGTCTTGAACCCCTGGGTTCAGGCAATCTTCTCGCCTCAGCCTCCCCAAGTGCTGGAATTACAGGAGCAAATCACCATGCTCGGCCCATTTCCCTAACTTTAAGGTTTTAAGAGATTCCAGTAACCAAACTCAGATTTTGAACAGGAATAATAAGAAGCTGGTACCAGAGCCGGGTGCGGTGGTTCACGCCTGTAATACTAGCACTTTGGGAGGTAAAGGCAAGAAGATTGCCTGAGCCCAGGGGTTCAAGATCAGCCTGGCCAACATGGCAAGACCTTGTCTCTACAATTAAAAAAAAAAAAATTAAGCCGGGCTCGGTGGCTCAGCCTGTAATCCCGCGTTTTGGGAGGCTGAAGTGAGTGGATTGCCTGAGCCCGCGGGTTCGAGATGTGCCTGGGCAACTTGACGAGACCTCATCTCTACAATAAATCAAAAAATTAGCTGGGCGTGGTAGCGTGCGCCTGTAGTTCCAGCTGCTTGGAAGGCTGAGGCGGAAGGATCGCAGGAGCCCAGCGGATCGAGGCTGCGGTGGCCGGGAGAGGCCATTGCACTCCAGTCTGGGCGACAGAGTGAGACTCCAACTAAAAAAAAAAAAAAAAAAATTAGCCAAGGTGGTGGTGCACACCTGTAGTTCTAGCTACTTGGAAGACTGAGTCGGAAGGATTGCCTGAGCCCAGCAAGTTGAGGCTGCAGTAACTATGAGTGTGGCACTGGATTTCAGTTTGGGTGACACAGTGAGACTCCTATTCAAAAAAAAAGAAGGAAAGAAAGAAAAGATAAAAAGAAGTTGGTACCAATTACCTTAAAAGTGAAACTCAAGTCTGAATGGTGCTGGGCAAACATAAGGTAAGACTATCATTAAAAAGGAGATATTTCTAAGACAGTGTGATGTAGTGGAGAAACATTTCCTCAGGAAACCCAGAGCCCTTTTCTATCTCAGGTTTCTTTTTTATCGAAGCTTGAAGCTCAAGTTCATGGCTTCATCAAAAGAAAGCTCAAATCCTGCAGGTGAGATAGCTCTCATCTGAAGTCTGGGTGTGTTGTTCCACCCTTTGACTGGGAACAGTCACCTGGGAATTATTCCAGCAGGTGGCTTACAAAGATCAACCTGCTAGGTTGAAATCTGACACGGACAGACACTCCGGGGAGCTGCCTCCGAAAGCTAAACCAGGAACCAGGAAATGCGCAAGCCTCTAGAAACCGAAAAACAGCTGGGCTCTCTGAGAGACTGAGCGCCATGGGAAACCGGCTCTGCTGCCGGGGAAGCGGGTGAGTAGGGCGGCAGGACGGAGGGTAAAAATCTCTGTTGGTAAACGTTGAGGCCCAGAGAGGTAATCTGCCAGCCTCCCACTGCTATCTTCCCCTGCCTGGTATTTCTTGGTTCCAGCACCAGAGCAGCACCTCCTTCCATGCATAATCCTTTCAAGGAGACTTTAGAAAACAGAGCCAGGCCAGCTGACTGTAGCCAGAGCAGGGCTGGGATGTTGAACTGGCATTGTTTCTCCGCCGCCCTCTTCCTCCCTTTTCCCTTCTCTCCCTTCCCTTCATCTTCTGATGAGAATAATTGTAGCATTTGAGAGCTTTCTATGTGCCCAGGCATTTTACAATCTCATTTCATTTTCCCAACACTTCTATGAGAAAAGTGGTCTTTTCTCTCCCCTCATTTTACAGCCAGTTGAGAAGCTGAGGCTCAGAGAGGTTAACTAACTTGCCCAAGGTCACAGGACTATTAAGCAAGCAAACCAAGATTCCAATCCAAGCTTCCCTGACTTTTAACCACTACATAATACCACCTCCCAGAGCCCACACTTATCGAGCAGATCAACTTTGGAGAAATGTTTATTTAAAAGGGCAGAAGTAGGCTGGGCATGGTGGCTCATGCCTGTAATCCCAGCACTCAGGGAGGCCGAGGCAAGAGGACTGAATTTAGGAGTTTAAGACCAGCCTGGGCAACATAGTAAGACTTTGTTTCTACAATAAATGAAAAAGTTAGAAGTGGTGTCGCTCCTGTAGTCCCAGTTACTTGGAAGGCTGAAGTGGAAGGATTACCGGAGCCCATTAGGTCAAGGCTGTGATACCCATGAAGGTGCCACTACACTCCAGCCTGGTGACAGGGTGAGACCCCCAATTCAAAAAATAAAAACAAGCCGGGCTCGATGGCTCAGCCTGTAATCCCGTGCTTTGAGAGGCTGAGGTGAGTGGATTGCCTGAGCCCGCGGTTTGAGACCCGCCTGGGCAATTTGGCAAGACCTCATCTCTACAATAAATCAAAAATTAGCCGGGCGTGGTAGCGCCTGCTTGTAGTTCCGGCTACTTGGTAGGCTGAGGCGGAAGGATCGCTGGAGCCCAGCAGATCGAGGCTGCAGTGGCCGGGAGCGTGCCACTGCACTCCAATCTGGGCAACAGAGTGAGACTCCAACAAAAAAAATTAAAAAATTATAAAAAACTAAAAAAACAAAAAATAAAAATAAAAAAAGGGCAGAAGTAGGATGAAGGGGAATATCCATGGAATACTTGAACATAACTTTCACACTTATTTGCTCTGTGACCTTCGGCAAGTCTCTTAATTTCTCTGTAATCCCTGCATAGAAAATACAGATAATACATTCCCCCCACTGTTTGGATCTCAGGTTTGTTTTGAAGAGCAAAGGGTATATGTGAAACCTCATAATACAAGTTTATGGTATCGTTACTGTTCTTTCCCAGAGTTTTCATCACCACCATAAACTCCTGGACCTGGTTTTATCCTGTCTACTGCCTTCTTAGCTATATTATTCAATATATGGCTCAGACATTGAGGATGTATAGTTTATCAATAAAGCATTGTTGTGTGTGTGTGTGTGTGTGTGTGTGTGTGTGTGTGTATCTCTCTTTGAGTCAGGGTCTCACTCTGGTGCCCAGGTTGGAGGGTAGTGACATGATCATAACTTACTACAGCCTCAACCTTCTGGCAGACAGTTTTTCTGCCTCAGCCTCCAGAGTGGCTGTGACTACAGGTGTGTGTCACTAAGCCCCACCAGTTTTTTTTATTCTTGAGGAGACAAAGTCTCACTATGTTGCCTAGGCTGGTCTAGAAATCCTGGGTTCAAGGAGTCCACCTAGTTTAGCCTCCCAAAGTGCTGGGATTACAGGTGTGAGCCTCTGCGCCTGGCTGCATTGTTATATTTAGAGAAATGTGATACGTTGGAAAGCAATAGGTTTTAGAGTGGGTACACTGGAATTGTGTCTTGTTCCCCCATTCACTCATTTATCCATTCTTTTATTAAACAAATAGTTATTGAACACATACTGTGTACCAGGAACAGTGACAGATACAAAAGACGTAGTGTAATAAAAGGAAATTTGGACGGGCATGTTGATTCAAGCCTGTAATCCCAGCACTTTGGGAGGCCAAGGTGGAAGGATTGCTTGAGTCCAGAAATTCAAAACCAGCCTAAGCAACATAGCAAGATCTCTTCTCTAAAGAATTATAAAGATTAACTGGGTATGGTGGTGTGTACCTATAGTTCCAGCTACTTCAGAGGCTGAGGCACAAGGATCACCTGAATCCAGAAGGTCCAGGCTGTGTTGTGCTACTTTCCTCCGGCCTGGGAAACAGAATGAGACCTGACTCAAAAAAGAAAAAGGAAATTTGATTCCTCTTTTTTTTTCCAGGCTGGAGTACAGTGGCACAATCACACCTCACTACCATCTCGACTTCCTGGGCTCAAATAGCTGGGACCATAGGTGCATGCCACCATGCCTGACTAATTATTTTATTTTATTTTTTTGAGTTGGAGTCTCACCCTGTCGCCCAGGCTGGAGGGCAGTGGCCGCTCCCAGCCACCGCAGCCTTGACCGCTGGGCTCCGGCGATCCTTCCGCCTCAGCCTTCCAAGTAGCTGAAACTACAGGTGTGCGCTACCACACCCAGCCCGCTTACTTTTTGATTTATTGTAGAGATGAGGTCTCGCCAAGTTGCCCAGGCAGGTTTCGAACCCACGGGCTCAGGCAATCCACTCACCTCAGCCTCCCAAAGGCACGGGATTACAGGCTGAGCCACCGAGCCTGGCTGCAGTGGCACACTTACGACCACCCCAGCATCGACTTGCTGGGCTGCGGCGATCCTTCCGCCTCAGCCTTCCAAGTAGCCAGAAGTACAGGCGCATATCACACCTGGCCTATCTATCTATCATCTATTTATCTATCTACTATCTATCATCTATCTATCTATCTATTTATCTATCTATCTATCTAATCTATCTATCTTAGAGACGAGGTCTCACCAAGTTGCCTGGGCTGGTCTTGAACCCGCGGGCTCAGACAATTCACTCACCTCGGCCTCCCAAAATGCTGGGATTACAGGCTGAGCCACCGAGCCTGGCCTATTTTATTATATTTTGTGTAGATATAGGGTCTCATTATGTTGTCCAGGCTGGTCTCAAACTACTAGCCTCAAGCGATCCTACTGCCTCAGCCTTCCAAAGTGTTGGGATTACAGGCGTGAGCCCCTGCACTTGGTCCTGCCTTCTTGAGTGAGATACCAGTGTTCTAGGGCTTTCGGTGACCTATCTGTATTTATATTTGTTTTTTTTTTTTTTTTGAGTTGGAGTCTCACTCGGTCGCCCAGACTGGAGTGCAGTGGCATCTCCCAGCCACCTCAGCCTCGCCTGCTGGGCTCCAGCAATCCTTCCGCCTCAGCCTTCCGAGTAGCCGGAATTACAGGTGCGCACTACCACGCCCAGCTGATTTTTTGATTTATTGTAGAGATGAGGTCTCGCTGCCCAGGCGGGTCTCGAACCCTCGGGCTCAGGCAACCACTCACCTCAGCCTCCCAAGGCGCGGGATTACAGGCTGAGCACTGAGCCCGGCTTGTATTTGTTTTTTTTGTTGGTTTTTTTTTGAGTAGGAGTTTCACTCTGTCACCCAGACTGGAGTGCAGTGGCCGCTCCCAGCCACCGCAGCCTCGACCTGCTGGGTTCCGGCGATCCTTCCGCCTCAGTCTTCCAAGTAGCTGGAACTACAGGCGCGCGCTATCACGCCCGGCTAATTTTTTTGATTTATTGTAGAGATGAGGTCTCGCCAAGTTGCCCAGGTGGGTCTCGAACCCGCGGGCTCAGGCAATCCACTCACCTCAGCCTCTCAAGGCGCGGGATTACAGGCTGAGCCACCGAGTCCGGCTTTTTTTGTTATTTCAGTAAACCTCCAGAGGTTTAAAGATACTATCACAATTTAAAAATATTATTTTTATTTTTATTTATTTTTTTGAGTCAGAGTTTCACTCTGTTGCCCAGGTTGGAGTGCAATGGCACACTCATGGCCCCCGCAGCTTCGACCTGCTGAGTTCAAGCCATCCTTCCGCCTCAGCCTTCCAAGTAGCTGGATCTACAGGTGTGCTAATTTTTTGTTTTATTGTAGAGATAAGGTCTCACTAAGTTGCCTAGGCTTGCCTCGAACTGCTGGACTCAGGCATTCCTCTCACCTTGGCCTCCCAAAGTGCTGAGATTACAGAATTGAGCCACTGCGCCCGGCTAAAATAGTCTTTGTTGTTGTTTTTTTCTGATTACAAAAGTAATAAACAAATTCACTGTAGAAAATTTGGAAAGAACAGAAAAAAAAGAAGCAATCATAAAATGTAAGCACCTAGAAATGATGAAAACATCTTAGTGTATTTCCATATTCTTTTAAAATGTGCACAGTTTTTAATCCAAAACGTTTTTCTTATCTTTTTGGTAGCCTAGTAAAGAGTAAAATTTTCCATGCTGTTAGGTGTTCTTCCAACATCCTTTATTAAGTGGCTACATATTTTCCATTAATTAAATATGCCATTTATTTAGTTGGTTACCAAATGTTGGACATGTATAAATTATTTCATAGTATATGGAATTGAGAGAGAGTAGACACATTTATGTTTAAGGCTTTTTTTTTTTTTTGAGACAGTCTCATTGTCGCCCAGGCTGGAGTGCAGTGGCACATTCACAACTACAGCAGCCTCAACCCGCTGGACTCAGGCGATCCTTCTGCCTCAAGCTTCCAAGTAGCTGGAACTTCAGGGGTGTGCCATCATGCCCAGCTAATTTGTTTATTTATTGTAGAGACATGGTCTTGCCAATCAATTTGTCCAGGCTGGTCTCGATTTTTTTCTTTTCTTTCTTTTTTTTTTTTTTAGTTGAAGTCTCACTCTGTCGCCCAGACTGGAGTGCAGTGGCACGCTCCCGGCCACCGCAGCCTCGACCTGCTGGGTTCCAGCGATCCTTCCACCTCAGCCTTCCAAGTAGCTGGAAATACAGGCGCGTGCTACCACGCCCAGATAATTTTTTGATTTATTGTAGAGATGAGGTCTCGCCAAGTTGCCCAGGCGGGTCTCAAACCCGTGGGCTCAGGCAATCCACTCACCTCAGCCTCCCAAGGTGCGGGATTACAGGCTGAGCCACCGAGCCTGGCTCAGGCTGGTCTCAAACCCTTGGGCTCAGGCAATCCTCTTACCTTGGCCTCCCCAAGTGCTGGGATTACAGGCATGAGCCACCAAGCCCAACTTATTATTGCCAATTGCATGGTAGAGGGATTGCACCAATTTTTATTCCTGCTACCACTGTAGGAGAGTGCCCCTTTAGTTTTCTTAATTCTGATCTAAAGTAAAATCCCATCACCCAAGAATTTAACCAAATACTCTATTTGGATTGTGTCCAGGCATTGTGCAATATTCAGCTTGGAACGGGCTCTATTCACTAAAGTTGTAGAGCTCTAGTCTATGTATTTAAAAATATTTTCTCTGTCTACTTAAATAGAAATAAGTTAGAAAATAGTAGTGATGGGGATAAGGAATGAAGATTCTCTAGTTCCTAGGATAGTGCTATGACTGAGTAGAGGTAACATAAAGCAAGAGGTGAACTGGCAGAAGAGGAAGAAGAAAAACAGAGGTAGTTTTTCTTCTGACCCACCTGTAGATTTTGGGTGGAGACTCTTAACTGCTCTCAACATAGCAAGTTGCATCAAGACTAAAAATCAGGGTCAGGCATGATGGCTCATGCCCAGCACTTTGGGAGGCTGAGGCAAGAGGATTTCTTGAGCCCAGAGTTCGAGATCAGCCTAGGCAACATGGTGAAGCCTCTCCTCTATAAAAACATTTTTTAAATGAGCTGGGCATGGTGGCACAGTCCCAGCAACTCAGGAGGTTGAGGCAGAAGGATAGCCTGAGCCCAGGAGGTTGAGACTGCAGTGAGCTGTGATTGTGCCAAATGCACACCAGCTTGGGCGACAGAATGAGACCCCCGACTTAAAAAAAAAAAATCATACCAAAACATAAACCTGTCAAATGAGTGTGGAAACAGTCAAGATTTTGGGGGGAGTAGTATAGTAAACATGATTTAGAACTAAGTGTGCATACCTCTCCCTCCCCCCCCACTCTTTAATTAGCAAAAGAAGGACACTTCTCCGAGGTGAGAGGTCAGACAGACAAATTAGGGTTGGCTCCGGAATTGGAAATGTACTAGCAAGAAAAAGCATCCGAAGTAAGCCCCAAACTATTCAACCTATTTCCTCAGTGTTGTCTCTCTGCGTGTCAAACAGTTGACAATCACGCAGACACACAGGCTCCATCAGGGACCCCAGGGGCTCAGAAATGAACATAAGAGGTCTGCCTTGCAGCAAGGGCAGGATAGCTGAGTCACTTACCAAATCCAGCGCTAACTGTTCTGTAGGCAAAGTTCTCCAATGGATGTTAAAGGTTAAATATCTCTCACTTTCTCTGTTAATTAAAAACAAGGCCAAGGAAGCAGGCAGGGAGGTCACTTGTCAGGAAAGGGTTTTGAGGGGCTCTAACTATTATAGCCCTGGCTATTACAGCTCTTAATGACTTCCAGAATAAAAGTACCAGGTTGGCAAAGTCTCCAGAAAAAACAAAAAACAAGAAAAAACACTGAGGAAGAAGCAAGAGGGTTTCTGGATTCAGTAATATCCCATTATTTGGCAGCTTTCCCTCACCTCCTGCTGGGATTAGCCGGTTAGACAATCCCAGAATAGCCCTCCAGCCAGCCACTTCCCTGGCATGTAGTGCCTGGTTGCCTGAGGCTGTATTTTGGGTTTGGTTATGTCACTTGTACCATTCCACCTTCCAGAGCTGTCCATTTGGGAGAGGTGTGGTACTCTTGACAAATGTTTTGGGTCTGAACCTGGCTCAGGGTGAATCTTCGTTAGAGGGAGGTAGGGAAGGACATCCCAGAATGTTAAGGAGACCACAGAGCAAATGATGGAGGAGGGAAAACAGAGATCAGGGCTCTTGCACATGGGTGATCTGTTTTTCCTACCACAGGAGCTGCCCATCAACTTTGCAGAAGAAAAGGAAAACAGGTAATTTTGCTGGGGGAGGGTGAGAAGGATTCTGGGGGAGGCAAATTAGAGAAGATAATAGAACTGGCATCTTTGGAAGGGGCATAGGGTGGAAAGAGAGTGACTTTGCAAGGGATAAAGGGAGATGAGAATCTGTGGACTACTGGGCTCAAGACCAGCTCCGAACCTCTGGATCTGACTCTTTCCATTATCTCAGAGTGGCAGGGTCGGTCACTCATTCTTTCATTCATCCTGCAAATATTAACTGACCACTTATATTGTATGTGGGGCACTCTGTGGGGCCCCAAGGAGGCAAAGAGGCACAAGAGGAAGCACACATGATCTCAGCCCTGGGAGAGCTGAAAATCAAGTTTAAGAGATAGATTCACATAAACAGATAATTGTAATGTCATCTCCTGGTACACTCATGCCATGGGAGAATGAGAGATGACACTGGTGTCAAAGGAGTAGCAGCAGGTTTGCAAGTCTGGGTGGGGGTGGGGGGTAGGGGGTACGTTTTAGAAGAATCAACTCATGAAAAAAGAGAAGAGACTAATTTGATAGCAAGTGGCTGACTGGTGTAGCTGAGCACTGACCATTGTAAATCTGTTTACTTATTTGTCTTCCCTAGTAGGCTAAGTTCCCCGAGGCAGAGGAAACAGCCAATTCATCCTTCAACTCCCAGAACATGGCACAGACCTGGCATATAATGAGCTCTCGATATATATTTGTTAAACTGTATTAGGGGCTGGTAGATGTGGATGGAAGGTATTATGGGCACATTGCAAAAGGGCCAGATTGTATACCCTGTTAAGGAGCTGGGATACAAAAACAGAAGTGAGAATGGAGGTGGGGAAATTAGCTAGAAGCCTGCCATAATAGTTTAATAGCGATTGGAAGAAGTCATTCTCAAAAGAGATGGAGAAAATGGATTTAAGTTGGATTTCTTCCCTCAGGGAACCAGGCAAGACGGACATTGAAGCCACAGCAGCAACAGCTGCAGCAGAATGGCACAAAGGTAATGATAGCCCTAGTCCCTTCTCTGGGGCTGATTAAACATGGGATCCCAGTACTCAGCCTTTTCGCTATGAAACACACATCTCGGGCAACTGTTGAGTTTGCTGGTTCTGCCCGTGCTCTTCTGCCCCTCAAAAGAGCAAAGAGAAGGGACATCAGTCTACCTGGCTCCAGAATGGAGACGAGGAGCAAAACCGAGGCTTAATCGTCTTTATATTCCTCACAGGGCCATGAAAAAACAACGGAACATACATATGAGCGGGTGTTAAAGCAGCATAAGTCTCAAGAGAGGAGTCAAGGCCTGATATCAGAGGAAAGCAGCTTACATTATGCAGACATTCAAGTGTTCAACCGTTCCCAACCACGCTTTGCCGGAGAGGTGAAACATCAGCATTTAGAAAATATTACAGAGTATGCGACGCTTCGCTTCCCCCAGGCCACACCTCACTATGACAGCAAGAATGGGACTCTGGTGTGAGCCTTGTGGAGGAAGGACCAGTCCCCCATTTACCACTACTCCTGTGGGGAGAATCTACTGCTTTGGAGAACTGGGTGGTAGCCCAGGGATGTTGGCCACATTTTTAGCTTGAAGATCTCCAGAGCTTCTGAAATTGTGGATGGCCCCATTCTTTCCTGTAGGCTTCTTATTTGCCACCATCAGCCTGGAGGTGTAGTTGAGTGAGCCATGGGTGGACAGAATTCCACAAAATGAGGTTGGTCGAGTGTGCAGGGAGGTAGGTCTTTGACCCTACTATTGTCCTTGCTTTTTTTTTTTTGAGTTGGAGTCACTCTGTCGCCCAGGCTGAAGTGCAGTGGCACGCTCACAGCCACTCAGGTAATCCTTCAGCCTCAGCCTTACAAGTAGCTGGAATTACAGACACGTGCTACCACGCCCTGCTAATTTGTTAATTTATTTTAGAGACCAGGTCTCACCAATTTGCCCAGGCTGGTCTCGAATCCCTGAGCTCAGGCAATCCTCTCACCTCAACCTCCTAAAGTGCTGGGATTACAGACTTAAGTCACCGTGCCTGCCCGTCCTTGCTCTTAAGTGCAGAAAGAACAGATACCCTATGAGCACACGGGCCTGTCTTGTTGGACTTTATTTAATTGTATCCCTTTTGTGCAACTTAAACTCCAACGCTGAACAGGAGGTGCTCGGAAAAGCACTGTAAGCTTTTGCACACAGTCCCTAGGGCTGGCTTGGGCAGTTTCCTCAGTGCCTGGCTCCAGGGTTCCATACCTAAACAGACAAATGGGGGCAGGGGCTGAAGCATAGAGAAAGCGTTCCCCAACCATTGGCCATAGGACTTCAAGTTACTGCTACTGACAACACAACGAGGCCTGGAAACCTCCCTTGTCGGGACTGTTGCCTCTTGCGGGTGCGGGGCAGCTAGGATCAATAAATTGCATGAGAAACACGCCTGGTGCGTTTCCTAAGTGCAGCGGGTCCCGCCCAGTTTAAGGGCGGTTCGAAAGTCCAGCCAGTTAAGAGGCCTTCCGGCCCCACCCTCAGGCAGCGGCTGGCTCGGAGCTGGCGTGTGGTTTGGTCGAACAGAGGGCTGAGCTCCCTGGGAGGGGTTAGAGCCGGCAGGAGGCGGGTCTGGACCAGCACTGGGCGGGACCATGAAGGCAGGGGCGGGGTCAGTGCAGGCAGGGGGTGTGGTCTGGGCCCTTAGGAGACGAATCCGGAACGGCAGGGGCGGGCTGGAGGCGGGGTCTGGAGTGGCAGCAGGGCGGGGTTTGGCGCGGCAGCGAGGCGGAGTCAGGGCCGACAGGTGCCGGCTCGGATTTGCTGGAGGCGGGGTCTGGAAGGTAGGGGCGGGGTCTAGAGGGAAGGGGGCGAGGTCAAAGCTCGCAATGGCTGGCTCCGGCCGCCTGGAGGTGGGCCTATTCTGGGCCGGCCTCCGTATCACCATGGCAGCAGGAATGCGGCCACCACGCCAGAGCGCTGGCAGGCAGAGCCCAGAAGGCCTGGAGACAGAGATGCTGAAACCGACGGATCGATAATTTGAGAGGTAGGTGCTGAAAGGCGGCGGGTAACTGGGAAACACTATTATCACCGGTTAAGCATCCAGATCAGAACTGGGGACGAGCGGAGGGGACTTGGATGGGGAGTGAGAAAAGGGAAGCTAAGCTTCATAGTCCAAACCGGCTCCAAGCCTTGTAGATTATTAGTGTGCAATTCCTGCCTCAAACTTTCAGAGCTTGGAGAGGAATAACGCGCTTCCCTTTCCCAAACTTGTGTCCCATCCTCCCCATATACCCCTCGATTGGTCCCCTAAGAGGGATGATTCCCTGAAGATGGGTTGAATACTGGAAAGGAAATCGTAGCACGAAAAGAGCTGGCAGTAATAGTACCGACCTCATAGAGTGTTTGTGAGAATTTAAAGCACTTGGAACAGTACATAGTTTGTAGTCAAGTGTTGGCTGCTATTATCATCGTCACCATTATCGCTATTCTCCTGGCCTGTTCTCTGCACAGACCTTATGCAAGTGGATTCAGAAGAGGTGGGTTGGAAGACTGCCTCTATCATTAATTGGCGGAACAACTCTCTAGCATATTTTTCTATATATTAGGTGAGCGTACAAACATGAGCTCTGTTTTCAAGGTTTATTTACCGTGAGGGTCAAATGAGACAGATGATGAGAGGATAGCACTTTGTAAACTTAAAGTGCTATATACAAATTACTGCCTTAGAATAATAAATGCTAGGACGGGCGCAGTGGCTCACACTTGTGCTCACAGCACTTTGAGAGGCAGAGGCAGGAGGGTTGTTTGAGCCCAGGAGTTCAGGACTAGCCTAGGCAACCATCTCTACAAAAAATTAGTGGGGCGTGGAGGCTTGTGCCTGTAGTCCCAGCTATAGGCTGAGGTGGAAGGATTGCCTGAGCCCAGATGGCCCAGGCTGTCTGTGGTGAGCTGTGATTGTGCCACTGAACTCCAGCCTGGGTAATAGAGTGAGACTTGGACTCATAAATAGAAGTTTTAAACAATTATAAATATTGTCTTTCTGGGTTAAAACTGAATCCCTGAGGATGAAGGGAAGTGCCAGAAACAGAACTCCCTGTATGCCAGTATTTCTCCTGATTATCTTCAGAATACCTTCTGTAACCCTTGACTGATAAGTATAGGGAGGAGGGAAAATACATCCTTACTTGACTAATGATAGGGAAGCACTGTTCTTTATTTTCTTACTGTTAAAACCTAAATGAGTATGTTATAAAAATGTCATTGGGATAGCCCTGTTGTACAAATCTTGGACTGAATTTCCTGCTAACCTGGCACCTGTTTCTGATGCTTCAACATGACTTAAGTTGGTAGATTTGGGGGAGAGGCCTGGCCCCAACAAGGTTGGTTTAGCTTTCAGAATTTTTTTTCCTGTCGTATATATTTTGTACATCTCTTACTCTTCCTGTATTCAGGTGGCCCTGATTCGACTCTTCTAGGGACTTTGAAGATGGGGACCCAAGTGGTTATGAGATTCTGTAACTCCTTGCTGCCAGCAGAACCCTCTGTAAGTTTTTGGTGTACTGTTGAGGGAAGTGTGATGACATTACTGGAGTTTCAGGACATTGCCACAACTGGAGGGTTTTTCCACCTAAACTCTGGTTCAGACCAGAATTGTTATATGTCTGCTTTATTTATTTATTTATTTTTTCTTCTCCTTCTTACGGAATTCTAACTCACTTGGGCTTTGATTCTTCATCTCTTTCTGTAATTAATAAAATCAGACAGTTTGTGAACAATTCTAGCAATTAATCAGAACATCTGCATTGTTTAAAAGATTAAAGTTTTTGTTATAGCAATAATGTATTTTAATTAAAGAGCACTTGAGAAATATTGCAAACTATAATTTTGAAAAACCAACACATAATTCTCCTATTGAAGCAACCACTGTATATATTCTGGAATATATTTTTTGTAGTAATTTTTTCTATACATGAGATCCTATTATGTGTGTACATTTTTTGACTTGCTTTCACTTAACGTTTTCAACATGAAATTGTTAAATGATTGTAGTAATGTGAGTACATGTGTTTGGTAAACATTATAATGATTGCAATTTTCTTGACCAGTTCTCTATTGTTGGACTTTCAGGTTTTCCCACCCCTGCTCCCCGCATTGTAAATAATTAATTTATTTCCTCATTTAAGACATGTCAAAGAATGTAACTAATAAGTTACCTCGTAAAAGAAGAATTGTGGTGTCAGATTTTGTACACATTCTTCAGAAGGCGGCTGGACATCAGTTGGGAGATAGAAGGGTCCTTGGTAGAAATCTAGCTACCTTTTGCAGTGAGACCCTGGGTCCCACAGAAAGATGATTTCA
Source organism: Cephalopachus bancanus (assembly GCA_027257055.1). Lineage (NCBI taxonomy): Eukaryota > Metazoa > Chordata > Mammalia > Primates > Tarsiidae > Cephalopachus > Cephalopachus bancanus. Next base: position 17,349,156 of record JAPVLO010000002.1, read on the forward strand.
TGAAAGCATAATTAGTGATGTGACGCCCTGGCACGTGGTTATCTGCATCCTAGGGACATGGGGGCAGTTTCATAGTGTTTTTATAGTAGAGAAACTCAAGGGTCACTTCCAAAATATCCACCAGATGTCGCTAGTCTTAATCTGATTTTCCCCACAGGATAGCTGGCAGATAACTTTTGAAATGTGAATTTTAAAAAATTCATGTAGCATATATTTGCATCTCTGCTTTGGTATGGTTTATATTAAGCACTAGCATCTGGTGATTACTTTGGCAACATCCTACTTCAGTCTCTCACCATTCTGTCTTTTTCCCTTTTTCTACCTACTCAGTCTGTCACACTCACCCAGTACACTCCGTCCTCCCATTCTAATATTGGGTTCTGTTTTACTAGTCTTCCTTTTATTATTCTTTCCTCCACTCTTGTTTCTTGCCTCCGTGTTTTTTGTGTATTTATGTATAACTGTCAGTTCTTCCAGCTTTTACTAAAAGAATAGGACCTAGCATATAATGATATATAATAGGTGCTCAACACATATTTAATGGATGTTTAATGAAAGAACGCATGAATGAAGGAGAGGAAAATACAGAAGGATAGCAAAAATTATATTTGGCTTGAGAATATGGCAAAAGAGACACAAGTTCACATTCCTAAATTACCTATAATTGAGTGCTATAATACAGTACATGGTAGACCTTTGAGGTTTTTGTGGGGTTTTTTTTGAGTTGGAGTCTCACTCTGTCGCCCAGACTGGAGTGCAGTGGCACACTCCCGGCCACCGCAACCTCGACCTGCTGGGCTCTGGCGATCCTTCCACCTAAGCCTTCCAAGTAGCTGGAACTACAGGCGTGCGCTACCCTGCTAATTTTTTGATTTATTGTAGAGATGAGGTCTCACCAAGTTGCCCAGGTGGGTCTCAAACCTGCGGGCTCAGACGATCCACTCACCTCAGCCTCCCAAAGCTCGGGATTACAGGCTGAGCTACCAAGCCTGGCACCTTTGAGTTTTTTTTTTTTTTTTTTTTTGAGTTGGAGTCTCACTCCACCGCCCAGATTGGAGTGCAGTGGCCGCTCCTGGCCACTGCAGCCTCGACCCGCTGGGCTCTGGCGATCCTTCCACCTCAGCCTTCTGAGTAGCCGGAATTACAGGCGCGCGCTACCACACCCAGCTGATTTTTCATTTATTGTAGAGATGAGGTCTTGCTGCCCAGGTAGGTCTCGAACCCGCGGGCTCAGGCAATCTACTCACCTCAGCCTCCCAAAGGTGCGGGATTACAGGCTGAGCCACCAATCCCGGCTCACCTTTGAGTTTTAAAGAGAGAAAAATTCATTCATTCATTCAGCCAGTATTTATTAAGTGTCTACTGTGTGCCAGGCAACATTCTTGGTTTTGAGTATAAACCAGTAATAAAAAATACAAATTCTCTACATTCATGGAGCTTTTCTGGGCAGGAAAAAGCTGATAAACAATTAAACAAGTAAATATAGAATATACACGATGATGATCAATGCGATGAAGAAAACTAAAAATAAATCAGGCAAAGAGGTCTAGGAGTGAAGGGGTATTGTCATTTGACTGCTTAGAAAAGGCCAAAGGTATAAAGTGACATTTGACTAGAGACTGGAAGCAGGTGTAAGAGTCATGGTTCTGTGTGAGATGAGTGTTTTAGACAGATCAAAATGAACAGTAGCAGAGGAGCTTCGTAGAATAAGTGAAACTTGAACAGGCATCGTGACAACTTGGGCAGCAGCAGGTTTGAGTGTGAGGCATTCTCAGCAGAGGGACAGTCATGACAGCACGGAGACGAAAATGAGCCTAGCTAATCTGTGACAAGTGAGAAGTTTCTTAACCTGAACTGAGGTGATTTGCGGGGGAAGGCCTAAAGAGCTGAACTCAAGTAGTTTGTATCTCACAGGGAGTGTTTGAAGACGTTTCAGCAGTAGAGTAGCAAGATGAATGTATTGTCTAAGGAAGATTAAGATGAGTGTAGACTGGCAGGTGGAAAAATATTGAGAGAGAGCAGTTTAGGAGCCAGGGCCTGTTTGGGACCTTTGCTGGTATGCATGGACCCTTTTGGTTATGTCTGTGCTGATGTCTCTGAAGGATAATGTAATAGAAGGTGTAAACATACCCTCAAGGAACTTGGCTAACGCAAGAAAACAAGAAAAAAAAGGTTAAGAAATTATTTCAAGCCAGGCTCGGTGGCTCAGCCTGTAATCCTGCGCTTTGGGAGACTGAGGTGAGTGGATTGCCTGAGCCTGCGGGTTCGAGACCTGCCTGGGCAACTTGGCGAGACCTCATCTCTACAATAAATAAAAAAATTAGATGGGCGTGGTAGCGCACGCCTGTAGTTCTGGCTACTTGGAAGGCTGAGGTGGAAGGATCGCTGGAGCCCAGCAGGTTGAGGCTGAGATGGCCGGAAGCATGCCACTGCACTCCAGTCTGGGTGACAGAGTGAGACTCCAACTCAAAAAAAGAAAAAAAAAAGAAATTATTTCAGAGGGTCATTTAAATATTTTCATTGACAATTTAAACTATTTGTTAATTCAAACTGCCTTTCTGTTTCTTTATAATCATGAATGATTGCCAATAATAGATGTGTAACATTTTATATAGGTGTGAATTTCACCCCTCTTACACAGAGAGAAATCACAGGCAGTATTTTCACCAAATGACAATTTTGTTTAAGACTCAAAGTCTTACTTAGGCTGACATGTTATTATATTTATTAACAGAAGTGATTAATGTTTCCTCCACTGGCTCATTCATTAATTAAATGAAAAACATTTACTGAGTACCTTTTATGTTGCAAGCATCATATAATGCTATGGCATAATGGTTAAAAACCTAGACTTTGGCTTCATCATCCAGTAGCTATTGGGTCTCAGGCAGATCATTTCTCCAAATCTCTATTTCTTTTTTTTCTTTTTTTTTTTTTGAGTTGGAGTCTCATTCGGTCACCCAGACTGGAGTGCAGTGGCCGCTCTCGGCCACCGCAGCCTCGACCTGCTGGGCTCCGGCGATCCTTCCGCCTCAGCCTTCCGAGTAGCCGGAATTACAGGCATGCACTACCATGCCTGGTTGATTTTTTGATTTATTGTAGAGATGAGGTCTCGCTGCCCAGGCGGGCCTCGAACCCGCGGGCTCAGGCAATCCACTCACCTCAGCCTCCCAAAGGCGCGGGATTACAGGCTGAGCCACCAAGCCTGGCTAATCTCTATTTCTTTATGTGTAAAAGCCCTGCTGTTTATGGTAATTGTGACAGTCAAATGACAGTACTAAGTGCTGAGTACAGGGTTTGGGACTTAGTAAAACTCAATTTTACTATTGTTACTGTTGTAGATAGATATTTGGGTAGCTTTCAGTTTGTGGGGGAAGTATCTGCCATTATTGCCAAAACAGTGCAGAACTGAGGAGGTCAGGTATAAGTTCAGAAATCAGGCAGGATGGCAGAGATAGGCAGAAAGCAGTTTGCTGGGATTCTTTGCTTTTCCTCCCAGGCAGAGTGAATGACAGACCTGCAGCAGTGGGGGTGGCTCCAGCTACCCAGACAGCTTGCAGCTTTCCCACATACAGACGCTACAGGATGCTGATCTTGTAGTTATTCCCAGGTTTTTTTTTTTTTTAGCTAACCCACTCACTCTCCCAGCTCTTATGTTGATATTACAACAGGGTGTGGTAGAGAGGCTGGAAGGAATAGTAAACGATAGTGTTGTTTAGAGCTAATGCTGTGTTCTTCAGCTGGGCCACTTTCTAAGGCAGACCAGGATAAGCATGGACATATCTTCTGAGCAAAAAAAACCCCCAAAAAACCCTCACATCAGGGGCTGGGTGAGGTGGCTTAAGCCTGGAATCCCAGCACTTTGGGAGGCCGAGGTGAGAGGATTGCCTGGGCCCACGGATTCAAGATCAGCCTAGGCAACTTGGTGAGACCTCATCTCTAAAATAAAAACCAAAAAATTTGCCGGGTGTGGTGGCACGTGCCTGTAACTCCAGCTATTTGGAAGGCTGAGGCAGAAGGATCACCTGAGCCCAGCAGGTCAAGGCTATGGTGGCCGTGAGCATGCCACTGCACTCCAGCCTGGGTGACAGAGTGAGACTCCAACTCAAAAACAAACAAACAAAAAACCTGACATTTTATGGTCCGACAGGAATTTTATGCTTTTTCCAAATATGAGAAGCAGATTATATATGAAATAGTATAATTTTTAGAATGTCTCAATAGTTGTGTGGGGACAGAACACATATTTTGAAATTGCACTATTTAAATTGAAATTAAATGCCTCTACAGTTTTAGTTCCACAGTTGCATTAGCCACATTTCAAGTGCTCAATAGCCACATGTGGCTAGTGGCCACTGTATTGTACAGCATAGATACAGAACATTTCCATGTCACAGGCAGTTCTAGTAGACCCCACTGCTCTAGAATACGTGGTTGGTAGAGTTACAGGCTACCAGGGGATAGTGCAGTCTGGGACCATATGCCTTATGATAAATCTTTTACCAGCTCACCACAGTTCTCTCTTAATTCCTCCAGCATGCTGTGAGAGGCAGTGCAGAGAGCACAGGGCCAGGCCTTAGAGGCCTTTGATTCAGATCTTAGCTTCCTGACTTGCTGAGTGACTGTGAGCACCTCTCCTGGCCTTAGTTCCTTCTTCTATGAGATAGGAAAGTTGGGCCAAATAAGATCTTTTTTTTTGGAGCTTTAAAGTTCAGTGATTTAATAAGTCTTTCTCCAGAAACATTGAGCTCACAGGTCCTACTTTGCTCAACAACTTATTATTTGAGAACAGTTACCTCTTGGCATAGATAACTGTCAGCAGGACTTCCCTCTGATGTCTAAATATTTTCTGCTCTGTGTTCCAAACATGATGAGCTCTCAACCAATCAGGATCCTCTACTCAGGGATCTGTCAACTAGGTGTTTGGGTTTTGCATCATCAGACGTGTAGATGCGTTACATGTAGTTTTGTGCTGTTGGAAATTTCATACTTCTCTTTATAAAGGGCCTTGTTGCATTGACATGGGTTAGTGACTCTCCTGAGGATGTTATGCTATGAACTGTGGTAGTGTGCTGAGGGGAGTTAAGCTTGGCAGTTAAACCCTCCAGCTAGATTATAAAGGACAGTGGTCTTCTGACTTGTGGGCTTCTCAGTTTGACTTTGTGTCTTAGCTTTTCCTCAGCATTAACCAGAATGGAACCTGCACTGGCCCTCTGCCTCCTGTTTGTTGTGGTCAGAGGGAGATATATCTTTTCCCAGAAGCATCTTCGTGTTTAGCCTTAGACATTCAGACAAGGTATTATTAGCCTGGTTGCTCTGGGTAAGGAGTTTCTAGTGCTGAGTAGGTCATTAGGTTGAATAGGAGCTACTACTGACTCTTCTTGCTAAGGTACTAATGGGGAGTTGAGGAGGGAATCTGGGCTTTCTGGAAAATCATCTAGATCCTCAAGCTGCCTGTCACTGACAAGCTGTGTCCTTGGGCAAGGCCCTGACCTTCTCTGAGCCTTAATGCTCTGTAAACCCTCTCCATCTGGGATCAAGAAGTAGAATACGATATGGGTGTTCTTTCAGCTTCCAATTTTCCTGTAGAAACAATAGTTTGCACTGATTTGCAAATGACTAGTATTTTCAAAAATAATCAAGGCTATGACTTGAATAGCTAGGAACAGAAGGAATAGCTCTCTGTTTCACATGAGGAAGCTTTTGCATAACTCTTTCAAATGCACCAGGACATTTTTGCACTCTTTATTTTAATTAAAAACCATTTATTTAAAAAACTCATTAAAAATATGGGTTTTACATGTTAGCAATTATTTTTTTAAAAATGAAAGAAGAAACACATTTTGGAAAAGCCTTGGTCATCCTTGATGTTTGTGTTGTGATCCTGTGTGATTTGCTTAGCACTGTTCTTTGGACGTGTTCCAAAACCATCAGTAGCTTCAGTTTTCTCTTTATATCTTCTTTTCCTCCTTCTCTTTCTGTTTCTCTCCCTTCTGCTTCCTCTTCTTTAGCCTAGACTCACACTGTCCAGGACCTATGTGGAAAAAGGTTGCTGTTTTCCGTTAGTCTGGGAGGAAAAAATTATATGATTCACCCCCTTTCCCACCCTCCTTGTGGTGGGTGCTGGTGGTCTTAAATTAGCGGGGTGTGTGTTTGTGTGTGTGTGTCACGCGCTTCGTGGGCACACCTGCCTGCAAGCTTGGTGTGTGCATGTACATATGTGTGACTGCAAACGCATGCACACGCCAACATGCCTGCTTCTGTGTCAACGTGTGTGTGCGTGTGTGTGTGTATGAACGCAGCACGCACACACAGCGGCACGCCTGCCTACAATCCTGGAGGGAGTGTGTGTATGTGCGTGTGTGTGCGCATCGCACGCACACACAGCCGCGCTGCCGCCCGTGTGTGTGTGTGTGTGTGTGTGTGTGTGTATGCGCGTGTGTGTGTCCGTGTGCGCATCGCACGCACACACAGCCGCGCTGCCGCCCGTGTGTGTGTGTGTGTGTGTGTGTGTGTATGTGTGTGTGTGTGTGTGTGTGTGTGTGTGTGTGTGTGTATGCGCGTGTGTGTGTCCGTGCGCGCGCGCGCGTGCGTGCAGCGCGCGCACACGCCGGCCCTCCCGCCCGCCGGGCTTTCCCCGCACGCTAGCCGGGCCTGGGCCGCCCGGCTGCGCTGTGCGCACTGCGCGCGCCCAGCTGTTTCTATAGGAACCGCGACCGCGCCGGGCCCCTCCAGCAGAGGCCCCCGTGCGAGCATGCTCAGTGCAAGCCGCTAGTTTGGTCGGGTCTAGGTTTCCAGTAAGTGGCGTGCGGGACTCCAGAGAGATCCCAATGAGCTGAGCCGAGAGCCTTTGTGTACAGAGGGAGGAGGAGGCTGCGGCCGCCGGGCTGGAGACCCCGCCAGGGGCGCCCCCGGCAGGAACAATGCTAGCCTGCCTGGCCCGGGGGAACTTACTGGACGTCCTGCAGGAGGGCTTCAATGAGGTAACTGTCCTGCTCCTCCCACCCCCTGCTCCCCTCCCCCAGCGTCTCCCGCCTAATTTCCGGAAGGGGTCCTCCTCCGCCCCCATCCTCGCGGGGACCCCAGAGCAGATCACCCGCAGTGCTCCAAGGTGGCTAAGGTGGTGGGTGCGCTGCGGACTGGTGATCCAGGAGAAATCAAAAGGGCCGCCTACCTTCCAATTAAGCTGGGTGATGACCTTCCCTGGTCGCTTACCTGAGCCCAGAGGACAGGACCATAAATTCAGACGTCATCTCTTTCCAGGAGAGGTGGTCTCCACCGTCTCCGATTCTCCCCCGAAGAAATCCTCAGGGAATCCCCGAATATTTGGCAGAAATGCTCATCTATTTCGGGAGCTAACCAGCTGAGTCGAGGGGAGGGGTGGGGTGGCATTGCATTGGTAGAAAGTTTGAGAGGGCAGAAGACTGTAGATGGCCCATATGGAGTGCCCTCTCCATGTTTGACTCATCTCCTGAATTCTGAGCAGATTTCCCTGCAACCAAGGACTTGTTTGCTGAGAGGAGCTACATAACCAGAGAGGGGCTGGATTCTGGGCCCAATTCAGGGGGGCCGGCTTTTGCTCCCTTCTGTGTGAGAGCAGGGAACTGGGGCTTCAATCTGACAGGCGGGTTGGGCCAAGGGAAGCCAGGTCATTTTCCTCTCACTTTATTTCTCTCACAGTTCTGGCATTTACTCATTTGCTTCTCTTTTTTTTTTTTTTTTGAGTTGGAGTCTCACTCTGTGGCCCAGACTGGAGTGCAGTGGCCGCTCCCGGCCACCGCAGCCTCGACCTGCTGGGCTCCGGCGATCCTTCCGCCTCAGCCTTCCAAGTAGCCGGAATTACAGGCATGCGCTACCACGCCCGGCTGATTTTTTGATTTATTGTAGGGATGAGGTCTCGCTGCCCAGGCGGGTCTCGAACCCGCGGGCTCAGGCAATCCACTCACCTCAGCCTGCTAAAGGCGCGGGATTACGGGCTGAGCCACCAAGCCCAGGTCATTTGCTTCTCTTGTGGCCCAGGAAATCCTGGTTTGGGACCATTCCACCTTGGGGTGTGCTCCATACATCTCCCACTGCTGCTGTGCTCCTCCCCTGGGGGTTGTCTTGGCCCAGCATTCAGGGAGACCCAGGCTGTTAGTGGTGTCTTTCTTCATTTCTTCCTCCCACTTTTCTTTCCATATCCCTTTCTTCCCTCTATGACTTTCTTAAATTTAAGTTTCTTTAAAAATCCGTTTTTAGCCAAAAATTAACATATGAATACAGTCTAAAACATAAATATTACAGGCAAGATTAAAGTATCTTCCCCTGCCCCCCTCCCCCAATCCCAGTCTTTTCCCCAGAGGTAACCATTCTCATGGATTTGTAAGATTTTCTTTCCACAGCTGCAGTACAGGCTACTTCCTTAATTCCTGTTTCTAATTAAGAAGCTTTGCCGCCTGACCTCCCTCAGAACCTTCCCCAGTCCTGGCCACTGTGCCCCAGCCTCGTTCCTGACACAGAGAAAAACTGCAGAAATGCTGTCCCAACCTAACCCACTGAGTCGGAATTTTCCTTTGGCTGAGGGGAGGCACAGCCTTCCATAAAGGGCAGAGCTTGCATCCTGTCTGCACTGCAGGGCTCCTCATCTTTGCATCATTCCTGTCTGAACACATGTAAGGAGGCTGGTAACAAAGAGCTACAGTCTGAATATTGAACCACCGAAGAGCCTGGAAGCCTTCTTCTTTGAGCACTTCGATATTCCTTGTTCTCTGTTCTCACTCTCTACCTTTGGGCCTCCCCTGGTCCTTCGCTGCGTTAGTCTGACTCATCCACCAAATGTGTCAGTAGCTCCTTTGGTCCTCTTATGGCCTCTTCCCCTAAACTTTTTTAAACCCAGCTCCCAGGTATCAGGTCCCACTATCTGTTTAGGGGGAGGAAACCAGCACGAAGTCAGTCCTAGTCTTTGCTTTCTGCCCATTTTCACTTCCAAACCTTTCAACTGAAGAGCCACATAAACCAAGAGGCTTGGTTATCTTTTTCATGCTCTGGTGCTTCCATACATATCTTCTGACCCCCAATTATTAGAAAACATCAGGGAAAGGGGGAGTGGGAGAGTTGTCTTTTTGTAGTAGTAATGGAATCTTCATAAAAACAGTAGACACACAACTGTTTAATTAAGTGATCTCTCAGATAATTCAGTGATGCCTCTTTTTCTGCTCTGATATTTGATTTTTCTACCCATCTTGTAAATTTCCCTCCTCAGGCTAATGTATGTTTGTTCTCCTCTGTTAGTAGATTTAAACTATAGCCAATGAGTACTTTTGGTTCCTCTGATAAATTTACATCATCCAAATAATAATAGTAATATATGTTAAATTTGAATGGTTCCTTACATTTAAAATAATTATTTTACATAGATGTGTTATATTAAATAATTCATCTCACATACAGTATTGTATTTAGTGCTGTTGAATAATGGTATAATCAGTATTTCAAAGTCAAGGGGTCCTTTTTGACCTATTCTAGCCTCTAGGGTTGACTAATAGATCCAGTAATATTCAATCTCTTTTTTTAGGATCATTGCAATAAGGATGTAAACGGGACTTAAAAGCTAGTGTCAGAGAATTAAATTTAATTCCTCTGAGAAACTTTTCCTCCCTGGGCTATGAATGCCACACATGTATCCAATCACCCTCTGGAATGATCCAAGGATATCTAAAAATGTTGTTCATCATCCAGATATTTTATAGGTCTGTGTGGTTAGGACTCTGACCTCATTCTCTATGGCAGAGAAAACTGCCACAGGAAATGGAACTGTGGCCCTAATTGGTTAATTATAAGAGAACCCTGCAGCAGAGAGAAATGATGCCTCTGGATCCAGCCTTTCCTCTACTTGCTGTTGGCCTCTGTTCTCAACCCATACACCACTGTGTGTAACTATGCATGGCAGAATTTTCTTCCACATTTTCCTGCAGAGTCCTGGCCTCAACGTGGCTGCCAAATAGCTCAAAGAACTGACCCTTGTCAGTGTTGTCAGTGCAGTCCCTTTTATTGAATTGGTAATTTGGACTGTGAATTATCCACAAATGGTTGGCTACTGTCACATTCTATAGACCACCCTGGCTGTTATCCCCTATTATGTTCTAGGTTTAGCCAGGCTTGCTGTAGTTCACAATTTCCTCATTCTGTATCTGCCTCAAAGCTGTTTATTTGTTTTCCTCTGCCACTTGGTATTGGTGTTGTCATGTGAATGTTGTCTTTGGCTATTGTGCCAACATGACTTTCTACAAGTGTTTTTCTGGGGACTGAACTGTCTTTTTAAAAAGACTTTGCAGGCTGGGTTTGGTGGCTCAGCCTGTAATCCCAGTACTTTGGGAGGCCGAGGTGAGTGGATTGCCTGAGCCCGCGGGTTCGAGGCCCGCCTGGGCAACTTGACAAGACCTCATCTCTACAATAAATCAAAAAATTAGCTGGGTGTGGTAGCGCGCGCCTGTAGTTCCAGCTACTTGGAAGGCTGAGGCGGAAGGATCACTGGAGCCCAGCGGGTCGAGGCTGCGGTGGTCAGAAGCGGCCACTGCACTCCAGTCTGGGCAACAGAGTGAGACTCCAACTCAAAAAAAAAAAAAAAAAAAGATTTTGCCTGGGCTCCATGGCTCAGCCTGTAATCCTAGCACTTTGGGAGGTGGAAGCGAGTGGATTGCCTGAGCCCGCGGGTTCAAGACCAGCCTGAGCAACTTGGCGAGATTTCATCTCTACAATAAATCAATAATTAACTGGGCATGGTAGCACGCGTCTGTAGTTCTGGCTACTTGGAAGGCTGAGGTAGAAGGATCACCTGAGCTCAGCAGGTTGAGACTGCAGTGACCCTGAACATGCCACTGGACTCCAGCCTGGGCAGTAGAGCAAGACTCCAACTCAAAAAAAAAAAGACTTTGGTACTTGGGTTGGAAGGTTTTCAGAGATGTGAGATTATAATAGAATCTGGCCAATAGCATTCATTTATTTAGTTATTCGTTATAAATAAGTCATTTATTGATTAGGAAGGAGGGTGGATAAAATAATTGAAAAACACCCAGATCCTGCTTCTATGGAATTTATAGTGAGAGATGGGGGTGTACTGAAAAACAAACAAAACCATAGTAGGTAGCTTGATGTTATAAGTGTCATAAAAAGGTAGTGTTGCCAGACGCAGTGACTCAAGCCTATAATCCCAGCACTTTTTGAGGCCAAGGTGAGAGGATTGCCTGAACCCATGGGTTCGACAGCAGCCTGGGCAACTTGGCGAGACATCATCTCTACAGTAAACCAAAAATTTAACCAGGTGTGGTGGTGCGTACCTATAGTTCTAGCTACTTGGAAGGCTGAGGTGGAAGGATCGCCTGAGCCCAGCAAGTCGAGACTGTGATGGCCGGGAACATGCCACTGCCCTCTAGCCTGGGCAGCAGAATAAGACTCAACTCAAAAAAAAAAAAAAAAAGGTAGTGTTTGTGGGAGATCATAAAGATACCCTGTAATTAATGATATCATGAAAAGCACAAAACATTTTTCAACCCACCTGCTCATTGAGACCAGATTTTTTTTCGCTGCTAGTCTGGTATATATATGTAGATAGTTACTCACTAGACATTCGCTGAATTATTATATTTACTGTGCCACCCTCTGGAAATATATAGAAGTCAAATAACATAGAGTCTGTGCCCAGTGAAGTTCAGACCAATGAAAACAAAAGTAGCCATGCATGGTGGGGTGTACCTATAGTCCCATCTACTCAGGAGGCTGAGGCAAGAGGATTGCTTGAAACCAGGAGTTCAAGGCTGCTATGCATTATGATTGTGCCTGAGTGATCATTGCCCTCTAGCCTGGGCAACATAGCGAGAACTCTCTCTCTTAAAAAAAGGATAAAGAAGGTAAATGTTCAGAGCATCAAACTTGGGAAGACTGTGGTGACACAGAAATCTTGCTTGTAGGGAAGAATGTACCTATGCCTGGACGTGGTGTGAATGACCTGGGAGGCTGAAAGTTGTGGGAATAATTTTCAAAAATTCTAGTTGTCAGGAAATCAGTTGTCTGAGCCTTAACCTTTGAACATAAGGTCTGGCAGAGTTTCCCTACCAGTTTCCTCCAAGTAGAAAAGTAGAAATTGAAATCCCTCATGAAGATTCACCTCGCTTGGCATTCCCCTAGAAATGCAGGAAGAGTTTTGGTCTGGTCTCATCCCCATAAGGGGGATATAGAGTGAGTGAGGACGAAGACTGGCAGGGTGGAACATCTTCCCTAAGTGCCTCCTGCCTTCCGTGGAGTAGCGTTGGCAACTAGCGGCTCTCACAATGAATTCCTCTGTGCTTTGCTCTAGAAATTAAAGGCTTGTTAAGTCTTCAGTGTAACAAAGCACCAGATTCCCCAGCCTTTCTTTTTTTTTCTATCCTGACTGATTCCTCCTCTCCCCACCCAGGCTTATTGGCTTTGTTCCCACAGGAGTAAATGCCAGCTAAACAGATGCTCCCTGGCAGCAACCTATCAGGCAGCTTTATGTTCCTCCTGGTGAGTGATGGCCCGGCCAGACGTGTGGAGCAGTGATGGGGCACTGTTTGCCAGGTGCCACTCCCCCAGGCAGCTCAGAGAGGGTCTGGGGAGTACTAGAAATGCTTTGTTTGCCATGGCTGGCCTTGTTGTCTAGGCCATAGGAACCAAAGGCTCAAACTGACGCTTTCCTGAATGCATTTTGTTTGTTTCCCCATACCAGGCCCCATTTGAGTGGTCATGGATGTAACAACCTTTAATAGCCAGGTATGGTAAGGCGATAGGGAACTACTTCCAAAGACCCTGAGAGTGGGCTTTATGTCCTATTTCTAGAACAAGGGACACACCCCTAGACTATAGAGTGAAATCTCATTTATTCATCCATTCTCGTGTATTTGTTTATTTATTTATTTGGGCAGCAGCAATGAGTCTCAGTTCCTGGTCTACCTACATGCATTTCTCTCTCTCTCTCTCTCTCTCTCTCTCTCTTCTCTCTCTCTCTCTCTCTCTCTCTCTCTCGTTGGAGTAGCATTCTGTCACCCAGGCTGGAGTGCAGTGGCATGCTCCTGGCCACCACAGCCTCGATCTGTTGGGCTCAGGCGATTCTTCTGCCTCAGCCTTCCAAGTAGCCAGAACTACAGGTGCTCTCTACCATGCCCAGATAATTTTTTGATTTATTGAAGAGATGAGGTCTCACCATGTTGCCCAGGCTGGTCTCTAACCCACGGGCTCAGGCAATCTTTTTGCCTCGGCCTCCCAAAGTGCTGGGATTATAGGCTTGAGCCACTACACCCGGTCCACATGCATTTATTAAGCACTTACCTTGTAACATGTACCTGTGAAGAAACAGAGGGTGTTTGGGGAACTCATAAATAATAGAAATTTTAGAATAAGTTTACAAGACAGTATATTTCAGAAAATCTTTAACTCTTTTCTTTCTGATATATTATCTTTTGGCCACTGGGCTGCATACTAATACAGTAATCTTCTCTTATCCAATGGGATATGTTCCCAGTCCCCCAAGGGATGCCTGAAGTCGCAGACAGTAGTGAACCTGATTGCTGCCAATTGGAGCTCATTTCTGTCCTCTCCGCCCACAAGTGCAATGTCTTTTCCATTGTAATTAAGCACTCCTCAAACACTGTGGCCGAAACTTTTGCTGTTTGAGGTGTGACAGCAGATCTAGCACACATTTCTTTTTCCTTCTTCACAATTTCACAGATAGATTTGTCCTTATATAGAGCTTAGCAACCTAAGCGTATGATTTCTTTTTCTTATTAAGCTGAGCATTTTTGCCCTTTCATTTAAAGAAAGCATTTTATGGCTTCTTAGCATATCTGAATTGCCAGCATCACAAGTCTTGTGCTTTGGGGCTATTATGAAGTAAAATAAGGGTGACTTGAACATAAGCACTGCAATACTGTGACAGTTGTTCTGATAACAAGACTAACTACTAACATGTCTTTACTAAGTTACTAATGGGGTTGTAACATAGACCGTGTGAATATTCTTGATTGTGGGCAACTGAAACTGTGGAAAGCAAAACCACGGAAAGGAAGACAACTGTACAAAGAGCCCTGTTCATACAAGGAAGAAATTAATGATATTTTTACTTGTGAACTTTATTTTACCTAACTAGCTACCAAATCCAGTGAAAAAAAAATAGCCTTTCCAGGCCTGAAAGAGTTAAGAGAAAAGAAATACAACATTGTGGTTTTTTTCCTGGCAGAATTCAGGGCAATAATAACTTAAGATTTTTAAATCTCCAGCCTCTTTCTCAGTTTCACTGTAGCTTCCTTACCACCATCTCCTCATCTTCTGTTGCTAGAGGGTCTCAGAGTTCCAAAAGGTATCTGGTTTCACTGTAAAACTAATTTCCTGAGCCATTCATGGCTCCTCCTAAACTGTCTCTCTAGCACATCACAAAAGCTCTCTGCTTTTCTTGTTGCCAGCAGGGAGACAGAGCCGACTTCTTGGCTGTTTCCACACCAGGAATAGCAGGTACCACAGATTTCCCTGGTGAAGTTCAGTCGGTGCTTTTGCAACTCTCACCAAACAAGTCCTCTGCAGGAATTCTCTGTGACCTTGAGTCTTGGAGGAGATAGAGAATAGAAGCTGGGTTTACAAATTTGTTTGGAAGGAAGGGCAGATCCCAAAGAAAAACAGAAAGAAAGTTACATTTGGTGGCAAGAAAGCTTTCAAGGTCAAGATTTCTTGCTTAAATGAAGAGTTTGAACAGAATTGCCTATACTGGAAGAGCTGTAACTCAAATTGTAGGGTTATTTGGAGTGTCCTGGAGAAAGCTGATGGAGATTATGGGATTGCTGAAACCTCCTCACACCAGCCACTCCTTGGTAGTACCACTGTTCTCACAACTTCAGAGGGATCTCCAGTCTCACCAAGCCAAAACCCTGCTCAGACAGTTTTGACTGTTGCTGTGTCTCCTTTTCCTTCTCCTGAGGCCTGACTCAGAGGGTTACCATAAACGCCCACAGGTGCTCTAGACTTCTCGATTACACCAGCATCCTTCTTTTTTTTTTGAGTTGGAGTCTCACTCTGTCGCCCAGACTGGTGTGCAGTGGCCGCTCCCGGCCACCGCAGCCTCGACCTGCTGGGCTCCTGCGATCCTTCCGCCTCAGCCTTCCGAGTAGCCGGAATTACAGGCGTGCACTACCACGCCCGGCTGATTTTTTGATTTATTGTAGAGATGAGGTCTCGCTGCCCAGGTGGGTCTCGAATCTGCGGGCTGAGGCAGTCCACTCACCTCAGCCTCCCAAAAGCGCGGGATTACAGGCTGAGCCACCAAACCCAGCTACACCGGCATCCTTCTAACTTCTCCAGAACAAGTTAGTGATGAAACTCTGGTCAGAGATTAGTTTGATACTGACACCGCCATAGTATGTACTGACTATCTTACTTTTTTTTTTTTTTGAGTCTGAGTCTCACTCTGTCTCCCAGGGTGGAGTGCAGTGACACACTCATGGCCACTGCGGCCTTGACCTGCTGGGTTCAGGCGATCCTTCCACTTCAGTCTTCCAATTGGTTGGAACTACAGGCACGCGCCACCACACCCGGCTAATTTTTTGATTTATGTAGAGACGAGATCTCGCCATGTTGCCCAGGCTGGTCTCGAACCCCTAGGCTCAGGCAGTCCTCTCGCTTCAGCCTTCCAAAATGCTGGGATTAAAGGCATGAGCCACCACATCGGGCTGACTATCTTACTTTTTAAATTATTATTAAGCTGGGCTTGGTGGCTCAGCTTATAATCCCGGTGCTTTGGGAGGCTGAGGTGAGTGGATTGCCTGAGCCTGTGGGTTCGAGACCCGCCTGGGGAGCTTGGTGAGACCTCATCTCTACAATAAACCAAAAATTAGCCGGGCGTGGTAGCGCATGCCTGTAGTTCCAGCTACTTGGAAGGCTGAGGCGGAAGGATTGCTGGAGCCCAGCAGGTCGAGGCTGCAGTGGCCGGGAGCGGCCACTGCACTCCAGTCTGGGTGACAGAGTGTGACTCCAACTAAAAAAAAAAATTATTATTGCTATTAGTCTGGTTGCAAGTGCCGAGGACCCAAGTTGGACTAACAGAGACAGAAAGTGGAATACATTGACTCATGAACACTAAGGAAAGGCTGAAAAACTAAGCCTTGGAAAGGGCAGAGATGCAGCAGAAACAATGTCCCAGAAACAATGAAAATCAAGAAAATCAAGAAACAATGAAAATAAGGATTTCTCCTTTATCTCTGCTTCTTTCTATATTGACTTTATTCCCTTTCACTATAGATGGCTTTCTCTGGGGTAGGCAACATGGTCTGTAGCAACATCTAGGTTTTATGTCTTACAACTTTGTCTGAGAGAGATGGGGGTGGGGGAGAAGGGAGTGATTCATTTCCTAAATGCCAGTTTAAACATTTCCAGGGATTGACTGGACTTGACCAATCAACTTGGCCAGACCAATCAACTATGGCCAGCGGAGCAGGTAATAAAATACTACCCTGGTAATGGAGCCCACCACTGTGTAAGCAAATGAGGGCTCCTTACAAACAGGGGCTTACTGCAATCTGGGCAGCTACCCCACAGACTGTCAGCCATACCATAACCCTGAGCCTCTTTGGAATCTGATCATGGTCCCGTGTGCCTCTCTAGCCATTGTTGGACAGACCAAGAGTTAGGGGCATATTCAATATATATTTTCTATTTCTTTTTATTTTTAGTCTTTGAATTCTTAAAATTACTCAAAAAGCTTCATTTTATTGTCTAGCTTTTTGACTCTTTGCTTATGCCTTCAATGCTTTAACGACGATTTTCTGTTTCTCAGCAAGGAAAGTACTTGTCACAGACACATTTAGTATACGTGGAACCCCCATAGGCAGGCCCTGCTGACATTTTTTGTTTGTTTGTTTTAGATCACCTCATGAGAATCTTAGGTTTCACAGAACAGATCCCTTGAAGACTGCCCAGGCAAATACCACATGCATTGAACGAGATGATGCCTATGAAATGCCTCCAGTGGCTGACAAGAATTGACACTCAGTGCATTCAGTTTCTCTTCCCCACCTTCAGTTTCACCACTCCCCATTCCCTTTCCTGCCAAATAACTTATAGATCACCTTACTTTTGGGGATGTTGTAGAGCTGAGCATTTAAAGTCAGCACTGAGTTCATACCCTTTTTTTGTCATTTACCAGCCCCGTGACCTTGGTTTCCACAACTGTAAAATGGGAATAATAGTTCCTCATCAGATCAATGTGAGGGAAAAAGTAATATACATAGGAAGAGACATGGTGAAGTGCTTAGCAAAATAGCTGACTTGTATTAAGTGCTCAGGAGATGGTAGTTATTATCTTGTTTGCAGACTTATACATAGATACTCCCGAACATGTATCACCCACCCCACCCCTAGCTCCTGTGCTGTAGATCTGTATTTTGCTAACTGGCTGTGGGATGTCTCTACCCTCATGTTCTACAAATATCTGAGACTCTTGTTCAAAACTGAGCTGTTGACTTTTCCCCAACACTGCTCTTCACCTGTTCGCCATCTCAGTTACTTTGGGGAGCCAGCCCCCAAAAAGAGATTTAAGGGGTCCCTTGGAAGGTGTGATGGCGTCGGCATTTCTATAAGGATAGATATTAAAAGAAAGAAAGAAGCCGGGCTCGGTGGCTCAGCCTGTAATCCCGTACCTTTGGGAGGCTGAGGTGAGTGGATTGCCTGAGCCCGCGGGTTTGAGACCCGCCTGGGCAGCAAGACCTCATCTCTACAATAAATCAAAAAATCAGCCGGGCATGGTAGCACATGCCTGTAATTCTGGCTACTCGGAAGGCTGAGGCGGAAGGATCGCTGGAGACCAGCAGGTGAGGCTAAGGTGGCTGGGAGCGGCCACTGCACTCCAGTCTGGGTGACAGAGTGAGACTCCAGCTCAAAAAAAAGAAAAAAAAAAAGAAAGAAGGAGGGATAGATATAAAGAGAAAGAAAAAAAGTGGACATCTGTTCAACGGATTGACCAGAAGCCATTTATTGGGGGTTTACAGCTTGTATTTATCCCAAATTTTACACAGGCAGTCTTACAAGTCTTCCACGTGAACACAAGCAAGGTACAGGAGGGGCGCCCCCCCACCCACCAGGTGTTTCCTCAGGCATGAGGAAGAACAATCTCAATTAAATCACAAAACCTTTACATAGACACAAAGCCAGGTGAATGAGGGGCATCCCTCACCCACCAGGTGTTTGCTGGAGTAAGAGAAAGGGCAATCCCAATTAAATCACAAGACATTTACATGAACATAGAACCAGGTGGATGAGGGGCGTCCCCCACCCACCAGGCGTTTCCCCAAGCATGAGGATCCCAAAACTATTTCACTGTTCCTCTGCTTGGTTAATATTTCTAAAAAGGAGTACAACAATTCTAATATCATAATATTCTAATAATCAATAACTTTTAAAACCTATGCATACGCAACACCTAATAACCAACCTAAATCCCAATTCCTCTCTATTTTATGCTAATTCTATCTACACTATAGAAACTCTTAATTGTAGCCCAAACCAATTCCTAAGGAATGTGGCCCAGCCCAAAGCTGGTGCTGGGCCTTTAGGAATGTGGCCCAGCCCAAAGCTTGTGCTGGGCCGTAGCTCTAGATATTTATCTGTATTACTAACGTTGAAACAGCACTTTGTATGTATATACTAATTCTACAAATATACTATTAAATCTTTAAAGAAGCTTGTACCGTATTAAAGTCTCCCAAATGTGACCTGAGTTTGAATTATGTTAAGTTTAAAGCCGAAACTGCGGACTTTGAGAAACGGCAACAATGAACTCCTAAAGTAAGCCATGCCTGTCGTACTCTCAGAACTTCATGCTTAGATCATCAAAGTCCCTGCTAGTGGAACGTGCCAAAACAGCAAAGAAGGGAAGAGGCAATGGGCCTTCAGCTCCTGAACTTGTCCTAGCAGTCTCAGGGTCCACAGCCTGCCTGGATCCCTAATGCTGAGGCAAGCCTCCGCGGCCGGCTCCCAACAAGTTACAGCGTCACCAGCCAGCCAGTCATTCAGGCATGACTTTTTGGACTCTTTTGGTCAATGCCTGATTCCTATAGTTACCTCTGATTTGTTTCTGGAATTTGTCCTTTACTAACCGGCACTGCCTTGGTTTAGGCTCTCATCTTCCCTTATTTGAATTATTGTTGGCTTCTCCAAATCTAGGTGCTCTTCTTTCTGTCCAGAGTGACCCTTGCAAGATGCAGGTCTAACAGTTTCACTCTTTTGTTTCACAACTCCATGCTTTCCTGTTAAGGTCTTTGAGTTGGAGTCTCAGGTGATCCTTCCACCTCAGCCTTCCAAGTAGCTGGAACTACAGGCAGGCACCACCATGCCCGGCTAATTTTTTGATTTATTGTAGCAATGAGGGTTTGCCAAGTTGCCCAGATTGGTCTCGAACTTGCGAGCTCAGGCAATCCTCTCATCTTGGCTTCCCAAAGTGCTGGGATTATAGGTGTGAGCCACCGCACCCGGCCTTGTTGAAGGTCTTTAAACTTTATTCCAAGTGCTGCTGGTCTTGGATGGACCTGTTTCTCCATCATCATCATTTGGCACTGACAGCTGTGCCCATACGTTACCTCATCAACTGGCTGTTCCTCCAAGAGATGCTATGTGCTTTCACAGCCCTTCCTCCCTTTCCTCACCTCTGTCTTTGTCCCCTGTCCAACTGGCAGACATCCTTGAAGAACCAGCCAAATGTCTCCTCCCCTCTTGACCCTTCCCTGCTTCCCCTAGCCTTCCATCCTGTTGCGCCTTCTTTGCATAGATAGCATTTTTTTTTTTTTGACTCAGAGTCTCACTCTGTCGTCCAGGCTGGAGTGCAGTGAGACGCTCACAGACACCGCAGCTTCAACCTGCTGGGCTCAGATGATCCTTCTGCCTCAGCCTTCCAAGTAACTGGAACTATAGGCACGCTCCACCACCATGCCTGGCTAATGTTTTGATGTATTATAGAGATGAGGTCTCGCCAAGTTGCCCAGGCTAGTCCCAAACCTCTCGCCTCAGCCTCCCAAAGTGCTGGGATTATAGGCCTGAGCCACTGTGCCCAGCCAGATAGTATTTTTAAAAAACATTTCTTCATTGCAGCAGTATTCACTTTGTATCTGTTATTTATGTGTCTGTAAGTGCTGGCTTTGGCACAATGCCTGGCAGATAGTAGGGATTCAAGAAATATTGATTTGAATAAATGAATGCATAGAATAACAGGATCTTGTGAAACAGAATTTAACTAGTTGAAATTTATTAAAGGCAAAAGTGCATCAAGAAAACCAATTTTTAAAGTACAAAGATGAGCCGGGCTCAGTGGCTCAGCCTGTAATCTGCGCCTTTGGGAGGCTGAGGTGAGTGGATTGCCTGAGCCCGCGGGTTCGAGACCTGCCTGGGCAACTTGGAGAGCCCTCATCTCTACAATAAATCAAAAAATTAGCCAGGTGTGGTAGCACGTGCCTGTGGTTCCAGCTACTTGGAAGGCTGAGGCGAAAGGATCGCCGGAGCCCAGCAAGTCGAGGCTGCGGTGGCCGGGAGCAGCCACTGCACTCCAGTCTGGGTGACAGAGTGAGACTCCAACTAAAAATAAAATAAAATAAAATAAAAAATAAATAAATAAAGTACAAAGATGGAGTGATCTAGTTTAATAGCAGAATGTGTTAACAATTACTTAGGGGTTGTGGTTGACAGCTCAGTGTGAGTCAACAGTGTGAGGTGGTGATGACAAAAAAGAAAAGAATGTGAAGTAACTTGAACGAGGAAGCTGAGTATCTGGCTTTATACCCAGAGTATTGTGTTTGGTTCTAGGTATCATGTTTTTCGAGGGATGTAGACCAGAATAGCAATAGTTCTTGAAACCATTTTGTTTTTAAGGTTTTTTGAAAACAATTTCCAAAACAGACAAAGCACTAGCTAAAATAAATAAGAAGAAAAAGGAAGAAAGCACAAATATACAAAATAGCAAATGAAAATGGAAAAGTAGTCACTGAAGCAGAAAAAATAATTACTAGAGTCTTTGCAGGCCTCTACGCAAATGCATGTAAAAACTTTGGTGAAATGAATAACTTCCTAGGAAAATACTGATAACCAAAAATGATAGAGACAGAAAGTTTAAACAGACCAATTTCTACAGAAGAAATGGAAAACCACATTAAAGAAATATTCCTCAAAGTACCAGGCCCAGATTGTCTCATAGAGGAATTCTAGCAAACCTTCAGCTATGTTCTGTAAATTATTTCAGAGCATTTCTTCATTGCAGCAGTACTCACTTTGTATCAGTTATTTATGTGTCTGGAAGTGTTGGCTCTGGCACAATGCCTGGCAGAGAGTAGGGATTCAAGAAATATTTGAATAAATTAATGCATAGAATAACAGGATCTTGTAAAACAGAATTTAACTAGTTGAAATTTATTAAAGACAAATGTGCATCAAGAAAACCATATATACTTAAGAAAATGAAAGAAAACTTCCCAAATGTTTTTATGAAGCAAAATATTTATATCTAAACATGATAAAAGTACAAAAAAGAAAACCACAGACTAGTATTATTTATGAGGATCCATGTAAAAGTACAACATATATAGCAGTAATTCGTATTTTATTAGTGAACAGAATCCCACACTATATTAAAAATATAATGCACTATGATTAGGTGGGATTAATTCCAAGAATGCAAAGTAGGTTCATTATTAAGAAATACATTAATATCATATACCATAGTAATAGGTCTCAGGAAAAATTTTATCTTCATAAATGTTGAAAAACTTTTCCCAGCATTCAACATCCATTCCTCATAAAAAACATTCAACTAAATATGACTTGAAGGGCAGGTGTGGTGGCCTATGCCTATAATCCCTGCACCTTGGAAGGCCAAGGCAAGAGGATTGCTTAAGCCCAGGAGTTTGAGATCAGCCTAAGCCACACAGCAAGACCTTGTCTCTGCAAAAAATTAAATTACCTGGGTGTGGTGGCAGGCACCTGTAGTCCCAGCTATTCGGGAAGCTGAGGTGGGAGGATCATCTGAGCCCAGGAGACTAAGGCTGCAGTAAGCTGTGATTGTGCCACTGCACTCCAGCCTGGGCAACAGAGTGAGACCCTGACTCCCTCCCATAAAGCTTTATAGATACTTTCTTAACATGAAAAAAACACACACACACACACCCATACACCCACACCCCTTCATACTAAAACCAGTAACTTACTACTTAGGAAATATTACAAGTATTTTCTCTAAATTAGAAACAAAGGAAAGATGCTTAGTATCCCCACTACTGTTCAACATTGTACCAGCAGTATTAGCTAATGCAGTTAGACTAAAGAAATTGATTAGGCAGCACTTTGGGAGGCCGAGGTGAGAGGATTGACGAGCCTGCGGGTTCAAGACGAGCCTGGGCAACTTGGCGAGACCTCATCTCTACAATAAATAAAAAATTAGCAGGGTGTGGTGGCGCATGCCTGTGGTTCCAGCTACTTGGAAGGCTGAGGCAGAAGGATCACCTGAGCAGCAGTCCAGACTACGGTGGCCTTGAGTGTGTCACTGCACTTCAGCTTGGGTGACAGAGTGGACCTTGGACTCGAAAAAGAAAAACAAGAAATTGATTAGGAGCTTAAGTATGATAGTAATCCTGGAAACCAAAGAGAATCAATGATAAACCCAACAATAAAACATAAGGTAACAGGGCATAGAAATCTATTCACTGAAATCAACAACCTTCATATATACAAATGATAACCAGTTAGAGAACATAATGATAGCGATAAACCCATTTACAGCTGCAACAAAGAAGCTTAAATATGTGAACATATGCTAAATAAGAAATGTGCATAACCTACAGGAGGAATACCCATAAACACTCCGGAAAGACACACTTGAACAAATGAAAATACATTTCCTGTTCTTGAATAGCATAATTCAACATTATAAATATGTCCATGCTCCCTAAGTTAATATATAAGTTTAATACAATCCCAGTAAACAATCCAACAAGCTTTTTTATGAAGGTGGACAAATTAATGCTAAAGTTTATATGGAGGTATAGACATAAAAGTAGTCAAGAAAACACTAAGTAAAGAAAATCTAGGGGAGAGGAAAGGGGGAGGATTAGCTCTACCAGACATTAAAATATGCTGTATAGTCTCTAGGCATGGTGACTCACACCTGTAAACCCAGCACTTCGGGAGGCTGAGACAGAAGGACTGCTTGAGTCCAAGAGTTCAAAAACAGCCTGGACAGCATAGTGAGACCTCATCTCTAGAAAAATAGAAATAAAAAACAAGCCAGGCATGGTGGTATGCACCTGTAGTCTCAGCTTCTTGGAAGGTTGAGGCA
Source organism: Cephalopachus bancanus (assembly GCA_027257055.1). NCBI lineage: Eukaryota > Metazoa > Chordata > Mammalia > Primates > Tarsiidae > Cephalopachus > Cephalopachus bancanus. The sequence continues at coordinate 17,372,500 of JAPVLO010000002.1, forward strand.
GAAAGATCACTTGAGCCCAGGAGTTTGAGGCTAGGGTGAGCTGTGATCTTGCCACTGCACTCCAGCCTGGGTGACAGAATGAGACTGACTTAACGTGTGTGTGCCCACATACACATACACACTATATAGTCTCTATAAGTAAAACATTGTAGTACTGGTACATGAATAGGGCAAATAGATGGATAATATGGAATAGAAAGGCCTGAAATAGACTCAAGAACTTATGGAAATTCAGTATATGATAAAGGTGAATTTCAAATCACTGAGGTAAAGAGGGACTTTTTTTTTTTTTTTCTGAGTTGGAGTCTCACTCGGCTGCCCAGACTGGAGTGCAGTGGCCGCTCCCGGCCACCGCAGCCTCGACCTGCTGGGCTCCAGCGATCCTTCCGCCTCAGCCTTCCGAGTAGCCGGAATTACAGGCGCGCGCTACCACGCCCCGCTGATTTTTTGATTTATTGTAGAGATAAGGTCTCGCTGCCCAGGCAGGTCTCGAACTCGCGGACTCAGGCAATCCACTCACCTCAGCCTCCCAAAGGCGCGGGATTACAGGCTGAGCCACCGAGCCCGGCAAGAGGGACTTTTTAATAGATGGTACTGGAACAGTTGATCCACTATTTGGAAAAAGATAAACTGGATTCATATATCATATACAAGAATAAACTCCAAAACGATCAAAGATCTAAATTAAAAATGAAACCATATGAAAACTAGAAAAAAATGGGTGAATTCTTCTAACTATGACTTTTAATTCAGAGGTAATAAAATAAAATATAAATAAACTTGATTATATACAAATACAGCTGGTACAGTGGCTCATGCCTGTAATCCCAGCACTTTGAGAGGCTGAGATGGGAGAATTGCTTGAGTTTAAGACAACCAAAGGCGATATGAGACCCTATCTCTACAAAAAATTAAAAATAAAATAAAAACATTTCATATCAAAAAAAAAAAATTCTGGCCAGGCACAGTGCCTCAGTCCTGTAATCCCAGCACTTTAGGAGGCGGAGATGAGAAGATTGCCTGAGTCCAGGGGTTCAAGACCAGCCTAGGCAACTTGGTAAGACCTTGTCTCTATACTAAATCAAAAAATTAGCTGGGCATGGTAGTGTGTGCCTGTGGTGTAACTGGGACTACAGGTGTGTGCTACCACACCTGGCTTGTTTTTATTATTATTTTTCTTTTGTAGAAATGAGGTCTCACTATTTTGCCTAGGCTGATCCTCTGATTCTTGGCTCAAGCAGTCCTCATGCCTTAGCCTCCCAAAGTGTTGGGATTACAGGCGTGAGCCACTAGACCAGGCTGACGAAACAGATTTTTAAACCTTTGAGGAAATATTCAAACTCATCATTATGAAAGAAGTGAAAATTAAAACAACACTAAGATACTGTTGCTGACCTCACATATTGGCAAAAATCTTAAAGTATGACATATTCTGTTGGAAAGATTGTGAGAAATAGGTATTCTCATGCATTGCTTTTGGGTGTAAAAAGGGATGTGATCTGTTTTGCAGGGAATTTGACAGTGTCTAATAAATTACGTACTTATTTGCCTTTTGGTTCCACAATTTCACTTATTGGAATCTATCCTGAAGAAGATATCCTGTCAAAAGCCCCATTTATAGGAGAGTGATTGAATAAACTATGAATGGTATATCTACTTAACAACGTACTATGTGGTTGTAAAAACAAGCAAGGAAGATCTCTATAAACCAATCTAGTGATTTTGGCGATATATCAAGTAAATGTTAAGTGAAAAAAAGAAACATGAGAAATAATAGCAATACTGTCATATTTTCACAAAAGAAAGGGGAATAAGAAAATATACATGTATTTGTTTTTTTTCCCACATAAGCTGGAAACTCATGAGTTTGGTTACTTGGGTTGAGGAGGTACATGGGAATAGGGTGGAAAGAATGATGTGGGAAGAATGATTCACTTTAATGAATATCTGTTTTTGTCTGGCTCTGACAATATTCATAGTTTATTCAATCACTCTCCTATAAATGGGCTTTCAGATTGTTTACAGGATTTTACAATTACAATCAATACTGCAACATTGCACATTTGTACTTTCCTATTAATGGGGGGTCTGTCTTCAGGGTAGATTCCAATAAGTGAAATTTAAATAAAAAGAAATAATTAAAATCAACCAGAATGTGGGGATAATGGAAAATGGACTACAAATAATAACACATGACCCTAACTGTATTACAAATAAATAACATAACCACACTGGGGGAGGTGGGGAAGGGGGAAAAAAAACTACCCTAAGTAATTTAGGTAGGAAGTAGTATTTGGCTATGTCAGGTCTGACAATTAAGTTCACAAACTCATTCTAGAAAAAGTGGTACATACCTTATTGCTGAATATCACTATGGGCACCTTTGAAGAACTCCCCTTGGGAATCTTTGCACTGATACCACCTGTCAAAGCGATTTTGGAACTCTTTCTGGAATGACCATCAGAGTTGTTGTCGTATTACTCTTGATGTCCCGAATGTCATCAGATTCTTCCTTTCGGTGTTTCCATTATCTTTGGGTAAAGAAAAAAGTCATTGGGGGCCAGATCAGGTGAGTAGGGAGGATGTTCCAATACAGTTGTTTGTTTACTGGCTAAAAACCCCCTCACAGACTGTGCTGTGTGAGCTGGTGCATTGTCATGATGCAAGAGCTCCTTTGGAATCATTTTTTCATACATCTTTCTCATTTCAAGATTTTCACTTAGGATTTTCCTATTTCTCTATCAATGTTTATTTGGTCTGCTATGCTTCTCACAGTCAGCTGCCGATTTTGATGCTCAATTCAATTTTTGCAGTGTTTTCATCAGTTCTGCTTGTTACTTGCCATCCTGACCTATTTTCATCAGTGACACTTTCTCTCCCCTCAGAAAAACATTTAATCCATTTGTACACTGCCGTTTTTTTCACGGCATTAACCCCATAAACTTGGACTAACATGTCCCTGATTTCACTTCCACTTTTGCCAAGTTTAACAAGACATTTAATGTTTGTCTATTGCTCTATTTCAAGCTCTGACATTGTCATGATGGCACACAAAAACATGCAACAATAATGAATGCCACTCAGCAAGATGTCAACATAAACGCAGCTGTGAAACACCAGTATGCCAGGGTTATGAAACCTTACTGAGTTGCTTGTACATTGCTGCCGGTGTAAATGCATGGTGGCAAGTTCACAAACTTAATTGCCAGACCTTGTATGCTGCAAGGCTAAAGACAAAAAGACCTGTTCAGTCAGCCTTTCATATCTGAAGGTTTTGTATCCATGGGTTCAGTATAATCAGCTGCAGGATTGAAAACATTTAGAAAAAAATTTTGTTTGTACTGAGTATGTACATGCTTTTTTCTTACCATATTTCCTAAACGATCAGCATAACAACTATTTACAGAGCCTTACATTGTATTAGGTATTACAAGTCATCTAGAGTTTTTTTTTTTTTTTTTTTTTTTTGAATTGGAGTCTCACTCTGTTGCCCAGGCTGGAGTGCAGTGGCATGCTCACGGCCACTACAGCCTCAACCTGCTATACTCAGGTGATCCTTCCACCTCAGCCTTCCAAGTAGCTGGAACCACAGGCATGTGCCTCCATGCCCAGCTGATTTTTGTGATTTATTGTAGACACGAGGTCTCTCCATGTTACTCAGGCTGGTCTCGAACCCCTGAGCTTGGGTAATCCTCTCACCTCCGCCTCCAAAAGTGCTGGGATTACAGGCGTGAGCCACTGCTCCTGGCTTAGAGATGATTTAAAGTATATGGGAGGATGGGTTTGGATTCTCTGCAGATACCACCATTTTATATCAGGGACTTAAGTGTCTGTGGATTTTGTTATCTGAGGGAGATCCTGGAATAAATTCTCTGCAGATACTTGTAGACTGTATGCAAATATTCTACTGTGGTTAGTAAATTCATTTATCACAAGGTATGAGTTAGCAATTTTGAACTATTTTATGTGTATTCTAGGATTGAGCAAATAAATATACTATGATAGTGGGAGTCAGTTCTCTCAGGAGAAAGGAATTACAAATAAGGAAAAAGGGAAAGGAAAGGATGAAAGTTGTGTGCTGGGTTGGAGGAGATCTCAGTATAATCCAAGGTATAAATTACATAAATATATATATCCCACACACCCCCATATATACACCATATATACATGTCTGTTTATCAAGGTAAGTATAGGTATGTGTGTATGCATACATATTTACCTGCTTTAACTATTGAGAGGGCCAAGAATGTTACCCTTGTAGCAATGAGCACACCTTTCACCCAAATCTCGCTTTCTAAAAATGATTATTTTAAGGACTAGCTGAGACCAGGCATGGTGACTCACGCCTATAATCCCAGCACTTTGGGAGGTCAAGGTGAGAAGATTGCCTGATCCCAGGAGTTCAAGACCAGCCTGGGCAACTTGGCGAGACCTTGTCTGTACAATAAATAAATAAAAATTAGCTGGGCATGGCGGCATACCCCTTGTAGTTCCAGCTACTTGAAAGGCTGAAGCAGAAGAATTGCCTAAGCCCAGCAAGTTGAGACTGTGGTGGCGATGAGCGTGCCACTGCACTCCAACTTGGGCAACAGAGTGAGACTCCCACTCAAAGACAAAACAAAACAGAAGACAAACAAAGGAATAGCTGATTCCAGAGCTAGGGCAGAATGAGTACTAGACAAGTCTGGAAAATCCTATGATGCCAGAAAGGAAGGAACTAATCAAAAAATGATTCTGCCATATGATCCAGCAATCCCATTTCTGGATATATATCCCAAATACTTGAAATCAGGATCTTGAAGAGATATTTGCACACTCATGTAGCTGCATATTCACATTAGCTGAGAGATGAAAGCAACCCAAGTGTTCATCAATGAATGGATGGATAAAAAAATGTGGCATATACATACAATAAAATATTATTTAGCCTTAAAAAGGAAGGAAATCCTGTCACATCTTACAACATGCATGAACCTTGAGGACATTATGCTAAGTGAAATGAACCTGTTGCAAAAAGATAAATATGGTATGACTCCCTTATTTAAGATACCTAAAGTCAAATTCATAGAGACAAGGTAAAATGGTTGCCAGGGTCTGGGAGAAGGGGGAAGTTCAGTGTTGTTTAATGGGTACAGTTTCAATGTTGCAAGATGAAAAGGATCTGTAGGTTTGATTTACTACAATGTGAATATACTTAATTGTACACTTAAAACTAATTAGAATGGTAAAGTTTATGTGTTTTTTGTTGTGTTTTGTTTTGAGTTGGAGTCTTACTCCATCACCCAGGCCGGAGTGCAGTGGCTCGCTCATGGCCACCCCCAGCACCGACCTGCTGAGCACAGCTCATCCTTTCGCCTCAGCCTTCCAAGAAGCTGAAACTATAGGCGTGCACTAGCACGCCTGGCTAATTTTTATTTATTTATTTATTGTAGAGACAAGGTCTCACCAAGCTGCCCAGCCTGGTCTCAAACCCACGGGCTCAGGCAATCCACTTGCCTTGGCCTCCCAAAGTGCTGGGATTATAGGCTGAGCCACCGAGCCTGGCCACTTAGGGACTTTAAGTGATCCTTCAGTGTGAGTCAGCAATGTGATCTGGTGGCCAAAGAAGGAAAGAAAAGAGATGAATACAGTATTTTATTTTATTTATTTATTTTTTGAGTTGGAGTCTCACTCTGTCGCCCAGACTGGAGTGCAGTGGCCGTTCCCGGCCACCGCAGCCTCGACCTGCTGGGCTCCGGCGATCCTTCCGCTCAGCCTTCCAAGTACCTGGAACTACAGGCGTGCGCTACCTACCACGCCCGGCTCATTTTGATTTATTGTAGAGATGAGGTCTCACCAAGTTGCCCAGGCGGGTCTTGAATCAGTGGGCTCAGGCAATTCACTCACCTCACCTCCCAAGGCGCAGGATTACAGGCTGAGCCACCGAGCCTGGCTGAATACAGTATTTTAAAAGAGAGAACTGAATTATTCACAATAGCGAAAACATGGAACCAACCATGCTACCCATCGAAAGTGAACTGGATTAAAAAAATATGTGGTACATATACACGATGGACTATTACACAGCCATAAAAAAGGACAAAGTTATGAATTTTGCAGCAACTTGGATGGATTTAGAGGCTATGATACTCAGTGATCTATCACAGAAACAACTGAGTACCACATATTCTCACTCATAAGTGGACCTTTAACAATTATCATACTACTATAAGAAAGGGATTGACAGTAACGGGAAACTGCCAGGGGAATTGAGGGGCATGCTTCATCAATAAGGGTACCTGATCTCAAATCAGGCAAAGGGAAGCCCAAACTTTACCTGTACAATGACCACTTGTATGCCTAATCCTAAACTATGCCCCACCTCTTTAAAATAAAAAGATAATAATTAATAATTAATAAAAGTGGGAGCTGAATACAATATCCAGAGTATTGTGTTAGGTCCTGGGTGTCATGGTTTCAGAGAGGTTGAGACCAGAAAAACATAATACTTGTAACTGTTTTATGTAAGGAATGGTTAACCTTGGCTCACCATCTCTGTGTGTACCTGGGAGCACTTGAGGAATACTGATATGCCTGGGTCTCACCCTCAGAAATTCTGACTAGTCTATGGTGGGGTCCAGACATTATTTTAAAAATGCTCTCTAGCCAGGCTCAGTGGCTCAGCCTGTAATCCCGCGCCTTTGGGAGGCTGAGGTGAGTGGATTGCCTGAGCCCGTGAGTTGGAGACCCGCCTGGGCAACTTGGTGAGACCTCATCTCTACAATAAATCAAAAATGAGCCAGGCGTGGTAGCACGCACCTGTAGTTCCAGGTACTTGGAAGGCTGAGGCGGAAGGATCGCCGGAGCCCAGCAGGTCGAGGCTGCGGTGGCTGGGAGCGGCCACTGCACTCCAGTCTGGGTGACAGAGCGAGACTCCAACTCAAAAAAAAAAAAAAAAAAACTTTCTGCCATGCTTGGCAGGCTGGGTAGGTTTGGTATGGCCAGAGTCACAGGGGGTGAAAGTATTCACCCAAGACAGTTATGAATTAAGAAAAGTAGATTGATTAAAAGGAAGGTAAGTTGTGAAGGGCACAGCAGGCAGGACAGCAGCGAGAATGTCTGCTGTCTGTGAAGAGGAAGGGGCCGGAGGGGTGTCTTTATAAGAGAGGTCTAGTGTGGGCCAGGGAACCGTCTTGAGGGTGGCCTGCAAAAGGAAATTTCCAGAAGTTTGTGAAGCGGCTGATTGATGGCGGTGTTTTGTTTCTCTAAGATAAGGTTAGTTAACAGTAATAGTTGTCAATACTAATCCTAGGATTAGTTAACACTTCTTGTTTACCATGCAACTAGCAGTGAATGGTTAACTGTTTTTCTTTTGTTTGTTTGCTGGGAACTAGCAGCAAATGTTTTTGAGCTGGCTAAGCAGCTTTCTGCTGTTATCAGTAAGTTTCTTTGTGGATTTTTATCTTGAGGTACCTTTCCTTGATATAAGTTACCAAATTTACTCAACTGATGCTGGCCTAATCAGGTCTCATGGTCTGTCACATGTTCCAGGTGATTCTGATGGGTGATCAGGGCTGCAAACCCCTTGGTTAAGGCAACTAGAATGTTTAACTAGAAACAGACTCAAGTCAGCTTTATAAGAATCATGGAGAAGCTTGGGAAAATAAAGCTTTCTGAGTTTCTATCCCCTGGAGAGAATTTGGTGGATTTGAGGTGAGGTCTGCTTTTGAAAATTTCCCTCGTGACCTTGATATGAAGCCAAGTATGGAACCAGTGAGCTGGATCACTGCTTCTCAAACTTTAATGTGCATATGAGTCACCAGGTGATGTTAAAATGCAGGTTCTGATTTAATAGGCTGGAGGGGAGCTTGAGAGTCTGCCTTTTTTTTTTTTTTTTTTTTTGAGACAGCGTCTCATTATGTTACCCGAGCTGGAGTGCAGTGCTACAATCATGGCTCACTGCAGCCTCAAACTCCTGGACTCAAGCGATCCTCCTGCCTCAGTCTCCTGAGTAACTGGGACTATGAGTGTGCACCACTACACCTGCCTGGCTAATTTGTTTTTATTTTTTGTAAAGATGGAGTCTCTGTATGTTGCCCAGGCTAGTCTCGTACTCCTGGACTCAAGCAATCCTCCCGCCTTGGCCTCCCAAAGTGCTGGCATTCTAAGTGTGAGCCACCATACCCTACTTAGCATAGCTCTTGACACAGAGTAAATGTTCAGGAAAATGGTGACTACTGCTATCGTTTATGCTGTAGAATTTTCTTTTGTTGGAAGACCAGAACTGTGATCAATGTACAGAAATAACTTCTATTCTACAGCCAAGAAAAAAGCTGTGGTTACTTAAGTGGAAATTATCTTGACCTAGTGAAAAATAATGGTTCTTGTTTGTCCTTGCATAATTAACTTTTGCAGTAATCTTATGGTTCTGGCCTGATAAAATGTGACAAGTGATTCACTGATTCAAACAAATATTTGTTGAGCACCTGTTTCTCTAAGAGTCAAATACTTCTGAATGCTTGTGACTCCTGACATAAAGCCTATTTTTCAGGCCTTAGCTCCTTTGAACTCACTGTCCTTTTAGCCTCCTTTCCTCCTTCAGGACACTCCCTGAAGCTTGGACTTCAGGTTGGGCTAACACTCTAGTAGCACCCTGTGTACCCTGTCACAGCTTTGTCTCTACCAGCCTGTGAGTTTCTCCTTTTCCTCTTCCCTTCCCTTCTTTCTCTGTAAGCTTCTTGAAGGCATGGGGCTCTTTATAGCTTCATCCCTTGGTACAGTGCCTGCACTCAAATTAGAATTAAACTGATTGTGTGATACAGGAGGCCCTCCAGGAGGTCAAGGTCTGAGTTGCATATGAGGTCAGGAAAGGCTTTCTGGAAAAAGTTATGCTTGAGCTAAAACTTAAGAAGAGACAACAGGTAGGAGGAAGTCGGGGGCTGGAGAGCATGGTGCATTTGGGGGACTGTATGCACCTGACTTGGAGGAGCAGCATGGAGGTTTTGGGAGAGTAGTGGTCAAGCTGGAGACCAGGCTAAAGACTAGCATATGATGGACTTAAATGGCAGCTAAAGAGATTGGGTTTTATCTTGAGGATGATGGGAGACTGGTGACAGATTTTAAGCAGGAATGTGTGGAGCATGGGTTGAGAGTGATATTAGATACTGGGAAATTGTTTAGGAGTTTTACACATAAGCCAGGTAATCAGATCCCAGCTGTCACTCTTAATGCCTTTTCTGGTTCACCCCAGAGGCATCCTTTGGCTGGTTAGGCAGTGCCTTGATTATGCAATGCAGCAGACCTTGGACATTACATATCGATCTCAGCTGGTCCCTAGGCATGGGTGCCTAGCCCACGATAGGCAGAAGATGCAGCCATTTCTTTTCTATGGATTAGCTGGATAACAAGAGGCCCTTGGTAAATGCTTGGACATTTACTGGATTTCTTTCTTTATTTTTATTTTTTGAGTCGGAGTCTCACTCTGTCGCCCAGGCTGGAGTGCAGTGGCCGCTCCCGGCCACTGCAGCCTCAACCCACTGGGCTCTGGCGACCCTTCTGCCTCAGCCATTCAAGTAGCCGGAATTACAGGCACGCGCTACCATGTCCGGCTGATTTTTTGATTTATGGTAGAGATGAGGTCTTGCCAAGTTGCCCAGGCGGGTCTTGAACCCAATGGCTGGCAATCCACTCACCTCAGCCTCCCAAAGGTGTGGGATTACAGGCTGAGCCACCGAGCCCGGTTTACTGGATTTCAATACCAGGTCTGCTGTGTCCTAGCTATGAGGACATTAAAGAAGTTATATATAACCTCTCTGAACCTCATCAAAGAATGGAGCTAATGCTGACTCTTTAGTGTTTTTTTTTTTTTTTGAGTTGGAGTCTCACTCTTGCCGCCCAGGCTAGAGTGTAGTGGCACACTCATGGCCACCGCAGCCTCGACTTGCTGGACTTAGGTGATCCTTCTGCCTCAGCCTTCCAAGTAACTGGAACTACAGATGCACGCCACCACTAGTTTTTGTGATTTATTGTTGAGATGAGGTCTCACCAAGTTGCCCAGACTGGTCTCAAACCCCCAGACTCAGGCAATCCTCTGCCTCAGCCTACCAAAGTGCTGGGATTACAGGCTGAGCCACCGCACTGGCCTCTTTAGTTTTGAGAATTGAATTAGATGATGATAAAAATAATAATGACCATTTAGTAAGCATCAATTATGTGTCAGGCCCCTGTGGTACATCCACTAATTAAAATGTGTGTAAATAGCTGATAGATTATTGCCTTAGTGCTGTCTTCCAAAGGATTTTATTTATTCCCACAAAATCAACAGAAAGAGAAAATAATGGAGAGTTAGTTGACACTCAGGAAACAGCCAGTGAGTAATTTCCAATGTTATTTTATTAAGGAAGTACTTGGAGCTTAGAAATCAGCTATATTTTAACCACATTATAATTTAATGCAGTTAGCCCTTGACTTTAATTTTTAGGTTCAGGGTCTTGGGTTGCTACAGAAGCCAGACAGAGCTGCTACCTGGACTATGACATTATTTGTTTACTATTTGATATTAGTGCCAATCTTCTCACCAAATAATCAGAATAAACTCCTGAATACAAGTTCTAATGGACAAGATGAAATATGTGAGGTTATCAAAGGGTTAGGATGAGTTATATGTCCTATCTGGATGCCTGACAGGTTTCTGATAATACTGGGCCCTAGCTTTGTCTAAAAGTAAATGAAAGTGCCTTTCAGTCTTCAGTAATACTGCTCACCATAGCCTTTCTTTTTCCTTCTTTATGTAGGTTTTAGGTGACCAGATCCTCTTTGACAATATAAAGCATGGATTAAAACTAACTCTGTAGCAATCCTAGGATTATGGGCTCAGGAGAATAAATCTTGGGTTGACTATGAGATGATTTCACTTAAGTCTCCTTTTGAAGAAAGTAGCTATGGGAGAAGTAGCTCTGAGCATGGTTTATTGGTTATTCCTGGTTGCCCAAGAGCAATTCTATGAGTACCACAGTCCATTGTGCATTTGACTCATGAGTGACATTCCTGAGATGATAGTGGGTCACTGGCAGCAGTGATCCACTGAAAACTGACCGTGTTTCTGGGCCTAGCCCTCATCCCTGATCAATAGAGCAAAACTCAAGGAAAGCAGGAATTGTAGTCACTGAAACACTCTTTTGCTTCTTTGTGTCTACAGTGCCACCTAAGTTAGAGGTTAGCTTATCCCTGGAAATCAGCATAAAACTAGAGAATTTTAGAGCCGTCTCTGTGTCTGACCATGATGCCATTTTTCTTCTTTTTTTCCCTCAAAACTTCTTCCTTCTCCCTGTGGAGATAGCTTGCCCACCATACCCCAGTCTCAAATGCTGCCTTAGAGGGTGCATGGTAGGGGATAAGATTAAGATGCAAGCTTTCCCTTACTTCTGCCTTTTCTTTTCCAGCAACAGCTGCAGGCGTATGTGGCCTGGGTGAATGCACAGTTGAAGAGGAGGCCAGCAGTGAAGCCTGTGCAGGACCTGCGACAGGATCTCCGGGATGGTGTGATCCTGGCATATCTCATCGAGATTGTTGGTCAGTTGGCCCTGGACTCTGATGCTAGCATATGCCAGAACATGGCCTTCTTTATCTTTCGTATGCCTTTCTAGGCAGAGTGTTTCTTCTTTAGAATATATGAAAACGGGCCAGGCGTGGTGGCTTATGCCTATAATCTCAGCACTTTGGGAGGCCGAGGTGAGAGGATTGCCTGAGCCCATGGGTTCCAGACCAGCTTGGGCAACTTGGTGAGACCTCATCTTTATAGTAAATCAAAAAATTAGTTGGGCGTGGTGGCACGTGCCTGTAGTTCCAGCTACTTGGAAGGCTGAGGCGGAAGGATCGCCTGAGCCCAGCAGGTTGAGGCTGTGGTGGCCATCAGTGTGCCACTGCACTCCAGCCTGGGTGACAGAGTGAGACTCCAACTCAAAAAAAAAAAAAAAAGAAAATACTAGAATATATGAAAACGGAAGTAGGGAAAACTTAAAATACTTGCCCTAGGTTAATTCATTTACTTATTAGTCAGCATTCACTGTGTGACAGGCACTGTATCATACTTTGGGAATATGATGATGAGTACAGTCTATGCTCTCAGGAGTATGCCAATCTAGTTGGAAAGGCTGGAAAATGAAGTCAGTTCCATTAATGTACTTTAGTACTCTGATGGGGTAAGCATAGATGGGAGTACATGGAAGGACACTCCTAGGGGTTCAGGGATAGTTTACCAGAAGAATTGGTGTCTAAGCTGAGATTTGCCAAAACAATTGATGTCTAAACCAAGAACAACTGGCATCTGAACCAAGGCTAGAAAAGGAAGTAGTAGCCAGGCAAAAAGGAAGGTATGTTATCAGCAAAAAGATCCTTCTATGATACTCACCATCATAATCCTTCATAAAAGGGTTTTTCCTCTTGAAGCTGTAGCATTGTCACCATTATACTAGATGGTACCATAACTTTATTTCCATAGCATTTGTCCATAACTCTGTTATTATTTATCTCAAGTATTTGTGGTAATCACTTGTTTCTCTCTCCTGTATAGACTAAACTCTTTAAGAGCAGTACAGCATAATTTTTTTTTCTGTTTTCACAACCCCTAACCAAGTGCACACAATAGGTATGCAAATATTATTGTAATATTAGTTAGCTGACTTTGCTTAGAGTCCTTGAAGGATGTGGGGCTTGCAAGTGGTATGGAAGAAACCAGGTTTGCAGTCAGCAGCCTATTCATAAATTCCTCATTGAGATAGCTCATGAATTCATCAGTATTCATTTGTAATGATAATAACAATAGTAATAGCAGCTGCCAGGACTGAATACCTTCTATCTTGTTTAATTCAATTTCAATTAATGTCACACCCCAGCTGGGCTCGGTGGCTCAGCATGTAATCCCACGCTTTGGGAGGCTGAGGTGAGTGGATTGCCTGAACCCGCAGGTTCGAGACCCGCCTGAGCAACTTGGTGAGACCTCATCTCTACAATAAATCAAAAAAATTAGCCGGGCATGATAGCGCGTGCCTGTAGTTCTGGCTACTTGGAAGGCTGAGGCGGAGCGATCACCGGAACCCAGCAGGTCGAGGCTGCGGTGGCTGGGAGCGGCCACTGCACTCCAGTCTGGGTGACAGAGTGAGACTCCAACTCAAAAAAAAAAAATTGTCACACCCCTGGGAAACAGATCATATTATCCCTACTTGCAGGAAAAACAAGTTTAAAAGAGACAATTTATAAAAATAAATAATTCATAGTCAAGAAAAGTAGCTGAGCATGCTTCTTTGATTTATTTATGATGTACATATGAAGTACTACTCTTTTACTCATTTTTATGAAGTTTAGAGAAGCTAAGCAACTCATATAACTTTAAGTGCCGATGTAGAGGTACAAACCTAGATCTATTTCAATTTCAAAGCCCATTTGAAACATTTAATTTTGCATTCATTTGAGTAGGTTATAGACAGCCTGGTCATCCAGTTGGAACAAAAGGATATGAAGTCCCAAGCCTTTTTTCTTTTTGAGTTGGAGTCTCACCTGTGGCCCAGGCTGGTGTGCAGTGGCATGCTCACTGCCACCCCAGCGTCGACCTGCTGGGCTCCAGCGGTCCTTCCATCTCAGCCTTCCAAGTCGCTGGAACTACAGGCATGCACTACCACGCCCAGCTAATTTTCTTTTTTTTTTTGTAGGGAAAGGTCTCGCCAAGGTGCCTGCGCTGGTCTTGAACCCACAGGCTCAGGCAGTCCACTCTCCTGGGCCTCCCAAAGTGCTGGGATAACAGACTGAGCCACCGAGCCCAGCCCCAAGCCTTTTTTCTACATGGGTCCCCCCCCACCCATTTTTCTTCCTAGAAGCAACCAGTGTTAGCAGTTTCTTGCATTTCTTTCCAGAGATATCCTATCATAACAAACAATATGAATATGTATTATTTTTCCAAACCGATGTTCTTTTTTTTTTTTTTTTTGAGTTGGAGTCTCACTCTGTCACCCAGACTGGAGTGCAATGGCCGCTCCCAGCCACCGTAGCCTCGACCTGCTGGGCTCCGGCGATCCTTGCGCCTCAGCCTTCCAAGTAGCCGGAACTACAGGCACGCGCTACCACACCTGGCTGATTTTTTGATTTATTGTAGAGATAAGGTCTCGCTGCCCAGGTGGGTCTCGAACCTGTGGGCTCAGGCAATCCACTCACCTCAGCCTCCCAAAGCGCGGGATTACAGACTGAGCCACCGAGCCCGGCTCAAACCGATGTTCTTAAACACTACTTTCTATTGTGACTTTGCTGTGTAGAAAAACTCCTTCCAAGATTTTGTCTGTACTCACTGAATCCACTTCCTTATTTCTTATTCTTTCTTTTTGTTTTTTTGTTTTTTGAGTTGGAGTCTCACTCTGTTGCTCCCGGTCACTGCAACCTCGACCTGCTGGGCTCCAGCGATCCTTCCACCTCAGCCTTCCAAGTAGCTGGAACTATAGGTGCGTGCTACCACGCCCAGCTAATTTATTGTAGAGATGAGGTCTCACCAAGTTGCCCAGGCGAGTCTCGAACCTGCGGGCTCAGGCAATCCACTCACCTCAGCCTCCCAAGGCATGGGACAACAGGCTGAGCCACTGAGCCCGGCTTCTTATTCTTTCTTTAACTTGTCTTTAGCAGGCTTGTTCCCACTACTTCACTGGGACTGCTTTCCTTAAGGTCATAACCTCCACCTTGTCAAATTCAGTGGTCAGGCCCCAGTCCTCATTTTATTCACCTTAGCAGTACTTGACATAGTTGCTCACTTCTTTCTCCTTCAAAGACTTTCTTTAATTAGCTTCCAGAAGCCTATAGATTTCTAGTTTTCTTCCTCCTCACTGGCTTCTTCTGTTTGCTTTGCTTTGCTGGGTTTTCTTTCCCTTCCTGATCCCTAAATGTTAGAGTGCACCAGGTTCAGTCCTTAGCCCTCATATGTTCTCTGCCCTAAGTAATCTCTTTCCAAATTTGTATCTTTAGCCTGAAGTTTTCTTTGAGTTCTAGACATGAATATCCAATGACTCTACTTGGATATCACATATGCAGCTCTGGCTTCACACGTCCTAATTAGAACTTTGGATGTCCTTCCCTTCCCCAATCCATCTGTCCTCTAGGTTGCTTCATCTGAGTAACGTATCACATCACCATTTGCTCAGGTCTTAAAGCAGAACACTTCAAAATCATCCTTAATCCTTTTCTTTTTCTTACAAGTCACAGTGAATCCTTCAAAACATACCCAATATCTGACTTCTTGCCAGTCGGCCTCTTCCACTCAAGCTCAAACCACCATTGTCTCTTGCCTGGACTAGTTTTTATTATCCTTCTGACTGATCTCCTTATTCCCTCTCCATATAGTCCATCAACACACAGAGTTCGTTTTTAAAAATATCAACCAGATTATGTTATTCCCTTGTCTTAGACTTTCCGCTGGCTGCCCATACACACTTAGGGTAGAATTCAGGCTCTTTGCTGTGGACCATGTGGCCCTGCATGACCTGGCCTTGCTTACCACGCCAGCCTCTCCTAGGATTGACTCCTTGCTCACCCCACTCCAGCCACGCTGGTCTTGTTGCGGTTCCTCGGGTAAGCTGAGCTCACAGGTTTGTCCCTGCAGTTTCTTCAGTCTGGAAGGTCTCCTCCTCAAATCTTTTTTTTTTGTTTTTTTTTTTGAGTTGGAGTCTCACTCTGTCGCCCAGACTGGAGTGCAGTGGCCGCTCCCAGCCACCGCAGCCTCGACCTGCTGGGCTCCGGCGATCCTTCGGCCTCAGCCTTCCGAGTAGCCGGAATTACAGGCGCGCACCACCATGCACGGCTAATATTTTGATTTGTTGTAGAGATGAGGTCTCGCATGCCCAGGTGGGTCTCGAACCCGTGGGCTCAGGCAATCCACTCACCTCAGCCTCCCAAAGGCACGGGATTACAGGCTGAGCCACCGAGCCCAGCTCCTCCTCAAATCTTAACATGCTTTATTTAAGCCTCTGCTCAAATATATTATCAGAGAGGCCATGATTACTCTTATTTTTCATCCTAGCACTTATCACTACTATGAAATTATATTAAACATTTACTTGCTACATATGCAGATGTAAATTCTTTGAGGGAAGGGACTTTGTTATTCTTGTTCTCTCCTGTCTCTCTGGTATCCAGAACAGCTCCTGGCACACAATGGATGCTTGGTGAATATTTGTTGAATGAATAAATGTATTCAGGCCCCTAGAATCACTAGGACTTAGCTTACCTATACATTTATATCTAATTTTAGTGTTCATGTCAAATCTTCCCTTCCTCTGTGTCTGGCTGCTATGAAACTTTGATAATACAGTAAGTCACCTTCATATGAACCTTCAAGTTATGAACGCTAATGATACACTCATGCTTTTTAAATGTATTATTTCTCTCTATCAGGTGTTGGTGCAGCCTGTTAAATACGTATAGACAACTGTGTTAGTTGGGTACCTAGGCTAACTTTGTTGAGCTTATAACAAATGGACGTATGCATGTGCTCTTGGAACTGAACTTGTTCATTTGTTGGGGACTTCCTGTATTCCTCTCTATAACTTCATATATATATTTTTCTCTCTTAACAGCAGGAGAGAAGCTGAATGGGGTACAGCTGAGTCCCAGTAACCAACAGGAGATGAAGAATAATGTGGAGAAAGTACTACAGTTTGTGGCTTCCAAAAAGATTCGTATGCACCAGACTTCGGCTAAAGGTCAGTGCCTTATCACATCCTTGGTGGATGAGTACACTCAGCTTTAACAAGTGAGTGCCAGCCTCAGGAGAGCCCTAGGTGTAAGCTAGCTGGACACAGAAGCTCTCCATTCATTTGAATTGAACACAGAGTTGCTTGAATGTGTATAGGAAAGTTAATGGTGAGAGAAAAAATTACAAAATTGGGACATTAATTTTAGAATGTCTCATTTAAGTTATCAAAAATGAAGATAGTTTTTCAAGTTCCTTGGGTTTCATGACCAAATATTATTTCAAATACTCATGACCTACATTTTTTTCCATCCAGTTTTCGAGAAGGAAAATATTTTGTAGCACCTTTTTTTATATCATGGAACATTCTAGGCAATATGAACAGGGCTCTGTGTCCTCTGCATCTGTCCTCCTATGTAGCGGCATAGTCCAGATGGTTTTACCAGTTCATTTTGAGCCCAGGATATGGGGAAGAAGCAGTGTCAGTATCCCAGGCTTCCTGGTCCTCTCTCTGTCAGTGCCTGTGTCTGATTGCTTGTGGATCTCATGAGAATGGGGGCAGAAGGGCTCATGTTAGATTATTGGTGTCTTCTATGTTGGGGTCATTTAGGTGGGGCTTGTACTACCATTGAGAGCACCTGGCAGAAGCTATCAAATGATCTTTCTTCGCCGGGCTCGGTGGCTCAGCCTGTAATCCCGCGCCTTTGGGAGGCTGAGGTGAGTTGATTGCCTGAGCCTGCGGGTTCGAAACCCGCCTGGGCAACTTGGCGAGACCTCATCTCTACAATAAATCAAAAATGAGCCGGGCGTGGTAGCGCGTGCCTGTAATTCTAGCTACTTGGAAGGCTGAGGCGGAAGGATTGCCGGAGCCCAGTGGGTTGAGGCTGCGGTGGCCAGGAGCGGCCACTGCCTCCAGTCTGGGCGACAGAGTGAAATGCCAACTCAAAAAAATAAAATAAATAAAATAAAAATAAAAATAATCTTTCTTCAAACCTTATATATTTAAAGTCTACAAAGCTAAAATAAAAATAAAATTTTACCTATTTCTTTACATTGTCTTTCATCAGACCTATCACACTGTTTTCTGCCTGCATTTCTCTTTTTTTCTAGGGCAAAATTTAGAGTACCATAATACCTCTGATCTGGTCCCCTGTGGAGTGGGCTTGGGGATCTGGCCCACTAAAGTCAGCTATTTTGAGGGAACACTGCCATTCAGGACATCAGTGTCTTTTACCTGGAGAAGTGAGACACCTTCTAATTAGTTCTGCTTTATTGATTTTTGGCCCTCTCCCCTCTGCTCTCCACATCACAGTCAGAATGAGCTTTCTAAGAATACATATGCTCATGCCACTCCTTTGCATCTGAGGGCCCTTAGGATAAAATCCAGAGTCCTTCCTATTGCTTACCAGGCTCTGTGTGACCTCCTGTCTGATTTGTCCTCACCTTTCCCTCTCTCCACCTTGCACCCTGGGCTGTGGCTGTGCTGAACTTCTTTCAGTTCCTCTATCACAGCACTGTGCTACAGAAATATCATGCAAGTCACATGGGTAACTTAAAAGTTTCTAAAAGTCACAGTATAAAAAGAAAAACAGGTGAAATAAATTTTAATAACAGGGTTATTTAACCCAACAGATCAAAAGTTTTACCATTTCACCATGAAATCAATTATTAAAAGTTATTGAGATATTTTGCATTCCTTTTTTGTGTGTGTGCTAAGTGCTACACTGATAGCACACTTCAGTTCAGAGTAGTGACATTTTAAGTGCTCAGTCGTCACAAGTGGCTGGTGGCTTCCATGTCAGACAGTACAGTGCTGAAATGTCATGCTCTCTCTCTCACCTCTAAACCTTCACACCTGCTGCTCCCTCTTCCTGGAATACCCTTTTCCTTCTCTTATCTAATGATCCAGTCTTCATCAGTCAAGTCTCAGTTTAGGACTCACTTCCTCTAGGAATCCTTCCCTGAGTCCTCTAGACTAGATAAGATGCCTCTCCTCTGACCTCCCAAAGAATCCTGTACTTCTCTGATCAAAACACTGATCATACTTTATTGTAATTGCTTTTACATATTCTGTTTCCCTTGTTGAACACAGCTTTGTGAGGACTGAGACACTGACCGTTTTGCTTACCTATATCACCAACAATACGCATTGCACGCGTAAGCACTCAGCCTTTGCCTCCCTCTGAGGATGTCTTGGTCTGTTCCCTCCTTCAGATATTGTGGAAGGAAACCTGAAGTCTATCATGAGGCTGGTCCTTGCCTTGGCAGCTCATTTCAAACCTGGCTCTAGCAGGATGGTGAACCAAGGACGGGACTCCCGAGCCCCTCTGCAGAGTCACCAGCCACACTGTGCCACAGCTGTTGCCCAGGGAGCAGCTGCTGCCCTGGCAGATGTGTGTCATGACATGTCCCGATCAGGACGGGATGTCTTTCGATACAGACAGAGGTAAGGGTAGAAATCTGGTGATGGGAACTGAGCCCTCTGTCTGATATTTCTTCTCTTAGATTATCATCTAATAATAATAAGAGATGGTAATCGGTAATAGCTCTGACTATCACCCAAACAGCCCCACACTGCAGAAATAAGCATGGAGTGGAGGTTGGGGGAGGACACCCCAGAAGGGAAAAGCTTTTTCTTTTGAGATGTTTATTTTGCAGTTACCAGAAAGTAAAAGAATCTCATGTGTAAATTTTTGCTCTTGTGCCCAAATTTTAAAAATATGCCTTTGGCACAGTGTGTTTTCTTCTCTGGGAGATATGTGGGAGCAATGTTCCAGATCATCTGGAGAAGGCTCTGGAATGTATCCTAAAGGCCAAGCTGTACTGGAGAGTCACAGCAGGAAATGCTTGGCGGGTTGTGTAGCTACTGAGAGAGAGCATGACCCTGAGGTGCTGCGAAGATTGGTGAATTACTTGTTTCTGTGTCTACCCTCCCTGCTAGGTTTCAAGTGTCTTTGAGGCAGGGGCTTTGCCCTGTTTATCTTCGTACCTACAGTGTTCCTAGACTGACAGTACATCGGTATATGTTGAGTTGATCTGAACTAAAGGACTGACACCCTCTCCTTTGCTGGTGCCTTCTTATTTTAGGAACAGCAGCATGGATGAGGAGATTGAGAATCCATACTGGAGCGTGCGGGCCCTGGTGCAGCAGTATGAAGGACAACAAAGGTCTCCATCTGAATCCAGCTGCTCCAGGTAATTGTGGCCTCTGAAAGCTGAATTCTTGGGAATTCTCAGAGATTGCTACTTTCTCGGCTTCAAATAGCAACACAACAAACAATAAGGCACCTAAGCCCTTTTCCTTTCCCTGGTTTATGTTTGGCTTTAAAGGGATAGCCCTCAGCAATGGTTTGTGGTTTTGTGTTGGCAGGAGGATAGGGTGGGGTGCTGGTAAATTTCCCACAAACAGAAATCCAGCAGAGCCCGGGTGCCATGCTTAACTGTGACCACATGGGGGCATGACTAGAACCTGTCAAGAGCCAGTCCAGTGTTTCTAACATTTGTATATCAGCTGCCAGTGTTTATGACAGCCAGTTCCATGCCACTGTCTTTGAGCCTAAGTGTAACTCTAAGTTATGACCTGAGAAGGCTATTTAACACTCATAGCAAGAGAGGAAATAGAGCAGAGTTGTCTGAGAACATTAGAACATTTCCAGCTTTCATTTATAGGTCTGGGGATTGTGGTAGATTCTCATGCATTTGAGTGAACTAATGATGTTTGTGAGCTAATGATGTTTGTGATGTTGTGATCTGCAAAGCCCCTGCCTCAAAGACACTTGAAACCTAGCAGGGAGGGTAGAAAGCTGTCTGTATCTCATAGAGCCAAGTGCAGAGACCAAAACAGAACACAGTGCTCTAATAAAAACCTTATCAATGCTAAGTATAGTAACAGAATAAAAATTACTTTCCTGGCTCATGTAAGTTATGCTCCTATAAACATTCCCCGGATCATGTTAGCTTATATACCAATTTCACTTTGTCATGGAATAATAATTTATGCTCTAATGACCTTTTCTCTCCTACTTCAACCCACGAAGTCTGTTCTAGTTAAGCCTAATTGTTCCTTGTTATATATGTATTTTATATATCTTTGTTTTCTTCCTTGTATTTCTTGTCCTCATAAAATTCCATTCTATTTTGATGGACCATTTCCTAATTTATTGAGGTCATATGGAGCTCTTTCCAGCATTTTAATATACTGGTAACCTTGCTCAACTTTTAAATCTTTACATTTACTAAATGTGCTTTTTTATTTATAAAATTCACATAACATAAAGTCAACCATTAAACATTATAAAGTGTGCAATTCAGGATTATCTTCATCATGTGGGGCAGCCATCACCTCTATCCACTTGGAAACAACTTCACCTCCCCAAAGGGAAACCCCATACCCATTAAGCAGTGAGTGTGCTTTTAATAAGAATCAAATCATTTCTTCCTTGCTTACTGCTTAGATGACCACTTGGAACAGAATCAAAAGGTGTTTTGTCATATATTGAGCTCTGTTGCTTTCTGCTTGTCTATGGGCCTTTCACTCTTCTGAGCCTGTTGGTGCCTGTCAGAGTCAGAGAGAGGGACTGGGGAAAGAGTGGGGAAAGGGTCAGGATTTCTTCCTGAGAGCACCTGCTTCCTTCCTCCCAAGGAGGAGGACTCTGACTGGGGCGCGTGCTGGAGGGGTCTGAAACTGTAAATGAGGGACCCATCAGAAATCAGGCTGCAGTGTGCTAATGGTGGCAATTTTGGGGCGGGGGCGGTCAGAGAAAGTAGTTTGCTTTGCCCTGTGTGTTTTTCACTCCTTCCTGGTTCTGTCATTGGCTTCTACTGCTGACCCCTCATCCACCTCTTTGGCCTGCTCAGTTAGTACTCCGCCTTTTCTTCTGTGAGCCCCAGAGGAGAGGGTATCTGGAACTCAGCAGGTTTTGGCACATTCTGTGTCCCCGCTCCCCAGGAAGCCCACCTAATGGCTCTGTGACCCGCGAAGAGGCCAGGAGATCCCAAATGTGGCTCGCTCAAAGCGGGCAGTGGCTCAGAAGATAGGAAAGATAGCCCCCGATAGTCGAGAGACGCCCTGGGGCAGCCTCTCACGGTAGCCAAGCAAGATGATTTTTAGGTGGGGGGGAGAAAGGACACACGAAACGCCAGAGGGGAAGGTGGGCGTTGGGCGAGTGTCCCGGGGAGAGCCTGAGTCTCCGCCCCGCGAGCCTCCTCCCCCTCCCCCGAGAAGCCAGGCTGAGCCCTCTGCGGGTTAGACCTGCCCGACCCCCTGGCCTCCTCTCTCAGTGCCGGGCTCCCCAGCACCCCACCAACAGAGCCCTCCTCGTGATTCCGCGACCTGCGGCCCCTCCCCTGCCTATCCTGGGCTCCCAGTAGCCCCGCCCCCAGCCCCGCCCCTGGGCCTGGCCCGCGCCCCTACCTCTGCCCGGAGCTGTTGGTCCGCCAGGCCAGCGGAGCGCCGGCTTGGGTGGGAGCCCGACGCTGCCTCGCCGCGTGTGACAGCCTGGGCAGGGAGGGGAGGGAGGGGACGGAGGGATCCGGAAGGCGGAGCGGAGCAGGATCGCCGCACGCTCGCCGCTGGGGACTCGACGCGCAGCCTGAGCCGCTGGGAGTCTCCCTCCCTGTCGGACATGGGTTGAGATGCCTCCGCCAGGAGGGATGCCCGGAGCCGCGCGTCCGCGGAGACCAAGATGCTGCTGCCAGGCACCAGCAGCCCGCGAGGGGAGGCGGCTTCCGCCGAGGCCGGGCTGCGGCAGAGTCTGAGCTGCCGGGACAGCGTGCTTCAGACCTGGGAGCATCCCCGTCTCTGGAGCCGAGACGACTGCCTCTGCCCTTCCTACTTTCTCCCGCGGTCGGGGCGAGGAGCCCTGCTGGCTGGCCTTCCTGTGGAATCGTTCTTCGGGCCCCAGTGTGGGGAGACATGCCCGAATTTGGGAGCGATGTGACTCTCAGCCTCCCACTTCGCCCGGGGATGCAGGCTTGCTGAAGCCGCAGCCAGGAGGGGACCATGGGAGGGACGCAAGTCAAATGGTGAGCTGAAGCCACTTTGGCACTGGAAGTGGGGGACATGGGTGGGAGCAGGGCCAGACCTGGAGGATGCGGTTGGCTAGAGGCCAGCAGATGGATGGGGGCGCTATATAGGGCGGGCAGGCTGCAGGTCTGGGATTATCACTGTAAAATACGGTAGGTTGAGGAAACTGGAGCCAGCATAGGGGAAGAAGGCATACCCTTTTACCCTGTTGGTGCCTTTGCTAGAGGAGGGCACTTCAGAAAGGGACTCTTCCTTATTGCCCGTTACCCATTTAAGATCATGTGAGTCTAATTTGGAAGTATCTTTGCTGGGGGATTGTCTGATAAATTAAGATTGGGGAGCATTAGAATTGTATCAGTCCAGACCTGATTTGTAATCAGTCGTTCTCTGACCTCCGAGAGGATTATGATACTAAGTAGGGGATTATTTGTTTGTAAAATAGGACTTTTAAGCTAATCAGGGAGGAGCCAAAGTCATATACATAATTAATTAGCATTAAAATATTTTTCTCTGACCCAGGGCAGAGGATTTAATACACCCTCCCCATCCATGAGGTACTTCCTAGGGAGACAGCAGGATGCCTGCTCTGTCCCTGGGCCTCAGGAGTTTTCTTCCTCAGGTCCTTTACCTTTCCACTCGGCCACCTAGTTTCATGGTCTCACTGCTCTGTGGCCTCACATTGGCAGCCTCAATTCAAGAAAGAGAAATGTTGTTTTCCTTGGGCTGCTGTGCCACGCCCCCAGCGGGGTTGGATATCCAGACATCCGCCTCCTTCTGCCCTTATATGGGAGACAGCTCACTTAGAAGAGAGAAGGTGGAGCTGAGCATGCGTCTGTGCTTTTAGGAAAGCAGTTTTCCAGCATCCTGGGTTCACACTACACCCTCCCCCCCCTTTGTCTCACACATACCCACTGTGGTCCTGCAAATGCAGGCAGTGAAACATGTCATCCATAGCACCTTGTCAGATGAGAAAGTGTTGCTTTATTACTTTGCAAAGAGGAGCAGCTCTTGCAAGCTTCTTTCTTCACTTGGATTCCCATTTATATAAGAAGGTAAATGCTGAGGCCTTGAGCAATCACAGATCTATTCCCCATATGAAGGACATAGTACTCTTAGACAGATTTTCCAGCAGCTGATTCATGCTGTCCTGGAAGTCACATTGCCTAAGTGGTAAAAAATGAATAAGAGAGTTACAGAAATTAATCACCGTTTCCGAATATCGCTTCTTGTCACTCTCCACCCCTCTTGCCTGTTCAGGTTATATCTATAGATATGGCAATGCAACTTTATTTATGTATTTTATTTTATTTTTGAGTCAGAGTCTCACTCTGTCACCCAGGCTGGAGTGCAGTGGCATGCTCACGGCCACCACAGCCTTGACCTGCTGGGCATAGGCATCCGCCTCAACCTTCCAAGTAACTGGAACCACAGGCGCACGCGGCCACACCCAGCTAATTTTTTGATTTATTTTAGAGATGAGGTCTCACCAAGTTACCCAGGCTGGGCTCGATCCCATGGGCTCAGGTAATCCTCTCGCCTCAGCCTCCCAAAGTGCTGGGATTACAGGTGTGAGCAACCACGCCTGGCTGCAACCTTCTTTAATTTGATACCTCAAATGGAAAACTTAACAATTTTTCTGTGATTCTAAGAAGGAAGAGAATGTATTACTGATTGGGGTCATTCCCACCAAAGTCCTTAAACTCTAGACAATGAGAAGGATGAGACACTAGTTCTCCGGCTGCTTCACAGTTTTTGAAATCTCTGGCTAGCTCCACTGTGCTTGTCTCTTGTTTTTACTGGCTTCCAGGAAAATGAAATGTTAACTCCTGATCATGTTTGTGAGGATTAGCCTGGGAGACTTCAGGGGCACATTAAGTGGGTCAGTGAATCCTAGACACTTTCACTGTTGTCTGGGTGATGGATTTGGAAAGAATTCCTGAGAGGGGGCTGGGTCTGGAGACCCCACAGCCCCTGGGATTGTTTCAGTGCTGATGTTCTCAAGGTGCAGTGCAGAGAGAAAAGGCTCTTGAGACTCCTTTTCCCCATCTAATGGATGCACCGGCCTCACATTCCTATTTTGTAGATTTGCTGTTGTTCTGGAGATTTGCATTTCCACTTCCCTGGAAATCCGAACAGCTCTTTCCAAGGCTAGTAGTTATAGCAGAACTTAAGAATTGTTGAGAGGTTTCTGAGGACAGTTTGGAAATGTTGTGACAGAAATAGAAATAACTCTTTGGGAGTAAATTAAGTAAGCCTGTACTCCACTAGCCCATCGCAGGTCTTGCCCCTCTGTCCTGCTTGGCACTGTACACACTCTAGGAATGTGTGTACAGTGCTGCATCGCCACTTACACCCTTCTCTCCTCTGGGATCATCGCAGAGCTGATCTTCCATGATCGCTGTGCTAGTATTGTTTGTGCCAGTGAGAGATCAGTATATTGGAAATAGAATTTTCTTCTAGCTTCAAAATCTACTAGGACACATACTGGCATCAGTCTCTGAATATGGGCCCAGGGATGGTGGTGGTGGAGGTGGTGGGAGATAAACAAAACAAAACTTGAAGTTCTTTGAATGCTAGGTTACTCATCCATCTGATGAATCCTTTCTCAATGATTAGGCTTAAATGCATCCTTGTTATGGAAAAGACTTCCTAGCATGGGTTCATTCAGCTTTCATTTCATTTATTCAACAAATTCATCCTTTTTCTTTTTCTTTTTTTTTTTTTTTTTTTTGAGTTGAGGTCTTGCTCTATTATCCAGGTTGGAGAACAGTGGTGCAGTCATGGCTTACTGCAGCTTCCCAACTCCTGGGCTCAAGCAATCCTCGCATGTCAGTCTCCCGAGTTGCTAGGACTACATGCGCGTGCCACCATGCCCAGCTAATTAAAAAAATTTTTTTGTAGAGACAGTCTCACTATGTTGCCCAGGTTGGTCTCGAACTCCTTGTCTCAAATGATCCTGGAGCCTGAGCCTCCCAAAGTGCTGGGATTACAAGCATGAGCTGCCCGACGAGTTCAGTCTTGAACAAATATATATGTGTTTTTCTGTGGGCCAGATACTGTGTTCAACATGAGGAGTAAGATGAATAGGCACATGTCTTTGGGATAAGTCATGAGAGCTGGCTTCTAAACAGCTCTTCATAATAATTGTTTTTCTTCCTTTTTCTTCAATCACAGCCTGACTTCACCCAGTCCAATCCACAGTGCAAAGAGCGAATCCATTATAACCCAGTCAGAAGAGAAGGCGGATTTTGTTATTATTCCCTCTGAAGGAATAGAGAACAGAACAGGTACTGTCTCCCCACCTGCCTGGGTTGGCTCAGGGAAGAGCCCTCAGCTTGAAGAGTGTAGAGGTTCTGATTACCTGTAAGCTCCCTGGCCTCCTATGTCTGTGCATGCAGGGTCAGCACTAGAGGGCTTTAATGACTTTGAGCCAATTAATATGGTTATTCTTTTGCAGAATGTCATTTCTGGTGTCCTAGCTGTCAAAAATCTTGCAGCAACATTGACAGGTCATTTCTCAGCTCGCTGCCTATGAATTAGGAAATGACTTAGGGACAGACAGAAGTCTTACTCAAGTAAAAATTGTTTTATTCCTTTTTATATATACAAATAATTTTAGTACTTTCCTAACTTAAATTGGGGCCAGGAATATATTGTATGAGCTGTCTGTGAGAACAGGACTACATCAGGCTTGGCATGAGGCTACAGAAAGGACCATAAGAGTTCCCTTTGTTTAGACTTCTCCTTACTGTCTCAGTTGCTCTCTTTCTTCTTACATAAACATAGAGGCAAACATAGAAGAAGCACAGCATGAGACTTTGGTAGAATTTTATTTACCCATAAGGGTTGAAATGAAACTGAAGTCCTCCGAAGGAAAACTGTAATTGAATTTCTTTCTCTGCTCCCTCTATGGCCCTGACATTAGTTCCAAAGAGTCAGACACGTTACTGAGTAAGACACTCCTGGGGCCTTGGGGAGAGAGAGAGAACATTTACTGAGCTTTGCTCTGGGCCAGGCACCACCAGAACCCTGCACTTAAGTTACCTCATTTAATCTTTACAACAACCCAAAGGGATTATTACTCTCATCTTATGAATGATAAATGAAGAAATCTACTAAGTTTATATCCTTCTGTGTCCATAATGCATTTTAAATGACTGTTCATACTATTGGATAGTATAAAATAGATAGACAAGGAAACCAGAGCAGAGACCTTAAAGGTGGGAAAAAATAAAACAAAACAGGCAGAGGTAGTAAACAGTTTGTGCAAGTATGCTTTTATTGCTTTGTTTCCTATGTGACTCAAATGGTGTTCTGTGTGAAAGTGGTTCCATTATGACCAAAGAAATATCAATGTTCAGACTAACCTATAGGAATTTTGTTTCCACTGTATGTGACAGCACTTCTCTTTGTACCTGGCCAAATCGGGCTTTGGGAATGTCAGTTCTAAAAAATTAAGAGTAAAATCTGTGTGTCTCATACCAAAACTCTACAGAGAGAGTCTTGTTGCTTCCTTAAGGTTTTGAAAGGGATATATTTTTCTAGCAGTAAATGAGGCTTTCATGAACCTGGAGGCTGAATAAACAGCGATTTTTTTTTTTTTTTTTTTTTTAATGCCTCACAACCCCACCTGCTGGTGAGTCCAGTTTGTGCCGTGAGGACAGGTTCGGAAGGCAGGTGACCTGAACCTGTGAATGCTCCCTGTGAATGTTTTCTGCCAGAAATCAGTTTTCTTCACCATGAACTGTACTCCCTCCTTTCATTTTGTAGAGGAGGCAGATTCTCCACTATCTCGAGACTGGCGGCCAGGGAGTCCTGGAACCTATCTGGAGACCTCATGGGAAGAACAGCTGTTGGAACAACAAGAACATTTAGAAAGAGAAATGGAGGAAGCAAAGAAAATGATATCAGGACTCCAGGTAGCTCTTTTCCTTGTAGTTTGTCCTTGGTGCGTCAGTTGATTAGTATTCCTAAATCATTAGTATCAATTGACAATAAACTGATTTTAGTTTTGTAGGAGGTCAGAGTTAAATAGGGAGTTTAAATATAGGGAATAGTACACAAAGAGCAGAAAATTCCTTATGTGTGAGTACTTTAAATGGGCTTTATGGGCTGTTGTTCATAGCACAGCTGTTAGGATTTCAGCAAGCTCAGGAGCCGTCACTGACTCCTATCAAGCCTTTATTCTTGACTCTCTGCTACACAGGTGTGCTTTTACCCTGTACGTGGCTACAGACCTGCAACTGCAGCTTTCTCCAAATAACGGCACTGTGAATAGTCAGTGATTTTCTCCTAGGAATTCTCCTGCAGGCAGAGTGTAAGAGCCAGTAATGCTGCCAGGTTTCCATTTGAGTCTAGCTAAGGGATTTAGCTTACTTATAATGCATTTGCAAGTGGATGCCAAGGCATAAGGATCAGGTAGAAGAGGTTTTCCTTGTGCAACAAAGGCTTTCAGTTTTTCCTATACCTGCAATGCCAGTTTGGCAAATCTCCCCCAGAGACAGACTGACCCACTTGACATAGTTCCCACCCCGAATGACCCCCTCGTTCCTCTGCCTTTGTACATCTGTTTCTGTTTGGGGGAGCCCTTGTAGTGTGCCGATGACCCTGAAATTACTGAGGAATATTCCTTTCTGTTTGTGCTGGGAACTGCACTACTTCTGAATTGTCAAATATTTATGGACACGTAAACAAAGCGCACATTATGTGTGTGGCTCTGGCAGCCGGCAGGCGGTGGAGGGCGTGCTCCCAGCCAGCCAGCAACAGGGTGGGGACACAAAGGGTTCCTAAAGAAAAAAGGAGATTGGTGCTGCGGTAAAACAATTTGCATAATGTATGCCCCAGGAACTGAGAGAGGTTGAAGGAATGTTTCCTGCGTAAACATTCCCAAAGAAAGTTACTGGTTTTCCCCTATCTGCTCTGCATTTTTTAAATGGCTGGCTTGTGAGGCCTTTTAGACCTCTTTTCTGCCATTCCATGAAGGAACACCTTCGTGGAATTTTTGTGTGTGTGTGCTGTGCTTTAATATGAAGTATGTTATGGAGAACTTTGGGATTATAACCAACCAGGTTGTTCCCAGGATAATTTGCATTATATGGACATAGATATCCATCAGTCTGGCTCTCAGTCTAGTTTGAATTTCTTAGTCTGGGAGAAATTCGATGGCAGATTAGACAGAAGAAGAAGATAATTGACAGGCAGAAAGTCAGCATCTTAATATTCCCAGCAAACAGAGGAGTTTTAATTCACAGCCACATGATCACAATGAGAATTCAGTTCCATTGTAGAATACAAAAGGGCTCACAGCATCTACTGGGCTTCTTAACTCTTTCAATGATGAACAAGTTGCATGCTAAGCCACAGCCAGGATTTCCGACTTATTAGTATGCTTTCGTTCAAGCCCGTTGAACAGTTTGCCATGATAGTCAGTATTTCTGTAATGTTGATCACTCATAGCTCCATGCAGCCCTGTGGCTTTTCATACATATCTGTACTTCTCGCTGTGACTCCATGGGATAACCAAGTTCATCTGACTCACTAAAATTTTATTATTAGTATTTGGTAGATCAACTATTGACTATATTTTTAAACATTATTTATCAACATTAGTGATGAATTTGTGTTAGTTTTATTGAAACAAGAATTAACTTCTGTACCTCATTTCTTTTGAATTGAGTCAGAATTGTGATATAAAATAGGGACCCATTTTTCAGTCCTTCACTGATCTGATAGTTTCAGAATACCTACCTGCAGGAGTGGTTCCAAGTTTTGTAAGTCCTATGTATAATTTTGGGAGAGGAGAGTCTTCTTTCAGAATAAGATGAATATATTTTTAGGTAGAGGGCCTTGGAAGGGGCAGTGTATGCAAGGTGCCTGATCCTGGAGCCAGGCTTAATCTGCCTTCCCCCCTCACCTGCTAATAGTCTAACAAAACCAGCCTGATGTTGGAAGCTGAAATGAATGAGGACATCTCTCTGCAAATAAGATTTTCTTCTTGTTCTATATAGATTTGCCTTAGGGAGTAAAAATGCAGTATTATTATTAAAGCAAACAAAAATCAAATCAACCTAAGTCAGCGCTAAGTGTGTTCCAAATGATTCAATATAATATACTTTCCTCTTTTTTTTGAGTCGAGGTCTCACTCTATCATGCAGTGGCATGATCATGGTTTACTTCAACCTCCTGGGCTTAGGCGATCCTTCTGTCTCAGTCTTCTGAGTAGCTGGGACTTCAGGCGCACACCACTGTGCCCTACTAATTTTGTGATTTTTTTGTAAAGATGAGGTCTAGCTATGTTGCCTAGACTGGTCTCGAACTCTTGGGGACAAGCAGTTCTTCAGTCTCAGCCTCCCAAAGTGCTGGGGTTACAGGTATGAGCCACCGCACCTGGCCTATAATATATTTTACTAAGCCAGGATAATTCTACACTGCTTTTAGATCACTTTTTACCTGGTAATACTCAGTTTGAGCAGCTCTAGTTTGAAATGTGTTCTATCATTTCCGAAAGGAAGGTTTATTATTTGATTTTTTTCTTCTGAGGCCAGGGAACCGTGAAGCAGAGTCAGTTATCCAGAGAACTGAAAGAGGCCTAGAGCATGGGCCTGACAAAAGGAGCTAGTCCCCTCCCCGCCCCCCAAAAAGGAATTAATCCCCAAGGTGAGCAATTGGAAATATCTAAGGAGCAAAAGTTACCAAAGAGATTTCGTGAGGAAGGTTGTGATTTCAATTTGGTGTGAGCTTACCAAGTCGTCTGTTGGGGAGTTAAGCTTCTTTCTGCCTTTGTGATTATTCAGGCCTTACTGCTCAATGGATCCTTGCCTGAAGATGAACAGGAGAGGCCCTTGGCCTTATGTGAACCAGGAGTCAATCCTGAAGAACAACTGGTGAGCTCCATCTTTTGTGACTGGCCACTAAATCGGGTGTCTATGTTTGACTTATTTTTAGCATTTAACACTGCTGTTCATGACTTCTTGAAATGCTTTCTTGCTTGACTCCAGTTCTCCTGGTTTTCCTCCTGCATTTTTGACTACTGTTTCCTTATTTCTTCATTCATCCAATCAATCAGCAAATGTTTATTGAGTGCTGACTCTAGGCCAGGCACTGTTTCAAGGCGCTGGAGATACGGTGGTAGGAACAAAACAGACCTAAGACCCTACCCTCCTGGAGTTTTAAATTTCAGTCCCTCTTGAAGCTTCTCTTTTTCTGCCTCTGCCTTGAATGTTGGTGCTCCTCAGCGTTCCACTCTGGGCCCTCGTCTGTCCTATACCCGCCTGGGAGTATTATCTGCCTCCACGTCTTCACTCACTTCCCACCTGCTTCTCATGTATTGATTTCTAGCTCCGCTCTCTCTAGGGAGTTCTAGGTCTGTATATACAGTGTGCAGCTGCCTGCTGATCATCTCCACTTGTAAGTCCCATAAGCATCTCATCAAGTTCAATGAGTCCTAATAAGTAAGCAGTTTTTCCATCCTCTACCAGCCACCAAAATCACTTGTCTTTTTAGATCCCTGTTCTGGATACCCAAATGTCTCAAACAGAAATCTAGATATCATCCTTGAGGCCTTTCTGACACTTCCCTGTGCATCCAACCAGTCACCAAGTTTTCTCAGTTTACGTTTCTAATACCTTTGTCGAGTTTTTTTCCATTCTCACAGCCACTTCACTCAGGTCCTCATCCAGTGTTCCAGCCAGACTGGTTTTCCTGATTCCTTCCTGTCCAACTCTATTCCATTTTCTATATAATGGCAAGAACAATTTCCCTTAAATATAAAGTGTATCATGTCATCCTTTTGCTTACAGCTTTTCATCAATTCCCCATTGCCCTCACGGCCCTTTGTGATGTGGCCCCTACCTTCCTCTCTAGCTTCATCCCTTGCCATTTCTTCTTCCTTTTCCTCCTGCCCTGCACCCAACCCACACATACTTATTCTAACCTTTATCCAAATACATCTACTTTCTGCACCCTGGGCTTTCTGCTTCCATCAGAGGGCAGGAACTGTTTTCTTGTTTGTATCCACAGTACAGAGTTCGCATCTAGTAGATGCTCAATAAATTTTGTTGGATGGGTGGCCTCTGAACTTCACAGCATAGGTTCATATCTCTTTTTTTCTTATATTCAGATTATAATCCAAAGTCGTCTGGATCAGAGTATGGAGGAAAATCAGGACCTAAAGGTATGTCAAGACATACATGTCACCCTTTGAAAAAAAATTATGGGAATGTTACACACCAACTTCAGGAAGGAAAGAGATTTCACAATTGGAATGTTATTTGTATTGTGTCTTTATTTGAAAGAGAGACATAAATCCCAAATATGTAAAAAATGTGGTGATGTTATTGGGTGTACCTTTCTGTATGTTTGAAATATTTTGAATATTATTTCTTTTTCAATTAAAAAAATGGATCTAATATCAATGTGTGGGGGTTTTTAAAAATAAATACTAAGGATTTTTTTTAGGTCAGTGTTTTTTAGCTTTTTTTAAGCCATAAGTATATGACTAAAGCCATTAACTCTCTCCCTAGAAATATGCATGTATTTATGCATACATACTCACAGACTTAAATTTTTAACAGAGCAACTTTTGAGCCCATCTGTGGATTCCCAAGTTAAGAATCCCCATTTTAGACATGTTAATTGCAAACTCTTAATGTGATACAATAGGAAGAGAAGAGATCAGGATCTGTGTTATAAGTGTTCTCCTTCTAAATCTATTTCCTAGAGACAGTTATATACATATATATTATCAATTATAAGGAGAGGTTAGTTACTCAGTATTTCGCTATTAGGCTAAATATGTTTGTGTTTGGTCCACAAAGTACAATAGCCTCTTAGAGAATCAGAAGCACTCCATCCCTTTGCTGAACATTAAGAACTGAGATAATTATTTAATAACATTAGGGTTAGGCATATTTAGATATGATCATATATTCAGTGAGAGAGATTTAGATTGTTGCGGTTAAGTTTTCCTGTTGGTGAAGACTGTGAAATATAGAAATGAGAGGTTATGGGAATTGTGGGGTATCTTCTTTCTTGGCAAGACTCTTTCTACCCGGTTAGTTAAGCCTGGGTGCCACAGAGAAGAATGGAATAGGTTCTGTTTTTGTTTCTGCGGATCAGCCTTCACTGCTTACTGGACCAGATGTGCTTTCTGCCTGTGTAGAGGGTTAATTTTTCATGGACTGATCAACTGGGTTTTGTCCTCTTGCTGACAGAATGAGGTAATGGTTTCTGAAGCAACCCAGATGCCACCATCTGATCTAACTATATTTGGTTTGCAGAAGGAGCTGCTAAAATGTAAACAAGAAGCCAGAAACTTACAGGGGATAAAGGTAAAAAGGAAGACATTTGATTCTTTAAATAAAGTCTCTACAAGGTAAAGTAGTCTGTTGATGAGTGGTGAGAGTTGGGTACTAGGAGCATAGTTAGGATTTTCTGGGGGCCTTTAGTAGACTCTGTGCTATTGGTAAAGAAAGGGTTTTGTAGGAAGGAAGCAAGACATGTTGAGGAATATACCTTTGTTTTGTTGAGGTTTTTTTCTAGTAGTTATGGCTCATGGTGCACTTCCGTCTGTGCCACCTTGAGTATCTCTATATGTAAAATAGTCCCCTTCAGCTGGAAAGAATGTCATTTTATTTATTTATTTTTTTGGAGCTGACGTCTCATTGTGTCGCCCAGACTGGAGTACAGTGGCACGCTTCCAGCCACCACAGCCTCGACCTGCTGGGCTCCAGCAATCCTTCCACCTCAGTCTTCCAAGTAGCCGGAGTTACAGGCATGCGCTACCACGCCCAGCTTATTTTTGATTTATTGTAGAGATGAGGTCTCATCAAGTTGCCTGGGTGGGTCTCGAACCCGTGGGCTCAGGCAGTCCACTCACCTCGGCCTCCCAAAGCACGGGATTACAGGCTGAGCCACCGAGCCCGGCCAAGAATGTCCTTTTAAAAAATTGTAATTTACTTAGTTTTTGGATAGTTAGTAACATTCACATCATTTAAAGTTATAAAAGGATAAACCATGAAGAGTCTGCCTGTCAGCCCTGTCCCCCCAGTCACCTGGTTCTTTCTCGGAGGCATCTTGTCTGTTACCATCACATATGTGTGTATTATCATTTCCCCCCACATTTTTACTCAACAGTAGTATACTGTAAATACAGCTTGACACCTTGCTTTTTTCACTTAGCGGTGTACCTTGGATATCATTCTATTTCAGAACATAAAGACATTCCTAGGTCCTTTTTTTTCTTTTTGAGTTGGAATCGCACTCTGTCACCCAGGCTGGAGTGCAGAGGCATGGTCATGGCCACCGCAGCCTTGACCTGTGCTCAGGCAATCCTTCAGCCTCAGCCTTCCAAGTAGCTGGAACTACAGGAGCATGCTACAACACCCGGCTATCTAGGTCTTTTTTAATGACTGCATAGTATTCCTACATATGTACACTGATTAAGTAAATTACTATATATATGATAATTTATTTAACCAGGCTCCTTTGGTGGTATTTTGAATTATTTCCAATCTTTTGCTAATACAAACAGCGATCTAACTAACAGCCTTGAATTTATGTTATTTACCTCAAGTGGGAGCATGTCTGCTAAATAAATACCTAAAAGTAGATGTTTTTAAGCTGCTGCTTTCTCCCTCTTCCTTGTATGTCTTTTCAGGACTAGACTAGAATCATTTAGCAGCATTTGCCAAAGAATATTCTGTAGGCTTAGTACTTTTGAAGTACTTGAAAAACAAATGTGTTCCACGGTAAAATAAGTTTGAGAAATGCCCCACAGGTATGAAACTTCACAGTGAATAATAATAACATATTAAAGGATCTGTGAAGGTCTGTCCTAAAGAGATTGACTTGAAAGTGGTTTAGAATTATTTATCACAGAAGCGTCTTTTCTCCCACGTAACTTATTAGCATCCCATGGAGCACACTTCGGGAAATATTCCTCCAGGCTACTGATGCCAAGGAGTTAGGCTACCCTTGCCATGTACTGCTATGGCAGACAGCATCATTAAGAATGGGCTCCCACATTCCTCAGAGCCTGCACCATTTCTTTGCAGTTTGTAAAAAGAGAAATCAGGAAATATATTATTAGAAGCCAGCCCTAGTCCATTAGTTCCATTTGAAGTCACCTTGGTTGATGGTATGTTATAGCTGACCCTTACGAGTAAGTATATCCAGCCCTCCTTTTCTTACGTATGGTAGAACCCAAGAGAGTTCAAGCTGAGGGAAAGAATGCCTAAAGCTGTTAAAATCTTAAGAAACTGGGGACAGGAGCCATGAGTCCAAGTTCTGAGGGAAATATAATCTCAACCTGGTCTGGACTAGGCATCTCAACCTGGTCTGAAGCCAATGGAAGCAAGACAGCAACAAGGCTCTGGAAGCCAGAGTGGGAGTGATTCCAGGGATTCTTTTCTTTTCTTACCTTTCCATTCCTTTTCTTTTTGGGGGGGGGGGTCTCACTCTGTTGCCCAGGCTGGAGTACAGCGGCATGATCACAATGATCATGGCTCACAGCAGTCTCAACTTCCTGGGCTTGGGTGATCCTTTCACTTCAGCATCTTGAATAGCTGGGACTGTAGTTGCATGCCTCCTCGCCTGGCTAATTATTTTGATTTTTTGTAGAGACAAGGTTTTGCTATGTTTCCCAGGCTGGTCTCAAACTCCTGGGCTCAAGCAATCTGCCTATCTCTGCCTCCTAAAATGCTAGGATTACAGGTGTGAACCACCATGCCCAGCCAATTCCAGGGATTCTTTATGAACGAAATTGTGGTTCTACAATCTGATTATTTCACTAAAGACATGGAGAGCAGCATGTATTTTTACCATAATCATCACCTTTCTGTGCTATATACTGTAGCCTGCAGGAATAGGGTCCATCTCTCTAGGAAATAGGAACTGGGCAGAGAGATGAGAAAGCCAGGATGAGAGAAAGCTGAGTGCATTGTCCAAGCTCAGTGTCACAAAATTAGTAAGTGGACTTATAATTTGAATCTGGGTCTGTCTGATCCTGGAAGCCACTCATTCTCTCTCTAGGACACCATGCTGTCAGGGTTGAAATACAGGGTAGAGGTGAGTAGCAAGTAGAACAAAAAAAAAGTTTTCAGTTAGCTTGGTAGGACAATGGATAGGATTTTCCTTTAGATGCTGGTGTCCTAGAGGGGGACAGAAACACCCCTGCTCAGCAACTTACAAGTCATTTTCCGGTTTGCCATAACTAATGCTGGATACACAGTAAAAGGTTTAGTAACTTTTAGTAATAAGTGGCTGATTGATTAATTGAGACCACATAATTAGGATGCCTTTTCCCCCCAGGATGCCTTGCAGCAGAGATTGACTCAGCAGGACACATCTGTCCTTCAGCTCAAACAAGAACTACTGAGGGCAAATATGGACAAAGACGAGCTGATCAACCAGAATGTGAGTGAAATGAATGAGCCCTGACCTCACTGACAGAATAGGACACCCTGGCCCCATTAGCAGAATAGGATACTACATGAAGTGCTGTTAGACCTGCCATCCTCATCTCCTACCTTGCTTCTGGGAGACCTGCCCTAAGTGTCTGCGATTATTTTTATTCCCCATTAGACTCACCTCTGTTCCTAGTGAAAGCCGCACACCATGCTGGGCAGGGAAGTCCTTGAGCTCTTCTTCAACTTTGAGGACACTGAGGCAAAATTGTGGTTCTACAATCTGATTATTTCACTAAAGACATGGAGAGCAGCATGTATTTTTGCCATAATCATCACCTTTCTGTGCTGTATACTGTAACAGCCAACATTAAGTAGCTGATTTCCTTGAGGGTTCGCGGACAATACCTTCATGCCAGTGAATTCTTTCTTATCCTTGCAGGTGGATCTGCAGAGGAAGCTAGATGAGAGGAACCGGCTCTTGGGAGAATATAAAGTAAGAATGAATATGGGAAATGACTTTTACCTGACCTTTTATGAACAGCCCATTGTTGTTGTTGCTCAAAGAGCACTTAAGTATTCTGTCCTCATCTTGCTTTCTGGAAGGAAGTCTTTCTCTGTGTTCCTTGATTCACTAGCCCTCAACAACAGACAGCACAGTTAGGAGGAGTGCAGAGCTAGGGGTCTGGAAACTTCAGTTCTAGTCTCACCTTTATCTTTAAGTAGCATGGATGACTCACAGTGGTCCTCCTCCAAATGGTAGTTCTCTTTCTCTTTACCCTTCCATGAATACTTTGCACTGTGTAAGACTGTTGTGGGGTGTAAAGCCTTCCTGGTGTATCTTGAGGAAAGGACTTTTGCCCTGAGGCTCTGCTTTACTCCAGTGGAAATTCCCTTGCAGAGGGCAAGCTTTACCGTGTCCTTGGTTTTGCCCCACCTCTGAAAGCTCTGTCTCTCTTGCAGAAAGAGCTAGGGCAGAAGGATCGCCTCCTTCAGCAGCACCAGGCCAAGTTAGAAGAAGCACTCCGGAAACTCTCCGATGCCAGTTACCACCAGGTCAGAACATACTCAGCTGCTGACTTTCCTGTGCCTTTGGCCTGAAGAAATTCTTTTCTGATTCAGTCTCTGCTTTGCAGGTGGATCTGGAGCGGGAGCTAGAACACAAAGATGTCCTTCTGGCTCACTGCATGAAAAGAGAGGCAGATGAGGTAACCAGAAACTCAGGTTCCCCCTCCCACATGTGTGAGGGAAACAGATTTTGTTTCAGCCCCAGAGCCGAACGAAGGCCAGAGGCTCATTTGTTGGAGGCTCTGGGGTGAGGGAGTTAGGAGTGCAGGTTCCGGGATTAGAAAATCTGGTTTCAGGTTCCACCTTTAATACTTGTACATTGTGTTGTTTTACATTGCTTAACCTCTGAGCCTTAGAAATAAGGCTTATCTGGGAAATGGATATAATAACGATTCAGTCTGTCATTATGAAGAGTATTTAAGATAATCCACATAAGTAACTAAACACACTCCCGTTGATCCACCTGGCAGAGTCAGGCTAAAAAACTTAGCTGTTATGTTTTTTTATTGGCCGGGCGTGGTGACTCAAGCCTGTAATCCCAGCACTTTGGGAAGCCTAGGTGAGAGGATTGCCTAAGCTCAGGGGTTTGAGATCAGCCTGAGCAACTTGGTGAGACCTTTTCTCTACAATAAATCAAAAACTCAGCTGGGCACAGTGGCACGCGCCTGTAGTTCCAGCTACTTGGAAGGCTGAGGAGGAAGATCGCCTGAGCTCAGCAAGTCGAGGCTGCGGTGGCCATGAATATGCCACTACACTACAGCCTGGGGGACAGAGTGAGACTCCTACTCAAAAAAAAAAAGGGCAACCCCTTCAAGTTCCCTCCTGCTGTCGGAGCTTTTCTGTCCTCTCAATAAATCTTGCTTTAAAAAAAAAATTATATATATATAAAATCAAGAAAAAGCAAAAAGCAGATGGGGCTGGAGCAGCATTCTATGACCCTCCAGTGCCACGGCAGAGGCTAGGTTGGAGGACTCCAGGCTGAGGTGGTCATTTCTTTCCATATTCAGCAGTGCCTACTAAGCGTCAAGTGCTAGGGATATAGTAGTGAGCAAAGGGGAAAAAAAATCTATGATGAAGGATATATTTTAAGAGTACCGTTAAATAATTATATACTCTGTCAGGAAGTGATAATTTAAAGAAAAAATGTAAAACAGGGTTTAGAATTCTCTGTTTAACAAGCAGAGTTTCTTTGTGCTACTATAGGTAACCAACTACAGCAGTCACAACTCTCAAAGCAATGGCTTTCTTCTTCCAGCAGTGGGAAAAGGAGCTGCTTCCATCACGCACAGAGGGGTAGGTGCCTGGATTTGAGTACAGAGCTGCCATGTCTTGCTGAAGCCAGAAAAGTGCCAAAGCTATTCCCTGTGGACTGGGTCTTTTATATTCCAGTTCCCTAATTATTGTATCTGTGGGGTGTGTGAACATGTGAGATACTTTGTTTTTTTTTTTTGACTTGGAGTCTCACTTTGGCGCCCAGACTGGAGTGCAGTGGCCGCTCCTGGCCACCGCAGCCTCGACCCACTGGGTTCCGGCGATCCTTCCGCCTCAGCCTTCCAAGTAGTTGGAACTATAGGCACGCGCTACCATGCCCAGCTAATTTTTGATTTATTGTAGAGATGAGGTCTCGCCTGCCCAGGCAGGTCTTGAACCCATGGGCTCAGGCAATCCACTCACCTCAGCCTCCCAAGGTGCGGGATTACAGGCTGAGCCACCGTACTTTGTATCAACAATGAAGAATTAATGGGTTGGGCCAGGCGTAGTGGCTCAAGCCTGAATCCCAGCACTTTGGGAGGCCGAGGAGAGGGGATTGCCTGAGCCCACGGATTTGAGAACAGCCTGGGCAACTTGATGAGACCTCATCTCTACACTAAATCAAAAAATTAAGCCGGGCTCGGTGCCTCAGCCTGTAATCCCGCGCCTTTGGGAGGCTGAGGTGAGTGGATTGCCTGAGCCCGCGGGTTCGAGACCCGCCTGGGCAGCGAGACCTCATCTCTACAATAAATCAAAAAATCAGCCGGGTGTGGTAGCGCATGCCTGTAATTCCGGCTACTCGGAAGGCTGAGGCAGAAGGATCGCCGGAGCCCAGCAGGTCGAGGCTGCGGTGGTTGGGAGCGGCCACTGCACTCCAGTCTGGGCGACAGAGTGAGACTCCAACTCAAAAAAAAAAAAAAAAAAAAATTAGCTGGGTGTGGTAGCACACACCTGTAATTCCAGCTACTTGGAAGGCCGAGGCGGAAGGATCGCCTGAGCTCAGCAGGTCAAGGCTGGGGTGGCCATGAGCATGCTACTGTGCTCCAGCATAGGTGATGGAGTGAGACTCCAACTCAAAAAAAAAAAATAATAATTAGTGGACAAACAGTAGGCCTTCTTCTGTGGAGGAAAATTTCCTGTGGCTCATACCTCCACAAAAATTAAAGACCTATTCTGGAATCCTCTGACCTATATCTTCTTAAGTCCAGCAGTTGGGCCATGCCAGCAGCACTTTTTTTTTTTGTTTTTTTTTTTTTTTGTTTTTGCCCACAGACCAGTGACCTGCAGCTTGTTCGAGATGCTCTCCGCAGCCTACGCAACAGTTTCAGTGGCCACGACCCTCAGCACCATACCATTGACAGCTTGGAACAGGGCATCTCCAGCCTCATGGAGCGCCTGCATGTCATGGAGACACAGAAGAAACAAGAAAGAAAGGTAATCCTCTTGCTGGGTGTCTTTCTTAGGCAAGCTTGTTGAGGAAATGGGGTTTTATGAATTTTTAAAAAAATTTTTATTATAAAGATTTAGGGTATAATTCGGAGTTAGGTATACAAACATTGATCATTCAGGTACCCTTGTTGATAAGGTATGCCCCTCTCTCCCTTAGCAGTTTCCCTCAACTGCCAATCCCACGCCCCCCTCCCCTGACAGTTACCCATTACTGCCAATCACTTTCTTATAGCATATGAATTTTAATTTAGGGGAAGGCAGCATGAAAAAGGTTACAGTTCTTTTCTCTTTGGTTTTCCTCCCAGTGGGATTCATCATGGTATGACCATCCAGGGAAGGAGTTCATGACCACTCTTGCTCCCAGCCTCTGTGTAGCTATGTAGGGAATTGTGGTTGTTGATCCCACAGGATCTCTCTTTACTGCTTATTCCCCTCCCTACCTCCCCTGAATGAGCTTGGCATCGGATGAGAAAATATATGGAAAATGCATTGGACACTAGAAAGCCCTTTTATATATGTACATTATTATCATTAGGATAAATATATCCGGTTTTACTTGTTGTAGAAGAAGAGGTGGTAGAAAAGTATATATTTTATGATTTAAATTTCTTAGTAAATTCTCCCATTGATCATAACTTGTGATTTTTGGATGACTCCCCAGGTTCGGGTCAAGTCACCCAGAACTCAAGCTCATAGTGAATACCAGCAGTCCTGGCCCCCTAATTCGAGTAAGTACTCATTTTTGCTTAGCGGGGGCTCCTAGCATATCAGACCAGAAATTTAGTACTCTTCACACTATATTTGGGGGATATACTTTTTCTTGTAGCACTTCACTTTTATAATATTTTGTTCCTGTGGCAATACCAGAATTGAGTTAGTTCTAGGACTATGGAGACACATACCATCATCACCAACGCCATGACCCCAAGTGCCATTTAGTCACATGCAGGCAGGATGCTGCTGACTCAGAAAGGCTAAAATACCTTTGGAAAATATACAAGCGCAAAAGATTTATGCCAAACAAAGCAAAATATAAAAAACAACACACACATACGAATACAAATCATCCTACAGTTGCCAAAAGCACAAAAGAATTTCCACTTTTTCCTAGAGGCAAGAAGTTTAATTTATTCGAGGATTTTCCTTAAAACAGCACTTAGGTCATTTAGTTTAAGTCCTGTAAAATATTTGCACCATCTAATGGCCGTGGCTAGGAAGTGTGTTTTAAACTGCTCCATGCCTATTCTACAGTTTTTCTTTTGCTGTATATTCCCTTATTGGAAATCTACCTTGCATTTAATTTAATTTAATTAACTAATTAATTTATTTTTTGGTTTGGAGTCTCACTCTGTCGCCCAGACTGGAGTGCAGTGGCCGCTCCCGGCCACCGCTGCCTCGACCTGCTGGTGATCCTTCCGCCTCAGCCTTCCAAGTAGCAGGAACTACAAGAACGTGCTACCATGCCCAGCTAATTTTTGATTTATTGTAGAGATGAGGTCTTGCCAAGTTGCCCAGGCGGGTCTCGAACCCGAGGGCTCAGGCAATCCACTCACCTCAGCCTCCCAAAGGCGTGGGATTGCAGGCTGAGCCACCGAGCCCGGCTCTACCTTGCATTTTAGTTTAATACTGTTCATATTTTCTTATCTTTTATAGTTTAATCAGGCCTAATCTAAAGGCATGTAAACAATAATTCATACAAACCAAATAGCAGCCTGGGCAATATAGAGAGGCAAAAAAATTAAAAAATTAGCTGGGTGTCATGGCATGTGTCTATAATCCCAGCTATTATGGAGACTGAAGCAGAAGGATCGCTTGAGTCCAGGAGGTTGAGGCTGTGGATTGTGCCATTGTATTCCAGCCTGAGAGACAGAGTGAGATCCTGACTCAAAGCAATACAAAACAAATAGTAAAAAGCTGACTAGACTCAGCTTTGTATATTACACAAATAGGTTTTAAAACCACATTAAACAAAACCTAAAGTGAAACACTTAAAGTAAAATATTAAATATAGAAATTTTTGTAGCGTAAATAAAACATCTCAAACCTCTGATCTCAGATTTATTTTCCTCTTGGATGAGGTATTTGTGCTGGGAATGGAACAGATTATTTTAGTGGCAGAATTAATTTCAGTTTGTTTTTTTAGGTGGAAATATACATTTTTAAATTAAATATTATTTTATTATAGAGATGTGGGGTACAAGTAAGGATTAACTATACAAGTAAGCTGCATACAAGTGAAGTTTGGGCCTCTAACTTGCCCTCACTTTCCCTGGTACAGGACCAAGTACCCTCAGTTTTTTTTTGTTTGTTTGTTTGTTTCAATTAAGTCTGAATTGAACAGATCAGTTCCTTTTTCTAGCA
Organism: Cephalopachus bancanus; assembly: GCA_027257055.1. Taxonomy (NCBI): domain Eukaryota; kingdom Metazoa; phylum Chordata; class Mammalia; order Primates; family Tarsiidae; genus Cephalopachus; species Cephalopachus bancanus. The sequence goes on from JAPVLO010000002.1 coordinate 17,414,759, forward strand.
ATACTTTGAAACAGTCATTTCTATTATTTTGAGAAGATTTTGATTTTATTATTATCTTCTTTATTAATTTCTTCAGGTTAATGTAAACTGCCAATGTTAATAGGTCTCAATATTTGAAAGTCCTTTTTCCAAAGTGTAATAAGTTCCTCTTACCTAGAAAAATTCCTTTGTGCATATGTAGTGTTAATTTTAAAACTGCAAATAAATTTACAGCTGCTTAAAAACTAAATTGTGGCTGAGCGAGGTGGAAGGCTGAAGCAGAAGGATTGCCTGTACCTAGCAGGTTGAGGCTGTGGTGGCCGTGAGCGTGCCACTGCACTCCAGCAGTGGGTAACAGAGTGAGACTCCAACTCAAAAAAACAGACAAACAAAAAAACTGAATTGTTAAGCTAGCACTTCCAGTGATATCTATATTCACAAACAAACTGAAATGTCTCTAGAGTCGGGCATGGTGGCTCATGCCTGTAATCCCAACACTTTGGGAGGCAGAGACGAGAGGATTACTTGAGCCCATGGGGTTGAGACCAGCCTGGGCAACATGCAGAGACCTTAACTTTACAATAAATCAAAAAAATTATTTGGGCATGGTGGCACATGCCTATAGTTCCAGCTACTTTGAAGCCTGAGGCAGAAGGATAGCCTGAGCCCAGCAGGTTGAGGCTGTGGTAGCTGTGAATGTGCCCCTGCACTCCAGCCTGGATGACAGAGTGAGACTCCAACTCAAAAAACAAACAAGCAAACAAACAAAAAACTAAATCGTTAAGCTAGCACTTCCACTGGTATCTATATTCACAAATAAGCTGAAATGTCTCTAATCCCAAAATACAAAAAACTTAAGTAATCCTCCTAGTTCTCTAGCTTCTGATTTATTTCTCTTATCCCCTCACGTCAAACGTCTTAAAAGAATAGTCTATACTTCTCTTCCTCACTTCCTCTTCACTACTCAACCCACTACAGTCTTTTACTCAGTTATTCCATTTAGTCTTCTTTTGATTGGGTCACTGTTGACTTTCTTATTGCCTAATCAAGTGGTTACTTTTCAACCCTTACCTTTCATTGTTTTTTCAAAAACATTTACTCTTTCAGAATAGTCTTCTGGAAACATTCTTCCTTCAGCTTCAGTACCATCCAAGTTAGTCATTTAACAGATATTTATTGAACATTTGTTATGTGCCATCAGCGTCAGACGATGGAGATAAAAAGATGAACAAGATGGACTGAGTACTTGCCCTCTTTGGATTTGCAGTCAGTGTAGTGAAGTAGATACTTTAGTTTTCCTAACTCTTCCTGAATCTCCTTGTTTTCTCCCCTGTTTAATTTTTTTTTTTTTTTTTTTGAGTTGGAGTCTCACTCTGTTGCCCATACTGGAGTGCAGTGGCCGCTCCCGGCCACCACAGCCTCGACCTGCTGGGCTCCGGAGATCCTTCCACCTCGGCCTTCCGAGTAGCTGGAATTACAGGCGCACGCTACCACGCCCGGCTAATTTTTTTATTTTATTGTAGAGATGAGGTCTCGCCTGCCCAGGCAGGTCTCGAACCCGTGGGCTCAGGCAATCCACTCACCTCAGCCTCCCAAGGGCGCGGGATTACAGGCTGAGCCACCGAGCCCGGCTTCCTGTTTAATTCTTGAATGTGTCCTGGGATTCCGTTTGAGGCCTAAACCTAAGCCTTTTCATATTCTCTTCAGGTGATCTCTTCCACCCCCATGGCTTCAGCTACTCTTGTGTGCTGATTATTTTTGTGTTTTATCTGTGACCCCAGTTCTTTCCTGAGCTTCAGGACTATATTTTTGAATGCCAACTGAATGTCTCTCTCTGTAGGCCCAAACTCATATCCAAAACAATAGAGAAGGGAAAAATATAGAATTAGAATCAAATAGATCTGGAGTTTAATTTTGGCTCTGCCACTCAGGAGAGGGTGTGACTATGGGCAAGAATGTTAATTAATGTCACAGAACCTTAGTTTCCATGTTTATGGAACTGAAATAATCTTGAAGGACCTGAGCATTTAATGAAATGTTATGTGGAAATCATCTAGTATAGTGTGGGGCATGGGAGGGATCCTAGGCAAATGTTAACATACTTTCTTTTCATTCCCTTCTGGTTATGTCCTTTCTTTTTCCTTTACCTCATAACCAAATTTCCTGGAAGAGTAATCTCTCTGAACCCACTTCATTTCTTTTTTCTTTTTTTGAGTTGGAGTCTCGCTCTGTCGCCCAGACTGGAGTACAGTGGCACGCTCCAGGCCACCGCAGCCTCAACCTGCTGGGCTCCAGCGATCCTTCTGCCTCAGCCTTCCAAGTAGTGGGAACTACAGGTGCGCGCTACCACATCCAGCTAGTTTTTTTGATTTATTGTAGAGACAAGGTCTCACCAAGTTGCCCAGGCGGATCTCGAACCCGCTGGCTCAGGCAATCCACTCACTTCGGCCTCCCAAAGTGCTAGGATTACAGGCTGAGCCACCGAGCCTGGCCCCACTTCATTTCTTACAGTTTCCTCTTAGCGGAAAAGAACGATGATTATTTCAGATTTAAAAAATTAAAACAAGCTGGGTATGGTGGTGCACACCTGTGGTCCCAGCTACTTAGAAGGCAGAAACAGAAGGATTGCTTGAGCCCAAAAGTTTGTATCCAACTTGGGCAATATAGCAAGACTCTCTCTCCCTCTCTCTTTTTTATTTGGAGTCTTGATCTGTCACCCAGGCTGGGATGCAGTGGTCCAATCACAGCCCACTGCACCCTTGACTTCCTGGGCTCAGGTAATCCTTCCATCTTAGCCTCCCAAATGACTGGGACTATAGGCTTTTGTCACCACACCTGAGTAATTTTTTTTTTCTTTTTTGTAGAGACAAGGTCTTGCTATGTTGCCTAGGCTGGCCTAGCTCTTAAAAAAATTAAAACAGTTGATTAGTGGAATAAAATTAAGAGTTCAAATAAAAATCAATATAACTGGTGAATATTCTGTTCAACAAATGGTGCTAGGACAACTGGATGGCCACATGAAATGGTACCCCTCCCTCAAACTGTATATAATAGTTAACTCAAAATGGATCAATTATCAATATAAGAGTTAAAACTACGAAACTCATAGAAGAAAACATAAGGGAATATATTTGTGACCCTGGATTGGGCAACAGATTCTTAGATATGACATCAAAAGCATGAGCAACAAAAGAAAAAATAGAAAAATTGGACTTCATTAAAATTAAATATTTTGTGCATAAAAATACACTGTTACGATAGACAAAAGACAATCCACAGAATAGGAGAAAATATTTGCAAATTATATTATTTGATAAAGGTCTAGGATCTAGAATTTATGGAGAACTTTTACAACTCAACAACAAAAAGACAAACAAGTCAAAAAAAAAAAAGAAATTGGCAAAGGACTTGAGTAGATTTTTCTCAAAAGAAGATAAACACATGGCTAATAAACCATGAAAAGATGATCAAAATGATTAGTCATTAAGGAAATGCAAATCAAAACCTCAGTGAGATACCACTTCACACCTACTAGATGGTTTCAAAAAATGGAAAATAAGTATTGGCGATGATGTGCTGAACTTGGAACATTCCTGTACGTTGCTATGGGAACATAAAATGGTATACTCACTGTAGAGAACAGTTTGATGGTTCCTCAAAAAGTTAAACATTGAATTACCATGTGACCCAGAAATTCTACTTCTAGGCATATATCCAAAAGAATTGAAAATAGTGTTCAAAAGAATTGAAAATAGTGTTCAAAAGAATTTTTTGCCGGGCTCGGTGGCTCAGCCTGTAATCCCGCGCTTTGGAAGGCTGAGGTGAGTGGATTGCCTGAGCCTACGGGTTCAAGACCCGCCTGGGCAGGCGAGACCTCATCTCTACAATAAATCAAAAAAATTAGCCGGGCGTGGTAGCATGCGCCTGTAATTCCAGCTACTTGGAAGGCTGAGGCGGAGCCCAGCAGGTCGAGGCTGCGGTGGCCGGGAGCAGCCACTGCACTCCAGTCTGGGCGACAGAGTGAGAGTCCAACTCAAAAAAAAAAAAAAAGTTTAGAATGGGAAAATTCATAGAGACAGTAAGTAGAGTGAGTTAGGAGTAGTGCCAGGGTCAGGAGCGAGGGAGGAATGGGGAATTACTCCTTAATGAGTAAAGATTTTCATTTGAAATGATGACAGTGTTCTGGAACTAGATAGTGATAATTGTTTGCACAACATTTTTTGGGGGGGCGGTTGGAGTCTCTGTCGCCCAGGCTGGAGGGCCATGGCACATTCACAGCCACTCCAGCGTCTACCTGCTGGGCTCCAGCAATCTTTCTGCCTCAGCCTTCCAAGTAGCTGGAACTACAGGCACATGCCACCATGCACAGCTCATTTTAAAAAAAAATTTATTTTAGAGACGAGGTCTTGCCATGTTCCCCAGGATGGTCTCGAACCCGCGGATTTAGGCAATCTACTCGCCTCAACCTCCCAAAGTGCTGGGATTACAGGCTGAGCCATTGAGCCCGGCCTACACAACATTTTCAATGTACTAAATGCCACTGAATTGCATACCTTAAGATGGCTAAAATGGTAAATTTTATGTTATGAGAATTTTACCTCAATTTTATTTAGTTATTTCAGTTTATTATTTTAATCATTTTTTGAGCCGGGGTCTCACTTTGTCACTCAGACTGAAGTGCAGGATCACAGCTTACCGCAGACTTGACCTCCTGTGCTCAGGTAGTCCTTCCACCTCAGCCTCCCAAATATCTGGGATTACAGGTGCACCATGCCCAGCTAATTTTGTGATTTTTTTTTTTTTGTAGAGACGAGGTCTCACTGTGTTGCTAGGCTGGTCTTGGACTGGGCTCAACCAGTTCTCCTGCCTCAGCCTCCTAAAGTGCTGGGATTATAGGCAGGAGCCACTATGTCCAGCCTAACCTCAATTTTTAAAAAGTGAGTTGGAAAAAAAGTGAGTATAGCTTTTGCATAAGATGTAGAAAGCTGGAAAGAATAACAGCAAGAAAAGATTGGATAATCTAATAACCAAAAAAATAACTTTATTGAACCTGTTAGAGAGATGAGGTCATAGGGCAATTAACTAGCCTGAATATAAAACCAGTTTCTCCAAGGAGAGATAAGGTGCAAGTACTGGGTCACTGTGACAGAGCCTGTGAGGATGGACAATGGGGCCACCATACACACAGAGAAGAACAGTTCAGTTAAGATTTTTAATCATTTGCTAAAAGGCTGCGAAGAGAATATAGGAACCCAGGGGACCACATACACAAGAAGGACTTGTCCCATTTTCAGACACTTTTCTGTGGCCCTCCAGTGGGTGGGTGCTCATGAAAAAGATTAGCTGTGACCGTGAGATATCACCTCCCTCAGTTAAAATGGCTTTCATCAAAAAGAGAAAAAAGTGGCCAGACTTGGTGGCTCAGCCTGTAATCCTAGCACTTTGGGAGGCCGAGGTGAGTAGATTGTCTGAGCCTACGGGTTCGAGACCAGCCCAGGCAACTTGGTGAGACCTCATCTCTACAATAAATCAAAAATTAGCTGGGGGTGGTAGCACGCACTTGTAGTTCCAGCTACTTGGAAGGCTGAGGCAGAAAGATCGTCGGAGCCCAGCAGATTGGCCCTGTGGTGGCTGTGAGCGTGCTACTGTACTCCAGCCTAGGCAATAGAGTGAGATTCCAACTCAAAAAAAAAAAAGAGAGAGAGAGAGCAAAAAACTTATGGATGCTGGTGAGGATTTGGAGAAAAGAGAGCCTTTGTACATTGTTGGTAGAAATGTAAATCAGTACAGCCACTATTGAAAACAGTATGACGGTTCCTCAAAAAACTAAAAATCGAACTGCCCTTTTTTTTGAGTTGGGATCTCACTCTGTCACCCAGGCTGGAGTACAGTGGCGCGATCATGGCTCACCACAGCCTCAACCTCCTGGGCTTAGGTGATCGATCCTTCCACCTCAGCTTCCTGAGTAGCTGGGGCTACAGGCATGTGCCACATGCTTGGCTTTTCTTTCTTTTTTTTGTAAAGACGAGGTCTCACCATGATGCCCAGGCTGATCTTGAACTCCTGGGCTCAAGCAGTCCTGCTGCAGGGCCTCTCAAAGTGCTGGAATTACAGGTATGAGCCACCATGCCGGCCCAGAACTACCATATTATCCAGCAGTCCCACTGCTGGGCATATGTTCAAAAGAAAGGAAGTTAGTAAATCAAGGAAATACCTGCATTTTTATGTATATTATGTACTTTTTTTTTTAATCAGAGTTTCACTTTGTCATCCAGGCTGGAGCGTAGTGGCATAATCACAGTTCACCACACCCTTGACTTCTTGGACTCAAGCAATCTTCCTGCCTCAGCCTCTTGAGTAGTGGGATTACAGGTGTGTACCACCACACCCAGCTAATTTTTTTATATTTTGTTGTTGTTGTTTTGTAGAGGTGAGGTCTCACTATGTTACCTAGGGTGGTCTCAACCACCTGGGCTCAAGCATGCCTCCCACCCCGGCTTCCCAAAGTGCTGGGATTATAGGTATGAGCTACCATACCCGACTGCAGTACTGTTCACAATAGCCAGGTTATGAAATCAACTAAGTGTCCATCAGTGGATGAATGGATAAAGAAAATATGGCACAGATACACAGTGAAATGTTATCTTTTAGCCATAAAAAAAAGAATGAAATTCTTTCATTTGCAGCAACATGGCTGGAACATGGCAGGGTCATTGTTAATATAGTAAACGAAATAAGCCAGGCACAGAAAGACAGATACAGTATGTTCTCACTCATATGTGGGAGCTAAAACAATTTGGATCTCATGGGGATAGACAACTGATAGCTGGTTATCAGAGACTGAGAAAGGTAGGAGGGAGCAGGGGATGGAAAAAGGTTGGTTAATAGGTACAGAAAATACAGTTACATAGAAGGAAAAAGGTCTAGTGTTCAGTAGCACAGTAGGGTAACTAATTAACAGTAATTTATCATATAGTGCAAAATAGCTAGAAGAGAAGAATTGGAATATTCCCAGCATAATGAAAAGATAAATATTTGAGATGATGAATATCCCAATTACATTGATTTGATCGTTACACATTATATGCATATATCAAAATATCACATTACTCCAAAAATATGTGTAGGTGTTCCATGAAGGGTACATATATGCAGAGTTGTGTCCCTAAATATTGAAGGACCTGAAAAACAAGGCAGACAAATCTAGTGTGTCGGTAAAGACTATTTTATTGGGGGAACTTGCAGACAGAGGTGTGGTCTTGGGTGGCTGCTAGACAGGTAGATTGTCACACTGTTACTTCTCAGACACTAGGCTTACATACCAAGGGGAAGGGTGTAAATGTTCCAGCTCCAGCAAGACAACAAAAGCAACCTTCCAGAACAGATAAAAGTGCTATGTGCATCATAGCCTATAATTTGTGTGATAACATCAAGGTGACTTTATTCTTACACTAGGAACAGTAAAGAAAGTAGAAGCCAGGAGGCAGTCATGGGATTGGGAATAAACAGAAATCAACATGGTGGGTTAACATTCAAGATGGAGTTACTTTTGTTTCCATAGCAATTAGTATGTATCAGGTAAGCAAATAAGTAAAATAAGTTTTTGAAGCCAAAAAGATTGGTTTAGAGATGGAGTCTAAAGAAAACCTCCTCTTACTTGTGAGTCCACATAAAAAATAAAAATAAAAAAACAAAGAAAACCTCCCCCACTGGGGCAGGCCCACAAAGAGGAGTAGCTGCCACTGCAGAAAGACCTTGAAGCCACATCTGGATCATTCTTGCTTATGGAGCAAAAGCCTTAAGCCCCTGGGGAAGGGAAGATCATAAGAGGTTGCTACCACCAGGAGAGAAGCAGGATCACTAAGAAATCCCTACTTCAGCCGGGTGCAGTGGCTCACACCTGTAATCCCAGCACTTAGGGAGGCTAAGGTGAGAGGATTGCCTGAGCCCAGGGGGTTGAGACCAGCCTGAGCAACTTGGTGAGACCTTGTCTCTACAATAAATCAAAAAATTAGCCAGGCGTGGTGGTGCACACCTGTGGTTCCAGCTACTTGGAAGGCTGGGGTGGAAGGATCGCCTGAGCCCAGCAAGTCGAGGCTGCAGTGGCCGTGAGCGTGCCACTGTACTCCACACTGGGTGACAGTGAGACTCTGACTCAAAATTAAAAAAAAAAAAAAAAAGAAATCCCCATTTCAAGATGGGCTGAATCAGCACACAGAGAAGCAAGAAGCCTTCCTTATCCCCCACCGCCAGGCCAGCTAGCACTCTTAAATCAGTGACTGGCTTCTGAGGGAGAGCACAAGCACAGAGACTGACACTGAGACATAGGTACACAAGGAAGTCTGTGGCTATGTGGGACAGGAACACTGAGAGGAAAAACCCTCCCACAAACCAGCCATCACCCCAAACAGAATTCTAGAAGACTTTGAAGATGGTGGTGCACTGAAGGAAACTTTAACAAAAATCCCAGTCCCGGCTCAGTTTCTGACTAGATTAATTCAACAGTTGCCACTTATAGCTGGAATTGTCCATCTCTAGACAAATATATCTACCTCTGTCTCTACTGTCTTTACCATTATGAGGCATCCGCAAAAGCAAGAATAAAACAAGGCACTGCCAAGCACCAAAGCAGTCAACAGAATCTAGCTCAGATATGGCAAGAATGTTGAAACTATCAGACAGGGAATTTAAAATAACTATAATTCACGTGTTAAAGGCTGTCGTGAAATGTTGACATCATGCCTGTACAGGTGAGGAATTTTAGCAAAGAGATGGAAATTAGAAGAGTCAAATGGAAATGCTGGAAATAAAGGTAAAGATAAAGAATGCCTTCAAGAAATGTTTTTTTTTTTTTGAGTTGGAGTCTTACTCTGTCGCCCAGGCGGGAGTGCAGTGGCTGCTCCTGGCCACCGCAGCCTCGACCTGCTGGGCCCCAGCGATCCTTCTGCCTCAGCCTTCCAAGTAGCTGGAACTACAGGCATATGCTACCATGCCCAGCTAATTTTTTGATTTATTGTAGAGATGAGGTCTCACGAAGTTGCTCAGGCGGGTCTCGAACCCGCAGGTTCAGGCAATCCACTCATCTCAGCCTCCCAAAGCGCGGGGTTACAGGCTGAGCCACCGAGCCCGGCAAGAAATGTTTAAAAAATATCTGGTGGAGGGAATATCATATTAGAAGGAAAGTGGGATCTACAAAAAGAAATGGTTAAGATGAAGATAAATATAAAAGATCTTTTTTCTTATTTTTCTTATTTTATTTTGTTTTCTGAGTTGGAGTCTCACTCTGTCACCCAGGCTGGAGTGCAGTGGCACTCTCACGGCCACCGCAGCCTCAACCTGCTGAACTCAGGCGATCCTTCCACCTCAGACATCCAAGTAGCTGGGACTACAGGCACACATCATCATGCCCGGCTAATTTCTTGATTTATTGTAGAGATGAGGTCTCGCCAAGTTGCCCAGGCTGGTCTCAAACCCCTGGGCTCAGGCAATCCTCTCACCTTGGCCTCTCAAAGTGCTGGGATTACAGGCTGAGCCACCGCACCCAGCCAGTATCATATTTTCAAGTTAAATAAACCAATAGTGGAGATAAAAGGAATTATAAACATACTCAATCCAATACCAAAAGCAAGTAAATAAAATAATATATCTCACTGTTAAAAAAATATTGCTTACATGTTGAAATGATGTATCCAAATGAAAAATCTAAAACACTCTGGGCTTTGAAGATAATACCCTGGCCAAAAAAAACCACATAAAAGTAAAATAATCCAAGGGCAGACAGAAAAAGAAGATAAAAATTTAAAAGGAACAAAAAAAAAAAGTTGAACAAATAACAAACAACTAGGAAGATGGTAATTTTTTTTTTTTTTGAGTTGGAGTCTCACTCGGTCGCCCAGACTGGAGCACAGTGGCCACTCCCAGCCACCGCAGCCTCAACCTGCTGGGCTCCGGGGATCCTTCCGCCTCAGCCTTCCAAGTAGCTGGAACTACAGGTGCGCGCTACCATGCCCAGCTAATTTTTTTAATTTATTATAGAGATGAGGTCTCGCCAGGTTACCCAGGCAGGTCTCGAACCTGCAGGTTCAGCCAATCCACTCACCTCAGCCTCCCAAAGCACGGTATTATAGGCTGAGCCACTGAGCCCGGCTATTTTTTTTTTTAAATCAGGTTTTTATTATATAGCTCTTTACCACTTACAAAATCAATTTTGCCAGGATCAAGTCAATTAGGAGACAGCCTTATTTCTTGGGAAAAATGTAGCTTTGGAGTAAAACAGAGCTGTATTTTAACTCCAGTGCTGCCACAGGAACTCTGGGCCCTCAGGAGGTGAACACTTTATCCTTCTAATCTCTGTTCCTCATTGGCAAATGTGGATGCTGATACCCAGATAATGGGATTACTATGAAGAGTGAAGGAGATACTACATTCAAGTTCTTAGTAGAGGAGCTGGTCTGAGGACCACCATTTGAAAACCACTGACTCGGAGACTATTAGTATTTGTATTATATTTAGTGGAAGATGGCAGATTATAATTTGAACATGTAATGGTTACATTAAATATGAATAGTGTAGGCATTTCAACGAAAGGATTAGAGATTGTCAATTGGGATAAAAAAACAAAACTATATGCTGTTATAAAAACCCACTTTCAATATAACTATATAATTATATGTATATATAATTATCCTCACACACACACACAGTGTATATAGGCATAAAAGAATGGAGGCTGGTGTGGTGGCTCACACCTGTAATCCCAGCACTTTGGGAAGCCAAAGCGAGAGTATCGTCTGAGCTTAGGGGTTCAAGACCAACCTGAGCAACATGGTGAGACCTCGCCTCTTACAATAAATCATAAAAATTAGCTGGGTGTTGTGGCGCACACCTATAGTTTCAGCTACTTGGAAGGCTGAGGCAGAAGGATTGCCTGAGCCCAGCAGGTCGAGGCGTCGGTGGCTGTGAGCACGCCACTACACTCCAGCCTGGGCAACAGAGTGAGACTGAGTCAAAGGAAAAAAAAAAAAAAGTAAAAGGATGGGAAAAGATCATGGAAGAGCTAATCAAAAGAAAGCTGATGTGGTTATATTAGTATCTGATAAAGTATATTTCAGAACAAGGAATATTTCCAGGCATAGAGATATTACATAATGACAAAGAGGTCATTTCACCAAGAAGACATAGTAATCCTAAATGTGTGTGTACCTAATAACACCTTCAAAATACATGAAACAAAAACTGACAGGAGAAATAGAGAAATTCAGTTACAGTTGGAAACTTTAATTGATGACTTTTGCAGTAATCAATAAAACCAGTGGATAGAACATCAATAAGGATGTAAACAGCGCTATCAACCAGCGCTATCAACCAGCTCTTCCTGGCTGACATTTAGAGAACAATCCACCTAGTAACAGTACAATACATATTCTTTCTGAGTACATATGGAATGTTCAGCAAGATCATCTATATTCTGGCCATAAAGCAGAACTCAACAAACTTTTTAAAATTGAAATTAAGATGGGGGGGATTGAAATTATGTAGAGTGTGTTTTCTGACCACTGTGGAACTAAATTAGAGGTTAGTAACAGAAGAATATCTGGAAAATCCCCAAATATTTGGAAACTGAATAACACATATCTAAATATCCCCATGACTGTGGGTCTTAACAAGGCCCACAAGGTGACAAAGAATGTGAACAATCCGAGACACAGCCTGACCAAGCACACCAAGCTCGTGCAGGACATGATTCAAGAGGTGTGCGGCTTTGCCCCATACAAGCAGCATGCCATGGAGCTGCCCAAGGTCTCCAAGGACAAATGGGTGCTCAAGTTCATCCAGAAGTGGGTGGGGACATCATCCATGCCAAGAGGAAGCCGGAGGAGCTGAGCAAAGACCTGTCCGCCAATTGGAAGGTGGTGGCCAAGAAGACTGAGCCCCACCCCTGGCCCCCCAATAAAGCCTTTACAGAACCCCCCCAAAAAATCACAAAATTGGCCGAGCCTGGTGGCTCGTGCCCATAGTCCCACTCATTACTTAGAGGCTGAAGCATAAGGATCACCTGAGCCCAGGAGACTGAGGCTGCAGTGAGCTGTGATCATGCCACTGTACTCCAGAGTGAGACCCCAATTCAAAACACACACACACACACACACACACACACAAGAAATATTGCAAACAACTTTATGCCCATAAATTTAACAACTTTGACAAATGGATAAATGATTTGAAAGATACTACCAAAGCTTTCTCAAGAGAAAATAGATACGTCAAATAATTTTATAGTTATTAAATGAATTGAATTTTTAGTTTAAAGTCCTCCACTGAAGAAAGCTCCAGGACCAGATTGCACTTCAGGAAGAAAAAGTACTAATTCTATATAAATTCTTGCAGAAAATAGAAGAGATATGGAATACTTACCAACACATTTTATTTTACCCTGATAACAAAACTAATATCTATAATGAACATAGATGCAATAAAAAGAAAGAAAAAGCGTAGAGTTGGGAGAAGAAGGCACAAAACTGCCTCTGATTGTAGATGACATGATTGTCTGTGTAAAAAATCCCAAAGAATCTATGACAAAGCTAATCAAAGAAATGAGTTTAGCAAGATTTCAGGACACAAGGTCAATATACCAAAAACTCACCTACACTTCTGTATAGTAGCATGAATATTAGGAGGTGGAACAAATTTAAAGAAACCATTTATGGCAGCACCAAAGCAAACAAACATAAAAAGCCTAGGTATAAACTGTATAAAAATGTGTTACAGTATACTGAGAACTAAAAAACACTGGTGAAATAAATCACATATTTATTTGTTTGTTTGTTTATTGAGACAGAGTATCTGTCACCCAGGCTGGAGTGCAGTGGTACACTCACAGCCACTGCAGCCTCGACCTGCTGGGCCTCAGGTGATCCTTCTGCCTCAGCCTTCCATGTAGCTGCAACTATAGGCACGTACCACAACATCTGGCTAACTTTTTGATTTACTGTAGACATGAAGTCTCACCAAGTTGCTCAGGCTGATCTCAAACCCCTGGATTCAGGCAATCCTATCACCTCAGCCTCCCAAAGTGCTGGGATTATAGGCATGAGCCACTGCGCCTGGCTTTCTGCATGTTTTTAATAGTAATGCCACACTAATGTAATAATTACTTTATAGGATGGCTTAATGTTGGGGTAGACAAGTTCTTCTTGATTACTCTTCTTTTTTACTTGAGAACTCTATGCAGTCCCACTTATTTTTCATGAATCATCTGAATCTTCTTTCACTGGTATTACTGGTGACCCAATACCAAACTGGTTTTATCTGCTATACCTCTGTGTGGTATCTGACATTATGATGACTCTTTGAAATTCTCCCCAAACGTGTGCATAACATTTGTATTGTTGAGCTTGGGTTGCCATAATAAAGTACCATGAATTGGGTGGCTTCAACAACAGAAGTTTATTTGCTTCTGGAGACTGGAAGTAGGAGATCAGGGTGCCTGCACAGTTAGATTCTGGTGAGGAGGGCTCTCTTCCTGGCTTGCAGAAGGACACCTTCCGTCTGTGTCCTCACAATGGCTAAGAGAGGGCTCTCATATCTCTTCTTTATTAGGGTGCCAGTTCTATTGGGCTCCATCCTTATGACCTCACTTAATCCTGCTTACCTTCTTAAAAGCCCTATTTCCAATATGGTCATGGGAGGGTTTAGGGCTGCAACATATGAATGTTGGTGGGGGACACAATTACATCCATAGCAACATTGTTTTCATATTTTATTGTATTGTAACGGTTTTTCTATCTCACTGCTCTAAACTTTGAGCTCCTTAAGGGTGAGGATTATATCTAATTTATTTCTTCAATAAATAAATAATCTCTACTACTTTATACATAATAGGCACCCAATACACATTTTAAATGGATAATTAGATAACATAACTTACCTTCTTAGGTAATAGTATTACATGCATTTATTTTCCAGATTATAAATCTCATTCATTTTTTACTTTTCCTTTTATACCCTATGTTCAACTATATCCCTAGTACTAAGACTTTTACCTTCTAGATGTCTCTCATATCCATCCCTTCTGTTGCTCCAAGGCTACATCTTGCCCTTCAGCATCTATCAGATTAATTGCCTCTTAACAGGAGTACTGATTTCCAGAGTTTCTCCCATATACTCCATACTTTGCTGCAAGACTGATCTTTCAGAAGTGATTATATCGGGCTCGGTGGCTCTGCCTGTAATCCCAGCGCTTTGGGAGGCCGAGGTGAGTGGATTGCTGGAGCCCGCAGGTGCGAGACCCGTCTGGGCAACTTGGCGAGACCTCATCTCTACAATAAATCAAAAATGAGCCGGGCGTGGTAGTGCATGCCTGTAGTTCCAGCTACTTGGAAGGCTGAGGCGGAAGGATCACCGGACCCCAGCAGGTTGAGGCTGCAGTGGCCGGGAACGTGCCACTGCACTCCAGTCTGGGTGACAGAGTGAGACTCCAACTCAAGAAGATAAAAGTGATTATATCATTCCCTTTCAGTATCTCTCCAGAGCTTAAAATTAACATTTTAAAGTCTTAGCCTGTCAATGAGAATCCTTTGTGATCTGACCTCTGCCTACTTTATCACTTAACAATTTCCCAGTGTATTCCTTATGCTCCAGTCTTACTTACAGTTTTATAAATACATGATCCCATTTCATGGTCTTAAATTTTTATTTATTTATTTTAGAGACAGGGTCTCACTCTGTTGCCCAGGCTAGAGTGTAGTGATGTGATCATAGTTCGCTGTAACCTCTGACTCCTAGGTTCAATTATTCAGCCTCAGCCTCTTGAGTAGCTAGGACTACAGGTGTACACCACCACGCCCAGCTAATTTTTTTTATTTTTTGTAGAGATGGGGTCTCATTATGTTGCCCAGGCTGGTCTCTAACTCCTGGCCTCAAGTGATACTTCTACCTCAGCCTCCCAAAGCATTGGGATTTTAGGTGTGAGTCACTGCACCCAGCCTAAAGGTGTTTTCTAAACAGGATTCTCCAACTGTGAGACCTCTCTGATCTCTTCTGCATGGAATCAACTGCCCCATCTTCAGTCTTCCCATAATAGTTTGTACAAACCTGATTTTAGTGTATTGTAATTATTTGATCCATACTAAATTAAACTCTTGGAGATCAGAGAAGACTACATTTAGCTTTTTATATTCCAAAAATCTAGCACATAGTAGGTACTCAATAAATGTTTGTTGAATGAATGAATGAGTTTTGTAACAATGTTAAGTGTGAATATTTTGCCAGGTGCAGTGGCTCATGCCTGTAATCCTAGCACTTTGGGAGGCAGAGGCAAGAGGGTTGCAAGCCCAGGGGTTGGAGATAGCCTGGGCAACTTGGCAACCTCGTCGCTACAATAAATATAACAATTAGCCAGGCTTGGTGGCTCAGCCTGTAATCCCAGCACTTTGGGAGGCCGAGGCAAGAGGATTGCCTGAGCCCACGGGTTCGAGATCCACCCAGGCAACTTGGCAAGACCTCGTCTTTACAATAAATCAAAAGTTACCTGGGCATGGTAGCACGTGCCTGTAGTTCCAGCTACTTGGAAGGCTGAGGTGGAAGGATTACAGGACCCAGCAGGTCGAGGCTGCTGTGGCTGGGAGTGTGCCACTGCCCTCCAGCCTGGGTGACAGAGTGAGACTCCAACTCAAAAAATAAAAAATAAAAAATTAGCTGGGCGTGGTGGTGAGCGCCTATGAAAGGCTGAGGCAGAAGGATCACCTGAGTCCAGCAGGTCAAGGCTGTGGTGGCCATGATTGAGCCATGCACTCCAGCCTGGGCAACAGAGGGAGACTCAGTTCAAAAATAAAAATAAAAACAAAATAAAATTTTTAAAAAAGTGAATATTTTATTCAACAACCACTGTGTGTCAACCACTGTACTAGATGCTGGGACAAAGGAGAATCATAGCATGTAGGTTACAATAATTGGCTTTCTTTGAAGAAATAACTCTGAAAACTGACTAAATGTGATTTCTGTGCAAAAAGAGTAAGTTCCCTTATCTTATCCCCTGTATCAATTCATCTCTTATACTCCGGTTCTCCTGTGGCTGCCAATCTGATTGGGATCAATGCCTAGAATAAGTTGAGAAGAAAATCTATATAGGTGAAATTGCAGGAGAGATTTCAATAAAAGTTTAATTTTTACGGTCCTTTTGATAAAAGTTTCTGATTGGTCTTTTCCTCTCTTGAAGTCATAATTACAAGTACTCATTAATTACACTTTTCCAAAAGTAACTCTTTAAAGGATAGAGACGAGATGTGGATCAAGAAGCCTGTGTTAAGAACATGGAATGAACACAGATTCTTTGTAGCTAAGAGTTAAAGTAGGTGTTGTATCTTTTAGACTGAAATCTCCTTGGCTTCTGAGTTTCTAAGACTACTTTGCTCCCGTAGTTCTTGTTCCTATTGATTTTTCTCTTCATGAATCACCTTAGTATTCTCCACTACTGACTTCAAAATGTAAATGTTGGCAGAGTCTACAGCTCCTGCTGTGTGTCTGCTCTGCCTCAGCTGAAATCTTGCCAGCTTCCTCTGTCCTTTGTTCTTTAAGAACAATACCTGTCAGATCAGTTGCCATTTCCCTGCTATGAGTGAGCAGTGATGGTCCTCGTGATAGTGTCCACATCTGAAGTACCTCGTGTCCTTGTGGTCCTGGCGGTGACTTCCTGTGGATCACAGCCTCTTGACATGGTATTTGGCAAGGGTGTGAGAGTTGAGTGCTGTGACCTCAGGCGGCTTCATACTTCTGGGGCATTTTGAATAACTGGAAATGAGGGGTGACTTGAGCAAATTGAATGTTCTAATAACTACAGAGTCTCTCTGATTGCAGAGTTGCCTCACTCACAGAGCTCTCCAACTGTCAGCAGCACCTGCACTAAAGTGCTCTATTTCACTGACCGGTCACTTACGCCCTTCATGGTCAACATACCAAAGAGGTAGGATTCTGGGATCATTATTTCTCTGTAAAAAAGGAGAGGAGGGCAGAACCATTAGCTACTACCCATATGCGCAGCTGAAAGGTGTTGGAGATGCAGTGTGGTGTAATGAGAAGAGCCGGAGGCAGAGATTCTGCTTCCAACCCTGCCACTAACCAGTGGCATAATGAGGAACAGGCCATGATCTACTATTAGGTACAACAGTAGTACTTCCAATCCTGGTAACTATGCATTTATGCTCTAAGTTTGGAAAAACAGATTTTAAGGTGTTCAAAATAGCTCCTGCTGATAACATGGATTGCAGCCTGGCACTCACTCCAGGGCTGCGACTCATTGATCTTTGTTGCTATTCAATGTCTGCAACTAATCCCTGTTGAGAAATGATGTTAACAACCTTCCAAAAACTCAGTTATACTTCCTCTTAAGGGAAACGGTTTTGAAATAAAGATTATTTAAACTCTGTAACCAACTATTGAGTGAGGTTACAGGATTTTCCTTCCCTAGAGAGCCTGCTTATTTAGTCTGGGCTGGAAGCCAGGTTCCTAAAGACAGAAGGATAAAGATGATAATTGATTTAATTCTGCCACCCTAAAGAACAAGGGAGAAAATCAAGAGAACTTAGACGTATTTATGGTTATTCAGCAAATTTGATTTCAGGGACCTTATGTCCTATTTACAGAGAAAAACAGAGAAAAGTAATTTGGCTGCTGCTGAAGCATAAATCTGTTTCAAATTCTCAGATCACCTCATATGTAAAGCCATTTTCATTCCCTGTTGGTGACTGGCTCTCCAACCTCTGCTGTTTAGTCATCTGAGTTATCAGGGGCAGTGACCTAACAAAGGGGCCATTTCTGCCTGTTGCCTTTGGCAGGGGCCTGGGTTTAAAGCTAACATCTTATCTTCCAGCCTATTGATTAACAGTCTATTTGAGTGCTCTCTCCTTTTACTGCAGGTTGGGGGAGGTGACACTGAAGGATTTTAAAGCAGCTATTGATCGGGAAGGGAATCACCGGTATCACTTCAAAGCGCTGGATCCCGAGTTTGGCACTGTCAAAGAAGAGGTACAGAATCCACGGGAGCCTGGGTGGTATTATTGGTTTTCCCTGAACCCCTAAGTCTCCTATGCTAGCACTGGTATCTAGAAGTACCTGAGTCCCCAGAGCAGGTGAGAGGAATTTCCAGAACCTCAAACCTGATTATCCTAGACTGCGGTCACAGTTTGGCCCAAGATGTTGAGTCTTTAGTTCTAGTACTTAATCACTTTGACCAAGAACTTGGATAGAATTTTTATTTTAAAAAGGAAAAAGGTTTGTTTTTTATTTATCTTTTTCAGAGTTCAGCAGTTTATTGAACATATTACAAAAGGCTGAGTCAAACAGACCAAAGCCCGTCATCATCAGATTCCTCAGATTCTTCCTTCTTTGCTTTCACTTTCTTCTCAGCTGGGGCAGGGCGGCCAAGGGGGAGGGTCCCCCGGCTGGGGCGGTCCCAGCTGCTGGTGCGAATCCCCCACAGAGCAGTAGAGGCTCCTGATGTTGACTTTGGTCAGGGCCTTTGCAAACAGGCCAGGCCAAAAAGGCTCCACAGTCACACCCCCAGCTCTATTGAGGGCGTCGATCTTATCCTCCTTGAGGTCACCTCGTTGTGCAGAATGAGGGCCGAGGTGAGCTGGGACACAGCAAGTATGGGGCTGGAGCTGCCAGGCACGGGGTGCTAGCCGCTGGATGAAGTAAGGGCCTCACCCCAATAAGGCCTTAGCTTCCTTGGAAGGACCAAGCACCTTGGCAGCAGCTGGGGAGGTGTTTCTCTTTTTTAAAAAAATACTTATACTACTGGCTGGGCACAGTTGTTCACACTTGTAATCCACTTTGGGAGGCTGAGGCAGGAGGACTGCTTGAGCTCAGGAGTTCGAGACTAACATGGGCAACATAGTGAGACCTTGTCACTACAAAAAAATAAAAAATTATCCAGACTGGTGGCATGCATCTATAGTCCCAGTTGATCTGTAGATCGAGGTGGAAAGATCGCCTAAGCCCAGGAGGTCCAAGCTATGGTAAGCTATGATTGTGCCAGTGCACTCCAGCCTAGATGGCAAAGTGAGAATCGGACTCAAAAATAATAAATAAATTTTAAGAATACTTATACTTCCACTGTCTCCTAAGATGCCCCAAA
Organism: Cephalopachus bancanus; assembly: GCA_027257055.1. Classification (NCBI taxonomy): domain Eukaryota; kingdom Metazoa; phylum Chordata; class Mammalia; order Primates; family Tarsiidae; genus Cephalopachus; species Cephalopachus bancanus. The sequence continues at coordinate 17,433,870 of JAPVLO010000002.1, forward strand.
TATTCTGTGATTAGTAACTTATTCTTAGAAATCTTTATGAGCAAAGCAGTGTTAGAGATTTTTTTTTTTAACCATTTCATAGATGTGGAGCTAAAATAAATATGCATAAAATTCTAGTTGCAACTTTAGGGACAAAACCAAAGGAACCTAGACTAACTCAGGGCTTTTTTCTACACATTCTTGTTCTTTATGTTTGAGGACTTATTTTTATCAGCAGGAGTTGTTTGGTGAGTGAGACTCCCTATCTATGTTTTCATTGTGGCTTTTTCTTGTTTTCCTAGGTTTTCCACGATGATGATGCAATTCCTGGATGGGAAGGGAAAATTGTAGCCTGGGTGGAAGAAGACCATGGAGAGAATTAATACCGAGTATTAGATTGGGGGCTTGTGGAACCTGGTCATTCCCTGGCTGCTTCACTCAGGAAAGGGGACAAAACCAGAATACACTAAGAAGTTTCTAGTTTGTGCTGCCAAAACAGAAGCTTCTCCAAGTGTGATGGCCACAGGCCAGTCCTGTTTCTGTGCCTGGCATATCTGGTACTTAAAATCTCTGTCCAAACGTAGACCATGGGTTCATCTGGAGTTCCTTGTCCGTGGGAACACAGTGTTTCGTTCTGCTCTGAGGACAACAAACCGAAGGCCTTAACCAATGGGGATGAATGATCCCGCTCCTATGGGGGCATGGCTGCTATTATCTGGAAAACTAGGAATTGGATGCATCACTGCTGTGTGTTACAGTATTATTTTAATTGGCCTCAATGGTTGCAGAAATCAGAGTCCCAGCATTTGTACTCACAAGACAAGGCAAAGGTACCAGCTTTTCTGTTTCATTGCAGCTTTGCAAACCAAGAATAACTCATGAAGTGGTACCAAAGATGAAAATCCCACTCTTCAGTAATCTTTTGAACTGGCCATGGGTGGTGCTGAATTGTTGATTGGATGGAAAAAGGGCTGCCCATATTGTGCTATCTTGTGCTAAAAACTAAGACAGACCTTGGGTTGCTTATTCTGTCTTAACTGGTTCTGGAGCTTGTCCTTTAGCCCACATAGGGCCTGTTTCTTGTACTGCTAGTTTCCTCTGGGGACTAGAGCCATTCTTTTTCCTCAAACTGATGAACTTTGTTTTGAAAGGAATGAGGAGTAAAAGGCTCCTTAAAAATCCAGGCGGGTATGGAAAGGTGCTGCTACCCATATCTTCTTGACTTTGTGTCACGACTTCCTTTAACTCATGGCATCTCCTTTGCATTTAAAAGGAGACAGACCACTAATATCAGTATTTCTTTGTGATTTATGAATACTGAGCATGAATTACTGGTCTGCCCTTCCTCACTTGGCCAGAGTTATTTTCTATTTATATATTTAGTCTAGGCTGATCCTTATGGGCACAGTAGAAACCATGGGGCATGGAGCATGAGTGGTGAATGGCAGAGATGATTCTGAGTGGAAAAAAAAAAACACCCTAGAATCATTTCTCATGTGCATCAATGTCAAGTGTAGAGGCTAAGCGTTCAACTTCCAGAGATCACTTAATAACCTGGGTTTTCTCATTCATCCACCAAGCACCATCAACCAACCAGCCATTATTATTTATATATATATTCCCAAAAGCGGTCTGCCTGTTACCTCCAATGTACACTGCCAAACGTAAGATTAGGACAGATCATCTGGGTTCTTGACCTGTCTGTCTCCAATCCATCTCCCCTTTTCCCCCTTTTCAGCCATTTCAATAGACTACTCTTTGGCGCTCGGAGATAACATCTTATTGTTTTATATCGTATCTTTTAAAAATAGTTCATGTTTGGAGAATTCTTTTGTACTCATTTGCTTTTTGTCTGAGAACCATGTCTATTTTTATAACTGAGTGTGGGTTCTGTATATTCTCACATTCTGTATACTGTATCCATTTTCTAGAGAACCCAGTAGCTTTTATACAGTCTCTTCTTACCACCCCTGTGGTTTCAGAACAAGTTTTATTTTATTACAAGTATACTAATGGCAACTAATTCCTGTTCCAATTCTACCTGCTATTTTAGTTGTGGAGGTAGTTTTATGTAATCCAGTTGATTGCTCCTCTAGCAGACAGAAGGAGCTCAAAGACACTTGACGTTTTTTGTGTAAGTTTACCTGGTCTTCTCCCATTGAAGAGTGATTTTTCATTAGAAATGACTGGGAAAGTTGGGGAAAGTCAGCCAAAAGCAAGAATAATTCATTATGAAAGCAAACATAAGAAAACAGTATATTCTTACAGTTTTTTTCCAGGAAATCTGGAGAAAAAGTCCTCATGTCACCAATTTCTCTGTTGCATGAATTTTAGTGTTTTGCTATAAGTCAGCATGAGGGCTAACAGGCCAAAATTCGTTACTGTATTTCCAGTACAGTTTATCTTGAATGTCTGTCTCTTAAATCAGTTCTACTTGTCAGTTTTCTTTCAGCAGTTTTGCCATTATGTGGAATTTAACTTTTCAGAGAAAAATTAAATCAGAAAATTTTCAGAGTCCTCTACCTTATTTGTCTTTTATCTCGATCTCTTTGGAAAAGAAGCTGTATGACCTCAGTGCCTCCATAAAAAGATGAAGTTGTATTTCAGGGGGAGAACATGAGATTATTTTCCCCCTTTAGCCCATGAATGTCATGCATCACAGAAAATGACTAAGCATCCCTGCTAGATGTCACTCTTTAGCTCTTGTATAAAATGTGCTGGCGAAGCTCCTTCCAGTTTCTAAGGTGAGAGGAACCTTCTGAGCAGGAATGTGCAGTGATTGACTCTGTTTTGATTCAGTTTCTTGTTTGGCTGCACTCTAGGAGGCCTTCTGTATTGTCCCCTGGTGACTCTGGTGTGGGATAGTCCATCCTGCTATTGCTGAAGTTCTCTTTCCTTGAGAAAATTAAGGAACTAGAATGCTTAGAGTTCATAAAGTCATCTCTAAACCATATTAGCTTAAACTAATAAAAACTAGTTTAGTTGAGAACTCAACTCCTTAAAAAGTCTTCATTTAAAAACTGAAGGCTGGCCGGGCTCCGTGGCTCAGCCTATAATCCCACGCCTTTGGGAGGCTGAGGTGAGTGGATTGCCTGAGCCCATGGGTTCAAGACCCACCTGGGCAACTTGGTGAGACCTCATCTCTACAATAAATCAAAAAATTAGCCGGGCGTGGTAGCGCGCGCCTGTAGTTCCAGCTACTTGGAAGGCTGAGGCGGAAGGATCGCCAGAGCCCGGCAGGTCAAGGCTGCAGTGGCTGGGAGCGGCCACTGTACTCCAGTCTGGGCAACAGAGTGAGACTCCAACTCAAAAAAAAACAAACAAAAACAAAAAACTGAAGGCTGTTCTCTTCTTGCTCAGTTCCTTAAATCAGCTGGGAATGGAACAATTTACAATTTGTACCTAAAGAATTTGGGTTCAACTCACATGGTAAAAGCAATTACACTTACTGGCAAACTTTGCAGCTCTTTTTGACCGGGATGGTTGTAAATTAGGGAAAATATCTTTATGTTCTACATCCAATCCAAGAGGACTCTTACTTCCAGGCATTTAGGTCATAATTAAAACTATTTTCATTGTTTTTCCCATAAAACAAGCATTATGATTGCACACTCCTATTGTCTGATTTTATGTAAGAGATATAGCTTGCTTAAAATACATATATATGTAAAGTTATATTTTCTTAGAAACATGGATGTTTGCAGACATTGCTTTCAAAGAGATTGCTGCTGTGCATTCTCCCTGTTTTACAATATGTTTTCATGAAGACTGTGTTATACCAGAGGCTTCTGATTATCAAAGTGATAACCAGTTTTAACTGCCTATATGTACCAGATTTGTGAACTAATTTTAAAAAAAACACACAAATGAAGAATAAAACGGAGCTTGCAAACTAAATACCATTAATCATTTTCACTTGTGTTTATTGACTGAGCTTAATCAATAAAGCCATTTACGTTTAGTGAAAGTAAATTTCCTCAAGTGATCTCCCTGGTTACATGTTTACTCATTACGTGGAGATTGGAGATAAGGATTACTTTATTGCTACGGATATTTTATTACTGGTATTTCTAATGTAAGCACAAAATAGGTTATTATTATCAAGGACAATTTATTTACTTAGCACTTCTCTTGAAATTAAAAGTTGCAAACAAATGAGAACCCAAGAGCGTAAACTCTATGACAAAAAGTTTCTACTGCAAATATTAACTAGATTATTTCAGAAATTATTTAGATGGAGGCGAGAGGATTGCCTGAGTTCACGGGTTAGAGACCAACCTGGCAACATGGCGAGACCTCGTCTCTACAATAAATCAAAAAAATTAGCTGGGCATGTTGGTGCATGCCTGTAGTTCCAGCTTCTTGGAAGCCTGAGCCCTGCAGGTTGAGGCTGCGGTGGCTGTGAGTGTGCCACTGCACTCCAGCCTGGGCAACAGCAAGACTCCAACTCAAAAACAAACAAATAAATAAATCTTTAGCCCTGAGTGTTTTCACTTAACTTCCAATGACATATTTTCAACTATTAACTGGCCATCCCACCATTATGTTAAATTTAAATATGTACAAAACAACTCAATCTTTCATTACCAACTAATTTCTCTTTCCATCTACCCACTTTATATCTGTGATATCACCATTCTGTAAGTCTCTCTACTTCAAACCTTTGAGTCTTCCTTTTCCATAACTTCCTTTATCCAATTTATTGAGGGGGAATTCAGGCTTGTTCTATCATTACTGATTTGACAAACTTTAGAATTCGTAGCCTACTTCTGGGGTAAATTTGCCATTCCAGGAATGTTTGAGCTGTGTCTTCCTATAATTTAGCTACACTCACACCCAAGTAAAAAGCATATTCAAAATACAAACTCACTATTCTTTGAAAAATGCTAAACAAGGTACAAGCAAGCATACCTAAGTGCACAGCAGATCATGCAAATCACCTCATACTTTAACTGAAAGCAAACTTAGATCGTTATTAAAGTTAAATGTAGTGGAAGTGGGCAATTCAAAACAGTTAAACTATTTTTTTTTTGAGTCAGAGTCTCACTCTGTCACCCAGGCTGGAGTGCAGTGGCATGCTCACAGCCATCACAGCATCTGCCTGCTGGGCTCTCTTGATCCTTCCACCTCAGCCCTCCAAGTAGCTCGAATTATAGGCATGTGCCACCATGCCCAGGTAATTTTTTGATTTATCGTAGAGATAGGTCTCACCAGATTGCCCAGGCTGGTCTGGAACCCATGGACTCAGGCAATCTTCTGGCCTACACCTCCCAAAGTGCTGGGATTACAGGCATGAGCCACCGCATCTAGCAGTTAAACCATTTTGTATTAACTCAAAGTTATAGTATAAGTTCTTTCACTAAACACAATTATTCTTCTCTTGCTTCTTCCAATTGTTTTATTTTTTGATTTTTAGAGTTAGAGTCTCCCTCTGTCACCCAGGCTGGAGTGCAGTGGCACAATCAGGACCACCCCAGCCTATACCTGCTGGGTTCAGGCAATCTTTCCACCTCAGCCTTCCAAGTAACTGGAACCACCGGCGTGCACCACCACACCTGGCTAATTTTTAAAAACTTTAATTGTAGAGACAAGGTCTCGCCATGTTGCCCAGGTTGGTCTCCAACCCGTGGGCTGAGGCAATCCTCTCACCTCTGCCTCCCTCCCAGAGTGCTGTGATTACAGTTATGAACCACCGCACCTGGCCGCTTCTTCCAACTGTTAATTCATACATTTGACATAATTATAGCAATTAATTACCCTTCTCTTAATATCCTTTCAAATATGCTTTTTCATTTAATCTGGTAATTTCATACTTTTTTTTTTTTTTTTTTTGAGTTGGAGTCTCACTCTGTTGCCCAGACTGGAGTGCACTGGCCGCTCCTGGCCACCGCAGCCTCAACCTGCTGGGCTCCTGCGATCCTTCCGCCTCAGCCTTCCAAGTAGCTGGAACTACAGGCGCACGCTACCACACCCGGCTAATTTTTGATTTATTGTAGAGATGAGGTCTCGCCAAGTTGCCCAGGCGGGTCTCGAGCCCGCAGGCTCCCAAAGGCACAAGATTACAGGCTGAGCCACCAAGCCCGGCTATTTTCATACTTCTTCATTTATTATAGTTCCAACTTAAGAAGTCATGAAATATCTCCAAGCTGTTATAATTTTCCAAATTAATTATGAGCAAGGTTGAATATGGTTTTCTAATCTTTTTGTTTTGGGGGGGTGAGGGGGTGTCTCACTATGTTGTCCAGGCTGGCTGGAAGTCCTGGGCTCAAGCGATTCTCCTGCCTCCACCTCCTGAGTAACTGGAATTTCAGGCACACACCACCACTCCTGGCTAGCATCTTGTTTTTAGTTGTTTCCCTCCAATTTCTTCTTGTGTTCTTGGTGTTCTCTGACCATCTATACACTAGGGACTTGGTGCCCTAAATACTGCACTTGCTTCCTCCTAATCTAATCACCTTCAACTCAGAAACCATGAGGTGTTTTCTAACTATAAGACGATAACTGCAACAGAAGCGTACCTCACATTGTGCAGATAACTTTTTGTTCGTTAGACATACATTTAGCCCCCGCTATGCATCAAATTAGGATGCTCAATTCTGGGGATACATGGAAAAACAATCCAGACACGCTTCCCACCCTCAGTGTTTTGGCAGGAAACACCGGAAACATAACGAAGCCTCTGGTTGTGTAAAAGGATTCTGTAGTAAATTAGGGCGTAACACAGACTCGCTTCGTAAACCCCAATACGCTTAATCCTGCTACAGAACGCAGGAATGTGGCCTGCGTTCTTCCTCTTGGCTGCCCTTCGCACTATTTGGCTGGGACACCTGTTCGCTCCACCTGCCGGTTGGGCTACAAACCTGAAATTAAATCTTTGTAACCCAGTACAGCCCGCGCGGGGCGGGGCTCCAAGCCCGGTCACTCGCGGATCCACGGGGGCGGGGGAGGGCACATCCCTGAAACTCTAGATTGCCGGGCGGACGGCTCCTTCCTCCTTTCTCCAGGGGCGCGCCCCGAGACCAGATGCCAGTCCCCGGGTGCACTTCCCAGCTTCTCCTTAAAACGAGGCCACTCCCCTTAGCCCAGACCCTTGGGCCACTCCGTCTCGGCGCCGGCTTAGGCCCCTCCCTTTCGGTCGTGCCCTTCACCTCGCTCGGGCCCCGTCTCACCCTTCGGGACGCCGCTCCTAGGACCCCACCCCTTTCCGCCTCTCCTTTGCCTCCCGCGCTTGCGCCTGCGTGGGCTCCGCGGGAACGGCCCCGCCGACCCGGGACCCCTCGCTCCACTCGGGAGAGGAGGAGCGCGCGAGCCACACGTTCCGGGCCCGGGGATGGGGTGGAGTGAGTCCTCGGGGCGCGTTTTACGACAGCGTGCGGCTGCACGGCGTGGCTGACGGCAGCGCCGCGCTGCTCTTGGAGAGGTCACTCCGGAGACGGCGTTGGTTTTAGGGTGTGGGGGGTTGGTGGCACTATGTGGCGCGTCTGTGCGCGACGGGCACGGAATGTAGCCCCGAGGGCAGCGCTCGGGGCTCGGGAGACGGCCCTGCGGGAGGGACCCGGGGTTCCACGGGTGACTTCGCGGTCTGACCCGGCTTCGTTTCGTTGCCGTAGCGCGACCATAGGGTATGGCGGGGTCCGGTCACTGTGCGGCTGGAGCCCCCGCTCCGGGGCCACGCCACGGAACCGCTTACTGCTGCAGCTTTGGGGATTCCCCGGCCGCCGCTGTTACAGCCTTCCCCCCCATCAGAAGGTGAGTCCTCGACTCGTCCTTTTGGGACCCCGTTGTCCTTCAGGGCGACGTCTTACCCGCAGGATCCTCCAACCCTTCCCCGTGTCTGTCATCGCCCCTGGCCAGTACTCAGCTTCTCTGTAGCTCCTGAGCCTCCCTCTCGTGATCTGTTCCATTGAAAGAATTGCTCCAAGCCTGGGGCTGTGTGCAAAGCATCTGCTGAAGTTCGTGCTCTGCCAAAGCCACAGGATTGGGAAGGAGGAAGCCTGTCGCTGGCAATTATGACTTCTTGTGGGCAGGAACTCCCTTTGTATTCCGTGACCAGTGTGTAATGAGACTCAATAAACTGCATGAAATTGAGTTGAATGACACCGTAAGCGGGACTGAGAAGTAGTCCTTTTACAACTCAGTGTGTCTTCTTTTGTTCCTCCAGGTCCCATTGCCTTCTCTTTCCCCCACAATGCAGGCAGGAACCATAGCCCGTTGGGAAAAAAAAGAGGGGGAAAAAATCAATGAAGGTGACCTGATTGCAGAGGTAAGTTGTTTTAAAACGTGGAGATGAGTTCTAAGGGACTGGCTTTGCTGAACTGGACGTTAGCTTTCTGAATGGTTTAGTAAACCCTTTGCTTAAGAAACAGGTGGGCCAGGTGCGGTGGCTCAAGCCTGTAATACCAGCACTTTGGGAGGCCGAGGTGAGAGGATTGCCTGAGCCCACCCGTTGGAGAACAGCCTGGACAACTTGACGAGCCCTCATTTCTACAATAAATCAAAAAATTAACGGACGTGGTAGCACATACCTGTGGTTCTGGCTGCTTGGAAGGCTGAGGTGGAACAATTACTTGAGCCCAGCAAGTTGAGGTTGTGGGGGTCGTGAGCGTGCCTCTGCACTCCAACCTGGACAACAGAGTGAGACTCCAACACACACACACACACACACACACACACACACACACACACACACACAACATGTTTTTCACAACTTGATATTAGAGAAGACTGGTTAGATAAGTTTTACAGCAACTAGTCAAACCGATTTTTAGCCAAGATTTTTTTTTTTTTTTTTTTTGAGTTGGTGTCTCACTCTGTCACCCAGACAGGGTGCAGTGGCACGCTCCTGGCCATCGCAGCCTCGACCTGCTGGGCTCCGGTGATCCTTCAACCTCAGCCTTCCAAGTAGCTGGAAGTACAGGCGCACACTACCACACCAGGCTAATTTTTTGGTTTATTGTAGAGATAAGGTCTCGCCAAGTTGCCCAGGCGGGTCACGAACCCTCGGGCTCAGATAATCCACTCACCTCAGTCTCCTAAAGCGCGGGATTACAGGCTGAGCCACAGAGCCCGGCAAGATGGTTTGTTTGTTTTTTTGTTTGTTTGTTTGTTTTGTTGTTTTGAGTTGAAGTCTCACTCTGTCGCCCATGCTGGAGTGCAGTGACATGCTCACAGCCATCGCAGCCTTGACCTGCTGGATTCAGGCAATTCTTCTGCTTCAGTCTTCCAAGTAGCTGGAACTACAGACTTGTGCCACCATGCCCAGCTAATTTTTTTGATTTGTTGTAGAGATGAGGTCTCGCTCTGTGACCCAGGCTGGTCTCGAAACCACAGGTTCAGACAGTCCTCTCACCTCGGCCTCCCAAAGTGCTGGAATTATAGGCATGAGATGTTACTAAAGAATTTCTCCTTTCATATCTGTGATAGAGGCTTTATCTTCACATGACTGATAAACTTTATGACTCTAGACACAAGCTAATAAACTACATACTGTCAGTTCAAGCCTAAGGTGCTGTTTTTGTGATAAAAGGTTGAAACTGATAAAGCCACTGTTGGATTTGAGAGCATGGAGGAGTGTTATATGGCAAAGATACTTGTTGCTGAAGGTACCAGAGATGTTCCAGTTGGAGCGATCATCTGTATCACAGTTGGAAAGTAAGTGGTACTGTTGTAAATTATAGAACACCAGTGCTTGGCGGAGTATGTTCACCTAGAGTTGAGAATTTAGAAGTCAAAGACTTTTGACGTCTACTTTGGTGGGAGCTGAATCTGCTTTATACCCCCTTATATTTATACATTCTTTCTCTTCCTTAGGCCTGAGGATATTGAGGCCTTTAAAAATTATACATTGGATTCCTCAGCAGCACCTACCCCACAAGCAGCCCCAGCACCAACACCTGCCGCCACAGCTTCACCACCTGCACCTTCTGCTCAGGCTCCTGGTAGCTCATATCCCACTCACATGCAGGTGAGGTTCAGCCTCTGAGTGTTTGCTCAAGATGATTTATGACGTACTCATTTTTTCTAGATGGCTGTCACATCCTGGAAACTAGCATTAAATGTGGTTAGTTCTTGTCATTTGGGAGCATATAGAGCATACAGTAGTATTAGTAATTGAGAAAACTGATCATAAAGATTAAATGTAGAATAGATATAAATAATAGCACTGCAATAAAAGTGAAGATAGTGAATGTAATCACTGCTGATTCTACTAACTGAATTAATTTCTAAGAAACTAAATCCGCTTATTAGATATTAGGGTTATCCTATGTATATTTTTGTGTTTTAGATATTAGAAATACATAAAAATCTAGCTGCCATTTTCTAAAGAATTCAGACCAGAACTTTTCCTTAATTTATTTGTAGAAATTTTTGTATAGGAATCATTTTCTTCTTTGGAAATATTGTTCTATTCCATGGGCTGTTAGTAACAGTCACTTGTGATGAAGTTTTGCATGGTTCAGTTCACACATTTATTTCATCCTATTCAGCAAATTCTATCTCATTACATAAGAAATACTTCATTTCTCTTCGTTTTATGTCTGTGGCTTTGTATGCAAGTGTAAGGGTTGTACCTTAATTATCCATCAAGGTACTGTGTAGAGATTATTGACGTCACTAATCTTAAGAAGCATATGAAAATGACAAATTATGAACAAGAAAAGCATTAAAAATTTTCTTCTAAAGCTTGTTTTTTTCCCCCCGTGGAAACATCTTTGATTGAAATTATTTTTCTCTCAGCATAATGCTCTTGCTAATTAGATACAAGACTAAGAAGACAGTAAATGAAATCCATAATAACTGAATAACTAAATTGAGTAGACGCACAAGCCATTTAACTAGGAAAGCAATTTTTAATTTAGATCAGCTATTCTGATGTTTGGATTTTGTTGGGGTGGAAGTGACTATTAAACTGTCAAGTAAAAATCCTATATATTTATCATGTTGTTTTGAGAGATATATCCACTGTGGAATAGCTAAATGTAGCTAATTTACATATGCATTACCTCACATTCTTACCTTTTTTTTTTTTGAGTCAGAGTTCTACTCTGTTGCCTAGCCAAAAGTAGATTTTAAGTGTTCTTAGAGTGAGACCGTGACTCAAAAAAAAAAAAAGAGCAAAACTACTCCCTGGTTTTTTTTGTTTGTTTGTTTGTTTGAGTTGGAGTCTCACTCCACTCCCAGGCTGGAGTGCAGTGGCACTCACAGCCACCCCAGCATCGACCTGCTAGGCTCCAGCGATCCTTCTACCTCAGCCTTCCAAGTAGCTGGAACTATAGGCACATGCTACCATGCCTGGCTAATTTTTATTTTTATTTATTTTTTATTGTAGAGACGAGGTCTCGCCAAGTTGCCCAGGTTGGTCTCAAACCTCCAGGCTCAGGCAATCCACTCGCCTCGGCCTCCCAAAGTGCAGGGATTACAGGCTGAGCCACCGAGCCTGGCCCTCTCAGTGATTTTCAAGAGTACAATATATTGTTATTAACTATAGTCACCAAAGAACAGTTCTTAACATCAGGTTTGTATCTCAGGAAAATATCTGGGAAGTTGGGACAAATGCAGTTTCCTGTGGATAAAAAGATAAAAACCAAATACACAGCACAGCAAAATTGTAACAGAATGTTTGGGACCAAGATCATTCTATGAAAATGCAAGATTTCCAGGTTAAAATATGAAAATATGCTCTGTACTCAGACATTTATTCAGGAATTAATTTTGACTCTCTGGAAGAAATCTTCCCCATCTGACCATTGCTTTTAAACTGGAAGGTAGGTCAAAGTATAGCTGTTACTGTAAAGCTTAAGATTTGAAGGATGATTTAACTGGTGGGAAGCTATTGAGGCAGTAAGCATGTGCTGTGATGGGTATTTGGATTGTCATAGTCACCCTCATTCTATGAAACCATGTTCATCTGCCTCAGTGCCATTGTATCCAAGACTTCCTGGTATTAAGCAATAACACGTGTCTGTTTCTACAGGTACTTCTGCCTGCCCTCTCTCCCACCATGACCATGGGCACAGTTCAGAGATGGGAAAAAAAAGTGGGAGAAAAGCTAAGTGAAGGAGACTTATTGGCAGAGATAGAGACTGACAAAGCCACTATAGGTGAGATTTCTTCAACTCTTAATGGTTGAGGCACTGAATTTTCCAATGAGGAAGAGGATTGTCATTCTTTCCTATAATGAGTGAGTGATAATGTGAGAACTTTACCATTCTTAGGATTCATTTTCTGGGACAGAATATTTTATAACAGAAATGTGCATAGTCAGATTTGTCAGTTCTATACTGCACTCATTGAATCAAGGATATGTCAACTCAGATTATTCTTAGGACAGATTTTGCTTTCCAACCTTATTGTATTACTGAGAAGCTATGTTTGAACTGCCACTGTCTAAACTGGGGCAAAACAAGAAAAGAGGAAACAGGAGAAAATTATCTCCAAGGCAGGAAAATAGCAAAGAATTTAAGATGACTTTTAGGGAAAATTAAAGGTTTAGATTGTTTCATACTTTGATAATGACTGATAGAATATGCACACACGGGTGGGTGTGGTGGCTCATGCTTATAATGTCAGCACTTTTGGAACCTGAGGTGGGAGGATCATTTGAGCTCAGGAGTTCACAGCCAGCCCGGATAGCAGAGTGAGACCTCATCTTTACAAAAAACTTAGCTGAGAGTCGTGTCACATGCCTGTAGTCCCAGCTACTTGGAAGGCTGAGGAGATAGGATCGCCTGAGCCCAAGAGGCCAAGGCTGCAGAGAACTGGAGCTGTGATCATGCCACTGCCTGGTCAACAGAGTGAAATGCTGACTAAAAAAAAATAAGACACATGTGTCTGTGTTCTTTTTTTATATATATTTGTGTGTTTGTGTGGTCAGATATCATATCACATTTCCACAGGCCCCCTTTTAAATTAGTTTTTATGGTTAGAAACAAAACTTACATAGGTGGTCATGATTATAGATATTAACAGATATTATGAATTTCTTCCCTCTCTTTCATAATTACGACTAAAGGAAGGCCTATCCTCTTCCCCCAAGATGTAATGGGAGATTCTAGGCATCCTCTGCATTGGTTGTTTACAGAGTATGTTCTTCAAACTTCATTCCTTGAAAGCACCTTAGGGTGAAGTAGGAATTAAAGAGCAGGACCCTACAGTGCCGTGTCCCCGTCCCTCTCTTCTACCAGAACAGTTTTTTAAAAAAAAAATCCTTTTGCATATTATGTTTCCCCGTAAGATTTTATTAGAAGAAAATATTGTTTCTTAAAGAGAAAAAAAAATCTTTGGAAACTATAGACCTGCTTTCCCATATTACTGTCACTATAGAGACTGCTATTCTAGAAACTAGCCACTAGAGAAGTATTACCTTGGTTAAACTTTAAACTCTGTTGTGGCCCAGGAATATATTTCTTTTTCAACATACCCTTTGTTGTTTGCTCAGAATGGTGGCTCATGCCTGTAATCCCAGCACTTTGGGAGGTCTAGATGAGAGGACTGACTGAGACCTCTCATCTAGATTCAAGAGCAGCCTGGTTGGCAACATGATGATGAGACCTCAGCTCTACAGTAAATCAAATCTCGCCTGAGCCCAGCAGGTTGAGGCTGCTGTGGCCGTGAGCATGCGACTACACTCCAGGCTGGGCAACAGAGTGAGACTCCAATTAAAAAAAAAAAACAACCAAAAAAAAAACCCCCACTTATCCTTTGTTGTGTGTTAATTCTTGGTTGGGAAATAGAAGGATTTATCAAAGATGTGTTCATAACTTTCAGAACTAACCACTGTCTGTAATCCTTCATAGTTCTATTGAACAGATATTTATTAAGTGTTTACTTTGTGCCAGGTACTATTTCTAAATATCTGAAAAATATTAATTTGTTTAAATTGATAACATCCCTGTGAGGTTGGTACTGTTGTTATCCCCATTTTTATAGGTAAATAAACGGATACAAGGGGGGTTAAATATCTTGTAAAAAAAAAGTTATATAGCTAGCTTGAATGAGAAAAATTTTTTACTTAAAACTGTGCTGTGAGTTTTGAAGAATAGAGTTTTTTTAAGTCCTTTAATACTTTTTCTTCTATTTAAGGTTTTGAAGTACAGGAAGAAGGTTATCTGGCAAAAATCCTGGTCCCCGAAGGCACAAGAGATGTCCCTCTGGGAACCCCACTCTGTATCATTGTAGAGAAAGAGTCAGATATATCAGCATTTGCTGACTATCGGCCAACTGAAGTAGCAGATTTAAAACCACAAGCACCACCACCTACCCCACCACTGGTAGGTATGCTTCTAGAATTGAGGAAATGCTTATCTTGTTCATCTCTAAATTAAGTAAGGGCTTTTGATTAGATGGTATCTGAAATTCCTTTCAGCTCTAAGATTCTGTGAATAGGGAAGTAGGTGGTTTATTAACATTTATAGAGACCTTTAAGGTGTGTTGTACTGCACCATTCACCTAACTGTCTATAGTTTGATGCTTGCAACTTTTTATTTTTCCTGCACTTGAGTCCTGCAGAGAACAAAGCTGAGGTGGCCTGTTTTCTTTCTGCTTTAGGTGTAGATATCATGCTTAAGAAAAGTAAGGCTTCGTTACCCATTTTTAATCAAATTTACTATATAATTTCTGTCACTTTTAATCTTCTTGGTATTTGTATATTATAGTAGGTCAAGTGTATGTTTGTAATAGATCGCAACCTTGACATAATATGACTAACTTACATAAAATTTAGTATATCACCATATACTTTTTTATTTTTTGAGATAGAGATGGTGTAGAGGTGGAGTTCGCTATGTTGCCCAGGCTGGTCTTATACTCCTGGGCTTAAGCACTCCTCCCACCTTGACCTCCCAAAGTGCTAGGATTACAGGTGTGAGTCACTGCACCTGACCCCATCATCATATACTTTACACTATACACTGTATACCTATAACATAAACTTGTATTAACTCCAAGCATAGATAACATTTATAATGAAGCTCTGCAGATGCTGAGGTCAACTGCATACACATATCTATCGGAGGAAACTTAATTTGACTCCTGTATATTCATGGGGAGCTGACACGTTACAGCGTTTATTTGTTAAGATACTTTTCAACATGGGCCTTTCTGGCATAGTTTTATATATATATAATATATATATAATATGTACTATATATAGTACATATTATATATGTGTACCCTTTTTTTTGAGTTAGGGTCTCACTCTGTCACCCAGGCTGGAGTGCAGTGGCACGCTCATGGCTACTGCAGCTTTGACCTGTTGGGCTCAGGCAATCCTGCCTCAGCCTTCCAAGTAGCTGAAACTATAGGCACACCACCATGCCTGGCTAATTTATTTATTTATTTATTTATTTTTTTGTAGAGATGAGGTCTCACAAAGTTGCCCAGGCTGGTCTCAAATCCCTGGCCTCAGGCAGTCCTCTCTCCTCTATCTCCCAAAGTGCTGGGATTGCAGGCATGAGCCACCACACCTTGCCTATGTTTTGAAATTAGGTTAAGTAAAAACAGTCTATGTTCATAGTAAGAGAATGAGAATAAAGAAGTGACAAGAGATTAAAGTGAAGAAAGTCTGTAAGGATATTATACACTGTCAGCAGTGTTAAATTCTACACACATACAAATTCTATACCATGTTGCCATGGAATACAGTAACTTGACTTTGCTCTTTTTTTTTTTTTTTTTTTTTTTGAGTTGAAATCTCACTCTGTCGCCCAGACTGCTCCCAACCACCACAACCTTGACCTGCTGGGCTCCGGCGATCCTTCTGCCTCAGCCTTCCTAGTAGCTGGAACTACAGGCACGCACTACCACGCCCGGCTAATTTTTTGATTTATTGTAGAGATGAGGTCTTGCCAAGTTGCCCAGGCTGGTCTCGAACCTGTGGGCTCAGGCAATCCACCTGGCTGAGCCACTGAGCCCGGCTTGACTTTGCTCTATCTTTGACATAGAAGTATCGTTCTTGTCATTCATGTTGCTGTATTACATTGGTTAAGCAGGAAAAAAGTACATTATGATCTTCAGACAAAAGATGAAAATTATTAAGACAGCTTTAATTTGTTAATAAAATGTAAACTCTTAATATTTTAGACCCATCTTTGACATGGTGAATTATCAAATTGTAATTTTTTTCAAAAGGTGGCCGCTGTTCCTCCAGCTCCCCAACCTTTAGCCCCTGCACCGTCAGCGCCCTCCCCAGCTACTCCTGCTGGACCAAAGGGAAGAGTGTTTGTTAGCCCTCTTGCAAAGAAGTTGGCAGCAGAGAAAGGGATTGACCTTACACAAGTAAAAGGTAAATCTGTTTCTATGAAATGGGGTTGTAAAGTTAAAATGTAGTTTAATTTCCTCTTTAAGACCAGAAACTACAACTTATATAGTACTCTTAACTGGGATAGTAGGATGAATTGAGATAGTAGTGAGAATGGTTAATAATTATATCTGAAGGGAGGGAAATATCTCTCTTGCTGCCACCATAGAGTAGGGAAACTTTTATTGTGCTTTATTTAGTCTATCAAGGATTTACCTATACATTTTAGATACCTTTTTTGACTCTCCTCTATTTGTGGGAACTGCTTAATAGTCAGTGAAAGTATATGTGCTTATTCAGCAATGTTGGGTTGGGACTTGATTGTTTAATAAGAAAAAATTTCTATTAGTGCTAGGTTGACTGAATGTAGCAGTAAGCAGAGCAAAACAGAACATGAAGTTGGAATGATTTGAACTGACTTAAAATAATAGAATTTATATAAAATTAAACTAGAGCTCCCTATGGGCAAGGGAGAATGCCATATTTGTCTGTCTCTTTCCAAATACAAGTGTAACTTAACAATAAGAGCATGGGGTCTAGAATCAGACTGCCTAGAATTTATTTCCAGCTTTATCATTTTCTCTGTAATATGTCTCTAGGTTAATTGCTTAAATTGTGTTTATCTTTATTTTTTACTTTTTTGAGTTGGAGTTTCACTCTGTCACCCAGACTGGAGTGCAGTGGTCGCTCCCGGCCACCGCAGCCTCAACCTGCTGGGCTCCGGTGATCCTTCTGCCTCAGCCTTCCAAGTAGCTGAAACTACAGGCGCACGCTACCATGCCCAGCTAATTTTTTTGATTTATTGTAGAGATGAGGTCTCGCCTGCCTAGGCGGGTCTCGAGCCCGCGGGCTCAGGCAATCTACTCACTTCAGCCTCCCAAGGCGCGGGATTACAGGCTGAGCCACCGAGCCTGTATATATCTTTAGATCAATTACTTGCCCATCTTAAAACTGAGATAGTAATGTACATCATATAGAATTGTGACAATTAAATGAATTATAATTAAATGAAGTGCTTAGAACTGTATACATATAGTAAATACTCAATACATGTTAGTTGTCATTCACATTGTTATTACCTGACACTTAAATGTAACTGTTTTTGAACCAAAGCTAAAATTTAATTTAAGGTAGCTAAGAT
The DNA here is from genome assembly GCA_027257055.1 of Cephalopachus bancanus. Lineage (NCBI taxonomy): Eukaryota > Metazoa > Chordata > Mammalia > Primates > Tarsiidae > Cephalopachus > Cephalopachus bancanus. The sequence goes on from JAPVLO010000002.1 coordinate 17,451,287, forward strand.
AGTTATTTGGAAATTACTGTTCTTGGGGTGTGATGTCGGTACTATGTACTAGTAATTTAACCACATTTAATGTGCACAACACTCCTTGAAGTGAGAATTATTATTCCCTATTTTTTGGATAAGTAAACAGACTCCTAAGGATCTTCCTTCCTATTAAGTAGTAAAGTTGTAATTTAAATCTGGATTTGTTTAACTCTGAAATCTGTTTTCTTCCCACTACCCTATGCTGCCTTTTATTTTTGTGCTATGCCGTTCTTAATTATTAAGAAAAATATAGTTATTTCCCCAGTTGTCCATTTGTGGCCTCTCAGCCTGTCGGCAATCTGATATTTTGTGATTAGAAGGCAAGCCAATCCCAAGACACAGGAATAGAATATTATAAAATTGTTTGGACTTCAGAGGATTCTTATAATATTGGAAGACTTTTTTTTTAATTAGTGTTACTTCACTAGTATGTTGCCGTTCTTTATGTACATGTGTTTAGAATCAGGAGCAGCAATGTAAGTTGGAATAGCTTTTAAAGGGAGGAGGAACTGGGTTAATAATTCTGAAATTTTTCGAAAAATAAGGAAGAGTCATTTATTAGATATTTAGCAACACTGGCTACCTTACAAAAGATGTAAGTAGGAAATTCCACTATCCTTAACATGCAGAGTTAAGTGATTCATTTATTATTACTTAAGTATCCACTGAGTACTGTCTATATAGCAGACACTTGCTCATCAGATGTATAAGATTTCAGTTTCAGCTGCTTATGTGACTAAATATAAACAATCAAATGAACAGAAAGAGACTATAGCATAGTAGGTAAGAGTGGAGACTCTGGAGCTGGATTGCTTGAGTTTGAACCTCAGTGTGACCTTTTGTATCTCAGGGTCCTCACTTGCATGTAAAAATTAATACCTTATAGGTTGTGAGGATTTAATGAGTTAATGAATGGTGCCAGGATATGGAGAAAGCATAACTAGCTATTAGCTATAATGATAATACTCTTTTATTAAATAAGAGTAATTAAATGCCAAGAAAGAACTAAACTGATATACTAGTAAGTGACAAGGTGGATGGATGTGTGTGCAGTTGTGCCTACTTTTAGACATGGTGGTTAGGGGAAGATCTTTCTGATGGGGTGACATTTGGTTTGATATGAAAGATGAGGAGTCAGCTTGAGCCAACCATGTGAAGTACTGGGGAAAGAGCGCTTTGGGAAGAGAGATCAGCAGTGCAGTCTGAAGTGGGAAAGAGCTTAGCATGCTTGAGGAGCGTAAAGGAGACCAGTGTTAATGCAGCATAGTGAGTAAAGGGTCTAGTGACAGGAGATGAGACTGGAGAGAAACACAGGGATGAGAACATAGAGGACCTTACAGACCATGAAAAAGAATTCAGATTTTATTTAAAGTACAGTAGGAAGCCAATGAGATTTAGCAAGGAAGTGAAATAAAATGCTTCATGTTTTCAAAAGATTTTGGCTGTTCTGTGAATTAAATGAAAGTCAGGGCACCTGTTAAGATGCTGTTGCTGGAGGTGATGGTGGCTTAGAGAAAGGTAGTGGAAATGGAAAGAAATGAACAGCTTTAAGACACATTTTTAGGCCAGGCTTGGTGGCTCAGCCTGTAATCCCAGCTTTTTGGGAAGCCAAGGTGAGTGGATTGCCTGAGTCTGCGGGTTTGAGATCAGCCCGGGCAACTTGACGAGACCTAATCTCTACAGTAAAAAAAAAATAGCCAGGCGTGGTAGCGCACACCTGTAGTTCCAGCTACTTGGAATGCTGAGGTGGAAGGATCACCTGAGCCCAGTAGGTTGAGGCTGTGGTGACTGTGAGCGTGCCACTGCGCTCCAGTCTGGGTGACAGAGTGAAACTCCAACTCAATTCGCTCCCGGCCACCGCAGCCTCAACCTGCTGGGCTCCGGTGATCCTTCTGCCTCAGCCTTCCAAGTAGCTGGAAACTACAGGCGCACGCTATCATGCCAGCTAATTTTTTGTTTTTATTGTAGAGATGAGGTCTCGCCTGCCTAGGCGGGTCTCGAACCCGCGGGCTCAGGCAATCTACTCACTTCAGCCTCCCAAGGCGCTGAAGTTGGAGTCTCACTCTGTTTTTAGTTGGAGTCTCACTCTGTTGTCCAGACTGGAGTGCAGTGGCCGCTCCCGGCCACCGCAGCCTCGACCTACTGGACTCCAGCGATCCTTCCACCTCAGCCTTCCAAGTAGCCGGAATTACAGGCACGCGCTACCATGTCCGGCTAATTTTCTGATTTTATTGTAGAGATGAGGTCTTGCCTGCCCAGGCGGGTCTCAAACCCGCGGGCTTGGGCAATCCACTCACCTCAGCCTCCCAAAGGCGCGGGATTACAGGCTGAGCCACCAAGCCCAGCTAAAACAACATTTTTAACATAGAATTAACAGACTTTGGTCAAGGCTTGGATCTGGGGATTTGACAGCAGTAATTTCAGAAGAAAGGTTGGGGTGGAAGCCAGTCAAAAAGTGAATGAAGAAGTGGAAAGCATTGTGGAAAATTAAATTCAGGAAGCTTTGCTATGAAGGGAGGCATAGAATGAGATGTAGCTTTAGGGGATATGGGCTAAAGAGAGGGCTTTTGAAGATAGTAGAATGAATCTAGTACACAGTTTCTCAACTTTGGCACCATGGATATTTTTGGCTAGATAATTCTTTGCTGTGGGGGTATGTGCATTGTTTAGCAGTTTTTGGTCCCTACTCACTAGATGGTAGTAGCACTTCTCATTTCTCACTCATGACAACCAAAATGTCTTCAGACATTGCTAGATGTTCACTGGGGGGCAAAATTGGCCTGGTTGAGAACCAGTGTTCTCATAGAAAGGCATACGTTGATGATGCAGAAGGGGATTAAATAAAGGCAAGGTAACGCAGCAAGGAACAGAGTGCTTGAGAGTGTAAGAAGGGGTGGAATTGGCCTTTGACAGGAATTAAGGACATTTTACCTGCTTGTATAGGACTGAAGAGAATGTAAGATGGGTTTATAGGTTTGGTGGTGGAAGATGAGGAGAGAACGGTTGCTACTGTTTTATCAATAAAGTTTGAAGTGAGGGTATCAGCTGGAGGGTAAGGCTTGAGGTTAGGCAGATCGTGAAGTAGTATTATCAGAGATTGGAAAGGTGAATTTAAGGGAAATATAATTAAATATCTGGGCAGTTTTGCGTTTCCATTTTAGGTTTATGGTTCTGAATTTATAGTGCAGTCAGTTAACCAGATATGTAGTTTTTCCCTAGCAACTCTAAGCTACTCAGATGCTGGCACTGAGAAGGCAAACCCCTTGTTTTAGAGTTTTCCAGGGGAATTGTTATAACACTAATCCATAGAATGTAAGCTGGGTAAGGAGGGAAGTGAAGACACGAGGGAGGGAATAGATAATGAGAGTAGAAGAGTCAGTGGAGTGGAAGTCTTGATGAGGTGGAGGAGATTTTGTAGTGGGAGGAAGGAGTAGTCTAGACTAAGTGAACTTGAGAGCATCAGCAGTGGCGTGGTGTTTTCTGACATCAAGTGTTAGGAGACTTTCCACAGCAACAGTTAATCTTTGGACAACTAGGTGTCCAGCAGTACAATCCAGTTTTGATGCTAACTACCCAGAATTAGCATCAGACTCCACAGGTGTAAGGGAAGGCTCAGTCCTACTTCAGATGCCAGGACCCACTTATACTTCTGACTCACTAACTTTAAATCAGGAGTTCCCAGGACGCTGGCTTCAGGTTAATTGATTTGCAAGAACAACCCACAGAACTCAGAAATGTACTTTTACTTACTATTGCAGTTTATTATAAAGGATACAGTTCAGGAAGAGCCAAATGGAAGCAATGAATAGGGCAAGGTATGGGGTGGAAGGGCTGGGCACACAGAGCATCTGTCCCTCTCTGGTCAAGCCATCCTACCCACACATTAACATGTTCACCAGCCCAGAAACTGTCAAAATCTTGCTGTTCAAAAATTTTTATTTTCATAGTGGTTTTATTACAAAGACGTGATTGATAGACTCATTGGTCATCAAACTCATTCTGCAGTCTCCTTCTCTCAAAGAGTGGTGGTGGAAAGTTTTCACTCTAATTGGGTGTTTGGTTTTTCTGCTGACCAGCACTATCCTGAAGCTGTTTTAGAGACCCCACCTTGAGTCACCTCTCTGGTAGGGGCAGGAGGAGCTCATTATCAATAACAAAGTATACTCTTATCACTCAGGAAATTCCAAAGGTTTTAGGTGCTTCATACCAAAAACTTAGAATAAAGACCAAATGTGTTTTTTATTATACCATGGTAATGGTAGTCAAAGAGAGGGTTGTTTGAATTCTAGGTTTCAGAGGTAAGTAAGTACTAGTGATTTTCTCTCTCTTTTTAATGAATTGGAGTCTCACTCTGTTGCCCAGGCTGGAGTGCAGTCCACGTTCACGGCTACTGACGCCTCGGCCTGCTGGGCTCAGGTGATCCATCTACCTCAGTCTTCCAAGTAGCTGGAACTACAGGCACATGCCACCATGCCCAGCTAATTTTTTGATTTATTGTAGAGATGAGGTCTTACCATGTTGCGCAGGCTGATCTTGAACCCTGGGCTTAGGCAGTCCTCTTACCTTGGCCTCCTAAAATGCTGGGATTATAGGCATGAGCTGCCTTGCCTGTCTGTAAGCACTAGTGATAACACAGTCTAGGATTTGGCCTTAGAAGTTGGGGGCTCTTATGGGTGGAAGAGAAAAGAGTTGGAGTTGAGTAGGTAAAAGAACAAAGTTTGAGTATTAGGTGGATTTGGGTTCCCAAGAAGAAAGTGAGCTAGAATGCAATTTAACCTGAATAAATGAGAGTAATTACAAATTGGTAAATGAGAGACAGGCAGTGAAGAGGAGTAGATTGGCCGGGCTCGGTGACTCAGCCTGTGATCCCAGCACTTTGTGAGGCCTGGGCGAGTGGACTGCCTGAACTCGTTGGTTTGAGACCAGCCCGGGCAACTTGGCAAGACCGTGTCTCTACAATAAAATTAAAAAATAGCTGGGCATGGTAGCACATGCCTGTAGTTCTGGCTACTTGGAAAGCTGAGGCAGAAGGATCACCTGAACCCAGGAGGTTGACTCTGGAGTGACCTGAGCATGCCACTGCATTGCAGCCTGGGTAACGAAGTGAGACTCCAACTCAAATAAATAAATAAATAAAATGAAAGAGGAGTAGGTTAATATAGCCAGATGGCTTGAACTTCAAAGGGAGTTGAGGTTTTTGAAAGGAGGAAGATTTAGAAGTGGTTATGAACAGAGAGGACAGGACACTTACCTCCTATCCCTACCTTGAACATCTTGAGAGTGAGAGAAAAAAAAATCCATTTAGGGAAATACTAAGGGGAAAAGTTGAATAGAGGGAGAAATTGCTTAGCAAATTTGACTAAAATGTAACCATGTAGGGAGAATTTGTGTTAAAGCCTTAACACTGATAGTCAGGGGTTGATTTGTTTCATGCTACCCATGTGATATTTTACATTTCTTTGGTACAGAGCACCCTCACATCATTATTTCATTTTAACTTTACAACATTCCTGTGAGCAGGGGCTGGTATTATAATCTCCATCCCATAGATGACACGGAAGGCCAGATGAGGTTAAGTGACTGTAGTCATTTATCTAGTTTATGTTTGACAAGAACTCTACGTATTTGCATCTAGTCCAGTGTTCTTTATACTGTATTGCTTTATGATGGCCTGTTGTGCCACCTAGGGAGTCAGACAAAAGGGTTTAAAAGGTTTTAACTAACTCCTAATAGTCAGAAAATTCTTGTGGGTGCTGAAACTTAACATAAGGCAGGTGGCACTACAGGATCCCTCTCCTTGAGGGGCTGTAGTGCCTAGATGAGCCTTGGTTATAAGTGGTGGTTATGGTTTCTGTCTTTCATAAAGGAGGAGAATCTAACAGGGGTACTGCTGCCTCTGTTCTAGAGTTCCTGCTGAGGATAAACACAGTTCTAGCAACTCAGTTCTCGTACTGAAGTATAGGAATAGGGAAGAACTTCACACCATGAGAGTCCTTTTTAAAGTTTGCCTTTCAGGGAAGACGAATCAGTTTGATCAAATTTTTTCCTAGAAGTGGGCCAGTGTAAAAGGTATTCTAATAACTTTATTATGAAGCTCCTTAAAATTTCAAAGGTCAGGATTATCTACTTGGGTTTAAAATTTAGTGTAAGAGGTTATAGATGGGAGGAGAAAAGAAAATCAATATAAATAAAATCAACCAACCTGGGCAACTTGGCAAGACCTCATCTCTACTGTAAATCAAAAAATTAGTTGGGCTTGGTGGTGTGTGCCTGTAATTCCACCTTGGAAGACTGAGGTGGAAGGATCGCCTGAGCCCAGTAGGTTGAGGCTGCAGTGGCCATGAGCGTGGCACTATACTCCAGCCTGGGTGGCAGAGTAAGACTCCAGCTCAAAAAGCAAAATAAAATAAAGCCTATTGAGAGAGCATTCCTTGTATGTGACATTGTACTTGTTTCCTTCATCGTTTCTGGCATGGACCAACTTAGAGCCTTGGCTACTGTGAGGATGTCCCGTTAAGAAAAACTAATTAATGATGCCGTGCACAGACTTTAATTTAACTGTGTCGATCCGCTGAACAAAACGTACACTCACACCAGGAAAGTATAAAAGTGAAAGATTTATTAAAAGGGGAGAGACGGGGAGAGACAACAGTAAATCAAATCATAAGCAATAGGCAAGTAAAAGCATATTAAGCAAACAGGGATTTTACCCTTTGTCGTCCATCTATCAGCACCGGGTTGTGGGACGCAGTCCACACCGCATCACGGGCAAACAGCACCGGAATTTGAGGAACTTCCCAAACAGCATCACGGGCATCAACCAAACAGCACCGGAATTTGAGAAACTTCCTCAAACAACATCACGGGCAAACAGCACCGGGTTGTGGGACGCAGTCCACATCACATCACGGGCAATGATCCTTCCAGCATAAGGGCATGGAGCTCACTCGAGACTCTTGCTCACTAGCCCCCTGATCTTCTCCCTTTTTCTAACAATCTTAGACAAAGGTGGCACTACGCCCACTGGTTTCATAACATGTGTTGTATAACATAAAAGTCGTTATCAGTTCACAACCCCGGATCTTGGCCAGAGATCCTGAGCTGGACCGAGTCTGACTCTCATATCTTCATAAGACAAATGGTCTTCCTCAGTCCCCTGTCCAGGCGCTGGCCGGGCGCCTAGGAGGGGAGAAGGGTTAACTACAACATGTTATGTAACTCAGGTCGAAATAGGGACGGAGCGAGTGCCTTGACCCAATCCTTATATAATTTCACTCTCCTCACAGAGGATGCTGTGTATGTTGGAGACCACATAAGGAATGAATGATTCTAAAGATGAGATAATTGCAATTAAGAGTTATTTGAGCTCCTTTGGGGTAAAAAATATACTTGCCTGATTTGTCCGATATAATCATTTTCATACCTGGCAACCCTGTGCAAAGGGAATTCTTTATGGTCAAATGAATCCAGACCCTATGTGAGATCTGTTTCAGAGATCAGGAAAGGTTTTTTTTGGAGCTAACCAAGAGGAAGTCGATAGTTTTTCTTTTGGAGGTATAAACTGCCCAGCATTATTCTTATGCCATTATTTCCCAATTTAAAAGCAAAGAAGCTGAAAAAAAATAGAACTAAATTAGATAAAACTCTAAAAGAGAAATAGATAAAAGAATATTTGTAGTAGTTACAAGACCCACAACAGACCTGGTATGATAGCTTACACCTGTAATACCATCACTTTGGGAGACCAAGCGGGGAGGATTGCTTGAATTCAGAGGATTAAGGCTGCAGTGAACCAGCGTCGCACCATTGCACACCAGCCTGGGTGACAGAGTGAGATTCTCTCTGTCTCTCTCTGTCTCTCTCTGTCTCTGTCCCTCTCTGTCTCTCTCTCTCTCTCTCTCTCTCTCTCTCTCTCTCTCTCTTGTTTTCTGTAGAGATGAGATTTTGCTGAGTTGCCTAGGCTCGTCTCAGACTCCTAGGCTCAAGTAGTCCTCCCACCTCAGCCTTTTAAACTGCTGGGATTATAGGCATGACCCACTGCACCTGGCAAGACTCTGTCTCTTTAAAACATAATCATCATAATAATAATTGACAAAAGTGAGTATTCTCAGGGAGAACCTTAAGGGCAGGGTTAAGGCTGTGATCTCTTCAGAGTGTGGCAAACCCTTAGGAACTTGTACTTTTGGATGTCAATGCTGATCTTTAGGAACCCTGCGGTATGCTGTCATGTCTGTAATGTTTATGTATTTTTTTCCAGGGACAGGACCAGATGGTAGAGTCACCAAAAAGGACGTTGACTCTTTTGTGCCTACTAAAGCTGCTCCTGTGAGTTACATGTGTTTTGTTTTTTTTTTTGCAATTTGTCCTTACAGCTCAATCAGGACTATGTTTTCTTGTAATTTCAGAGGGTTAACAATACCCTCAGTATCCATGGGAAGTTGATTTCAGGAACCCCTTTCAGATATCACAATCCTTGATGCTCAAGTCACTCATATAAAATGGTGCAGTTTTTTCATATGTTACCCACACCCTCCTGAATACTTCACATCATCTCTAGATTACTTATGATACCTGATGAATTAGCTTCTTTATATTTATTTCTTAACCCTTTTAATGCAAGAATGCTTTCATTGCTTTCTGGGCAACAAAGGGAGACCTCATCTCTCTTAAAAAAAAAAAAAAAATTAACTGGACGTGGTGATGCTTACTTGTAGTCCCAGCTACTCAAGGGGTTGACACAGAAGAATCGCTGGAGCCCAGAGGTTGGAGACTGTGATGAGCCATGATCATGCCACTGTACTCCAGCCTGGGCAGCACAGTGAGAGTCTGACTCAAAAGAATAATAAGTATGCTTTGATTGTTTTTATTGAAGATAATTTTGCAAAAAGAAACTTATTTTGACATAAACTGGTCATTGAACATCCTCTGGCACAAAGAAAGATGACACTTAAAACATGATTTTAGAATTATTTAGAAAGCTAAAAATACAACTTTTTTTTTTTTTTTTGAGTTGGAGTGTCACTCTGTCACACAGGCTGGAGTGCAGTGGTTGGTTGCTGGGGGCCACCGCAGCCTCGACCTGCTGGGCTCCGGCAATCCTTCCGCCTCAGCCTTCCAAGTAGCTGGAACTACAGGCGCGTGCTACCACGCCTGGCTAATTTTTTGTTTATTGTAGAGATGAGGTCTCACCAAGTTGCCCTGGTGGGTCTCGAGCCCGTGGGCTCAGGCAATCCACTCACCGCAGCCTTCCAAAGTGCTGGGATTACAAGCTGAGCCACCGAGCCTGGCCACAACTCTTAAGTAGTCTAAATTCAAGTCATTTTTGCTGCCTGGGACTAGAACTGTCCATTTTTCTACAAAACTTTTTTTTTTTTTTTTTTGAGTCAGAGTTTCACCCTGTTGTCCAGGCTGGAGTGCAATAGCTTGCTAACGGCCACCACAGCCTCAACCTCCTGGGCTCAGGCGATCCCTCCACCTCAGCCTTCCAAGTAGCTGGAACTATAGGTGTGTGGTACCATGCCCCACTAATTTTTTGACTTATTGTAGACACGAGCTCTCACCTAGTTGCCCAGACTGGTCTCAAACCCCTGAGCTTAGGCAGTCCTCTCACCTTGGCCTCTCAAAGTGCTGGGATTACAGGCTTGAGCCACCATGCCTGGCTATAAAACTTGTTTTTTACCTTGCAATCTATAAAAGTCTTTCCCAGGTGCTTGTGCTAAGATCGAGCCACTGTTACTAAGAGCTTTTTCTTTTTTCTCATAGGCCCCAGCAGCTGCTGTGCCTCCCCCTGCAGTAGCACCAATTCCTACAGGTGTCTTCACAGATATCCCAATCAGCAACATTCGTCGAGTAAGAGCATTACCATAATCTGGAACCAGGGAGTTATTGGGGGCATCCATAGTTTTAAAACACTAACAAAGGTTTTTTCATTTGGGAATATTAGTTGAAAGGAAGTTTGATTTGGCCAATTGAATACTTGGGATAAACACATCACTTTGTTCTGTTTAAATCTGTTAGAAGGTGCTAAGTTATGGTGCATCCTCCATCTTTCAACTCTGGTAATGCTTGAGGTATCAGAGGGCAAGGTGAAGAGACACAGAGCCCTGAATTAGGTAAGGTCTTAACTCAAGATAATTGATTTTTTTATCTCTTTGGTTTCAGGTTATTGCACAGCGATTAATGCAATCAAAGCAAACTATACCTCATTATTACCTTTCTATTGATGTAAATATGGGAGAAGTTTTGTTGGTACGGAAAGAACTTAATAAGGTAAAAGGTCTGGAAATTCCCACTCTCTAAATTTAAAAAATTTTGTCTTTCCCACTGCACATTTACATATTTACCCATGTATTTTGTTACATTATGCCAGCTGGTGATGTAAAATAAATGTAAAAATGTCTATTCAGATCCTTTGTTCATTTTTTCATTGAGTTAATTATCTTTTCATTATTGTGCATAGATCATTGTGTACTCTACATACAAGTCCTTTATGGATATATGATTTGCAAGAATTTTCTCCCTTTCTTTGGTTTATCTTTTTACTTTCTTGATGGTGTGCTTTGAAGCACAGAATTTTTAATGCTGATTATGTCCAATTTATCTATTTTTATTTTGCGTTTTTGGTATCAAACTATTGCCCAATCTAGGATCATGAAGATTTATGCTGCTTATGTTTCCTTATAAGAGTTTTACTGCGGTGGCCATGAGCATACCACTGTACTCCAGCCTGCGCGACAAGAGTGAGACTCCAACTCAAAAAAAAAAAAAAAAGTTTTATAGTTTTGCCTCTTACTTTTAGGTCTTTGCTCTGTTCTAAGTTAATTTTTGTGGGAGGTCTGAGAAAAGAATCCAACTTTATTCTTTTGCATGTGAGCAGTTATTCACTTATCCCAGTACCATACTTAGAAAAGATTATTCTTTTCTTTCCCTATTGAATTATCTTGGTGTCCTTATCAATTAGTCATATATGTAAGAGTTTATTTGCATAATCTCAATTCTATTCCATCAGTCTATATGTCTATCCTTTTGCCAGTTCCACAGTTTTGATTACTGTAGCTTTGTAGAAAGTTTTAAAATTAGAAACTATAAGTCTTTGTTCTTTCTCAGTATCATTTTGTCTGAGTCATTTGTAATGCTAAATGAATTTTAGGTATAGCTTATGTATTTCTGCAGTGAAGCCACTTGAGGTTTTGATATGGATTACATTGAATCTGTAGATCAATATAGAGTGTTGCTATCCTAACAATATTGTCTTTCCATCCATGAACATGGGATATCCCTTCATTTAGTTAGGTCTTCTTCAATGTCTTTTATTGTTTTTTTTAATAGTTTTTAGAGTGTACTTTATTATTACAAATGGAATTATTCTCTAAATTTCATTTTCACATTGTTCATCGCTGCTGTATGAGATGTACAGTTGATTTTTTTTTTAAGACTAGTCAAGTCAAATGCAGTAGTGAGAAGGGGGCTTAGAGTAGAACAAGAAGTGTGATCTGTAGTGTGATCCGTAACTGACTGAATCAATCAATTATGATAAACAGTTGATTTTTCTATATTGATCTTATATCCTGCAACCTTACTGAAGTCACTTATTAGTTCTTATAGTTTTTAAAATGTATTTCTTAGGATTTTCTATAAACAAGGTCATCTGCAAATAGAGATAATTTTACTTTTTTTTTTTTAGTTTGGAAAATATAGTTTATTTAGAAAGTAAATTAGAGAAGATTCATCTCCCCAAGGTAGGGGAGGGGGGCCAAAGCTCTGCTTTTTCCATTTTGATCTGTATGCCTTTTATTTCCTTTTCTTGCCTAATTGTCTAGCCAGCATCTCTAGTACAATGTTGAATAGAAGTGGCAAGATATCTTTGTCTTATTCTTGATTTTATGGGAAATAACTCTTTGACCATTAGGTCTGATTACAATTGTAATTACGATTGTAATTGTAATTGTAATTACAATTGTAATCAGACCTAAGATCTGTTTTATCATCAGGTAGAGGAAGTTCCCTCCTGTTCCTAGTTTGTAGAGTGTTTGAATCATGAAAAGGGGTATTTTATCAAAAGCTTTTTCTATGTCTGCTGAGATGGTCGTGTGTTTTTTGTAATTTATTCTATGAGGACATTATTACATTAACTCATTTTTACATGTTAAGCAAACCTTGCTTTCCTGGGATAAATCTCATTTGGTCATGGTGAATGATTCTTTTTATATATTGCTGAGTTTTGTTTGTGAGTATTTTGTTGAGGATTTTTACATCTATATTCATAAGAGATATTAGTGTGAAGATTTTGGGTTTCTTTCTTGTAATGCCCTTGGTTTTGGTATCAGGCTAATACTGGCCTCATAGCATGCATGGGGGATTGCTTCTTGCACTTCTATTTTTTGGGGGAAAATTTGTGAAGAATCTGTATTAATTCTTTAAATGCTTGGTAGAATAGACCAGTGAAGCCATTTGATTCTGGCTTTTTTATGTGGGTAGTTTTTAAATTACCAATTCATTCTCTTTGCTGGTTATTAGATCTATTCAGAGTTTTTCTTTCTTCTTGTTTCAGTTTTTGGTAGTTTGTATCTCTTTTTGTTTTTTGAGTCAGAGTCTCACTCTGTTGCCCAGGCTGGAGTGCAGTGGCACACTCACGACCACCGCAGCCTCCACCTACTGGGTTCAGGCAATCCTTCCACCTCAGCCTGCCAAGTAGCTGGAACTACAGATGTGTGCCACTATACCTGGCTAATTTTTTGATTTGTTGTAGAGATGAGGTCTCACCAAGTTGCCCAGGCTGGTCTCAAACCCCTGGACTCAGGCAATCCTCTTGCCTTGGTCTCCCAAAGTGCTGGTATTACAGGCTTGAGCCACCACACCCTGCCTGGTAGTTTGTATTTTTCTAAGAATTTGTGCATTTCATTTGGGCTAATTTGTTGACATATAGTTGTCCATAGTATTCTCTGTAATTATTCTTACTTCTGTAAGGTAGATGGTAATGTCCCTTATTTCACTCCTGATTTTAGAAATTGAGTCTTCTCCTTTTTTTGTTCAGCCTAACTAAACCTTTGTGATTGTGATTATCATTTGGTTGATCTATTCAAAGAACCAGCTTTTGGTTTTATTGAGATAAGTGAAAACTTAAGAGCTGTGAAAGCCGACTTAAAACATGAAAGAACTAACATTTGGTTTCATTTTTTTGTTTTCACCTCAGGGCATTTGTATATTCTCTTCCCTATACTTTTCTTCAGATTATACAGTTTCACTCTTTGGGAAGAGAATTTAAGAAATTAGAGGTTTTTTTTTCTTTTTGTCTTTACAGATGTTAGAAGGGAAAAGCAAAATTTCTGTCAATGACTTCATCATAAAAGCTTCAGCTTTGGCATGTTTAAAAGTTCCTGAAGCAAATTCTTCCTGGTTGGACACAGTTATAAGACAGTAAGTATAACTGGGAATGATACATATCCATCAGCAGTTTTCTTGTGTTATCTAAATATAACTAGGAGTTGAGGTGGTAAGGAGAAATGGAATACAGAGGAGGAAGTGACTTCCATAGGTGAGACAGTTTGAAAACAACACAAAGATACTTATGACATACTGCTGAATTTAATGAATAAAGGCTACTGATTTCTAACCCACCAATTCTGCAGTGAATTCCTCTAATTCATCTCAGTTCTGATGCTGTCTACCTGGAGATAGTGTCAGGTACCCCAGGTTAAGGGCTCAAATTTCACAAGCACTCTTGTGAACACTTGAATAGTAAGAAAATGAAACAACCTTATTGCTGACATGGAGAAAGTTTTAGTTGCCTGGATAGGAAAATCAAATCAGCCACAACATTCCCTTATGCCAAAGCCTAATCTAGAGCAAAGTCATAACTCGGTTCAATTCTATGAAGGCTGATAGAGGCAAAGAAGCTGAAGAAGAAAAGGTTGAAGCTAGCAGAGGTTAGTTCATGAGGTTGAAGGAAAAGAAGCTATCTCAATAACATGAAATGTAAGGTGAAACAGCAGGTGCTGATGTAGAAGTAGCAGCAGGTTATCCAGAAAAATCTAGCTAAGATTTTTGATAAAGGTGGCTGTACTCAACAACAGCTTTTCAATGTAGATGAAACAGCCTTGGCCAGCTGTGGTGGCTCATGCCTGTAATCCCAGCACTTTGGGAGGCCAAGGTGGGAGGATTGCTTGAGCCTGGGAGTTTGAAACTAGGCTGGGCAATGTAGTGAGACCTCCTCTCTACAGAAAAAGCATAAAAACTTAGCCAGGCATAGTGGTGTGCTCCTGTAGTCCTAGCTACTCGGGAGGCTGAGGTGGAAGGTCACTTGAGCCCAGAATTTGAAGCTGTATTGAGCCATGATTGTGTCACTGTACACCAACCTGGGAGACAAGAGTGAGACCCCAGTTTACACACGAAAAAGGGAAGAAGAACCTAGAACTTCCATAGCTAGAGAGAAGTTAATATACCTGGCTCCAAAGCTTCAAAAGGGCAAGCTGACTCTTTTATTAGGGAATAATGCAGTTGGTGTCTTTAAGTTGAGGCCAGTGCTTATCTGTTATGCCAAAGGTCTCGGGGCCCTTAAGAATTATGCTGAATTTATTCTGATTGTGTTCTGTAAATGGAAAAACAAAGCCTAGATGGTAGTATACCTGTTTAAGCATGGTTTACTGAATATTTTAAGCACACTATTGAGACCTACTGCTTACAAAAAAGATACCTTTCAAAAGGTATTGCTCATTGAATGCACCTGGTCACCCAAGAGCACAGGTGGAGATATACAAGGAGATTGATGTTATTTTCATGCCTGCTGATACAACATCTATTCTGCATCACATGGTTCAAGGAGTAATTTCAACTTTCAAGTCTTATTATTTAAGAAATAGTGACGGGCACAGTGTCTCATGTCTGTAATCCCAGCATTTTAGGAGGCTGAGGTGGGTGGATTGCTTAATCTTAAGAGTTCAAGACCAGCCGGGGCGATATGGTGAAACCTTTTCTCTATGAAAAATTAAAAAAAAATTAAAATAGCCGGGAATGGTGGTATACATCCAGCTACTCAGGATGCCAAGATGGAGGGATCACTTGGGCCCTTGAGGTCAGGGCTGCCATGAGCTGTGAGTGTTGTGACCATGTCACTGTACCTCAGCTTGGGAAACAGAGTGATGAACCTGACTCAAAAAAAAAAAAATTTCATAAGGCTATAGGTGCCATAGACAGTGATTCCTCTGACTGACCTGAGCAAAGTAGATTAAAAGCCTTCTGAAAAGGATTCACCATTTTAGATGCCATTTAGAACATTTGTGATTCACGGGAGGAGGTTTAAATATTAACATTAACAGGAGTTTGAAAGAAATTGATTGCAACCCTCATGGATGACTTTGAGGAGTTCAAAGACTTTAGTGGAGGAAGTAACTGCAAATGTTGGTGGAAATAGCAAGAGAACTAGAATTAGATGTAGAACCTAGAGGTGTGACTGAATTCCTGCAATGTCGATAAAACTTGAACACATGAGGAGTTGATTCCTGTAGATGAGTAAAAGGTGAAGATGCTTGTGAACAACATTGGATTGACTAGCATCCATTGACAACAGAGGATTTAGAGTAGTCCATAAACTTAGTCGATAAGACAATAGCAGGGTTTCAGAGGATTGACTCTTTTTGAAGCAAGTTCTGTGGTTAAAATGCTATCAAGTAGCATCACATACCACAGACAAATTTTTCATGAAAGGAAGAGTCAACTGATGTGGCAAACTTCACTCCAGTCTTATTTTAAGAAATTGCCGCAACCACCCTAACTAGCCTTTGGTAGGCACCACCCTAATGAGTCAACAGCCATCAACATCAAGGCAAGACCTCCTGCCAGCAAAAAGATTGTGACTCACTGAAGATTCAGGGAATTGTTAGCATGTTTTAGCAATAAAGTATTTTCAAGTAAGGTATATACATTGGTTTTCTGTAGACATGATTCTATTGTACTCTTAATAGACTACAGTAGTCTATTAAGCATAACTTTTATAATCATGGAAACCAGGAAATGTTTGTGGCTCACTTTATTGAGATATTTACTTTATTTTGGTAGTCTAGAACAGCACCTGCAATACTTTCAAGGTATGCCTGTACTTAGATGAACAGATCGAAGTTACAGGGCAAGTTCTGTAACTTGTTCATTAGTTCATATAGCCATTCAACATTTACTGAACATGTACTATTGGCTGGGTTCAGTGTTGAACAATATTAGAAACACCATCCCTACTGTCCAAGGGTAAGATTTTATTAAACAAGCAGTGTTGTAGTAACGGACAATTTAATCAAGAAAGTAGTATTTGCTATGTGATACCTTGGCTAGAGTCCAACTGTGCTAACTGATAAGGGTCACACACTTATAGTATTAGAGCAGGTTCCTGTGTTTGTAAGTGATAAAAGCCTGCCTCTAGCCAGCTTGGGAAAATTGGGGGATTTGGTACCCATGATCTTGGAGTTTGTGCCTAGAAAGAGCTGAAGTTTTTTGGACGCAGAGCTATGCCTTCATGTAAAGTTTTAACTTTTTTCAATTGCAGAACACTTTAGCAGGTCCCTTACACAGACTGCAAAGAGACTGGATAAAACTCAGGAGTTTGTGAACTTGGATGGGGAGAAAAATAACACTGTTTCCCCCCCGACAAACCTCTGTTGAAATTTAGCATAACTTCTGGTTATAAATGTGGTGAACAGGCCAGGCAGGTTAAGAGAATTGCCTGAGCCTAGGATTTCAAGACCAGCCTGGGAAAATTGGTGAGACTTTGTCTCTACAACAAATAAAAAAATTAAGCTGAGCCGGGCTCGGTTGGCTCAGCCTGTAATCCCGCTCTTTGGGAGGCTGAGGTGAGTGGATCGCCTGAGCCCGTGGGTTCGAGATCCACCTGGGCAACTTGATGAGACCTCATCTCTACAATAAATCAAAAAATTAGCCAGATGTGGTAGCGCGCCTGTAGTTCCAGCAACTTGGAAGGCTGAGGCGGAAGGATTGCCGGAGCCCAGCAGGTCGAGGCTGCAGTGACCAGGAGTGTGCCATGGCACTCCAGTCTGGGCCATGGAGTGAGACTCCAACTCAAAAAAAAAAAAAAAAATTAAGCTGGGCATGGTGGTGCACACCTGTAGTTCCAGCTACTTGGAAGGCAGAGGTGGAAGGATCACCTGAGCCCAGCAGGTCAAGGCTGCACTGGCCATAAGTGTGCCACTGCACTCTGGCCTGGGCAACAGAGTGAGACTCCGATGCAAAAAAAAAAAAAAAAAAATGTGGAGAACAAATAAAATGTTCATGGTATCTGTGTCTGGTAACCATTAAAATATCAATTATTTTCATATCACATTGTAGTTTCCATATATACCTTAAAATAGCATCTTATCACTACTTAAAAATGCCAGCCATTATCAGACTTGCAACAAGATCTTGTTATTGAGTGAATATATAAACACATGTCACAATTTTGCTTTTTGAGTAGTTTTATAACAATTTCAGCTTAGTTTTTGTTTCATTTTGTTTTTTTAGTAATTTGAGGATTTTACTTTCATTGTTAAAAGAAGTATTCTGAGATAAGACCCAAATACATAGGGGCACCTGGTGGAAAAAAGATTGGGAATCCTTACTTGATGCCAATAAAATATCTCATATTCTGTGTAAAAGAAAAGATTGAAAATTCTATTTTTATGTTCTGAGGCACTGCCACATTTATGTAATATCCTGAGCACTCCTGTTTCTCCCCACAATGCACTTCTTTCTCTCCACTCTTCATCTGCTCAGACCCTGCCTACAGAGAATCAGCTTCAGCCAATGTACTTCCACTCAAAATCCAAGGAGTTCTGGTTGTTTAATTCTCACTGAATGCTGAGCTATTTTTTTCCAGCTACACCCAATGTGTTGGTCAAGGCAGATGACAGGAGAAGTTAGAGGGTATATGTGAAATCAACCTACTTGACACATTTCTCATTCATTTTTTAAACGTGACTCACGCCTGTAATCCTGGCACTTTGTGAGGCCGTAGCAGAAAGACTGCTTGAGACTAGCCTGGGCAATACAGCAAGACCTTGTCTCTCTCAAAAAAAATCACAAAATTATCCAGGTGTGGTGGCACATGCCTGTGGTCCCAGCCACTTATATGAGGATCACTTGAACCCAGGAGGTAGAGGCTGTGGTGAGCCGTGATTATGACACTGTACTCCAGCCTGAACGACAATGAGATCCCCGACTCAAAAAGTATAAGCCTCAGAATAGCTAGGACTACAGGCATGTGCCACCATTAAAAAAAAAAAAAAGTGCAAGTCAAGGAGAGGGCGCAACAAAATGTAAAAAATAGAGCAGATTTCACTCTGGCTGAACAGTAGCACACTCTGGTTCTAAATTTTTTTCAAACTAAATTTCAATATTCTTGCTTAACCTGACACATATGTTCTTGGTAAACATTGTTTTTTATTATTTAGTTATATTTTTCTTTTTAAACAGGAATCATGTTGTTGATGTCAGTGTTGCCGTCAGTACTCCTGCAGGACTCATCACACCTATTGTGTTTAATGCACATATAAAAGGACTGGAAACCATTGCTAATGACGTTGTTTCTTTAGCTTCCAAAGCAAGAGAGGGAAAACTACAGCCACATGAGTTCCAGGTAACGTACCAGTTACTTCTGAGTTTTAAGACTTG
The DNA here is from genome assembly GCA_027257055.1 of Cephalopachus bancanus. Classification (NCBI taxonomy): domain Eukaryota; kingdom Metazoa; phylum Chordata; class Mammalia; order Primates; family Tarsiidae; genus Cephalopachus; species Cephalopachus bancanus. Next base: position 17,469,962 of record JAPVLO010000002.1, read on the forward strand.
CAGGTTATTTTTGAGTTTGGCATAATGCACTTATTGCATTTCTCACCTTTTGATTCTGCCACATAGTCTTACACAAAGTCCTGAAAATAAAGAAAAATTGAATCATGTATCAAAAGCTGAAAATAAGACATTTTTTCAACTGACTTTTGTTTATATTGTAATGGTTGTGTATCTTCAGTAATGGGTGTTCCATTCAGGCTTTTCTTAAATGATTCCTTAAAGTCTTTCCACAGAACACTTGTCATGTTTTCTGATTTATGTTGATGGGTAATTAGTATGATCTATTTTATTCTTTTTTTCTCTAGGGTGGCACTTTTACAATTTCCAATTTAGGAATGTTTGGAATTAAGAATTTCTCTGCTATTATTAACCCACCTCAAGCATGTATTTTGGCAATTGGTGCTTCAGAAGATAAACTTGTTCCAGCAGATAATGAAAAAGGGTAAGTGCCAAAATGGAGAGAGAGTTGTAAGTTCGTTTTTATTACATTATACACTCTGGGTATCCTTGGGGGATTGACTCCAGGATCCTTCTCGAATACCAAAATTCACAATGCTCAAATCGCTGATATAAAATGATGTATTTACACGTAATCTACACACGTCCTCCTATGTACTGTCAGTCATCTCTAGTTTACTTGTAATGCCTAATAAAATGCCTATACAACACTTCATTCACATGGATTCAGTATAGTCCCAGCACACAGCAACTTCATGTTTTGCTTTTTGGAACTTTGTGGAGTTTTTTATTTTCTGAGTATTTCGAACCACAGTTGGTTAAATCCATGGATTCAGAACCCATGGATGTACAGGGCTAACTGTACTTGTTTTTTTTGTTGGGTTTTTTTTTCTTTTTTTTCTTGTTCTGTCATTCAGACTGGAGTGCAGTGCTGCAATCATAGCTCACTGCAGCCTCCCATTCCTGAGGCTCAAGTGATCCTGCTGCTTTAGGCTCCCAAGTAGCTAAGACTACAGGCATGTACCACCATGCCTTGGCTATTTACTTATTCATTCATCCATTCATTCCTGACCTCAAGTGATCCTCCTGCCTTGGCCTTCCAAAGCGCTGGAATTACAGGTGTAAGCCACCATGCACAGCCTGTACTTGTTTTTGAATCTAAGTTTTTGTTTGTTTGTTTGTTTTGAGTTGGAGTCTCACTGTGTCACCCAGACTGGAGTATAGTGGCCGCTCCCGGCCGCCGCAGCCTCGACCTGCTGGGCTCCAGTGATCCTTCCGCCTCAGCCTTCCAAGTAGCTGGAACTACAGGCGTGCTCTACCACACCTGGCTAATTTTTGATTTATTGTAGAGATGAGGTCTCACCAAGTTGCCCAGGCGGGTCTCGAACCCACGGGCTCAGGCAATCCACTCGCCTCAGCCTCCCAAGGTTGTGGGATTACAGGCTGAGCCACCAGCCCGGCTGAATCTAAGTTTTATAGATATTTATTAGAATTGTATATTGGATCGTCAAGGAGAATCAGATGTACATATCAAATGAAATTTCTTGGGGCAGCAACTTTTTTGATTTTACTAAGTATGGTTAATCCTATTTGAGATGGGAAGCCTTATTTGCTGTAAGTTAGATATCAACACACTTTTTCTTTTATTTATTTACTTTTTGATTTGGGATCTCACTCTGTCACCCAGGCTGGAGTGCAGTGGCACAATCATGGCTCACTGCAGCCTTGACCTCCTGGGCTCAGGCAATCCTTCTGCCTCAGCCTCCCAAGTAGCTGGGACTACAGGCACATGCCACCATGCCCAACTCATTTATTATTATTTTTTCTTGTAGAGACAAGGTCTCACTATGTTGCCCAGGCTAGTCTTGAACTCCTGGGTGCAAGCAGTCCTCCCATCTTAGGTTCCCAGAGTGTTGGGATTACATGTGCGAGCCACTTTGCCTGGCCACTGTTTGTCTTAAAGAGTCATATAGTAAATATCTTAGGCTTTCTGGGTTGTATGGTCCCTATTGCAAATATTCTACCATTGTAGTGTGGAAGGAGGTATAAACAATACACAAATTAATTGCTGTAAACCTTTATTAATAAAAACAGGCAGAGGGGAAGAATTTGGACCATTATCCACCCATGCTCCAGGTATCTAGTTTGTTACTCCAAGCTATTATTTGAGCTAAAGGTATAGGGAACATGAAGAATTGATGGAAAATTATATTACCTGACTGGGATTATAGGGTGGGAGTCAGCATCTGGGTGTTTACTGACTAAAATCCAGTGTTTGCCTTCATAATACCTAATAATGTTTTCATCTTTTTCTAGGTTTGATGTGGCTAGCATGATGTCTGTTACACTCAGTTGTGATCATCGGGTTGTGGATGGAGCTGTTGGAGCTCAATGGCTTGCCGAGTTTAGAAAGTACCTCGAAAAACCTATCACCATGTTGTTATAACTAACTCAAGAATTTCTAAACTCTCCCAGGTCACATTGATTCGTTCGTTCTTATCAGGATATTTATATGTTATTAAAACAGGTGGTTTTTTCATTTTAAAGTTAACCAGTTGTTTTTATTACTGAGTCTGTCCAGATAAGATATTTGTAATGGGCATTACTGAATTTTTTAGATGCCAATTACACCCAAATGTTTTAAGCTTCCTAGTCAAGGGACATGTGGCCTAGCCCTTTGGTGATAAGTACTTCCACTAGGAAATGAAGGATAGGTAGAATTGTGGTTCCCTAAAGACAGGTACATAAAAGTAGATGAAACCTTGAAGTTCTGGAACTTAGTTGCCTGAAATGTTCTGCTTAGATGAGAGAGAACAAGAAGCCAGGGAAATGACTTCTCTTAGGGGAAAGATATGGATTCAAGCTTGAGTTTAGAATGTAACCCTGGTTAAATTTTTCTGTTACGTTATCATGGATGGGAAAAGTAGAGAACTTCAAGGAAAATTAATAAATAGTGAAATTTTAAAAGTTAATATTTTCTTAGACCTCTTCAACCAGTTATTTGTTTATTTTTCTATGAATCCCTAAATAGTTGGTTTCCCCTCTTGAGATAATCTAAATATAAGCCAGCTACTTGGTATAAAATGAGAATTTGTGTGGGTGTTTATTTAAAACAACTTAAATGTGTAATTCTGATTACAGAATTCTACAGTTACTTCCAAATAAATGAACATGCTTATAGAATTTAACAGAAGTTGTGAATGTAAAATTCCCCCTAAGATTTACTGGTAGTTGATTGCATATGAACCTAATTACCAGAATTTATTACTCCAGTAACTCTGGAAAATACTGTCAAATAACTATGGAATATATATGGAATAAATGTACATATGTAAAATACGATTATTAGAGTTGAATATGTGCCAAAGTCCGTTTATCACAAAGTCCTGTCTCAGAAGATGAGGTGGCGAGGGATACATGGGTAAACAGTTCGGAGTGCTAAAAAATGCTGGAAGAAGTGGTAATTTCTGCTTGGTTAAAGCAAAAGTAGTTAAATGTGCATTAAAAAGTGTTCTATGTCTTTCTACCCCAGCATTATCTCATGTAACATAAGAAAGTCCTAAAGTCCTATTGGAAAGAAAAATTAATTAGGTCACTACCTTATCAGCCTAAATACGTTTTTCTATTTTGTTACATTTTGCCTTTCTTTTGGAAGGAAGGAGGAAGTGATATTTAGGATAATAAAAATGGGTTGGGAACATTTCACAATTCCATACTTTATATTAATGTGTTTTCATAAATGTTTGGAATTATTTATGACTATTTAAAACAAATATGACCAGTGCTTCCCTGTATATGTAGTATGTGGAGGTATCCCCTGAAATTTGCTGTGTTTGAGTGTTGAATCTATTTCTAAGTGTTATTACATGGTGCACAAGTGACACTCCATATATTCCACAGCCATTTACCTTGCTGTATTAGTATAAAAGCAATTTAGTTCATTAATCTGACTTTTTAGCAACTTTAAGTTGAGGATTATGCAAAAGAAACAACCTTATCACAAGGGACCATTATTATTATCAAATCTGGTTCAAATATTTAAAAACTTCAAAGATAATTTATTATTTGCTAATGCTTATGGCTCTATTGTTCCCTTGAAAGAAAAATAAAACATTTGCCTTCTAATAAAAATTGTTTTGAGCTAAAGGTTAACTGAGCTATAGTCTAAATCTCAATTCAGTCTATTTCTCTTACCAAAAAATGAAAGAAAAAAGTTAGTTTTTGGTTCATTTTAAGATAATTTAAAAATTAAACTATATGTCTTCAATATGTCTGGTCTATTTTTTGATCTGTTGGTAATTATTTTCACATTTATTTAGATTCAGGCACAGCCATGTATGTAAAAGTACAGATAAATTTTAAGTTTATATAATTGGTAAAATATGGACTGAGTTTAGGAAGCTATAATCTCACTTGAAGCTCAAGGAGTTACTGAAGCATCCCATGTTGGAGTGGCACTGATTTCCAAGATGAGAAATGTGGCCTGGCTCTGTTAGATAATATACTTCCGATTCTGAAGCTTGTGAGTGGAAGTGAGGGTATCCTAAGGCATGGTCTACAAAAAGATTAAACTAGTATGTGAGAGATGACAGAAATATCTTGCCAGGAATAGTCATCACTTAGTAATGCACAAGTCCTAAAGTACATGGGGAAATCATAATCACTTGTGATAAGTGATCTGAAACCAAGTTTGTAGAAAAATCTGGTCTCTAAGTAAAGGAAAATTAGTGTCCATCTCAAAAAAATCTTAGTAAGATTCCAGTTTAAACCAGGTTATGATTATTAGTTCAAGCCCTTCCTGGGCAACATTTTTACCTTTTCTAGGGAGTCAAAAGTAGAACTGTTTTTAGTAGCCCTTTGCACTCGAATGGAGTGGCCACTGCATTCCAGTCTGGGTGACAGAGTGAGACTCCAACTCAAAAAAAAAAAAAAAGTTTGCTGGTGATTGCAGGACAAATTTTTGCCAGGACAGGATTTCTGAAAAATGTATGTTTCCTTGAAATTTTCCATTCAAATTGTAAGAAAAAGCAAATAAAGATAGAATATATACTGAGATATACATTAAAAAATATATCAGCTGGTGTTAAGTAGAATGTGTGAAGTGCTTTCGGCAGTTTTGCTGACACTTCTTTGTAACAGAAGGTAGCGATAAGGAGCCTTTGTATAAAAAAGGCAGCTGTGGGTATACCCTTTGTATCATATGGCCTAACTTGAAAAGATAGGTAAGCAAGTTACTGTAACTTTAAAGAGACTTTCAGAGTTGAAGGCAGATCATATTGAACTATCAGCACAGAGATATAGTCTACCTGCAATATTTTCTATTGGAAAAGTAAAATTGTTTTGATAAACTTCATTTTGTGATTTTATAATTTACAGTTACAACTTTTTATTCATTTAGTTTGCAGAACAATGGCAAAACAAAAAAAAGTGAGTTATAAGCAGCAGCAAAGATAAGTTAGACTTGTATTTTTTTTTTTTTGAGTCGAAGTCTCACTCTGTCGCCCAGACTGGAGTGCAGTGGCCGCTCCCAGCCACCGCAGCCTGGACCTGCTGAGCTCCGGCGATCCTTCTGCCTCAGCCTTCCAGGTAGGCAGAATTACAGGCACGCACTACCATGCCCGGCTGGTTTTTTGATTTATTGTAGAGACGAGGTTTCGCCAAGTTGCCCAGGTGAGTCTCAAACCCTCAGGCTCAGGCAATTCACTCACCTCGGCCTCCCAAAGCGTGGGATTACAGGCTGAGCCACCGAGCCCGGCCAAGTTAGACTGCTATACAGATAAGTTAGAAAAAATAAACATTGATGTGGAAGAAAACGTTAATAGTAATAGTGTTATCCCACGAAAATGGGCTAAATGTAATAGAGATAGTGATGAAAGTTTTAGTAGTTTTAAAGCAGTAGAAGATAATGTATTGTTAAGTGAAGAATGGGAAGATGTTACAGAAAAAGATCCTTCAGGGAGAATAAATTTTATTGTACATCCTCAAACAACAGTACCACAAATAACAAGTAAATAAGAGAACCGACTATTTTACTCTGTTTTACAGACAAGTTAGTGGGTACTGTAATAAAATAAATTTTTATGAGGAGGAAAAAATAAGGAAAAGCAGCTGTCACACAAATGGATTTGGCATAAGTGACATGATGTTGATCGACAAGAATGTATAGCTTTTATCACAGTTATCCTAAATGGAATAATTTTAAGTACCAAATTTGCAAGAGTACTTGTCAACTGCTTTCAATAGTAAAATACTGTATAAACATTCAGTAAAGGGTTATGCATATCTTGTGGATGCTTCATTTGAAGACACCTGTGTAGAGTAATGGGCCAATCAGAACTCATATTCAAAAGGCCAATTATTTGGAACACATTGATTCAAAATTTTCACAATATTTCATACCAGATCAGGCAATTTGTGTTGACGAATCCATTGTTCCATGTAAAAGGCAAATATTTATAGCATACAATCCAAATAAGCCTACCAAATGTATTTATGCACTAGTTTTTTTTTCAATACTTCCCTATTATGGCAGCATAACATCCGAAAACATTCGACCTACTCTTCCAGTAAGCACTCAGAATTCCATTTCATTTATAAAAAAAGTTGTTGGGCTGGGCGCGGTGGCTCACACCTATAATCCCAGCACTTTGGAAGGCCAAAGTGAGACAATTGCATTAGCCCACAAGCTGAAAACCCGACTGGGCAAGTTGATGAGACCTCCTCTCTACAGTAAATCAAGAAAAATTAGCCGGATACAGCAAGCCAGTCTGTGGTTCCAGCTACTTGCATGGCTAAGGTGAGAGGATTGCCTGAGCCCAGCAGCTTGAGGCTGCGGTGGCTGTGAGCATGCCACTGCACTCCAGCCTGGCCAACAGAGTGAGACTCCAACTAAAAAAAAAAAATTTTTTTGGAAAAAGTTTCCAATGCAGCAGGATACCACATGTTTACTGACAGATATTACACTAGTATTGTCCTAGCAGAAGAGCTACTAAAGATAAAGTCAACCGAATCAAATCAGCAATCAAAATTAAAGTCAACAGATAATACCAACACAAATTAAAAAGCTAAAATTTTTAATGCAAAAAAAAAGTATATAGGAAAAATAACCATATGCTTCTTGTGGAAGGACAAAAGGATCATTACAATTCTCAGCACTTGGAGTCATACCGGAATGAAATCGACCACAAGGACATTACATGGTGAAAATAGTATTTCAGTGAAAAAGCCTGAAATGAGGCTGGGCTCGGTGGCTCAGCCTGTAATCCCCGCACTTTGGGAGGTCAAGGCGAGTGGATTGCCTGGGTCCGCGGGTTTGAGACCAGTCCGGGCAACCTGGTGAGACCTCGTCTCTACAATAAAATAAATAGCCGGGCATGATAGCGCGCGTCTGTAGTTCCGGTTACTTGGAAGGCTGGGGCGAAGGATTGCTGGAGTCCAGATGGTTGACGCTGGGTGGCCGTGAGCGTGCATGCCACTGCACTTCAGCCTGGGCAAAGGAGTGAGACTTCAACTCAAAAAAAAAAGTCTGAAATGATTCTCAATTCTATTGCAAATATGACCGGTGTGGATCAATATGCCTCTACATATTGTTTTTTGTCAAAATATTTAAAATGAAGGAAATTATTCTGAGGACTAGAAATATGCATCATTAACTCCTATATACTGTACCAAGCATTAAAAAAAAATGTGTCCTTCCACATCATCTTTGGACAACAGACTGGACAATAAATTACATATTATTAATGTGGGAGGAAGAAACCGAGATTGCATTGTCTGCTCAAATAGAAAACACCAGATGGAAGAGGTCAAACAAATTACTATTGCACACATGTATCGGTGAACCTGCAATGCATGTCAGTGAGTTTCACACATTACCACACAGAAAAATATCAAATATAAAATTTTGATTTTGTCAAATAATTTCCTCAATTCCATTATAAGCCAAATATCATTACAATAAAATAATTGGTTCCGAGCCGGGCTCAGTGGCTCAGCCTGTAATCCTGCGCCTTTGGGAGGCTGAGGTGAGTGGATTGCCAGAGCCCGCAGGTTCGAGACCCGCCTGGGCAGGCGAGACCTCATCTCTACAATAAATCAAAAAATCAGCCGGGCGTGGTAGCACGCGCCTGTAGTTCTGGCTACTCGGAAGGCTGAGGCAGAAGGATCGCCAGAGTCCAGCAGGTCGAGGCTGCGGTGGCCGGGAGTGGCCACTGCACTCCAGTCTGGGCGACGGAGTGAGACTCCAAATCAAAATATAATAATAATAATTGGTTCCAGTGCTTTATTATTTAATATGAAGTGATTCGTTCTTCCCTATTTCCTAAAAAAGTGCAGTCAAGTTGCTGGTAGGTGATCTGTGAGATGTCTCTGAGTGCAAAGGGTTCATATAAAATCCATTGAAATAACATGATGGCCAGGCACAGTGGATCACACCTGTAATCCCAGCACTTTGGGAGATGGAGGCAAGAGGATTGCCTGAGCCCAGGAGTTTGAGACAAGTCGGGGCAACTTGGTGAGACCTCATCCCTACAATAAATCAAAAAAATTAGCCAGCCGTGGTGGCAGGCGACTGTGGTTCCAGCTACTTGGAAAGCTAATGCAGAAGATTCTCCTGAGCCCAGTAGGTCGAGGCTGCGTTGGCCATGAGCGTGCCACTGCACTCCAGCCTATGTAACAAAATGAGACTCTGAGTCAAAAAAATGAGTGAGAATACTTTGGAGAATAACTAAAATGTAACTTTAACACTTTAAGCATATTAGATCTTGATGTGTTTATCAATGAGTATGTAGATACTGATATAAGTAGCACCTGAGTGCAAGACTAGAGATTCAGTTCTCTGTTTAGGCAGGAGGAGTTTCTAGGAAATACTCGTACATTTTGGCTGTGATTTTGTGGAAGGACAGAGGGTGAAGACAATCCAATTTTTTTTTTTTTGAGTTGAAGTCTCACTCCGTCGCCCAGACTGGAGTGCAGTGGCCGCTCCCGGCCACCGCAGCCTCAACCTGCTGGGCTCTGGTGATCCTTCCACCTCAGCCTTCCAAGTAGCCGGAATTACAGGCACGTGCTACCACGCCTGGCTGATTTTTTGATTTATTGTAGAGATGAGGTCTCGCTGCCCAGGCGGGTCTCGAACCCGCGGGCTCAGGCAATCCACTCACCTCAGCCTCCCAAAGGCGCAGGATTACAGGCTGAGCCACCGAGCCCGGCTAATTAAAAATTTTTTGAGGGCTGAGAATATAATAGGTATATTAGTGTTATGGCATGATACAGTTCCAGAAATTACAGAAGATAAATTATCCTATTGCTAATATAATCCAGACCAGGTCTAAGTAAATTATATTTGTTTTTCAATGTCACATATCAATTATTTCTATTATACATAACAACATTAGTTTCTAAAGGTAAAATTTTTTTAAATTAGTAAGGACTTTCTTTATAGACCTGTATTGAACTAGAAACTGATAATTATAAGGAAACTCTTATCTAGAAAAGATGACTTAGGCATGGTGATTCGATGCCTTTAATCCCAGCACTTTGGGAGGCAGAGGTGAGAGGACTGTCTGAGCCCACAGGTTCAAGACCAGCCTGGACAACATGGCGAGACCTCATCTCTACAACAAATCAAAAAATTAACTGGGTGTGGTGGCACATGTGTGTACTTCCAGCTACTTGGAAGGCTAAGGTAGAGGGATCGCCTGAGCCCAGCAGGTTGAGCAGGTGGCTGTGAGTATGTCACTGCACTCCAGCCTGGGTGACAGAGCGAGACTCCAACTCAAAAAAGAAAGAAAAGATGACTTAGGGATGTTTAAAGATTGATATGCATATAATTTACTTGGTATATAAATTAGATAGTTGGTTTGTTTTTGACAGCTTAGAAGAGATGAATGATAGTTGAAAAGTTCATCACTTCTGTACTTCTGATGATTTCTTTGAGAGAAAAGCACTTATCCCAAAGTCAACTCTTTTTTTCTTCAAATAAGAGATGGATATATTTTGCTTATGATGTGCAGTAACATCTAATTACTGTTACTCTGTTGTATCCTATCCAATCCACAGTCTATAACCAAGTCCATTTCTGATATTAAAAGATCTGGCTGTATAGTTGGGACATGTGGCAGAACTGTTTTATCAAAATACAGAGGTTCATAGAAGCATAGGCTTGAATGTTCTTATATTTAGCCATGTAACTTTATTGTTGGAGGAGACTTTCACTGCTGTAGACATTGTGGTAATAAAAATCTTACACAGTCTGGGATTTTTTTTCCTGATGCAAAAAAATGTAGCCTTTTTTTTTCCAGTAGTAAACTAAGAGTTCTCATGTTGCTTGAAGACAATTATAATTTTCCCAAGTGATAAGTTACTGATGATTACTACAGATATCTTTAAAACACATACACCATAACTACTGTTTTTTAATAGTTTCTGGTTGACACAAGTCTATTTCAGAAGGCGAAAATAAATTTAAAAATAGATATAGCAGCTGAAGAGAAAATCTCATTCCATCAAACTGAATTCTCAGAAAATAATGCAATTAATGTTTAAGATAAACTACAATCTCTACCTGTAATGAAAGTCCTTTAATTAATATGACTTAACCATTGAAAACACATGATGTACTTGTTTTACACCAATGGCATCGTTATGATTAATATAGATTTCTCTTTGATAAATTTTGCTGTAGTCATTGCCGTATCAACAGATTTTGGAAGATTCAGATATAATCTGTACTTCTCAGAGACTTCAATCAATAAATCATCCTAAGAATAATAAATCGAGAGAGAGAGAGAGAGAGAGAGAGAGTTGAAGATCCTAGTTATTTACTTATTTTCCATAAGAAGAGGATCCTATTTATTGCCACGTGGCTTGCAATGAGCAATGAAATTGCTGTTGTAAATCCCTGAGATTTTGAGGCTGTTATTGCTGCTCAACATCTCAGATGTTAACTGATACTGTACCAGAGTAGGGTGTTGCCATGCTAAATTATGTGACTGGCTAGCAAACAGCAAGAACGCTTATTGGAACTTGGAAAGACGGTTATTCATGTTTCATAGTGATAAAGCCTCTAGTGAAACTGTCACCAGTAATTTGGAAGTCTAATAATGTACCTAGTTAATATTTGGCTTTAGGTGAAGAAGAGAAAATAATGGTTCAAGTGTTGATTCTATTTGCTCTATTTAATGAGGTAGAAAGAGGTGAGTTTAGAAAAGAGCTGCCCAGTTTGCTAGTAGAATTGACATTTATAGAGCCCCAAAATTCTAAAACTTAATAGCTGAAAAATGGAACTAATTTTTATTTTCAACCAGTAGAGGATAAAATTGAGAAATTATTTTTATCACCAAAGACTGATTAAGATAGTCTAGAGGCAAAGACTAAACCACAGGTCTTCATGCCCTTTATTAAAACCTCTGAATGGATTAAGGTGGATTTCAGTAAATCCGTAAATTTGGCTAAAATGACAGCAACTAAGTCTCAAGAGACAGGCAAGTCTTGAAATATGGGCATGTCTAAAAAAAAGTATTGTGGGTATAGCACTGACTAGAATAAAATAAAATGCTACCAGCTTGGACTAAAAGAAACTGCCTTCAAAATTTAAAACATCTTTTGGACCCCAACATTCCATGAGCAAGAAACAGACTGAGAAAGCTACTTAGCACCTAAAAATGGCACATTCTCTGAACATTCTTCAGATGTGGCCAAGGTGGATGTTGGAAAAAAAAACAACAAAAAACAACTCTCAATGATAGAGCTGAAGGTCATGGAAGACAACGGAACTGGAGAGCTAGGTAATTAAGGAATCTTTTTTTTTTTTAAATTTTTTATTTTTTGAGTTGGAGTCTCACTCAGTCGCCCAGACTAGAGTGCAGTGGCCGCTCCCGGCCACCGCAGCCTCGACCTGCTGGGCTTCGGCGATCCTGCCGCCTCAGCCTTCCAAGTAGCTGGAACTACAGGCGCGCGCTCCCATGCCCAGCTAATTTTTTTATTTATTGTAGAGATGAGGTCTCGCCAAATTGCCCAGGCGGGTCTTGAACCCGCAGGCTCAGGCAATTCACTCACCTCGGCCTCCCAAAGTGCAGGATTACAGGCTGAGCCACTGAGCCCGGCCAAGGAATCTTTCTAAGTGAGAACATCTTCTATCTCCAGAAAAGGAGCCCTCACAATGTCGGCCTACTAGAATTTTAGAATTGTTGTACACAAGTAATTGCAGTATACCTCTTATTTTTTTATTTGTGAATTGAGACAGTTAATTACGGTTATCCTCACTCCATCCCATACTGTATAGTGGATAGGATTGAGAAAGTTGACAACTTTTCTTTCATATCATAGATCCATGGTTCACGAGGAGAAGAATGTAAAATACTGTACTTTGGTGTCTGATATTTGGATTGAAAGTATTTTTCTTGAGGAAAGAAGCAAGTATTTGTTACCAAGAGTGTGGATTGTGATATACTGTAGGACTGATGCCAATTGTTTGCTTTTCTTCTGAAAAAGCATTATACATCCCTGCCATGTGACTTTCTGTGAGAATGTACTTTCCAGTCTTACTGATGTAGGACTTGACCTTGTAACTTACTTTGGCCAATGGAATGTGAGTAGAAGTGATATATGTCCTTTCTGTGTAGAAGATAGGATTCACTGCATGTCTTAACCATTTTTATTGTCCTGCTGCCATGAGAATGGCGTTATCTCAGATGGAATTGTACCTTCACCTGGATCTTGAAATGTACAAAACTCATGCAGCAAAGTACAGCCAGCTGATGCGTAACATGAATAAACCATTGTAAAACCCTGAAGTTTTGCAGTTTGTTACTACAGCTTAATATAGTGAATGCTGACTAATATAAACATGCAGTATTATCAGTTTACCTTACCTCAGAAACACTAAGGTCACAGAGAGAGACTGAATTAACACCAGGTAATTCAACTCTCAACTCAGTTTTCAGAGGATTCTTATTCTGATCATGAACAATTTTTAATTCATGGGCTGGTGTTTTCACCTCCATGGTGTTTTCATCACCATTTTCAGTACTGGAAATCTCTTCTATCAGACACTTTGCTTTGCCTGACATGTGATCTTTTGGCAGTAACAGTTGAGGAAAGTGATCTGGATTGCTCACAGTACTGCTTCTTATCTGTTGAAGAGTAATTTCTTTATGAAAAGAAAAAGGGGATATAAAATAAGTAATCCACAACATAAATTACAGGCTATGAATTGGAACATAGGTAGAGTTAGCGGAGATGGCAGATCAAGCTCTAATCAAATTAGTTTGGGAACCCTAAGCCAAAATAATCTTAAACCAAAGAATTTAGTTGAAAAGTAGGCAAAAATCTTTAAGGGTACATCAATATTTCTAATATTTAATATCTACATTTTCTATTTTAAGTTTATCATCTTTTAAAATGGAGACTTTTGGTTTGCAAAATGTACACAGAATGCAAAAAATCTTAAATCACTTAACTTTTCCATTAACTTACCCTTTTTCATTTTTTCTCTTAAATCTGTGGAATCAGTTTGGATTCCCATCAGATTTTGTTTCATTCTTTGAATACTTCCTTTTATTCTAGATTTGGTAATATGGTAAGAGTGTGAGAGAATGAACTGGAATTGCTTCTCCAGGCATGCCATGGACATCTGTATTAAATGGTCTTTTTTCACTTGGTCCTTTTCTGCTGCCTGAAGAACAGCAGGATTGCAGGCAACATCGATGACTGTGTAAGCATCTGTGTGGGTAATTAAAGGATGTGAAATGAAGACAACTTGTTAAACTGATGATATTGACAGGTAATACATTAAACCATACTTCTGATAAAGTTGGAAAATATAAACTCTATTCCTGTATTTTTCAGAGGCAATTACGGTGGTGCTATAGCAATGAAGACATATCTGGACATTTTTACGTGGGTTAAAAACAGCTCATTTTCGGTTTGCGACTCGCCTGGGTAACTTGGCAAGACCTCAGCTCTACAATAAATCAAAAAATTAGCTGGGTGTGGTAGCGCCCGCCTGTAGTTCCAGCTACTTGGAAGGCTGAGGCGGAAGGATCGCCGGAGCCCAGCAGGTTGAGGCTGTGGTGGCCGGGAGCGGCCACTGCACTCCAGTCTGGGCAACAGAGTGAGACTCCAATTCAAAAAACAAAACAAAACAAAACAAAAGCTCATTTTGAAGGGGGAGGGTGGGAAGAAGTGGAAGGATGAAAAATCACCTGTCAGGTACAATGTGCGCAGGTGGGGGTGGTAGGTACACTTAAAGCCCAGACTTCTTCACCACTATACAATGCATCTATGTAACCAAAAACTATGTATATCCCCTAAACCTATTGAAATTAAAAACCTCATTTTTATTACAAAAATTAAGCAGTATTAAATTTTCATAAAGGTACACTATTTTTTCATTAAATATATTATCTCCAAATAAAGTATTTTACTTAAAATGTTTTTACCATGTAAAATCTGGTCCATACTTATTCTCAATACAATTTTTTAAATGTGCTTTTACTCCCTTAACTATTTGTACCTGAGGTCTCAGTCATATCTTCTAGTTTGCCAATATGTAGAGGTACTGGATGAGTCATTGACTGGGGAGCTGGGATCCTTTTCCACTGACATAGGTTGATAAAAAGCTTTTTTTCTTTTGGTTTCTGGAAAGCAAATAATTTTGCATATCTCAAAACCTCATATTTTATTTAAAAAACTTAAAATAATATCCTAAAAATAACTCATCACAGTATTGGAAGGAGGAGAATTTTATGCTTTAAGTAAGTCATTACACATATTAAAACTGTATGATAAATTACACTCTTGTTATTTGGCTTCCCCACGGCTTCTGGTTTTTTACCAAGAATGCAGTTCTGCTCCGAAAGGAAATGGAAGGAGGAAGGGAGACCTGTTCTGATCAGTTGTTCAGGTGAATCTGTTTCTTATTTCACCACTTTCTTATCTCCCTAACCAAATAATTTTTTTATTTGAAAAAAGCTCCAACTCCATGATTCTCTATGAAATCATTACATTTTATTATTTTCATTCTAACAGAAAAATAGCTCATCTTGAAATCTCCAAAATATACCAAGTATGAATTTCCCATTTTTACTCTTCCAATACAATCTTTCACATTAGGTATGTTTCATTTTCTATTTGGAGAGGCAAATTTCCTCAAGTTTACTTGTGGAAAAGGGTAAGGGTAAAGCATTTTTTTTTTTTTTTTTGACTTGGAGTCTCACTCTGTCGCCCAGGCTGGAGTGCAGTGACACACTCACGGCCACTGCAGCCTCAACCTGCTGGGTTCAGGCTATCCTTCTGCCTCCGCCTTCCAAGTAGCTGGAACTACAGGCATGCGCCACCCAGCTAATTTTTTAATTTACTGTAGAGATGAGGTCTCACCAAGTTGCTCAGGCTTGTCTTGAACCCCTGGGCTCAAGCAATCCTCTCACTTTGGCTTCTCAAAGTCTGGGATTATAGGCGTGAGCCACTGCGCCCAGCCAGGTAAGGTATCCTTTGCTTATTCCAGAACCCTCCCCATCCCTGGCACCAACTCCACATACCAGGATCCTGGCCTGTACACAGAACTGTGGTTCTGGGGCAGCACAGAACTGTTTCCCCTCTTTCAGCTGCTGTTGAATGAACTTCTCATAGTTCTCAGGGTCACTTTCAGCCAGATCATCTAGAAGGTTCCAAAATTGAGTAACTTGGGTGAGCAGACCCTTTGAGGATGTCTCCATGACTGATGGTGAATAGGCTTCTTAAGCCTGTGAAAAGACATCACTTAAGCGGGGGGAAAAAAGTCATGACTATTGATTCATTTATTCTTTTGGGGAGGAGGAACAAGCCTGGATTGTTTTGGTGTAGTTAGCAGCAATCCTTAGCTCCTGTGTCTAAAAGAGTGTAGATAAGTACAGCTTTACCTTTTCCTTTTTCTTTAATCATCTAGTTCCTAAATTCTCAGTTGTCTTTTCAGATAATGCTTTACTTCTACTTGGACCCTCACAAGCCAAAGTAGTCATTTTAAGTCTGGGTTTCCTGATCTTGTTCCTGCACCTGGCTGGCTGGTACCTCACCAGTTCTGAAATTGCCGGAGGTGTGTGTAGGGTGAGGGCCACATGAGACCTCCTTAAAGCTCAGTATAGCTTAGTAGTTAAAAGCACGGACTCTGGTGCCAGAAGGCCTAGATTCCAATCTTAGTTCTATCTCTTACTAGCTGTGTGACCGTAAGCAGTTACTGTATATATGTGCCTCAGTTTGTTCTACTGAAAATGAAGACGGTAATACTTATCTCCTAGGGTTATTGTGAGGATTAAGTACGCTAATAAAGAGGCTGGGACATTTAATAAACACTGCATGAAAGTAATTATATGCTCTCTACGTCTTCAGATGACCCTCCTCGGCCCCTGCTCCCATCGGAGTGGGATCCCGCAGCATCTTCAGAATGAGGAAGATTCCTAGATTATTCAAATGCTGTATTAGGGTTAGACTAAATAGGAAGCTTAACTAACGAAGAATCATTCCAGAGGTTCGCGAACCCACCTCTTCCTTCGGTTAGTCGACAAACCGCGACGCATGTTACCAGGGTAACCAGACTGGGTACAACATCTAATTGGGTCCGGGAAGCTCCAGCATAACGATCTCTTTATTCCAGTTCTGGAATCTCCCCCTTCCGGTGGCGGGTTTGCTTTTCAGTTGGGCCCGACCGGCCTCTCTGCCGGGAAAGCGCCTGCCTCCCTTCTGCACCCGTCCACCTTTCAAATGCTCTGGAAATCCTCCCTTGCCGGAGTCTCTGGGTCTGCTGCAGGTGGGAAGAAATTCTCGGGAGCACGACTTCCGGCCTGAAAGGGAAGCCGCGTCCTCTTTCTCCCCGACCGCTTCCTCTCCCCCCACCCCCGCCACGCGAGGCTACGGCGCACGGTATGGGTGTGTTTGTGTGTATTTGTGTGGGAAGGGCGTTTGGAGGGAAGGTTACCGAGAACTCCGAGGCCGCTGGGGGACGGGGATCCCGGTAACAACGATGGGGGCGTATTTTCTGTCTTCCTCTTGGAAACCTCCACTCCTCCCTCAGGCTCCCTAGACACTTCCTGGGGCCCAAGCAGAGGTCGTACTCGTCCGGAGCGTCCCCTTCCTTTCTGGGGAGTGAAACCCAACCCCCGGGGCCCATCCAGCGGAGCGCGAGCTGGGAATGCCCGGGTCAACCCGGCCGTCCGAAATCCGCGCCGGCTCAGCCTCCGGCCTCAGTTCGGAAAAGAGATCTGCCTGTCGATCTGGGCTGGGGGAAAGGCAGCCGTGGCCTGGGCTACAGGTGAGGGCAGAATAACCGGTGGGAAGGCTGCGTTTTCACGAAGGACTCAGGTGAAACTGCAGAGCTGCCTTTGAGCCCCGACTCCTTGGCTTCCTGGGTCGGAGGAGATCTTATAATGGAGTGGTTCTTCGTCTCACACTAACAAGATGCCAGATTTCCCCAGGATCGAGGGGTGAGTGAGCGTGTGGGGGTGGTTGCACAAAACCCCTGCTAGCTACACACGTGTGCATATTCTTGTCGTCTAGTTTTTGGAGGCTTCTGCACAAAGTAGGGAGTAAAATGCCCGAGTGGAAAAATTTAGGATATCTTTGTATTTGATGTTTGTAGGTGTCAGTTTTTGCTACTGTTGATATCTGTGGTTCCTGACACTCTCAAATTTAGGTGTTAGCTTCATCGAAAACTAGTTTGGGATTTGAGATTTGATTTCTAATCTAGACATAGCCTGGGACTATGGCCTGATACAAGTTAGAGCTTTAAAGGATCGTCATTCACAAAATAGGGATGGAGATACTTGCTTCACATAAAACATAGAGTTATTCTGAGGATTAAATCAAACGGTGCTCATGAAAGCACTTACTTTTGTTCAGTCTAGTGCGTTTCCAAAGAACTTCGATGTGCAGCATCTCCTTTCATCTCACATTAGTGTGCTCAGGCATTTCCCCTTTTAATGGTAAAGGGAAAAACTGTTCTTCGGGACCTCAGATTTCTAGTTCAGTGATCTTTCCTTTACTTCATTCTTCTTTAAAAAATGTAAGAAAAGATAAGGTAAAGATATTATTAAGCGTTATTTATCGATTCGTTTCAGATTGAAGAATGTCCCGGGTTCCATTAGGGAAAGTCCTCCTGAGGAATGTCATCCGGCACACAGATGCTCACAATAAGGTGGGAGGAGCAACCCAGTCATTCCTCAACACTTTCTGAAGGCATATAGTGTGCCAAGCTTTATTTTGGCACAGTTGGGAGATAAAAAGATGAATAAAATAGATAATTCCAATACACTTTGATTAGTACTATATAATAGAGCAACTTACAAAAGTGCTTTAGACACTGAGGAGGGAATAATGAAAAGAAAAAAAGGGGAATTAGAAAAGATTTTACAGAATGATGGGTATTTAAGCTACTGATATTTGAACTGGTTCTTAAAAATGGATGAAAGTTTGCCAGGTATAAAAGATCATTTGGATAGAGAGAGCATCATGCACTAATATGGCAATGAGAAAAAGCATGAATCACTTGGGGCATGGCAAGAAATTTTTGTATCCAGAAAGTAGGGGATAGTGACAGAAGAAACATCCTGAGTGGGTAATCAGAGTTGTATTGTGATGTTTGGAGATGAGACTTTTTCCTCTAGACAATAAAGAAGCCATCAAATGTTTTTAAGCAGGATATAACATGATCATAGTTAAATTTTAGAAAAAGAAATTGTTGACTGGGTAGGAAACAAATCAGGTGAGTAGAAACAGTAGGGAGATTAATTAGGAGGCAGCTGGAGTATCTCGGGTGACAGATGATGCGAGTTCACATGAATACAATGACGGTAGGGATGAAGAAGAGGAATGTAGGAGAATGTAGAATCCAAAGGACTTGGTAAATGACTGGATGATAGTGATAGGAATGGAATTAAATACAGTTTACCTTGAACAGTACAGGGGTTAGGGAAGCCAAACCCTCATGTAGCTGAAATCAACCTCGAACTTTTGACTCCTCCAGAACTTAACTACTAATAGCCTACTCTTGACCAGAAGCCTTAAAGATACCATAAACAGTATATTAACACATAGTTTGTAATGTTATATGTATTATATATTGTATTCTTTAATAAAGTAGCTAGAGAAAAGTACATGTTATTAAGAAAATCAGTTGAGTAGGGTGAGGAAGAAGAAGAAGAAGGGCTGGTCTTGCTGTCTCAAAGGTGGCAAAGGCTGAAGAAAATCCGAGTATAAGTGGACTCGTGTAGTTCAAACCTGTGGTGTTCAAGGGTCAACTGTAACCACCTGTGTGACTGGGTGGATGATGGGTAATGATGTTAACTGGGATGGAAATCAAAAAAACAGAACCAGTATGATAGGAAAGGTAATTAGTCTGGTTTTGAACACGTTGACAGTGAGGTGTTTATAGGATGTCCAAATAGTCGAAAATTCAGATTTGGAGGAAAGGAGAAAAGTTGCTGCTGGACATAAAAGTTTGGAATTCTTGATATTCAGGTAGGTGATAGAGGGTATGAGAAAAGATGAGCTCACTAGAAGAGCACATACAATTAAAAGGGGGCCAAGGCCCCGACGCTGTACTATTTTTTGTTTGATCATGATATTATCACCATTATATCACCTAATTTTCAAATTATGGGGGAAGTTATAACTGTTAATCAAGTTGCCTATGCCATTGTGTTAGCCTACCACTAGTTGTATGGTAAGCTTAGATCTGAAATGGTAGCTAAAAAAGATAAATCTAGCCTAAGTCTAATGAAATTATGCAGGAGGACTTAAAAATAAAATATGGCAGGGCTCAATGGCTCAGCCTGTAATCCCAGCACTTTGGGAGGCTGAGGCTAGTGGATTGTCTGAGCCCCCAGGTTCGAGACCAGCCGGGCAATTTGACAAGACCTCGTCACTACAATAATAAAAAATTAACCGGACGTGGTAGTGCATGACTATAGTTCTGGCTATTTGGAAGGCTGAGTTGGAAGGACCGCCAGAGCCCATCAGGTCGACACTGGGGTGGCAGTGAGCGTGCCACTACACTCCGGCCTGGGTGATGGAGTGAGATGCCAACTCAAAAAAAAAATCCCTTTTTTTTAGGTAATGGTCTAGTTTTCAGGACATTCTCTAACAACTATCTCTTTTATTTTGTTTTTGACAAGAACTATAATGTTGACAAAAGATACTTAGCCTAGGGAGTTTAAAGTTCTATCTGTATTCGTTTTGTGACTTTATGATAAAAGCTCTGAGTTTTAGTTTCTTTGTAATAAAATGTAATAATGGCACCTGCTTTGTTTTCCTCATAAAATTGCTTAAGGTTCAATTGTGGTGATACAGTTAAAATCATGTTGCATTTTAGAAACTTGAGATTATCATTTGCTAATTGCATAATTGCAAAATTGATAAGGTGGTAACTGTGTCTATGCATGAGTTCAAAAGTTCTATTGGGCAAAATTCTACATAAATTTGAGATTTATTGGGTTGGATTGTTTAACTATTTTCTATTTTTTTTTTTTTTTTTAAGATGAGATCTCACTATGTTATCCAGGATGGTCTCAAACTCCTGGGCTCAAGCATTCCTCCTGTCTTGGCCTCCCAACGTGCTGGGATTACAGGCATGAGCCACAGTGCCTGGCCTGTTTAATCACTTTCTAGAGAAGCCACAAATTGTTTTTCAGGGCCCTGATCATAGCCTGGTCTGTAGTCCAATAATTGGTCTTTTTTTTGTTAGTTGCTTTTCTGTAATGTAAAGTGTTGTTGTTAGTAACTTATTTTTATTTCTTTTCTCTTTAAAAATGCTAGATTCAGGAGGAATCAGATATGTGGAAAATAAGAGAACTGGAGAAACAGATGGAAGATGCTTATCAGGGGACCAAAAGGAAAATGTTACCCAGCAGTTCAAGGTGAAGTTGCAGCTCTGAGAACCAAAATAATTCTCATCTTTTTCAGAATCATCAACTGTTATTTAAAAATACTTTGGTATTTTAAGAATAGATGAATTCAGTTCTGTGAGTCCTTAAGCCTTCCCTCTTTGATAAGTATAGACCTAAGCATAAAGATAATGGCTATGATGCATACGACCCCACTCTTTGTACTTAACTTGCAATGGAGAATTAAAAAATTCTACCTGAACAATTATAAATACTTAAGGTTCTATGGATTCTGACCTTGGCTGATAGTTTCTAACTTAAGATTTTCTACTGGAATCTTATAGTCACTTAGCTGATCAGTCACTTCTTTCTCCTATTAATCTTTCATTCTTATAGCCTTTTCTTTACTTCATTTACTCACTAGCTTCATCAGGTCAACAGCCTTTTCCCCCTCCCCTCTTTTATTTTAAAGATGTGGGGTACAAAACAGCATTTCTTTTTCTTTCTTTCTTTCCTTTTTTTTTTTTTGAATCTGAATCTCACTCTGTCCCCCAGGGAGTCAGAGTCTTACTCTGATCCAGGCTGGAGTGCAGTGGCATGCTCACAACCACTGCAGCCTCCACCTGCTGGGCTCAGGTGATCCTTCCAGGTAGCTGGAACTACAGGAACAAGCCACTACAACTGGCTAAATTTTTTGTTTATTCTGGAGACGAGGTCTCGCCATGTTGCCCAGGCTGGGCTCAGGTAATCCTCTAGCCTCTACCTCCCAAAGTGCTGGGATTACAGGCATGAGCTACTGCACTCAGCTAGCACAGCCTTTCATATTACTTTTTTTTTTTTTTTCCTGGAGAGAGAGAGACAAGGCCTCTGTTATTCAGGCTAGAGTGCTGTAGTGCTATCCTGGCTCACTGTAACCTCAAACTTCTGGGCTCCAGCAGTCCTACTTCAGCTTCCTAAGTAGCTAGGACTATAGGCACATGCCACCACACCTGGCTAATTTTTTATTTTTGTAGAGACAGGTGTCCCACTGTCGCCCAGGTCTCAAACTTCTGGGTTCAAGTGATCCTCCCATCTTGGCCTCCTGAAGTACTGGGATTACAGCCATGAACTGTGGTGCCCAGCTCTCACATTACCGTCTCAATAATTTGAGTGTGAATGTGAAGGGTTATGCAGGCTTAGTTAACTGCCTTATTTGTGGAATTATAGAAATGTCTGAGTAATTGGGAACATCTCTTGGGCCTCATATTCCTGTAAGTGTAAGAGCTGCATGTATGAGAAATGACTATAAATAATCCTGATTTCTAAAGGCCCAGAGGAAGCAGTAAAGTGTTAGATATTTAAGGAGTGTGAGTGTGCCTGCAGAGTTTGACTTTGGTATATGGTTGGTTGTGTGGGAATGGCTTTACATAAGAAGTATGTGGCGTGTGCATGGTAAAGAGGGTAGAGTTTTAACATAAAAATGAGTATCTTTCAGTTTTTTTCTTCTCTGAAGGTTGTTCTTTGAGAATTTAGAAGTATAGTTAGTACAGTTGATGATTTATTTCGTGTTGGTTGTTTAATTCCAATTGGCAGTTCTAGAAACACGATGATTGCTCCTTTAGTGTGAGTTCACGTAGGAGAGCACATATAATATGCTGTATTAATTCCTGTCATGGTAAATAAATATTTTTTCAAAAATTGAGAGGAAAAAGTGGATAAATCTTTAAAACATAAGTTTCTTTAGGGGTAGTGTTCTGATTGTCTTATTTGCTATTTAATACTACTAGCTAGACCAGTGCCTGGCACTTAGGGGGCCCTTGAAATTTTTTGATAACTGAATAGCTGGCTTACTGGCTGGTGAGTGGACTTTGTAAACAGAGGCTAGATCAGCAGTTCTCAATTTTTTTCCTACCCCAACATTCCCTGTTTCTACTGTTTTATGGCCTTACTACAGCAAGTTCTTGGTTTTCATGGAGGGAAGTTTATTTCATAATATCTAGGGTAATTTGAAGTGTCCCTAGCTGCTCATGTTCCATTTCCCTCTTTGCACGCCTCCTAGTTGAGAATCAGTGAGTGAACTACAGCATGACACAGTACAGAACTGACTTCGTTTATACTTTGCAATACGATGGGTAGTACTGGTCATATCTTTTTCACTGGACTTAATAAATGTATAGAGAGGAACAGATAATGTCTTTTACATTTTTGTTTGTTTGTTTGTTTGCTTTTTGAATTGGGGTCTCACTCTGTCGCCCAGGCTGGAGTGCAGTGGCTGCTCCAGGCCACTGCAGCCTCGACCTGCTGGGCTCCAGTGATCCTTCCGCCTCAGCCTTCCAAGTAGCTGGAACTACAGGCATGTGCTACCACACCCAGCTAATTTTTTGATTTATTGTAGAGATGAGGTCTCGCCAAGTTACCCAGGCGGGTCTCGAACCTGCGGGCTCAGGCAATCCACTCACCTCAGCCTCCCAAAGCGCGGGATTACAGGCTGAGCCACGGAGCCCGGCTTACATTTTTTTAAACAGTAAGTATCAGGCGGTTTTACTTCCCCCTCAGCTTGTTCCATGAGTTTTATGTATGGCGTTCCATAAAGTAAACTCACAAATTGCTTCTAAGTCTAAAAGTTCTTTTGCTTTCTCTCACAGCCAGATGCGTAGTGATGGTTTTGATGAAGAAAGTCAAAGAGACTATTGGAGGCCAAAGAACGAAATTTCTGGGACACTAGAAGATGATTTTCTTAAGGCTAAGTCTTGGAATAAGAAGTTATATGATTGTGAAGCTAACATGCCAGACAGGTTTGTGACTAATTCCTATGACCATTAATATTTGGCCTGAGATTGTATACTTGTCAAAATTAATTGTCCCCACAAAAACTTGCACACATATTCATTTATAAGGGCCAAAATGTGGAAATCCAAATGTCAGTATACTGATGAATGGATAAAGAAAATGGTATATTCATACAGTAGAATATTATTTGATAGTAAGAGGAATGAACTACTAAGACGTGTTACAGCATGGATGAACCTTGAAAACATGCTAAATGAAAGAAGCCAAGTCACAAAAAGTCCATGTAGAATATGATTCTATTCATTTGAGAGCTGGCAGATCCATAGAGACAGAAGGTAGGTGAATGGTTGCCATGGGGTAGAGGCATTAAACTTTAAAAGGGTGAATTGCATGGTATGTGAATAAAGTTGTTATTTTAAAAAATTGATCAGATTGGGCATGGTAGCTAATGCCTGTAATCCCAGCATTTTGGGAGGCTGAGGTAGGAGGACTGCTTGAACCCAGGAGTTTGAGACCAGCCTAGGCAACACAGAGAGACTCTGTCTCTAAAAAGAAAGAAAGAAAGAAATAAAAGTAAAATAAAAATTAAAAATTGATTGCCCCAATGTAGACAGCATATTATGAAGTGTTTTTGGAAAAGTGCTTCACAGCTAAAGAGCAGAGCGTAAGAGTTCTTCAGTGATTCTTAAGGAAGACAATGGCAAGTTCTCTTACAAAATGGACAAAAAAATCCTTTGTATCTGAAATGATTGTGTACAGTTCAGAAAATGTAGCTGTTACTGAGCTAAATGGGCTTGGCTCTACCATCTATTTTCTTTGTTTTGTGTGTTGGTGTATGCATGTACTCCAAAATCTTGTGTTTTATTTGCAAAATTTCCAAAAATGTATGCATTGCTTTAACAATACATGTATTATGTCATCTTACAGATGGGGTCACAGTGGTTATAAAGAGTTATACCCTGAAGAATTTGAAACAGACAGGTAAGGCAAATAGGCTTAGTGAAAGAAACTAAGGTTAGTAGAAAATCTGTACTATAAATTGATTTCCTAATTTTTAACAAAGAACAAAAGAATTTGCCTTTGAATATGCAGTTTGCCATTGAATATGCAGCTAGAGAAACAATAGGTGACTTAATTGGAAAGTGATTGCTATTTTGCCATTCTCTGGCTGATGTTTGGCATGTCTGTAAGCATCTTCGTTTTTATTTATTTATTTATTTATTTTTTGAGTTGGAGTCTCATCTGTAGCCCAGACTGGAGTGCAGTGGCCGCTCCCGGCCACCGCAGCCTCGACCTGCTGGGCTCCGGCGATCCTTCCGCCTCAGCCTTCCGAGTAGCTGGAATTACAGGCGCGTGCTACCACGCCCGGCTGATTTTTTTGATTTATTGTAGAGATGAGGTCTCGCTGCCCAGGTGGGTCTCGAACCCGCGGGCTCAGGCAATTCACTCACCTCAGCCTCCCAAAGGCGCGGGATTACAGGCTGAGCCACCGGAGCCCGGCTAGCATCTTCGTTTTTATATGTAGTTTTACGTATGTAACTCAGTATGGCAGCTTAGAATTTATTTATTTATTTATTTTTTGAGTTGGAGTCTCACTCGGTCGCCCAGACTGGAGTGCAGTGGCCGCTCCTGGCCACCGCAGCCTTGCCTGCTGGGCTCCGGCGATCCTTCCGTCTCAGCCTTCCGAGTAGCCAGAATTACAGGCGTGCGCTACCACGCCCGGCTGCTTTTTGATTTATTGTAGAGATGAGGTCTCGCTGCCCGGGCGGGTCTTGAACCTGCGGGCTCAGGCAATCCGCTCACCTCAGCCTCCCAAAGGCGCAGGATTACAGGCTGAGCCACCGAGCCCGGCTAGCTTAGAATTTTTATCTTCATTTTAAAGATAAGCAAACAAAAACTCAGTGAGAATAGCAAAGTCTATATATGCTAAAGTTCTGATTTAAAATTCAGATGTTAGCTCCACTTTCTTACCTAGAATATAGAATAGTAAAATATAAATATGCTTTTTAACATAAAAGTTTCTCTTTTCTATTTTTGTATTAGTAGTGATCAGCAAGAGATTACCAATGGGGAAAAAACATCTCCCCAGGCAAAGTCATCTACCCATGAATCCCGCAAACATAAGAAGTCAAAGAAATCCCACAAGAAGAAGCAGAAAAAAAGGTCACACAAAAAACAGAAGAAAAGCAAAAAGGAAGCCACAGATGTAACAGCAGATTCCTCAAGCGAGTTCTCAGAAGAAATTGGGGCTCCTAGCACCAAGAAAAGGAAACAATCACATAAGCACAGGAAAAAATCTAGAAAAAAGTCTGCAAAAAAATCTGCTTTATTCTTAGAAGCAGAAAATAACACTTCCCAGTCTGATGATTCAGCATCCAGCAGTACTGATGAAAGTGAGGAAAGAGACACTAAGAAAACCAAAAGAAAAAAGAGAGATAAAAAAGTCCATATCCCTGTAGCTAACAATGAAATACAGAAGAGGACAAATAAACGCACAAATTGGAAAGTAGCTACAGATGAAAGGTCTGCTGAGAGCTCAGAAGATGACTAAATGGGAAAGAAACATTCTGTTTCTCACATGACTGTTTACAGCTCTTACTTGGGGTTCTTTGAGTGACTCTTGTTCAGCACAAGGGGCCTGAGGTCAGAGCTGTCTTGTGCCATCTGTATGTTCTGACAGACTTGTATCCTATTTTGGCCTGTTATACTTGATTCCCTTTTATTAGTAGGGAATCTGGTATTTTGTTATGAAGGTTTCTTGGAGAGATTATTTTTTGCAATTAATCACACTTAGCATAGAGCACATATACAGCAAATCAAGGGACCCAGAAAACTGGATCCAGTAAGGACCTGAGTACACCAACTGGAATACTGAATTTTTGAAATTTGTTAATGAATTTGGGGAAATCAAAGGCTGGGATCACGAGGTGGATTGGAACTGGTGCTGTGTAGAATGGTATGATGAGGGAACACTATGTTGTTCTCTTTGTTTATGGAGTAGGTGTCATGACTTGATTTGTCTTTAGCCTTGGTGCTTTGTTCCTTCTGTATTTTGACCCCAGTGTGGTCTAGTTTACTTAATGAGGAAATAGGCCTAAGAACAAACCCTTTCCCTTCATGATAACATCCAGACAACTGTTATTGGAAGGGACTAGGGTTTCCTCAAATTTCCCTGCTGGACAGGGTCTATAGCTATACTTAGTATATAACAAAACATGAGTTGGATAGCACGAGGGGGACCCCAAAAAACCCGGAATTTATTTATTTAAAAAAAGTGTATTCTTACATTTAAACCTCAGTCACTTTCAAAGTACTCTGTGATGCAATACACCTATCAAGATGCTTTTTCTACTGCTCAAAAGTTTTTGAACTCATCAATTTTGATGCCTTTTAGTGTTTTTCCCATTCTGTTTCACCTCTTCCACTTTGGCAAAATGTTTCCCTTTGAGAACTTTTTCATTGAGGAAATAAAAAAGTTGCTCAGGGCAAGACTGGGTGAACAAGGAGGGTGGGGCACAAGGGTCATGGCTTTTTCAGTAAAAGAACTGCTGAACACTCAGCATGGAGTGGGCAGGTGTGCTTGTAAGTCACCCATCATGAAATGGGCAAACACGTTGAATCTCCAAAATTCATTGAAGCCTATTCACAGATTCTCACAACAGTGCTAGCTGGTACACTGATGCTGATGGTTCCTAGAGCACTAACCTAGCAGGGGAAGCCTATACTATAAGGGGCTGTCCTTCAAAAAATAATTTTTTGGGGTCTCCCCTCATAAATAGTCTTCTAGTTCCATTGCTGTATATTGCCTAAATGGGTTTGCGTTCAACATTATTTGTTCAGTTGGCATAAATAATCCTCTATCAAATGGGAAAGAATCATGAATTAGTTAGGCTGTCTTATGGTACTCTGAACAGGATTCAGGGCAGCAACTGCCATTTAAATGTTGTCTTCCTTGTTCATTTCTAAATCTGCTAATGAATTTTAGATTTTCCCTGAAACTAAGTTGAGTCACTTCCAAAAGGAAACAGGCTTCTCAGGGATATATCCACTTCTTCCCAGTATGCCTTTGGATTAAAGCACCAAGCTGAGACCACATTATTTCCCTTTGCTATACTGTGATTCCTACTATGTTAATTTTTAAGAAACCAAAACATCACTGAAAGAAGGTTGGCAGAACACAAGTGCATTTTTTCACTATGGGAGAAAAGGTTAAGTGACATGGTCATTTTTTTCTGGTTGTCACTTCATGGGTGGAGTAAAAAGCTGAGAACTCAGATTTTTGGTTTTGGTTCTGCCACTAATGTTATAAGGCAGTCATGGCAGGTAAGTTAACCTCCCTGGCCTTACTTTCCCCATGTATAATACAAAATTGTTTCTTGGTAACATGACAGTATGAGACACCAGCAATAGAATACAACTATGATGACATTCCATGAGGTGGCATTTTATAGTCCTAACTACTAAATTTGTTCTCTTTATGGAACAGATTTCTAATAAAGTGCTTGATCTTAAAATACATGGTCAGAGGTGCCCTATCCCTTAACTATGAGCAGGTGCTACCTTTGGGGATATTTATTTGAAATATTAATACTTTACTATTCAATTGTCAATGTTCTGTGGTATACATTTTTATCTTTGGGATTACTGAGGGCCTAAAGGGGGAGAGGAATATAATCACTACCTCTTAAGCTATTTTGCTTCTGGAACAAGTGATATCTTTGTTGGAAGGAGTTTTTAGCATGGTTTCTCAGGAAAATGGGCCAGTGAAATAAGGCATCTCTACGAAGTTGGCTCTATTTGACCTAGCCTTCCTTTCCTCTCACACTGGCAGGCTTTTCTGTTTCCCAAAGAATACACATCTTGCCTTTTTTGGGGGGCCATGTTTACCTTGGCTATGTACAAGTAATAAAGCAGTTTTTAGTTCCTCACCTTTCTCAACCCCAAATTCTCTTCTATGCCTTAGGCTTTGATACTTCTTCCAGCTTTCTAAACTATGGCTTAGGGTGGCTTTTTAAAACCTACATTCTCCCATTTGCACTACTGGCTGTGGAACATATATATTTATTTCTAGTGTTCCTACCAGTGATCTCTACATTAAATCCTAAGAAGGATTTTTTAAAAAGAGATGAAGAATTCACATTTATTGAATAACATGTGATACAACCTGGAATTTATGAATTCCAAATAAATAATTTCACTTTTTGAACATCTGATCTGTTATTTTTTGGCACAGATGTGATAACAGCCTGATGCTAACTTGACAATGGGCTGACAATCTTCCCCCAATGGCCCTTCAGTCTGCTTAGTAACGAGTCCTTTGCTTCCATCATTCTCCCAGAAGATGGCCTACTGCCCTCCTTTCTGTACAATCTGGGCAAACCGACTGGTGATGGTAAGGGTAGTGTCAATGAAGCGGTCCACACAGCTAGAGAGACAATTTTCGGTACGAGAGTCTAGGCGATTCCCTGGCTTCTCCACACATTTATCCCAGCATAGCTCCATGAAGTGATGCACCTAAGAGGAAAGAAAAATAGTAACCATTGGGGTCTGCAGATAAGCCCAATTCTGTTTATTTTCTTATTTCCTTATTTTTGTCGCCCGAGAAAATCATTTCCATCAACAAACCGTGGAGTCACTTTGGGCTGTCTTCTTTCTTCATTTCCTAATTTATCACCAGTATCGACCCAGATCCCCATCCCTACAGACTGAAAATTCTTAATACTAATACCTTTAAAAAAAAATTCCAGCAGCTAGCAGCAGTAGGTACCAATTCATTCTCTCAAAGCATTACATTCATCTTCTTCCAAACCTCCCCCCTAGAGATGATAGTTCTTACCTTTTGGTGGTCACCGACACATTCAAGAACCTGATGAAGGTTAGAAATCCACTCCCCAGAAAAGTGCACATACAGGCAAGAAAATTCATGTGCACTTGAAGAATGTCCAGAACTCAAGATTTCTAACCAGGGTTTTTGCTACTTACCTCCTGCGCACCTTATCCCTTCCATCCAAAAGGGAGAAAATACCGTCTTATCAAGAGCTTTTACCATTTGGAAGGCTGGGCACTAAGTAGTCAGTTCTTTCTAAAGTCCTAAAGGATGGCTATCGTTACTGAGTAATTAGTCCAAGGTCACGTAGCCAACAAGGGATCACGCAAAGTTCAAACTATGCCGGAAGGGCTCCAAACCCTTGTTCTAAGTCAATACTATACATTGACGACTTCAGCGCCAGAACGTTTCTTCAGTAACGTTCCACTGCTCCATCGTTTTCAAGTACATTATCGCTTGTAATTCTCACAATGGGCGACTGCAAAACCAAAACCCACAGTGGAAGGGTGTCTTGACTAGGGGCACCTGGCCTGCAAAGGGCAGAGGGAGGATTAGAACCCAGATTTTCCGAATGCCAGCCCAGTCAGTTCTCTGGCTAGTGAGGCTCCCGTGTCCTTGCGTCGCCCAAACATTTCTCCCTGCTTTATACCTCTTTTCTCCACGCTGCGCTTGCTTAGTCGGTACTTGAGCACTACCGATCACCAGTGGCAGAAAAGCCAGGACTTAATGGGGTGCAGCCGGGATCGAGCTGCAGACGGCCCGGCTGGGCCGCCAGTGTTCAAACCTGAGGGTTCCCGGGGCCTTCCTCTCCCTTCAACCTTCAGAGCTAATAATCCCCGTCCCCACACCTGTGCTGTGAACTGCGCCTTCTGCTGTTCGGCCGCCACCAGGCGCTGCAACTCGGCTTCATCCGCTTCTCCCAGCCCCGCCATTGTCCGCGCAAGGTTTGTGAGTCTTCCGACCAGCGCGTCTGCGCAAGCGCGGCCGGCGCGACCCGCCTCCCGACTTCCGGTTCACCCAGCGGCTTCCTCCTCTTTGATATTTTTCGTTGTCGCGGGGTGGGAATGGTCGCGTAAGTGCTTCCGGGTTGGCGTGTGACCTTGAGCCCGCAGGAGCGTGATGGCCGCCTTCTGGAGGCTGAGCGTCCTGTGCAGTGCCCAAGGAGGTCGAGGTGAGGATTGGGAGCCTGAGGTGCTTAGCGCAGCTTCCAGCCAGGGAACGGGATGGGGTGAGGACGGTGAGACGAGGAGAAGGGAATCCTTAGGCACCTACCGAAATCACAGCAGTCACCTCCGTCTTCTCGGGCGCAGGTGTTTACCCGAGCGCGTGAACGTGCTCTGGGCTGACGAGGGGACGGGGTGATCTGAAAGAGAGCTCCTTCTGGAAGTTGCAGTCCTGCTGAGGCTAGTCCACATAGGAGTGCTCTGCTCTTCGCATTCGTTGTCCTTAGAATGCTCCCACCCTGAATCGGGAAAGAGGGTTAGGATATGAGTCCCAGTGCCTGGTCGTGCCCATTTCCCCTGGAGTTGGTGTGTTTGTGTGTGGCGGAACCGAGGGGGTGGGCGCGGGAGAGACCGAAAATCATTTAACTGGGCATTTGTGTTATAGCGGGCACTATAGTAAAGGTGGGATGCAAATGGGGATAAAACAGAGTGCTTGCCCTCCAAGAGCCTTCACTTTTCTAAGGAAAACATATAGCAAAAACTGTTGTGCTGTACAAGAATTGTTATGCAATTACAGGGAAAGTATTTTTAGCCCTGTGTTTTGGAGGGATTACCTTGTTGTGATTGGTACCCGAAGGAGGTGTGCTTGATTTTAGTCTTAATGATAAAGAAGTCCAGGGCAAGAAGAACCTTACAGTTAGAACTGCTGAATGAGCAAAAGCAATGATGAAAGCATAGGAACTGCATGTGAGAAAAAAATAAAATAAATTGGATATTATTAGAGCATGAAGGTCAAGGTGAGAAGTGAGTTGAGTCTGAAAAGGTGAACTGGTACCAAGTCACAGAAAAACTTGTCTTGTAAGGAGTATGCGCTTTACTTGGTGTGTGGAGGGTACATTTTTGACACATATTTGCAGTTTAGCTTGAACACTTTGGTAACAGTGTGGTAGATGGTCATGATGGGAGATAGGGCGGGGACGCTTGTTGGAGTCCAGGCAAAGTGAGGTTCTGAACGTGGGAACTAGTACAATGAAAAGATTTTCTCATTCTACAAAAAGATACCTGCACAGGTATGCTTTTTGCAGCTTTATTCACAATAGCAAAAACATGGAACTAACTGTGTTGTCCATTGAAGCTGGACTAGATTTTAAAAATGTGGTACATATACACAATGGAATATTACGCAGCCATAAAGAAGGACAAACATATGGACTTCACAGCAACTTGAATATGGATTTAGAGTCGATCATACTCAGTGATCTATCACAGAAACAAAGAACTGAGTACCATGTGTTCTCACTCATAAGTGGACCTTGAACAATTACAATATTTTAAGAAAGGGATTGGCAGTTGAGGGAAACTGCCAGTGGAGGGAGGGGCACACCTCATCAACAAGGGTACCTGCATAATGAACATTTGTATACTTAACCAGAATTGTACCCCACATCTTTATAATAAAAAGAAAAAAGAGAAGGTTTTCTCAAGAAATGTCAAAGAGATATGTCAATAAGATTTGGTGATTGAATTTGGGGAAAAGTCCCTCATGACTTCCAGATTACTCTGAGTTAGTTTAAAGAATATCAAAGGTGTCACTGCCTAAAGTGGGGAACATACAGATGGAAACAAGTTTGAATGAGGTGAGTTGAAAGATGATTTCAGTTTCTTGCAAGGTGTCTCAGCAGAGAGACTTTAACAGGCAGTTAAAATTGTGACAGTCTGAAGAGATAACAGGACTGGAGATTTGGTTGTCATTAGCTTGTAGGCAGAGGTGAAACCATAAGAGTGGAAGAAACGGCTTGGAGTGGGCATGAGGAGTGAGGAGAGCAATGGACAGATGAAAACCAGGTGGGAGCAAGTTCAGGAGGAGACTGAAATGGTCAGAGAATCAGAAGAGGGGCTACTAATGTCAGGTTTTGCAGAAAGGCCTACTGAGATTGAAACGGTACAGTACTTGTTGGATATGGCCCGTGGAGATGGCTGGTGCCCTCCCAAAGCAGCTACAGGGAGAACACAAACACATTTCAGGGTTGAAAAATGATTGGGAAGTAGAGATGATTTAGAAAATGCTTTAAAGATGCAGGGTTAGGAGGAGAAGGAAGAAAGAGCATGGAAAAGAGTACGCGGGCATTTGAGAACATGTGATTAAGGGAAGTTTTAAGTATATTTATATCATATGCACATATATTCTATACTATACCGCAGTATATGTTTTATACAATATTATATAGTGTGTAATAGTCGAGGGAAAATGGCCAGAGAGAAGCAAGGAAAGGTTAAAGATGCAGGAGAGAAGATAATAAGAAATTACCTTTTTTTTTCCTGGTCCAGAGGTAGTAAGTGATCAAGTGATCTTAAGTGATTGTTCACAGTTACAGATTGAATTTCTTTTTCTCCTCTTTTCCCCTTTCTTCCTACTGTACTTGATTAGTCAAAATAAGAAGAAGAAGAAGAAGAAGAAATTACTTTTTTTGGAGTGCTTATAACATTCTGGAAACTATGCTAAGCTCCCTGCATACATTCTTTAATTTTCAAGAGAATTGTGAAGTATTTACATTTTACCAGTTTTCCATTTTACAAATGAAGAAATTGAGGCTTAAAGAGCTTGTTTAATGTAGCTCCCCATCTTCTCACAGCCAGTACATGGTGCAGCTGGTTGAACTTAGGTCTGTCTATTTTTTAACCAAGAAGCAGGATCCAACAGGGGACACAAACAAGTGGGTTCAAAAGTACAAATGGAGATGAAAGAAGGTAATAGATGAACTTCCCAATCTAGGTTTAATTCCTTGAGGACAAAGACCTTGCCTTTTATCTCTTGTTCCAGTGCAGAGCATAATCTTGCATGTAGTAAATATTTGTTGGATGAATAGATGATTATATGGAAAGAGGAAAAACTATCATTTATGTTTTTAATTAGTAAAAGCGAATCTTCTACATAAGTGATTCATTGATTTTTCCATCTTTTGATGGCTATTTAGTCAGACTTCACGGTAACCTAGTGAAATAGATGCTATCTTCATTTTACAGATGAGATGTTTTTCTCTATTTAGGCTTAATAGTTTACTTATGATCATTCAGAAAGCCTGTCAGCCTGAGAGGCTTTTGTGATGCTTCTAATATCTCTTTCCTCAGCTCTGTTCCTCCGAACCCCAGTGGTCAGACCTGCTTATGTCTCAGCATTTCTTCAGGATCAACCTACCCCAGGATGGCGTGGAGTGCAGCACATTCATCTGTCACCGAGCCACCACTGTATGTTCTTTCCGTCACTGCTGCCTTCTGGGCTCTAACCATTTATAACTGGATGAATTGTCATGTCTTTAGCAGGACCTGCTACCTGTGAGGGTGACTGTTGTGTCCAGTTCTGTCAAATGAAAATATAGTTTACACTTTTGGGCAGACAATGTCAGTATGACTGAGTGATGTCATTTATATCCATAGAGGATCTTCTGGCCTAAGTCTTTAAAAAATATATATTTACTTTTCTTAAAAAGAAAATAGCTCTGTAGGAAGAGTCTGTTCATTATAGTTTGGTCACTCTTATTTATTTAGCTAATGGAGAAGAGCCAGATGTGTAGAATTGAGAATAATGAACAATGTAAAAAACTCATGTCCTATGAACTGCATTATGGATATTTATAGCTATACTTTACTTGGTTATTTTTTTTTAGGTTAATTTAAAACCATATGGCATTTCATATGAATGCTATTTAGGTATTATTAAACACAATTAAAATGCTATCATTAAAATTAGTTTTAGAAAATCTATGGGTGAATAATGAGTCGACTATATTTCTGTTTTTAAAGTCTGGAGAGAGCAATACTTGATAAAGACTTCTCTTTATTCTCAAGTCAACTATATAGATAGAGGTACATCTGAATTATGAGAGATTAGGCAAGTATAGTTTTCTGGTTCTGTAATTTTTTTTTTTTTTTTGAGTTGGGAGTCTCACTCTGTCACCTAGGCTGGGGTGCAGTGGCATAATCATGGCTCACCACAGCCTTGACCTCCTGGGCTCAGGTGATCCTACCATCTCAGTTTTCTGAGTAGCTGGAATTACAGATACATACCACCACACCCAGCTAATTTTTGGGGGGGTTTTTTTGCAGAGACAGTGTCTTGCTATGTTGCCCAGGCAGGTCTCAAATGCCTGGGCTCAAGTGATCCTTCCACCTTGGCCTCTCAAAGTGTTGAGATTACAGGCATGAGCACTGTGCCCAGCCTAAAAGTTTTTATATTTGAAAAACTTTTGTTTCTAGATTCCTTTTCTCAGTTAAGTTAGATTTAGCAGAGTAGTTTTAACTTGTAGTGCATGGACTGAAGGAAAGCCCCTGAAGTTGTATACATTGATTTTTATGTAAGTGCCCTTACACAGTTTTCTGGGAAGACGCTGTATCCTTTTGCTAGATTCCCAAAGGGGTCTGTAAGCAAAACAAGATAATGTTTAAAATTTTCAAATAAATGTTAAAGTTCATACTGTTTTTCACTTATTTAAAAGAAGTTTTCATGTTCCATATTTGTTTTGGGTTATTTATAAGTATTGAGACAGAAGGACCATGGTCCTAAAAGTAGAAATCAGAACTTTACTTTTCTGTAAATTGACTGGCTCAACTTTGTTTTGAGAGGATAATATCGCATTACTTCCAAATATTAGAAGATGTAAATAATGTTTTAAAGGAATTTAGCAGGCATCATTGACTTTTAGTTATAAGGTATCTGTCCACTTCACTGAAGTCCAAGACTGGCTTAATTCTGCACAGATATTTTATCTATCTTCTTGGTTCTGTCTTCTAATCAGTGTATAGCATTGAGATAACTCATGTATTGGCAGGGTGCGGTGACTCATGCCTATAATCCCAGCACTTTGGGAGACCGAGATGAAAGGATTACCTGAGCCCATGGGTTTGAGACCAGGGTGGGCAACTTGGCGAGACCTTACCTCTGCAGTAAATAAAAAAATTAGCCAGGAATGGTTGGCATGTGCCTGTAGTTCCAGCTACTTGGAAGGCTGAGGCAAAAGGATCATCTGAGCCCAGCAGGTCCGTGAGCATGCCACTGCACTCCAGCGTGGGTGACAGAGTGAGACTCCAACTCAAAAAAAAAAAGAAAAGCGAGAGATACTCAGGTACAAAAAGACTTCAAAGGAGGGAGCTAGCCTCTCTCTCAATTATGTATTTTTGTATCTTACTGTTACTACACACCAAGTTAAATCTTATATGTATGTTGTCTGTCAGTTTGGGTTACTTTGTGGCAAATGTTGAACATGAGAGATGTGTGTTTCTCTCAACTCTAATGAATCTGCCCCTTTTTGTAGCTGGTTCCAAGGCGGCATCTCTCCACTGGACTAGTGAGAGGGTCGTCAGTGTTCTGCTCCTGGGCCTGCTTCCAGCTGCTTATTTGAACCCTTGCTCTGCGATGGATTACTCTCTGGCTGCAGCCATCACTCTCCATAGCCACTGGTAAGTATTGCAGTTCCTTTGGTATTATATTGTCTGTTCAGTGTGCTTGCTGTGAGCTTGTCTCATGTATTACCTGTGAGGGAGAAGGCAACTGAAATGCTTAAAATCTGTGGAAAACTTTAAAGTTTGTGTAAAATATTTATATGCCTGGATTTATATATTAATCTATCCATTTAATGACTGCATTTCCATGTCTGATAGCATTTTGAATGAAACTTGTCATAAAACTGAGTTCCTAATCTCCCCCCCATCTGTTCCTTCTGCAGCTTTGTCTATCTCAGTTAATGGCATTTCTGTTTATGCCTCAAACCTGGTCATTATCTTTGACTCTGGTAGTAGTCTCTTAAATGGTCTTCTTTGTGTCTGTTCCCAACACAGCAGGCCTAGTGATCCTGTTAAAATGTTAAATCCATAGAAGACATACCCCTTCTCAGAAATGTTCTTTGTCTCCTCTTGTTACTCAGACGAAAAGTCAGAATTCTTAGATTGTGGTCTCCAGATCTGCACAATCTAGCCCTCTGTTTCTTCCTTCATCTTTAGTTGTTGTCTTCATTTACATTGGTTTCCTTGAGGTTCCTCAAACACACCAGTGACATTCCAGGTGTCTAGGCTTTGCTCTTACTGTTCCTTCTCCCTGAAACATTTTCTAGTTTCTTGTTCACTCTCTCAACAAGATCTTCCCTAACCACTTGTTTAAAATTGCAGTGTCTGTCCTAGCATTCAGCATTGTTTATCTCTCTCTCCTGTTTTATTTTTCTCAGTAGCACTTACTGCCTTTTAATATACTACATTGTCTATTATTTTGTATGTTATTTGATGTCCCTCTCGCCCCAAGATTGAATGCACAAACACAGAATCAAATCTATAGCTAAATGAATTATTATAAGGGTGATATGGCCCAGGCTAAGATAGAGAATTATGCCGTCTTTTCCAGAAGCTTCTTCTTTGTGCTTCATCTCAGTCATAAGTGCTCAACATTGCACCCCTCCCCATGCTAGGAGCCATTATTCAGATTTTTTTTTCCCCCTGAGTTGAAGCCTTACTCTGTCACCCAAGCTGATTAATCCAGGCTTTCTTAGCCTCAACCTCCTGGGCTCAGGTGATCCTTCTACTCAGCCCCCCAAGTAGCTGGGACTACAGGCACTTGCCACCATGCCAGGCTTATATTTCGATTTTTTATAGAGAAGGTCTTGCTATGTTGCCCAGGCTGGTCTTGAACTCCTAGGCTCAAGCAATCCTCCCGCCTCAGCCTCCCAAAGTGCTGAGATTTACAGACATGAGCTACTGTGCCTGGTCTATTTTTTAATATTTTTTTTTGCTGTTGTATCTCTTGTGCCTAAAACAGTACCTGACACACAGCACTCAGTAAATATTTGTGAAACAGATGAATATCTGGTTTCTATTTATTTTATCTGGTACAGTTTACAAGGCTTTCTAAGTTAATCTTCTACAAAGACTGTAAATGACATTGGGTTCCTTAAGCTGTTCCTTTATGTTGTTTTTCAGGGGCAATATGTTGCCATTGCAAGTGGGAGGGGTATTTTGGATTGTTAAAACCGGAAGGCCTTTGGGGGGTGTCTTTTTAAAATTTCTTTTTTGGTTGAATTGGAGTCTCACTCTATCGCCCAGGCTGGAGTGCAGTGGCACACTCACGGCCACCTCAGCCTCAACCTCCTGGGCTCAGGCAATCCTTCTGCCTCAGCCTTCCAAGTCGCTGGAACTACAGGTACACGCTACCATGTCTGGCTAATTTTTTATTTATTGTAGAGACGAGGTCTCGCCAAGTTGCCTGGGCTGGTCTCAAACCCTCAG
This sequence comes from Cephalopachus bancanus, assembly GCA_027257055.1. Taxonomy (NCBI): domain Eukaryota; kingdom Metazoa; phylum Chordata; class Mammalia; order Primates; family Tarsiidae; genus Cephalopachus; species Cephalopachus bancanus. Next base: position 17,507,794 of record JAPVLO010000002.1, read on the forward strand.
GCTCAGATAATCCACTTGCTTTGATCTCCCAAAGTGCTGGGATTCCAGGCTGAGCCACTGAGCCCCGCCTTGGGGAGTATTTTTTTTTTACACCCCCTTGGGGAGTATCTTAATCAACCATTTCATTTTACAGATATGGAAATTAAACCCCCGGGAGGATAATGATTTGTGAGAATCATTCTCTAGTTAGCGTTAAGGGGTTTTACTTACCTATAGTTTTCTAGGACTGATTAGGGGAATTCACCTTTTTATCAGATAAACGTTTTCAAATACAGCATTCCAGTTGCATATTAAGTAATAGATCACAAGTACAGTAAATAATATTTCTCTAGTGTGTGATCCATTTTGAAGGAGTTGCCTATAATTGTGCTCAAGTTCTCAACATTCAGTCTTTTTAAACCTATATTAATTGAGGTTTTACCCCAACTGTTTAACATAAATCATTCTTACTAAGGTCACTAAAGACCTCCAACTTTCCAAAACCTGTCTATTTTCTGTCCTCCACTTGCTTGAACTCTCAACGGCCTTCAACTCAATTGATTATTCTCCCAAGTCACTTTTCTCTGCTTTCCAGATGCTGTAGATGTCTCCTCTGCCAAACCCTTCTCCTCTTGTCTGAATGATAGAGTCTCCAGAGCTCAGTTTTAACTTTCTTAATTTTTCTGTCTAGACTCTTTTCTTAGGTGGGCTCAGATCTGTCCTATTTTCCTGAGTTGCAGATTTGTATATCTAATTGTCTGATATTCGTCTGAATGTCTGATAGTCACCCTAAATCCAGCAGTGTCCAAATCACTCTCTGCCTCCCCGAATCTCCCTTGATTTCTCTCTCAGTTAAATCTAGTTGCTCAAGCTAAAAATCCTTTCTTTTTGTCTTACCCCATAACTAATCCATCAGCTCTTTTTGTTCTTTCTGCAAAACATAGCCTCCACGGTCGCTTTACATCATCTCCCTTGTCAGCAGCCTAGCTTAAACCAACAGTCTTGCCTAGGCTACTTCAGTTGCCTTCTAACTAGTTTCCTGATTCTGTTTTTGCCCCCTTCCCCTGCCCACTGTGTTCAATCTCCACACTATAGCCAGAGTAACCTTTTTATAAAGTAAAATGACATTTCTTCAGAGAAGATACACAACACACATGAAAAAATTGCTCCACATCATTTGTCATTAGAGAGATGCAGATCAAACACCGTTAGGAGATACTACTTCATATCCCACTAGGATAGCTATAATAAAAGACGGACAGTAACAAGTGTTGGCTGAGGACTTGGAGAAATCAGAACTCTCATATGTTTCTGCTAGGAGTGTAAAATATTGCAGCCACTTTGAAAACAGTTTGGCAGTTCCAACAAAAAGTTAAACTTAGAGTTATGGTATGATTCAGCAATTCCACTTTTAGGTGTATATCCAAGAGAATTGAAAAGATATGTGTCCACATAAAATCTTATACAGGAATGATCATAGCAGAATTATTTATAATAGCCAAAAAGTAGGAATGATGCCAGTTATTGTCAACTGATGAATAGCTAAACAAAAGATGGCATGTTGATACAATAGAATATTATTCTGCCATATGAAGGAATGAAATACTGATGCATGTTGTGATATGCGTGGGCATTGAAAACATTGTGCTAAGGGAAAGAAGCTTGACACAAAGGTGGCATATTGTATGGTTTCTTTTATATGAAATGTCCAGAATAGGCAAATCTGTAGAGACAGAAAGCAAATTAATAGTTGGGTAGGGGGCTCATGGGTAGAGGGGTTTTTTGGGGGATGATTAGAATGCTCTGTAATTATATAATGATGGTTGCACAACTCTGAATATACTAAAAACCACTGAAGTAGACACTTAAAAGGGATGAATTTTACAGTATGTGAACTACATCTCAATAAAACTTAAAAACCATTAGTAAAATTAGCTCATTCCTTACTTAGGGCACACCTTGCTTAAAACATTTCAGTGATTTGTTATATGTCCAATAAAATTCAAACTCCTTACCATGACTGCCCCTGCTTTCCTCTGATCTCTGCTTTTCTCATGTCTTCCACCCACACCAGCTTCCTTACTCATCAGCGATGCCACTTTTGTTTGGAATGTTCTTCTTCAGGTCATCCTTTTCAGGATATTTCTTTATAGTATATACATGTTTGCTTTTGTTTCTCATCACAAGAATATTTGTTCCATAAAGGCAGGAATGCTGTCTTATTTACTGTACTCCCCAACATTTATGACAGATTCTGGCACTCGACTTAGTAAATTCTTTCTGAATTAATGAAAAACTCTGTAGAGCATTTGGTTTAGTTAACAGCAACAACAATTTGTAAATAAAGTAGTGGTTAGTTACTGTCTCTGATATAAATGACTCTGGAAAACTGAATTAGAAGAATAGAAAGATGTCTTTATTACATTATTAGGATATTCCTGATTCATTCATTTTTGTTGATTCTTATCACCATGAGTTGTTTTGGTTTAGCATCTTGGAGAATAGCAGTAGTCTCACCTACACACATGGTTGCAGTGGCTCACACCTGGAATCCCAACACCTCAGGAGGCGAAGGCTGGAGGATCACTTGAGGTCAGGAGTTCGAGATCTGCCTGGACAACAGAGCAAGGCCCTATCTCTAAAAAGAAGAAAAAAATAATACGACCCCGCATCCCCCTACTGGGAATATACCCGGAAGAACTCAAATCACTCTATAAAAAAGATACCTGCACCATATGTTTATCACAGCATTGTTCACAATAGCAAGAACGTGGAACCAACCATGCTGCCCGCAAAAGAGGACTGGTACATATGCACAATGGAATATTACGCAGCCATAAAGAAGAACACAATTATGAAATTCACAGCAACCTGGATGAACTTAGAGTCTATAATACTGAGTGATCTTTCACAGAAACAATGTACTGAGTTTCACATGTTCTCACTCATAAGTGGACCTTGAACAACTATCATAATACTGTAAGAAGAGGATTGACAGTAATGGGAAACTGGAGCCGTGGGGCAGTGGGATCGGCAGTAGTAGGAAACTGGGGAAGCGGGGACACACCTCATCAACAAGGGTACCTGCACAATGAATATTTGTATACCTAATCCTGAATTATATCCCAAAATTTTAAAATTAAAAATTAAAAAAATAATTAAAGAAACCCCACATCACTAGAAACAGATTGACAGAAAAAATAAAATGGCTTCACAGAATCCCCTGAAGAAGCAAGCAATTATTGGAGTGGTAAATAGAGACACTGCAATTTGAACTTGATTGATTATTTTCTTGCAACTAAGTTGTCTGTATAGTCTTCTAACTTCACTTGTGATTTTCATTTGTGCTATCTCTTTTTCTTTCTTTAGGGGCCTTGGACAAGTTGTTACTGACTACGTTCATGGTGACACATCGCAGAAAGCTGCCAAGGCTGGCCTTTTGGCACTTTCGGCTTTAACATTTGCTGGGCTTTGTTATTTCAACTATCATGATGTGGGAATCTGCAGAGCTGTTGCCATGCTGTGGAAGCTTTGACCTTTTTGACTTAATACATGCAAGAATTTGATTGTATGCCTCTTTGCCTCTGCTTTATCATGCCATTCAGCTCACAGTAAGGAAGAAATAACAGATAAGTTTATTGGTGGACAGACCTCTTAATCACATGGTTATTTGCAGAATTTAATATTTGAGGAAAAGGTTTGGGAGGAGTTGCATCCAAGAAATTGTGAGACTGAGTTCTGCATTTTGGGAGATTGTCTCCCAGTATCTCTCAAGACTTACAGTATAACTAAATATTATATATGAGCTTTTTCCTTCTAATTTATCAATCTCTTCAAGAGATTTCAGCTTTATTACTATAAATACATGATCAGACTTCTATATCTATTATGGTAATAATGAACAAAGGGAAATACTGAATAAAAACTTTGCAGAAAATTAGACAGTGTTTAATTTTTGAAAACTTCCCTCTCTATTCAGTAGATACCAGCTACTACTGATGGTTACATATAATAGGGAAACTTTAAAATTAGGAAACGCTGCCAGGCACGGTGGTTCACTCCTGTAATTCCCCACTTTGGGAGGTGGAAGAAAGAGGATTGCCTGAGCCCACGGGTTTGAGACCAGCCTGGGCAATGTGATGAGACCTTGTCTCTTTTAAAAAAAAAAAGAAAGAAACATAAATAAATAAAATTAGGAAATGTTAATATCTCACATTTTGAATTTCTAAACCCTTGGAAGAAAAGTTTGGAGAGTTTCTGAACATAGAGAAGTTCTATTTAAGGACTTCTCTCTGTAGCTGTATCAAAATATGGCACATTCTAAACTGGAGACTTAGTCTGAGCATGGTGGCTCACACCTGTGATCCCAGCACTTAGAGAGACTGAAGCAAGAGGGCTTGCTTGAGTCCAGGAATTTGAGACCAGTCTGGGTACCATAGCAAACCTTGTCTGTACAGAAAAATTTAAAAATTAGTCAAGTGTTTTACTACGTGCCTCCTAGCTACTCGGGAGGCAGAGACAGGAGGATTGCCTGAGACCAGGAGGTCGAGGCTTCAGTGAGCTGTGATTGTGTCGCTGTACTCCAGCCTGGGAGTACAGAGTGAGACCCTGACTTGAATAAATAACTAAGTAATAATAAAATAAATAAGCTGAGATTTAATATTCAAATATGTTTTACTTGTTCTAAAATAATCTGTTCACAGATTTAAAACTATGAGTAATAAATTTTCCCACCAGGAATCTCTAATATAAAAATGTTTTCTATGGAAAGGAATTTTTTTTAATAGGTTTATCTTTATTTCAGTGTTGCTTGAATAAGAACAAATAAAAAGCACAAAAAACGCCTCAGTGAATCACTCACAGGGTTCCTCTAAATCCATGTTAGCATTCTTCCTCTTTTGCTTGGATAGCTCTTTGATGGCCTCTAACTCTGCAAGACTGAACTTGGGGGTGAGTGTCACATTGTCATAATCAAATTCTTCATCAAGTGAAAAGGGTTGAACTTCATCTCCAAGTATCTCTTCCTCCTGCCCGTCGCTCCTTTTCACGGTGGGCTTTGGCTTCACTTCATGGGTGAGAGGCCAGGCCTCGGCAGGCACGCAAGGAGGAGCACTGGTGTTTACAGTCGGCTCCACTTCTCCTGGAAGCAGCAGCAGATGCTTGCTCATTTGAGGATTAATCTCTTCATCCACGTCCAAATCTTCTAAATCAAGGAAACTGTCTACCTTCACCTTTTCTGCCTGATTCAGATCACCTTGCAAGAAATTGTCAATTTGTTGACCTTCATTCACCACTATCTGTTCTTCTGAACATTGGAATGAAGTACGAAGAAATATGGTTTTATTGCTGAGGTGGTGGTCATTTGCTTCATTTTTATGAGTAAGTTTTGCTGAGATAATACATTTTCTGAGGAATTTGTTCCAAATACTCCCCTTTTGGTCATATGATCCTCTTTTTGAAAGATGAGTAAAAGTGCTCAGAAACTTCGTATGTTTGCTGATGACAATTAACAAACTTATCCAAGACTTCTTCAATTAATCGATCTTCATCCAAATCTCCAATTTGGGCAGAAATTCCTCTTCGCCAGTTCACATTATCTCCCATGCCCTAGGCCTCCGCCTCGGTTCTCACCTAGCCACTGGAAAGGAATTTTTTTAAGAAAGTGTATAATAAAAATGTATTCTACTCTTTTATATATTAGCTGTCCCTAGTTTTATTCATTAGAATTAAGTGTCTTTTGCATCTACAGCACTAAAACAGAACTGTTTAAATTTTCTTCTGGGCCTTAGCAGTTAGGTAAATCAGACATGAAGTACTGTGATACAAAAAGGATTTCCATGTAATAGGCAGAAGTATACTAAATATGAGTATTAAGATTTAGTAGTAGGAATTAGAGCTGTGTCCAGATTGTGGTGTGCTATGAATACCAGCCTTTGGAATTCAAATTAGATTCTGTGGGTGTTTAGTGTGGCCTAAGAGTTGATTGTAAGTCATGATACTTTCTTCTAGCAATATAGAGTAACTAGGACTTAGCACATTTCATTCACTGAGGATCTTACTGGGCAGCTGAGACAAATGAAGGGTGACTGGCTAGAAGGGTAAATCTTTTCATGAATGCCTGCATACTAGGGATTACAGACATGCTCCACTTAATATGACTGTGTTCTTGAAGGAGATTCAGGTGTGCATTAAGGATTTGGGAGGAGGTGATTAATTCTGTTTTGGAGTGGGTAAAAGGTTCCGAAAGGAGGTGATGCCTAAATAGCAGAGGCTTGTCAGTGGGTGGTGGTGGCAGGATCAGTCTACCCTAATGGGAAGGAGTGTTACTAACATTGCTTAGAATTGCTAGTGCTTGATGATGATAAAAAGCAGATTGACTTTGTCAATTTTGTTATTATTTTACAATTTTATATAGACAGTGCAACCCCCCTAGTGTTATTTTTCTCCTCCCCTAACCCCCAGTATACCACTGCTGTATAGTGGAGTGATGAAATGGAGTTTTCCATGAAGTCAAAATGGTAAAGTCAGTGACTTGGATAACATGAGAATCCTGTGGCTATCTCTAACACCATCAGATCCTAGTTTGCATCTGGAATGGTATCGAGTGCTAGTAAACTTCACTGATGGTGAATGGAGGAACTTGAGCGGAGCCTGGTTGGGCACTGCCTATTCCAGGTCCCAGTTGGTTTGGTAATTAGGATGGAGCTGAACTGTCTCTTTAGAAAATCAATGAGTTACTGTGTGCTGCTAGAATATGAGACAAGGTTTTGGACCGGGCACAGTGGTTCATACCTATAATCCTAGTGCTTTGGGACGCTGAGGCAGGAGGGTTGCATGATGCCAGGAGTTTGAGACCAGCCTGGGCAACATAGCGAGACCCTCTCTCTACAAAAACAAAAAATTAATTCAGACCCTGTAATTTTCAGATAAAGATTATAAACATATGAGATATAAGTCTAAATATGTGTTGCCTGTTGAGGGATTGGAAGGTCTTTAGAGAGAGTAGTCAACACCTGCTGTTATCTTTTTGATCCATGGACTCTTGGGAAGTAAACGTCTACTTAGGAAACTTGTCTATTTCTCTAGGGACCTTATGATGAGTGTCAGGGTCAGTTCTCTGTGGGGCTGGATATTCAGATTCTAGGACCTAAGCACCACTGAGAGCATATATCCATGATTGTCAGCCTGAAGCTTAATTGTATATGAGATTAAAATATAGTCAAAATGATCATTTCCAATGCAGTTCCAAGGCAGACTTTCCTTGGTGTCTTCTGATAAGTCTGGTCTCCAAGTTGTGTATTATGCTGGTGGTAATGAAATACACAATATATCTGATGATATCCCTTTGAGATATATAGTTCGTATATTGGGTATAAGACTATGTATATGAGATTCTTTTTTTTTTTAAGATGTGGGGTACATTTCAGGGTTAGGTATACAAATGTTCATTATGCAGATACCCTTGTAGATGAGGTGTGCCCCTCCCTCCCCTGGCAGTTTCCCTCAACTATCAATCCTACCCCCCTCCCCTGGCAGTTTCCCACTATTGCCAGTCCCTTTCTTACAGTATTATGATAATTGTTCAAGGTCTACTTATGAATGAGAATATATGGTACTCTGTTCTTTGTTTCTGTGATAGATCACTGAGCATGATAGACTTTAAATCCATCCAAGTTGTGAGATTCATTTTTGAAAAACTACGAGTACCACATACCAAGGATAGAGTCCATTACAGGGTATGTCAAGCCCAACCTCAAGGACTCTTCCTACAACAGTTTAATATGAGAGCTTATGACGGTTTTTTTTTTTTTTTTAAGTTGGAGTCTCACTCTGTCACCCAGACTGGAGTGCAGTGGCCGCTCCCGGTCACCGCAGCCTTGACCTGCTGGGCTCCAGCGATCCTTCCGCCTCAGCCTTCCAAGCAGCCGGAATTACAGGCATGCACTACCACGCCCGGCTGATTTTTTGATTTATTGTAGAGATGAGGTCTCGCTGCCCAGGCGGGTCTCAAACCCGCGGGCTCAGGCAATCCACTCACCTCAGCCTCCCAAAGGTGTGGGAATATAGGCTGAGCCACCGAGCCCGGCTCTTATGACGATTTTAAGAAGTAAATTGCAATATCATTAGACCTAGTCATAAAACAAGCATAAAACTAAGGGAAAATCCTAGTCTACCAGAGATGTTATAAACTATTATTAAAATGTATTTAAAGGGTTATGATTTGATCAACTGAACCAAATCCATTTGTAAATGTTGAAAAGGTCATTAATGTGAGTGTTTCTTCATATATTTTTCTAGATTATGATACTTAACAATGAGTTTTTTTTATCATCTGTTGAGCCTCTTAGGTAAAATTTTTTGGCTAATACTTTATAAAGTTTGAGCCAATTTGTCCCTGTAATTTGGCCTATTATTATTTTACTTTTTTCAGCATGAATATTATTGATCTGGAGGTAGTTTAGGAGAAACCAAGTGATAGGAAACAATCTTGACAAAACCAATGTTAGTCCTTGTACAGAAATCAGATTGAACAACTATCTTTGTAGTACCAATGCTGATAAAGCTAGAAAGGGCTCTTTGTATAAAGTGGCAGGTTTTAAAGCATTAACTTTGGTATGGGCTTTATTCTTTATTATTAGTAGTATTATTATTTGAGATAGGGTCTCACTCTGTCACCCATGCTAGAATGCAGTGGTGTGATCCTGGCTCACCACAGCCTCAACCTCCAGGGCTCGGGCAATCCTTCCACTTCAGCCCAAGTAGCTGGGACTGCAGGCGTGTGCCACCATGCCAGGCTGATTTTTGTATATTTTTAGAGACGAGGTCTCACTATGTTGCCCAGACTGGTTTCAAACTCCTGGGCTCAAGCGATTTTCCTGCCTCAGCCTCCCAAAGTATTGGGATTACAGGCGTGAGCCCCTGTGCCTGGCCTATTTTTCTTCATTCAAAATTTTTTTCTTTTGTAGAGTGGGGTTCTTCTATATTGTCCACATTGGTCTTGAACTCCTGGCCTCACGTGATCTCTCACCTTAGCCTCCCAAAGTGCTGGGATTATAGGCATGAGCCACCCTGCCCGGCCAAACTTTATTCTTAATAACTGAAATTTTCTTTGGTTATTGGAGTATCTTTAATAAGACCTTAATTTCTTTTCGTTTTTTAAAGTGAGTTGTCTTAGGAGATTAAGAAACCCTTTTGTTTGCACAATATGCTGAAATCACAAGCAATCCTGAAAGCTCATCCATAGATGTTAGCTCTTAATCCTTTAGCAAGACAGTATGTTCTTTTTTTTTAATGTCTTTCTGGGTTTTTTTTAACTTTCAATTTTTTTATTTTAAAGATTTGGGGTTCAATTCAGGGTTAGGTATACAAATGTTCATTATGAAGATACCCTTGTTGATGAGGTGTGCCCCCGCCTTCCCCAGACAGATTTCCACTACTGGCAATCCTTTTCTTTTTTTTGAATCGGAGTCTCACTCTGTTGCCCAGACTGGAGTGCAGTGGCCGCTTCCGGCCACCGCAGCCTCGACCTGCTGTGCTCCAGCAATACTTCCGCCTCAGCCTTCCAAGTAGCCGAAATTACAGGCATGTGCTACCATGCCTGGCTGATTTTTTTTTTTTTGTAAAGACAAGGTCTCACTGCCCAGGCGGGTCTCGAACCCACAGGCTCAGGCAATCCACTCACCTCAGCCTCCCAAAGGCGCGGGATTACAGGATTTTTTTATTTATTGTAGAGATGAGGTTTCGCCAAGTTGCCCAGGCGGGTCTCAAACCCGCAGGCTCAGGCAATTCACTCACCTCTGCCTCCCAAAGCGCGGGATTACAGGGTGAGCCACCGAGCCCAACCGCCAATTCTTTTCTTACAGTATCACGATAATTGTTCACAGTCCGCTTATGAGTGAGAACATGTGATACTCAGTTCTTTGTTTCTGTGAAAGAGCACTCAGTATTATAGACTCTAAGTCCATCCAGGTTGCTGTGAGGTTCATGATTTTGTTCTTTATGACTGCGTAGTATTCCATCATGTATATGTACCACAGGATGGCATGTTCTTTTTTTTTTTTTTTGAGTTGGAGTCTCACTCTGTTGCCCAGACTGGAGTGCAGCGGCCGCTCCCGGCCACTGCAGTCTTGACCTGCTAGACTCCAGCGATCCTTCCGCCTCAACCTTCCAAGTAGCTGGAACTACAGGCGCGCTACCACGCCCGGCTAATTTTTTGATTTATTGTAGAGATGAGGGCTCTCCAAGTTGCCCAGGTGGGTCTCGAACCCGCGGGCTCAGGCAATCCACTTACCTCAGCCTCCCAAGGCGCGGGATCATAGGCTGAGCCACTGAGGCCGGCTGCATGTTCTTAACAGAGCTGTCATTTCAGCTGTCCAAACTGTTGGGTTATAAAATATTTCAAAATAGAATGTATATTTCAGTTACTGTATATTTAGCACAAAGTATACCACGATTTTTTTATTGATTATGAATAATGATCAAATGCCATTGTATATCAGGATTGTACAGGAGATCATCAGTCACATCAGAAGTGGGTATGCTTAGAGTTTAAACATCTGATGGACAATATTGAGATTCCTGTTAATCAGGAAGGGGAAATAGGGCAGCTAGATTTCGATTGATGCAGCATTTAATAGTTAAAAAGGAGGCAGTGAAAAAATGTAACATGCTTATGAGTTCCTGGTTTTGAGTAAGCATCACTAAAACAAGTCAGACTCTCATGTACAGTGAGAAGGATTAAGCATAGTCAGGAAATGCCCAAGTTAGAGATTATTGTAACAAATGTTATTATTTAAGAAAGAAATGCCCATTGGATATCTGTATCCCATGAGCAGGACTTTGGCATGCTAGATCAGCTCGTACAGTGTCTTAGTTAATCAAAATATGAAGACTACATGCCTGTAATCCCAGCACTTCATGAGCCTGGGGATGGAGGATTACATGAGCTTTTTGTTTTGTTGATTTTTTTGTATTATTTATATTTTTGTCTTCTGTGTCCCAAATTTAGCCTTTTATTTTGGTGATCTGGATTCTTTTGCTGAAGTTGGGGTTTTTGTGGTCTTGCTTTTCCAGCTTTCTTAGGTGGTTTGTTAGGCTGTTAAACTGAGACCAGGAGTTTGACACCAGTGCCTGGACAACAGAGCGAGACCTTGTCTCTACAAAAAATATATATATTTTTTAACTTTTAAATTTTTTATTTTAAAGATGTGGGGTACAATTCAGGTTAGGTATACAAATGTTCATTATGCAGGAACTCCCCCAATTTTTAAAAATAAGCTGCATGTACTCGGGAGGCTGGGGCAAGAGGATTGCTTGAGCTCAGGAGTTTGAGGCTGCAGTGAGCCATGATCGTGCTATTGCACTCCAGCCTAGGCAATCAAGAGAGACCCTGACTTCAAGAAAAAAAAAATTATGCACACACACCCACGGGCTCAGGCAATCCACTCACCTCAGTTACAATCTTTAGCCACAGCAATAAATTTCTGTTCCTTTAACAGAGGAAGAACAAGCAGACAGGTGACTAAGAGCTGACATACAAAGTACTTCAGCAAACACTAATATCACCAAGGGCATAGGAACATTTTTTTAAAAGCAGGTTAATTCATAATCTGTATAAAAATGCAGCATTAAAGGTATAATAAAACTATGGTGACAGATTTTTTTTCTCTTTTTAAAATTTTATTTATTTATTTTTTTGAGTTGGAGTCTCACTCTGTCGCCCAGACTGGAGTGCAGTGGCCGCTCCCAGCCACCGCAGCCTTGACCTGCTGGGCTCCGACGATCCTTCTGCCTCAGCCTTCCAAGTAGCCAGAATTACGGGCATGCGCTACCACGCCCGGCTGATTTATTTCTGTTCTTCTTTTTGGCTGTGTAATATTCCATCATGTATATGTACCACATTTTTTTATCCAGTCCTCTTTTGATGGACTGCACAACTGGTTCCATGTTTTTGCTATTATGAACAATGCTGCAATAAACATACATGTGCAGGTACCTTTTTCATAGAGCGATTTGAGTTCCTCTGGGTATATTCCCAGTATGGAAATATGGAAGGTCGATTTTTAGATCTTTTAGGAAACTGTTTTCCGCAGAGGTTGTATCAGTTTACACTTCTACCAACAGTGTAGAAGTGTTCCCTTTTCCCTGTATCCTTTCCAGCATCTGTTGTTTATTGATGATGGTCATCCTGACTGGAGTTAGGTGGTATTTCAGTGTGGTTTTTTTTTTTTTTGAGTTAGAGTCTCACTCTGCCCCCCAGGCTGGAGTGCAGTGGCATGGTCACGACCACCGTAGCCTCCACCTGCTGGGCTCAGATGATCCTTCCACTTCAGCCTTCCAAGTAGCTGGAACTACAGGCGCGTGCCACCATGCCTGGTTTTTTTTTTTTTTTTAATTGTTGCTTGGGCTGGTCTCAAACCCATGGGCTTAGGCAGTCCTCTCACCTCAGCCTCCCAAAGTGCTGGGATTATAGGCCTGAGCCACTGTGCCCGGCCTCAGTGTTTTGTTTTGTTTTTTTTTTGAGATGGAGTCTCACTTTGTCACCCAGGCTGGAGGGCAGTGGCATACTCACAGTCACCCCAGCACTAACCTCCTGGGCTCTGGTGATCCTTCTGCCTCAGCCTTCCAAGTCACCAGAACTACAGGTATGTGCTACCACGCTGGGATAATGTGGGTTTTTTTTTTTTGGTTTTTTTTTTGAGTTGGAGTCTCACTCTGTCGCCTAGACTGGAGTGCAGGGGCCACCGCAGCTTCCACCTGCTGGGCTCCAGTGATCCTTCCGCCTCAGCCTTCCAAGTAACTGGAATTACAGGCATGTGCTACTACGCCCGGCTAATTTTTTGATTTATTGTAGAGATGAGGTCTCGCTGCCCAGGCGGGTCTCGAACCCACGGGCTCAGGCAGTTGGGATAATGTTTTATTTATTGTAGAGACGAGGTCTTGCCAAGTTGCCCAGGTTGGTCTTGAACCCGTGAGCTCAGGCAATCCTCTCACCTTGGCCTCCCAAAGTGCTGAGATTACAGGCTTGAGTTACTGTGTCCGGTCTATTCATATCTTTTGCCCACTTTGTAATGGGGGCTGTTTGTTTATTTATTTTCGGCATGTTTGAGTTCCTTGTAGATCCTAGATGTTCAGATATAGTTGGCAAATATTTTTTCCCAGTCTATGGGCTGTCTCCCTGCTCTCTTGATGGTTTCTCTGGCTTTGCAGAAGCTTGTCAGTTTGGTGAGGTCCCACTTGTCCATCTTATCTCTTATGGCATGGGCACTTGGGGTTTTGATTGGAAATTGGTTGCTAGTTCAAATTTCCATAAGTGTGTCTTCTGCATTTCCAAAGGTTCTTATAGTTTGAGTTTTAAGTTTATGTCTTTGATACATTTAGAGTTGATTTTTGTGTATGGTGATAGGTAGGGGTCTTGTTTTAATCTTCTGCATGTGGTCAGCTAGTTTTCCCAGCACTGTTTACTGAATAGATTCTCCTCTCCCCAGTGGTTGATGGTGGAGGCTTTGTCGAAGATGAGTTGGTTAAGAAATTGAGGTTTTGCTTCTGGAATCTCTGTCCTATTCCATTGGTCTATATTCCTGTTCTTCTACCAATACTAGGCTGTTTTGATTATTGTAGCTTTATGATAAAGTTTAAAGTCTGGGAGTGTGATACCTCCCGCTTTGGTTTTTTTTTTTTTGCTGAGATTGTTTTGACTATTCGAGGTCATTTATGTTTCCATATGAATTCCCGTATTGTCATTTCCAGGTGTGAGAAGAATGCTGCTGGTAATTCAATGGGTATTGCATTAAATCTGTAGATTGCCTTGGGTAGGATGGACATCTTAACAATGTTGATTCTTCCAGTTCATGAACGTGGAATATCTTTCCATTTGATGGTGTCATCTTTGATTTCTTTGAGCAGTATTTTTTAGTTTTTATCATAAAGGTCTTTGAATTCTCTGGTTAGGAAGATGCCAAGGTTTTTTAATGTGTGTGGCTATTGTGAATGGGATTGTGCTTTTTATTAGAGTTTCTGTTTATTGCTGTTGTATAGAAATGCGACTGTCTTTTGCACATTTATTTTATATCCTGAGACTTTGCCAAAGTCCTTTGTCAGTGAAAGGAGGTTTCTTATAGATTCTCTAGGGTTTTTGAGTTACAGAATCATATCATCTGCAAAGAGGGATAACTTGACTTCCTCTTTTCCTATTTGGATACCCCTGATCTCCTTCTCTCGTCTGATTGCTCTAGCTCAGACTACCAAAACCATATTGAAAAGGAGGGATGATAGTGGGCATCCTTGTCTTATTCTGGTTTTTAGGGGAAATGTTTCTAATTTCCATTTGGCTCTTGGCTCTTACTGTTTTGAGGTATGCTCCATATATGCCTGAATGGTCAAGAGTTTTTATCAAGAAGGGGTGCTGGGTTTTATCAAAAGCTTTTTCCACATCTAATGATATAATCATGTGGTTTTGGTTTTTATATCTGTTGATGTATTTAATTACCTTTATGGTCTTGGGAATGTTGAACTAGCCCTGCATCCCAGGGATGAACCAACTTTTTGTTTTGTTGATTTTTTTGTATTATATTTTTGTCTTCTATGTCCCAAATTTAGCCTTTTATTTTGGTGATCTGGATTCTTTTGCTGAAGTTAGGGTTTTTGTGGTCTTGCTTTTCTAGCTGTCTTAAGTGGTTTGTTAAACTGTTAACTTATGATCTTTACATTTTCTTCATGTATGTTTGTAGGGATCTGAATTCCCCTCTTAGTACTGTTTTCATGGTGTCTCAGAGGTTTTCGTAAGATGTTTCTTTATTTTCATTTGTTTCCAGGTATCTCTTAATCTCTATTTTGATTTCCATGTTGACCCAGGAGTTGTTTAGCATCATGCTATTTAGTATCCCTGTCTTTGTGAGTTTTGGGGGATCTTTGTTGATGTTGATATTTATTTTTATTCTGCTGTGGTCTGAGAAGGTGCATGGTAGCATTTCAATCTTTTAAAATTTGTTTATGCTTAATTTATGGCTGAGGGATGTGGTCCATCTTAGAGTACATTCCATGTGGTGATAAGTAGAATGTATATTCGTGGCTGTTGAGTGGAGTGTTCTGTGGTTATCAAGTTCATTTGGTTAAACATCACATTGAGGTTCCAGATCTCCTTGTTGATTTTTTTGTCTTGGTGATCTGTCTAGGATTGTGAGTGGGGTATTTAAGTCCCTAGTTATGATAGTGTTAGAGTCAAACTTTTTTTTTTTTAATTGGAGTCTCACTCTGTCACCCAGACTGGAGTGCAGTGGCCGCTCCCGGCCACCGCAGCCTCGACCTGCTGGGCTCCGGCGATCCTTCCGCCTCAGCCTTCCAAGTAGCCGGAATTACAGGCATGCGCTACCACGCCCAGCTGATTTTTTGATTTATTGTAGAGATGAGGTCTCGCTGCCCAGGCGGGTCTCGAACCTGCGGGCTCAGGCAATCCACTCACCTCAGCCTCCCAAAGGCATGGGATTACAGGCTGAGCCACCGAGCCCAGCCAGAGTCAAACTTTTTGAAGTTTACCTAGAAGCGGCTTTATGAAAGTTGGTGCTCCTATGTTGGGTGCATAGATGTTTAGGATGGCTATTTCTTATTGATGGATTGAACCTTTTATCATTTTATAGTGACCTTACATATCTTTTAAAATTTTTGATAGCTTGAAGGGTATTTTGTCTGATATTAAGATTGTGACTCCTGCTTTCTTTCTTTCTTTTTTTTTTGAATTGGAGTCTCACTCTGTCACCCAGACTGGAGTGCAGTGGCCGCTCCCGGCCACCACAGCCTTGACCTGCTGGGCTCCGGCGATCCTTCCGCCTTAGCCTTCCAAGTAGCTGGAACTACAGGCGCGTGCTACCACACCCAGCTAATTTTTAATTTTATTGTAGAGATGAGGTCTCACCAAGTTGCCCAGGCGGGTCTCGAACCTGCGGGCTCAGGCAATCCACTCACCTCAGCCTCCCAAAGTGCTGGGATTACAGTCTGAGCCACCGAGCCCGGCTGACTCCTGTTTTCTTTAGTTCCGTTTGCCTGAAATCTTATTTCCCATCTTCTTACTTTGTTTTCCATCCTCTTTCTTTGAGTCTGTGGGTGTCCTTTCAGGTGAGTTGAGTCTCTTGGAGACAATATCATGGAGACTTCATGATATTTTATCCATTTTTCTATTCTGTGTCTTTTCAATGGTGCATTTAGTCCATTCACATTTGGATTAATATTTGAGATGTGAGAGTTTATCTCTGTCATGAGGTTCTTATAGAGTGTGTTGTTTCTGCTGTTTATTTATTTGTTTGTTTTCTGTCTTTTGATTTTTGGGTTGATTCATGTGTGTTTTCAATCTTTTTTCTGCATTCTTGTGAAGGGTGTTGTCGTTCTTTCCTTTCTTCTGTGTTTAATACTTTCTTAAGTGTTTCTTGTAGAGCTGGTCTGGAGGCAGCATAAACTCTTAGAGATTGAGTGTCTGGGAAAGATTTTAATTTTCCATCACTGATGAAGCTTAGCTTAGCTGGGTAGGTAATTCTTGGTTGAAATTGTTTATCTTTGAGAACTTTGAAGATTGGGCTCCAAGCTCTCTTAACCTGAACGAAGTGTTTCTGTAGATAAGTCTGCTGCTATTCTAATTGGTCTACTCCAGTAAGTAGTCTGATCTTTCTTTCTTGCTGCCTTTAGGATTTTTTCTTTTTGCCTACTTTGTGTAGGCAAATTGCTACATGTCTAGGAGTTGGTCTTCTTATTTTTTGTCTTCCAGGGATTCTCTGAAACTCTTGTGTTTGAATGGTTGCATCACTGATGAGAAGAAGGAAGTATTCTTGGATAATTTCATAAAATGTTTGTTCCAGGGTGGTCTCTGTCTCTCTATCTGCATCAGGGATTCCAATTAATCTTAGGTTCAGCCTCTTGAAATAATCATTCATCTATTGGAGGTTTTGTTCTGTTTTTTTAAAGCTTCTTTTCTATGTTTTTAACAGTTTGGGTTCCATATTTTTGTCCTCAAGCTCTGAGATTCTTTCTTCTGCTTGGTTAATTCTGCTTTCCATGCTTATCAGTTTGTTGTTTATTTCATTCATTGTTTTCTTTATTGCTGTTATCTCAGTTATCAACACCTTCATTCTTTCCTCTTGTCTCTCCTCGTTTCTATTTTGTTATTTGAGACTAGTCATTCTGGGGGCTCTTCATTGTTTGCGTTTCAAAGACTGTATTCTCAGTGGTTAACCTCCCTGCGGTCTGTGTGAGGCCCATATTCTTCCTTTGGTTTTTCTTCATTTGTGTATGTTTTTCCTCCCCCCCCCCGCCATTTTTAACCTCTTCTTTAATTCTGTTGTTCAGGGATGGGGGGTGGGGATCTTATACTTCTGTTTGCTCAGTCTTCTATTCTTCCTTTTATAGATCCTCTGGCTTTGTTCAATTCTGAAGCTGGACTGTGGGGGGGGAGAGGGGGCTGTACTTTCTGCAGTTTTGAGATTTAATTGAGGGGGAACTGTGATTCAGAAACTATCTGCAGACCCCAGTATCCACTGACTGGTGTGTGGGCCCCCTGGAACCCATTTCCCACTGCCTTACAATCTGTCCATGCAGTGGGAGTATAGATTTGCCCCCTGAAAGCAAAATATGGTAAGTAAAAGGAAAAGAATGGAAAAAGGAAGGAGGAGAACGAGAGGAAAGTGGAGAGAGACAAGAAGTGGGAAAACAGACAGGCGTACCAACTGGCAAATAAAAAGAGACACAAAGACAGAAAAGATAAAAAAAAAAAAAAAACCACACCAGACAATCATACAAATACACAAACTAACAAAAACCCCACTATTGGTATACTCTCCCTCAAAAATACCCATACACAAATAGGAAGTCCCCCAAAAAACAACATTAAAATAACAGAAACAAATAAGTCAAAAGTGTAATCAAGAACAGAAAGAAAGAAGAGGAAAACAACAACAACAACAAACCAACAAAAAACAAACAAAACAAAAAAGCAAAACTTGCTCTGAGGTTGTTCCTGTAACTCCAACTTCCTTTCAGCTCTGGTCTCCAGCTCCTCCCCTCTGCTCTCAGCACAGGCTGACAGGGTTGCTCTCAGCATGGGGTCAGATGAGGTCATGGACTCCTGTGGGAGGAGGGTGGATCAGATCTGGATTCACCCGGCTTGCTGCTGCTGCTGTCAGGTCTCCCACTCAGATCTGACTTGTCTGTATCTGTTCCAGAGTGGGAGAGAGGCATCAGTTTCTGACTTTGATAAGGAGATAAACTCTAGGTCTCAGGTTGGAGACTGGGTGGAGCTGGGTGGGGCAGTGCAGGTCTCTGCCTGGTCCCGGGACAGAGAAAACTGCACTAGCTGTCATTTACTCACTGGTGATAGGGCTCCTTTCCAGCTTTCCCCTGCCCTCTCCACAGATCCTGGATATCATGCTGCTCTGTTTTCACAGGTGATGGTGTAGCTGAGTGCCACATGGTGAGGATCAGCTGCTTTCTGCCGTTCTTTTCAGGAGAGTCCCAGGAACAGCAGATGATTCTGCATGCCAGGAGCTCCAATCTCAGGGTGGTGGAGGGTTGCAGTCACCTCTGGAGGAGAGCCCCAGGTGCATGAACTGAGTCTCCCCTCAGACAGACTTTCACCACCCATGGGCACACACCCACTCACACAGAGAGTCTTTATGGACATTCACTTTTGCAGAGACTCTCAGTCTGAGCTGTTCTGTCATTATCTTGCCAAAAATCGAATAAAAAATGTTTTTTATTCTCTTGCTTACTTAGATGCTGTCCAAGTGCCCAAGGATGATTTATTAATTAACTTACAGAATTGGTGGGGGGGGAAGAAGAAGAACATTGTAAATCATTCAAAATAAGGTAGTAGAAATAAATCCAGATATGACACTGATCACTGGGACAGTAAATGGGTTAAACTTATTGGTTAAAATATAGGGGTTCTCAGGTCGGATAAAACAATTCAGCTACATTCTGTATAAGAGATATGCCTAAAACACGAGGCTTATATATAAGGGTGAAAGGGATAGAAAAAGATTATATATAATTGGGCTCCAAGCTCTCCTAACCTGAATGAAGTGTTTCTGTAGATAACTCTGCTGCTATTCTAATTGGTCTACCCCAGTAGGTAGTCTGACCTTTCTTTCTTGCTGCCTTTAGGATTTTTTCTTTTTGCCTACTTTGTGTAGGAAAATTACTACACAATATATATATGAATATATATGCCATTCAAAGTAGATGTTAAGGCAAGAAGCATTGTTAAAGACAGAATCATTGAATTATGATAAAATATAAAAATCACCAGGATATTATAGCAGTCCTGAATGTGTATGCACCAGATAATCATAGCCTCAAAATTTCTAAAAGATTGACAGAATTCTAAAAGAAAGTGTGGAAGAATTTCAAGTGTATTTCAGAAATGGATAGATTAATTAGACAAAAATTAATGACATAGACAATTTAAGTGATAAAAGTAACAAGCTTGATTTATTAAGTATATCTAGAACTTTGAACCCTGCTGGTAGAGGATCCAGGTATTTTTCAAGAATATACCTGATCATGTCCATAGACTACAAAAAAAAAAAGCCTCAACAAATACTAAAGAGTATCATACAGAACAACTCGAGGAGGAGCTCAAGATGGCTGATTAGATGCATCTGGTACTCACCTCTTCCCCCAAAAAGAGCCAAAGTAGTGAGTAGATTATCACACTTTTTTTTTTTTTTGAGTCAGAGTCCCGCTCTGTCACCCAGACTGGAGTGCAGTGGCATGCTCATGGCCACTGCAGCCTCGACCTGCTGGGCTTAGGTGGTCCTTCCGCCTCAGCCTTCCAAGTAGCTGGAACTGCAGGTGTCTGTCACCATGTCTGGCTAATTTTTTAATTTACTGTAGAGATGAGGTCTTGCCAAATCGCCCAAGCTTATCTCAAACCCCTGGGCTCAGGCAATCCTCTTGCTCGGCCTCTCAAAAGTTATAAGCAGCTCTAGTATGGTGCTATATTGACAGTCCAGACCCTACTACCATGCTGTATCCTGTCCTGGGGCCCACCATCCCCTGCATCTCCACATCCCTGGAGCACCACTGACATTTCCCACCGGCAGCTACTGCTGCTGGAGCTGAAGTGGGAGCCACTAGCAATGACCCAGTCCCCTAGCAGAGACACATTTTCGCATGCCGTAAAGACAAATTCCACTGTTTCCTGCAGCTGCTGTGAGACTGAAGCACGAGTGATGTATGCACCTTCCAGCCACCCGCCCATGGCTGCTTCCACCGAAAGCAACCCCACCATTCTCGGTAGCAGGACCACAGTGCAGCTGCTGCTGTCCTCACCTGAACATTTTGCTAGAGGTTTAGGGATCATCCTATCCCTGCATGCCACAGCCAGAGCCTAAACACCCTATGGGGGAATGGGGGCTTGCATCCGAGAACAGGTCTACCCAGCCTGGCTCGACTTGCCCACAAAGGAGCATACTGTCTAAAGGCCTGGGAATCGCCCAGCCCATTCTACCACTGTTGGCACCCAAGCAGTCCTCCCAGGGTCTGAGGTCAAGGCCACCCAATCTGACACTTCCACCATAGCTGGCACCCACCCACGTGAACTGCTGAGGACCTGGAGACTGGTCTTCTCAGCCTGCCACAGTCATTGCCACTCTTGGGTCCCAGAGAGTTGTCCCACTGCTGCTATTGCCGTTGCCCATACCACGCCTGCTGTCCAGGGCCCAAGAACCCACATGTACCCACCTGGCCAACAACTGCCATTTCTGGCACCCAGGCAAGCCACCTGGAACATCTAAGAATTGGCCTGCCTAGCCCAGCTTGCCATCATACACTGCCCTGGAGCTCAAGGACAAGCATGCTGAACCCACTGCTGTTAAAGACTGGCCAACCTGGTATTCCAGTCCCCAGCAAAACTTCACCACTGTCTCCACTAACAACTGCACCCTAAGCCAAAAAAGTCACAGACAACACTGATGGTGTTTATAGCTGAAGAAATCACACAGAGACTACACTACTATATGCACCCAGAAACAAATCCAAAGTGCCCTACCCACCAACATCATAGCTACATTTTCAGGAAGAAGTTACCTTCTATGAAAACAAATTAAAAAAATTGGAAAAGGCAATTGTTACATGAGATGCAGAGATATCAACGTAAGGGCACAGGAAACATAAAAAAAGCAAGAAAAAGCGACACCTCTAAGGAACACAATAATTCTCCAGCAATAGATCCTAATAAAAAAGAAATGTACAAACTCCTGGAAAAATAATTCAAGATAATGATATTAAAGAAGCTCAATGAAACAAAACAATACTGAGAAACAATACCAAAAACTCAGAAAAATAATTCAGAATATGAGAAATTTACCAAAGAGGCCAGTTAAAAAAAAAAAATCAAACAAAAATTCTGGAACTGAAGAAACAGTGGAATGACTACAAAATACTTTGAAAGCTTCAGCAATAGACTAAATCAATCAGAAAACTCAGAATTTGAACACACATCTTTTGAAACTAACCCAAAGATAAAGACAAAAACAAAAAAGAATGAGCAAAGCCTACATGACATGTGGAGCATCATAAAATGACCAAATATTTAAGTTTTCAATGTCCTAGAAGGCAAAGAGAAAACAAAAGGGTTAGAAAACCTATTTAATGAAATAGTAGATGAAAACTTCCCAAGTTTTTTTTTTTTTTTTTTTGAGACAGAATCTTGCTCTGCTACCCAAGCTGGAGTACAGTAATACCATCATAGCTTATAGGTGTGCACCACTATATCTGGCTATTTTTTGGTTTTTTTTGCAGGGATGAGGTTTCGCTGTGTGGCCTAGACTAGTCTTGAGCTCCTGGGCTGAAGTGATCCTCCCACTTGAACCTTCCAAAGTGCTGGGATTTAGGTATGAGCCACCACGTCCAGCCTAATTTTACTTTTTTTTTTTTTTGGTCAGAGTCTCACTCTGTCACCCAGGCTGGAGTGCAGTGGCACACTCATGGCCACCACAGCCTCAACCTGCTGTGCTCAAGTAATTCTTCTACCTCAGCCTTTTAAGTAGCTGGAACTACAGGTGCATGCCACCACATCCAGCTAATTTTTAGATTTATTGTAGAGATGAGATCTTGCCAAGTTGACCAGGCTGGTCTCAAACTCTTGGGCTCAGGCAATCCTCTCGCCTCTGCCTTGCAAAGTGCTGGGATTACAGGCATATGCCACCACACCCAGCCTCTAATTTTACTTTTTAAATTGACATAATTGTAAATATTTATGAAATGCATAGTGATATTTCAATGCATATACTGACCAGATCACAGTAATGAACATATCCATCATTTCAAGCATTTATAATTTCTTATGTTTTCTAACTTGCATCACTCATATATTGAAGTAAAACTTAAAAAAAACCTTTTACTATATATGAATAGCCAATAAGCACATGAAAAGATACTCAAAACCACTAATCATTAGGTAAATATGAATTAAGACTACACATGAGATACCATTTTGCACCCATTAGGATGGCTATTACTAAACAAACAAACAAACAAACAGAAAACCAGAAAATAACAAGTGTTGGTGAGGATGTGAAGAAATTGGAACCTCTGTGCTCTGTTGGTGGGAATGTAAGATGATATGGCTGTTGTGGAAGTCATCTGTATCGTAGTTCTTCAAAAAATTAAAAACAAAATTATGATACAATCCAGCAAATTGACTGCTGGATATATAACCAAAAGAATTGAAACATGTCTCAAAGAGATATTTTTATACCCTTGTTCATAGCAGCATTATTCACAATAGCTAAATCATGGAAGCAACCCAAGTTAACAGATGAATGAACAAGAAAAATGGGTAATATTCTGCTTAAAAGGAAGGAAATTCTAACATACACTATAAAAGGAATGAACCTCGAGGACATTATGCTAGTGAAATAAGCCAGTTACAAAAAGACAAATATTATATAACTCCACTTACATAAGGTACATAGAATTGTCAAATGGATAAAAACATTAAAAAAAAAAAAAAAAATAGCGGTTGCCAGAGACTGGAAGGAGAAAGAAATGGGAAATTAGTGTTTAATGGGTACAATGTTTTAGTTTTGCAAGATGAAAAGAATTCTGGAGATGGATGGTGGTGATGGTTGCATGACATTATGAATACATTAATAACACTATACATATTACCCAAGGCAATCTACAGACTTAACACAATCTCTATCAAACTTTTAGCAACATTTTCACAGATCTAGAAAAGACAATACTTAAATTCATGTGGAAGTGAAAAAAAGTCCAAATAACCAAAGCAATTCTAAGCCAAAAGGAGCAAAGCTGGAGGTATCACGCTGCCATATTTCAAACTTTACTAAAAGTAACCAAAACAGCATGGTACTGGTACAGAAATAGACACATAGACCAATGGAACAGAATAGAGAACCCAGAAGTAAAACTGCTGATCTACAACCAACTCATATTTTTTTTTTGAGTTGGAGTCTCACTCTGTCACCCAGGCTGGAGTGCAGTGACACACTCATGGCTACCCCAGTGTCAACCTGCTGGGCTCTGGCAATCCTTCCACCTCAGCCTTCCAAGTAGCTGGAACTATAGGTGTGCACCACCACGCCTGGTTCATTTTTTAGTTATTGTAGAGACAATATCTTGCCAAGTTGCCCGGGCTAGTCTCTAACCCACGGGCTCAGGCAATCCACTTGCCTCGGCCTCCCAGAATGCTGGGATTGCAGGCTGAGCCACCAAGCCCGGCCCAACCATCTTTGTCACAGCTGACAAAAGCCAACATTGGGGAATTAGACACCCTATTCAACCAATAGAGCTGGGGAAACTGGCTAACCATATGCAGAAGAATGAAACTGACCCTATCACCATTTACAAAAATTAACTAAAAATGGATCAAAGACTTAAACAAAAGACCTCAAACTATAAACATCTTAGAAGAAAACTGAGGGAATGCTCTCGGACATCAGCCAAGGCAATGAGTTCATGACCAAGTCTGCAAAAGCAAAGGCAGCAAAACTAAAATTGACAAGCGAGACTTTACCACGTTAAAAAAACTTCTGCACAACAAAGGAAACGATCAACAGAGTAATGAGACAACTCACAGAATGGGAGAAAATATTCACACAGTATGCATCCAACAAAGACCTAATATCTAGACTCTACAAGGAACCCAAACAAATTGACAGGAAACCAAACCAAACCAAATAATCCCACTAAAAAGTGGGCAAAGGACATGAACCGACACTTTTCAAAGGAAGACATGCAAGCAGCCAACAAACATATGAAAAAATTCAACATCAATAATTATTGGTGAAATGCAAATCAAAACTGCAGTAAGATATCATCTCACATCAGTCAGAATGGCTATTATTAAAAGGCTGAAAAACAACATCAGATGTTGGTGAGGCTATGGAGAAAAGGGAATGCTTCTGCCCTGTAGGTGGAAATGTAAGCTAATTCAGTCCCTGCGGAAAGCAGTTTGAAGATTTCTCAAAGAACTAAAAATAGAGCTACCATGTGATCCAGCCATTTCACTACTGGGTGTATACCCAAAGGAAAAGAAGTTATTATATACAAAAGACGCTCACACACGTGTGTCTATTGCAGCACTATTCCCAAGAGCGGAATCATGGAGCCAACCCAGGTGCCCATCAGCGGTGAACTGGATAAAGAAAATATGATACATATACAACACGGAATACTATGCAGCCATAAAAAAGAGCAAACTCATGCCCTTTGCAGCATCATGGTTGCAGCCGCGGACATCATTATAAGGGAATGACCACGGAAACAGAACACTGAATACTGCATATTCTCACACATAAGTGGGAGCTAAGCACTGGGAACTCATGGGCACAAGGATGGTAACAACGAACTGAGGACTACTAAAGTAGGGCGGAAGGGAGAGGATAAGAGCTGCCCAACCTCTCATTGGGTGCCATGCCCACCTGCCGTGCGGGAAGGGGCAGGCTCATCAGAAGCCTGAACCTCGCCATCTACCTGTGGAACAGATTTTCGCATGTGCCCCTTGAATCTAAAATAAAATAAAAACCCATTTGAAAAAGCACTGTACAGTACACTAAAAAATGGTTAAGATGGTAAATTTTGTTATGTGTATTTGTAACACAATAGAAAAGATTGGGAATGCATCTTTTGTTATAAAAAGCTTGAAATTTACATAGGTACTCATCACCCAGTTTCACCAGTGATCAACATTTTGCTTATCTTCTTCTATTTCTCCACTCTCTCTTTCTTTTTTTCTAATGAATTTTAAGATTTTTTTTTACTTGTCTAATGATGTGATCATGTCATCTGAAATGGTGCTGTATTGTTTTTTCCTCTTTATTTATTCTTCACTTTCAAAGCCCCTTGGTGCTTGCGTTGGTAGCACATATACTAAAATTGGAATGATACAGAGAAGATTAGCATGACCCTGCGCAAGGATGACATGCAAATTCATGAAGCACTCCATATTTTTACTTTACTATAGGTTACAATAATCAAAACAGCCTCATATTGGAACAAGAACAGGCATACAGACCAATGGAACAGGATAGAGATTCCAGAAGCAAAACCTACTTTTCTTAACCAACTCATCTTCGACAAAGCCTCCACCATCAACCACTGGAGAGAGGAGAAACTATTCAGTAAATGGTGCTGGGAAAACTGGCTGACCACATGTGGAAGATTAAAACAAGACCCTACCTATCCCCATACATAAAAATCAACTCTAAATGGATCAAAGACCTAAACATAAAACTTCAAACTATAAGAAGCTTAGAAAACACAGGAGGGCCCTTATGGAAATTGGGACTGGCAACCAATTCCTGATCAAAACCCCAAATGGCCATGCCATTAGAGATAAGACAGACAAGTGGGACCTCATCAAACTGACAAGTTTCTGCAAAGTCAAAGAAACCATCGAGAGAGCAGGGAGACAGCCCACAACTGGGAAAAAATATTTGCCAACTGTATATCTGACAAAGGCCTAACATCCAGGATCTACAAGGAACTCAATTGCGCTGAAAGGAAAAAAAACAAACAGCCCCATTAAAAAGTAGGCAAAAGACATGAATAGACACTTCTCAAAAGAAGAGATGGGCAGCCAACAGACACATGAAAAAGTGCTCAGCCTCACTAATCATCAGAAAAATGCAAATCAAAACCACATTGAGATACCACCTAACCCCTGTAAGAATGGCCATCAGTAATAAAACAAACAACAATAGATGCTGGTGAGGATGTGGAGAAAAAGGAATGTTTCTGCACTGCTGGTGGGAATGCAAACGAGTGCAACCTCTTTGGAAAACATAGTGATGATTTCTGAAAGAACTAGAAATTGACCTTCCATATGACTCAGCAATCCCCCTGTTGGGAATATACCCAAAGGAATTCAAATCACTCTGCAAAAAAGATACCTGCACACACATGTTTATTGCAGCACTATTCACAATAGCAAAAATGTGGAACCAACTGTGCTGCCCATTGAGACTGGGCTGGATAAAAAAATGTGGTACATATACACAATGGAATATTATGCAGCCATAAAGAAGGACAGACTTGGCAGCTACTTGGATGGATTTAGAGTCTATCATACTCAGTGATCTACCACAGAAACAAAGAACAGAGTACCACATGTTCTCACTCATAAGCGGACCTTGAACAGTTATCATAATACTGTAAGAAAGGGACTGGCAGTAGTGGGAAACTGCCAGGGGAGGGGAGGGCACACCTCATCAATAAGGTTACCTGTGTAATGAAAATTTGTATACCTAACCCTGAATTGTATCCCACGTCTTTAAAATAAAAAAATTTTTAAAATCAAAAAGCAAAACCTCATGGTTCTATGGAGAACAGGAACAACGTTCTTGCTTTATCTTAGTTTTTTCTTTCTTTCTTTTTTTATTTTGTCGAAGTCTCACTCTGTCAACCAGGCTGGAGTGCAGTGGCATCACTGTTCACCGCAGCCCCTACCTCTTGGGTTCAGGTGATCCTTCCACCTCAGCCTCCCAAGTAGCTAGGACTACAGGCATGCATCACTACACTCGACTAATTTTTTTGAATTTTCATAAAGACAAGGTGTTACTATGTTGCCCAGGCTGGTCTTGAACCCCTGGGCTAAGGCAATCCTGTCACCTCTGCCTCTCAAAATGCTGGGATGGCAGATGTGAGCCACTGTGCCCAGCTCGATAGATGTACACAATTTTTAGTAGCAGCGAAGTACTCCATATTATATTGTTGGTGACCGAAAAGCCATCTCAAGCCCCTTCCTCCCTTGTTGACACTCACTGAAGAGACTGAAAACAGTAGACACTCTTTTCTCTACAACTCCTTTACAGCAAGAGGTATCCCTATGTGCCGGTTCCGATCAATGAACTACAGAAGCAAGTCTTGGGACAATCCCTTTGCGTCCCCTCCCACTGTGGGAGCTTCTCTGTCCTCTCAGTAAGGCCTGCCTTCTCAAAAATAAAAAAATACATACATACATACATACATAAATTTTTTAAAAAAGAAGTAAGTCTTCAGAGAAATCTGAAAAAGATGTTCTTCCGACCAAGACTTTCCTGCCTTCCCAGCAACCCTGCTTCCTGCCTTTGAATCTATCAAATGGGAATGTGATACTTGAAGTTGTCCAGCCATATTGTGACCACAGGTTGATAAGCCTAACAGTGACAGGCCAACATGCTGAGGATGACCACAGAAAGTTTGAAAGAACATGGGTCTGGGACGACTTCCTTAAACTGCGGCCCCAAACCCGGACTTGTCTACCCGCAGGCATCTTTTTCCATGAGCTAGTCTGGGGTGGTGCTTTTTTAATGTAAGGGTATTTTGTTTCTTGCAGCCAAAAGGCAACCTATCTAATATGTATGACTGTTCCATAATTTATTTTAAAAATTATTATTTACAGAGACAGGAGCTTGTTATGTTGCCCAGACCGGTCTCGAACTCCTGGCCTCAAGCGATCTACCTGCCTCGGCCTCCCAAAGTGCTGGGATTACAGGCATGAGCCAGCACACCAGACTTTGTAATTTATTTAGTGGGTCCTCTGGTTACACATTTAGCTTGATTCTATTTTCTTTTTTATCATAAGTAATAATGTGATGAACATTTTTTTTCTTTCTTTTTTTTTTTTTGAGTTGGAGTCTCACTCCGTCACCCCAACTGGAGTGCAGTGGCACGCTCCCAGCCATGGGAGCCTCGACCTGCTGGGCTCCTGTGATCCTTCTGCCTCAGCCTTCCAAATAGCCGGAATTACAGGCACGCACTACCATGCCCAGCTAATTTTTGATTTACTGTAGAGATGAGGTCTCACCCAGTGGCCAGGGCGGGTCTTGAACCCGCGGACTCAGGCAATCCACTCACCTCGGCCTCCCAAAGCGCTGGGATTACAGGCTGAGCCAGTGATCAACATTTTGAATACACACTTTTGTCTTTTGGTGAGTATATTTTTTGGGTCTTTACTAATTTTATTTTGACAGAATTAATTTTGCCTTTTTACTCCTCACCCTGTGCTTTTCATTTCCTTTCAATTCTTTTTTTTTCTCCCCTCTCATCACATCTGGTTTATTTTCCATCTTAGCCTATGTTCATCTTTTTTTTTTTGTTACGGAGTTCATGTCTTTCTCACTTCCATTTAAGATGTCCAACAATTTCTAAGAATTTTGTTCTGGCTCCTGCAAAAGATCATTCAGATACTATATAAAGCTTCTAAACTTCTGGAATACTTTTTCCTTTCTCTTGTTAGGTAGTTTTGTTTTTAAATAGGTCCTAGGCTGGGTTCGGTGGCTCAGCCTATAATCCCAGCACTTTGGGAGGCCAAGGCGAGTGGATTGCCTGAGTCCGCAGGTTCGAGACCAGCCTGGGTAACTTGGCGAGACCTCATCTCTACAATAAATAAAAAATTAGCTGGGCGTGTTAGCGCATGCCTGTAGTTTCGGCTACTTGGAAGACTGAGGCAAAAGGATCACCTGAGCCCAGCAGGTCAACGCTGGGATGGCTGTGAGTGTGCCACTGCACTCCAGCCTGGGCAATGGAGTGAGACTCCAACTCAAAAAAAAAAAGGTCCTGTGCTGATTTTTTTCTTCATAATCAATTTTGAACAGGATGATATTGATTCAGATTCAGTGTTTGTTACCAGACAGAGTGAGTGAGGATTTCCGTTGGTCCTTCTTTCTGTCTGATAACTGGATGGTGGAATCCTCTGTTAAAATCTGTATCTGCAGCCTGGGCAACATAGCGAGATCTCATCTCCACAAAAAATAAAATTAGCCAGACCTGGTGTCCAGCCTCTAGTCCTAGCTATTGAGAGGCTAAGGAGGGAGGATCACTTGAACCCAGGAGTTTGAGGCTGCCATTGAGTAGGGCTCACAGCACTGCACTCCCGCCTGGATGACAGTGTGAGACCCTGTTTCAAAAAATCATTAAGTGCAATCTATAATCTGAAGTGCAAGGTAATGTGCACATGTCCAGCTTCATTCCCGGTTTCTAGAAAATTTTTCACTCAGTTGTCTTCTGCTCTGTGGAAGTTAAATCTCCATTTTTCTCCCATTGCCTGGCTTTCTATTCGGCTCAGCTGAGGAATTGTGATTTTTATTTTTTATTTTGTTATTTTTGAGTCAGAGTCTTTAACCTGAATCTGGAGGGAGGCCAGAGTCTGAGAGATGAAGAGGTCTTTCTTTGTTCACAAGTACTGAAAAAAATAGCAAAATAAATAGGTTAAAAATCCCAGTTCAAGTTGAAGAATGATTGTCATCATGATTTTAAGATGAACAAAAGTGTTTTGCACAGTGTCCACCTGTTTTTGAAATTTTTATAGTTGTAGTTATTCCTTGCATCCTTCTTACTTTTATAGATGTGTGTGTTCATTAGTTTATCTTGTTACAGTATTCCAGAGATGTCTTTCATTTATGTATTTCTTACTCCAAATAATTAGTTTATATTAATAGAAATTTCTGTCATTTCAACTGTTTTTCTTTGCTTTTTGGCATATTATTTCCTTCCTTTTGTTTTCATTATTATTATTATTTTTTGCAAATGTTAATATCAAGGACAGGCACGGTGACTCATGCCTATAATCCCAGCACTTTGGGAGGCTGAGGTGAGAGGATTGCTTGAGCCCACGGGTTTGAGACCAGCCTGGGCAACCTGGATAGACCACTCTACATTAAATCAAAAAATTAACCAGGCGTGGTGGCACACGCCTATAGTTCCAGCTACTTGGAAGGCTGAGCCGGAAGAATCACTTGAGCCCAGCAGGTTGAGGCTGCGGTGGCTGCAAGCATGCCACTGTGAGCATGCCACTGCACTCCAGTCTGGGCGACAGAGTGAGACTCCGACTGAAAACAGCAACAACAACAATAACAACAGCAAAAACAAATGTTAATATATTTGTAATATATTGAAATATAATCCCTCGAGTTTGCCACCCTAAAAGCAAAACAAAACAAAAACCAGTCCTGATAAGGTTTTCCCTGTTCCCTCCCCCAGTTCTAAATCACACCAGGGCTATACTTGAATTCTGATTAGTTTCCGCAAACTTTCTGCCTGGATGTTTTTAAAAACTCATGAGACTGCAAGAAAGCAAAGCAAAGCAAAGAAAAACCCCTCCAGCTATAGCCAGCGTGATGCTCTTTTTTGGAGGGGGAAGCAGGGGTGCACCCTCTGGTGAAGGGAGGCTGTGAATGAGAAGCTGGAAAGATGCTCCCCCTCGTGGACATGCAGGGGTACTGCTGTGAAAGGACTTCAGAACTAGCTTATCCGGTCTTTCCTGGTCTATCACAATATTTTTGCCCACACAATAAGTTTTTTAAAAATCCTATACAGTTAAACTCAAAGGAAATTAGATTCACATCATAGGTGCTGTGAGTAAAGAAGGAAGTGGCACTTCCTACTGCCCGCCAGCTCTTCTGCTTCCGATCTGAATATTCTCCAAAAGACAGATGTGACTGTTGGCGGGTCTGGCCTGAGTGGTGCCTCCCAAGCCTGACTCAACCATGTGGTGGCCCTGCTCAATTTGTGGCCAGGACACCTCTACCCCCCTCCCCCGAGCTATGGTCACCACCGGTTTTTCTCCTTCAAAGTTGTCACTGAGGAATCAGGTTTTTGTCATGGGTTTATTTCTTCCTGTGACTTAGAAGCTTGGAACATTCGATAATTTTAAATTTTGCTCCCCTGTGTTATCTAACAAGTTGGGAAGATCGAAAGATCCTTCTAGCCAGATGAGGGTCTGACCACTGCGGGTTATCTCTGACCCAGTGTATGTTTTAACCCAGACATAATCGACCTCGCACCTCAACACGATCCATCTGGACCTCTAGCTTTTGCCAAGGTAAGATGCTTCTGAAATATTCTCTGGAAAATGTTCACTTGTAGATGGATCCATATTTTTCCTCATTCTCGTTCTCCAAGGTAAAAGAAACGCAAATGGAATTTAAAAGAACCTCTTATGGAAACATTGCCCAGTTTTTGTTAGGTGTAGAAGCCAGGTTTCTCAGCTGGTGAACACGTGGTTGTTTGGGGTTTCCGTTCTTCTCTCTCTTCACGTGAATTCATTCCTGTGCTTTGGTCCTCTATAATGTTTTCAAAACCTTTTTTTTTTTTTGAGGTGGTGTCTCAGTCCGTCACCCAGGCTGGAGTGCAGTGGCACGCTCATGGCCACCCCAGCAACGCCCTGCTGGGCTCAGGTGATCCTTCCGCTTCAGCCTTCCAAGTAGCCAGAACTACAGGCGTGTGCTACCACACCTGGCTAATTTAAAAAACATTTTTTTATAGAGACGAGGTCTTGCCAAGTTGCCTGCGCTGGTCTCGAACCTGTAGTCTTAGGCAATCCACTCACCTTGGCCTCCGAAAGTGCTGGGATTTTAGGCTGAGCCACCAAGCCGGTTCAAAACCCTATTTTTGGTACTTTCTCTCACAGTGCTATCTCAGAGCATTCATTGGTATTATGACATTAATCTTGGGGGGTTTTGTGTGTTTGTTTGTTTTTAGTTGGAGTCTCACTCTGTTGCCCAGCTTGGAGTGGTTCAGGTGATCCTTCTGCCTTGACTTCCAAGTAGCTGGAACTACAGGCACGCGCCATCCCGCCCGGCTAATTTTTTGATTTTTTTTGCAGAGACAAATCTCGCTATGTTGCCCAGGTTGGTCTCGAACTCCTGGCCTCAGCCTCCCAGAATGCTGGGATGACAGTTGTGAGCCACTGCGCCCAGCCTTAATTGTGTTTTTCTACAAGTGCATCTTCCCCCCTGCATTCTGATGTTTGCTTTCCTGCTTCCTCACACTTCTCAGCCATAGTCATAATTCTTTGTTTAAATAGTGCCTTATAATTTGCAAAGGGATTCGCATACATCATTTTGTTCATTCACTCACATATTAAAAAATATTGAAGTGTCTGTTACATACCAGGAATTGTGCTGGGCCCTGGGGATACAAAGATGAAAAACTCCAGGAGATCACAGGCTCCTTGGGGAGATGCACGGGACAGTGGATAGGCACCGTGTTTGAAAGCAAACATCTGCTAACGGCTTGGTTTCTAAAAAGATTTTTTTTAAAATTATGTATTGATTCTTTTTTTATTTATTTTTTTTTATTTTTAACTTTTGAGTTGGAGTCTCATTCTTGCCTCTATTTTTTTTTTTTTTTTTGAGTTGGAGTCTCACTCCGTTGCCCATGCTGGAATGCAGAGGCATGCCCACAGTCACACCAGTGTTGACCACCTGGGCTCCGGCGATCCTTCCACCTCAGCTTTCCAAGTAGCTGGGACTACAGGTGCATGCTACCACGCCCGGCTAATTTTTTTTTATTACTGTAGTGACATGTTCTCACTAAATTGCCCAGGCTGGTCTCGAACTCCAGCGCTCAAGCAATACTCCCTCCACGGCCTCCGAAAGTGCTAGGATTACAGGCTTGAGCCACCGTGCCCGGCCTAAATATATATATTTTTTTAATCGGGGAAGTGAGTATATTAGACTAATGCACCATGGCATGGTGTCTCATGCCTGTAATGCCTGCACTTTGGGAGGCTGAGGTGAGAGGATTGCTTGAGCCCAGGAGTCCGAGATCAACTGGGGGAACAAAGTGAGACATCCTTCTACAACAAAATAAATAAATAAAAATTTTCCTGGTGTGGTGACATGTACCTATTGTTATGGCTACTCAGGAGGCTGAGGTGGAAGGATCACATGAGCCCAGGAGATCCAGGCTGCAGTGAGCAGTGATCGCACCACTGTAGCCAAACCAGGGGCGGCAGAGGGAGAACATATTGCTAATAACATGAAAAAAAAAAATAGACTAATGAGTGCTGGAATTTTCTTCATTTGATAGTTTTATAATGTATGTGGGTGCATAAAAAATAAATAAATTTAACTTTTCATTTGTAAACTGTCCCGAAAGAGAATAGCCAGAATGAAAACACTAATGGATAACTTGACAGACATAAAGATCTGACCCTTAAACAAGAAGCCCAGGTCCACCCCGCTAGTGACCCGACTGAGGCACACACAAACAGGGGAGCTGGCGTGGTCACTCAGCTGTCCTCATCCTCCCTAACTCTAACCCTAACTATAACCTTAACCCTAACCCCAACCCTAACCCTAACCCTAACCCAACTCTAACCCTAACCCCAACCCTAGCCCAACTCTAACCCTAACCCCAACCCTAATCCCAACCCCAACCCTAACCCCAACCCCAACCCTAACCCTAACTAATACAGACCATCCCACTGGTCGGATGAATGAAGTATTCCTGTAAAAGCTCAAGCATTTTTCTTCTTTGCTCACATTTCTGTAGTAACCAACATACAGGAGCTGTGCTTTTTCCTGTGCTGCTTTGAATTTTGGCAGCATTCAAAGGGGAATTGGATTCGAGTGGCGTAAGTGTTATTTCCTGGGTGATAAATATCCTGAAGAGAGAAGTGAGTCACAGAGTCCATGAAACTTATGGAGCAGTATCAGTCACACGGGTAGTGGAGCTGCTTAATATGCAGATAGCTTTGTCCTTGGGTTGTTTCCCTTGAAATCGGGCGGAAACACCCACTCCTGCTGCCCAATTTGACAGTTGCAAGGATGAGTGAAGGCAGTTATACTTGGCGATACTGTAGTGACAGATGTGGCTGTTTGAATAATCAGCGTAGTTCATCCATTTTTTTTGAACTTTTCCTCTCTGTGCTTTAAAAAAGGATGTATTATTAGGAATATTATAATAGCCAATGAGGAGGAAATACACTAAGTAAAAAAAGAACTCAGAAACACAGTAAATACTATTTAGGGATGTTTTGAAATGAATTAAATTCTAATTTAGGAGTAGTTTTGGGATGAAGCAGTCCCAGGACTATAGGCATGTGCCATGCCACTATTTCTTAAAGATTTTTTTTGTAGAGATGGGGATCTCACTGTGCTGTCCAGGTTGGTCTCAAACTCCTGTGCTCTCAAAAAAATTGGGGGTGGTGTGAGTGTGATTGCCTTTTAATGTCAGCAGGACTAGTGAGTAATGTGATGACCTATCCCAAGGTTTCCAAGTCTATTTCTAAACTCACCTCATTTCCTTTCCACGTTGCAAAGGAGAAGTCAACTTTAATTTCAAAGCTGAATTTGGACACTGAGAAACAGAAAGCTCATTTCTTAACTAATTAACTGTGAGTGTGGCTAGATGACTGACGATTATGCTGCTTCTTTACTTTTAAGTGGAGGCAGTAACACTTTCCCCAAAGGAATCCGTGGATTGGCCTTTCTGGGATGTGGAGTTGTGCCTCTCCCCCTCTGCTTCCCGAGGGAAGAATATCACTATCCCTGCCCCTCCTTCCAATTGCTTCGGCGTCCATAGCTTTAAAGCTGAGGTTGAAAATGTGTGAAGGACTCGAGAACCTCTTGAAAGGATGGGCTCTAAGAGTCCAATCTCTTGCCAACGTCAACATCAAGGTTAGGAAACTTTTGTTGGAAGGAAACTGCCTGGTCCCGTTCTAGGCTTGATGGCAGGTGAGGGTGGGAGTTCCGTTCCCTGCCATGGAATGACCACTGTGGCTGGAGGTGGAACCAGTGAGCTGGCCTCTGTGCTGGGGAAGTCCGGGGGAAAAGTACAGCTTTTGGCCCGTGAAGTGGCCAGTTCTGGCCCCATCTTGCTTTCTAGGGGCAGCCTCACTTCCTGTATCCAAAGAGCTGTCGTTTTGAGAACCCTTGACTGAACTAACAGGGGTCATGAACTCGTCCTTACTGGAGGAACTCTTTTTTTCTTTGTTTTTTTTGAGATAGGGTCTCACTCCATCTCTATGTTGGAATTCAGTGGCACAATCCAGCTCAACACAGCCTCACCTCCCATCTTAGCCTCCCCAACAGCTGGGACTATAGGGTGCACCACCATGCCTGGCTAATT
Source organism: Cephalopachus bancanus (assembly GCA_027257055.1). Lineage (NCBI taxonomy): Eukaryota > Metazoa > Chordata > Mammalia > Primates > Tarsiidae > Cephalopachus > Cephalopachus bancanus. Next base: position 17,543,116 of record JAPVLO010000002.1, read on the forward strand.
TTTTGTAGAGATGAGGTCTTGTTATATTGCCTAGGTTGGTCTCGAACTCCTGGGCTCAAGCCATGCTCTTGCCTCAGCCTTCCAAAGTGCTGGGATTCCAGTACAAGCGTAAGCCATCATGCCTGGCCTCTCGAGGAACTCTGTAGTTGAACTGCCGCAGCAAGTGGAAAGTCCCTGAGTCTCCTCAGGATATCTGTGACACTAGCTCCTAGAGTGACCCTACCAGGAACAACCAGTCTAGTGGTGACGGGGGTGTCCTTCAGCCTCAGATGCCAAATAGCTTGAGCCTCTCTTTCCCCCTCTTTAGACAGCTATACTCATATAGGGGTCGTGCTTGTCTAAGAAGGGTGGAGGGTCTCAGGATGTGAAACTGGGCTTACACGTGGGGTCTGAACATTACAGTTGGGAGGGCATTGGTTCCACCTCCAGTTGCTCAGCTGGACGCTGTCATCACCAAGTCATGATGTACGCGTATAAGGCAAACTAAAATGTAAAACAAGAGGCTTAATTCTCCCTGTTAAAAATAAGGAAAGAGGCTGGGCGCAGTGGGTCAAGCCTATAATCCCAGCACTTTGGGAGGCCGAGGTGAGAGGATTGCCTGAGCTCAGGGGTTTGAGACCAGCCTGGACAACTTGGTGAGACCTCGTCTCTACAATAAATCAAAAAATAAACTGAGTGTGGTAGCACAGGCCTGTAGTTCCAGCTACTTGGAAGGCTGAGGCAGAAGGATCGCCTGAGTCCAGCAGGTCAATGCTGGGGTGGCCGTGAGCGTGCCTCTGCACTTCAGCCTGGGTGACAAGAGTGAGACTCTAACTAAAAAAAAAAAAAAAAAAGAAAAAAAAAGGAAAGGGAACGACCAGCCTGGGCAACATAGTAAAAGTTCCTCTCTTCCAAAAAAAAATATTAAAAATTAGCTGGGCATGGGGGCACGCACCTGTAGTCCCAGCTACTTGGGAGACTGAGGCAGGATCGCCTGAGCCCAGGATGTCAAGGTTGCAGTGAGCTATGATCGTGCCACTGCACTCTAACCTGGGCAATAGAGTGACACCCCCAACTCAATAAATAAATAGATAAATAAATAAATAAGGAAAGAGATGTACCCAGTCTCTTAAAACACTTACTTTAAAAAACCACGTAAGTTCTCTTTGAAATACATTAATCCTTTAAAAATTTAAATAGACCTTTTATCAGCTTTACTGCCCAGGAATGTCTTTCTCAAGAACCCGGGGGCCATCTCTTTAGTCTGTACACATCCAGGGAAGGTAGTGTCCCCAGGTGCTCGGCACCCAGTGGCAAAACTACCTCCTGTCAAAAAGATAGTGAGGGCCGGGCATGGTGGCTCAAGCCTGTAATCCCAGCACTTTTGGAGGTCAAGGTGGGACCATGGGTTTGAGACCAGCTCGGGCAACTTGGCGAGACTTCATCTCTACAATAAATCAAAAAATTAGCTGGGCGTGGTGGCATGTGCTTGTAGTTCCAGCTACTTGAAAGGCTGAGGGGAAAGGATCACCTGAGCCCAGCAGGTTGATGCTGGGGTGGCCGTGAGCGTTCCACTGCACTCCAGCCTGGGCAACGGAGTGAGACTCCCACTTGGAAAAAAAAAAGATAGCTGAAGTTTCTTTTTCCTTTGTATAAAACCAATTAACAAACACAGATGGCCACCCCAGGTACGAGGTGAATTTAGGATGAACTATGCAGAATAAATGGTGCTGTTAAATCCCCTTCCTTGAACTAATTATTGTTTATCTTGAGAATATAAATGTATAGTACCTGCTGGGCTGTGTGAAAGGGTGAGAAAGCTTTCTGCCTTTGAAGTCTCTTAACATGTTGCTTGGGTGTGCAGCACTTTGATTGAATGTGTATTCAGGAATAAGTGTTTTCTTTCTTTTCCTTTGTGGAGAGCTTTTCTGGGTTGGGAGAAGACTTTGTTTTTTTATTTTCCCAACATACTCTAATGCCACAACTCAAATAAATAGCAAGTGAAAAAAGAAAAATTTATATCTAAATGACTCCTTCTGAACACCTGACTTCTTTTTATTTATTTATTTATTTTTGAGTTGGAGTCTCACTCTGTCGCCCAGACTGGAGTGCAGTGGCCGCTCCCGGCCACCGCAGCCTCGACCTGCTGGGCTCCGGCGATCCTTCCGCCTCAGCCTTCCGAGTAGCTGGAACTACAGGCGCGCACTACCACACTCGGCTAAATTTTTGATTTATTGTAGAGATGAGGTCTCGCCAAGTTGCCCAGGTGGGTCTCGAACCCGTGGGCTCAGGCAATCCACTCACCTCAGTCTCCCAAAGCACTGGGATTACAGGCTGAGCCACCGAGTCCAGCTAGAAGACCTGACTTCTAACTAATTTATCCCCTCAGACCCTGCAAGGAAACCACCGTGGCTGGCTATGGTTGCTCACACCTGTAATCCCAGCACTTTGGGAGGCTGAGATGGGAGGATTGATTGAACCCAGGAGCTCGAAACCAGCCTGGGCAACATAGCGAGATCTCATCTCCACAAAAAAATAAAAAATAAAAAATAAAAAACAAACAAAAAAAGAAAACTATCGGCTGGGCTCGGTGGCTCAGTCTGTAATCCCAGCACTTTGGGAGGCCAAGACGTGTGGATTGCCTGAGCCCACGGGTTTGAGCCAGCCCGGGCAACTTGGCAAGACCTCATCTCTACAATAAAATTTAAAAAAAATAGCCGGGCATGGTAGTGCGTGCCTGTAGTTCTGGCTATTGGGAAAGCTGAGGCAGAAGGATCGCCAGAGCCCAGCAGGTGGACGCTGGGGTGGCAGTGAGCATCCATGCCACTGCACTCCAGCCTGGGCGAAGGAGTGAGACACCAACTCAAAAAAAAAAAAAAGAAAACTATCTTATCTTTTTTTCCCCCTTTGTCTGTTCTTCCTCCCCACCATTTTTCCAACTTTTTTACATCGCTCTCTTTTTTATCCTGTTAAAAGACAAATTTTATCATCAGGTAAAAGTCATGCCCCTCACATGGACATAAAATGAACATATGTTAAAGATTTTATTCTACTCATTAATCTATGAGGGAATGGCAAGATGTTGCAACCAGTTCAAAAGAGAGTCTGACATGGATGTGATGGAGGCAAAACTGGTTTTCCAGAAAGGATGAGAAAAGTCAATGGCTCTCCACTAGCCAGGCCAGAATGTGCAAGTCTCTAAAGAAGAGTTATTTGGTGTTGCTATCCGTTATCTACAACTTACAGTATGGCAAAATGGCTTCCATAGAATTGGTAGTCAGATCACCAGATGGGCTTCCTCAAGACAAGGCATGATTTTCTATGGAAGCACAACATTTCTCCTACAGTTCCTACTCTTCTGACTTAAAAAAAAAATAACAATGCGTGTAAAGACACTTTTGTGGACAATAGGTAGTAATTATTTCCTTTTTCTCCAGCAAAACAAGTCTCTTAACTTTAAGTCTGACTTAAAACCATCTATTCTAGGAGCAGCTCACTGATTATTAACCCAGCCTGACAGGGCTCTTCTATTTTTCCCATCATAATTCATAAACATTTTTTGTGCTTAATGTGCCATTGATGTGGCTGACATGTATTGTCAGCATAAAGCATTATACCTCTATAAAAGCTTGAATAACTGTAATAATTATTAGGATTACTATTGATATAGGTAAAAACAGTCAAGCAATTGCTTGTCTTCAATTGATGCCAGAAAACCAGTGTGACTAATTAAAAAAACAACCAATTAAAAAATCAACTGACAAATAAAAATTATATATTCAAGGCATACAATGTGATACTTTGATATACCTATACATTGTGTCATGATTACCACAGTCAAATTAATTAACACACCCATCACCACCCACAGTCATCATTTATGTGTGGGTAGGGAGAGGAGGACACTTAAAATGTGCTCTCTTATCAAATTTCAAGTAGACAAGACAACATTATTAACCATAGTCACCATGTGTGCATTAGATCCATGGAACTTACATAGAAAATCCTAAAGATTTCACCAAAAAGCTGTCAGAACTAAAGCATGAATTCAGTACATTTGCAAGATGTAACAGGTAAATCAACTAATTTGATGATTTTGGTGTCGTATAGAGCCAGTCTAAAGTTTCTTTCTTGTTTGTTCTTAACATTAAATTCTTTTTTTGTCTCTCTCTCGTATAGACAAATTCCTTAAAAGCAAGTACTGCGTTAAATTTATTTTGTGTGCCTAGCACCTGGTACGAAATGCCTGGCACACAGTAGGTGCTTAATAATAGCCACCAAATGACCAACTCTCTGATTTTGATTTTCTTGTGGTCAGGGATCTGGCCTGCTCTCTCCCTGGCATGCCAGTGGAGGCTGGCTTCCTGCTTCCTTTAAGGTCTCAATCAGCCCTTTCATTTTGAACTTCGTTTTTCTTCTCTCCTTGGGGCTCACGGATACCCAATAGCTTAACTGTTTATTGGAAACCCATCACGGAGGAAAGACTAAGAGGCTGGGGGATCTGGTACTACCAGGAGCTAGCTGTGTGATCTTGGGACAAAACATTTCATATCCCAAGCCTCTGTTTATTTTTGCCTCTGCACCTCAGTTTACCCTTCTGTATAACAAGGATAGCAGTCTCTATTTCTTTCCCCCTGAAACATTGTGGTCATAGACAAGATCCATTGTGTATGTTGGATTCTACACAAGCAATGAAAGGACCTGGGAAAATATGGGCTGCAATTTACTTTTTGATCTCAACTAATTTTTTTTTTGGAATTGGAGTCTTACTCTATTGCCCAGGCTGGAGTACAGTGGCACACTCATGGTCTCCGCAGCCTCTACCTACTTGGGGTCAGGTAATCCTTCTGCCTCAGTCTTCCAAGTAGCTGGAATCACAGGCACACGCTCCCATGCCCGGCTATCAACTAATTTTTTTTTTTTTTTTTTTTGAGTTGGAGTCTCACTCGGTCACCTAGACTGGAGTGCAGTGGCCGCTCCTGGCCACCGCAGCCTCGCCTGCTGGGCCCGGCAATTCTTCCGCCTCAGCCTTTCAAGTAGCCGGAATTACAGGCATGCGCTACTACGTCCGGCTGATTTTTTGATTTATTGTAGAGATGAGGTCTCGCTGCCCAGGCGGGTCTCGAACCCGCGGGCTCAGGCAATTCACTCATCTCAGCCTCCCAAAGGCCTATCAACTAATTTTTAAAGTCACAAGCATGTGTGTCAGTTGTGTATGTTATGAACATGGATATGGTAGATTGATCTCTCAGCAGCTTTAGGGATTAAAGGTACACTTCCTCTGCACTCATTGTTTCAAGCATGTGACATCAGATAATCAATACCAGGTTTGTCTTGAGGCCTTGAAGATGTCTGAGTGTGACAGCTCACGCCTGTAATTCCAGCACTTTGACAGGCTGAGGAGGGAGGATTGCTTGAGCTCAGGAGTCCAAGACCAGCCTAGGCAATATAGCAAGAACTTGTCTCTACAAAAAATAAGCCGAGCATGGTGGTGCTGGCTAATTACCTATACATTGTGTCATGATTACCACAACGCAAGGCCTGGAAGGCATTCAGGACTTATGGTGGCCAGTAAGGACAGAAGAAGCTGCCGGGACGAGCTCCATTTTGGCAAGGTAAGTGTGGGATGTCTGTCTGGCACCCAGCTGAAAATGTCGGGGCGGAGCAGAGTATAAGAATCTGTATTTCAGGAGCGAGTTCTAGGCTGCAGATATCAATGAGCGAGTTCTAGGGTGCAGATATCCATGAAGGAGTGGCCTTTCTTCCTGGTGCAGAGTTCACTCTGACCAAGGAGCTCTTCCTTAACGCTGAGTCTCCCAGTCCTTCCTGGTTTTCCCTGTCATGCTCTGGCCTTCGCTCTGCACCCCACCGACAGTCCAGCCAAGGAAAGAAAAACACCCAGAGAAGAGACAATTGATTTAGAGGTACACTAGGAGTAGTATCCACTCTCCCTTCCTGATAAGGAAGCCTCAGGGCAGGGGAGGGGGCAGAGATGGGGGGAATTGGGAGAGCTGTCTTGCTGGGTGGGTAATGGAGACCTGATTTCCCACCAGACTGGGTACTATGGATGGGGTGTAGGTAAACAAGACCCCAGGTAAGTTTGTGAGATATAAAAATAGGAGGGATCTATGTCCTCTCTTCCAGGTAGGGCCCTAGGAGGCAGCAAGACAGTAAAAAAAGAAATGGAGTTGGGAATGTACAGCAGACATGGTCTGAAGACCCTCACAGTCCCCTGAGCCCCAGCGAAATCCAGAAAAATCAGAATGTGTTCAGTGTACCCGGATTCGTCAGAATGGTTTTGGATGGAAGTAATAGAAAATCCATTTCAAACTTATTTAAACCATAAACGGATTTTATTGGCTCAGAGATGGGAGGAATTTGATCAGGCCCTGGCAGTTCTCTTATGGGTGTTGGCTTCGTCCTCAGCTGACTTCTCTCCTAACAGCAAGGTGGTTGTGTTGGGTCCCTGTCTCACATCTGCCTGTTCAAAAAGAGAACATTTCTTCTCCCCCAGTACTCCTGGGTTTCACTTTGGATCAGCTTCAGGTATGCGCTCACCCTGAGAAAAAAACACTGTGACAAAAGAAATGCCATCCAGGCAAGAAGCATGGGCCCTGAGCCAACCAGGAGCCACCAGTAGAACTAGGGAGGGGGCTGGTGGTTTGTCTCACTCCCACCCTAGTCCCCCAACTGCCTCATGATGGAGAGGGGCAAACGAATTCCGGAGCATCAACTGTGTAGATGGAGTGAGCTGCACTCCACGAAGGGCACTGGGAACAGGAGTGAGGGTCTGCTCAGAAGCGGCTTTGTGCGCAGTCGGGGACCGCATGGACATCTCAGCAGACTCAGAGTCTGTCGATGATCGCCAAGGACTGGACTCCCTACCCTTCCTTCCCAACGCCTTGGTATTACTTACCCGATGGAACTTAGATATAGTTACAGTATGGAAGAGGAGGGGACACCCAGCAATGACTCCAGTTAAGATCCACTACTCAGCGTAGTGAGAACATGGAGAAGAAATTCAAACATAGCAAATAAAGTCACATTTCTCATGTGTCACCTAGTGGACTCTGACCCATACCTGCTACATCCACTAGGACTCTGACCTACAGAGGTAACTTCGTGTTTACATGCCAGGAGGAAATAGTCCTTCTTTGCATTTGCCTCTTGGAATTCTTCTTGTCCTTCATGGTTGAAAGGACACTCTCTCTGTGAAAGCTTTCCCAACCAGCCAACCAGAAGTCTTCCTCTCCCTTTGTTTTTTTTGTTTTTGAGTTGGAGTCTCACTCTGTTGCCCAGACTGGAGTGCAGTGGCTGCTCCTGGACACCGCAGCCTCGATCTGCTGGACTCCGGCGATCCTGCTGCCTCAGCCTTCCGAGTAGCCGGAATTACAGGGGCACACTACCATGCCCGGCTAATTTTTTGATTTTATTGTAGAGATGAGGTCTCGCCTGCCCAGGCGGGTCTCGAACCCGTGGGCTCAGGCAATCCAATCACCTCAGCCTCCCAAAAGCGCGGGATTACAGGCTGAGCCACCAAGCCCGACTCCTTTGTTTTTTTTTTTAATCCCTCTTATTGCAAGGCATCTTTGGAAAGCCTAAGACTCTGCCCTCATAAATGCCTCTGGCCTGAAAAAGTATTGTGTTCAGAATATGGTGTCTGAGAGCTCTCTGGAAATACCTCCAACTGTTTCTTTTAATAGTTTTCATCTTTTTTTTTTTTTTTTTTTAGTCAGAGTCTCACTCTGTCGCCCAGGTTGGAATGCTGTGGCACCATAATGCCTCATTGCACCCTCCAAATCCTGGGCTCAAGCAATCCTCCTGTATCAGCCTCCCAAGTAGCTGGGACTACAGGCATGTACCACCACACCTGGATAATTTTTTGATTGTTTTATAGAGTCGAGATCTTGCTGTGTTGTTCAGGTTGGTCTCAGACTCCTGGAGTCAAGCAATCCTATTCCCTTGGCCTCCCAAAGTGCTGGGATTACAGGTGTGAGCCACCATGCCCAGAATGTTGTTTTTTAATCAAAAAAATTCAAAAAAGTGAGTTCAAGGTTTTGAAAATGTTCTTGCAGTCCATCTTTCTGTCTAAGAGCCAGAAAGAGAAAGTCTCCCTTTGTAGCTCAGTTGAGGAACTCTCTGGGAGCAGGTAGAGTCTCACTGCATCTTGCCACAAATTTTATGATTTCCAATGCCCATCATGCCTTTGATTTTTGCCACTTTCTTGTGTCCTGAACTGAGCTCTGTGAGATATTTGGTCCTAGACAAAAGACAGTTCACCCAAAAGGGTGAGGGCCCATCCATGAGCAAACCTGTCAGCATTGGAGGACGCATCAAAGGCTGAATGCTGCGCATGTCTGCAGATGTGAGGAGAACATTTTGTTCACTTCTATGGGTTTTGTGAGTCCCAGAGACAATCATAAAGTAGATTTAGCAAAATCCAAACGGTGAATTGCTACGTTCTGCAGATTAGGTTAAACTGAATTTCTTTCATGCAACAAAATCAGGAGTATAAAATGTGGAAAACAAACAAGCAAAACAAAGCAGTCTTTTATGTCCTGACATCGTCTCTTCCAGTTATAAAGCACACGTGTTTAGAGAAGACAAGGAAAAAGCAACATATGTCTGAGAACCAGAAAGAATGGTGGCAAGGCTGTGATGTTTTTATTCCTTCGGGGTGAGAAATGAGTTTACATGCTGCAGGGAAGAAATACCATTGAGCAGGGAGGGAGGTTAGTTCTTGTAGGGAGGAAAGACCCCGTTTCTCTGACAGGCCACGTGTGTGTGCATGGGTGAGTTCAGGTGCAAGCAGGCGGGGGCTGCGTGAAGTGTAAGAAAGGAACTAATGCTTTTTCTTTTTTGAGTTGGCATCTCACTCCATCGCCCAGGCTGAGGGCAGTGGCACGCTCACGGCCACCCCAGAGTCTACCTGCTGGGCTCTGGCGATCCTTCTGCCTCAACCTTGCAAGTAGCCAGAACTATAGGTGTGCACTACCATGCCTGGCTATTTTTTAAAAAAATTTATTGTGGAGATGAGGTCTCACCAAGTTGCATGGGCTGGTCTCGAACCCGCAGGCTCAGGCAATCCACTCGCCTTAGCCTCCCAAAGTGCTGGGATTACAAACTGAGTCACCGAGCCCAGCCTAAATAATACTTTTAATCATGTCACTCAGTCAAGCCAGATACCACAGATAGCTTGATCTCATTTAACCTGTGCATTTACCCAATGAGGTGGATATTTAGTTTCTTTTTTCTTTCTTCCTTTTTTTGTTTTTGAGTTGGAATCTCACTCTGTTGCCCAGGCTGGAGTGCAGTGACACACTCACGGCCACTGCTGCCTCCACCTGCTGGGCTCAGGTGATCCTTCCCTCTCAGCCTTCCAAGTAGCTGGAACTATAGGCATGTGCTACCACGCCCAGCTAATTTTTTGATTTATTGTAAAGACGTGGTCTCGCTAAGTTGCCTGGGCTGGTCTTGAACCCATGGGCTCAGGCAATCCACTCACCTCGGCCTCCCAAGGTGGTGGGATTACAGGCTGAGCCACTGAGCCTGGTCAGACATTTCTTTTCATTCTCATTTGACATTTGAGGGAACTGAGCCTCAGAGGGGTTGTGTCCAAAGTATCCAGCTCTTGTCTACTTTGGTTCAGGGACAAATCTTGGGTGATGGGAGTCAAACAACCTCATTTGACTCCCAAACCCGTTCTCCTCGCTTCATCTTCTCACATTGCACCTTTAAATATTCACATCGTATTATTAGAGTCAAGGTATAAGAAAGCGAGAATAAAGGAACTTAGAACATAAGGGGGCATAACTCAGTCTTTCCATTTAGAAAAAAAATCTTTTAAATTATGTATTTCGAGACAGGGTCTTGCTCTGTTACCCAGGCTAGAGTACTGTGGCACAATCATAGCTCACTGCAACCTCAAATTCCTGGGTTTAAGGGATCCTTTTGCCTTAGGCTCCTAAGTAGCTGGGCCTACAGGTACACACCACCATGCCCAGTTAATTAAAAAATATATATATATTTTTTGTAGAAATAGGGCCTCACTATGTTGCCCAGGTGGGCCTTAAACTCCTGGCCTCAAGCAGTTTTCCCACCTTGGCCTCCCAAAGTGCTAGGATTACAGGGGTGAGTCACCATACCTGGACTCAGTTTCTTAAATTTAGGTCAGAGACAACCGATCAGGGATGATAAAACAAAGCTACTCTCAGATATATTATGTGCTGCTTCATTGTTATTTTTTATTATAAAAAATCTTAAGAATGTTGATTTTATCTAAACAAAGCTTGTAGATAAGATAGCGGCACATTATGAGATTTAATTTTCTTTTTTGATTTGGAGACGGGTCTCACTCTGTTGCTCAGGCTGGACCGCCTTGGCACCTTCATCAAAAATTAACTGACCATAAATGTAAGGGCTTATTTCTGTACTCACAAATCTGTTCCCTTAATCTATATATTTATCCTTATATTGGTACTAAATGGTCGTGACTTTAGCTTTACAATGAGTTTTAAAATTAGGAAGTAAAAGGAAATGTTTAGCTGATGTGGAAGAGGTGAAACAAAAAATGGCAGAAGCATTAAAAGGCATCCAAACTGACGAGTTCAAAAACTGTTTTGAGCAGTGGAAAAAAGCATCTCGACAGGTGTATTGCATCAAACGAAGAGTACTTGGGAAGGTGACTGAAGTTTAAACATGCAAGAACAAATACACAATTTTTTATAAACTCTGGGTTTTTTGGCCCTCCCTCTCGCACATATGTAATTAACATATATACTATGTTTCTTGTTTATTGTCTTTCTATTCCCTGGTAGACTGTTGGCTCTGGAGGCAGGGACCTTTGCCTGTTTTATTCACTGGTATATCCCCAGCACCTAGTGGAGGACATAGACCATAGTGGGTGCTTAACATAGGAATCTATAAGAGGGAGTGGAGAAAGGAATGTATACATTCTGAGACAATACTTTCTTACAGACAAGGCAAGTCAGCTGATGAAATGTACACACTCCCAAGCTCTCTGAAGTCTTGGGGCCCCGTCTGTAGCCTCAGTCTCTGAGGCGAGGGGCAGAGAGAGGGCAACATCTGTGGCTTCGGATTTTACCTGCCACTCAGCAGTGGCTGCTAACCTCAGCGTCTTACACGGTTAAATATTCACTATAGAAGAGAGAACACCAACACCCGCTGGACCCAACCCTGAGGAGAGCTGTGGGGGTGGTGCACGGTGTCCAGAAGCACCACAGTGGCCTTGCCAGCTCAGCATTCCTTTCCCACCTGGATAACACCTCACACCCTCACCTACCAGGATCCAGAAAGGCCCTGCCCTTCCCTCCTGGCACCCTGACAGCGATGGTTATTCCCAGGCCAGGGATCATGAAACTCCTCCTTACTGAGTGTGTGTGTGTGTGTGTGTGTGTGTGTGTGTGTGTGTGTGTATTCCTTAGAATTTTCCACATGAAGAACAATGTTGCCTGCAAATAAAGACTTCCTTTCTAATTAGGATGCCTTTTTACTTCTTACCTGTTAGTATTGGTTAGAACCTCCAGTGTGATGTTGAACAGAAGTTGCAAGATCTGGCATGCTTGCGTTATTCCTGATCTTAGGGGAAAAATAATTCAGTTTTTCATCATTAAGTATGATGCTAGCTGTAGGTTTTCCACAGATGTCTTTATCATGCTGCGGAAGTTCTCTTTTCTTTCAAGTTTATTTAAAAATTTTAATACGAATTGGATTTTTCCAAATGCTTTTTCTGCATCTATTAAGATAGTGTTCACCAAGGAATTGTGGAAAAAGAAAAAAAGAGTTGATAATGTGGTTTTTATTTTTTATTAATATGTGTACCGTATTCAATTTTAGGATATTAAGCCATCTTTGTATGCAGGATGAATGCCATTTGGTCAGAGGGTATAATTCTTTTTACATGTTGCTGGCTGAATTCAGGATCAAATGGACAATTTAAAAAATATACTGACTTTATGCCTGGTGCAGTGGCTCATGCCTGTAATCCCAGCACTTTGGGAGGCTGAGGCAGGAGGATCGGTTGAGTCCAAGAGTTCTGAGACCAGCCTAGGCAACATAGTGAAATCTTGTCTCTACAAAAAAATTTAAAAATCAGCTGGACGTGGTGGCATGCACCTGTAATCCTTGCTACTGGAAGGGCTGAGGCAGGAGGATTGCTTGAGCCCAGGAATTTGAGGCTGCAGTAAACCATGATCATGCCACTGCACTTCAGCCTGGGTGACAAAGTGAGATCCTGACTTAAAACACACACACCCACACACACACACACCCACACACCCACACACCCACACCCACACACCCACACACTTCACTGAAGTTTATCAAGTGAAGTGAAGTGGCCTCCTTATAAAAAGCTCAGTGGTTTTGGCGGGGCAGAGTGGCTTATGCCTATAATCCCAGCACCTTGGGAGGTGAAGGCGAGAGGATTGCATTGAGCCCAGGGGTTTGAGACCAGCCTGGGCAACTTAGTGAGACCTCATCTCTACAATTAAAAAAAAGATTATTTGGGAGTGGTGGCACTTGCCTGTGGTTCCTGCTACTTGGAAGGCTGAGGTGGAAGGCTCACTTGAGTCTAGCAGGTCAAGGCTGCAGTGGCTGTGAGTATGCCACTGCATTCTGGCCTGGTTGACAGAGACTCCGACTCAAAAAAAAAAAAAAACCAAAAAAAAAAAAAAACAGTGGGTTTTTGAAAAAAAAATTTTAAATATGTGCAAGTTAAAATTAAATTTTAATTTTAAATTCAAGGTTAGGTATACACATGTTTATTATGCAGGTACCCTTGTTGATGAGGTGTGTCCCCTCGCCCCTGGCAGTTTCACACGACTGCCAATGGCTTTCTTATAGTATTACAATAGTTGTTCAAGTTCTGCTTGTAAGTGAGAACATGTGATACTTGCTTCTTTGTTTCTGTGATAGATCACTCAGTATTATAGTCTCTAAGTCCATTCAAGTTGCTGCAAAGTTCACAATTTTGTCCTTTTATGGCTGCATAATATTTCATTGTGTATATGTACTACATTTTAAAAAATCCAGTCCTCTTTTGATGGACAGCACAGTTGGTTCCATGTTTTTGCTATTGTGAATAATGCTGCAATAATATTCTTAAAAACTAGAAAATTCAAATATCAACATATTTTGTTATTAGGACCAAGAACCTAAAAGATTAAAAACAATCCTGTTGAGTATAATCTGTAAGCCAATTAACAATGTAGCATGCTTTTTCAAACTATATTTTTTTTACAGCATTATACAAATATTTGATTCACTTGGATAAAGGAGAATCAATTTAGTTTTGTGAACGTTTATTTATTCTCTTCAGTTATAGGATTGTGAACTCTGAAAACCTCTCTGAAACTTAGAAACTCAGAAAGTTCACATTATGAAATGTTGATATCTAGTCACTGTTTTCAACAATGAACATTACAGATTTATCCCTTTCATCTTCTTTTTTCAAAATGAGTTTGAAAAGTTGTCTCTCTTTTTCACAAGCTAGATAATATCCCTTGTATGATGAAGACTCAAATTGCAGCCAATTATCATGTCCTGGAACACTTTTCAGGATGAATATTATGTCACTTTTTGTATCATTGATCTCATTAGGAGGACTGATTTCCTGTAGAGAAAAAAAACCATTACCTAATTATTTTAGGGCATGAACGATTTGCATATATGCACTTTATTTCAAAGTATATTACCACGCAGAATGAAAGTAGTTCTTGTTCTCAAGAGTTAAGAAAGAAAAAGCATCTCTGAACAGAGCAATAGTGATCTCCTCTGCTTCTTATAGTAAATAGCCACAATGCTTGTTCTAGGCTAAGTCTGGAGTCCTATATAGCCCTGCTGTATTGGCCCAGTCTCCCTGCCAAGCACTCTGGTGACACAGTAGTTTTGAATTTCTGTCCTGAATGTAATCTACTTGGCTGGGACCTGCCATGGAAGGCCAAATGCTGATTCCTATATCTTTCAGTCACAGAATTGGGTCTTGTGAGAAATGGTTAGAGTACTTGAAACTCTCTCTCTTCTGGTCATCCAATTGCCAGTACTGCCTGCACTTCTAATATTGTGTCATGTCTACTTTTCAGGATGGGCCAGAATATGCTGACATCACCCAAAGTTCTTCCATATTAAGCCTGGAACCAGTAGACATTTGGGCTTATGATCCTAAGGACCAAAAGAAAAAAACCCAGAATTAAAATGGCATTTCATCCTCCTCCTAAGATGCCTGAAAGACTTTAGAGGGTACCTCCAACTTCTCAATCAGTTATGGAACTGACAGTCATAACTCTTGACCATTGTTGTCCTTTATCAACAAGTAAGCATCCTAAGTTGATGACAGCAGAAACTATCTCCCCATAGGCATCTACTTCTGCCTGTGTCTTCTGTATGCCACAATTTAGGAAGAGTCCCTAGCTGTAAGAATCAATTTGGGACTAAGCTGTAGTTTAATGTAGAAGTGAGAAATACTCCTTAGTTAAAACTTCAAAAGCTCTAGTAACATTACAGAGGAAGATGAACTAGCATGGAAAGTTATGGTTGAAGAGAGATTGTTGTCAGATACAACAGGTGATCTCTTTAATCACAGTTCAATGTCATGTTTCAGAATAGAGGCAAGGAAATCCGAGGGCAGTAGCTTTCTTAGTCTTGATGTTGACTACTTATTATCACTGGGAAGGCACACAGCAAATGGTTGTAGAAACAATCCCAACAACCTTGGAGAATCCTAACAGCAGTTCTTTATTGGCAAATTTCTGGTCAGAAAGAGTCTTCTCAATGCGGGATTCTTCTACAAAGCATTGTCGATTTGTAAGCACCCCCGGTTACAATAGGGAGGAAAGTTTTCTAGGTCAGTCTGTAGCTATAGTTTATGGTGGCTTATCTATTAATAATAGAGAAGCTAGAGAGAAATAATAGAAAACAATGAGAATAACAGAGAAAAAATAGTGACCAGAAATAATTTATACTTGGCTTTGAGATAATTACAGTGTTATTTTTACAGCTGTAATTTTTTGTTCATTTTCTTCTATTAGATTAACATTAAAAATAACATACATGAACTGGAAGATTGCATCCAAGACTTAGGCTAAGGGGCAGGAACGAAACAATTAAGGATTAAAATATTTTCATCACAATTTACAAAGGAGTGGACTTATAGAAGGATAATTAGCTTCATTCTATGTAGCAAAACTTATTCTGGAAAGTCACATGTTATTCTTAAATAAAAATATGCATTCTGTATTATTATTTTTATAAACTGGATATTCAGAAGATGTAGGTTATGAAACAAGTAATCCCTGTGACAGAATCAGAAAGATCATAATGTTGTCGCAATAGGTAAAGAATGTGATAATTTTTACTAACTATTCATGTTAATGGTTCTTTACTTCCTGTTACTCCTGTCTAGACAAAGGGTTGGACTGAGGATATTTGAGTTTTCTCATTTTGTCTATTCATATGATAGAAAACAAAGTAAGGCTCTGTCTTACCTTAAAGGAAAGATGCTTGTTCTCACAGGAGAGAGTTGAGGTGTTCTTATACTTCACAGAGATGGCCACAGCCATACCTCTAGCATCGCTATCTTTATACATATGTATCCTAAATACGGTCTGCTCTCTATTATCTGAAACAAACATTAATAAGTGAGAACACTAGTTAGAGGAATTTTTGCAAAAAATATTTGTGGAAATTTAATCAAAGAATAGTCCTTGATAGACTGTTCTCAATCCTGCACTCTGAGATTTGGTCAGTTAGCAGGAGACTGTATAGTTGGTCAGAAATTCTTTAAGACATATTTAAACGTTTGTTATAACACACATGCAGCAACTTGGGTTTTTTTTGAAAACAAATTAATTTATATATAAAAACAGAAAATTTACAGAAAACTTGGAACAGAAGAAAGGTGCTAAGATGCAGAGGAAGAGAAACACTGGGATGTGGGGAACACAGGGCCTGGTGGGAGGAACTGAGGAGAACTGCTGTGGAGCATGGACTCACATCATGCAGCAACTTTTTGAGTGTTTAAAAATTTTTGTAAATTCTAAAAGAGTATCTTCAACTTTTGGCTAAATAGAATATTAAAATATCTTTAAGGCAAAAATTTAGTATTTTTCAAGAATGCAGGCCGGGTTTGGTGGCTCAGCCTATAATCCCAGTACTTTAGGAGGCCGCGGTGAGTGGATGGATTGCCTGAGTCCACAGGTTCGAGACCAGCCCAGGCAACTTGGTGAGACCTCATCTCCACAATAAATAAAAAATTAAGCCGGGCTCGGTGGCTCAGCCTGTAATCCCACGCCTTTGGGAGACTGAGGTAAGTGGATTGCCTGAGCCCGCGGGTTCGACCGCCTGGGCAGCGAGACCTCATCTCTACAATAAATCAAAAAATCAGCTGGGCGTGGTAGCGCATGCCTGTAATTCCGGTTACTTGGAAGGGTGAGGTGGAAGGATCACCAGAGCCCAGCAGGTCGAGGCTGCGGTGGCCGAGAGCGGTCACTGCACTCCAGTCTGGGAAACAGAGTGAGACTCCAACTCAAAAAAAAAAAAAAATTAGCTGGGTGTGGTTGCGCGCATCTGTAGTTCCAGCTACTTGGAAGGCTGAGGCAGAGGGATTGCTGGAGCCCAGCGGGTCTATGCTGCGGTGGGCGTGAGCGTGCCACTGCACTCTAGCCTGGGCAACACAGTGAGACTCCAACTCAAAAAAAAAAAAAAAGACTATTCATTGCTTCACTTCAACTTAAAATGCTGATATTTGGAATTCTTACTTTGGAAGGCACAATAAATGCAATCATTTTCTTTCCTTTTTTAAAGTTCTTAAAAAAAAAAATTAGCATTGGGGCCTGCTATGTTGCCCAGGCTGGAATGCACTGGCTATTCACAGGCATGATCATAGTGTACTACAGTCCCAAAGTCCTGGCCTCAAATGATGCTCCTGCTTTAGCCTCTGGAGTAGGTGGGATTACAGATGCATGCCACTGTGCCTGGCCACTTAATTTCCTAAGGTACTCTAAGCTCCAGGGGGAAGACAGACTCATTTGAAAAGCACGTGTATTTTTTTTTTTGCTTGTTTGGAAAACCCTATCAGCATTTTCAGCTATAACCAGAAGGAATTAAGGCCCCAACTACAGAGATTTCATCCAGCTAATGCAGTTACAATGAAGGGACTGGTGATCCAAATTTAGGTGCAGGGTGGCACAGCCCCTAGCAATGTCTGCATTGCATCCGATTTTTCATCCCAACTAAAAAGTATGGACGCCTTATAAAGTTTCTTGTAAGTAAAATTATTACTCCTGTAACTTTTCATCTAAGGATAGGAACAAGCATAGAAATATGTAGGCAGTAAAACGAAGTAGGAAGTAGCTAGTCATTTCTGTGTTTGAAAATAAAAAGAAATACCTTTACAATCAGAATCAGTCATCTCCTCAAATACAGGATGATTTCCCTGGTTAATGAAGAGAACTTGGTTGTTCAAATTTCTTATGATTGAGTATTTATAGTCAAGCTTGCCAAAGTAATCTGATTCCAGGTTTTCTACAAGATACATTAAATTTTTAAAAAGTATTTTTTTCTTAGCCTACAATTAGTTATACATTTCAGCTTTCAAAAACTTTTAAAATTACAATCTTCTGTTCCAGAAGCAGCTATGATAAGACTGCCTATTGTTCTGTGACCTACTTCCAAGGGCACACTCAATTTCTTGTTACCACTCAGAACTGCTCTACTCTGTCAACTCCAAATAGCCTACTTTTTGACCAGTCTTTTTGACAAAACCTTGGACTGAGGATACCCTTTCAGTTTTCTTACGTGTCCTCCAGGCTCCTGATTCTTATATTTCCTCCCTCTTTAACCTCTCCTGCCTTCCCTTCCTTCCCTATGCAGCTGGTTCCCATGGTTCATCATTTCATCTACCATCCTGCCAGTATTTTAAATCCCTAACTTTTTTGTCTTTCTGCTACAAAACTTCAAGCCTGGCTGCTGAGCGCTGCTGGTGAACAATTATGCAAACGTTCCAAGAGGTGCCATTACAAGCACACCAACCGTCGATACTTCTTTTATTTTCCAGTTCAGTGCTCTCTTCCATAGTTTGTAGCTGCAATCTCAAATCTTCTTCACTCTCTTCAGGACCTTTCCACCATCACCTCTGCTCTTACTTTCCACAAATGATTTCCTGCTACTCCATGGACAAACTTAACTCTGGCATCACCAGTTGCTTCTTCTACCCCTGTTGTCTCAAGGGAACGTGATGGCGTCCCTGCTGGTATCTAAGGTTGATCCTATCTGTGCTCTGTATGTATCCTCTACTGAGACCTTGATTTACCCACCATCCCCTTTCTTCTATCAGCCCAGCAATTCTACTTTCTGGATTTTATCCTAAAGAAACAATCAGACAAATGTGTTAATAGTTTTGTACCAGAATGCTTATGGGAGCCCTGTTAATAATTTAACAACAAACTGAAAGCAACGTGAATGTCATCAAAAGGACAAAGATATGCCCTTACTATGGGATGTTATGGATTTAATTATAATTATTCATTGCCGTGGAAAGATGTCTACTAACTAAAAAAGCAGTTTAGGTATAGCATAATCTCCTTTAATAAAATTATAAGCATTTATATATATATTAATAAATTGAAAGAAGTATAGAAATACTGCATCAGAATGATGGTTATTATTTCTGGGTGATTTTTATGTTTTTATTTTTCATGGTTTTTTTTTTTTTTTTTTTTTTTGAGTTGGAGTCTTACTCTGTCGCTCAGACTGGAGTGCAGTGGCTGCTCCCGGCCACCGCAATCGCGCCTACTGGGCTCCGGCAATCCTTCCGCCTCAGCCTTCCGAGTAGCCGGAATTACAGGCATGCGCTACCACGCCTGGCTGATATTTTTGATTTATTGTAGAGATGAGGTCTCGCTGCCCAGGCGGGTCTCGAACCCGCGGGCTCAGGCAATCTACTCACCTCAGCCTCCCAAAGGCGCGGGATTACAGGCTGAGCCACCGAGCCTGGCTTATTTTTCATGTTACTATCATTATTTATTGCCTGAATTAGTTATAACAAACACATTATTTTGATAATAAAAAAGCATAAAGCTCTTCATTTTGAGATTTAAAGCTCCTCCATCCATCTTATCTCACTCTGTAGTAGCAATCCTGTTTCCTCCTTTTAACAGACATCCTTCTGGCAAGAATTGTCTGTATCCTTCTCTCACTTTCCACCTACTGCAATCTGCCTCTGCCTCCATTTCTCCACCAAACTGCTTTCACTGAGATCACCAAATTCCCTGTTGCTAAATCCAATAGCTGCTTTCAGGCCCTCGATGATCAAAGCCACAAATTTCAACACAGTGCTTTTCACTGCCATCTTGAAATTGCCCTCCTGAGAGTCTGTGGCATTCTCTTGGTTTCTCTTCTTCCCTTTTGCTCTGTTCTTTATTAACTTCTCTTTCTACTACATCCTTTAAACATAGGCATTCCTTAAGAGTTTAATAATTGGCTTTTACTCTCTCACTCCACATATTTCCTCTGGCTTGTCTTTTTATTTCTATAGTTTCAGATGCCATTTCTAGGCATACTGGGTCCTATGATTAGGTTCACGAATCATCCTAGAAAAAGTGCTACATAACTCATTGCTGAATATCCCTATGATCGCCTTCAAAGTACTCCCCTTGGGAAGCTATGCACTGATGTCGCCAGTGCCTAGTCTACCTGTCAAAGCAATTTTGGAACTCTTTTTCTGGAACGGTCATCAAAGTTGTCATTGTTATTTGTTGTGGTCTGACAATTAAGTTCATGAACTTGCCGAAGTGCACGTACACTGGGAGCACTGTACAAATAACTGTATTGGAATATCCTCCCCACTCACCTAATCTGGCCCTCAATAACTTTTTTCTTTACCTGAAGATAAAGGAAATATTGAAAGGAAGATATTTGATGACATTCAGTACATCAAGGATAATATGATGACAGCTCTGATGGCCATTCTAGAAAAAGAGTTCCAAAATTGCTTTGACAGGTGGACTAGGTGCTGGCGTGGATGCATAGCTTCCCAAGGGGAGTACATCGAAGTGAGTATAGTAATATTCAGCAGTGAGGTATATAGCACTTTTTCTAGGACGAGTTCACCTCTGACTCCAGCCTAATTCTTGTCCTGGGCTCAGTACTCCATGTACAAGAGTTTACTGGACATCTCCACAAGGATGTCCCACAGACATCTCAAGATCCAAAATGAAATTCATCATCTATCTTCCTCTTCTTATACACCAAAAAATGCTCTTCCTCCAGTGTTTCCTATACCACCAAATGGCACAAATTGCCTAAGTGAAAAATGTAAGCATCATCTCTTCTGATTCCCTCTCCATCCTTTTCCAAATCCAACCCCAAATCATGTTGTATTGATTCAAGTATTTCTAAAATCCATTCACAGCTCCTCATCAGTACTCCACTGTGTCTAACTTAATTCACATCACCATCACTTCTTAACTGACCCCCTCTTTTTGACCTCCAGCAGCGAACCATCAGTTATTTATACTGAAGTTAGAGGATATTTTAAAAAATGCAATAATGTTATCTCTGAATTTTAAAGAGGTACATGGCCGCTCACAGGAAAGATTTTATTGGTGTGGCCATGTGACTAAATTCTAGTCAACAGAATATGAGGGGACTAATGTGTACAACTTCCAAGTAGAGTCTTTAACAGGAATGGGTCTGTCTTCCTCTTATCTTGACCCTTTCTTGATAACTGGGATAGAGACTCAGGAAATAGGATGATCTTCAGCTATGGGAATTAGATCAAAACTAGGAGATGATGGAATAACAAGACCGAAGAAACCTGAGATCCCAACTTTGTCAGGTGGCATCCAGTCATACTAATCCTGAACTGCCTGCTTAAACTTTAAGAGAAAAATTTTTAATCTTACACAGCTACTATATTTTTGGATGTCTTGGTTACAGAGAACTAATCTTTATTCTAACTAATAACACTGTGCTTAATGAATCCCTATTATCTCCAAGATCAGGTCCCAATTTCGCATTTTGGAATAAGAGCCATCTGTTAAGAAGCAATGATTGTGCCCTATTTGTCACTCCATTTTTTCTCATCATTCTTCTGCTCCCGGTCTACTTCCATCTTGAGTTATTCTTAATTCATAAATGCTATGCTTTCTTTCAGATTTTATCCTCTAAGCATGGTCTGCTTGCCCTATCCATTCCGATTTCCTCTACTTCCAGAATTCTCTGCCCCTGGAAGCCTCCCAGGTTTCTTCCCAAAGCATTTCTGAGAGGAGGTTGAAAGAAGATGTTACTGATTTTGGGCAATTCTAATGCCTCAACCTCCCTTTCCTATGTCCTCCAGAGAATTCATGACTTCCTCCTATGTAACAGGCAAAGTCTATTTCACAGATTCTAAGCAGGATAATTTACTAAGGTGCAGAGAAGCATATTTTGCTGAAAGTTCTTCTTCATATCTCTTTTGGTCATCTTCATTGAGTTCACATTCCTTTGTGGTCAGATTAGCTTCCCAAATAGATTGGTACTATGTGGACAATTTCTCCCAGCTGATAATAATGATATAGATGTGTCTCAAGTAGCCACTTAATTTGCAAAGAAAGTGAAATAAATTTATACTTTACCATCATCTTCAGCTAAGGAGGAAAAAGAGAAAAACAAAATATGTTAAATCTGTATTTCAACTCAGAACTTCCTCTTGCTGTACCCTTTTACTACTCTTTGCTGCTGCTCCCCATTATTTAACCCCTGTTTACTGGTGTTGGTCTTTGTTGGCTTTCATCAGACTATTATATAATCCAAAAGGCCATGAAATAAAGCTTATTAGACTCAATGTGTTCTCAAGTAAGTTAGATACAAAGAACTGAGAGTTTAAAAATATCAATATGTAGATTAAAAAGAAATTTTATAAAGTGATAGATTTTACTCTTACATTTATTGCTTAAATGAAAAGTCACCTAAGGATTTTTTATCAGTTTCAAAAGAAGGAAAACTTTCCAATGAAGCCAAATTGCTCAGAATATTAATCATAAAATACATTTTTGCTTGTCAAACATATATAAAAATGGTATAGTTCATGGAACTCTAGATTTAGGAAATCTCATATAATTTGTTAATTTGCTTTGGGAAATTGTATTTCCTCAATGTACCCAGTCTTGCAGGATTTTCATAATATGCACTTGCTGCCACCTGAGAGTGGGTTACTGCTAATTAGAGTGCCAGGCCATGTGGTGGGACAAGGTGCTGGGACCCTGGACACATTATGGTTAACTTATAGAGGTGAAAAAAAAATTTTTTTTTAGAGAAGAGTCACTAATATTACAATGGAATTTGGTAACAAAAAGGAGCCACTTAATAGTTCACCTCACAGCATCTTTTCTAGCTGAATACATTTATCTGAATTGGTATTTGTTCTATGGCTTTAGACTTACCTATAAAGTAAAGTGTATTGTTGATAAGTTTCATTCCCACAAAGTTGATGAAATTGTCTTCTGCTAGTTCAGCAGCCATCTGTATTCCTAATGAAAGCAAAGAGCTATCTGTTAAGAAGCAATGATTGTACCTTTTACATAAAAGAAACTTTTTACTATTACCTAGTAAATTTAGGAGTCAGTTTATCATCTAGTATACTGATGAACAATCTGGACATTTGCTAAATACCAGGAAGTTCAGCTTATGAATACCCATGTTTAATGTTCTCTTACAAGTCATCAGATATTTGGAATTTAGAAAGGATTTATCATTAAACAATATTATAAAGAGTGGATAAATGTCCCACTATTAAACTGAATTATTATTCTAGTATAACTTGGAGGAACAGAAATATATTATCAATATAAATATAGCTGCATCTGAGATGCCAGAAACATACCTAATCCTGTCCTTTAACCAGGGACTGGTTACATCCCTGTCTTTCAACCAGGGGGTTCTGTGGGTGGGAGGCTGAAGGTTCATAACTTCATTTTCAAAGTGCTAAAGGTGAACAATGATAAAAGTGGTATTTCCATTTGGGGGGTAGGGGCAAGGTGGGAGACAGCTGCAGTATTCTGGCATTTGATGGCCCTCTTTCTCCCTGAGCAGCAGTGGCTTCTGATCTGGAGTCTGGATTATACTATGTTTTTTATACAAGTAAAACATATGTACAATCTTGCTGTTAAAAAAATCAAGTAATACAGGATTTGAAAGTATTAAAAATGCTATTAGTTTGGTGCAAAAAGTAATTGCGGTTTTAGATCATGAATTTTAAATCTTTATACCTAGGCTTAAACGCAGCTTTATTAATCAAAATAGGAACCGTCATAATCAACACATTTTTGCCAATGAGAAATAAGTTTGTTTATTCCTGTAGCATAAAAGTCCGTGCTTCAGGATTTGATGAACTCTTGGAAAGCATTTTCTGCATCCTGCTGGTTGTGGAAGCGTTTTCTCTGCAAAAAGTTGTTGAGATGCTTGAAGAAGTGGTAGTCAGTTGGCAAGAGATCAGGTGAATATGGCAGATGAGGCCAAACCTTGTAGCCCAATTTGTTCAAGTTTTGAAGTGTTGGTTCTGTGATGTGCGATTGGATGTTGTTGTGGAGAAGAACTGGGCCCTTTCTGTTGACCAATGCTGGCTGCAGGCATTGGCATTGTAGTTTTCAGTGTGTCTCATCAACTTGCTGAACATACTTCTCAAATGTAACAGTTTCACTGGGATTCAGAAAGCTTTAGTGGAACTGGCAGTAGACCACCAAACAGTAACCATGATCCTTTTTGGGTGCAAGTTTAGCTTTGGGAAGTGCTTCAGAGCTTCTTCTCAGTCCAGCCACTGAGCTGGTCATCACCGGCTGTTGTATAAAATCCACTTTTCATTGCACATCACAATTCGATTGAGAAATGGTTGTTGTTGTGTAGAGAAAGAGAAGATGACACTTCAAAATGATTTTTTAATTTTTGGTTAGCTCATGAGGCATCCACCTCTTGAGCTTTTTCACCTTTCCAATTTGTTTCAAACGTTGAACTGTAGAATGGTCAACGCTGAGTTCTTCAGCAACTTCTCAGAGGATCAGTTTCGATGATTGCTCTCAGCTGGTCATTGTCAACTTCCAATGGCCAGCCACTACACTCCTCATCTTCAAGGCTCTTGTTTCCTTTGCAAAACTTCTTGAACCACCACTGCACTGCACATTTGTTAGCAGTTCCTGGGCCAAATGCTGTGTTGATGTTGCAGTTGTCTCCACTGCTTTATGACCCGTTTTGACCTTGAATAAGAAAATTGCTCAAATTTGCTTTTTGCCTAATATCATTTCCATAGTTTAAAATAAATATAAAATAAGCAGCAAATAATTAGTCATTAGTAAAAAAAAATAAAGTGAGAAATGTGCATTAAAATGATGTATAATGTAACCAAATTAAGAATGTATTCCAATATCAAATGGCAAATTTCAACTTACAAAAACCGCAATTATGTTTGCACAAACCAAATACTTTTGCTTTTCTCCCCTACCCCACCCTATGCTTCTCCAACATGGTGTGTATTCTTTCAGAATTTTGTCATAGAGTAGGGGTTCTATGAAGGTCTGATAATTAGGTTCGTGAACCATCCTAGAGAAAGTGCTACATACCTCATTGCTGAACATCACTATGGTCACCTTCCAAGTACTCCCCTTGAGAAGCTATGCACCAATGCCAGTGCCTAGTCTACCCATCAAAGCAGTTTTGGAACTCTTTTTCTGGAATGGCCATTGGAGCTGTCATCGTTATTTGTTGAGGTCTGATCATTAAGTTTGTGAACTTGCTACTGTGAGCTTACATTGTCAGTACTGTACAAATAACTATATTGGAACACCCTCCCTACTCACCTGATCTGCCCCTAGTGACTTTTTCTTTACCTGAAGACAAAGAACATATTGAAAAGAAGACATTTGATGACATTCAGGACATCAAGGGTAATATGATGATGGCTCTGATGGCCATTCCAGAAGAAGAGTTCCAAATTGCTTTAACGGGCGGACTAGATGCTGACATGGGTGCATAGCTTCCCAAGGGGAGTACTTCAAAGGTGACCATAGTGATATTCAGCAATGAGGTATGTAGCATTTTTTCTAGGATGAGTTCGTGAACTTAACTGTCAGACTTCTATAGCTGAAAAATCTGTGAACTTGAATGTGAAAAAAGCTACATATTTATTTTCACCAACTTCCAGCTGATATGTAGCAGCCTTCCATTATTAGTTTTAGGAAACAAACCACAGTATTATTATTAGTACCTGTGACTCTATCACTAATAGAAATATCTATTTCCTATTGTGTTACAGTTGCAGTGATCTTGAAATATGGTTTAAGCTCATCACTACTTTGAAATTACAGAAGTTATTAGTTCCACCAGTAGATCTTTTTATTTCATGTGTTAATAAAAAAACACATAGGAGGGGGGACTCCCAAAAAACCATAATTTTCTTTTGAAAGGCGGGTCCCTTGTAGTATACCTGGAATTTGTTCCTCTGGATCAAAAGGTCAGCCAAAGTTTTTATTTGGAAGTTTTGGGAAGGTTGCGTCATGATTTGCCGAAGAAACATCCTGAGTTGTGCCCAACAGGTGATTGTTTCTTCCACCAGGACAACGCAGCTGCCTACACTGAGCTGGGTGTTGAGCAGTTTTTGACCAAAAAATGGCATGACTTCCGTACCTCACCCTCCCTATTCACCTGATCTTGTCACAAGTAACTTCCCCTCCCAAGAAAAAAGCCCTCAAAGGGGAGCGTTTTGCCAATGCAGAAGAGGTGAAACAAAAAATGACAGAAGCACTAAAAGTTATCAAAATAATCAAGTTCAGAAACTGTTTTGGGTAGTGAGAAAAGCATCTCAATAGGTGTACTGCATCAAACAAAGAACACTTTGAAGGTGACTGAAGTTTAAACATGTAAGAATAAATATACATTTTTGTATAAATAAATTCTGGGGGGTTTTTTGGGTCCCCTCATATATATTACACAAAATTTGTTTACAAATTAAATGATATATAGGAGAAGGTTTATAAATCTGTGCTCAAATTTTTTTCTAACATAATTTGAAGCCAAACATGTATGGTAGAGTAAGCAGGAAATTAAAACTCAGTTGAGGAAACTTAATCCAAATTAAGTTAACCCAAATATTTGTTAGTTGGTGGTTTAACAGTTTTATTTAGGTTTAGGCCCTTATACCCACCATTATTAAATCTACTTTATCTAAATAAAATAATAAATTTAAATAAAATAAATTTATTTAATAATAAATATTTAAATTTACAGTGCGTTTTTTTCTTTTTGCATGAAACAGATTTATATATCTAGCTTAAAAGGCAAATGTAAACATGCTTTCTTAAAGACGCTTCATAAGCTGTTTTTTTTTTCAGTGAATTTAAGTGAATTTAAGTGTTTAACAAAGATGTTATAATTTATTTCTTTCTGCATTTGAACTTATTAAGACAAGTTTACATATCCAGCTTTTTGTATTTGTATTTTATTTGTATACATTTATGGAGTATGAGTGTAATTCTGTTACATGGCATATATTGCATAGTGGTGAAGTTAGGGCTTTTAACGTATCTATCTTTGGAATAATGTACTTTGCACCCATTAAGTAATTTCTTTTTTTTTTTTTTTGAGTTGGAGTCTCACTCTGTCGCCCAGACTGGAGTGCAGAGGCCGCTCCTGGCCACCGCAGCCTCGACCTGCTGGGCTCCAGCGATCCTTCCGCCTCAGCCTTCCAAGTAGCTGGAACTACAGGCGTGCGCTACCACGTCCGGCTAAGTTTTTGATTTATGGTAGAGATGAGGTCTTGCCAAGTTGCCCAGGCGGGTCCATTAAGTAATTTCTAATCATCTAACCCCCTACTCCTCCCATTCTTCTGAGTCTCCATTGTCTATCTTTCCACAGTTACCATAGTTGTTAATGGTATACAGGGGAGTAGTCTGTCAATGTGTACACACTATTTAGCTCCCACTTACAAGTGAGAACAGGCAGTATTTGTCTTTCTGTGTTTTAACTGGTCATGATAATGGCCTCCACTTCTATCCATTTTGCTGTAAATGACATGATTTCATTCTTTTTAATGGCTAAATAGTATTCCATTGTGTATATACACACCACATTTTCTTTAGCCAATCATCTGTTGATGAACACTTAGGTTGATTCCATAGCTTTGCTACTGTGAATAGTGCTGCAATAAACATATGAGTTCAGGTATCTTTTTGATATAATTATTTCTTTTCCTTTGGGTAGATACTCAGTAGTGGGATTGCTGGATGAAAAGGTAGTTCTAATTTTAGTTCTTTGAGAAATCTCCATACTGCTTTCCATAGAGATTGTGCTAAATTACATTCCCACCAACAGTGTATAAATGTTCTCTTGTCTCCACATCCTTGCCAACATCTGTTACTTTTTGTCTTTTAATAATAGGCATTCTGAATGGCATAGTATATCTCATTGTGGTTTTAATTTGCATTTCTCTAATGATTAGTGATGAGGAACTTTTTTTCATAAACTTGTTCACCATTTGCATATCTTCTTTTGAAAAATATCTATTTATGTCTTTAGCTCACTTTTTAATGGGATTATTTTTTGTTTCTGTTGTTGGGTCCTTTGTAAATTCTAAGTATTAGTCCCCTGTCAGATGTATAGTTTACAAATATTTTCTCCCATTCTGCAGGTTATCTGTTCACTCTGCTGATTATTTC
The DNA here is from genome assembly GCA_027257055.1 of Cephalopachus bancanus. Lineage (NCBI taxonomy): Eukaryota > Metazoa > Chordata > Mammalia > Primates > Tarsiidae > Cephalopachus > Cephalopachus bancanus. The sequence goes on from JAPVLO010000002.1 coordinate 17,570,793, forward strand.
TTTTTCTGAGTAAAAGTTTAGTTTAATTAAGTTTCATTTGCCATTTTGTCTTAATTGCCTGTGCTTTTGAGGTCTTGGTCATGAATCCTTTCCTAGAATTTTGCCTAGACCAGTGTTCAGAAGAGTTTTCCCTAGGCTTTCTTCTAATATTTTTATAGTTTCAGGTCTCACATTTAAGTCTTTAATCCACCTTGAGTTGACTTTTGTAGATAGTGAGAGACAGGAATCCAGTCTGATGAAATCAGTCCAATTTTCCCAGCACCATTTGTTGAAACGAGCATCCTTTCCCCACTGTATGTTCTTGTTAACTTTGTTAAAAATCAGTTGGCTGTAAATATGTGGCTTGATTTCTGGGTTCTCTATTCTGTTCCATTTACCTATGTGTCTCTTATTATTATTATTTTTAGAAACCAGGATTTATTAAGGGGACAGAAAAGTCCCCACAGTGGGAGGGGACCTGAAGTGTTTGCCCTATGTATCTATTTTTATACCAGCACCTTGTATACCATAGCCTTGTAGTATAATATGAAGTCAGGTAAAATATGTTTTTTGATATAAAAACATTTTATATGTTCCTTTAGAAGGCTAAGTATTTAATTTTATTATGTAAAAACATTATTCTGAGGAGAGGTCCATAGTCTTTACCAGATTTCCCATGGAAGTCCATGCTATAAAAATGATGAGAAAGTCCTACTTTAGAATTCAGCAGTATTCTGAATACTGGTTGGGACTCTACAGAAGATGGTTAGGTGATAGTTGTTAATGGTATACAGGGAAGTAGTCATAAAACTATGCTTATAGGTAGAGAACTGACTCATTTTTTTTCAAGTATAATTTGAGGTCAAGCATGTATGTAGATTAAGCAGGAAATTAAAACTTAGCTAAGGACAGGCTTGGTGGCTCAGCCTGTAATCCTGCACTTTGGGAGGCCGAGGTGAGTGAATTGCCTGAGCCCATGGGTTCAAGACCCGCGTGGGCAACTTGGTGAGACCTCATCTCTACAATAAATCAAAAAATTAGCCAGGCATGGTAGCGCACGCCTGTAGTTCCAGCTACTTGGAAGGCTGAGGCAGAAGGTTCGCTGGAGCCCAACAAGTTGAGGCTGCAGTGGCCTGGAGTGGCCACTGCATTCCAGTCTGAGTGACAGAGTGAGACTCCAACTCAAAAAAAAAAAAACTTAGCTGAAAAAACTTAATCCAAATTAAGCTAATCCAAAATACGTGTTAGTTTGTGGCTATTTAACAGTTTTATCTGGGTTTAGCTCCTTATACACATTCAAATGTGAATAGCTATTAAACTGATTTCATTTAAATAAAATAAAAATTTATTGTAGGATAAATTTAAGTACATATTTTAAATTAACATTTAGAATTATCACCTAGTTTTTTAAAGGAGGGGAAAAAGGAAGACTCTGAGGGCAAAGTAATATAGCAAAGGTTGAAAAAGTTGCTTAGATAAGTCTAAAAAAATTTTTTTTTTGAGTCAAGGTCTTACTCTGTTGCCCCTGGAGCACAGTGGCATAATCATAGCTCACCATAGCCTTGACCTCCTGGGCTTAGGTGACCCTTCTGCCTCAGCCTCTGGAGTAGCTGGGACTACAGGATATGCCACCATGCTCGGCTATTTTTTTTTTTAATATATTGTAGAGATGAGGTTTCATCAAGTTGCCCAGGTTGGTCTCAAACCCCTGGGCTCAAGCAATCCTCCTGGCCTCCCAAAGGGCTGGAACTACAGGTATGATCCACTGTGCTCAGCTTTACATTTTTTTTTAATCCAAACTCATATCAACTTTAATATTAAAATCAGAACTATAATGACTATACTGTAGCTATGAAAGCATTTTCTTTATTCATCTTTATGGCTTCAATGATTAAAACAGTTCTGTTATCAGTGTCAGAATGTGTTATTAACTGTATTAACTCAGAAGGCAGACATCTGTTAAACCTGAGAGGGACTTTATGTTTTGATTAGTTATTAGTTGGTAAAACAATGGCTAGCGTGCTCCTCCCTACAAACTTTAATGTTATATGTGCACATATATTGATTAAAGTAATTCATCTGAAATCTACTAAGCAGTATGGGCAGGAGTTGGATTGCTAGTGTTTACCTTGAGTACTGTCAATGAATGAATGAGTTTGGATTAAATTAATCATCAATTAATGCATCAAGAATGGGCTAGAATGGACTGTGAACAACTATTGTAATACTATATGAAAGGGATTGGCAGTATTGGGAAACTGCCAGGAGAGGGGGGTGCGCACCCCATAACAAGGGTACCTGCATAATGAACATTTGTATACCTAACCCTGAATTGTACCCCACATATTAAAAAAAAAAAAAAAAGAATGGACTAGAAGCTGACAAAACACATATGAACGAGACTTAGCTTCTATTCTCCGCTGACTCAGTCTCATGGGAGAGACAAATACTAAGACAATTACAAAATAATAAATAATGAATGATGTGGAGTTGGATTTACAGTGATTTTCTTTGTTGGTGCTGGACGAAGTTACCAGAGAAAATGATGGGTGTGCTGCCTTGAAAGAGAGGCAGGCATTGTCAAGGCCAGGGAAGAGTTTCCACTGAGATGAAACAATGTGAACAAAGGCTAGGAAGCAGAGAGGCTGGGAGAACATGGGTGTTTGAGGCCTCATTTCTTTTTAACCACAAATAATGCAAATAGAGTCACTTTTTACAGAAAGACTGTATTTCTGAAGATCTCACATAGTTCAAGATTAACTTTTCCTTGGGAATAAATGGAAAAGCATGGGAGAGATATTCTTGGAATGTATAAATCAACAATAACCAAAGTGTAGTCTTGCTTTCTTTTTTCAACTTTCTCAGCATTATTACTAATGCTTTGTAGAGTGCTCTCTTCACACAGTCAATCATGGTGGTACTTTGGTCTTTTTAGTATTGTTTCCTTGCATGTAAGTTTTTTTCCGATTTATTTATTTGAAAAAGTTTCTTTTTTTTTTAGCACAAGTAGTAAAAATACCCCTTTGGCATTTTGATAACATTAGATGTAGAAACATTTAAAATTATTGTGTTTAAAAAATAGCACAGTAGTAACCTGTATGTCTCAAGAACTTCTGAGATATTTAAGGAATAGCCTAGCTTATACAATACTGAATTGGAAGCAGATAATTGGAAGAGACACTTATATGTGGCAATAGTGTTAACAGTTTACAACCAGCTTTGAAATAGTCATTCTAGATAAACTGTTTGGAGGAGTTAACATTGTTTTCATTTTGCCTATGTAAATTATTATTTTTATGTACATTAGTTTGATTTTGCCTAATTCAAATAACATAAAATGCAACTGGCAATGTAGTTTGATGAAAGCTTGGAAAGGAGAGTCAGATTATAAAGGCCTTGTTTAAGCAGGGTAAAGAGTTTGAGTTTTTTTTTCCTGAAAAAATAGTGACTTATTTTAAGTAGGAGAAAGATACGGTCAAGTTTGTGTTTTAAAAAGCTCACTCTGGCAGCAGCATACAGAATGGATTTGATTGGGCAAGACTGGCAGAGACTAGAAAACAACTTCAGAAGCAATTTTAACAGTTAAGAGTTGACGAGGCCATAAACTAAGGCAGTGAATTCAAGAGATATTAAACAGCAGGATTTTTCAGCTGATTGGTTGTGGGTCAAACAGAAAATGGAAAGACAGAGGATAACTTCAAAGTTTAGGACTTGGGCAATTTGTTCAGTTATCCCATTAAGAAAAAAGAGAATGAAAAAACAGCTGAAGTGGAAAATAATGAGTTCTGTTTTGTAAATCTGAGAGGTGTCATTGAAGCCAAGTGAGAAAGGGGTTTCAGGAGGGGCTGCTTGAAATCAGAAACTGCAGGTAATTTAGATACAAGCTTAAATTTGTTCACTGAATTTGGCCAGTAGGAAGTTTTGGCAACTATAGAACAGTTTGGGTAAAGGAGAGGTAGCAGAACACAGGTTGACAAATATCTACGACAGAATGGGAGGAGGAGAAAAAAGTAAGGGCAGTGATAACTATTGTTTGGAGAAGTTTGGCTACAAAATAAAGAGTGAGGGTAGTGGTTTATACATATATATGTGTACATATAAAACATATATATGTATATGTACATAATGATACATATGTATACATTTTAATTTGGCTCCAGATACACAGTTCCAACTATAAGATATCCATGAATTACTTTCCAAAATATGCCCAAGTAATGTTCTAAAACTGAAACCTGGGAGTCTTTTTTGACTACTTTAGTCAATTTTTCTCCTATTTGATAAATACTATAGATTCTAATTACAGAAATTCAGAATGTCTTTGGAATTTGGCATTTCCTCTCCATCTCCACCAGCACTATTTTAAATCAAGCACTCACCACTTCTGGCAACTTCTATTTCAATACTTCTACTTGGTTTTCTTGCTTCCAGATTCTCCCTCACTCCGTATTGTTGCCTGAGTTATTCCCTTTGCCAGACTAGAACTTCCCCTGCTTTTTCTGCTTACCAAACTCTGCTTTATCCTTTGTCCTGTATGTCCGAGATTTAATATTTCCTCTAGAAACACTTCCTGACTCTTTTGTTCCTAGCTAAATCATTCCCTCCTCAGAGTCTCCTTTCCCTTATTTCCTGTTCATGTTTCTGAAATAGCACTTAGTACCCTGAATTAAGATGACTTTGATTACAAATAGGTCTGCCCAGCTTCAATCTGAGTTTAAGACAATGAGTTGTGCTTTTCTTTCTGACTCTTTTTTTTTCTGATCTGGAAACAACTCACAATACAGAGGAACTCAAGAAATGTTCAGTGAGTAAATGTTCATCATGATAAACCTTGTTGTCTTGACAACAGTGTGGAATGGGACTTGTAAATTTTTTTTTCCTTGCCTTAAATGTTTCCTCCATCTGAAAACCAATGAGAATGAGAAAGAAAGAAAAGGAAGCCTGAAGATAGAATTTAAAAAATAGAATCATTTCTTGAATATCTTCCTCTTCTTTTTTTCCCCTAGTAGTTTCTTTTTATTCATGTGTTCATTGTGAACTCTTCATTTGTTTATTTTATTTCTTTTTTTAATCATAAAGATGTGGGATATGATTCAGGGTTAGGTACATAAACGCTGATTATGCAGGTACCCTTGTTGATGAGGTGTGCTGTTTATTTTCTTACCACTCTTTTTGTTAGTTCTCAGTATATCTATGATTACAAGTATTGCATTTTCTTCCTCAACCTTCATCCTTCAATTTTCTTCTTTTCCTTTCTCATCAATGTTCCTCTCTTTTCTTAGTTCTAATCTATATAGTATATGGTATATTCAATTACCCATTGAATAAAAAAGCTTTACATATTTCATTTAAGAGTCGCAGATTTTTTTTTTTTGGTCTGACTCTGTTACTGAGGCAGGAGTGCAGGAGCATGGTCACAGCTACCACAGCCTTGACCTGCTGGGTTCAGGTGATTCTTCCATTTTAGCCTCCTGAGCAGTTAGAAGTACAGGCATGTGTCATCATGTCAGGCCAATCTTTTGACTTATTGTAGAGATGAGTCTTACCAAGTTGCCTAGGCTAGTCTTGAACCCCTGGGCTCAGACAATCCTCTCGCCTCTGCCTCCTTCGGTGCTGGGATTATAGGCGTGAGCCACCACATCCAGATGACTTTTTTTTGTTTGTTTTTTGAGTCGGAGTCTCCGTCTGTCGCCCAGGCTGGAGGGAAGTGGCACGCTCATGGCCACCATAGCCTCAATCTGCTGGGCTCAGGTGATCCTTCCCCCTCAGCCTTCCAAGTAGCTGGAACTACAGGCATGTGCCACCACGGCCAGCTAATTTTCTGATTTACTGTAGAGACGAGGTCTCGCCAAGTTGCCCAGGCTGGTCTTGAACCTGTGGGCTCAGGCAATCTTCTCACCTTGGCCTCCCAAAGTGCTGGGATTACAGGCATGAGCCACCGCGCCAGGCCTGACTTTTTTTTTTGAGTTGGAGTCTCACTCTGTCACCCAGACTGGAGTGCAGTGGCTGCTCCCAGCCAACGCAGCCTTGACCTGCTGGGCTCCGGCAATCCTTCCAAGTAGCCAGAATTACAGGCATGCGCTACCACACCTGGCTGATTTTTTGATTTATTGTAGAGATGAGGTCTCGCTGCCCAGGCGGGTCTTGAACCTGCGGGCTCAGGCAATCCACTCACCTCAGCCTCCCAAAGGCGCGGGATTACAGGCTGAGCCACCGAGCCCAGTGACTTTTTATTTTTTTTTAAAAGAGTTATAAACCACCTCAGAAAGATCCTCTCAGGAATATGCAGTGACAACTGGTTCTTTGAAACAAAGTTTTAGTTATACAAGCCCTTGAAAGCTAGTCAGAGGCTAGTAAATAATAGAATCCCAACAGAGTTCCAATTTTGTCTGTGACAAGTTACCTAATTCTGAGGGACTCAGTTTCCACATTTGGACAACAAGGAAGCTGGATAGTCAGTCTTTAAGGTCTGTTCCGGCTCCAGCAATCTGCAGTTCTAGATCCTAGTTAAGGCTAAAAACCAAAAAACCATTTCTATGTGGCAAATGTCCTAGTAATCATTTCTTTATAATTCTAAGACAGCATATACGGTGCTTACTGAACATTTATTATACAGCCAGCATTGTTCAGCCACTAAAAGTTTAAAAACATATGACTAGATTAAAAGTTGACATGCCTTGAACTTGCAAGTCAACTATGATTATGTTTATTCATTACTGTGGAATTCCAACACTGGGGACTCAGCATGCGATGAATGAGGAGCATGTTACTACATAGCTTCAATCCCAAAGATCAGGTAGTTAGTCATCGAAACGGCAGCAGGGTCAACATCTAACTTTTCAGTTCTATAAGTTATTTTGTCCTTGAAAATGTTGCCATCTTATTATGAATGTGTGTACGCGGGTGTGGAAGAGGTGAGGGTAGAAGACGACTTAAAAATTATGCCTTTTATATTAATTTCGCATTAATTATAAAAGACATAATTAACTAACTGCTAAATACAGACTCAAATCAAAAAGCCAAAATGGAACTGATGTAGTTGGAATGACCTTGCTTGGAAAGGAGAATTGAATTGAATCTCAAAGAAGGCTTAAGAGCTGAATAGCTGGAGTAGGGCATGAATCAAAACAATGTTGTGTGGTGGAGACTGAATGGAGCTACTTTCTTGCAGTGAACACTACTAGGTAAGGTGGGGTTAGATTATGGAAGGTTGTGAAATTCTTTTAGGAGAGTAATTTTAACCTCATAGGCAATAGAAAAACACTGCAGATAAAAAAGATATTTTTAAGGAAGATTTAACAGAACCTAAAATAGCTGAATACAGGCAAAAAGTAAAGAGGAATTGAAGGGTGTCCTCATTTTTGTTATTCAACTTCAAAACAGAGATATATATTCAGCGTTTTCCTTATTGTGAAATAAAATTCTCGTGGGGAATGCTATAATATTATCCAATTATAGCCCAGCCCAAGGGTGTTGCTGTAGATTCCACAAGCTTATCAATCATGAGAAATTTTTTTATCTTTTAATATAATTGATTCAGAGTTAGATTCCTCTCAAAGAGAAGCTTATTTATCTTATCCCTCTAAAGCAGCGAATCTCAGAGGGTTCACAAAGTGAAAGCTATTTTCTAATAGTTCTAAGATGCAATTTGTCTTTTTCACCCTCATTCTCTCATGAGTGCACAACAGAGTTTACCAGAGACTACGTTCTGTGTGATATTGCAGTAGATGAACGCAAAGCAGGTGAGACTCTAGCTCATCTGTCTGTCTTCTATTCAGCCAGATATTTAAAAGATTTGTAAAAATGAAAAACAATGAGCCAGGCTCGGTGGCTCAGCCTGTAATCCCGCGCCTTTGGGAGGCTGAGGTGAGTGAATTGCCTGAGCCCGCGGGTTCGAGACCCGCCTGGGCAGCAAGACCTCATCTCTACAACAAATCAAAAAATCAGCTGGGCGTGGTTGCGCATGCCTGTAATTCCGGCTACTTGGAAGGCTGAGGCAGAAGGATTGCCGGAGCCCAGCAGGTTGAGGCTGCGATGGCTGGGAGCGTGCCATTGCACTCCAGTCTGGGCGACAGAGTGAGACTCCAACTCAAAAAAAAAGAAAAACAACGTCACTCTTTACACTAGATTTTTTTGAAATACATAACTATCTTTCATTAAAAATGTTATTTATGCTAACATGTGATATGCTTATTGCTATTTTAAAATAAATTACTAGGTAACTATTTTAAAACATTTTTCAGTTTTAATTTCTAATACAGTAAATTACAGTAACACTGTAAAGAAGTAGAGACACAATAGCTCTTCGGGATCCTCATTCATTTTTAAGAGTGTAAAGGGGTCATGAGAACAAAAAGGTTGAGGACTTCTGCTCTAATTTGGTACTGTCCCATATTTTATAAAAGAGAAAAAAAAGTTTCTATTCTGACTTTGCTTATATTCCTTATGTTGTTGCTGATTGCCCATCATAGTGATGTTGGAGAACTTAAATTCCTCTCAATTGCTTTTCTAGCTTGCTTATCCCTAATTGCTATGCTTGGGTTTTCAAATAAAGAGGAATGATACTTCTTACCTGAGTCAAATAGATTCTTGCCAGAGGAAGCAATCTGGAAGGTCCGAGGTCCCTTTCTTCTTCCCAGTGCTGTGCAGATCGTAGCGGGGGGCAGTCTTAGCAGTGGGAGGAGGCAGTCAGAAATGCAAAAAGCATTGTACAACAATTTGCTGCTGCTCGCTGGGATCCAGCAGTCGTCAGGGGAGGAGGGCTGAATACTCTGGAGAAAACGAGGAAGAAGGTGGAGGGGAGGAGACTGCTGATGGCACGCCTTGGATCCGCCTTCAAACGTGGGCTCTTTTCTAGAACTTGAAATAGAGTGGCAGAGAATATGAGTCTTTCTTTTAATGTAAAATCATGATTTTAATGAAATCTTTTTTTCTGTAAAAGTTGGGGTTCTGGCCCTTCTAAAACCTAAGCTTCTTTCTGAAGTATTTTAAGAAAGCACCTGCTTAGTCCATCAGAAGCATCAACTTTTCTCACATTAGTCTCTGTTTTCACACTCTCTGGTCACACTTCAGCACAAAGCTTTTTCTTATCTTACAATGCTGAATAATCAGTCCTATTAGAGTCATTCCTCCAATATTATCATAACACCTAAAATGATTCTTTTTAAAAGAAAGAACATTTTGCAAAACACTTTATTTCTTTTACTTTATGACCTCATTCAGGACACCTTCTCCCTTCCAAGCTCAACATGGTGTCAAAGGAAAGAGGCCATTAAGATTTACTTCTCAGTGGAACAGGAGTCCATTTTCAGGAAATGTCTCATTTGTTACATCAGATGCAAGCCACCCGCATCATTAGAATTTTATTTACTATTTTTCTTATTTTCTGCAATAGAAAGCAAATTTGGGGGGAGGGCTGCTAAAATTCTGATAAAAGAGCAAATATTTACTTGCAGCTTCCAGTGCTAAAATTTTTTATTCCTGGAATGGTGGCAAAGTTCTGACTTAAAATATCTGAATTATGATTTAAGGATATGTATTTTCAGGGCTTATGTTCAATTTGTAAAAACAGTCTTTTAAATGTAACTCTTTTTTTTTTTTTTTTGAGTTGGAGTCTCACTCTGTCACCCAGACTGGAGTGCAGTGGCCGCTCCCGGCCACCGCAGCCTCGACCTGCTGGACTCCGGCGATCCTTCTGCCTCAGCCTTCCAAGTAGCCGGAATTACAGGCATGCACTACCACGCCCAGCTGATTTTTTGATTTATTGTAGAGATGAGGTCTCGCTGCCCAGGCGGGTCTCGAACCCGCGGGCTCAGGCAATCCACTCACCTCAGCCTCCCAAAGGCGCAGGATTACAGGCTGAGCCACCGAGCCCGGCTTTAAATGTAACTCTTAAAGAGTAGTAAAAAAGAAAAAAAAAGTGTAAATACCACAGCCTTGAAAATACTTAATAGAAACAAAATTTCATCGACAACTTTTTCTTGAACATGTACTAAATTGTATTATTTTGCTAGCAAGGAAATTATCAAGGTGGCATTTTGTCTTTATTTTCTGCAGATGGCATTTTGTCTTTATTAGTACAGAGATGGTATGAAACCAGAGGGATTCTGGAGTTAGGAAACAAAATGCTTACATAAGAAGCTAGTTTTTGTTTGTTTGTTTTTTAAACATGATAAGATTTTCACTTCATAAAGTCATAAAAGCATGTCTAAGGCAGTGATAACAAAGGAACCCTATGACAGGATGGCTGGAGATGCTCAGTGTGGTGACTATCAGAAGAAAAAAAAATAGCAAATTTATGAAGTGTATGATACCGGGTTGGTTGGTGGCTCACGCCTGTAATCCCAGCACTTTGGGAGGCAGAGGTGAGAGGAATGCCTGAGCCCAGGGGTTCAAGATTAGCCCAGGCAACTTGGTGAGACCCCATCTTTACAATAAATCAAAATATAAGCCAGGCGTGGTGGCGTGTGCCTGTAGTTATAGCTACTTGGAAGCCTGAGGCAGGAAGATTGCTTGAGACTTGCAGGTCGAGGCTGTGGTGGCTGTGAGTGTGCCACTGCACTCTAGCCTGGGAAACAGAGTGGGAGTCTGACTAACTCAAAAAAAAAAAAGTGACTGAATTTGAAATAACAAGTTTTCATTCTCCAAACATAGTAGTGTCCAAGTATATCAATTAACATGAAAGCATGAAGTGGGGTCAAACAGTTATCAGAATCAGAGCACCAAACAAGTTCTGATTTTATTTTATTTTTTATATTTTGTTTTTTTTTTGAGTTGGAGTCTCACTATCGCCCAGATTGGAGTGTAGTGGTCGCTTCCGGCCACCGTAGCCTCTACCTGCTGGGCTGTGGCCATCCTTCCACCTCAGCTTTCCAAGTAGCTGGAACTACAGGCGCCCAGTTAATTTTTTTGATTTATTGTAGAGATGAGGTCTCGCCTGCCCAGGCGGGTCTCGAACCCGCGGGCTCAGGCAATCCACTCACCTCAGCCTCCCAAAGGCGCTGGATTACAGGCTGAGCCACCGAGCCCGGCTAAGTTCTGTTATTTATTTATTTATTCATTCATTTATTGTCTCACTCGACCTGCTAGGCTCATTCATTCATTTATTTACTGTCTCACTTGACCTGCTGGGCTCTGGTGATCCTTCCGCCTCAGCCTTCCAAGTAGCCGGACCATGTCCGGCTGATTTTTTTATTTATCGTAGAGATGAGGTCTCGCTGCCCAGGCAGGTCTCAAGAACTTGCGGGCTCAGGCAATCCACTCACCTCAGCCTCCCAAAGGCGCGGGATTACAGGCTGAGCCACCAAGCCCGGCTAAATTCTGATTTTAAATGGCCTATCACCAGTGAGTTTTCTCCAGCTGTTGAGATGTAGAATGCACAAGTTACACACTTCTAGGTTTTGGGACATTTTTTTTCTTTGATATAGAACAATTCAAATGTCTCAGTGTTCTTTGTATTTCATAGAGTTGTTTTCAAAGATTAAATGCGATAATGACAGCCCTTTGAAGATTTTAAAGCACTAGATAACTACAAACCACTATATGCTCTCACTTATTCTCACCGCTTGGCACAACAGAGACAATATTTAAGAAATAAAGCAAAATGTCCATGGAGTTCTCTTAATATGATGAAAGCATTCATGCATTAGACGGAAGCATTTTTCCTGGAAATATTTTGGGAATCAGATGGCTAACCACTTGTTTAGATATCATACAATGTGAAGGCTGGGAAAGAAATCAGATGAAACTTCCCACACTTTTGGAATTAATAGTCCATAAAAATAAGAGCAGTAATGATGATAATGAGGAAAAGATAAACACTGAGTGGATAACTTCATATTTTAGCAAGTAAGGACATTGACAATTTTTTAAAACCACGTTTTTATTTCATGAAAGAAAAATTTAACATTAAAAAACTAGGAAAGACATGGTATTAGAAAGAACAAAGAACGGTCCATTAATGTGAATACATTTGACTTGATGAAAAACATTACTTTTTCCTTCATTTTACCACAGATAAAAATTTCAACACAGATTGCCATCAGTCTCAGTAACTGAAACCCTTAAAAGACTGTCAATAACACACATGAAGAAAAATGGAAAAATCACAAGTTAACAGCAAAAAAACCCCCCACAAAAACCAAAAACAAGACTGTCAATAAACACCAAAATTATCTAGTCTAGCATTTAGTCCATGGCCTATATTTCACAATGTCAGCAAAGCAAATTAAACAGAGTGCCTGTTTCTAGGACTTCCTTAAAACAACTGGTTTTTCCACAAACAGCAAATAGATATACCCACACAACACTTCCAAGTCTCGAGGATGACTAACATTTAAATAAGCAAAAGGAAAAAAAGAACATTAATAATGTATATAGTCTGAGGTGTAAGATTTTGTACCTGCAGCTTGCGGAGGGGTGTTGTTGACCTTTGTCTTACGTGGTGACTTGCTTTGTTTTTTCTTTCCACATCAACTAACTGGGCATAAGTTTAGAATGTCTATCTTTGAAATTGCAGGTCAAAGTCTCCACATTGAAACACCCGATGAGGCTAAGCCACAAGGATGTAAGCCACGTGTGTTACAAAACATTTTTTTTTGAAAAACTGCTGCCAGTGAAGTCGATGAAACTTATTCACAGATCCTGAAAGAAATTTCCTAAAAAGGCTTGATTCTGATAATGTGGTTGCATCAAAGAGGAAGCAGGGAAGGAATGAAGGTTCTGGATCCAGAAGCCCCGCTTGCAGGCCAAGGAATGCGTGTTTAAAGCCTCCATGCAGACAACCATCTGGAATAGGCCGGAAATGTTACTTGGAAAGGGAGGTGGACGTAGTATTTAGTGTACCTTGGCCATTCCAAGGGACACACCGCGGCCTTGCTCTGGAAACTTTTTTCAGACATCAATTTCAGATGTTTCCTTCTTACCCAAACACACAGTGGGAGGTGGGAAGCAATCTGTTTCCTGAAAACCCCAAATCGCGCGGGATAAAGACCCAGGCTCAGGAAGGGGCGGCTGTCACATGACTCGCGCGCTGACTGCTGGGAGCACCGCGTGCGGGTCCCCCCCCCATGTGCGCATGCGCACTCGCGCCTGCCGTCTTTTTTCCCGCGCTCTCGCTGAGGAGGAAGTTCCCCACACCACGAAGGGGACTGATCTTGGGGTGGGGCTGGAAGGATGAGCGCCAGTGAGAATGCGGCTGAGTGTGAAACAAGAAAGTGAGCGAGGATGGAAGCTTCACATTCGGGGTCTCTAGGGGAGGGAAGCAGAGGTCCCGAAGAAGGGGGGGCGGGGCGGGAGCGAGTCAAAATGTAGGTGGAATGGCCCCGAGGGACCGGAATGGCGGCGAGGAGGAAGCGAAGACTAGAGGAAAACAGTCGGGTTGGAGGAGGGGATGGTTGTTGAGTCATCACCGAGTCACCAACGTCTGAGATTGCACAGCCGAGGCGGGCCTGGGGTGGGATTTGTCATGGGAGGAGGCCCGGCTTTGCCTTGGATTCCGGCGCCGAGGCCTTGAGTTATGACGGGTGAACTGATGTATCTTTGGAGACGGAATGACACCATTATAGGTTTCCATTGGACATGTGTGTCCATCCTGCCACTTCGGGAGAGGTGTCTAAGGAAAAGGGAGGAGGAAAAGGGAGGGAGCGGAGACAGACCCACATGTTGGCTTCTCTGGAACATTCTCCAACTCCCTAGGCGAGGGCGGTGCCGCCTAAGTGTGGCATGTTCGTTGCATGTGACTATCACGGCATTTAAAGTTATTTACTGTATACTGTAAAGGGCCTGGCAGGAATGTCGGCATACAATGCGGAATTATACTAAGCAGTTATCTTTTAATTTGTCGTTGCCTTGTCTTGTATGCATGTGTATTATTATATATGACTAATCTGATTCATTACAGTTATCCAGGTCAGCATAGTTTCTAAAAACAAACAAACATAAGGTCAATTGACACAGGGCTTGTTGTCTCTAAGGTGTGGAGACCGTATACCCTTCCAGGTTTCAGCATTGAGACTCCTGGGGCAACGCCTTCAGAATTTATGGGAAAGTCATTTAAAAGTAAAATTTGATGCTCTGTGAAGGGTAGGCAGGCAGTAGAAGTAATCTCAGACTAGAAGAGTGAGGAGATCTTGATTTCGTTTGAGAATTTTACTTGTTTGAACTTGTTCAGCCGTCTGTGTCCCTGTTTTCTCACTTGTAAAACATGAGATTGAATTAGATGAACTGTACAATTTATGTCAACATTAAGGTTTGTGAAGATGGAGCCAGTCCTGAAACAAGGCAGAAGTGCCAACAAGACTAGTTTGGAAGGTTCTACAGAGGAGTAGTTAAAAATGATGGGAATGGCATTTTGGCCCCAGATAGGGATGTAGGGCCTTGCAAGCTATACCAGGGGCTTTCAATTTATTTTGGACAAATGACTAGTAAACCGAAGGGTTTTAAGTGAAGGTAATGCAGTAATAAAGTAATAAAGCAGTAATAAAGCTTTGAAATATTACCCAAACAGCTGTTAGGATAAATTAGAGAAGAGAGAAACTGGGGTTAGGTAAATGACAGATAGCGAGAGCCTAAATTAACAGCAGCAGCAGAAGTGGGAAAAGGGAAGGAGTCAAGAGAACTGTAGCAGGGAGTTTGCACCTACATTTGCCATTGCTCTAAACTTTACAGCTCATGCCTCCAGAACATGATGGCGAGTCACCTTGTAAAACCTGATACTAGAAACTGCAAGAGGCCTAGAGAAACGGAGGTGAGCAATATGCCCGAGCCTTAATCTTTTGTACTATTTGTACTTCTCAAATTTCTGCCATTTAAGAAAACTCTATTGCTAAATGGAATTTAGAGTTTTTATATTTCCAGAGCTAGGATTGTCTTACAACATAGCAGGAACTATTTTGACACTAGCTATTTTTTCACTCAGACCTCCAAGAAACTATTGGGAGTTTTCTTTTTGGTAGCTTGTGATCTAGAGACTGAAATGAGTCCATGCCTTTATGATACAAAGGACTTTACGTAATTATTTTGCTATAATAAGTAAGATACTTAGGTACTAGAGTTATTGATCTTTTAAAATAAGATTTCTATATCCTGTCCTTTACTCCTGCCCCTACCAATTGACCTGTTGCATTTGAGATGTGATTTGCTTCCTTAATGATTGTTATCTTGCAACATTTTGCAATCATTTGACTATTGTATAAATTACGTATAGCTACATTCCTATGAGAGCATTAACTGGTTCAAGATCAGGACATCAGTGGATTAAAACCACATTCAAAGTCTAATTTAAAAGCAAAATAAAATTTAGTATGTTGAGCAAGGTGCTTCTTGGGCCTGTAAGTTTCTTTGATAATACAATTTCAAATGACTAGGTCATATAATTTCTAGGATGTTTGCTTTTTTCTGAAAAATTTTTATTTGCTTTTTCTCAATACAAAAAATATATGCGTCCTGAGTCTTATTGACTGTACCTATTAACTTTGTTGTATTAGGCTCAAATGCCAGATAGTCCCCAGTTGCCCTCTCTTGGAAAATCAGATTCATCTTTCTCTGAAGGTTCTGGATTATTTTATAAAGATGAAGCCCTAGAAAAAGATTTGAATGGTGATGTATAAAATGCTTATATTCCTTACATCGATTTTATAATGTAGAAAGTTTGTTGTTCATAACTTATTCAGTTATTTATTTTTGAACAGATATAAGCAAGGAAATTAATCTGATGTTGTCTACATATGCAAATATCTTAAGGCAAGTACTTATAGTATCTCCTTTTTGATTTTTATGTGATGTTAGAAACAGATGTTTTCTTTTGGAAACTTTGTAATGGAAAGTTTATTTCTGTGGCTGTAAAGCCTATCCAGTAGTTAAAACTTTGGAATTTTTTATTCTGCCTCTGTTCCTTGTATTAGTTTTCAGGGAATAACCTCAACTGTTTCACTAAACATCCTTTGTTTTGCAATTGCTAGAGTTAATACTGGACTGGATATATCTTGGTCTCTAACTAGATGACATTATACTTTAAATCTTATGTAAACTTCTTTGAGAAAAATATTTGGTAAAATTAATGATAATAGAATGACATTAAATATAAAAATGTATTTCACATAGAGTTAGCCCTCTATATCCATGAGTTTTGCATTTCTAGATTCAACTAACCATGGATTGATAATATTTAGGGAAAAAAATGGTTGGTTATGGTTGTACAGAACATGTACAGACATTTTTTTCTTGCCATTATGTCCTAAACTATGCAGTATAACATCCATTTGCATGCCATTACATAGTATTTACATTGTATTAGGTATTTTAAGTAATTTAGGGATGGTTTAAAGCTGTGGTCCCCAACCTATTTTGCATCAGGGACTGGTTTTATGGAAGACAGTTTTTCCATGGACTTGGGAGGGGTGGAGGGATGGCTTCATGATCATTCAGTTGTATTGTACCTATTGCGCATTTTATTTCTGTTATTATTACATTGTAAGATATAAGTAAATATATATAATATAGATAATGATATTTAATATAAGTATATAATGTATGATGTAAATATGTTTATATAATAAATATATAATGAAATAAGTATGCATAATTATATAATATAAAGAATATATTATAAATAATTATACATAATTCTATAATAATTATGTCACCAGATGCAACTGTACAATTGAAGTAAATCAACTCACTTGCTACTCACTGGTAGGGTTTTGATATGAGTCTGCAAGCAGATGATTCATTATGGTCTCTGTGCAGTCGAGCCTCACTGCTAATGTTAATCTGTATTTGCAGTTACTCCCCAGTGCAAACATCACCACCTCAGCTCCACCTCAGATCACGAGACATTAGATTCTCCTAAGGAACATGCAACCTAGATCCCTTGCATGCAGAGTTCACAAAGGGTTTATGTGCCTATGTGAATCTGTAATGCCCATGCTGATCTGACAGGAGGTAGAGCTCAGGTAGTAATGCGAGCTGTAAATACAGATGAATTTTCTTGTTTTGCCTGCTGCTTACCTCCTGTTGTACAGCCTGATTCCTAACAGCCCATGGACTGGTTCTGGTCTGTGGCCCAGGGATTGGGGACCCCTGATTTAAAGTATGTGGGAGGCTGTACATAGGTTATGTGCAAATACTATGCCACTTCATAGAAGTGACTTGAGCATCCATGAATTTTGATATCTACAGGGGGTCCTGGTCCTGATCCCCCATGAATACTGAGGGATGACTGTATTTACATTTTATTTATATATATTTAAGGCCAAATTTGAATATTAATGAGATTATCATGTGTTATAAGATGGTTTAGAAAACTACTACACAGTCATTGCACTTGAATAATGGTTTGTGTGGCTGTAAAAATAATGTATATAACTTAATGTTAGTATTATATGATATGCTTTTTGTTGTGTCAGGAGGCTTTTTGAGTAGTCAACAATATTTGTGGGACTAATTTAACATTTTCCTGAAGAGTGTTAGTAAATTAATGAAGTTCTGTGGTACAGAAAGCCACCGAAATGAAGTAGTTGTCAAATATAGTATAATAAAGAACATCACCATAATGGTGTGTTAAGATTGTAGCTATTTAGTTTAATATAATTTTTTTCCCCAATAGTGAGAGAGCAGCAGTAGATGCATCTTACATTGACGAGATAGATGGACTCTTCAAAGAAGCCAATACTATTGAAAACTTTCTTATCCAAAAAAGAGAGCTCCTGAGACAAAGGTTTACAGTGATTGCAAACACACTGCACAGATAAAATGTGTACTTAATGTAAGCTGAGAATTGTAGTAGTGATAGAATGACATTTATGCTTTGAAAGTGCTCTAGTTGTTAAAGAAAATGTATATACAGAGAAGGGGAAACTAAATTTCTTTTAAAAGGAGCTTTAAGCTTGACATTAATATGAGCTATGTCACTTTTGTTTTGAGGGTCACATTTTTGGTGCATTTTATATAAGTGTAAATTATTTAAATCTTAGATGGATTCTTTTCTTTTTTTCCTTAAGTTTCTTAGCCTTTCTTAAACTTCTAAAAGAGGCCTCAGTTAATTTATAATATCCAGCAATATTATACTTTTTCTTTTAGGATAGATAGGATATTTTGTTTAAATAGTAGATAGTTTTGGAGATAGTTTAAAAATGTTTTTCATGGTCAGTATTATAAAGGAACATTGAACCTTAAAGGTAATGTATCTGGTTTTAAAAATATATAATAAAATATAACATGCTATATGCATACTATTGCTATTAATATTACCATTTGATTATTTTAACTATTATTATATATGGCTAATAAAAAACTTTTGGCTTAAAATTGCTTTCTTGTGTTAAAAGTAGTAAAATAAGAAGCAGAAACTGCTAACCAGAACTTTGTATGAGTTGGCTTTTTAACACATCAACCATATCAACATGTGCATTTAATGAATTATATTTTGAAGCCTTAGTACAAGCGTGGTATGAGATAAAGTTGAGTGATCTATAAGTAAAGAGGTTGGCTTAAGCAATAAGAGGACTTCAGTAGGTTATTTCAATATCATTGTATTTAGAAACTGCATTTGGATTAGAAGATCTCTACTACTCATCTAGGTAAAAAAAAATTCTCTAGGCTGGGCGCGGTGGCTCACGCCTGTAATCCTAGCACTTTGGGAGGCTGAGGTGACAGAATTGCCTTAGCCCATGAATTTGAGACCAGCCTGGGCAATTTGGCGAGACCTTATCTCTACAATAAATAAAAAAATTAGCCAGGTGTGGTAGCGCATGTCTATAGTTCCAGCTACTTGGATGACTGAGGTGGAAGGATGTCTGAGGTGGAAGGATTGCCTGAGCCCAGCAGGTCGAGGCTGCAGTGGCTGTGAGCGAGCCACTGCATTCCAGCCTGGGTGACAGAGTAAGACTCTGACTCAAAAAAGAAAAATTCTCCTTTTGATGTAAAGTACTGCTGTGATTTTATTGAAAACTTTCTTTTTGCTATATAGCTGTATAGGATAACTATATTAATCATATTTTTAAAAGTTGCAGCACTCATTTTTCAATCATATAGATAATTCAGTCTATTATGTACATATATTTCCAATACAAGAAATTAGAAATTTGGACATATTTGCAAACAGTGCTATAGGGAATTGGTATTTCTAAGAGAGAGAGTACATTTACCTTACTACCTTCTAAACCCTAAAATCAAATCTTAGTTCACCAGATGACTATTTTAAGGTATGAACACCACACAACATAAATACCCATAAAAGAAAGGATGACAAAACTGAAATAAAATAATATTTACTAAAAAAAATTGCTAAATGGAAAAAATGCATTGAGTTGGTAGAGATATACACTGATCACAGGGTAGATTGGAGTTCAACAAAATTACTAGAAATGAAAATTTTGAAAACTAAATGCAATCAGAAGACTATATTTGAGTTAATATGACATGTCACCTGGATTTTGTTACTTGATAGACCTTTTTAATGTTCAAAATACAAAGATGACTCTACTGACCTACCATCATGAAGAAATATTCTGGAGTTATTTTTTCTAAGCATTTATTATTAGTATGACAAATAAGGTCAACAGATTGCTTTCAGACTGAATTTTGCAGTATACTTGTTATGCATTGTTTAGCATTTGGTTCTTTCCTTTGCAGGTTCAGAAAATTTACTTGGTTATTTTGTTTAGTATGATTAACAACTGGGGAACTGTTTTTATGTCACACTGTATTTACTGTTTAGAACAGTGACCCTCTAGTATAAAAGTACCTGAAAGCCTAATACTTAAGGCTTTTTAAAAAAAAATAAAATCTTGGTGGCTGTGGTACCATCCACATAAACAAGAATAGTTATCTCACAACTGGAGATATGCATTGTTCTTTTATTTACACTTATAATATTTTTGTCATTTCAATAAAATTTCACAAATTTATATATTATTTTTCACTGATTATGATACTAATCAAAACATATACTGCACCACTGTTGTATGTCACACTCTGCTAGGCGCTGTGAAAAATACAGAATGGCTTAAGACACTCCTGACAATTTTAACTTTCTTGAAATTTACTTACAACTTTGCTAGGAAGATATGACATGTTAATGTTAAAAGTATCTTTATGGTAGTGCTGTGGTAGTTACTGGAAGGCCTTTGGCAAGGGTGTCAGAGAGAGAGGTTTTTAATCATATCTTTGAAAAGGAAAGAGGGAGGATATTTCTGATGGGGAAAACTTATACAGTAGCACAGTAGAACAAAACACATCTGCAGTAGGAAGACCGGCATGTTAGACAGTCACTTTGCTAGGATGAGCATTCACAAAGGGAAATAGTGTATTATCTAAACTACTAGAGAACAGAAATTGAACCTTATTTCTTGGTATTCTTTCTTTGTAGCACAGTATTTGATACATTGGTGCTCAAAAATGTTAATAAAGTCATATACAGTTTCACATTTTTAAAGGCATACTTTCACAAGGTCTTTTTATACTAGATTGTCAGAAAATATTTTGTAAAATTAGAGTTGAAAAGGAATGAAGCAATTATTTAAAGGCAGAGAGAAAGAATGAAAGATAAATTAATGCCAGATTGTAGAGCCCTTTATTGACAGTCTAAATTTGGACTTAATTCTGTATCTGAACCTTTCGGAGGAGAAGAGTGGCATAATGAAATTGTTCAAGATCAAATGACCTAACTATAGTGTGAGGACAGATTCAAAAAAGGAAAATTTAGAGAGGGAGACCATTACCGTGGTCTAATTTTAAAGTTTCAAACAACTACTTATTTTAGATAGGTTGTTGGGATATGTGTGGAAATGAGACTGAGATTACAAGTTTTGTGAAGCCCCGCCCCTTAATCCCTCTCCCCACTCCATTCTGTCAGTGAGCCAGGGACAGCCCATGAAGCTCTGTGAATGTTCACTGTTTAGTGGTACTTACAACTGCCGTTGAGTGTGAGGATTTGGAAGTCACAGGATTTGCTCATACAAATGTTTTTTCGAATCTTTCTTCAGTTTATCCACAGTCTTTCTACCACTGCAGTAGGGTTCCTTTCCGTGATAATGCACCGGCTCCCAGGTAGGAGATTTGCCCTTTCCTCTTCCTCCTCTTCTTACTAGTGCATATTTAGAATTCTGTGCCTCTTTCCTGAAGATTACTAGGAGCTTCTGAAGCTTTCTACTCTGTGTGGAGCAGATACCGGCAGCAGCTCCACAGAGCCAGAAGTGAAAGTAGATGGAGGACTGCTTCCTCATCGTCAGGGAAACAGCCTTCACGTTTGTATATCTTATGCAATGTATAGGGGCCAGATTCAGGGTTAGAGCTTCTCTTGGATCTGCAGTAGGAAGAATATTCACTATTCAGACTTTTCTACATTGAAAATGACTGCCACATGTTCTAATGTAAATGTTTGGTTTTTCTATTTGCATTCTGGGGGACTGTCTTAAAAACCTGTTAATTTTTTTTGTAGCTGTCTATTATAGCTACTATTGTTGCATGATTTTATTTATTGAAATTGACTGATCTAGAGCTATCAGAAATCGTACTGGTTGTATTATATAATTTAAAGTTAAATAAATCAGTTCTTGCAGTATGCAAGAAAAAGAAATTATCATGTACTGGAGGGATAGGGGAGTAAAAAGCCACACCCTGTACTCAAGAGTACTGGTGGTACTTATTTATTACACAAGACAGAGTGAAAGGCCATGTGAGAGCTATAAATAGATGCTGTGTAAGTTCAGACTAAGAAGAATCATCAGTTCTTGCTGTAGGAAACTGGGATGCTGTGTTTATGAAGCTGGTGACAGGGAAACGATCTTGAGGAATGAGTTGGTTGAGTGAATTTCATCTGAAGGAGGTATAATATTGTAGGTAAAAAAATTGATTTAGAAGGGAAGAAAATTAGGAATTCTGTTTTGACATGTTGAAAATCATCTGCAAGAAGTAATTGGGGAAATTAAGAGACGACTAGATGAGATTACCAAGGGAGAGTACAGAGATAAAGGAGTAAAGATCCAAGGTCAGACCTTAGGAACACATTCATGAGGTGATAAGGAAGGAAAGGAGCCCATAAAGGGAATTAACATTTGGAAAACGTCTACTATCTTTATATATAATTATGACAGCAGGCATAAACAGGAATTAATGATCTCTCTTTATCCCCATTTTATCATTGAAAAATCTGAAGTTCATAGAGATAAGTGACTTGCTCAAGATTGTCAGCTAATAAGTAATAAAACTGGCATAAAGCAGAATTGTCAGGGAGCAGGAAAGTTAAAATAGAACAATGTCTCAGAAGCAAAGAATAGAAAGAGGTTTAAGAAAGTGTTGACAATATCAATTGAGTGCTATATCAAGTTTGAAGAGCGTGCAGATTGCCAACAGCATGTACAGAGTATGGCACATATGAACATATAAATATTTCTGAAATGTAAAATACTTTAAAATGTGTTTATTTCTACTCAGGCAAATGCCCAATCAGGCTGTTCAATGTAGTAAATAAGTAAATAAGTAAGATGAGTAAAATACCTGCCCTCTAGGAATTTATTTTAATCTGAGAGGAAAATAAGATAACTATGCATAATACTAGTAAAAGCAGAGTAAGATAAATTCCTGAGAGTTTCCTTCATTATCTTTTCAAAGCATCCTCTTTATCTCTAATACTATGGTTTCCATATTTTAGTATGCCTAAGAACACCTGCTAACCCCTCCACAGAGACCAGGACTAGAGTAGAATCCAGGAATCTGCATTTTAAGAATAATGCCAAGTATTTCTGTCACCAAGTAGTTCTCACACCAGACTTGGAGAAAAAATGCTGAAACAAAACACTTATTACAGTATCAGTGATGTATTTGTTTATTTACTAGTCAGTCAGTTCCTTTATGTCAGGGTTCTAGTACTTTTAATCCCACAGCAGTACCTAGAATTTTGTCAAATGAATAATATTAGTCAAAGAAAGAAGATATTATATCTTAATGGATTGATAACTAAAAGCTGTATAAATAATAGC
Source organism: Cephalopachus bancanus (assembly GCA_027257055.1). NCBI lineage: Eukaryota > Metazoa > Chordata > Mammalia > Primates > Tarsiidae > Cephalopachus > Cephalopachus bancanus. Next base: position 17,593,751 of record JAPVLO010000002.1, read on the forward strand.
TAGCATTTTTGAATATTCTGTTCTAAAATCTTTACATAAGCTAACTCTTTTATTACTTAGAGCCTTAGGAGTGATAAGAACTATTACCATCCCACAGTACATCACAGAGAGGTTTAAAGTATCTTACTCAAGGCTACTTATTTGGGAAGTGGCAGATTTGAAGCCAAGCAGTCTGGAGTCAGGCAGAGCCGCAGCCCACAATCTTAAATATTACACTATGCGGCCTCTTAAGGGAAGTACTGTAACATTTGAGACAGACCTAGAACAATTGGTGGAATTAGGAATAGGTATTGGGAAGAGCATTAAGGGTGAAAGTGAAATTTTGTTTGTAAACGTGTTTAGAAAATCAGCCAGCCTAGGCAACATAGCAAGACTTTGCTAAAAAAATAAAAAAAATAAAAATAAACGCCAGGTGTTGTAGTGTGCACCTGAGCCCAGGAGGTCATCAAGGCTGGTTCGCAGTGGTCAAGGCCATGATGCCATTACATTTCAGCCTGGGTGACAGGTGAGACCCTGACTCAAAAAAAAAAAAACCAGGAAAACTCCGAGTTAGGTTGGACTGATTGTCACATATCATTTAGGAAAGTAGAAGTTCTCATGTGTCTCATGTGCTCCAAACTAAATTTTTGAAAGATTTGAAAGAAATGGGATAGTAATAATTTGCTAAAAGAATACAAAGCTCACTTTTTGAGAGGAATAGTGTCCCTATGTGCAGCTCATTTTTCTAGTGTAGACTTCTGCATCACTGTTAGACTTTCATGAAATAAAGGATTATATTTTATGGCACCTAATTAATTATATATTTGACCACCTCTCTACTTAGGCAGTGCTGCCTTGGGAACACTCAGTAAGTATGAAATAATAGGGAAAATGTTTAGTTCCTCATTATACAATAATGATTTTTACTTCTTATGGCTTTTTGACTTCAGATAATTTCAGACTAGATATCACTGCATAATTTAATTTATGACACCTTTTTCCTGGAAAATACCGCATTCATTTATATATATATATACCATTACAATAAAATAAATTTCAAATTGAATTAAATTCACAGGAATTGCTATCGTTGGAATCACATTCTGGTGTATCCAAAATACTGGGGTTCACATAATTATGATAATATTGAATGGTGGTCATTTTTTATTGTAACAACAAGGCCGTTGTTAGCATATCTAGGGTTAGCATGTAGATTTATTCTTGTAAATAGACAAGCATTGTTCAACTATGAGAAATGAGAAAAACCATAGTTTAAGTCCTGAGTTAATTCTTAGGCAGATTAGTAATGTAAGAATTACAAGAAGGATTGTTGTGGTTTGAACATGGGGAACCAAAGGTTTGATAGTCTGAGAATGAGGAAGGAGAGAGGAAATTTGGTGTTAGATTCATGTTTCCCTCAAGCTGCTAGATGATAAGATTATTGTCTTTGGGAAACAGGCATGTGTGTAGAAGATGTGGTAAAAATGTTTTGTGCATTTGGTTTCCTTTCCCCAGTCTTGAAGAAGTACATGGGAAATACTCATCAGAAAAAAGCCGTCTTTGAGCAGCGGCAGAGTCTGCCATGTATTGCACCACTGCTGACTACGGTGGAGGAGACGCCACATGTCATCTCTGCTCAAGTCCAGGGACATTTTCCTAAGTGGCTCAATGGCTGTCTACTTCGAATTGGACCTGGGAAATTTGAGTTTGGGAAGGACAAGTAAGCCTTGATTTTGGAGAACAATTTGCATTTCTTAGCATGGACTGGTTTCTATGGGCTATGTATTAATATCTACTTCCTCTCTTGAGGCTAACATTGCCTATCTGTCCTTTTGATTACAAAGAAGGAAACTGTAGTCTTAGTCTACAGTTAGATAAGGAAACTGAAGAGAAAAAAGGAGATCAATTATTTTTAAGAAGTCCTTATTTTCTGGTCTGCAGAATATTTTAAATTTGAAGCCCTCTGCAAGTTTGTGCCAAAAGAGGAACGATGTCAGGAGCTCTCTGTGTGATACCTAAGCTGTTTCCCCACAGGTTCCTAAAGGAAGGGCAGTGTCTCCTCATACCATTCTCTCCCCACCCAGTACTCCCCAGACATAGTGGGCTGTTTCAGTTCCTCAAACTGGGAACAGTTATATTTGTTCAGCTTCTTGGCATTACTTCTCTTACCTATCTTCCCTAATCTTCCCAAGTTCTGGTTTTGTCATTCAGATATCAACTCCAATGTCCTTTGAGCCTTTCCTGATCTCCCAACCTTAAACATGCCAGTTCAGTTGTCCCTCAGTATTCATGGGGGATTGTGTCCAGGACCTCTCTCAAATCACCAAAATCTGAGGATGCTCGGGTCCCTAATATAAAATGCAAAGTATTTGCATAAAACCTCTGCACATCCTCTCATATCCTTTAAATTTTGTCTAGATTACTTATAATGTCTAATACGATGCCTAAACAAAACTTTATTCACATGGATTCAGTGTAGTACTCAGTGTGCAGCAAGTTCAAGTTTTCCTTTTTTGGAACTTTGTGGAATTTTTTTCCCCAAATATTTTTGATCTGTGATTGATTGAATCCACAGATGTAGAGCTCATGGATATGGATGGCCAACTGTCTTTTATTACATTATCTATTTTAATTCTATACATAGCTCTATCAGTGTCTAGTATTTTTTGTTTGTTTACTTGTGTGTAGCTGTGTTCCCCCACTAGGATGTAAGTTCCATGAGGGCAGATAATTTTTCTAGTTCATCCTATATCTCTACTATCCAGAACAATGACTTCCACCTCAAATGAAAAACCAATAACTTTTCAGTATTTAGTTTCTGAGTGTTTACCAGGGTCATGAAATGATGTAAGAAATACATACCTGCATAATGAACATTTGTACATCTAACCCTGAATTGTATCCTATGTTTTTAAAATTAAAAAATTTAAAAAGTGTATATATATATATATATATATATATATATATTTATAGCCAGAAAGGAATCTGCCTTGTTTTTAAATATTAGAAATTTTTTCATTATACAGTTTTTTTACCAATATAAAATTTTTTGAACTACAGAAAAGGTAAGTGAAGAAAACATGAACCTTTTGACACATCCTCTATTAGCACTTTGGTGTGTTTCCTGCTAGTCTTCTGCACTATTTCCATAGATTTGTTTTAAATAATTACATTTACATTACATGTAGTATTTTTTGCCCTTTTAGAAAACTTCACACTGTCATAAGCCTTTTTATCCATATTGCTGCAAAGTCTGATCGATCATTATTTTTAATAACTGGATGATATTCTAAGAATCACTGTTTTTTTTTAAGAAAATTGTGGCAAAATGTACATGGCATCCTATATGTCATCTTAACCATTTTTTTTTTTGAGTTGGAGTCTCACTCTTGTTGCCCAGGCTGGAGTGCAATGGCATACTCACGATCACCACAGCCTCAACCTGCTGGGCTCAGGTGATCTTTCCACCTCAGCCTTCCAAGTAGCTGGAACTACAGACAGACACCACCACCCCCGGCTAGTTTTTGTGATTTATTGTGGAGATGAGGTCTCACCAAGTTGCCCAGGCTGGTCTCGACCTCCAAGGCTCAGGCAGTCCTCTTGCTTTGGCCTCCCAAAGTGCTGGGATTACAGGTTGAGCCACCGCACCTGGCCATCTTAACCATTTTTAAGTGTGGAGTTCAATGGTATTAAGTAGACTCACATTGTTGTGCTACCATCCATCCACAGAACTTATCTTACCTTGTAAAACCGAAATGCTGAGTTAACCCCAACTCCCCATTCTTCCCTCAGCTCCTGGCAACCACCATTCTATTTTCCTTTTGCTAAACCTACCCTAATCCCTCTCTGACCCACTGTAGGCCTGGTTGGAACCTGATTATGGTTCTATTGTGCCTCTCCAGCTGTTGTTGAAAAAAGGCCACGAACTAGGGGCATGTTCAAGATATCTGTGATTTATATATATATTTATGTCTTAATGTTCCAGATATTTTAATTTGTTGAACCTGTTGCATTAGTCTTCATCGAATAATAGACTTATAAAGTGATACTGTTGGAGAAAATAAAGTGAAATGTTTTTGTTTTTAAAAAGTTTTTTTGAGGGGTAGGGTTTTTTCTCCAGCTGCTGCAAGAAGCCCTTAAGAACCTTTAGATGGCAAGGTTGGGTTAGGGTGTGGAGAAACTAAGGTGAGGAGGCTGGGGGAGAAAGAGGAGGGAGGATTGGAGGCGGAGAAAAAGAGGGTATGTGAGGTACCAGAGAAGTTCTGCTTTTTCCTATTTTACATCTTTATCTTTCACACAAGTTAAACATTTTGTAAAGAGCCCGAGGCAAGAAGATTTAAAAAAAAGGAGGGAAAGGGAGAGGGAAAGGAGGAGAAAACTGTTAGTTTAACTCCCAGAAAATAACAGCCTCTTGCAAAAGGCATATGGTATTTCTCCTGCTGCAGAGAGACCAAGCAACAGGCCATTCAGGGCCTAGACTGGCTTCACAGGCCTTTTTGAAGACACGCGTCTTTGTGGGAGAAGCAGGTGGTGTGCCTTGGGCCTCACAAATGTCTACTTTGTCCTTAAGTCAGTTTCTTCAGAGCCAACAGTGGGCATTTATAGCAAGAACAGGGTCTTGCCTAACCCTTCCGGCAAGAAGTACAGATCTTTTATTTTCCTTTTTTTTTTTTTTTTTTTTGAGTTGGAGTCTCACTCTGTTGTCCAGGCTGGAATGCAGTGGAATTTATTGTAGGGACGAGGTCTCACCAAGTTGCCTGGGCTGGTCTTGAACTCGCGGACTCAGGCAATCCGCTCGTTTCAGCCTTCTGAAGTGCTGGGATTACAGGCTGAGCCACCACCTGGCCTTTAAGTACAGATATTTTCAGTCAAAGGAAGACAGATACTTAGTATGGAGGTTGACTCCCCAGATTAGACTAAAGGGAGGGCAGGAACCTGGGGAAGGGCAGTATTGCTGTAAGAATAGCCCCACTTACTTGTGAAGCTCTGACTCCTCTGTTAGATGCCATTTAACAGATCCATGTCAGCATGGAGATGTCATAGTGACGTGCCAAAAGCCTTTCTTCCGTTAAACCAATGATTTAATTGAAGACATACTTACCAGTTTTTAAACATTAAAAAATGTTTTTTATAGAGATGTGATCCCACTATGTTGCCTGGGCTGGTCTTGAACTCCTGGCCTCAAGCAATCCTCCTGCTTCAATTTCCTAAATTGCTGAGATAACAGGTGTGAGCCACTACGCTTAGCCACTTAACAGTTACATGAATCTGAGAAGATCAGTAACGAGCCGTGGCACCTTAATCTCTACCACTCTCCTGGCAGGGCTTCAGCATCCATGATGAAGATGGTCTATCCTTCCAGTTCCTGGACCATCCCTACTCCAATGATTGTGCCCCTTTAGCAAAGCCACATATCAAGTCCACATCTGGAATTTAACCCACAGAATTGCTCCACCCCTGAAATCTTGAACTCTGAAATTCTTTCTCTGTGTTTGAAACCCCAGTTTTTACATTTTTATTAAATATATTTTTTCATTCTGTCAAGTTCTCTCCTTCCTTTTCTCTGTCCCTTCATCTTATTTACTGTCTTTTCATTTCTTCACCCTGGCCCAGACTCCGATCAGACACCTCAAACACACATTAACCACCACCCTCACTTCTGCCCTAGTGATTACTGCCTCTCCTCTGACCATTTTGAGTCCTAGATTAGCCCATTCTTGGTTTCCTTTGTTCATGGTCTAGGCCTACTGAGCACTTTTGCAGCAAATCACATATCCTTGCTGATAGATTCATCTGCAAAATGATGATTTCCAACTCTAGCTGAGTGCTCGGTGCTGCCAGGGCATCTTTAGCAGTCACCGTCCTATCCAACTTCACACAGGGTCTGCTCCAAACCTCAGTCCCTTTCCTGAAGCCTCCTTCACTCTCCTTGTCCCTTTCCCTCTCAACAGATAAACTGGCCTGTTTCATAATGAATGGTGAAGGGGCAATTGGATTGATTGCCTTCAACTTCTCTCTTCCTGCCACCATATTTCCCCACGTAGGTGCCTATTCCTGAACAGAGGAAGTGGTGGCCCTCTTCCTCTCCTCTGAAGCCTTGCTGCATCATCATCTCTCCCTACTTCCTTTTCTGCTAAATAACTCTTTTAGATCATTTTACTTTTTGAGATGTTGTATAGCCCAGAATTTAGAGTCAGCACTGAGTTTTTATTATTATTTTTTCTTAGGGTCTTACACTGCCAACCAGGCTGGAGTGCAGTGGCGTAATCATGGCTCACCACAGCCTGGATCTCCTGGGGATCCTCCCGCCTCAGTCTCCTGAGTAGCTGGGACTACAGGTGTGTGCCACCACACCTGGCTAATTTTTTGATTTTTTTGTAGAGATGAGGTCTTACTATTTTGCTTAAGCTGGTCTCAAATTTCTGGGCTCAAGAAATTTTCTTGCTTGACCTCTCTATCTATTGAGATTACAGGTGTGAACCACCACAATCAGTCAGCACTGAGTTTAAAACCCTTGTTCTATCACCAGCCCCATGGCCTTGGGCATATTGCTTTGAACCTTGGTTTCCACATCTATAAAATGGGAATGATAGTTTGTACCAGGATCAATGTGAGAGAAGAGTGTGCGTGTATATGAAGAAATTTGGTAAAGTGCTTAGCATGATACCTGGCCTATAGTAAGTGCTTATTCATGGTAGTTATCTTATTTGCAAACTTACACATAGATACTCTCAAACATGTATCTTTCACCCCACCCCATCTCTTGTCCTCTAGGCCTATATTTTGCTAACTGGCTGTGGGACATCTCTACCCTGATGTTCTACAAATAGCTCACATTTTCTTGTTCAAAAGTGAGCTGTTGACTTTTTCCCCAACACTTGCTCTTCATGTGCTTTCCATCTCAGCTACAGCATCACCAGCCAGACAGCCATTCAGGCATGACTTTTTGTAGTCTTTTTTTTGTCACTGCTGACATCCTATAGTCACCTCTGGCTTGTTTCTGGAATATGTCCTTTTCTAACTGGTACTGCTTTGCTTTTGGCTCTCATCTTCTCTTATTTGCATTATTATTTGGCCTCTCCAAATCTGAATGCTGTTCTTTCTGTCCCATATTCTACTGCATCTAGAATGACCCATGTAGGATGCAGGTCTAACAGTTTCACTCTCCTGTTTCAAAACACTATGCTTTCCTGCTGAGTGTCTTTAAGCCTTAGTCTAAGTGCTGGTAGTCTTTGACAGACCTATTTCTCTATCATCATCACCTGGCACTGACAGCTCTCCCCACACACTACCTCATCAACTGTTCCTCCAAGAGATGCTATGTGCCTTCACATCCTTTCATTACCTCTGTCCTTGTCCCCTGTCCAACTGGCAGGCATCCTTGAAGATGTCAAATGTCTCCTCCTCTCTTGATCTTTCCCGGATTCCCCCAGCTGTCCATCTTTTTTTTTTTTCCTAAACATTTCTGGTCCCTTTCGGGTCCCCTTTTGAGTCCCCTCCCACTATGGGAGCTTTTGTGTCCTTTCAATAAATCCTGCTTTAAAAAAAATAGCAACAAAAAAAGTCTGCATTGTAGCAGTACTTACCTTGTATCAGTTATATGTGTGCCTGTAAGCCCTGGCCTTGGCATGATACATGGCAGATAGTAGGGATTCAAGAAATGTTGATTTAAATAAATAAGTGCAAGAAATGACAGGATGTCTTGAGGCATAATCTAACAAGTTGAAGTTTATTACAGGTAAATATGGATCAAAACAACCAGTTTTATAAACTCAAAGATGAAATGTGGTTTAACAGCAGAAAATGTTAAAAGTTACTTGGGGTTTTGGTTGACAGCTCACTGTGAGTTGTCAACACTATGAGGTGGTGACAAGAAAAAGAAGAAAAAAAAGTCCTGAATGAGGAAGCTGAGTGTACTTTTTGTAGAGTACTCTATTTAGTTGTAATCATTGTGGTTTTAAAGGGATCTAGACCAAAACAGCAAGCATTCTTGAAACCATTTTGTTTTTAAGCTTTTTTGGGAAAAAACTACCATATAGACACATCCTTGGCTAAAATGATCAAGAAGAAAAAGGGAGAAAGCACAAATATACAAATTTAGAAATGAAACGGAGAAGAAACCATTGAAACAAAACAAAACAAGATACTTTGCGTAATGTGCTCTATGCAAACACATTTGAAAACCTTGATAAAATGCAATTAGATCAAAGAAATTGATTAGAAACACAAAGATTAGTGAAGTTAAATTGTCTCTTTTTGCAGATGCATAGTAGTAAACCTGGAAAACCATAGTGAATCAACGATAAAACTAAATCTAACAATAAAAGGTAGGGTAAATTGACATACTGAAATTATAGTCTTATAGGCAAACATTACCTAGTTAGAAAACATAGTGATAGAGAAAACTTCATTTACAATTGCAATGAAGATTAACAATTTAGCAATGAACTTAAAGAAATATGCACATTTTAAAATACTCCTGAAAGATACACTTGAATAAATGGAAATGCACAGCCTTGCATAGAATGATTCAACAACATAGAGATGTCAGTTCTCCCTGAGTTAATTTAGAAATCTAATACTCTTTTAATAAAAATTCCAACACTCTATTTAAAGACGTGAGACCAATCGATACTGACATTTATAAGAATAAATAAATATGCAGAAATGGTTAAAAAAATTCTAAAAAAAGTTTTCAGAGGGAGTGACTAGCCCTACCAGATGTTAAAATATACAATAAAGCCTCTAATGAAAGCGTTGTGATATTGGTGTGTAAGTAGACAAATAGATGAATGATGTAGAGTAGAAAGTCCCAAAGTCGACCCAAGAATTTATGGAGGTTTAATGTATGATAATGATGGCATCTCAGATCATTGGGGTAAAGAGGAACTTTTTCTTCTTTAATTTTAAAAATTGTGGTAAAATACATATAACGTAAAATTTACCATCTTATTCATTTTTAAGTGTACAGTTAGCTAGTATCAAAAATATACATATAATTTTGAAACAGATCTTCAAAACTGAAACTCTGTATCCGTTAAGCAGCAACTCCTCATTTCTCCTTCTCCTATTAACCATCATTCTAGTTTTTTTTTGAGTTGGAGTCTCATTCTTATTGCCCAAGCTGGTGTGCAGCAGCACGCTCATGGCCACCACAGCCTCAACCTGCTGGGCTCAGGTGATCTTTCCCCCTCAGCCTTCCAAATAGCTGGAATTACAGACGCATGCCACTACACCTGGCTAGTTTTTGTGATTTATTGTAGAGATGAGGTCTTACCAAGTTGTCCGGGCTGGTTTCGAACCCTTGGGCTCATGCAGTCCTCTCGCCTTGGCCTCCCAAAGGTCCACCATTCTACTTTTATGAATCTGTCTACTTTAAATACCTCATATAAGTGGAATTGTTGATTGCAGCATTTGTCCTTTTGTGACTGGCTTGTTTCATTTAGCATAGTGTTCTCAATGGTTCATCCATGTTGTAACATGAGACAGGATATCCTTTCCTTTTGACGATAGATAATATTCTAGTCAGTGTATGTTTTAGGAACATATGTTTTCCATCTGCTCTCTTAGGGTCTCTATCTGGGCTCAATAATTAAAGTGACACAAGGCAGATTAACAGGATAAGAGCATACAAATTTTATTTAGTAATTTTTACATGTACGTAGGAGCCCTCATTGGAAAATATGAATACCTAAAGAGTAAGTTAGTACTGAAAGCTTATATACTAGGTTGGAAATAGAGTAGTAACTTGTGAAAATGTGACCAAGGGTTTGAACCAGAGGAGTTAGTTGTAGGAAAGGGGCCACGAAGATAAAGTTTCATTTAACAAGAGTTGTTTGCATGGATCTTTCTCTGCCTCATTTCTGGTGATAAGAATGTCTTCCTTCCTTCTGGTACAGAAAGGATACCTTTCACATGGGAGTTTTATCTCCTGTTTCAGGAAGGAAAAATAAGCTCCGTGTGCCTTTTTTGCATCTTTTTTATTTAAGTGCCTTTAATTCAAATTAATCAGTATGTCAGGGTGGCATATTTTGGGGTGGCATGCTCTGAATCCTTACAATGTAAACATTTTGTTTATACATTCAGCTATTGATGAATACTTGAGTTACTTCCATCTTTTGGCTATTGTGAATAATGCTGCTATGAACATGGATATACAGATATCTCTTCTAGTCCCTGCTTTCATGAACCATTGCCTTTTTTTTTAAACAGGAAAGGCATATACATTTAATTGATGTTTTAATTGTGCACAAACGGGGGTTACATGCACACAAAAAGTAAACCTGAAGAAAGTTGAACTGGGAAGTTTATATACCATTTTAACAAAGGGAGATAAATTGTGGAGAAGTTTCTAGAAAAAGGATAGTGGGGTTGGACTTCAAGGGATGGCTAATTGGGGAAAGGTGGCCAGGACATGTATGGTATAAAAGGGTTGCTTAATACAGTTTGTTATATAGTCATCTGTTGGTATTATTTTCTTTTCTGTTTTTTTTTTTGAGTTGGAGTCTCACTCTGCTGCCCAGTCTGGAGTGCAGTGGGTGCTCCCGGCCACCACAGCCTTGACCTGCTGGGCTCTGGCGATCCTTCTGCCTCAGCCTTCCAAGTAGCTGGAACTACAGGCGTGCGCTACCACACCCGGCTAATTTTTGATTTATTGTAGAGATGAGGTCTCGCCAAGTTGCCCAGGCAGATCTTGAACCCGCGGGCTCAGGCAATCCACTCACTTCAGCTTCCCAAAGCGCGGGATTACAGGCTGAGCCACTGAGCCCGGCTGGTATTATTTTCATTATTAAGAATGTTCTTCAGTAAATAAGAGTCTTCCTCATGGTACTGGAGAGAGAAACACCGTTACAAATGGAAATCATGTCACCTTTACAAAGGCCATTTTATAAAGAAAGGGAGAGTATAAAGAGAGAGTTCTGGCCGGGCTCAGTGGCTCAGCCTGTAATCCCGCTCCTTTGGGAGGCTGAGGTGAGTGGATTGCCTGAGCCCCTGGGTTTGAGACCCGCCTGGGCAGCGAGACCTCATCTCTACAATAAATCAAAAAATCAGCTGAGTGTGGTAGCACATGCCTGTAATTCCGGCTACTTGGAAGGCTGAGGCGGAAGGATCGCCAGAGCCCAGCAGGTCGAGGCTGTGGTGGCCGGGAGCAGCCACTGTACTTCAGTCTGGGCGCCAGAGTGAGACTCCAAGTCAAAAAAAAAAAAGAGAGAGTTTTGAGTTTGCTCTTTCTCAGTTGAGGAACCATTGCCTTTTAAGACCAGGTTAGTTTTGCTCTTCCACACAGAGTACATTAAGCATTCAGTATATCAAGCTTGTGAAAGAAAAGACCATATGATAGACTCTTTAAAAAGCAAAACCATAAACTTCTCTTTGCAACTTTTTAGTGTTCTGTCATTTAAGTTCATTTCTTGTGTAATCATATAGACAAAAATGATTATCTAAGAAGGACAGTCATCTTATTTGTCTATTTTAGCATAAATCTTGATAAAGTTGAAAAATTTTTAAGTAAATGAAAAATGTAATACATACAAGATACAAAGATAACTATTTATAAAAGCTTAGGAACTCATTCTGATGTAGTGAATGCCATGCATCTCGTTTCTTCTCATGCTATTTTCTTAGCCACAGGGTAACTACCAGAATTATCTTAGGATTCAGCACCATAGGAATTTTCTTCAGTCCTCTAAAATGTGAGCTTTTGGCAAGAGGTGAGGGCCCAGAGAACATAAATTTATCTTTCCTATTGTACCTGAGTACATAGCCAAAATGCTATCCTCCCTAAATTTCAATTTTGCTGGCTAATCAACTAGGAACCCATCCCATTTTTTTATATTTAACATGAAGATATATCATGCTGTCTGCCATTTTGACCCCCGCCTTTCCCCCCCTAATATCTGCTTTTCTATTTTTTTCTCATGTTTGAAGGTATAATCATTGGTTTGATGGAATGGCTTTGCTTCACCAGTTCAGGATGGCAAAGGGAATGGTGACATACAGGAGCAAGTTTCTACAGAGTGATACATATCAGGCTAACAGTGCTCAAAATAGAATTGTGATCTCAGAATTTGGCACACTGGCTCTCCCGGATCCATGCAAGAATGTTTTTGAACGTTTCATGTCAAAGTTTGAGCTGCCTGGTAAGCTGCAGGTGATAGTGAATAGTGATGGTAATTTAAATTATTATGACATCTGGCAGTTGATACAAATATAAATCTTGAAAATAGATTTTTTTTGCTTTTGGTAAGAGAATGTTGAAACTGCTTTCTTCCTTTGATTGTGTGATGAGGGTCTGCTGTAGTAAGCCATGGTGCTTAAATATCTCTGGGGTTTGTTTTCAGCCATGAGTGACAACACTAATGTCAACTATGTGCAGTACAAGGGTGATTACTACATCAGTACTGAGACCAACTTTATGAATAAATTGGACATTGAAACTCTGGAAAAAACAGAAAAGGTAAAGTATAGGTTAAAAAAATGAATAAATTAGTTCCTAAAAAATTTCTTTCTATTCAGAATACTTTTTAGAGTAGTAGATATCAAAAAGAAATTGGAGGCTTAGCTACACAAAAACAGTAGTTTGTTGATTCAGATTACCTTCATTCTCAGTCCTGATTTGAATTAATTGTAGGGTTAATTTTCCTTAAAGATAATTCTAAACTCTTTCCTTAGTCCTGATATCTGAAGGCTAGTATAAAGGGGGAGTAGAATAGTACTCATCCAGTTTTGCTACTTCATGTTCTTCCTAGCTATCACTAGTGTTGAACTAGAGGTTGTCTAGATCTGTATTGCTTTCATATAACATATTAATTAAAAATAAAATTTTGGACCTGATTTTTTACTTTGAGTCTTATGCTTCTTTTGAATTTTCCTGTGATCATGGGCAAAACTATTCAGGATTGTTTTTGTTGGTGACGATGGGGTGGGGAGGGTTGTGGTTTTTATTGCTTTTTGTTTTTGTCTTATTTTTCTTCTTTTTTAAATTTTTATTTTTTATGAAGTGAGATGGAGTCTAGCTTTGTTGCCTAGGCTGGTCTCAAACACCTGGCCTCAAGTGGTCCTCCTGCCTTGATCTTCCAAAGTTCTGGAATTACAGGCATGAACCATCTTGCCTGGCAAAATTTCTTTTTCTTTAGTGGGAAAAATAATTTTGATTGCTCAGAGTAAAGAAATTACATCTTAGACTGTAGTTTTTACATCTTACTTTAAAAATATTTGACACAATCTCTACTATTTATACATGTAAGTAGAGATCTGCCCATGTGACATTTAAAAATCTTTTTTTTTAAACATATTTTTTATTATAAAATTGTGGGTACAGTTAAGGGTTAGGTATACAAATGTGCATTGTTCAGGCACCCTTGTTAATAAGGGGTGTCTCCCCGTCCCTAGACAGATAAACTACTGTTAGTCCCACCTCCCTTCCCCTCCCTACCCCCCCCCATAGTTCCACACCACTCTCAGTCCTTTTCTTATAGTATTATGATAGATGTTCAAGGTCCACTATATGAGTGAGAACATGTGATACTCAGATCTTTGTTTCTGTGAGAGATCACTCAGTATTATAGACTCTAGTTCCATCCAGGTTGCTGCAAAATTCATTATTTTGTTCTTTTTATGGCTTCATAGTATTCCATCGTGTATATGTACCACATTTTTTTTTTTTTTTGAGTTTGAGTCTCACTCCATCACCCAGACTGGAGTGCAGTGGCCACTTCTGGCCACCGCAGCCTTGACCTGCTGGGCTCCGGCGATCCTTCCACCTCAGCCTTCCAAGTAGCTGGAACTACAGGTGGGCGCTACCACACCCAGCTAATTTTTTGATTTGTTGTAGTGATGAGGTCTCACCCAGTTGCCCAAGCGGGTCTTGAACCCACGGGCTCAGACAATTCACTTACCTCAGCCTCCCAAGGTGCAGGATTACAGCCTGAGCCACTGAGCCCGGCTTATGTACCAAATTTTTAAAAATCCAGTCCTCTTTTGATGTACAGCATGGTTGGTTCCAGGTTCTTGATATTGTGAACAATGCTGCGATAAACATTCGTGTACAGGTATCTTTTTGATAGAGTGATTTGAGTTCTTCAGGGTATATTCCCAGTAGGGGAATTGCAGGGTCATATGGGAGGTCGATATTTAGAGCTTTTAGGAATTACCACACTGCTTTCCACAGAGGTTGCACTAGTTTACACTCTCATTAAAAATCTTTAACGATCTTAAATTTGCAGGTAGATTGGAGTAAATTTATTGCTGTGAATGGAGCAACTGCACATCCGCATTATGACCCAGATGGAACAGCTTACAATCTGGGGAACTCCTATGGGCCACATGGTAAAGTTGTGATAAAAGTCTTTCAGAAATAATTGGATGTTAGCTGTCTTCTCAGGGTTCCAAGATGGTTAAGATGTATATAAGATAACATGACTTGAAAGGTTCAGAAGAGAATCTCTGAAATAGCATTACTGAACTTAGAATATATGATTTATTAGTAAATATTTGCTCCTGTGGTCCATTTGTACCTACGCTTAGCAACTGATTTTCTATTTGACCTTTTCAACTTAACTCACATTTTTGTTTCCTTATCTCTTTGGTTCACAAGCATTGTAGGGATTTTCAGAACGTATTTCTCAAACTTGAATTTTTAATTAATACCATATTGTAAGTAGAAGAAATTTAGAATGTTGAAGCCAAGAGATATAGGGAAGATACATTGTCTATCACATAGGGAAAGAATTTATTTTTATCATAGGAGTAATGCTCTGCAAAATAAGTTAAGGTCATAGTGGAGTTGCATCAACAGGCACTTACATCACATCTCTTTTCTGATTATCCACTTGCTTCCACAGTCATCTACCAATCTGCTCCAGAGAGTTCTAATAGCTTATAATGATAACTAACATTTACTGAGTATCTATTATGTGCTGTTGTTAAGCACTTTTGCCTACATTTTCTCATTAGGTCCTTATACCAGCTCTCTGAGCAAGGTGCAAATGTTACCTTCATTTTACAGAGGAGGGCAGTGACCCCTGAGGAGGTGTAAGTGACTTGCTCAGACAAGCTTTCAAGAATCTGAGACCAGACTTGGCACCAAGCTTGACTTGCTCTTAGTTAGTCCATTAGACCATTTCGTTAGTTCTTCATCACCAAGTGCAGAAGATGTATTGTTATTTTTAAATTCTCGGTCTCTGCCTATTCACCATTTGTTTCTCTGCTTGTTAAGGGCCTTGTCACTATCTTCTCACTCTGTAAATGCATGCAGATTTGGGTTCCTGTACTTGAATACACATATCTTTTTCTGTTTGATAAGGAATGTGTAAGTATAAGTATAGTAGCTCTCCATCTGTAGTTTGACCTTCCACAGTTTCAGTTACCCAGACTATATCAGAGTATTTAGAGAGAGAGAGAGAGAGAGAGAGAGAAAGTGTAAGAGTAAGAGAGATCACATTTATATAATTTTTATTACAGTATGTTATAACAAGTGTTCTGTTTTATTATTAGTTCCTGTGCCTAATTTATAAATTGAACTTGATCTTAGATATGTGTACAGGCATCCCCTGGGATGCTTGGAACATATCCCCTGTGGATAAGGGGGAACTACTATATTAGATATTTTCGACTCTCTGTCTTAGCTATCAGTCAACCTACCATCTTACAACCTGTGAAACCTTTGTGGGTTGCTCCTCTGTATCTCTCCATATTTACATATGTGAGTGTATATAAAGATGAATACTGCAGGTTTGTTTTTTCCTGGCTTAAGTATAGAGAGGGTGCCCTGGACACCCCTTTGCTCAGCTCTTCCTTCTTTTCCTTATTTCCTGATCTCAGATAAGTATAGATTCTTCAAAACTGTTGTAAGAAACAACAAACATCCTTCTAAGTAAAACATTTCAGCAGTGAACACACCGATACGATAGTTTTTGACCATGCATCATTTTTGATCATTAAAGCAATACACGTCTGGGCAAGATGGCTCATGCCTGTAATGCCAGCACTTTGGGAGGCCATGGCAGGAGAATTGTGTAAGCCCAGGAGTTTGAGACCAGCTTGGGCAGTATTTGTCTCTTCAAAAAAAAAAAAAATTCACTTCTTAATAAATTAACTCTGTTAAGCAAGAAGATCATTTTGTAGCTCATTCACAATATGAGAAATACTATTTAACCATTCTTAATTATGTACTCTAAAATAAATGGTCACTAGATCAGTGATTCTCAGCCTTGAATGCACCTATAAATCAGCTGGAATGCTTGCTAACAATGTAGATTACTGGGATTCATTCATCTCCAGAAATTCTGGTTCGGTAGGACTAAAAAGGGGCCTATAATCTGCATTTTTAACATGGTTCCCAGGTGATTTTGGTGCAAGTGGCCCCTGAATCTCACGGATAAACCCAGTCACCAATCATGAGAGACTGTACTTGTTACTTCGCCTCAATTTGCTGTTTATACAAACTCCAGGAGAGTCTCCTAGAGTTAAACTCACAGTATTGGGCAGGTCAGTCTCTCTGGCCATTCCTCCGCTGGGTGTTTCCTGGGTATCTGTTTGCCTTGCCTAATGCCTCTAAGGCTTACAGTTAGAACAGTTCATTAACTAATGTGTTTAAATTCAATGAATTGAGTAATCCAGTTGCTGAGACAGGAAATTCTCTTTATTGTCTCCTAATCCCAGCTCTGAATCTACTTCTTTTTTCTCACTTGATTATTTGGTTCAGTGAGTAGTTTTTGAACTGGAACTCAATGTGCATGTAGCTGAGTTCAACTACCTAATATACATTTTGAGAAAATTTAGTGATTCTAATATTTAGTGATTGTAATACAATAAAATGCTTACTAATAATACCTACCTTTAGGAAGTAAAAAGCTTTGTTTTAGCTTTTCCAGACTTTTTTTAAAAAGTTTTAAAAAAATTAACAATCCTTTAAATATTAATTCAACGAGTTTTTACTATTTTAAAAAATATGTTCTTCATTCTAATCACTTAGAGACAGTAATAGGGTACTCTTGGAACTATAGAGCTTGTCTAATACTTTTCTCATCACTATACAAAGCATGATGTTTTAGATATAGCAGGCTCTGAAAATATATATGTATCCCCAACATAGACCTCCCAGTGTTTTAGATCCAGTTGCTTACTTGGTGCTTTTCCTATTATGTCTAATAGGCAATTACAAAATTAACTTGTCGAAAACCAAATTCCTAATTTTTTTCTCCTAAACTTTTTCTTCTTTTCAAAAATTAAATATGGGATCTTGTTGTGTTGCCCAGGCTAGACTCAAATTCTTCTTTTAAATTTTATTTCAAATATGTGGGGTACAATTCAGGGTTTGGTATACAAATGTTCATTATGCAGGTTCCCTTTTTGACGAGGTATGCCCCTGCCCTCCCCTGGCAGTTTCCCACTACTGCCAATTCTGCCCCCACCTTCCCCTGGCAGTTTCCCACTACTGCCAATCCCTTTCTTATAGTGTTATGATAGTTGTTCAAGGTCCACTTATATAGACTCAAATTCTTGAGCTCTTGATATCCTCTCAAGTAGCTAGGGCTACAGGCATGCACCAACATGCGCTTAACTTTCTCTTCTTAAGATGAGTCGTCCCTGTCTCAGTTGATGTTAACTCCACTCTTGTAGTTGCTCAGGATAGTAACTTTGGAATCAACCTTCACATTTCTTTTTCATATCAGTCGATCAAAAATCAATTCCAGCAATGTCTTCAAAACATTTCTAAAACCCAGACACCTCACACCACCTCCATGGCCATCACTCTGCTTTGAGCCACCGTCGGCTCTTACTTCATTGATGGTAGTAGCCTCTTAACTAGTTTCCCTGATTCTGCCCTTGCCCCACTTCAGTTTCTTTTAGCCCAGCAGCCAGCTACCCTTTTAACCCACAACACCTGTCTGACCTTACCTCTTAGACTCTCTGCTTTGCTTATGACAGGGCCACACTGGCTTCTTGCTGATACCTAAATACTCCAGACTTGCTCCAGGCTGAGAACCTTTGCATTTGCTCTTCCCTCTGCTTGGAATGGATTTCTCCCAGATATCCTAAAGGCTGTCTTCCTCACCTCCTCCAGATCTTTACTCAGATGTCACCCAATTCGCGAAACCTTCCTGGACCAGCATCTTTAAAATGGCAGATGCAAACCAGGCATGGAGGCACATGCCTGTAGTCCTTGCTACTTGGGAACCCTAGGTGGGAGGATTGTCTGAGCCCAGCAGGTCGAGGATGCAGTGAGTTATGATCATGCCACTGCACTCCCAGCCTGGGCAACAGAGTGAGACTCCCAACTAAAAAGTAAATAAATACAAATAAATTGCAAACAGTAACTCCCACATAAATCACTCCTGAACCACATTCCCTGGTTTATTTTCCTCAATAGTTCTCTTGTCATCTGATACATTTTCACCTATGCAATTTTTATAAGAATTTGAGCATTATAAAAAAGATGATTTTTGTCTATTTTGTATATTGCTGTATATAATTGCTTGGAATGCAGAACTTAGAATGTTCAGAATAGTGTCTGGAATATAGGAGATGCTCAAAAAGTAGTTACAGAATAGTGAATAAAGAACTATGTGGTTATTTTGTTCCACAAGAAGCTTGCAGATTGCAAAATTCTGTAAGTTACCCAAGTTTTTCACCACCTACATTGGCAATTCTGACATCAGGAAGATGATTCAATATAACCTAAATACTTATTCATGCATTGAGTGGTTTAACAAACATGTTGTTACTTAATTCATCAATAGCTATTTATCCTGTGCCTACTAAATGTCAAGTCCTGTTTGCTACTGAGAATACAAAGATGGATCAGACACAACTCCTGCCTTTGAAGAACCCAATAGTCTGCTGGGAAGCAGATAAATGGGCAGAAAATTCTGGTACAATGAGATAAATGCTGTGACAGTGTAGCGTGTAATGAGGGCATAGAGTTGGGGCACCAAATGCCTTTGGGTTGGGGAAGAATCAGGCAAGGCTACTTGAGGAGTGAATAGCTAAGTTGATTCTGGAAGAACTAGTAAGCAATAGCCAGATGAATGAGTTCATGAATGAATGCTGAGACAGGATGGGATGGGACCCAGAGCCGCCCCAGATTGCCAGAGGATGGGTGACAGGAGTCGGATATGGGTGCAAGTGGAGATTGTAGTTGTTGAATTAGGGGGAGGGAGAGAAGAAACAAATAGAATTTGAGGATATTCCTGGTTGATATCTTAACCTTTCCTATGAGGCAGGGATGAAGTTCCTCTGCAGGGAGTGAGGCGGTGACCATTTGAGAGCATTAGAATACAGTGAATTGGTGGTTGATCACTTTGGGTGTGCTGTTTCAAAACCTTAGCTAATGATTTTCATAAAGTCGATATATTTTCCATATTCAGATCTTTACTTGAGATAACCCTTTATGAAATATGACTGTCATGCATTTTGCATAAATCTCTGAACTACTTTTCCCAAGTCCACAAGTGCAAGTTTATCTCTTACTCTAGAATGTCTGTAAAACAGTTAAGATAGGACTTTCATTTTCAGGCTCCTGCTATAATGTCATTCGAGTTCCTCCAAAGAAGGAGAACCGTGAGGAGACAATCCATGGAGCCCAGGTGATATGTTCTATTGCTTCTTCAGAGACGGGGAAGCCTTCTTACTACCATAGCTTTGGTGAGTCTAGAGATAAGGCAAATTACAATGCGCTCTGCCTTAATGTTGCTGTAGCGAAGGACTCATTTTGGCAAATGTTTTGTTAATAGTTCATCAGAGTATGGTGATAATAACACCAAGGTTACATTTTGATGCCAGTTAAGTTTACTCTGTGTAGTCACATACTCCTGACACTAACGGGCTGACTGCTTGAAAACATATACTGTAGTTGCTTTAGTATAAGCAATTACTAAAAGATGGATAGAATTGAAAGTTTTAGGCAACTTTAAAGCCCACAAATAATAATCATCCGTGAAAAGGTCTTAACTGTATTTTTCTGGAGGGGAAATTCATTTTCTATATAGATCACTTCAGCTTTTACTCAGAATATTTATTTTCTGTATTTTAAACCATTATAGCCAAACTGCTTTTTTTGGAAAAAAAAAAGATAAAAGACTGCTGAGAACATAAAACCCAAGCTATTCTAAGCAGTTCTCTTTTGTGTGTAGGAACAGGAAATACGTATAGCAAAACTGAGAAACAGTAAAGGCTGACATTTGTTTAGGGCAGCAGTACTGTGTCCAGGCATTTTGACAAGTCCCCATAACTGGCACGTTTTAGACAACTCTGCTTTGCCAAATAACATTTTATTGTTTTCTGATAGGAATGACAAGGAACTACATAATCTTCATTGAACAGCCTCTGAAGATGAATTTGTGGAAACTTGTCACTTCTAAAATTCGGGGAGAGGCCTTTTCAGATGGGTTAAGCTGGGAACCCCAGTTCAATACACGGTTTCATGTGGTGGATAAACACACTGGACAGGTAGATTATTTGAGAATGTTCATCATAAAGGCACATTTCCATATGGTTGATTTTTCACCTTCACTAGATGTTACTTGCATAAAACATTTTTATTTTGTTTTTTGAGTTGGGTCTGTTTTTCTTTTTTAAATTTATTTTAAAGATGTTGGGTACAATTCAGGGTTAGGTATATAAATGGTTAATGTATAGGTAAAGTTTGGGCCTCACTTTGGTTCCTCCTTCACCTGAATGATAATGGACTAAATGCACCACTGAAAAGACATACAATGGCAAACTGAATTTTAAAAAATATCACAACAATTTGCTGTCTCTAGGAGACTCATCTCAGAATGGACACTCACAGACTCAAAGTAAGACAAATAATTTTCTTCTTTTTGTAAAGTAAGAGGATGGAAAGCAAAGTAAGAGGATGGAAAGCAAATTTTCAGGTGAACAGAACACAAGAGAAAGCAGGAGTTAAGATCTTAATATCAGACAAAATATCCTTTAAGTTATCAAAAATTTAAAAAGTTATGA
This sequence comes from Cephalopachus bancanus, assembly GCA_027257055.1. Classification (NCBI taxonomy): domain Eukaryota; kingdom Metazoa; phylum Chordata; class Mammalia; order Primates; family Tarsiidae; genus Cephalopachus; species Cephalopachus bancanus. Next base: position 17,614,697 of record JAPVLO010000002.1, read on the forward strand.
AAGATCACTACATAATGATAAAAGGATCAATCTGAGACCAGTGACTGCACCAGCAGTGAGTTGGATCTTTATGGAGGTGGCATAGATGATGTCCCTGAGCTGACATCATCACCCCATCCCTGAATCCTTCTGTTTTGTTTTTCATCCTTCTCCCTCCTCTCCCCCTCCACTCCGCAACTACTGGTTCTTGACCCTGTTCAGGCCTCAGTAAAGACTTTTGGCTACTTCTCATCCTTCACACCCCATCCCTTAATTTTATTCTTTTGAGAAGTCTGCATTTCAAGCTGCCAAGGTGGAGAGAGTGATTACAGAAGGGATTACTCCTCATTTCAGTTTTTATTTTATTTTAATTTTTTTTTATTTTTGAGTTGGAGTCTCTGTCGCCCAGACTGGAGTGGAAGCGGCCACCACAGCCTCAACCTGCTGGGCTCCGGCGATCCTTCCGCCTCAGCCTTCCAAGTAGCCAGAATTACAGGAGTACGCTACCACACCCGGCTGATTTTTTGATTTATTGTAGAGATGAGGTCTCGCTGCCCAGGCGGGTCTCGAACTCGCGGGCTCAGGCAATCCACTCACCTCAGCCTCCCAAAGGCGCGGGATTACAGGCTGAGCCACCAAGCCCGGCTCAGTTTTTATTTTTATGTGATAATCTACCTTTAAGAAAAGTCGTGTCACACCTGAGAGCACCAGGAAGTTGCATGAGAGATCATCTGATACACGAACCTATGATGTTCCATCTGCGCATTGATGCATAGGCAGCATTTATAAATTAACCGATGTATTGCTATGTATGATCTCTTTGATGATTGCTCATCTTCTTTGTATCCTGTCTTATAATTTCAACACATTTGTGATAGTCAATGTTTATTCTAAATTAACCATGTTTTGTATCACAAATTCATTGCCCATGGATCTGTTGCTGAAACAAGGAAGTCTTAAACAAGAAGTGGAATCATTCTGTTATCAAATTGTGTCTGAATCAAATGACCAAAAAGTTGGAATATTACAAAGTGAAGATGAACAGTTGCAGCCTTCAGTTTCTAAAAATCAGGCGGTGAACTTTCCAGGGTCAAATTTATGGCCAGTTCTAACAAAATAACATTTAGTAAGAAACCAAAAAGAAGAAAGTATGATGAAAGTTACTTGTCTTTTGGATTTACTTACTTTGGAAATAGAGATGCACCTCATGCCCAGTGTGTATTATGTCAGAAAATTTTATCCAATAGCTCTTTAGCCCCATAAGTTTCGAAGACATTTAGAAACTAAACATTGCTACATATAAAGACAAAGACATTAGCTTTTTCAAGCAGCATCTTATTCACCTGAAAATAATAAACCCCCAGCACCTGAAATTGTGAATACAGATAATGAAAGTGCTACAGAGGCATCATACAATGTAAATTACCACATAGCCCTGAGTGTAGAGGCTCATACTATTGGAGAATTGCTTATCAAACTTTGTACAAAAGATGTAGTGATACGGATGTTTGATGAACAATATAGTAAAAAAAATAGATACAGCACAACTTTCAGACAGTACTGTTGCATGTTGAATTAAGGATCTAGCTGTTGACATCTAAGAAGAGCTTGTTTGTAGACTGAAAATTTGTGATGGGTTTTCACTGCAACTCGATGAATTAGCTGATGTTTCAGGACTTGCTTTGCTGCTTGTGTCTGTTCATTATAGGTTTAGTAAGTTTACTGAGGAAGACCTACTGTTATGTGAATCTTTACAAAGTAATGCTATTGGTGAAGAAATATTCAACTGTATCAGCAGTTTTATGCAGAAACATGAAATTGAATGGGAAAAATGTGTTGATGTTTGTAGTGATGCTTCTAGGACAATGAACAGGAAAATTGCTGAGGCTGTCACCTTGATAAAATATGTGGCTCCCGAAAGCACCAGTAGTCACTGTCTATTATATAGACATACATTAGCAGTTAAAGTAATGCCTACATCTCTAAAAGATGTGTTAGACCAAGCAGTACAAATCATCAATTATATTAAAGCTCGACCACATCAATCCAGACTGTTAAAAATTTTATGTGGAGAAATGGGTGTTCAGCAGACAGCACCACTTTTAAATACAGAGGTGAGGTGGCTCTCTCAAGGTAAAGTTCTTGTAAGACTTTTGAGCTTCATTGTGAACTGTTGGTTTTCATGAATTCTGCTTTTCGGCTGTCTGATTGTTAAACAAAGTCATCCTGGCTGCTTAGACTTGCAAATATTTTTACTAAATTAAATGAGGTTAATTTGTCAATGCAAGGAAAAAATGTGACAGTTTTTATAGTATTAGATAAAATGTCATCACTGTTAAGAAAATTAGAATTTTGGGCCTTATCTGTAGAAGAAAACTTTGATTGTTTTCCTACGTTGAGTGACTTTTTGACTGAAGTTAATTCTACCGTGATAAAGATTTTGCAGTGCCATTGTGCATCACCTGAGGGGTTTGCAGTTTACTCTGTTAAAATATTTTCCTGTAACAAATGACAATGATGCCTGGGTTAGAAATTCACTTACAGTAACTGTTAAACCAGTCTCATTAGTAGCACGGGACTATGAGAGCCTGATTGTTTTAACATCTGATTCTCAAGTGAAACAGAATTTCAGTGAACTTTCACTAAATGACTTTTGGAGTAGCCTAATTCAAGAGTACCCAAGCATTGCAAGGTGTGCAGTTTGTGTACTTTTTCCTTTCGCGACAATGCACCTGTGTGAAACGGGGTTTTCATACTATGCTGCAACAAAAATGAAATATAGGAAAAGACTTGATACTGCACCTCACGTGCAGAACCGACTTAGCAACATTAAACCTAATATTAAGCGGATATGTGATAAAAAGATACAAAAACACTGTTCTCATTAAAATGGGAGAGTCTTGCATGTCTCATGATAATCTGATGTAAGATGAAAATAAAAAATGATTTACTTCATCTCTGGTATTTGGGGTTTTAAATAAAGTAATTCAAAGTTTTTATACTTCTTAGACTTTAAGCTAACAAATAAAAAATTTTTTAAAAGGTCAGTCCATCAACAAGAAACATTCATCCTAAACATATATATATGCACCCAACATAGTAGCACCAACCTTTATAAAGCAACTTCTAGGTAAACTAAAAAAATATATTGACTCTAGCACTATCATAGCTAGGGACTTAAATACTCTACTAACAACCCTAAATAGATCATCCAGGCAAAAAAATCAACAAGGAGATCTGGAACCTCAACTTGAAGCTTGATCAAATGGACTTAATAGATACCTACAGAATACTCCACCCAACAACCATGGAATATACGTTCTACTCATCACCACATGGAATGTACTCCAAGATCAACCACAACTTTGGCCGTAAATCAAGCACAAACACATTTTATAAGATTGAAATACTGCCATGAACCTTCTAGACCACAGTGGAATAAAAATAAATATCAACACCAACAAAGGTACTCCAAATCCCACAAAGACATGAACACTTAAACAGCATGATGCTGAACAACTCCTGGGTCAACACAGAAATCAAAGCAGAAATTAAAAGATTTCTGGAAACAAATGAAAATAAAGACACATCATACCAAAACCTCTGGGATGCCATGAAAACTGTATTGAGAGGGGAGTTCATTTCTTTATGAATACACATCAAGAAAATGGAAAGATCACAAGTTAACAGCCTAACAAACTACCTAAGGGGGATGGAAAGACAAGACCATCAAAACTCTATCTTCAATAGAAAAATCCAGATCACCAAAAACAGGATATCAGGACACAGATGACAAAAATACCATAGAAAAAAACCAGTGAAACAAAAAGCTGGTTGTTTGAAAGGATAAACAAGATTGACGACCCCAATTGGTCTTATCTTAGCCAGATTGACCAAGAAAAAGAAAAAGCCCAAATAAACAATCAGAAATGCAAAAGACCAAATCACAATGTATCCTGAAGAAGTACAAAAAACTATATGAGATTAATATACACAACTATATGGAAACTTACTCGAAAACCTAAATGAAATGGAGGACTTTCTGACATCACACCACCTCCTGAGGTTGAGTTGGGGGTCTTATTTTGTTGCCCAGGCTAGAGTGCAGTGGCATGATCACAAAGATCCTTGACTCAGGCTATCTTTCCACCTCAGCATCCCGTTAGCTGGAACTACAGGCACGCACCACCACGCAGCTAATTTTTAAATTTTTTTGTACAGATGAGGTCTCGCTATGTTGCCCAAGCTGGTCTCAAACTCCTAGGCTCAAGCAATCTGCCCACCTAGGCCTCCCAAAGTGCTGGGATTACAGTCAAAATCCACTGCACCTGACCAAGACACTTTTAATCAAGGATATTATCTTCTTGTATAGGTTGAGCATGGATTTTTCCAAATCATAATAGTTGGTAAAGTGGATGTTGTTCATGCAGAGTCTTTCAGTATTGTTGCAATAATACTTGAGTTAGTCGCTTCTGTGACTTCCTAATACGTGAATATGATAATCCTGCCAAAATCTAAGCATGCTGACTGAATGTCTTTTTATACTTCTGATTAATGGCACCATTATATTTGTCTACTTATTGACCACTCTGAAGAGATAATCTTATATTTACTCTACTTGAATTTAATTACAAAAAAACCATTTTAGTAATGAGTGTACTTTTCAAAACATCAGTCACTTAATTTATCATAAGCATACTGAGAAGCAGTATTTTCTATTTAACCATGCAGTTAGAGTCCAGGATTCATTTATTCTTCAAAATACTGGGCTATATTTCATGAGGATTTTTAAGTTAGTTGTAAGAATTGATTGGTCTATATCAAATAGTCCCAGTTCCTTGATTTATATGATAGGAGATAAACTAGCAATGTTTAAATCAAGGCACATTTGCTTCTACATTCTGGATTCTACTTCCTTTAAATCTACTATGCCTGCCACCTCACAGAGGAAAATCCTCTTAATTTTCTTATTTTGAACTTTGTAGATCTGTTCAATAAAGGGAGGGGGGAAAAGAAAATGGCTTTTTTCATTGCATTTTCTCCTACAGCTTCTTCCAGGAATGTACTACAGCAAACCTTTTGTTACTTTTCATCAAATCAATGCTTTTGAGGACCAGGGCTGTGTTATAATTGATTTGTGCTGTCAAGATAATGGAAGAATCCTAGACGTTTACCAACTGCAGAATCTCAGGAAAGCTGGAGAAGGGCTTCATCAGGTAAACATTAGGATTTGTCAGGAGTCAAATAATTTTGATCTAGGCAGGATCTGCTTTTGGCTTTGGAATTCTGTGTTTCTCTTGCCCCTTGTGGCAAATAAGGAGGGAAAGTAGTTTTAAAGCGTTGAGGACAGCTTCATCATTTTCTCATTTAATATTAAAAAGTAATTTGAAGTTGCTTACAAAATACCTAATAAATGAGAAACATGGAAAAGAGCCACGATACATATTTTAAAGCATTTTTAACTAGTTCCTTATTATACTTAAGCATCACACATACTTAAGGTTTCCTAGAAAGGACAGCAAAATAAACTTATCATTTTATGAGTTCACCTAGCTAAAGGGATTCACTTTCCTGCTACTGAATCCAGGATAGAAATTTTCCTTAAATTATGTAATGTAAATTGTCTTCAGCTGTAGTTTCATTTTTCAGCTATAGTTTTATATTTCAATTTTTTTTTTCTTTATTTCAATAGCTTTAGAGGGTATAAATAGTTCTGGTTACATGGTTGCACTATATAGTGGTGAAGAAGTCTGGGCTTTAAGTGTACCCACCAATCCCTGTTTTTAAATGTTTTAAAAATAGTACTTACTAAGTGTACTTATACATACTAAGTTTACTTACAGCTTTATGATAGGCCTTGATATCTGTAATGTAAATCTTTTAGCTCTTTTATTTTTAAAACTTGTCTGAGTTTTTCATGGCCTTTTGCATTTCTGTAAATTTTAGAATCAGTTTGTCAGTTTTTTTGTTTTAAATAAATTTTATTGTATATATTTGAGGTTTACAACATGATGTTATGGGATACATGTAGATATTAAGTGGTTACTATAATGAAGCCAATCATATCTATCATCTCAAATAGTTACCTTTCTGTATGACAAGAGCAGCTAAAATCTATTTAATAAAAATTCTTAATGCGATGCAGTTTTATTAATTTTAGTCCTCATGTTTTCCATCAGATCCCTAGACTTGTGGCCTTTGACCAATGCCTCCCCTTTGCCTTTCCCACTCCTCCTGTGGTAACTGCTGTTTCATTTTCTGTCTCTATGTATTTGAGTTCTTTTTAAAAAATATTCCACATATAAGTGATATCACGTAATATTTTTGTTTGTGTCTGGCTTATTTCACTTAGCATAATAGCTTCCAGGTCCATCCATTTTATGGCAAATGGCAGAATCCTCTCCTCTTATAAGATAGAATAATATTCCATTGTGTATAGATAACACATTTTCTTTATCCATTTATCCTTTGGTAGACATTTAGGTTGCTTCCGTATCTTGACTACTGTGAATAATGCTGCAATGAACATGGGAGTGCAGATAGCTTTATGAGTTGGTAATTTCACCTCTTTTGAATATTTATGTCCAGAGGAGAGATTGCTGGGTCATATCGTAGTTCTACAGTTGACCCTTGAGCTACATGGTTTGAGCTGCTTGGGTCCACTCATACATGAATTTTATTTCACCTCTACCACCTCTGGGATAGCAAGATCAATCCCTTCTCTTCCTCAGCCAACAAAATGTGATGAAAATGAGGATGAAGACCTTTATGATGATCCACTTCCACTTAATAGTAAATATATTTTCTCCCCTTATGATTTTCTTTTTTTTTTTTGAGTTGGAGTCTTACTCTGTCGCCCAGACTGGGGTGCAGTGGCCACTCCCGGCCACCGCAGCCTCGACCTGCTGGGCTCCGGGGATCCTTCTGCCTCAGCCTTCCAAGTAGCTGGAACTACAGGCGCGCGCTATCACGCCCGGCTAATTTTTTATTTATTGTAGAGATGAGGTCTCACCAAGTTGCCCAGGCGGGTCTCGAACCTGTGTATGATTTTCTTAATAATATTTTCTTTCCTCTAGCTTACTTTATTGTAAGAATACAGTATATGATACATATACTATACAAAATATGTGTTAATTTACTATTTATGTTATTGGTAAGGTTTCCAGTCAAAAGTAGGCTATTAGTAGTTAAGCTTTGGGGGAGTTAGAAGTCATACATGGATTTCTGACTCCATGGGGGATTGGCACTCCTAACCTCTGCATTATTCAAGGGTCATCTGTATTGTTAATTTCTTTAGGAACTTCCATACTGTTTTCCATAATGACTGTAGCAACTTACATTCCCACCAACAAGGGAAATAATTCCTTTTCTTCCACACCCTTGCTAACATTTGTTATCTCTTTTCTTTTTATAATAGCCATCTTTATGAGTGTGAGGTAATATTTCATAATGGTTTTAATTTGCATTTCCCTTATGATTAGTGATGGTGAGCACTTTTTTTTTTTTTGAGTTGGAGTCTCACTCTGTTGCCCAGATTAGAGTGCAGTGGCCGCTCCTGGCCACCGCAGCCTCGACCTGCTGGGCTCTGGTGATCCTTCCTCCGCAGCCTTCCAAGTAGCTGGAACTACAGACATGCACTACGACACCCGGCTAATTTTTTTATTTGTTGTGGAGATGAGATCTCACGGGCTCAGGCAATTCACTCACCTCAGCCTCCCAAGGCGCGGGATTACAGGCTGAGCCACCAAGCCCGGCTGGTGAGCACTTTTTTATATACCTGTTAGATATCTTTATGTCTTTGAAGTAATGTCTGGTCAGGTCCTTTACCCATTTAAAAATATCTTTTTATTTTAAAGATGTGGGGTATAGTTCAGGGTTAGGTGCATAAGTGGTCATTGTACAGGTAAAGTTTGGGCCTCCCCTTGGTCCTCACTTCACCTGGTTTGAGATTGGGTACCTTTATTGATGTTATGTGTCCCCTCCGTCCCCTGGCAGTGTCCCACTATTGCCAATCCCTTTCTTATAGTTTTTTTTTTCTTTTGAGTCGGAGTCTCACTCTGTCACCCAGACTGAAGTGCAGTGCCGCTCACGGCCACTGCAGCCTTGACCTGCTGGGCTCCGGCGATCCTTCCGCTTCAGCCTTCCGAGTAGCCGGAATTAGAGGCATGCGCTACCACGCCCGACTGATTTTTTGATTTATTGTAGAGATGAGGTCTCACCTGCCCAGGCGGGTCTCGAACCCGTGGGCTCAGGCAATCCACTCACCTCAGCCTCCCAAAGGTGCGTGATTACAGGCTGAGCCACCGAGCCCGGCTCCTTTCTTGTAGTATTATGATAAATGTTCAGGATCCACTTATGAGTGAATACAGTACTCAGACCTTGTTTCTGTGATAGATCACTCAGTATTATAGACTTTAAATCTATCCAAGTTGCTACAAAGGTCATAATTTTGTTTTTCTTTATGGCTGTGTAATATTCTCTCTTGTATATGTACCACATTTTATTTATCCAGTCCACTTTCGATGGGCAGCATGACTGGTTCCATGGTTTTGCTATTGTCCTTTGCCCATTTTAAAATCAGTTTATTTATTTCTTGTTTTTGCTGTTGAGTTGTAAGAGTTTGTCATACATTTTGAATATTAACTTCTTATCAGATATTTGGTTGCAGTTATTTTTTCCCAGTCCATAGGTTGCTTTCTTTTCATTTTGTTGATTGTTTCCTTTGCTGTGCAGAAACTTTTTAGTTTGATATCAACTTGCCAGCTTTTGCAAAGAAAAACAAACAAACAGCGGATTGAGGTCATACTACAACTGAGGTCAATTTGGGGATAACGGGCATGTTTGCAATATTTAGTCTTCCAATTCACAAACATGGAAAATCCCTCCATTTATTTGGATCTTAATTTCTCTTAATACTGCTATAGTTTTCAGTGTAAGGGTATTACATATCTTTTGCTAAATTTGTTTTTAGGCATTTTGTGTGCTTCGAAACTATTTTAAATGGTATTTTTAAAATGTTCACTTTGTTACTGATACATATATATATATATATGCAATTGATTTTATTTATTTATTTATTTATTTTTATTTTTTGAGTTGGAGTTTCACTCCGTCGCCCAGACTGGAGTGCAGTGGCCGTTCCCGGCCACAACAGCCTTGACCTGCTGGGCTCCAGCGATCCTTCCGCCTCAGCCTTCCGAGTAGCCGGAATTACAGCTGCGCGCTACCACGCCCGGCTAATTTTTTTTTTTATTTATTGTAGAGATGAGGTCTTGCCTGCCCAAGAGGATCTCGAACCCACGGGCTCAGGCAATCCACTCACCTCAGCCTCCCAAAGGCACAGGATTACAGGCTGAGTCACCGAGCCCGGCTGCAATTGATTTTATGTATTGACCTTATATCCAGAGATTTTTAAAAATTTGCTTATTAGCGTAAACAGTTGATCTGCAGGTAATTTTGGATTTTCTATATACACAGTCATGTTATCTAAAAATAATGACTTCTTTCCAATACATATGACTTTTTATTTCTTTTTTGTTTTGTTTTATTTTATCAGCTGGGACTTCCAATTGAATGCAAGTGTTGATAGTGTTGGAAAAGGTTTAATAATTCACCATTTAGTATAAAATTGCTATAGATATTTTAAGATACCTTTATCAGATATCTTAATGGTGCCTTTTGATGAACAGATATTCTTAATTTAATATGGTCCAGTATATCAACCTTTTCCTTTATAACATACATTGTGCATTTTGTTTTAGACATCTCATGGTAAGGTCATGATAATATATTATCTTCTAGAAAAATCACATATCTGTATGTGTAGTATTCTGTTTCTGGTTTCTGGATTCTGTTCCATTGGCCTAATTGGGTATTCTTGTGTCAGTATTGCTACCACTATATTAAACAAGTTTTAACACTCAGTAGATCAGATTATTCTTTGTTTTTTTTAAAGCAAAGAGTGTCACAGCCATTTCTGGCCCTTTACGTTTTTGTATGCATTTTAGAATCATTTGTTATTCCACACATAAAATAGTGACATTTTAATTGCATTTGCACCAAATGTATATATCAACCCAGGAGAGGACTAACCTCTTTACACAATGTTTAATCTTCTAGTACCTGAATATAATATGTCCTTCCATTTATTTAAGACTTCTTTGACTAGGTTCGGTGGCTCAGCCTGTAATCGCAGCACTTTGGGAGGCTGAGGCAAGTGGATTGCCTGACCCCGTGGGTGTGAGACCCACCTGGGCAACTTGGCAAGACCTCATCTCTACAATAAATCAAAACCGGGCATGGTAGCACGTGCCTGTAGTTCTGACTACTTGAAAGACTGTGGCGGAAGGATCACTGGAGTCCAGCAGATCGAGGCTGTGTTAGCTGGGAGCGTGCCACTGCACTCCAGTCTGGGCGACACAGTGAGACTCCAACTAAAAAAATAAGAAAAAAAAAGACTTCTTTAATTTCTTTCGATGTTTCTAGTTTTCTGTATACAGATTTTGCCCATCTTTTGTTAGATTTATTTCTAGGTATTAGATATTTTTTGACACTATTGTAAATGTTATTTATTTTTTGCTTTCATCTTATGTTAATGTTGCTGTATAGCAATTGATTTTTTATTTTATTTTATTTTATTTTATTTTGAGTTGAGTCTCACTCCATCACCCAGGCTGGAGTGCAGTGGCACGCTCACGGCCACCCCAGCGTCAACCTGCTAAGCTCTGGTGATTCTTCCGCCTCAGCCTTCCAAGTAGCTGGAACTATAGGCATGCACTACCATACCCAGCTGATTTTTTGATTTATTGTAGAGATGAGGTCTTGTTAAGTTGCCCAGGCTGGTCTCGAATCCATGGGCTCAAGCTATCCCCTCACCTAGACCCCCAAAGTGTTGGGATTACAGGCTTGAGCCACCACACCCGGTTTTGTTTGTTGATCTTGCATTCAGTAATGTTGTAATTACACTAATGGATTCTAACAATTTATAGATTCTTTTAGATCTTCTAAATCCATAGTATTATGTGCAAGCAGTGACTGTTTCATTTCTTCCTTTGTAAGCTGTTTAATGGTTTTCTTTGTCTTATTTCACTGGACCTCCAGTACTATATTGAATATAAATGGTAATAGTGGCTTACTTGTCTGGTTCCCAGTTTGCGAGAAAAAAACTTTCAGCATTTTACCATTAAGCATGCTGTTCTCTATAGATTAAAAAAAGTTAATAGAAGTTGCCCCTTCTTGGGGGTCATGATGGACAGCAAGATGGCGTTTGCAATCAGGGGCATTTGGGTAGTCAAGCCACACACTCCATTAATAAGTTTCCCTGACAGAAGAGACAATCCTAAACCCAATGTATGAGAAACTTTGAGACAGCAGGACTACTGTCTCACTGTTTTACAATTTCTCAGTATTCTCAGGGAAGAAAATTACCAGATTTGCTGATGTATCAGGGTCTGCCAGACACTGCAGAAATAATAGAGACATTACCTCAATACAGAAGGAAACTTGTGTCTCAAGAAGAAATTGAATTCATCTAATATGGAAGTCTGGAACAATCACTTTATGCTGTTTGTCATTAGACCAATAATTATCTTTAAAATAAAGGACTTCCAAAATGAAAAGACAAGTTAATAGAATTTGTTTTTTTGAGCAGTTTTAGGTTTAAAGAAAAATCAAGCAGAAAGTATGGTGAGTTTCAGTAGGTTCCCCTGCCCCAGTTTCCCCTAGTATTAACATCTTGCCTTGTTATGGAATGTTTGTTACAACTGATGAACTAAAATGTATTGATACATTATTATTAACCAAAGTTCATAGTATACATTATGGTTCATTCTTTGTGTTGTAGAGTTCTGTGGGTTTTGACAAATGCATAAGGTCATTTATCCACCATTCTAATATCTTACAGTACAGTTTCACTGCCCTACAAATCTCTCTGTGTTCCACCTACTCTTCCCTTCCCCTTTCCTCCCTTCAGCCCCTGGCAGCCACTAATCTTTTCACTATTTTCACAGTTTTGCCTTTTCCAGAATGTCATATAGTTGGAAACATACAGTACATAGGCTTTTCAGACTGAATTCTTTCACTTATCACTATTCATTTAAGGTTCCTTCATGTCTTTTGTGACTTGATAGCTCATTTCTTTTTATCCTTGAATAATATTCTCTTGAATGTATGTACTGCAGTTGTATGTTCATTCACTTTTTGAGAGACATCTTGGTTGCTTCCAACTTTGGGCAGTTATGAATACAGTTGTTATAAACAGTTGTGTGCAGATTTTGTGTGGATATGTTATCAGTAGTTTAAAAATATATATATATGGCTGGGTGTGGTGACTGACACCTGTTATACCAGCACTTTGGGAATCTGAGGTGGGAAGATCACTTGAGGCCAGGAGTATGAGACCGGCCTGATCAACAGAGTGAGACTCTATCTCTACAAAAAATTGAAAATTAAAAAAATATAAATTTTATTAGATTAGGAAAGTTTTCTTCTACTCCAAATTTACTAAGAATTTTTATCAAAAATGAATGCTGGATTTTATAAAACTTATTTTTCTGTTCTATTGAAATAATCATATAACTTTTATCTTTTATTCTGTTAATGTGGCAAAGTACATTGATTGATTCTTTAAAAAATGTATATAATGGACATTGACTGATTTTTGAATGTTAAGCTAACCTTACATTCCTGAAGCAAATCCCAGTTGGTTGCATTGTATTTTCTTGTTAATAGACTGCTTAATTTGCTTTGCTACTATTTTGTTTAGAATTTTTGCACTTATGTTCATGAATAAAATTGGCCTATAATTTTCCTTTTCTATAATGTCCTTACTTTTGGTTTCAAGGCTTTGCAAGTCTTATACAATGAGTTGGAAATTGTTCTCTCTTTTTCTTCTTTTTGGGTGAGATTGTATAGGATTGACAATCTGTAAATATCTTTATAGGTAGATCTTAAATTATGAATTCTATTTCTTTAATAGTATAGGATTATTCCAATTACTTCTTCTTGTGTAAGATTTGGTAAATTGTGTTTTTCTAGAAAATGTCATCTAAAATTTCAAATTTATTGAGTTAACATTATTAATAATAATATCATTCTATAGTATTTAAAAAATGTATATAGAGTCAATTGATCCACCATCCCCTTCCCATTTTAATTCCTGATATGGTTATTTTTGCTGTCTCTTTTCTTTGTCCATGCTTGCCATGATCTTATCAGTTTATAAAGTTTTTTAAAAACCATTTCATTGACTTAGTTGATCTTCTTTAATTTGTGTTTCGTTTTGTCATTTTCTGCTCTTATTTTTATTACTTCCTTTTCTACTTTCTTTGAGCTTAATGTGCAGTTCCTTGTCTGAGTAAAGATACAGATCCTTAGTTTGTTGCTTGGCATCCTTCCTCCCTCCAGCGTATACCTTTAATATTATAAATTTCTCTCTAACCATTTTAGCTGCATCTCACAAGTTTTGATGTGTTTTATTTTTATTAAATTTCAATTATTTTTCAAACTTTCCTTGAGATTTCTTCACTGAAATATGTTTTTAGTTTTCAAACACATGGAGATTTTCTAGCTTTTTCTGGTCTTTGGTTTCTAGATTAATTTTGTCATATGATTTTAATTCTTTAAAATTGATTGAGAATTACTTTACAGTCCAATGTAAGATCATTTTTTTAAATGTTCCATGTGTATCTTGAAAGAATGTATATTCTGCATTTTGGATATTGTATTTATATCAGATTATATTTGTGAATGTTGTTAAAATCTTTTCTGTCCTTGTTGATGTGTTGTATGAGTTATTGAAAAGTATATTAAAATATCCTTCTGGAGTATGGATTTTTCTGTTTCTCCTTATAGTTCTACTATTTTTTGCTTTACATATTTGGTGCTCTGTTATTATGTGCATACCTATTTAGAATTGTTTTAGCTTTTTAATTTATTGCACATTTATCTCTGAGTAATGCTTTTTGCTTCAAAGTCTACGTTTGCTTACTGTTTGCATGCTGTAACTTTTTCATCCTTTGGTTTTTAGTCGCTTACATTTTGTAAAGAGTGTATGTTTTAAAAATTAATTGTGCTAATTCTTGATTTTTCATTGCAGCATTTAGTTGAATCAAGTACCAATATATTGGGGTTTAAATATCCATCTTACTATTTGCTTCCTATTTGTGTCACTATTTCATTTTCTTTCTTCTTTCTCACCTTATCTAGATTGAGTATATTTTCGTATTTCATTTCTACTTCCTCTTCTCAGATCCCATCCTCTGCCCATTAGCTTGGTTTATTCATTATTTTATCTTTCAGCAGTTATTTTAGATTTCAATATGTATTCTTAATTTATCAAAATATATTATAAATTGATCTTTTTGCAGACAATTCAAGGACTCTTTGACACTTTAACTCCACTTACTCTCCTCCTTATTTGTATGCTGCTGTTCTTGTATTACTATATTTTATTTTAATTCCTTTTCTAGTAAATCCTACAAGTCATTATTATTATTGTTGCTTTATGCAATCATAATTATCTACACTACCTATTTACCCATATCTCTACCTTGTTTGTGACTCTTAATTCTTTCCAGCTTCTCTGAGATTTCCATCTGGAAACATTTTCTTCTGAAATACTCTAATACTCAAATATGTTGGTGATGAAATCTCCGTTTTTGTTTGTCAGAAAGAATGTCTTTATTTTACTTTCCTTCTTGGAAGGATTTTTTATTGAATAAAGAATTCTAGGTTGTTATTTTCTTCTGACAGTTTAAAGTATCATCCCATTGTCTTCTAATTTCTTTTGTGAAATCAGTTAATCTAATCTTTGCATCTTTGAAGTTGATTTTTTTCCTCTTCTGTTTTTAAGATGTTTTTCCTTTGGCTTCCTGCATATTTCAATATGCTTTTATTTTACTTGGGTTTTTTTAGGGATTCATCGAATCTATTCATCAGTTTTGAAATTTTTCAATCATAATTTCCTCAAATATTGCATCTGGCAAATCTTTTCTCTGCTTTCTGGGATAGCAGTACACATATGTTACATCTTTTTACTCTATCGTTTTATCATTTATGTTCTTTTCATATCTTCCATCCTTTTCTTTCTCTAAGCATGCTTTAAAAAGTATTTTCTTCTTTTCTGTCTTGCTGCTTAAACACAATCCAGCTGTGTCTATTCTGCTGTTAAACCTAATCACCAAGTTCTTAAATTAATTGAATTTTTAGTTCTAGAATTTTGATTTAGTTCTGTTACAATTTATAGTCCTCTGCCACAATTCTCGATTTAAAATAATTTCCTCAAAAATTTTCAGAATACAGTCTGATAACTCTATTATCTGTGGCTCTCTTTCATGTCTTCTGTTGTTTATTTTGGTTTTTCATCATGTTGCTTCGTCTTTTCATGTGCTGGTTATTTTTTATCATGTGAAGAATATTGTGTTTGAAAAATTGTAGAAATATTCTGAGACCCAGGGTTATGTTATCTTCCTTTAAAAAAGATTTTATTTGCTTATATAATTTGAAGCAGGGATCAGTCCCTGCAAGAACTGGACAATTTCTTTTTTTTTTTTTCCTATTCCTAGAGTACAGTCGTATGAGGTTCCAACACAGAGGACTAGAACTTTACCAGGACATTTTCTTCTTGGAAGATCATGAGCTTAAACTTTTGTCTCTCTGGTCCCTAAAAATTATCAGAATATCTTCTGATAAAGGTTGTGGGGTGAGGGAATTGATGTGGCTGCACCTTATCAAAGGGTAACATGAAGGATCCTTGTGGTATAGGACTGTTCTGTATCTTGAGTGTTGTGGTGGTCACATGAATTTACACATGATAAATAGCATACAGCTAATAAATATGTACACAAATGAATGCATGTTAAACTGGTGAAATCTGAATAAGGTTGGTGGAGTGTATCAATGTAAATCTCCCAGTTGTGATATTTTGTTGTAGTTATGCAAGGTATTAACACTAGCCAAACTGTATGAAGGATACATGGGCTCTCTCCATATTATTTTTTTTGAAGTAAAATATATATAATGTTAAAATTACCATTTTAACCATTTTTTAGGTGTATAATTCAGTGGTATTAAATACATTGACAGTGTTGTGCAATCATCACTACTATTCATTTCCAGAATGTTTTCTTTTCTTTTTTTTTTTTTTGAGTCAGAATTTCACTCTATCTCCCAGGCTGGAGTGCAATGGCATGCTCGTGACTGCTGCAGCCTCGGCCTGCTGGGCTCAGGCCATACTTCCACCTCAGCCTTCCAAGTAGCTGGAATCACAGGCTCGTGCTACCACACCTGGCTAATTTTTATTTATTGTAGAGACAAGATCTCGCCATGTTCCCCAGGCTGGTCTCGAACCCCTGGACTCAAACAATCCTCTCACCTCCACCTCCCAAATTGCTGGGATTACAGATGTGAACCACAGTGCCCGGCCAGAGTGTTTTCATCATCCCATACAGAAACTCTGTACCCATTAAGTGATAACTCCGTCTTCTTCCCTGTCCTCAGTTCCTGGTAATCTCTATTCTATTTTCTATGAATTTGCCTATTCTAGGTAGCTTATGTAAGTGGAGTCATACAATATTTGTCCATTTGTGTCTGACTTATTTCACCTACCATTTGTGTTGAAGCAAGTATCAGAATTTCATTCCTTTTTATGGTTGAATAATAGTCTATTGTATTACATATATACTTTTTGTTTATTCATTTGTTGATGGATATTTGGGTTGTTTCCACCTTTTGGCTATTGTGAACAGTGCTACTAAGAACATTTTCATACAAATATCTGTCTGAATTTCTATTTTTAATTATTTTAGGTATATATCTAGAAGTACAGTTGCTGGATCATATAATAATTGTATGTTTGACTTTTTGAGGAACTGCCAGATTGTTTTCCACAGTAGCCACACTATTTTTCCTTCTTACCAACAATGCAGGAGTTCCAATGTCTTCACCTTTTCACCAGCACTTACTATTTTCCTTTAAAAAATAACTGTCCTAATGGATATGAAATGGTATCTCCTTGTGGTTTTGATCTGCATAATGACTAATGATGTTGAATATCTCTTCATGTCCTTAGGGGAAAAGTTACTGCCAGTATCAAGTTCATCTCTTTAGGTTTCCTTTTCAAATCTGGTCCTATTGTTCTTCACTGCCTTTTTAGCTCGCCAGTGCTGTTTTAAACACTTTGCTCAGCTTTTCTAGCCATTCTCAATGGGATAGTTGATCCACATTACCTAATATACCATTATTTGAAGTCTGTTTTTGTTTAGCTGTTGTTTTACAAAAGAAAAAATATTTTATTTTATTTATGTATTTATTTATTTTTTGAGTTGGAGTCTTACTCGGTCGCCCAGACTGGAGTGCAGTGGCCGCTTCTGGCCACCGCAGCCTCGCCTGCTGGGCTCCAGCGGTCCTTCCGCCTCAGCCTTCCAAGTAGCCAGAATTACAGGCATGCGCTACCACGCCCGGCTGATTTTTTTTGATTTATTGTAGAGATGAGGTCTTGCTGCCCAGGCGGGTCTCAAACCTGCAGGCTCAGGCAATCCACTCACCTCAGCCTCCCAAAGGCACAGAATTACAGGCTGAGCCACCGAGCCTGGCTAAGAAAAAATATTTAAATATAATAATTTTTTAAAATTTATTTTTATTTTAAAGATGTGGGGTACAATTCAGGATTAGGTAAATAAGAGGTTATTATACAGGTAAAGTTTGGGCTTCCCTTTGGTCTTTACTTTGCCTGGTTTAAGATCAGGTATCCTTATTGATGTTATATCTCCCCCCCACCCCCAGCAGCATTTCGCTACTGCTAAACCCTTCCTTTTAGTATTATGATACTATGTTCTGTGTTCACATATGGGTGAGAACTTGCGGTACTCAGTGATAGATCACTGATAATGATAGACTCTAAATCCATCTGAGTTGCTGTGAAGTCCATAATAATTTTCCTCCTTTATGACTGTGTAGCATTCATTGTGTATATGTACCACTTTTTTTTATCCAGTCCGCTTTCGATGGGCAGCATAGTTGGTTCCATGTTTTGCTGTTGTAAATAATGCTGCAGTAAACATGCATGTGCAGTTATATTTTTTATAGAATGATTTGAGTTCCTCTAGGTATATATCCAGAAGGGGGATTGCTGGATTGTATGGGAGGTCGATTTTTAGATCTTTTAGGAATAGCCAAACTGTTTTCCACAAAGGTTGTATTAGTTTATACTCCCACCAACAGTGTTCCATTTTCCCCGCATCCTCTCCAGCATCTGGAGTTAGGTGGTATCTCGGTGTGGTTTTAATTTGTATTTCTTTGATGATTAGTGAAGCTGAACACTTTTCATGTATCTGTTGGCTGCTTGTATATCTTTTGAGAAATGTCTATTCATATCTTTGGTCTACTTTTCTTTTTTTGAGTTGGAGTCACTCTTTTTGCCCAGGTTGGAGTAGAGTGGCACACTCACGGCCACCGCAGCCTCGACCTGCTGGGCTTAGGCGATCCTTCCGCCTCAGCCTTCCAAGTAGCTGGAACTACAGATGCACACCACCACACCTCGCTAGTTCTTTTGTGACTTACTGTAGAGACAAAGTCTCACCAAGTGCCCAGGCTGGTCTCGAACCCCTGGGCTCAAGCAGTCCTCTCACCTCAGCCTCCCAAAGTGCTGGGATTACAGACTGAGCTACCATGCCCGGCCTTGCCTGCGTTTTAATAGAGATGTTTGTTTTTTTCCTTTTGGCATGTTTGAGTTCTTTGTAGATCCTGGATATTAGGACTTTGTCAAATACACAGTTGGTAACTATTTTTTCCCGTTCTGTGGGCTGTCTCCCCACTCTTGTGATGGTTTCTTTTGCTTTGCAGAACCTTTTCAGTTTGATGAGGTCGCCTTCGAGAATTTAAACTTTACTGGTAGGCTACAATAATCAAAACAGCCTGGTACTGGTACAAGAACAGGCATATAGACCAATGGAACAGGATAGAGATTCCGGAAGCAAAACTTCAGTTTCTCAGGCAACTCATCTTCAACAAAGCCTCCACAAACAACCACTGGGGAGAGGAGAACTTATTCAGTAAATGGTGCTGGAAAAACTGGCTGACCACATGCAGAAGGGTGAAACAGGACCCCTGCCTATCAACATACACTAAAACCAACTCTAAATAGACCTAAATGTAAAACCTCAAACTGTAAGAATCTTAGAAAATGTAGGAGACACCTTTACGGAAATTGGAATAGGCAACCAATTCACGATCAAAACTCCAAATGCCCAGGCCTTAAGAGATACATGCAGTGATTTTTAAAAAGCTAACTCTTTATGAAACTTGAGAATAGTGCTAAATCTTTACTCAGTGAAAAACATTTCTACATGAGATGGAGGTCATATGGACTAGATATATGGGGCAGAAATCGTGCAATTTCTTACAGTATTTTAAGAGACAAAAATGTACTTAAAGCACACAATATCAGGAAAAATGTACTTATTTTAGTTGAGTCCCCTACTTAAACATTGTCTCTGCAGAGAGACTGTGTTGGGGCTTCCCTAGGCTTGATGATTTGCTAGGAGGACTCACAGGAATTAACATATAGTCATAGTCATGACTGGTTACAGTAAAAGGATACAAAGCAAAATCAGCAAAAGGAAAAGACACATAAGATGAAGTTTGGAGGAAACCAGGTGTGTACTTCCAAGAGTCCTTTCCTAACATCCAAATGGGGACAATTCCTTCAGGAATGAGTTGTGACAACACATGTGAAATGCTGTGTACCAAAGAGCTCACCCAAGCCTGGTTGTCCCAGGTTTTTACTGGGGATCAGTCACATAGGCATACAGCCCCTACATAACCTCAGTACTAATCTCAGTAACTAACCTTAATAACTGAAGTTCCAGATTCCCAAGAGAACACAGGTGTTCATTATAAATCACATTGATAGCATAAACTATCTGGACAAACTACCACAATGTGACTTAAACCCTCATAGACGCAAGAACATGCTTATCAGACAGAGTATCCCAAGAATTCTTTCCAGGGACAAGCAAAGAGTCAGTCATGAAAACAGGGCTTTCTCAAGAGTGTGTAGAATTTGAGCAACCCAGGCCTGCTAAGTTGATTCTTTTCTACACAGAGGTCCACCCTGACTAAACTGAAGAAGGAGGTACTCCTTGTTACTCTCTAGTCCCTCACCCTTTTGCTAGATAATTATTTATTTGATGCTAGTTGAATAACAAATATTTTCTAATTTGTAAGTTTATTGTCTTCTTCTGCTAGAATGTAAATTCCATGAGACCAAAGACTTTTTGCTTTATTCACTGCAGTACCCCACAGTGTCTAGAACAGTGCTTGGCCTGTAATGGATGCTCAACAAGTATTTCTTAAATAGATGAATGAATGGAAGTTATTATGTAATTACTTAGGAGTGCCAATAGTGTTGACTGAACATGCTGCCATTGGGACATGCTGTTTTCCAATGAATGACAATTTTTCATCTGTTTCTTTCTCCTTCTTGAACAGGTCTATGATTCAATAGCCAGATCTTGCCCTCGAAGGTTTGTTTTGCCCTTAAATGTCAGTTTGAATGCCCCGGAGGAAGAGAATCTCAGTCCATTGTCCTATTCTTCAGCCACTGCTGTGAAAAAGACTGATGGAAAGGTATGTTGAGAATGGACATTAGGCTAAGACTTTGAATTTTAGTGGTCTTATTTTATTCACTGGCTGTTCTTCACAATGTTTGGTGCCCGATGAGTTCCATAACATTCAGCTGAGCAGGGTAAAGTCATGGAACATTGCTTGCACAAGAATCGCAGAAATTGGGTAGGAATGAGCACTATGTTTATCTATTCTTCTTGTGTTTTGAAATAGAGAATTGCAGCTTTCTAATGGTTGTGGAATGCCTAAGCATTTGAGATTGACATTGGCAATCCTCACCTTTTAGATATTTGCTTCTCACGGGCCTATCATTGTGTACTATCATCGTCTTAGCTTTAGTAGAATACAAAGTGAACTTCTACTTCCTGTGCCTTTGATAGCATATTCATAAAACCTGATAATTTTTTATGTGTTCATACATATGATGGAAAGAGGAAAAATTTTTTTAAAATGACATAGAACCTCAGTTTCCAAGCATTTGGAAACACTTACAGGGTATTAGTCCCCTCAGTGACCTACATAAGAAGAAAATAAGTGAGAATTAATCAACCACTACAAATCCTTCTGGAATCTCTTTTAGATTTGGTGCACTCATGAAAATCTACATTATGAGGACCTGGAGAAGGAAGGGGGCATTGAATTTCCCCAGATCAACTATAGTCAATTTAGTGGCAAAAAATATCGTTTCTTCTATGGCTGTGGCTTTCGGCATTTGGTGGGGGATTCTCTGATCAAAGTTGATGTGGTGAACAAGACACTGAAGGTAATGAAAATCTCTTTCCTTTTAGGAATTTTTCAAAGACCAGTTCTTCCTCTGAATTTTTTTAAAGGTAGCACTTGAGAATCTTTAATATTTAAGCAGCTCACCATTTTCTTTTATAAAGTTCTAGAACCATGGAATTATCTAAGTTAAGGATATGTTCCTTCTAGGGAATCTAAATGGATCCCAAGCCCAGACCAATAATTCTTTGCTTGATCTTGATATAATTTTGGGCGAAACCATGGGGTTAAGATTGTTGGGACACCTACGTTTTAGGTTGATGGGAAATTATAATCACATAGATTGTATTTGATGAAAATGGAATCTGGGGCTGCAAAATCTTCCTCTCATTCTCCTGTATTTAACTCAGTAAGCCTTATTCTTCTATTGTTGGAATATTCTGTTGACAGCCAAATTCATGCTGGGGGTAATGAAAGCTTTATAGAAAATATCCTGCTCACAATTGTCCTTTTATTAAATGCTTTTTTGGGGACTTGCAGGTTTGGAGAGAAGAAGGCTTTTATCCCTCAGAACCTGTTTTTGTTCCAGTACCAGGAGCCAAAGAAGAAGATGGTGGGGTTATTCTTTCTGTGGTGATCACTCCCAACCAGGTAAATGTATTTCCCTGTCACCAATCAGAAAGAAAAGTAGCACTGAGCCACTTGATGAATCAAGGATGCATATTGATGCTTGATAGTTTACTTTGATTCCAATATGGCACCTTCTCTGTTTTCTTCTCCTCCTTACATTTACATGCCCTTTAATCATAATCCATATTTTATTATTGTTTTAAAGTTCTGTCTATAGAACTTTAATAGTTTACATTTGCATAGGAATTTGTTATTTACAAACTACTTTCATGTATGTTATCTTATTTAGTAATTAAAATAACTTTGTGAGATACCATTTTACACACATGGAATTTGTAACTTAAAGTTGAAAGAGACTTGTATCAGAGCTCATAGTGGTAATGCCAGTATTTAAATCTGGGTCTTCTGACTTTTTGTCTGATGTTCACATCATCATCAGTGCTGCCAGTTTCAACCAATTGACCACAAAGTCCAATGTTGTAAGCCATGGCTTGGTGTTTCAATAACGTTATTTACTACCTGACTTTTCGTCAGGGCAATCTTATGGCAAATAGGTTCACCCTGAGCACCAGTTTTGATCAGTTATTAATGACTGCTGAAGGTGTAGGATTCTGAGGTCTTTTAAGGGTTTAGTGGGAAAAAGACTGTGATCAATTAGTGATGTCTGCCATGGATTTGGGACTTTGTCCTGATGCCATGCGCTTACCATGTCTGTAATTACATCTGGGCAAATCTCAGTCTGCCTTGCAATGCTGCCCTTTGAACAGCTCCAAAGTAACACAAAATGGAGGAATTTCTGTTTGGAAGAAAGAGATTCTGTGATTGGAAAGGAGCAAGCAAAAAGATAATTAAACTCAAAGAAACCCTATGAAGGTGTTGATAGAAACAACTTAATTTCTTTACTCTAGATATGAACGTCTTAAGCCATGCCTTCATTCTCAGCCCATTTCAGCAGTTCAGGGTACATTTAGTGAGTGGATAGGTGAGACACTGTGGTTGGCCCTGAGGACAGATTGGCCCTGAGGATAGATATGGAGATGTGTAAGTCATGGTCTCTTCACTAGGAATTTTGCAGCCCAGTGGAGGAGGTAGATTTGTGATGAAAAAAAGAGGGAATTTTCAATATTGTCTTTTCTTTTCTAGAATGAAAGTAATTTTCTCCTAGTCTTGGATGCCAAGAACTTTGAGGAACTGGGCCGAGCAGAGGTATCTGTGCAAATGCCTTATGGATTCCACGGCACCTTTGTACCCATTTGATGAGGCCTGGAACTAAGTTCGAAACAAGTGTGTTCCATACAAAAGACATAGCAAAAAGGGCACCCTACTTTTCAAACCGTAGTCATTTGGTTTTAAAATTTCTATTAAAAACAATTCACTCTTTCCCTGACACCACAAAATCTCACGAAAGCTCAGGTGCATTCAAGAATTGGCTTCACCTGTATCCCACTGCCATGGCCAAGGAAGGCATTGCTACTGGAGGAGTAATGGACCTTAATGCTGCTCTACAAGAGGTACCGAAGACCGCCCTCATCCATGAGGGCCTAGCACATGGAATTTGCAAGGTTGTAGCCACTGTAATGAATTTATCTATGTCAAGTTGGTGCTGAACACCAAATTAACCTAATTAAAGGCGGATGACATAAAAAATCTAGGGGAATGGGTAGGCCTCTGTAAAGCTGTCAGAGAGGGAGCGCCTCACAAAGTGGTTGGTTGTGGTTGTGTGATAGTTAAAAACTATGGAAAGAGTCTCAGTCCAAGGATGTCACTGTGGAGTACTTCAAATGCAAGAAGTGAACAAACAGAACCTTGGCAATTATATTCCTTAAAACAAACAAAACAAAACCAAAATATACCTGGTGAGACATTATGGTTTTATATTTTCTTAAGGTTCTTCCTTGGAATCATTAAGGAAGTATTGATACAACCTTTTGAAGAGAGTTTTAAATTTACATTTATTGATATATATTTCTCTAGGTAATAATAAAAATGAACGAAAAACTACAACTAGATCATTACTACCATCAGATAGGTGGGTGACAGAAGTCTTAGAAGAATACAAATGATCATAGATAGTAAACCTTGAATATAAATCTGAAAAGCATCTTATTCTTTCCATCACAATCTACCTGCTACCATTGGTCCTAAGGTATTCACAGGAGAGGACACCAGATATATCATGCTTGGAGGCCTCTTCTGAACTGGCTGCTTCCCTGCTGTCAGCAGCAGATACTACTGCAGTTAGTTATACAACCCTCCTACAGACTACCCATACCATCCTCTACCCTGCTCCCAGCTCTATCTTGGGATGTTGTTGTTTTGAGGGGCATCACTATAATCAGGCATTTTTTCTAATCTTCAGGTGTATTGTTCTCCAGGATTGATGAAAAGCCAGTAGTTCTTCATTTAATTGGGCAACAGGTGGCACTAGAGACCATATTTTCTCCACATTTCTAAATCCCACCAGTTTTCACCAACACCCTTAACAGCCGGGGTCTGTCATTTAAACCACATTCTTTTTTTTTCCTTGCTTTTCTGGGTTGGAGTCACTCTGTCGCCTAGGCTGGAGTGCAGTGGCATGCTCAAGGCTACCCCAGCATCGACCTGCTGGGCTCAGGCAATCCTTCATTCTCAGCCTTCCAAGTAGCCGGAACTACAGGCTTGCGTTACCATGCCTGGCTAACTTTTTGATTTATTGTAGACATGAGGTCTCACCATGGTGCCCAGGCTGGTCTTGAACTTGTAGGCCCAGGCAATCCTCCCAAAGTGCTGGGATTACAGGTTTGAGCCACCATGCTGGCCTAAACCACATTCTTGCCAACGCCCTCAAGATCCCTAGTTCCCTTTTTCTTCAGTTACACTGCCCTCCCCCTGGCTAAACTCTACTTCTGGACCCGTTAAACAGCCTATATAGTGAATGTTGCTGGAGAAGACCCCCCCCAAATGTAATTTGGGGCACCTGTGAGATTATGGTTAGACTTTTGGCACAGTCCTGGACCCACATTGTCAAGTTTCCTCTCTAATTTTCCTTAAGAGTCATTTCAGCCTTCACAAACGATTTTCTTTAATGATGTGTTCCATACATACAAATGCCACCTGTGGGGCTGTGCACTGTGGCAGTAAGGTAAAAGAGCAAAGTTCCACATCTGGGTTTGTGAGCTGCAGAACACAGCATTGGGTTTAAATGGCAAGAGAATGCTGAATCAAAACTAATACAGCAGAGGCAGGAGCATAGAGCCTCAGGTAACCATGAGAACATAAGTCCCCCGATGTTTCCTATGAGGACCTGAAAAGGTATTTGTTGCACTTTCTCAGACAAAATGTGGAGATTTTATCTAATCTAGATCTGAAGAGTAAAGGACACTCTAGTTGATCTCTGGAAAGTACACAGATCTGCCGTGTCTGTTTATAAATCTTTTATCTTTTTTAAAATTATTTTTTCTTAATTTCAATAGCTTTAGCGGGTACAGATAGTTTTTGTTCTGGGCTTTAAGTGTACCCACCACCATATAAATCTTTATCTGAACTTCACGGAGTAAAGACAAAAAATATGTTTATTAAATATGCTCTTTAGGGTAGCAGTATAATCATAAGATTTTTGACTCAAGAATACCTGATTTCTGCCTTGACTTGGCTATCTGTAAGGTTCTTAAAGAGAAGAAAAAAAGGATCACTGGTATTTTGTGTGGTCACATATGCCTGGTAATCCAATCACAGATGCCTGGTAAAATTGAGCATCTGACCAAGGCTCAAAGCATTGGCTGGACCTCTTCTTCTCCCTAAACCCAACTTTACTAATAGCCAGTGTCCAGAGACTCAAGGAAAGGGAGAATGTGGTACACAAGAGGGGAAAAGGGAGAGGTAGATGGGCATCCCCTGGGGCAGCTTATCACAGGGAGGTGAGAAGCAGAATAGAATGTGAATAAAAGGACCAGGCCTACTTGGGGTGAGGGGGAGCTTTGGTCCAGTTTTTTTTTCCTCTGAGCATAGCACCAGAACATAAGCCACATCACATGTGATACTTTTAACACATTATGAGCCTGCCTGTGGGTAAACAAGGCCCAGACAGTGCTTGGAAGCAGATGAAAATTCCTCCCTGGGGCTAGGAGGGAGATAAAAAGGGGTGGAGGCTCCTTTCCTTTATACTTAAAGTTTGTGGTCCTTCAAGTCAAGGTGAGATAGGGGTCCAGAAGGGCTAAGTTTCCTAAGAGAAGTTACAGAATGTAGTTACCAGATATGGTGAGAAGACTGGTCAAAGCCAGCAGAGACCAGCTAAAACCAGGATGGCATTGATAGTGACCTCTGTGTGCCCTTTTTGCTCATGTGCTACTTATAATACATTAGTGTGCTAAAAGACACTCCCACCAGTGCCATGACAACTTAGAATTACCGTGGCAACTCCTGAAAGTTACCCTATATGGCTTAAAAAGGGGAGGAACTTTTGAAAAACTCCCCACCTTTTTCCCAGAAAACTCATGAATAATCCGCCCCTCGCTTAGCATATAATCTAGAGGTAGATATAAAAATAAAATACCAGCGATGTACAGCGGTAGCCTTTCTTCCTAAAGACCAGCCCAGACTGCTCAGCCGTGGAGTAGCCTGCATTCTGTTATTTTAATAAACTTGTTTCCATTTTCCAACTGAATTGCCAGTGATGCTCATAGGCTGCACCATCTATGGACTAGCCATCTTTCTGTTTCTCTGTTTCTTTAATAAACATATTTTTTATCTCCTACTTATGGCTTGGGCTTGAATTCTTTCCTGCACAAAGTCAAGAACCCATTTGGCCTCTCGATTAAGACCTCAACTTTGGAGTCCCTGGTCTCTATCAAATGTTTTCAGTCTTTCATGTAGCCACTGTAGCCAAGAACTTGTCAATATGCACTAAAGTTGCACTTTTCCACATTTCCTTTTCTTGCACTATCTTCTCTTCCTGGAATTATCTACCTGATGAACTTTAAGATCCAGCTCTAAAGTCCTCTTTGAAGCCTCTTTTACTTTCTGAGGCAGAATTGTACTTTTAGTTTGTCATAGTCTGTGTTTGACTCCCCCACAAAACTGAACTTTATGAGAACCGAGAACATGTGTTTGCTATTGATCTTGGCCCTCTGGCACTCATTTCCAAATAAAGTGTGCCTGGCATTTTACTGCTGTTACGTAAACATTTTCAAATTTAATGAGCGAATAAGGCCTGGAAGGAGATAGATACAGGGTCTGCCTAGCCAATATGTGTCCATTTGAGTACCTTGTGGGATATTCTTTTTAAGTTGGAATCTCACTCTGTCTCCCAGACTGGAGTGCAGTGACATGATCAGTCTGGGGGACAGAGTGATCCTGAGCCCAGGTGATTCTCCTGCCTCAGCTTCCCAAATAGCTGGGACTACAGGCACACACCACCACACCTGGCTAACTTTTTTGTAGAGACAAGGTCTCATGCCTCAACTGATCCTTCCACTTCAGCCTCCCAAAGGATTTCAGGTATGAGCCACTGTGCCCAGCACCTTATGGGACCTCTTAACAGAAATTAACCTCATGAGACAAAGGAGCCAAGTACAAAGCCAGTAAATGTTTCATGAGTGCAGTGGGAATGGCTGTTGCTCTCAAAGCACTGAAAGTTAAATCAAGGGGAATGTTGTGTGCTTGAGTAGTTAATGTATTAGTCTGCAAGGACTGTTGTAACAAAGTATCACAAACAAGGGGCTTAAACTATAGAAATGTATTATGTCACAATTCTAGAGACTAGATATCAAGGTTGGCTGGTTCTTTCTGAGGGCTTTGAAGGATCTGTCTAGGCCTCTCCACTGGGCCTGGAGATGGTGTTGTCTCTGCGTCTTCACATCATCTTCTCTTTGTACGTGTCTGTCTCTGTGTCCAAGTTTCCTCTTTTGATAAGGACACCAGACATGTTGGATTAGGGCCAACACTAATGACCACATCTCATCTAATTACCTCTACAACAATCCTATTTCCAAATAAAGTTACACTCTGTGGTTACCGGGGTTAGCAGATAACACATGAATTTTGAGGGGACATCACAATTCAACCCATAACAGGATCACCGAGAGTGGATTTGCTATAGAATTAGCTTTAACAAAGTAATTTAATGCAAGAACTCTGCAAATGCAATGAAATCTTTTACTAAAACAAGTAAAAAAGGCAATTTCTTAGCAAGTCCTCTTACCCTTTTATTGTGGCTATTTAAGAAGGTTTTGGAATGAGTAAGGTGTTTGTGTAACCACTGACTGCTAAGGGGTATTTATCTCTGAAATAGTCAATACCTGGGAATTGTTTTCTACCCCGAGTGATCTTGAAATAGTAATTCACTTGTCTGGGCCTGTATTTTCTCATCAGTAAAGTGACAGTATTGAACTTGACAGTCTTTAAATAAATACATCTGAATGTTCCTTAAAGTTCTTTCTTTACAGCCCAATGTGGGAGATGAGACAAACATTTGAAAACATGAAGAATGTTTGCTGCAGAACACGTTCATAATTTAGTGCAGAACAAATAGAACGTGCAGCTGGAGACAGGAGACAGTTGAGAGGAATCGCCAGTTGGACTTCCACTTCTACCACCCCGTGATTTTATCTTCTTTTCCTAAATGTACAGGAAACTCTTCCTAGTCTGCTATCAATCACTGACTTGTCCTGCTTTTTTATAATTTGATTTTTCTCATATACACGATATGCTATTTTCCCTAGTACCTAGAACCGTGCCAGTCACATAGATGCCCAATAAAATATATAATGAAAGAAGGCAAGAGGTAACACGGCAGTGGAAACCCTGTAGTTTGGACACCCTTGTAAGGCTTGAGGAAATGAGGCTTTCACTCTCAAGGTATCTACACTGCCCAGAGAATTGCTAATGCTTGTGTTCAGGGATGCATGCGTTCACCCTATGCCAAACCAGAGTGATAAATGGGCCCATGCATGCTTGTAGATAAAGATGGCTTTAAAACTTCCCTTATATTCGTTACACAATAGTGCAAAGGACTGTTGCCACGTGGTTCTACTTGTGTTCTCAAATTCCCTTTTTTTTTTTTTCCCTAAAGAGACAAAGTTCTCGAAATGTTGCTCAGGCTGAACACAGAACATCTGGGCTCAAGCGATCCCTCCAGCCTCAGCCTTCCCAGTAGGTGGAACCACAGGCGTGCACCACCACACCCGGTCAATTCCCGCTCCTTTTATGTCACAGACCGTGGCCCAGGGACTCATCTGATGGAGTAAACAGCCACTGGAGCTTCCTGTGGTAACTAATCCAGGGCTTTCTAGAAGGGAGTGGGAGGGGAGCTCAGAGGTCACTCGAGGGCCCAAAGTGTGCCCCCGCTGGCCCTAACTGGGCAGACCTTAAAACGAAGGGCACGAAGTCCTCACCCGCCTGGGCCGCACCAGGTATGCTTAACTATCCGAACTGTTGCTCCGCGAAGATTCGGAGAGCGAGGGACGCCTGTCACTGTCACCCGAGGTTGGGATTGGCCGGCGCCAAGCCCTAACAGCGGCGCTTCCCAGCCCCGCGCGCGCACCGCGCAGGCGCGGGGGCAGGAGGTGCCGGCCGAGCCGCCGCGCGGAGGGCGCCGGGACGCGATGAGCGCGGCGGAGTCCGGCCGTCGCCGCCAGGCGCTGCTGTCCCGCCGCATCTCCTTCAGCGCGAGCCACCGGCTGCACAGGTAGGGTGTGCCCGCAGGTGTCCGAGGCGGGAGGGGGACCCTGTTCCTCCGGGAGCGTCACCGTGGGCGGGGCGGGAGGCGTGCGTGCGCGCGCGCGCTCGAGCCTGGGATGGGGCCCGGCGCTGGGGGTCAAGTTCACGGACGAGGATGGGGGCGCACCGGCGCTTTCGCGGGGCGGCGGCGAAGAATCCCCCAGATCGTTGCGGAGGGGGCAGGGGCTCTTGGTGGTTAACGGAGCCCGCTGCGGGGGGAGACGTCCTGGGTTCGGAGCTCACCCTCGTCGGGGTGACCCGAGGCAACTTCTTTGTCTCTTGGAGTCCCTTAGCTTAGCTCAGAGTGTTTAAACTGTGAAGTTCAACGTTAAACCCGAATGATCACGTAGTCCTTGTTGCGTTGTAACACGCAATACATGTTAGCTAACACGTGCCAGGAGTCTTGGCCACCGTGTCTCATATAATAATTGCAAGGCAAGTTTTATGCCTTTTTTTTTTTTTAAATCAAAGATAAAATCAACCCAGCGGCTGGGATGTGAACCCCGAGCACGCGGACTGCTTGCGTGCACCGAAGACTTGGTTTTGAGGAGTTTTGCCACTCAATAGCAAGCTCCACTCTCTGAGCCTCAGTTTCTTCGGATGAGGATAATTTCGCACAGTATTCATCCATTCATTCACTTGAAGGGGTTTTGTTTTGTGCTGATCAGGGCTTGTGCTAGGTAGCAGGGGCGCAGCAGGATCGTGTTTGAAGTTTACAGTCTGGACAGTTTTGTGGACGGTACAGTGTGAGAATTTTGTGCAAGAAACTTTAGCGCTCTGCATGTAAGAGGTGCATGGGTGGAAAAAAATGGGAAGGGGACAAAAAAGAGGGTCTCAAAAGCAAAGGGGTTATATAGCAGAAAGCGCAAACATATGGGGATGGTAAGGCCTCACAGAACATGCAAATGGGTTGGCTGAGTAGATATAAAAACCCGTTAAATAAATTGTTATCTGGAACAACGGCTAAGTGTTGTGATTTTTTTTTTTTTTTTTTTTGAGTTGGAGTCTCTGTCGCCCAGACTGGAGTGCAGTGGCCGCTCCCGGCCACCGCAGCCTCGACCTGCTGGGCTCCAGCGATCCTTCCGCCTCAGCCTTCCGAGTAGCCGGAACTACAGGCACGCGCTGCCACACCCGGCTAATTTTTTTTTTTTTTTTTTAATTGTAGAGATGAGGTCTCGCCAAGTTGCCCAGGTGGGTCTCAAACCCGTGGGCTCAGGCA
Organism: Cephalopachus bancanus; assembly: GCA_027257055.1. NCBI lineage: Eukaryota > Metazoa > Chordata > Mammalia > Primates > Tarsiidae > Cephalopachus > Cephalopachus bancanus. The sequence goes on from JAPVLO010000002.1 coordinate 17,645,562, forward strand.
ATCCACTCACCTCAGCCTCCCAAGGCATGGGATTACAGGCTGAGCCACCCAGCCCAGCTAGTGTTGTGATTTTTAAATTTCACCTAATTTGAATATCCTTCAACAGATTGGGAAATTTATTAGGCAACAGCTGAGGTGTTGTAATAAAGCAAGATTGTTGAAGAGGAGACTTATCAAGTCATGTAATTATTATTTTTTGGTTATTTTTTTTCCCAGATGAATAGTTTAATTTCTGAGAGAAATGAGATTTTAAGCCACTTGAGGGTAAACATTTATGTGTTTATCATGACATGCTCTTGCCTACTACATTGTAGGTACTCAGTAAGTGTTTGTTGCATTGAGAGATGGAAGGACCAGGAGTACACCCATTGTTGGCATCTTGCTGTGGAACAAAGGGGTTGACCTTAAGTTTTGTATGTGCTAATTTTTACGGTACAGTAGTTTAATTAGGGAGTATGCACTGGTTTCTGAAATCAACACCTCCACATTTGGTGCGCTACAGTAACAAAACTGTGAAGCCTTTCAAAGACCAGAGCAAATAATAAATATGGAGAACACAGAAGGGGCTTGAATAGGATACTTGTGTCATGCTGGCTTTTTTTTTTTCTTTTTTGGATCAGCAAATATCTGAGTGAAGAAGAAAACTTGAAACTGTTTGGGAAATGCAGCAATCCAAATGGCCATGGGCACAATTATACAGGTGAGAAAAATGGGTGCCATTTTAGCCCTTTAACAAGAATGGAGGTGTACTCAGCAGATATGGGCATAATCAGTGGAAAACCTTATGGATAGAGTGTGAATGCCTTGAGCCTTGTAGGAGAAGTTAAATGGAAGTTCAGAATGAAAAGATCTGTTGTCTTGGTTGAATGTATCCGTAAGTGTTCCCTCACAATTGTCAACTCTCTTACAGATAGTCCAAAACAAGGACTTTTTTTCCTTGGTCTTAGAGTGTGTAGTAAGTTTCTTTTTTGGTAGCTTGTTTCCTTTTGGTTAGGTATAGCTGAGGCTAGTGTTAAAAATTAGATTTTATCCTTTGAGTAAATAATAGCTAATAAAAGGAGACTATTACCTAGGAATGTACTGCATGGCAGAAAAATAGGTTGGGTCAAAAACTTGGCTAGCAGTGTTCTAAGAAAATAATTTGTGTAAGGATAAGAGACTTGATTCTTTATATATAGCTGACATCTCAAAAAGCAGCTATGCAAGCCATAAAGCATAACAGCATGTGGCGTGGTGGCATAAAAAAGACCATACAAGGTGTCAGAAGTCTAGGATTTCTAGCTTAGTTACGGCCTCTTCCTTGATTTATGGTAGCTCCATCTCAGAGTATTATTCACTTATCATGTATCATGTAATACCTAATGGTATTTGTTTTTTTGTTTTTGTTTTTGTTTTTTCTGAGTAGAAGTCTCATTCTGTCTCTCAGCCTGGAGGGCAGTATCATGCTCCCAGTCACCGCAGCCTCAACCTTCCAAGCAGCTGGATTATAGGCATATGCTACCACGCCTGGCTAATTTCTTGATTTATTGTAGAGATGGGATCTCACCAAGTTGCCCAGGCTGGTCTCGAACCCGTGGACTCAGGCAGTCTTCTCATCTTGACCTCCCAAAGTGCTGGGATTATAGGCGTGAGCCACCACGCCTGGCCTCCTAATGGAATTTGCATGGAGCTAAAAATATATAAATTTATAAAAATTATTCATTTGTAAAGTGCTGATCATCAAGATTTTTCAAATGCTTCATACAAGCACTTGTTAGCTTATACAAAGCGTTACTGTAAACTGGGCATACATTCTTGTGTGTAAAGGGATAAGAGTTGTAGGCTTAACAGTAGTTTTGCTTGCTCAGAAAGGTACTGCTCAGGATTGGACCAGCTTGGCATGTAGCTGGACATCTGGATGTGCAGGTTCTGCTTTTAACAAGCAGAAATTGAGCAGCATCTCAATCCTCCCCAGTGCATCAACACCATATGCAGCATTGATATCCTCCTGAGCGCCTCTGTCTTGCTTGAGTCTTGATTTGGTTGATAAAAACACCTTACCTAATAGAATGAATGTCTTGGGGAAAGTGTCTAAGTATAACTTTGGGGGACAGAGATCTAATACTTCATTTATGTTGCCTACTTGTGCTTGGATGTTGCTAACTTGTGCTTGGGTGTTAATCTGTTGTAAGTCATGCTGTTTTTCTGGTATTTTGTTTTCTTTCCCGTAGTTGTGGTGACAATACATGGAGAGGTACGTGCAGAAAATATATCTGTGTGGTTTGTGCAGATGGCTGGGCCCTCTTTCGGCCAATGTAGTGGATTCTGTGTTGAAAACTTCTGTCCCAGTCAGTGGTGCTTCGTTGTTGGCCTTTGTGTGCGTGGTGAGCCGCTGCCATTCCAGGCCTCCCCTCTCCCAAAGTGTTGTCTTTCGTGTGCTGTACGTGGCCAGGTGGAAGGGGCATACAATGCAAAGGGTACCTGAAGCACATGGTGCTTTCGTGCCGGGATCAGTGATCATCTCTGGGATGAAAGTCAGTGTGGGCACAATCTCTGCACTTATGATAATTTGACCGAGGTTTAAATATGAAGAGCCTCTTAGAGTAATATTCACCCTTGTTTATTCTTTAGATTGATCCTGCCACTGGAATGGTTATGAGTTTGGTCGACCTCAAAAGATATATGGAGGTAATGGCCCGTTGTATGCTTCTCATGTGCTGTGCCCTAAGTATAATATCTGGTGACCCGATTCCCACCTCCCTGCCTGGTTATCTCCTGAGGTTCCATGACTCTGTGAGTAGAATTGGGGGTGGGAGTGAGGCCATGAATGGGGGAAATGCTCTCGGGGGGTCTTCTAAAGGTGTTTGGGTACTTAATGGAAACGAGTCCCAGTTGTGTTGGGTAGACATGGCGCGTGTTCCTTTTGTACTCTTTGTTGGAATAGCCTGATTCCCTTCATTTAACACATTCTACCCTTCTTTCAAGACATAGCTTTCTCCTTGAAGCTTTTTTTTCTTCTCTGAATATTCCTTGTACTTTTTTTTTTTTTAAAGAATTGAGGTCTTGCTCTGTGGCCCAGGCTGCAGGCTGGAGTGCAGTGGTGCGATTAGCTCACTACAGCCCTATACTCCTGGGCTCAAGGGATCTTCCTGCCTTAGTGTCCTGAGTAGCTAGGACTACAGGTGTGCACCACCATGGCTAGCTAATTCTTAAGATTTTTGTAGAGATGAGGTCTTGCTATCTTGCCCAGGCTAGTCTTGAACTCCTGACCTCAAGTGATCCTCCTGCTTTGGCCTCCCAAAGGGCTGGGATTACAAGTGTGAGCCACCATACCCGGCGCCCTTGAATCTTTGATCATAATTTTAGACACCACTCTGTCTTATTCATGCTGGCTTTATTATAAACTCGCTGGGGCAGTACATCATAGAGATAACACAAAAGAAGGTGCTCAATAAATAATTTACTGATTGTGTTGTTAGAGAATTCTTGCATTGTAAGAGACCTTGGAGATTATCCAGACAGACTTGTTTATTCCATAGATTGAGACTGAGAGATCCTGAAGAGTGAACCAATGTGCCCCAGATCATGTGGTTAGACATTTTCAAAGTTGGAAGTGGACTTCTTTCCATCCTGGTGTTTTTAGTATGCTGTCATTTCACCTGTGTGTTTAGTTCTTCACTTCAGCTCTGCAACTTACTTTTGTTCTAAAATTTGACCTGTTTTTCGAAAACGATGTTATTGATATTCATTCTCTCATATTACTTATCTGTATAGTCAACAAATCTGTCTAGTTTGCATCACTTTTTGAGCTAAGTACCAGGGATGCAAAGATGAATGAGACACAGCCCACAGGGTATGTACGTTACTTTTTCTAGGAGGTAAAGAATAGTAAGTGTGCAATAAGCATGGATTGAATAAACGAATAAGAGAATGAGCGAATGAACAAACAGTACTGTCCTTAAAATACTTTAGGAAAGTTATAAAGATAGAGTGCTTGAAACTTCCAATATATGTCTCCATGTCATGGAGAACAGAAAGAGAAAAAAACAAAACCCTGCAGAAGAGACTTCAGTGGAGAAACTGGGACTAGAACTGGGATTGAAGATAAAGCAAAGATATTTATTTTCTTGTTATCCATGTGGACCTCCCCTTCATTTAATCTATTTTAGCAGATCTGTTTGATCTAGGGCTTGCTCTTTTTCTATGATCCTAGTTTTGCCTATGAAATTATTGTTATTATGGTTATTAATATGCTCTTCTTGAAACCACACCATTTGGAAAATTAGGTGAATAAAATTGGTTTATTCACAAAAGTCTAGGTTTTTTACAATAGCTAAAAGTAAAAACAATACAAAAGTACAATAGCTAAAAGTAAAAACCTAGAAAGAACAAGGCAATTCAATTCTTGCTAATGGCAAGAACAACATTATGTTACCATAAATGAGCATTAGTGAGTAATGGTCTTTATGTATTTATATTTTTCTTCATGAGCCCACCATGATTCTTAAACTACTCTTCATAGCAGAAATTTAGAATTACTTATATGATTTCATCCAGCTCTGCTTTACTAAATGCAAAACATATACTCACTGGATCTTTTTCCTAATAATATTGCGGCATTGTACTATAGGTCTGACTGTGTTGGGGGAAAAATACTTCTGCTAACTTTCTGGACAGATTTCAAGAAGTATTAAACTGAATTCTGAATCACAGTGGTTTGTGTTATGAGAAAGCCCCAGGAATATTCCCCTGTACTTTTTGGTTTCTCACCTTCTTGCATTCAGTAATGACGACACCTTATCATTACAGACAGCTGGGCCTGACTTTATTTTACAACTTAGAACTTTGTAAGATTGCTTTTGTAAGACACAGTTTTAATACTTAAAAGAAATGAGTAGGCCGGGCTCGATGGCTAGCCTGTAATCCCAGCACTTTGGGAGCCCGCGGGTTTGAGACCAGCCTAGGCAACTTGGCGAGACCTTGTTTCTACAATACAAAATCAAAAATTAGCCGGTCTTGGTAGTATGTGCCTGTAGTTCTGGCTACTTGGAAGACAGAGGTGAAAGGATCGCCAGAGCCCAGCAGGTTGACACTGGGGTGGCCATGAGCATGACATTGCACTGCTGCCTGGGCGATGGAGTAAGACTCCAACTCAAAAAAAAAAAAAAAGAAACAACAACTGAATTGATGGCTAAATGGTGGGGGAAGGTTCAGAGGCATTGATGGAACAGTTTGGAATTTGAGTCATAAGTGGAATCAATGCTCTTTCCCTTCGTGTTGTTTCTAGGAGGCAATTATGCAGCCCCTTGATCATAAGAATCTGGATATGGATGTGCCGTACTTTGCAGATGTTGTAAGGTGGGTGTCACTGTCTTGCCCTATACTGATAGTAAGAAAGAAGAATTGATTTGAACCCTTTAGCTGATGACTGTGTTATTTCTAAAGTTTTATTTAATGTCTTTTTATTTTTTGAGTTGGAGTCTCACTCCATTGCCCAGACTGGAGTGCAGTGGCACAGTCCTGGCCACCGCAGCCTTGACCTTCTGGGCTCCGGCGATCCTTCCACCTCAGCCTTCCGAGTAGCTGGAACTACAGGCGCATGCTACCACACCCAGCTACTTTTTGATTTATTGTAGAGACAAAGTCTCACCAAGTTGCCCGGGTGGGTCTTGAACCTGTGGGATCAGGCAATTCACTTGCTTCGGCCTCCCAAAGTGGTGGGATTACAGGCTGAGCCACCAAGTCTGGCTTAATGATGTCTTTTAAAACTAGAGTTTCTGTTCTCTGTAAATATTAAACATGAAATTTCATTATTTGCATTGTGAACTTCTTTACTTTCTTTTTTCTACAGCACGACTGAAAATCTAGCTGTATATATCTGGGAAAGCCTCCAGAAACTTCTTCCTATGGGATTTCTTCATAAAGTAAAAGTATATGAAACTGACAATAACATTGTAGTCTATAAAGGAGAATAGCTCTTAGGGGTTAACATTGTGGAAAGACTAATTTCTTTCCATATTTGAAAAAGATCATTATCCCCTTGGAATATTAAAAGAGGTTGTCGTGCCTCCCTTCACATTGTACTCTGGAGTGCCTATTTATTGAAGTCATTGTAAGACCTGTTATAAATTTGAATTTATTTGAAACCAAACTTGTAATATATCCTGAACATCATTTAGAGAGTAATTTATTTATAAATTAAATATCACTTCATTTTCAGCAAAACGTTTTGGTGTGGAATTATTTGAAAGCAAAAGAAATCTATTTTTTTCTCCATTATCTCATTTTTAGAATTCATTTTTTTCTTGGAATAAGTGGTAAAAATATTTATGTGACTTAGAGTAGGTGAAGTTTATAAGAAATTAAATTCAGGTGACGACAAAATCTGGACATACTGTATATATATTTTAATAGATTGATCTCCTTTGATTGCTTCCTCTCGAATATGCTCAAAGCAAAAGTTTATTAAGTGAAAATTAGACACACAAATCATCTGAGGCTGCGCATAGCAGGTGCATGTACAAAGGAATTGAAACACCGCTTTAGGGCTTATTGTTCATTGCAGTTTTGCACAGCTTATTGAACTATGAGTTACTAGTGAGGGGCAACACGTGAGACATAGCATGGACTATTAGCAAATTATTGCATGTATTTGACTGAATTTCTGAACCTTATGGCCAGAATACTTTTGAATACTTCTAACTCAGAAGACTACGGAATAATCACGCATTTTAAACTGTGTTAAGTCCACACAAAAAGGATCTACGACTCTGTAAAGCATTTCTTGTATTCAGGTTTTCCTAGTTGATCCTATTTTGTTCTGACCACTGAACTTTCCTGCGTAAGTTGAACTATATTCTTGGCATTCCTCTCTGGGATCGTTTCCTCATGACTAAATCCACAAGAATTTATTTTCTGATTTTGCACAAAGAACTGTTCTCTATTGTGTTCTCATTTGTATTCTAAATTTCTTAAATACAGGGTTTTATTTTCTCTCCACATAGCAACTAGTATACAATGGCTTATCCGAATGTTACTGCTTGAAAATATTAAAAGGACTTATGCAGTGATTACTGTTCTAGAAAAATTTGCATAGGAGTAGACATTTATTTTGGGGAGTTACTAACTGCAGAAATGTTTTATAAACTTTGAAGATTAGCAATGCCCTCTCAATAAACTCGAATATTTTAGTTATAAAACATAATTGTATCTATGTTTTCTATGTAGAATGTTTTGTATTGGTTACTTGAAAGGTAGGATAGCTATTATTTATTAAGGCACTTTATGTTTTAATTCTTACAAATACCACACAAGACAGGTATTATTTTCTTTATAGATGAGAATAATTAAAGTTGAGAGAGTTTAAGCTAATTGCTTTAGATCACTCAGCAAATAAATTGGAAACTGGAGTTTAACATTTAGGGTCTTTCTAACTCCAAAACACAGACTTTTAAAAAAAGGGACAATGTATGTATATGCCAGATTTAAAAATCTGATGTCATATTAGAAAAAAAAAATTTTTTTTTGAGTCAGAGTCTCACTCTGTCCCCCAGGCTGAAGTGGCACAATCACTCCGACTGCAGCCTCGACCTGCTGGGCACCGGCGATCCTTCCGCCTCAGCCTTCCAAGTAGCTGGGACTACAGGCGTGTGCCACCATGCCCAGCTAATTTTTTTTAAGCATAATAAGATATTTTTATTATTAATTCTATTAAGCTTTACTAATGTTGAATGTAGACACCATTTTTTAAATTTTTTTCAAATTAAAGATGTGGGGTACAATTCAGGATCAGATATACAAATGGTCATTGTACAGGTATTGTTTGGGCCTGACTTTGGTCCCCATTTTGTCCGGTTTGAGATCAGGTCCCCTTATGGATGAAGTGTGTCCCTCCTTCCCTCCCTAGGCAGTGTCCCGCTACTGCCATCCCTTTCTTATAGTGCTATGATAATTTTTCAGGGTCTGCTTATGAGTGAGCACATGTGGCACTCAGTTGTTTCTGTGATAGATCACTGAGTATTATAGACTCTAAATCCATCCAAATTTTTTTATTTTATTGTAGAGGTAAATGTTGCTCAGGTTGGTCTTGAACTTCTGGGCTCAGGCAGTCCTCTCACCTCTGCCTCCCAAAGTGCTGGGATTACAGGTGTGAGCCACCACACCTGACCTAGAATTTTATCTATTTTAAAAATCTCTTTCTATCTAGTTGATGATCTAGTAAATGAGTGAGTGAGTGGATAAGTGATTGGTTGGAAGGATCAAAGATAGTCTATGATGATTCACTTCTTTTTTTTGTTCGAATTGGAGTCTCACTCTGTCAGACTGGAGTGCACTGACACTCATGGCCACCCCAGCCATCAACCTGCTGAGCTCAGGTGATCCTTCCACCTCAGCCTTCCAAGTAGCTGGAACTACAGGTGCGCACTACCACGTCCAGCTAATTTTTTGTTATTTTATAGTAGAGATGAGATCTCACCAAGTTGCCCGGGCTGGTCTCGAACCCACAGGCTCAGGCAATCCACTTGCCTCGGCCTCCCAAAGTGCTGGGATGACAGGCTGTGCCACCGAGCCCGGCCAGTGATTTACTTCTAAATCTCTCTAGAGCCTGCTCTCACAGACCATATCAAGCTATTGTCATATTACCCTGAATTCCATATGGGCAAAGTCTTTATTTCTAAACAGAGTATATGGAAAATTGTTAAATAAATGAATAAATGGCCTATTGGTAGAAACTGTTGAAATTGTACATTACCTTATATACATAATGAGCACTTGGTACATATTTTTAGAGCTAAATTACCTGAACATTCTGAGGCTTGAATGCTAGGCCTAGTGCTTTACTGTTTGGTTGGGACTGGATGTGTTCTGAAGTTGCTTCTATCTATTTCACTTTTAGGTGATTTTAAATATTATGCATGCAGAGGAGAAAAAAGGTCAGTATGGGCTGATGAAGCCTGGACGAACTTAGAGGGAGGTGCGTCCTGGATGGTACTCACAGTGACGGGGTAGGGAGATGGAGATTTGGAATTCAGAAGACAAGAGGGAACGGATACTGAAAGGGTGCAGGGTCATTAGTGAGGTTACTAGGGTGAGAAGGCACAAAGTATGCTTGGGAGATAGTGAATCGACTCATCTTAGTAGAGTGGTAGCAAGTTGTAGGAGCATAATGGGAAACAAACTTGGAAATATAGGATGGGGACAGCAGGTTTTTTTATCTTTATTTTTATTTGAGTCGGAGTCTCACTCTGTTGCCCAGATGCCTCGACCTGCTGGACTCAGGTGATCCTTCCACCTCAGCCTTCCAAGCAGCCAGAACTACAGGTGTGTGCTACCACGCCTGGCTAATTTTTTGATTTATAGTAGAGATGAGGTCTCGCCAAGTTGCCCAGGCTGTTCTCGAACTCATGGGCTCAGGCAATTCTCTCATCTCAACCTCCCAAAGTGCTGGGATTACAGGCTTGAGTCACCACACCCGGCCCTTTTTTTTTTTTTTTAGTCAGGGTCTCTGTCACTCAGGCTGGAGTGCAGTGGCACAATCATGACTCACTGCAGCCTTGACCTCCTGGGGTCCCGCAATCCTCCTACCTCAGCCTCCCAAGCAGCTGGTACTACAGGTATGTGCCACTACACCCATTTTTTGAAAAAAAAATTTGTAGAGATGAGATTTTGCTATGCTACTCGGGCTGATCTCGAAGTCCTGGGCTCAAGCAGTCCTCTTGCCTTGGCCTCCTAAAGTGCTGGGATTACAGCTATGAGCACACCTAGCCTAGCTGTTTTTTTGGGGGAGAGCTGCTGTTGTGTTTTAAAGAAGATAAACGGAGCCGGGCTCGGTGGCTCAGCCTGTAATCCCGCGCTTTTGGGAGGCTGAGGTGAGTGGATTGCCTGAGCCCGCGGGTTCGAGACCTGCCTGGGCAACTTGGCAAGACCTCATCTCTACAATAAATAAAAAAAATCAGCCCGGCGTGGTAGCGCATGCCTGTAATTCCGGCTACTCAGAAGGCTGAGGCAGCAGGATCGCCGGAGTCCAGCAGGTAGAGGCTGCGGTGGCCAGGAGCGGCCACTACACTCCAATCTGGGCGACAGAGTGAGACTCCAACTCAAAAAAAAAAAAAAAAAAAGATAAACAGCTGGACAATGGGAAATAAAGAAACTAGTTGCAAAACTATTGCAGGAATATAGCCAGGAGGTAATGGGTGCCTGGATCCTGGTGGTAGAAGTGGACAATAGACGGAAAAGGATAGAGTTAATGTTTGCATTGCCTACTGTGGTGTCAGGCATTTGCTAACTACTTCTTATGTTATCTCATTTTCTCCTCATAACCACCCTGCTGGGCGATTTAGTTATCTACTGCTGCATAGCAAATTACTTCAAACAGCACACTTTTGTTATCTTATCTCAGCTCTGTGGGCCAGAAAGCCTGAGGTGGCTGAGGGTCACGCCCATGGCTACAGTCATCTCAAGGTTTGATCAGGATGGATCTGCCTCCCATCTCACTCATGGCTGGTGACAGGATTCAGTTCCTCACAGGTGGTTGGACTGAGGCCCCAGTTTCTCTTTTCTTTCCATGTAGGCCTTTTCATAGAGCATCTCCCAACACAACTGCTTGCTTGGTCAGAGTGAGCCAGTGGTGGGCAAGGGAGAGGGCCAGCACCGTCAAGGTACAGTCGTGTAAACTGAATCCCCTTTTCTGTATTTTGTTCCTTCGAAGCGAGGCACCAGGTCCAGCCCACACTCAAGGGGAGGGATCACACGGACATTGTGGCGTGGAGATGGCGGGAGAAGAGGATGGTAAAGGAGGCAGGGAGTATATATCATGCCCTTTTTGATGCTGGGGAGTAAAGCACATTTCATTTGGCAGGAGCGAAATATCAGAGCAGCAGACATTGTTTACAGTGGGAATTGTGGAGTTTGTGGGTAGAAAAATAGAGTAATCTGGGAAGCACAACTCTTGAAATTAAAACCAACTCTAAGGTGAGAAGCTAAGAAAAAATATAATCAGCGTATGTCTGTGATCAGAATGACCAGAACTTAGCTGTCATTTGCATTTGTCCTCATTGATGTAGTAACCACCAGTGGGTTCCGGAAATAGCCAGAATACTTTGATCAATTGCATACATGTGGCCACGAATACCCTAGACCTAGATAAGTGATCTGTTTGGCTTTTTAGACTCTGGACTTTTAAATTCCTCCTGGGAAGAAATTATCTTAAAGATGGGAAGCAACTTGTGCTCATTTTGATTTTGTTACGTCTGGGATATTTCTAGCCTCCCTTGCACATAGAAAGATCATTGTTAGTTTCACACAATTTAACTTTATAGCAAGATTCTGCTGCAAGACACATTTGGAAAATGTCCCAGATAAACACTGTTAAAGTCTCCAAGTAGCTGCAGAGAGAACTGCTGTCACCACAAAGGAAAGAGAGAACGTGGTTCATGGGAGGATTTTCAAAGCAGTGGTTCTGTTTTCACATAGCTTTTCAGCTGTTGGTTCTCTTCAAACCCTCACTCCCCCACTTCTGTAACAGGTGATGAATTGTGTGGAACCTGTGTGAAGCCTTATATATTAAGTGTGATGAATTGTGTGAAATGTAATGAAACTATAACCTCATATATTAAGTATGCTGAGTGCCGGGCTCGGTGGCTCAGCCTGTAATCCCGCGCCTTTGGGAGGCTGAGGTGAGTGGATTGCCTGAGCCCGCGGGTTCGAGACCCGCCTGGGCAGCGAGACCTCATCTCTACAATAAATCAAAAAATCAGCTGGGCATGGTAGTGCATGCCTGTAATTCCGGCTACTTGGAAGGCTGAGATGGAAGGATCGCCGGAGCCCAGCAGGTCGAGGCTGCGGTGGCCGGGAGCGGCCGCTGCACTCCAGTCTGGGCGACAGAGTGAGACTCCAACTCAAAAAAAAAAAAAAAAAAAAAGTATGCTGAAACTGTGTGCTGTGACCGCTCCCCTAAAACTTAGTAATTCTTGAAAACCCTGGAAGAAGCGCCCTACTTGGGAGCGCCAAGTGACTATGTTAGATAAGTTAACCAGCTTTTTCTGCTTCTGTAAATCCCGCTGGCCATGTGTGAGTGTTGTGCGATAAGCCCCTTTCAAATTCTAGCGGGCTTTTCTCTGTTTGAATTGTGGTGGGCAAGCTTCTCTTCTGGTGGGCTTTGTGTTGTGCGAATTTAAATTATAACGGCCTTGCATATTTAAGAAAGGCCCCTGTGGCAGTGTGGGGCCCTTGCCTAGAGACTTGTAAGTCTGGTGAGTGGCCCTGGCCAGTTGAACCTGGTTAATAAACCTCTCTCTTGGTAAATTGTGTATCGGTGCCATGAATCAAATGCTAGGACCCCATATCATTTTGGTTCCCTGGCGGGAATCGAGTGCTTGACATGGTCTTTATGCCGACTGGCCTTGCGAGCCTGCTAGCCTGTAGACTCCTGACATTCGTTAGCACTGGCTGGAATGGACTCTCAGGCAGCCCACCACCAGGCGGGCTCAGTGCTCGCCATCCCTGGCAGACTCACAACGCCTCTGGAGTCCTCAGAGAGGTAAGCCAGTTTCCTGTTCTGTATGTGCGCATGTCTGTTTGGACTTCCAGGAGAGCTGGACACAGCATTACTTCCTGAGTCCAGGGTCCCAGTGAGACGTCACCAGGGTTCCCTGTTTTGGGTCTGCCCTCGGGCAATCAGGCTGGTTCTTGTCCTTGTCTCGTTGTGCTGTGTTCATAACTGTCGTGTCCTCTATTGCTCTTCTTGTTGTTGATGTCATGGGGCAGTCAGGCTCTCAGCCAAACAGCCCCTAGAACTGGTCTTGCATCATTTTAAAGATTTCCAAAATGCTGTGCAGCAAACAGGAGACCAGGTATTTAGGGATAAACTACTCTCTGTTCTTCTGAATGGCCAAATCTGGCTAACAGTAATTGGCCATCAGAAGGAACTTTTAACCCCTCAGCAATAGAGAGAGTTCAACAGATCATCTATCGACGCCACCCGGACCAGATTCCATACATCACTGCTTCGTACTACCTCGTCCTCTGGCAGCCGTCATGCATGAGAAAGGCTGAATCTAACCCTCTTCATGTTTTAGCCTTACAGGAAACTACTAAAGCTAAGCCTCCAGTCCTCCCGCCTCCGCCAGAGGATAACAAGATTCTACCACCATATCCTGCGGCAGGACAGGGACAGGGAGGATGAGAAATCTTTAGTCCAGCGCATACTAGGAGTGGTTCCTCTTACCAGCCCCTCTACCCCGCTCTCCCTCTGGCTCCTGTGGAGGGCCCAACAGCCCCCCACCAGCCAACAAGTCCGGACTCAACCTCTGGGACCTCGGGGGAAACCCGGTCATTCTCCCTCTGCGGCAAGCCGCGGGGGTGAATGTGGAGGGGACAGGAGCCCAGCCTTTCATGGTCTGTGTTCCTTTTTCTAGCAGTGATTTATACAATTGGAGGCAGCAAAATCCGCCATTTGCTGAAAGACCTCAAAGCCTTATTTCTCTCTTAGAAACTATTTTCTGTACGCACCAGCCTCCATGGGATGACTGCCAGCAGCTTCTCCAGGTTCTCTTCACCGCGGAAGAGAGGGAGCGAATTCGGCAGGAGGCAGAAAAGCTAATCCTGGGACCTGACGGCCGACCGGCTGAGCATGCGCATCTGGAGCGTATCTTCCCCTCTCACAGGCCAGACCGGGACCCCAACACTGATCACGGTAGGGAGTGTCTCACCACCTACCGCCGGACTCTAATGGGGGGGTCTCCAGGCTGCCGCAAGGCACCCTACAAATCTGTCTAAGGTAAGCGAGGTTACTCAGGGACCACAGGAATCTCCCACCGCTTTTCTGGAGCACCTCATGGAGGCTTATTGGACATATACTCCGATAGACCCAGAAGCCCCAGAAAATCGGAGGGCATTGGTCATAGGCTTTGTCTCCCAGTCGGCCCCTGATATCAGCAAGAAGCTGCAGAAATCGAAGGGTTTGAAGGAAAAAGTTTGTCAGAATTAACCGAGGTAGCCCAAAAGGTTTATAACAGCAGAGATTCTTCTAAGGATAGACAGGCAAAGAAACTAGCTAAAGTAATGGTTGCAGCTTTGGAAGGGACTCGGCCGACACAGTGGACAGGGGAACGTGGAGGAAAGGGTACAGGAAGGAAAATCCCCTTAGGCAAGGACCAGTGTGCCTTTTGCAAGAAAAGGGGACATTGGAAAAAGGACTGCCCAGACAGGCCAAGAAAATGCCCCCCTACCTCAGAGCCATAGTAATCAACTCCAGTGCTCCAGTTAGGATCTGACTGATGGGGCCGGGGCTCTATTAGTACCCCCCCGGAGCCCAGGGCCGAATTTATGGTAGGGGGTAACCCTGTCCACTTCTTGGTGGACATGGGGGCAGAGCATTCAGTTCTCAAAAAATATAATGGTCCTCTCCAAAATAAGTATACTCTTGTACAGGGGGCAACTGGAACTCAGCTATACCCCTGGACCACTGAAAGAACTGTAAATCTAGGAAAAGGAGAGGTAACTCACTCATTCCTGGTAATACCTGACTGCCCATACCCACTCTTGGGGCGAGACCTTCTGCATGAACTCAAAGCAAATATAGGATTTCAGGAAACTACGGCGACAGTGGATTTAAAAGAACCAACCAAGATCCTCGTAATAGTGCCTCTCCGAGACGAGTATCTGTTGGCAGAAGGTAAGCCACCTCCATCACCTAAGCCAGACTCAGAGCTCCTAACCCAGCTACGGAGCGAGCTCCCCGGTGTCTGGGCCAAAACTAACCCATCGGGGCTGGCAAGTTACCGCCCCCCAGTGGTGGTGCAACTAAAAAGTCAGGCAAGCCTCATCCGGGTTCGTCAGTACCCTATATCCCAAGAAGCACAAAAAGCCATAGCTAGGCATATTCGCCGCCTCTGGAAGGCCGGTATTCTCGTGCCCTGTCAATCACCTCGCAACATGCCATTGCTCCCAGTAAGAAAGGCTGGTATGGGAGACTATCGTCCAGTGCAGGACCTCCGGGAAGTTAACAAGTGAGTGGAGGACATCCACCCAACTGTCCCAAATCCGTACACTCTCTTAACTGAGCTTCCTTCTGAGCTACAGGTCTACACTGTTTTAGATCTCAAAGATGCCTTTTTCAGCATCCTGTTGGCCAAACAGCCAACTCGTGTTTGCCTTTGAGTGGACAGACCTGGAGACGGGACAACATGGCCAGCTCACATGGACACAGCTCCCACAAGGATTTAAGAACTCTCCCATGCTGTTCAATGAGGCCCTCCCAGAAGACCTGCTGTTCTTCTGGGGGAGCCACCCTCAGGTAACCATGCTGCAGTATGTAGATGACCTGTTCATTGCTGCCAAGACAAATGAAGACTGCCTACGGGCCACCAGAGACCTCCTGAGGGAGTTGGAAACGCTGGGGTACCGAGTGTCGGCAAAGAAAGCCCAGCTCTGCACTACTTTAGCTACCTACCTTGGGTACGTCCTTCAGGGAGGTAAGAGGGCTCTACAAGTCAGCGTGTCCAGGCTGTGGTCAACATCTGGGTCCCAGGGACAAAAAAACAGGTCAGGGAGTTCCTGGGAGCAGCAGGATACTGCAGGCTCTGGATTCCGTGATTTGCTGAAATGGCTAAGCTCTTGTATGAGCTCACTAAGGGCCCAGAAAAAGAATTCCAATGGACCCCAGAGGGGGAGAAAGCCTTCCAAACCTTAAAAAAACCTTAATTTTGGCTCCAGCATTGGCCCTACCAGATCTCGAAAAGCCATTCCACCTCTTTGTAGATGAGAACCAGGGAGTCGCCCGGGGGGTCCTAACCCCAAAACTTGGGCCTTGGAATAGGCCAGTGGCATACTTATCAAAGAAACTAGACCCAGTGGCGGCAGGATGGCCAGCCTGCCTACAAAGCATTGCAGCTGTAGCTATGCTGATAAAAACTCAGACAAGTTAACACTAGGACAGGACCTAACTGTCACAGCCACACATGCAATAGAAGCCCTTCTCTGAGGGGCCCCAGCTAATTGGATTTCCAACGCCCGACTCACCCATTATCTGGCTTTACTTCTCAACCAGCCATGCATTAGCGTACTGCCAGCCTAAACCCTGCCACCTTGCTGCCGGCGTACTGCCAGCCTAAACCCTGCCACCTTGCTGCCGGCGGGAACATGCGGCACCCATGACTGCATTGAGCTCACTGAGTCCCTCCAGAAGCTGCGCCCAAACCTAACGGACGCTCCCTGGCCAGAACCGGACTTAACCCTCTACATGAACGGTAGTAGCTTTATGGAGGATGGAACCAGGTACGCGGGGGCAAGTGGTGGTAACACTACAGGACACGATATGGGCCGAACCCCTTTCCCAAGGGACCTCAGCCCAAAAGGCAGAATTAATTGCCTTAACTGAAGCTCTAAAAGCAGGCGTAGGAAAGACTGTTAACATTTATACTGATAGCAGGTATGCCTTTGCAAGTGTGCATGTACATGGAACAATCTACAAGGAGAGGGGATTGCTTACCGCTGAAGGAAAAACTATAAAAAACAGGGAGGAAATTCTGAATCTTTTGGCGGCAGTTTGGGCCCCAACAAAGGTGGCTGTTATACACTGCCCAGGTCACCAGCAGGGGGACTCAAATGAGGCAGTTGGCAACAGGAAAGCGGATCAAACAGTGAAAGAAGTGGCCCGCCGCCGTGCTGTCTGCCTGCTAACACTTCCTTCCCCCGTACTATATGAGCCGCTGGTTTACACAGAGGAAGATTTCTGTGCGGCACAAAAACTGAATGCGACCACGAAGCCAAATGGATGGATACAGCTCCAAGACGGAAGGACCTTCCTTCCCCAAGCCCTGGTACGCAAGCTCTTACAACAACTTCATGGAGGCCCTCATCTGGTAAAAAACAAACTAATTAAACTTATAAGAAAGGAGTTCTACTTGCCCCACCTGGACCAGCTGACCCAGGAACTCGTCCAAAGCTGCATACCCTGCCAGCAGACTAACGCCACTAAGGTCAGTGTATCCACCCAAGGGGCCCGACACCAGGGATTAACCCCTGGGAGACACTGGGAAATAGATTTTACAGAGGTAAGGCCAGGGCAATATGGCTATAAATACTTGTTAATCTTGATAGACACTTTCTCGGGATGGATTGAAGCATTTTCTACAAAAGAGGAAACTGCATCTGTAACGGTTAAAAAGCTTTTAAACGACATCATCCGAGATATGGTCTCCCTATCTCAATAGGATCAGATAATGGTCCGGCCTTTGTCTCCAAACTTGCGGAAGGTATAGCACTGGCTCTGGGAATAAATTGGAAATTACACTGTGCTTATCATCCTCAAAGTTCAGGACAGGTAGAAAGAATGAATCGAATGCTTAAGGAGACCTTAACCAAATTAACCCTAGAGACCGGCGAGGAATAGGTGACGCTCCTTCCCTATGCCCTCCTAAGGACAAGATGTACCCCTACATCAAGGGCCTAACCCTCTTTGAAATCCTTTTCGGGCGGACCCCACCACTACTTCCAACAGTAGGCTTAGAAAAAGTGCTAGAACTGTCTAACCTTAATTACTTCAGTTACTACAGGCACTTCAAAAAGTATAAAACGCAGTGACTGAGACCGTGTGAGCCGCCTTCCAGGAACTGAGTCCGGTAAATCCTCACCCATACCAACTTGGAGACCAAGTATGGGTCAAACGGCACAAAATCGAGGCTCTAATCCCAAGATGGAAAGGCCCACACGTGGTAATCTTGACTACCCCAACGGTGATGAGGGTCAGTGGTGTCCGTCCCTGGATCCATCATTCCCAACTAAAGAAGGCAGAACTCCCTGCTGAAACCAGCGAGGAACCACCGATGAGATGGAAGGTCATCAAGCCGGCCGCCGGAAAAGACCCACTAAAGATAAGACTTTCGCGGGCCCTGATTCCCTAGGTCCATCGTGTAACTGGAGGCAACTGTGTCCTGCCCTCTCCGGGGACCCATAGCCCTCCTTATTCTTTTAAGCCTTCTCCATTATGAAGCTCATCACTGCCCCAGGAAAATATTCCTGGGACCTAGCAAATGCTGGAACTAGAACTGTAATCTCTTCTTATTATGAAAATGGGCAACCAGTCTTTGACTTTGACCTTTGTGAATTGGGGCCTAGTTTAACATGAGGATGTAGTGCTAACAATTTAGAAGCAGAAAGCCAGCTTACTGAGTGGATCTTCTATTGCCTGCCCAGCTGCTGGCCCCGACCGCTGCCACCAATCGCAGCAGTTCCACTGTGCATCATGGGGCTGTGTAACTATAGCCACCTGGGGGACTAACAAGGACCCTTACATAAGTCTTCGTAAACAGAGGCCTGTTTCCCCTTGCAAGCAAATTAAAACTTGCAATCCACTAAAAATTACTGTTCTGCAATGGGACAAATGGCAGTCAGGGAAGACATGGGGATTCAGATTAGATGCCTCAGCAGCAGATCCCGGAATGAGATTCACTATACAGAAAAAGGTTATACCCCATGTCAATACTCCCATGGGTCCTAACCGTAATTTCTTCCTGCCAATGCCACGGGCTCCCGAACCCACTCAGAAAAAATTCAAGTCAGCCAATTCTACTCAGGTGGCTATAATTACTCCAAAACCTAGAAAGCCTAATGTTGCTCTCCCCATTGTCCTACCCGGAAGTGTAAGTCACTTCCTTCCCATGTTATCAGCAGTTCACCAGCTTGCCAAAGCTATACGCCTTAACTTGGCAAGGGACTGTTGGTTATGCCTAGACCCCCGTCCCCCGTGTTATGTGGGATTAGCTGTCAATTCCTCAACAGGTAATACTGAGAAGCACATATGCATTCTCAACTATACTACTGCCCAGTTTTGGGGATTTTGTCCTTGGGGCAAAGATCTGGCTCTCACCTTAGGAGATCTCCAGGGCCAAGGATCCTGCCTCCATACTTCATCCTATAATATAGAAAACTCCCCATACCGAGAAGCCTGCACGGCCTCTACTAGAATAAATGTCTCCCAGTTTAGCACTCCTGGGAGCCTCTATACGGCTGTTGTACCCCCCACTACCTGGTTTGCCTGCACACGAGGCATAACTCCGTGTGTTGCCATAGAGCTCCTCCAAGACAGTTCAGAACTTTGCATTCTAGGACACATATTACCCCAGGTATATATTGTTGAATGGCCTGCAGGGCGGGAGCAACTTGAACTCCTAACCCCTACCCAGACCAAACGAGTCCCTGTCTTGGTGCTCCTCCTTGTAGGGTTAGGAATTGCAGGATCAACAGCTTTAGGTGCAGCAGCCCGAACTGTAGGAAGCCAAAATCTTAAAGAACTGAGCATACTTGTTAACACGGATTTCCAAAATCTTGAAACTAGCATATCCCAGCTAGAACAACAGGTAGACTGGTTGGCTGAAGTACTGCACCAAAATAAAAGGGGGCCGGACCTCCTCTTCACGAAAGAAGGAGGACTATGTGTGGCACTAGGGGAGACCTGTTGCTTTTATGCCAACAAATCAGGAATAATCCGAGAAACTCTTGCCCTAGTCAGAGAAAGTATTAAATGTAGAAAGTCCAAAATATAGGCCTCAGAAAACTGGTATCAATCCTTATTTTCCTGGTCTCCCTGGCTCACAACCTTGGTCTCAGCCATCGCAGGACCTCTGCTCTTAGTTCTAATATGCGTAACCATAGGGCCGTGCATAATTAAAACCCTTCTAAATTACATAAAGCACAGGCTAACTCCCACAAACTTAATGATACTAAGAACCCGAGCCAGGCTCCTATACGAAGAGTCAGTGATTTAACTCTAGGAACAACTCAAGAGGGGGAAATGTAAGAGGTAATGAATTGTGTGGAACCTGTGTGAAGCCTTATATATTAAGTGTGATGAATTATGTGAAATGTAATGAAACTATAACCTCATATATTAAGTATGCTGAAACTGTGTGCTGTGACCTCTCCCCTAAAACTTAGTAATTCTTGGAAACCCTGGAAGAAGCGCCCTACTTGAGAACGCCAAGTGACTATGTTAGATAAGTTAACCAGCTTTTTCTGCTCTGTAACCCCTGCTGGCAGTGTGTGAGTATTGTGTGATAAGCCTCTTTCAAATTCTAGCGGACTTTTCTCTGTTTGAATTGTGGTGGGCAAGCTTCTCTTCTGGTGGGCTTTGTGTTGTTCGAATTTAATTCTAACGGCCTTGCATATTTAAGAAAGGCCCCTGTGGCAGTGTGGGGTCCTTGCCCAGAGACTTGTAAGTCTGGTGAGTGGCCCTGGCCAGTTGACCCTTGTGGTTCAGCCTGTAATCCCGCGCCTTTGGGAGGCTGAGGTGAGTGGATTGCCTGAGCCCAGGCGTTCGAGACCCACCTGGGCAACTTGGTGAGACCTCATCTCTACAATAAATCAAAAACTAGCCGGGCATGGTAGCGCGCACCTGTATTTCCAGCTACTCGGAAGGCTGAGGCAGAAGGATCGCCTGAGCCCAGCAGGTCTAGGCTGCAGTGGCCGGGAGCGGCCACTGCACTCCAGTCTGGGCGACAGAGTGAGACTCCAACTCAAAAAAAAATTAAAAAAAAAAAAAAAAAATAAACGTCTCTCTTGGTAAATTGTGTGTCGGTGCCGTGAATCAAACGCTCAGACCCCACATCACTTCCACCAGTGTTTTGAATTGACACAGAAGAATTAATCCTTTTTTTAAAAAAGAGAAATAGAACACCTCCCTCTTTTTTTTGAGTTGGAGTCTTACTTTGTCACCCAGGCTGGAGGGCAGTAGCATGATCATGACTCACTGCAGCCTTGACTTTTTGGGCTCAGGTGATCCTTCCCCCTCAGCCTCCCAAATAGCTGGGACTACAGGCATGCACCACCTTGCCAGGCTAGTTTTTTTATTTATTGTAGAGATGGGATCTTGTTGTGTTGTCCAGGCTGGTCTCAAACTCCTGGGCTCAAGAGATTCTCCTGCCTCAGTCTCCCAAAGTGCTGGGATTACACGTGTGAGCCACTGCATCTGGCTAGGTGTTATTCTTTATACTCTTCAGCCTAAAGAACAACCCAAGATAACAGAAAATAAAATCCCCCAAGTAGTCTTTCAAAGCTGCTTATCTGGCTAACTTTACCTTCCTGGAAATTTTCCATTTCTATTTGTGGGTATAATTTGTTTTAGTCCTCAACTGTTAATTTAGGTAAAGATAAGTTAGAACTCTGAATCCAAGCTCTTTAGTACACAGACCTAACCACACCTGACCACACCATCTGTAGTTAACATGAACATTCCTAACTCTGGGCTCCCTGATAAAGTCTCTCTTTTTAGCAGTGGAAACAGTAACGTTTGCAGAAAATTGTTGTATCTCTCCCAGGTGTTGGAGAATAGGTTTGCCCCCAGGTGGAGAGAGCCTCAGCTGATTTTGCAAAGAATGTTTTTGATCATCCTGTTTGACACTAAAAGCTGGGTTTCCTTCTGGAATGTGGAACTGAACACATCTGTGGTAACACAGGAGACTGGGGTGCCAAAAAAATGTATGCATATTTCAAGAGATGTTAAGAGATGTTTGCCATAATCAGAAGCATCTGGACACTGATGGTAAACACTCTGAGCACCTCTTGTAATTACAGAAGTCAAAAGTGACTTGTATTCCCCTTATTACAATTTTAATATAAAAAGGAGTTTTTTCCTTTCTTAAAATGTGTACACATTATTTTGGACTCTCTGTTTGTGTTTTCCAGCAAACAAAGACCTCGTTTTTTGCCATAATAACCCTCAACAATTACCGGAATACTGGGGGGGAAAGTCAAGGCTTTGATGGAGCGATTAGAAAAGAAAAAAATGCAACTTAACCAGATTGCGGGGTGTGTCATATTCCACCTTCATTTGAGATCGTGTTGATGTCTGTGTAGTTCACTAAACTCAGGCTTGTGATATTGGTTGGTTTGTTGTGAATTAACATTCCAGCCACAGTGTGTCCACTGTCTCAATTAATTACCCCAAGTCTTTAAGATAGGAATCACCTTCACTTTATTGATAAGAAATCTGAGCCGGGCTCGGTGGCTCAGCCAGTAATCCCGCGCCTTTGGAAGGCTGAGGTGAGTGGATTGCCTGAGCCCACGGGTTCGAGACCTGCCTTGGCAACTTGGCGAGACCTCATCTCTACAATAAATCAAAAATTATCTGGGCATGGTAGTGTGTGCCTGTAGTTCCAGCTACTTGGAAGGCTGAGGCGGAAGGATCGCCGGAGCCCAGTGGGTCGAGGCTGCAGTGGCCGGGAGCGGCCAGTGCACTCCAGTCTGGGCGACTGAGTGAAACTCCAACTCAAAAAAAAAAAATCTGAAGATTAAGGACTAGAGAAACAATGCGGAACATTTTTTTTGGAAAAAAAAAAAAAGCGATTTAGAATCTTTTCCAAAGTACTGGAAGTGGAACCTGGGATTTCAACCTGGGACTCTTCGGCCTAAAACCCACCACCACCAACCACCACCACCACAACCACCAATTAGAACAGCTATTCAAAAGTTTGCCAAAACATATGTATTACTTATTTTGTTATTTTAGCCAAAGGCTTTTTGTGTTTGTTGGACTCGACCAACTGGTTCTAAAGTTATTTTTACATATAGGTTATATATGTAAGCATAGATAAGTATGTAGGTATTTTTGTAGATGTTCAATTATTTCCCACTTACACAGGTATTTAACTTCATTATATGAATATAACATACATCAAATTAGGGTGGGGATAGTCCATATGTTCCAGTCTCACTGCTGAGGTACATTTGAAGAAACACTTCCAATCAGAAGTAAAATCATTCTAATTTTCACTTACACCTCTTGAAGGACATTAGGGGGCAAACCACGGACTGGTACTGGTCCATGGCCTGCTAGGAGCCAGGCTGGTCAACAGGAGATGAGCGAGAGAAGCTTTGCCTGTATTCACAGCTGCTCCCCATTACTCACATCACTGCTTGAACTCTGCCTTCTGTCAGATCAGCACTGAAAAGCCTGCTTCCGTTTCCAACATCCTATCTTATTGAAGCAGGGTTTTCTGCAGTGACAGCAACCAGTCTACTTACGGAGTAGACCGGACATAAGCAACACACTTTGGATGTCACCGTCTCCCATCACCCCCAGACGGGGCCGTTTAGTTGCAGGAAAACAAACTCAAGGGCTCCCATGGATTCTGTATTGTGGTGAGTCATATCATTATTTCATTATATATTGCAATGTAATAATAGAAATAAAAGGCACGATCAATGTAATACGCTTGAATCATCCCCAAACCATTCCGCTACCCCGCCCCCCACCTTTCCGTCCGTGGACAAATTGTCTTCCACGAAACCAATCCCTGGTGTCAGAAATGTTGAGAACTGCTGTGGTGGACTCTTCCTTCAGCCCACAGCGGCTTTAAAACTTCTTCTGTCTCAGCCCCCACAATATCCTGAACTTTGAATTTGTTCTTTCTCCCCTCAAGCCCCTCACCCAACTCTTTATTGTGTAGACTAACTTAACCCCTTTACTGTGAAGTAGGTTCTCTGCAAGAGGACAGTGCCTGGGAGCCTGACCCTGAAGACTGGAAGACATCTACAGACTTTGAAACTTGAACAGTGGAGGTGGAGGTGGAGGTGGAGGTGGGACTGGAGGGAGAAAGTTTGTGAAAAGCCACACGTTGGTTGTTTCTTACAGAACTTACAAGGGGGTAATTTTAGTCCTTCTAGGTTCCATTTTGTTTGAACAGATTTATATTGTTATAATCATTGATTTTCTTGCCCATTAATATATTATTATTTTTAAATATATTATTTTTTAGGCATTAAATAATATTTAGTTAGTGCTTACTTTGTACTAGGCACTGCTCTAGGTATTAACTCATTTAATCCCCGTAACAACCTATGAGGTAGCTGTCATTTTTCTCCCTGTGAAGAAACCAAGGCATATGCAAGTTACGTAATTTGTGTAAAGTCCCACAGCTAATAAAAATCAGATGAAATGGAACCCATACACAGTCTGGCTTCAGAATTTATACTTTTAACCACTTGCTGTACCACTTGTG
Source organism: Cephalopachus bancanus (assembly GCA_027257055.1). Classification (NCBI taxonomy): domain Eukaryota; kingdom Metazoa; phylum Chordata; class Mammalia; order Primates; family Tarsiidae; genus Cephalopachus; species Cephalopachus bancanus. The sequence goes on from JAPVLO010000002.1 coordinate 17,669,537, forward strand.
AAATGATATACTTTTGCTGAATTATTAATATTTTCAACATTTACTGTAAAATGTAATGTGGGGGTCGATAGCCAAAATACCTGAACATCTGAATGTTCTGCCTGTCCTGATTTCTTTTTCCTGTTCTGAATGGTTGATGTAAAAGTTGGACCACTGATCAGGGTTGGGATGCTTGCTGGTGTGTGAAGATCTTTGAGGTAATGGAATTTGGAAGACACCAGTGTTCTTTCCTACTTTCTCAGAATGAGCTGTTATTTCCTTTGGATGGATAGGCAATTGCTGTTTCTAACAATACAAGTGCATTGAATTTATTCAACATAAAGCTGCAAACAAAACACAGAAGTGGAAAACCAAGGTTGGGCAAGTGAGAGTGGGAGTGATAAATAGTCCATCTGCTTTTCGCCTCTTCTTTCTGTGTGGGAGGTACAGCCTGTGGGCTTCCTTGCAGTCTTGTGTGTGCATTTGGGGGGGGTGGCGGTTAGGGAGAGTATCACTTTCCAATTAGTGAGGACCAGAAGGTTGATTGCAAACATGAGAAGCAGGTTTAGCTACTCCTGAGACTGTGAATGTGCATGCTTCTTTAGCTTTTTACTCTTATTCTGCTGCCTGCTGGATTCACTTAAGGAGTGACCAAGAATGGGACATCTTTGGAACCTGTGCCATTTCTGTTCCTGCCTCTTGAGTCCAAGGAAGATAACACTAGATGAATTTTGCACTCTTTATTACCAAGCCAGGATTTTGCTTCAGAATCCTTCTCAACAGTGTACCCAGCAGGCCCTGTTAACCAGTCAGATGTGGCATAAGGTAGCATCTACTTACTATCCCTGATTAGACTTTTAGGACTAGGTCTGATTATGAGAGAGAAATCAAAATTGAACTGAGTGCAGTGGCTCATGCCTGTAATCTCAGTGCTTTGGGAGGCCAAGGTGGGAGGATTGCTTGAGGCCAGGAGTTTGAGAATAGCCTGGGTAACAAAGCTAGACCCTGTCTCTACAAAAAATAGAAAAATTAGCTGGGCATGGTGACATGTGCTTGCAGTCCTAGCTACTTGCAAGGCTGAGGCAGGGCTATCACTTCAGCCCAGGAGTTTGAGGCTGTGGTGAGCTGTGATTGTGCCACTGCACTCCAGCCTGGGTGACAGAGTGAAATCTTGTCTCAAAAAAATCCCCCCAAAACAAAAAATGCACCAAACACCAAAACAGAGACCTGAGGCAACCCTTATCCAACAGATGAAAAAACTGAAGGTGGGCTGGGCGTGGTGACTCAGTCTGTAATCCCCACACTTTGGGAGGCCGAGGCAAGAGGATTGCCTGAGCCCGCGGGTTCGAGACCCACCCGGGCAACTTGGCACCACCTCATCTCTACAATAAATAAAAAATTAGCTGGGCGTGGTAGCGCACGCCTGTAGTTCCAGCTACTTGGAAGGCTAAGGTGGAAGGATCACCTGAGCCCAGCAAGTCGAGGCTGTGGTGGCTGTGAGCATGCCACTGCACTCCAGCCTGGGTGACACAGTGAGACTCCAACCCCCCAAAAAAAGAAAGAAAAAATAAAAAAACTGAAGGTAAAGCTGCTTGTCTAAGGTTACCTTTTCTCTTAGTAGTAGAACCGGAATCTGACACGTTTCCTGCCTCACAATCCAGTGTTCTTACTGCCTCCAATTGTCTGAATTTAGCCACTCAGATTTTGTTGAGTCTAAAATGTTCCGTCTTCAGAGGGTATATGTGTCGGGGTTCCAGCTTGTGGCAAAGTCAATATTTGTCACACCTTTCACATTGAGCCTGAGATCAGGGCCTGGTTGGGCCATGAAAACTTGTTGATAGTTTATTGGGTCATGACTCACGGCAGTTTATTTTGGAGATGGCCACGGAGAAGTAGGGCAATGAGAAGCTGGAGCAGGCAGCCTGCTGGGTGTATTGGCCAGGAACACCCATGCCCCGCCCTTGTCATATGACCCACGAGAGCCGGGGGTTCTGGGGGATCCCAGGTGACGCAAGAGTTGCTCAGGAACCCTGGGGGTGTCCTTGTTAATGGCGTAGGCTATGGAGTGTATAAACCAGTCTTCAAAACTCAGCTCTACTACCCATTCATTGAGCAACTACCGGCAAATTATTTCTCCCTCTCATCCAGAGTGTCTTCATCTGTAAAATGACCAAATCTCCTAGGGTTGTTGTGAGGGTTAAATGAGATGATTCATATAAGGTGCTTCGCTCAAGGCCTGGCAGATATTAATAGTGGCTACCCAGTGACATCACAGAAAGGAGTGGAATAAGGAGCTCCATGAATTGGGCCCTCCAGCAAAGCTGCCGTGAAACCAGCAAAAACTGTAAGAACTGATTTTTTAAGAACTCTGGAAGCGAATTTAAAAAACCGCTATCAAGACAATATTTAATGGAGAAAAGCGGCTGCTAAAATTTTGGCATGAAAGATAATCTGTCAGGTCACTGGCTGACTGTTGAGATAACAGAAGAGAAACTTTAATGACCACATGAGACAAGAAATGCAGTCTTTGCAAAAGTAGTTTAGAAAAGTCACTGAGCAAAGGGACAACTGCAGCAATCAACAGTTGCAATCCCTGGGGAGGGTAGAATCAGATTCTAGAGTTACCACATGATAACATTCAAATATTCAGTTTTCACAAAAAAATTACAAGGCATAGAAAATAAAGCCGGGCTCGGTGGCTCAGCCTGTAATCCCACTCCTTTAGAAGGCTGAGGTGAGTGGATTGCCTGAGCCCGCGGGTTCGAGACCCACCTGGGCAACTTGGTGAGCCCTCATCTCTACAATAAATCAAAAATTAGCCGGGTGTGGTAGCGCGCGCCTGTAGTTCTAGCTACTTGGAAGGCTGAGGTGGAAGGATCGCCGGAGCCCAGCAGGTTGAGGCTGCGGTGGCCGGGAGTGGCCACTGCACTCCAGTCTGGGTGACAGAGTGAGACTCCAACTCAAAAAAAAAAAAAAAGAAAATAACAAGAAAGTGGGGAAAATCCAAAGAGAAAAAAAATGGACAAAAATATCCCTGAGGAAGCCTGATCACTGAAGTCACCAGGCAAAGACTTCAAGTCCACAGTTGACAACATGCTTATAGAATGACAGGGAATGATGAGCAACAAAGAACTAAAGGAAACCAGAAAAATGATGTCTGAGCAGACAGAATATCAGTAAGAAAATAGAAATTATATATATATATATAGGTGTATATATTTATATATATATAATAAAAAGAAATATAGAAAGATAGAAATTATATATATATACATATATATATAAAAGAAACTTAGGAGCTAAAAGTTTAAGAGACTCCAACTATACCAAAAAAATGGCTGAAAAATAAGTTTGACTATAAAAAAAGACAAAGAAGATCACTATCTAATGATAAAGGGGTCAATTCATCCAGAGAATATAGTCATTATGAATACCCAACACTGGAGCTCCCAAATATATAAAGCAAACATTAATAGACTTGGAGAGAGAGTGATTGCAATACAGTAATAGTAGGAAATTTTAACACTCCACTCCCAATAATGGACAGATCATCCAGACAGAAAATCAACAAGGAAACAGTGGAGTGAAACTACAGACTAGAGCTAATAGACCTGACTGACATTTACGGAACATTTCACCCAACTGCTACAGAACAAATGTTCTTTTCATCAGTACGTGGAATGTTTTCCAGACTAGATCATATATTAGGTAACAAAACAAGTCTGTACACATTTAAAAAAAATAAAAATCACTTCAAGTAGCTTCTCTGACCACAATGGAATAAGACTAGAAATGAATAACAAGGAGAACTTTGTAAGACACACAAACCCATGGAAATCAAATAACATGCTCCCGAGTGACCAAGGGGTCAATGAAGAAATTGAAGAAGAAAACTAAAAAGTTTATCGAAATAGATGAAAATAGATATACAACATACCAAAATCTATGGGATATGGTAGAAGCAGCACTTAGAGGGAAGTTTATAGGAATAATTGCCTATATCAAAAGATTAGAAAGATGTCAAATCAAGAACCCAATGATGCAAGAACAACCCAACCCAAACTTGGTAGAGGGAAAGAAATAATAAAGATCGGATCAGAAATAAATTAAATAGAGACTAAACAAATGATATAAAAGATCAACAAAACAAAACAAAATGTTTTACTTTTATTTTATTTTATTTTTTTAGAGACAGGGTCTCACTCTGTCACCCAGGCTGGAGTGCAGTGGCACAATCAAAACTTACCACAAGCCGGGCTCAGTGGCTCAACCTGTAATCCCGCACCTTTGGGAGGCTGAGGTGAGTGGATTGCCTGAGCCCACGGGTTCGAGACCCGCCTGGGCAACTTGGCGAGACCCCATCTCTACAATAAATCAAAAATCAGCCGGGCGTGGTAGCGCGCGCTTGTAGTTCCAGCTACTTGGAAGGCTGAGGCAGAAGGATCGCCAGAGCCCAGCAGGTTGAGGCTGCGGTGGCTGGGAGTGGCCACTGCCCTCCAGTCTGGGCAACAGAGTGAGACTCCAACTCAAAAAAACAAACAACAACAACAACAAAAACTTACCGCAGCTTCAAACTCCTGGGCTCAAATGATCCTGTCTCGGTCTCCCAAGTTGCTAGGCCATCAGCACATGCCAACATACCCAGCTAATTTTTAATTTTTTTTTAAATAGAGATGAAGTTTCACTAATTTGCCCAGACTGATCTCAAACTCATGGCCTCAAATGATCCTCACACCTCAGCCTCCCAAAGTGCTGGGATTACCAGCATGAGTCACTACACCTGCCCCAAAACTTGGCTTTTTTAAAAAAAGATAAGCAGGCTGGGCTCGATGGCTCAGCCTATAATCCCAGCACTTTGGGAGGCCGAGGTGAGTGGATTGCCTGAGTCTGCGGGTTCGAGACCAGCCCGGGCAATTTGGCAAGATCTTGTCTCTACAATAAAATAAATAAATAAATACATAAATACATACATAAATAAATAAATAAAACCAAGAACCTATAAAAAATAAAATAAATAAAATAAAAAGATAAGCAAAATTGACCAACCTTTAGCTAGACTAACTACAGAAAGAGAGAGAGAGAGAGAGAGAGAGAGAGAGAGAAAGAAGACCCAAATAAATAAAATCAGAAATGAAAGAGGAGACATAACACCTATGAACTCAGAAATATAAAGGATCATGAGAGACCACTATAACAACTATGTGCCAACAAATGGGAAAACCTAGAAGAAGTGGGTAAGTTCCTGGATACATACAGCCTATTAAGATTGAACCATGAAGAAACAGAAAACCAGATTGAAGCCATAATAAAAAGTCTCTCATCAAAGAAAAGCACAGGTCCTGGTGGAATCACTGATGAATTCTACCAAACATCTAAAGAAGAGCTAATACCAGTCATAGTCAAACTCTTCAAAAAAATTGAATAGGACTTATTCTATGAGGCTAGTATTACCCTGATACCAAAACCAGACAAGAATATAACAATAGCAACAACAACTAAGTACAGGCCAATACCACTGATTAATACAGATGCAAAAATTCTCAACAAAATACTAGCAAACAAAATTCAACAACACAGTCAAAAAATTATGATGAAGTGAGATTCATCCCAGGGATGCAAGGATATTTCAATATATACAAATCATAAGCATGATATACCACATTAACAAAATCAAGAACAAAAACCATATGATTATTTCAATAGGTGCCAAAAAAAGCATTTGCTAAAATTTAACATCCTTTTATGATTTTAAAAAACCCTTATCAAAATGGATATAGAAGGAACATACTCCAAAATAGTAAAGGTCAAATATGATAGACCAATGTCTGTCATACTAAACTGGAAAAAAATGAAGACCTTTCCTTTAAAAACTGGAATGGGACAAGGATGCCCACTTTCACTACTATTATTCAACACAGTACTAGAAGTCCTGGCCAGAGCAATTAGGCAAGAGAAAGAAACAAAGGGCATCCAGTTGGACTTTGGTCAAATTGGTCTTGTTTGTAGATTACATGATCTTATGCTTAGAAAAATTTAAAGACACCACCAAAAAAGTGTTAGGACTGATAAATAAATTCAGTAAAGTTGCAGGTTACAAAATCAATATAAAAAATCAGTAGCATTTATGTATACCAACAGTGAACAATCTGAAAAAAAAAAAAAAACAAAACTAAGAAAGCAATCCCATATACAATAGCTACAAATAAAATAAAATAAAATACTAGGAGTCAAACTAAAGAAATAAAATATCTGTACAAGGAAAACTATAAAACTAAAAACTATAAACCTCTGATGAAAGAAATAGAAGCGGACACAAAAATGGGAAGAAATTCCATGTTCATAAATAGGAGGAATTAATATTGTTAAAATGACAATGTTACTGAAAGAAATGTACAGACTCAAAATAATTCCTATCAAAATACCAATGACATTCTTCACAAAAATGGAAAAAAATCCTAAAATATATATGGAACCACAAAAGATTCTGAATAACCAAAGCAATTCTGAGCATAAGAACAAGGCTGGAGGCATCACAATACCTGACCTCAAAATTTATTACAAAGTTATAGTAACCAAACAGCATAGTACTGGCATAAAACAGACACAGACCAACTAGAATAGAGAACCCCAATATGAATCCATGCATTTACAACCAATTCATCTTCAGCAAAAGTGTCAAGAACTTCTAATGGGGAAAGGACAGTCTTTTCAACACTGGATGACTAAATGGAGAAGAATGAAACTAGATTCCTACCCCTCACCATACACAAAAATCAAATCAAAATGGAATAAAGACTTGAATCTGAAACCTGAAAGCCTGAAACTACTAGAAAAAGACATTGGGGAAATGTTTCAGGCTATTGGTCTGAGGAAAGAGTTCTTGTTTTTTAGACCTCAATAGCACGAGTAGCCCAAGCAAAAATAGAGTTGGATTTACATCAAGCTAAAAAGCTTCTGCACAGTAAAGGAAACAATCAACAGGGTGCATGACAACCCACAGAATGGGAGAAAATAATTTGCAAACTATCCATCTGACAAGGTAGTAATAAGCAGAATATACTATAAGGATCTCAAGTAACCCAACACCAAAAATGAATGAATGAATGAATGAGTGAATGAATAAATAACCCAATTTGAAAATGGAGAAAAGAGCTGAACAGACAATTCTCAAAAGAAGCCATACAAATAGCCAACAGGCATATGAAAAAATGCTCACCATCACCAATTGTCAGAGACCTGAAAATCAAGACAATGCGATATCATCTCACTCTAGTCAAAACAGCTTGTGTCTAGAAGAGAGGAAATAATGGATGCTCGTGAGGATTTGGAGAAAGGGGAACCCTCATACGCTGTTGGTGAAAATGTACATTAGTCCAGTCCCTATGGAAGACTGTAACTCCTCAAAAACTAAAAATAGATCTTCCATATGACTCAGCAATTCCACTGCTGGACATATATCTAAAAGAAAGGAAATCAATATATCAAAGCGATATGTGGGCCAGGTGAGGCAGCTCACTCCTGTAATCCCAGCACTTTGGGAGGTTGAGGCGGGAGGATTGCTTGAGCCCAGGAGTTCAAGACAAGCCTGGGCAATGTGACAAGCCTCGTCTCTACAAAATATAAAGAATTAGCCAGGTGTGTTGGTGCATGCCTGTAGTTCCAGCTACGTAGGAGGCTGAGGTGGAAGGATTGCTCGTGCCCAGGAATCTGAGGCTACAGTGAGCTGTGATCATGCCACTTCACTTCAGCCTTGGTGACAGAGTGAGACCCTGCCTCAAAACAACAACAACACCCAGAGAGATGCATACTCCCAAGTTTATTGCAGCATTATTCACAATAGCCAAAATATGGAATCAACTTAAGTACCCATCAATGGATGAATGGATAAGGTACATATACACAATGGAAAATTATTCAGTCATAAAAAGGAATAAAATCCTGGCTGGGCATGGTGGCTCAACCTGTAATCCTAGCACCTTGGGAGGCTGAGGCGACAGGATTGCCTGAGCCCAGGGGTTCGAGGCCAGCGTGGACAACTTGGTGAGACCTCTTCTCTACAATAAATCACAAAAAAACTAGCCAGGCATGTGGTGTGCGGCTGCAGTTCCAGTTTACTTGGAAGACTGAGGTGGAAGGTTCGCCTGAGCGCATCAGGTCGAGGCTGTGGGGGCTGTCAGCGTGCCACTGCACTCCAGCCTGGGCGACAAGAATGAAACTCAAAGAAGAAGAAGAAAAAAAGAATGAAATCCTGTCATTTGCAGTGACATGGATGAAAGGGGAGGCCATTATGTTAAGTGAAACAAGCTCAGCACCAAAAGACACATTGCATGTTCTCACTCATATGCAGCTAAAAAAAGTGGAAATAGAGAGCAGATTAGTTGTTATCAGAGTCGGGAAGGGAACAAGGGGGACCTGAAGGGGGAAAAAAAGAGAATATAAATGTATTTTTTACCACTGAACTCTACACTCAAAAATGGTAAAGATGGTAAATTATATATATATATAAATATTTTACCTCAATCAAATAAGATTCTTAAAGACCTACCAATTTTATTTTTATGTGTTATTATTATTATTTAATTTTTTTTTTTGAGTTGGAGTCTCACTCTATTGCCCAGGCTGGAGTACCGTGGCACGCTCATGACCATCGCAGCCTTGATCTGCTGGGCTCAGGCGATCCTTCTGCCTCAGTCTTCCAAGTGGCTGGAACTATAGGCGTGTGCCACCACACCTGGCTAATTTTTTTTTTTTTTTTTTTTTGAGTTGGAGTCTCACTCTGTCACCCAGACTGGAGTGCAGTGGCCGCTCCTGGCCACCGCAGCCTCGACCCGCTGGGCTCCAGCGATCCTTCCGCCTCAGCCTTTCGAGTAGCTGGAATTACAGGCGCGCACTACCACACCCGGCTGATTTTTTTATTTATTGGAGAGATGAGGTCTCGCCAAGTTGCCCAGGTGGGTCTCAAACCCGCGGGCTCAGGCAATCCACTCACCTCAGCCTCCCAAATGCGCGGGATTACAGGCTGAGCCTCTGAGCCCGACTTAATTTTTTTATTTATTGTAGAGATGAGGTCTTGCCAAGTTGCCCAGGCTGGTCTCGAACCCCTGGGCTCAGGCAGTTCTCTCTGCTTCCAAAAGTGCTGGGATTACAGGTGTGAACCACTGTGCCCGGCTATTATTTTTTTATGTTATTTTAGAGTTGTGAGGAACAAGTGGGGACTTGCTACATAAGTAGGTGGCACGCAGGTGAAGTTTGGGCTTCTGGCGGGCCTTCTTTCCCCCATTAATATGTATTGCCACATGGCTTTCTCCCATCCCTCTCCCTCCCTCCCCAACGGTGTCCAGCACCTGCTGATCCCACCCTTGTGCTAATGTGACCAGTGATCAGAGACCACTTATGAGTTAGAACATGTGGTACTCAGTTCTTTGTTTCTGTGATAGGTCACTTAGTATGATGGTCTCCAACTGAGTTCAAGTTACTGTAAAGGCCATGAATATGTTCTTCTTTATGGCTGCATAATATTCCATTTTTACCAAATTTGATGAAAGATAATATGGTTGTTCACATATAGGAAACTCAACAAACTCCAAGTAGGATAAATTCAAAGGGGTGCACATGGAGACATTAAAATAGTGTCTACAATTTTTTTTTTTGAGTTGGAGTCGTCTCACTCCTTTGCCCAGGATGGAGTGCAGTGGCATGCTCATGGCCACCCCAGCATCGACTCACTGGGCTCAGGCGATCCTTCCACCTCAGCCTTCCAAGTAGCCGGAACTACAGGCACGCACTACCATGCCCGGCTGATTTTTTTGATTTGTTGTAGAGACGAGGTCTCGCCAAGTTGCCCAGACTAGTCTTGAACCTGTGGGCTCAGGCAATCCTCTCACCTCGACCTCCCAAAGTGCTAGGATTACAGGCTTGAGCCACCACACCCAGCCGCGGCTACCATTTATTGAGTAGTTATTACTATGACTATTAGTGCTACTGTTATTATTACACATTAACTCAGCGAAGCTGGGTCAGTGTTGTTATCCCATATCCCTTAGCTAGTGAAGGTCAGAGCTGACTTAGGCACTGTGGTTAAATGGGCGAGCACAGTCTTTGGGGCAAGTCTGATTTCCTGCCCTACTTTTCACTAGCTCTGTGATCGAGACTGGTAACATAACTTCTCTGAACCTCAATATATATATACTTTTTGAGTCAGAGTCTCGTTCTGTTCCCCAGGCTGGAGTGCAGTGGCACACACATGGCCACCGCAGCCTCGATCTGCTGGGCTCAGGCAATCCTTCCGCCTCAGACTTCCAAGTAACTCAAGCACAGGCATGCCACACCACGCCTGGCTAATTTTTTGATTTCTTGTGGAGGCGAGGTCTTGCCAAATTGCCCAAGTTGATCTGGAACTCCTGGGCTCAGGGCAATCCTCTCGCCTCAGCCTCCCAAAGTGTTGGGATTATAGGCGTGAGCCATTGCCCCGGCCTGAACCTCAATATTCTTGTTGTTAAAAACGCAGATAGTAATCAGGCAACTTTTAAGGCAGAGCGTTTTTTGGTGAGGATGAACTGTGAAGACTGCACGTGTGGCGGTCCCTAATGGTGTCAGCACACAGAAGCTGCTTAAGAACTGATAACTTTGTGAGGGACTTGTCAGCTGGAGATCTGCTGGGCAGACATCTTTGTTTTGCTCAGGAACTCAGAACAATATCTGGCATGTGATAGTTGCTCAATAAATATTTGTTGATAAAAAAGCCTAGCCGGGCTCGGTGGCTCAGCCTGTAATCCCGCACCTTTGGGAGGCTGAGGTGAGTGGATTGCCTGAGCCCGCAGGTTCGAGACCCGCCTGGGCAGCGAGACCTCATCTCTACAATAAATCAAAAAAATCAGCCGGGCGTGGTAGCGAGCGCCTGTAATTCCGGCTACTCGGAAGGCTGAGGCGGAAGGATCACTGGAGCCCAGCAGGCGAGGCTGCGGTGGCCGGGAGCCACTGTACTCCAGTCTAGGCGACCGAATGAGACTCCGACTCAAAAAAAAAAAAAAAAAAAGCCTGAAGCAGTAGGGGATAACTGTCATCTAGATCAGAAAAGTGTTGTTTGCGTGGATTACACTATGGTAAGAGCCCTTTTACTTTTTTTAATAAGGAGAAAGAGTAGAAATGCTAACAAAAGAAGAAACTCTTGTACAAAAAAATAGGATATTTCTTATGGTACTTTAATATAAACAGTAATGAAATATATGGTAAATGCCGATTCAATGGGAATTTATAGGCTTTCCTCATCCCATACAATTGCTCAGCCCTTTTATTTATTTATTCATCTTTGAGTCGAGATCTCATCTGTTGCCCAGGCTGGAGTGCAGTGGCACGCTCATGGCTACCGCAGCCTCAATCTCCTGGGTTCAAGACCCTTTCACCTCAGCCTCCTGAGTAGCTGGGACTACGGGTACACGCCACCATGCCTGGCTAATTTTTGCATTTTTTTTTGTAGAGATGAGGTTTCACTATGTTGCCTAGGCTGGTCTCAAACTCCTGGATTCAAGCAGTCCTCCAGCCTTAGCCTCTCAAAGTGCTGGAATTACAGGTTTGAGCCACCGTTCCCAGCCATAACTGCTCAGCCTTTTGAAGGAAACAGTTGTTCTTGTCCCTCAGGGCTGGTGTGGAGTCATGGAGTGGGGAGCATTTCTGAGGCGATTAGGAGCAGGCTACTTTTCTGAGCCCCCAAATTAGTAGATGGATAATCTTGGATGGGAAAATTGGTTGCTTAGTTCAGTCTAGTGTGTTTTTTTCGATGCCAGAAAAGAATCGTAGCCAACCTGCCTCTCTGGCGGCCACTCAATTAAGCCAAGCATATATAAATAAGCAGACCATATTTGCATAGGAGGCTTTCTTCAGTTACCAAAAACAGGAAGTGATGAGGAGTATCAAGGAGGAGGGGGGAGGATGGATTCCGAACTCTTAAAAGGCACATGATTTTTTTTTTTTTTTTTGAGTTGGAGTCTCACTCGGTTACCCAGACTGGAGTGCAGTGGCCGCTCCCAGCCACTGCAGCCTCGCCTGCTGGGCTCCGGCGATCCTCCCGCCTCAGCCTTCCGAGTAGCCGGAATTACAGGCATGCGCTACCACGCCCGGCTGATTTTTTTTGATTTATTGTAGAGATGAGGTCTCGCTGCCCAGGGGTCTCGAACCTGCGGGCTCAGGCAATCCACTCACCTCAGCCTCCCAAAGGCGAGGGATTACAGGCTGAGCCACCGAGCCCAGCTAAGGCACATGATTTTAGGGATCAGAAAAGGATGTTGGCATCTGGAATTCAGCATAATTATTTTAAAAAATGTTGCCTTTTAAAAGCTTATTATTGGAAATGCCTTTTGTCTTTTGTTTTTACATTGCATTGTAAATATTATAAATATTTTGCCCATTTCTTAGTGGAAATTACTATTAGGGGGAAAAGGACCAATTTGAGGGAAACAATTGAGAAAATTTTACCCTGATGTCTGACCTTGAAAACATACACACACTCACCATTCCATTCATTTTTTAATACCCATAAATGAACACAATTAGACAATATTCTCTGCATTTTAACTTAATCACCCATTAAAGACATACTTGAATCTAGCATACTCATTGTTCTTGTTTAAAGTATGATGTATTTGGTATGACATTAAAAAAATGCCTTTCTAAGCATCATTTTTCTTGCCATTGGCTGCTCGGACATGGTGTGTTCTTACCCGTCAAAGCCTACTGGTGTGGATAAAATGGAAAGCTGCCAGTAGCCTCAGGGCTATTTGTCCTTTTTTTTCCTTGTCAAGTCCCATGAGTCACAGAAGTTTTGCATAACCTGAGTGGGTTGGATCAGAAATCTGAGATCATCTTGCAAGCAAGGAAGAGTTCTTCCCACGGAAACTCAGGGGGCGCAGCACAATCATTTGGCAGTGAACATAAGTTTCGATTGGTGTGAAATTGGCTGTCAACCTGTTCAATTGATAGGCAGAACTCTAGGTTACTGCACTCAGGCCAGGTCTAAATATTCACAAAAAGCATCATCTGTGTCCAGAGAGATCCCGTTGGACATTTGTGTGACCCAAGCCCATCCACAAGTGAGTGTCCCAGGTCTCCGTTTCGGTCTGAAGCAGTTGCAAGATGGTTGCACGTCAGAGAATGTAAAACCTTCCTTCACACACAAGTCCAAGCATCGGCTTGGAACGGAACGTAGGAGGATGCAGTGGAGGCGGGAACAATTGTTTCCCTAGTTTCCTTCTAGAAGAGGAGCATGCTGGTGAGAAAAGCGAGGAGGATATAGACGGCCCCTGTGATGCGGCCACTGAATAGTCGGTTGGCCGGGCTGGTTGTGGTGAGGCGTGAGCTGGTGGTCGGGCTGACCTTGGAAGTCTGGAAGGTTGTGGAAGTCTTGGAGGGTGTGGAAACTTTGTAGAAAAAGGGTGTAGTCGTCTCTGGAAAATAACAAGTGGCATCACAACCTCTGTAGGGTGGTGATGGGCACTTGAGAAAGGGGGCAGGACTGATGGAATGTGGGAGCCAGATTTACGAGCAACATTCAATAAACACTTCTCCAGGGCCAAGTGTGTGCACGGGAGGAGCAAAGCCAGGGAGTACAGAGTGTTAAGTAACAAAAGTAAGCAAGAAGCCCTCTCTACCCTTAAGTTTGCCCAATCCTATGAAGTGAGGGGGAGACCTACTGAATTTATACAGCTGCTGAATTTGTTGTGGGGGTGGGCAGTTTTCCCTCAAATGCCTTCATGTCTTTAACATTATATTAGGCTAATCACTGCAAATATGATCCAGAATGGCTCAGTTTTATTTTCTTCTTGCTAATTTCAAGGGCTTGGAAGAATTAGAAACCACTCAGACCCGAGGACTGCTGTCCCCACTTTAATATTAATGGAAAAATGCTCTGTCCAAACCCCTGACTCTATGATTTCTAAGGCAATGGTTATCAGTTTTACATGCAGGCATCTGATCAGGCATTGCTTCTCTAAAGTTATCTTTTTTTTTTTTTCTGAGTTGGAGTCTTACTCTGTGACCCAGGCTGGAGTGCAGTGGTGGGCTCACGGCCACCCCAGTGTCAACCTTAGCCTTCTACCTTGGCCTTCCAAGTAGCCAGAACTACAGGTGCGTGCCACCATGCCCAGCTAATTTTTTGATTTATTATAGAGATGAGGTATCGCCAAGTTGCCCGGACTGGTCTTGAACCTGTGGGCTCAGGCAATCCTCTCGCCTCGGCCTCCCAAAGTGCTGGGATGACAGGCTGTGCCACCGAGCCTGGCCTCTGAGGTTATCTTGCAGAGAAGAGAAAGCCAGGCTATAGTCCTGGGGGCTTAAGTGATTCCAGACAAGCTCTGAGTGGACCCTGGCCGTAGGGGGGGAGGTCTATAACGGAAAGGAAGAAGGGACATGGCTAGTGGTTTACTCAGGTGCCAGCAGTTTTCTGCCTGCCTGCAGGGTGTCTTCCTATTATGTGATATTGTCTTACTCATTTTGCATTTCCCCAGGACAGATGTTTCTCTGGCATCCCACTGAGCCAGAGAGTTGGAACACAACAACTTCCTTTTTTTTCTTTAAGCTGGATTTTATTAGCCTGTAGCTAAGGGGTCCTGACTAGGAACAAACTTTCCCCCCCTTAGCGTTTACACAAATGTTCCTCTAAAAAATGTCCTTGAGGAAGAAAATAACATCTAGGTTCTCTTACAGGAGGGAAGCCACCAAGGAAGCACTTAAGAATTTCATAGGCTGGGCTCAGTGGCTTGGCCTGTAATCCCGCGCCTTTGGGAGGCTGAGGTAAGTGGATTGCCTGAGCCCGCGGGTTCGAGACCCACCTGGGCAGGCAAGACCTCATCTCTACAATAAAATCAAAAAATTAACCGGGCGTGGTAGCGCACGCCTGTAATTCCGGCTACTCGGAAGGCTGAGGTGGAAGGATCGCCCAGCAGGTCGAGGCTGCGGTGGCCGGGAGTGGCCACTGCACCCCAGTCTGGGCGTCAGAGTGAGACTCCAACTCAAAAATAAAAAAGAATTTCATAGAATAGTTTTGTTAGGTATAATCACTTTAAAATTTGTTGTGAAACATGATTCTCTGCTTTAAACACATTTTGCAATGTATGTCTGGCAAGGAAACAGGCAGTATACCAGATACCTTTCAGTGTTTGGGGCTCATGAGAAAGATCTATTATCAAACACAGAGAAAGACTAATGTTTCTTGTTCTTGGTTGAATCTTGTATTAAAAATCTCATTTAAAAAGATTATTTTTGGTTGGACTCAGTGGCTTAAGCCTGTAATCCCAACAGTTGGGAGGCTGATGTGGGAGGATCGCTTGAGGTCAGGAGTTCAAGACCAGTCTGGGCAATATAGCCAGACCTTATCTTTACTTAAAAAAAAAAAAAGATTAGTTTTATAGTTTTGATGTAAGTCTAAGAAAAGTGGAAAAACTATAAGATGTGAAATAGGAGTCTTTGTTTTGTCATTTACTTTCTGTGTGGCCTTAGGCAAGTTACCTATTTTCCTGAACCTAATTTCTTAAATTTGTTGTAGCTCCTTAGAGAGAGAGAAGAAAAAACCAAGGGGATGGAGAAGGGAGAAGACAGAGGAGACTCAAGAAAGTGTGAAGTTGAGGTCTAAGCCCCGTGAAAAGCCAGTGGAAATTCCTGGGGGCAATGGTGGTAGCCAAAAGCCACTTTATAAACTAAGGAAATTATTGATACTTTTATGATATCAATCCTTCTTTGTACAACTCCCCACGTCAACCTCTTTAAAATCTTTAGTTAAAGTCTGCTATACCCCGAAGACTGTGTGGAAGTGGGAATTCTTTGTGGACATTGAGGAAGATGTTAATTTTTAGATTGTGCCTATGTGGTATTTTTAAACAATTTTTATTTTAAAGATATGGGGTACAATTTAGAATTAGGTATACAAGTGGTCATCATACAGGTAAAGTTTGGGCCTCCCTTTGGCCCCACTTCGCCTGATTTGAGATCAGGTACCCTTATTGAGGTTATGTGTCCTCCAGCTCCCCACAATGTCCCGCTATTGCCAATTCCTTTCTTGTTGTATTATGGCAAATGTTCGGGGTCTGCTTATGAGTGAGAACATGTGGAAGCGCTCCTATGTAAGTGGGCGTTTGGAGTCACAAGTGACTGTGAGATTCTAAGGCCCCTGGGAAAATGCAGAAATCTTGGGGAGGACTCTTGTTTTGTATGGGGCTGGGCAAATCTTTTGTAGGTCTCAAGGTGCTGGGAGACTCAACTGATATCTGAGGTAGGAGACCCTCTCTTCTGGGGCACCTGTGATTTTCCAGGCTGATCCAGTTCACTGCCAGATAGGCAAATGGGTGCAGAGGAACTCACCTTTCTTTTTCAGTTTCAGAGACGAAAAGGTAGCCGTGTTGTCGGGATTGACAGCGAAGGCTCTGTGGAGGGCAAATCAGTGAGAGATAATGGTGAGGACCTCACAAGGAATTCACAAGTTCAGTTCACATTTCCCACTTCTTGGAGGGTCTCAGCCTCTTAATTTCTTTTGTGCTGGCTTTCTCTGTGGCACAATGAGCAGAGCATTAAATACCCATCTGCTTTCTATTGTCTTGACTAAGAGGTTCCATGATCGCAGTCAACCTCCAGAGGACCTCTCCCC
This sequence comes from Cephalopachus bancanus, assembly GCA_027257055.1. Classification (NCBI taxonomy): domain Eukaryota; kingdom Metazoa; phylum Chordata; class Mammalia; order Primates; family Tarsiidae; genus Cephalopachus; species Cephalopachus bancanus. The sequence goes on from JAPVLO010000002.1 coordinate 17,686,146, forward strand.
TTCCCCTACCCCTGCCACCTTCATCACCCTGAACTCCCCAAAGGTTGACGCACCCCTGGTCTTTGTTCAAGCCAGTCCCTCTGGATTCTAGTCACCTCTCCCTATAGATGCAGTGGCGAACTTTCTCCCTGTTATTATTAAACCAGACAGATTTTCATCTCTGACTTTCTATGATCCTCTCTTTCCCTATGGGAGGAACGACTTCTTGAGGGCGGGTTCTGTTGTCAACAATGACTGGCACATCATAGGCACTTAATGTTCATTAAATGGTCTGTACAGCTTTGTCTGTTGTTATGATATCAATGGCTCCATTGTTATATCAGTCCTTTGTTCATACATGCAACAAATAATTAATGAAAGGACACCACATGTCAGTCACTGTGTTTGGTGATGAGGTGGCACGGTTGAGAAAGACGGGTCTGGTTTTTGCCCTTGTGGTACTTACTGTCTCTTCAGAGGACAGCTTTTTTTTTTTTTGAGTTGGAGTCTCACTCTGGTGCCCAGACTGGAGTGCAGTGGCCGCTCCTGGCCACCGCAGCCTCGACCTACTGGACTCCGGCGATCCTTCCGCCTCAGCCTTCCAAGTAGCCGGAATTACAGGCATGCGCTACCACGCCTGGCTGATTTTTTGATTTACTGTAGAGATGAGGTCTCACTGCCCAGGCGGGTCTCGAACCCGCAGGCTCAGGCAATCTACTCACCTAAGCCTCCCAAAGGTGCGGGATTACAGGCTGAGCCACCAAGCCCGGCTGAGGACAGCTTTTAAGGGAATGATCAACTGCCTGCTTACGTCATTGATCATAGATGTGGGCTCTGATGAACTAGGGGGAATTATGAGAGTGTGTAACAGAGAGCCCTACTTGATCTGGGAGTTTGGGGACCGCTTTCTTACACATTCTTGGGGAAGGGATGTTCAACCTCAGTCATTATTTCCATACAGGCTTTGCCTCTCCAACCTCATTAGAAAGTCCCATGGCCGGGGACCTCTTCACATACCTTTTGTGCCCAGTCCACCACTGTGGAGTTCCCTGCTTTCTGTATCCCCCATAATATGTGGGGCTCCCTTCCCTTGGGTCAGCCGTGCTAACCAAGGTCGTGGGTAACATGGTGCAGACAGGCAGAGAGGCCAGTGTGTCCTAGCAGGTGTGCGAGTCAGGAGACCACACTGTCAGTGAGATTGTGCTGTTTGTTTTGCAGAGTGTCACTGTTTGGTTTTTTATCTGCTGTTGTTTAGAGTGTGGAGGCTTTCATGAGGTGAGATGAAAAGAATGTCCTTGCCCTAATTAGCCTTTGCTGTTTCCAAGCAACTACTGCCACTGGGAAGCTGGATGATGGCAGCTCTCTGCATTCTACTCTCGCAGTCATTCAGTGAGCACAGCAGTGGCTTCTTCAAAGCCAGTGAGGTCCAGCCAGGCCCAGAGAATGGCAGGAGAGAGCAGGATGGTTTGACAGCATGGTTATCGTCACCACCAGCTTCCGTGAGACTTGGCTGTTCCCAGTGGTCACAGCCTGATGATCAAACCTGCCCTTTCAGTACAAAACAGTAGTCTGAAAGCATTAAGTGCCTCCTGACATCTGCTTCCTAAAGTAAACCTCCGAAGCTAGGAGGAAGTTTAGTTGTTAAAGTATAATGTGAGCCCCCGGGTAGCCTTACCTCAGAAACTGAGTGCATCCATTTTGTGGGACACTAAGAAGCCAGTTGTATTCTACAATGATCACACCTTTTGTGAGCAAGTCATTTCCAAAATGAATCTATGTTTTAGAAAATGATTCTCCAAGGCCAAGCGCGGTGGCTCACGCCTATATCCCAGCACTTTGGGAGGCCGAGGTGAGAGGATTGCTGGGGTGAGACCCCCATGCCCACAGGTTCGAGACCAGCCTGGGCAACTTGGTGAGATTTTCCCCCCCCCATCTCTACAATAAATAAAAAAATTAGCCGGGTGTGTGCCTATAGTTCCAGCTACTTGAAAGGCTGAGGCGGAAGGATTGTCTGAGCCCAGCAGGTCGAGGCTATGGTGGCTGGGAGCATGACACTGCCCTCCAGCCTGGGGGACAGAGTGAGAATTCTACTCAAAAAAAAAAAAAAGAGAAAAAGAAAAAGAAAATTATTCTCCAGTTTTAATGTAGAGAATTTGAAACAAAAAAGACACCCAGTTCTTCTATGGATGTTGAGCATAACTGGTATGGGTGTGTGTGTGTGTGTGTGTGTGTGTGTGTGTGTGTGTGTGTGTGTGTATGCACGCACAAGCTCCTATAGATGAAAGCTATAGATGAAAAGTATGGCCAAGAATGGTGAGGGAGAAATGACATGCAACTGCTGAGTTCCCTGGATTACATCTGGCTTGTATTTTCAGTCCTTTGAGGTCAACGTAAAATGGCGTAAACCCACTAGGAAATTTTAAAAGCCCAAAGCAACAAGACAGGCTCTTACTGTAGCTCAGCTTCAGTGATGCTCTCAGAATTCGGAGATATCCAATTTGTGACTAAGAACGTGTCGTTTTGGTCTTTCACGTAATACAGGGAACTGCCGTTGCACTGCTTGTCTGCTCCTTGCCAGAAGCCCACTGAGTTCTTGTTCTTGTCCACGGCTTGCATGACCACAGCACTGACATCGCTGTTTACAGGAACCCGTACTAGAAAGAAATGATGGGGACACGGTCAGCCACCCGTGCACTGTGGGCCAAGCTCAAGGGATGAAGGAATGACATTGAAATGAGGTGTGAACAAAGAAAGTTACAAGAGTAGGTACATAGAGTGTGCTCTCATTTTTGTAAATGAAATTGAAAGTCTGGAAGAAGATACATCAAGATATTAGCCATGATTTCTTGGTAGCGGGATTATAGATGATTTTTTTTACTTTCTCCCTAGTGCTCATTTTGGGGTTTTCCGAACTGTCTTCAGTCAAAGGTGGACAAAAGAAAACCTGTACTCTGGTTCTAGTTTTGCCACATGCTAGGGGAGATCTGGGAGGAAGTCTCTACTCCCCCAAGCCAGGACCCATTTGCCGGATGAAGGACTAAGCCTGTTTGTGGAGGAGTGTGGGGGTGGAAGAGGTTGATGCATGTGAAAGAGTCGAGTGGGCCAAGTATAAGCAAAGCCCGTTTTGTGGTCCCAGAAATGCTAAGTGCCTTTAAGCCACAGGACTGTAAGCCAAGTACTTGTCGAGTAACCCCTTAGGGTTATTCTCTCCTCAGGGGAGTGTTTTCCTGGGCTCCATCCTAACATGCACTCATAGGGGACCCTACTGACTCATTGACACATGTTAATTCCACTTGTTGATTTTAGTCTTCTGTTGTGTGGTGGGGGAAGGGGGGTGGAATTTAAAAGAGAACATTTCAGTCCCTCTATATCTTCCCTTAGAGTATCCCTTCTGAGTGAGCCCCTCAATGCTAGGGTGTTGTTCTCTCTAGGGTCCTCTCAGCCACCCACAATTTCTTCAAGGTCCCCTTCATAAGGCAAAGAAATAGACTATGTGGTACAAAAGGATCAGACAATCCTGGAACTGAATTCTCTCTAGCACCTAGGATCAAGTCATTTCACCTGCAAGCATCGTTTCCTTATTGTCATAATTAACTCCCCAGATCTTTCCTTCCTCCCTCCCTCCCTGTCTCCCCCTCCCTCCTTTCCTCTCTCTCTCTCTTTTCTCTCCTTCTCTTTCTCTGTTTTCTCTCCTCTTTTTCTCTCCTTCCCTCTCTCCTTTTCTCTCTCTCTCTCTCTTTCTTACTTTTTTTCTAACAGGATCTCACTCTCTCACCCAGGATGGAGTGCAGTGGCATGATCATAACTCTCTACAACCTTGACCTCCTGGGTTCAGGTGATCCTCTTGCCTCAACCTCCTGAGTAGCTGGGGCTACAGGTGCACAGCATCATGCCCGGCTAATATTTTGATTTCTTGTAGAGACAAAATCTAGCTATGCTGCCCTGGCTGGTCAGAAACCCCAGGGCTCAAGCAATCCTCCCACATCTCATAAGGAGTGCACAACCTAGATCTCTCTAATGCGCATTTCACAACAGGGTCTACGCTGTTCCTTTCAAAGTGCTGGGATTGCAGGTGTGAACCACCATGCCCGGCCCACAAATATTTCTTGAATGTCCACTATGCACCTGGCCTGGCTCTAGGTCTGGGAATACGACATTATCTCAGATCATGATACCTATCTCGAAAGGTTCCTGGGGAGATTAAAGGGAAGAATGTGAAGATTTTAACACATGCTGGGTATTGGATTCATTGTCATTGTTATTATATGATTTTGAGTACACTACATTTCTCTGTTCTAGTTGTGAGTTCTGCCACCAAGGGCGGCTGACGCAGATCCCGCAGGCTCCAACTTGCTCTGGGAGCACCTGACACCTGTTCTGGATCTGGGCGTCAGGTGCGGTGAAAGGTGAGGAGTGACGGCGTCATCCAGGTAGTCATCGTGTCTGCCAGCTCTGCCCAGACATGCCTCTGTCCTTTCCGCTGCTCACCCGCTTCCACTCTGGTTTAAGTTCTCTTTCTTCCCTCCTAGGACCTGTGTTATCTGGATTTCTAGCCTTAGGGTCTTCTCCCTTCAGGCGGCTTTGCAAAATGCTGCGGTGGGACCAGAACTCCTCATACAGCCTGTCCCTCAGAACATACTCCTGACCAAACCTCCAAAGTACACTTCCTTCTAGAGCAGGATTCCCCCAACCCCTGGGCTGTGGACCAATACCAGTCTGAGGCCTCTTAGGAACCAGGCTGCACAGTAGGAGGTGAGTGGAGCTCACAGCAGCGGGTGAATGGAGCTCCGTTTCTGTCAGATCAATGGTGGCATTAGATTCTCACAGGGGCATGAACCCTGTTGTGAACTGCACATGCAAGAGCTCTAGGTGGTGCACTCCTTATGAGAATCACAAATTGTCATTCAGGAAACCAGTCCCTGATGCCAAAAAAGGTTGGGGACCACCATTCTAGAGATCTCAATATGGTTGCTTTTGTATTTCTGCCTCTAGTCTGTTGATTAGAGTACTTGGCATATGACGTTTAAGAGCCCAAGAACCCAGCCGCCCCCTGCCATTTGCATGCACACTCTAGGGGCTGCCGGTTTTTCCCTGTCCTGAAAATTCACCTGGCCCACACCTGGCCCTGGTCTTTGTTCATGTCTGGTTGCATGGCTGGACTCATTTCTTCCCTCTCCTCAAACAACCCATCCCCACTGTCCTTCCAAAATCCTGCTTATGTTCTAACCCTGGACCCATTTAGCTCTCTTTTCCTCTCATTCCTGAAACATTTACATTTTTTGACCATAGTGTTGATAATTATATTCTGACTTGTGCTCTGCACTGTGGTTTCACTTGTGTTGGTATCTGCCCAATCCAGTGTTGGACATGTGGGGAGCTCTAAATAATGCCTTGTTGGTGGTTTTAAAAAGTCATGCATCCAGTGTTATATAGTGCCCTTAAAGCTGAAATTAAGAAAGAAAGGCAGGTGAATTACGTCATCTTAATGTAACTGTTACTGCATTATGGGTTTCAGGATACAAGACAGACCCAGAGACTGTATTAAGATATTGCTTGAGCTGCAGTTATCTCTGGGGACCTGCCAAGCCATTTATACATGTTTACCAATGTTAACACAACCCTAAAGTTTAACAGAATTTTTAAAACCAAAATAAGGAAAAGCAGTTGGCCTGGGTGGTCATTTACTCAGAATTCCCAGAAGTCCCGAGTTCTGGCAATTACACTCTACAAGTCAATCTTGGAGACTGCTGTGTACCTGTAGGTGTGGAATCTGGCACTTTACAGCTCTGTGGGCATGGGATTTTGACCCTCAACTTGAATCATTCGTGTAGTGAGTCAGTCTACCAACCACAGAACTTTCACAACACATTTCTGTTCTAAGATGGAATCTGATAAAGTTTGAGGTGCATAACTTATATAGGCATTCAAGGAAACTTAGTTATTTTCTTTTTTCCCTTTCCATGGTTCCATATGAAGCCTCTGGAACTGCTGTAATTGCCCTTTGACCCTAGTGGATTATCTTGGCTCTTCCTTCTCTTACCTCCCCACTTTCAGAAGGCTCCCGTGTCTCCCCACGTAGCATCTTCACATGATAGATTTCTCTTTCTTCCATTTCCTTAGCAAAATTTCTCACCTCAAGAGGTGTTACCCTACATTAGGGGCCGTAATTTCTTCTGCAGTAGACTCTGACACCCTCAGGCCACGTCTGTGTCCCCTGGTGCTCATCTTGAATTACAAGATTATTCTCCTTGCCCTGTCAGGACAATATCCACTGCCTTAGGGTATGGAACACAGCCCCCATCACAATTAGAGTACTTAGTGGCAGTTCCCGTTAAAAAAGTAGAACAAAAGATAGGCCAGGATGAGTGATTGAAGGCATGTCATGGTTGTTCACCTGTTGAAGTCTGGAATCTAGACTGTGAGTGTGGAGATCACGTTGGTGGCCTCTGCAAAACTTGGTTAGACTTTAAAGGCAGGATCACACAGTAGGTAATAAGACAGCCTCTGAAGCTAGACAAAGCTGGACCGATTTTGGGTGTTTTATTTAGATTTGACTATTAGTTGTGCCACTTATTAGGGACCTTGGGTAAAATTTTAACTTCTCTGTGCTTCAGTTCTCATCTGTAAAATGGGGACGATAACAGCACTTACCCCGAAACATACCCAGCACATAGTAGCAAGAGTCCTCTCATTGCTATAATGGATGCATGCATAGTGGTTAAAGGCAGGGTCCCTGAACCTATAATGCTGGTTCATGTCCCAGCTTTATCATTTAAGTAACTTTGTGACCTGAGTAAGTCACTTAGCATCTCTGCCTCTGTTTTCTCATGTACAAAACAGGAATGATGATGGTATCTACCTAATAGGTCATTATTACATTTAAAGCACCATATTAAGTGTTGTTGTTATTATGAAACTTATTAGAAAGCATATTCCTTGACTTGTAGATTTGGCTGATCCTAAATGGATGTTTATAAAATACTTACTAGACACTTCTAGGAAAAGCATTGGATTAAGAATGAAAAGACCAAGATTCAAGGGCTGGTTCTTCCACTTTCTAGCGGTGAAACTCTGAGCAGGTCATTCAACTTCTCTTGACTCCAGACTCTTCTTATATAAAGTAGGATACTAATACTTTCCCTGTGTAGCTTACTAGATTTTTCACCCATAGGCTAAATGCATAGACAATCACTCACAGAGGCATTGCTTTGTCAAGTGGACGTGAAAAGACAACATACTGTGATGCAATTATTATCTCTTAAAGTAATAACAATGCCCATTAGTTAAGTCAGAGAATTTTCTCCAGGTGTGCTCTTGCTGGGGCTCAGTTACGCTGGGTGTTGGGACTTTCTGACTCCTGTGGCTCAAGTTCACGGGGAACATGCAGAAACAATCTCCCCAGTCCACTCTCTCTCACACATTCTCTTCATTCTCTTTCTTCCTCCACTTCCCATCTGGCTTTAAAAAAAAAAAAAAAAACACGTTCCAGGCATGGTGGCTCACGCTTGTAATCCCAGAACTTTGGGTGGTCGAGACAAGAGGATTGCTCGAGCCCAGGAGTTCGAGACCAGCCTAGGCAACATAGTGAGACTTCATCTCTACAAAAAATAAAAAAATTAGCCACGAATGGTGGTACATGCCTGTAGTCCGGTCTACTTGGGAGACTGAGGTAGAAGGCTCACCTGAACCCAGGAGGTTGAGGTGCCACTGTATTCCAGCCTGGGTGACAGAGTGAGACTCTGACTCAAAAAGCAGACAAACAAACAAGCAAATAAGCAAACATTTTGTGTAGTTGAAAGTAGGGATAGAGGGACATATTCTGAAATTCTGGTTAACTCCCTTTCGAGAACAAAGGACATTAGAGAGAATGGCTTTTACTCACCCACGTAGGTGGTGTTGCTTTCGTAGCTATTCGAATCGGTCTCAATGCCGGGGCTGGTGGTAGTGAAAACTGCATCGAAGACCATGCATTTGTTACTGTAATTTGTAGAGGTGGCTGAAGAAAACTGCAGTCTGAGGTGCAGAAACAGCCCCAGTGGCAGAAGCATGGAGTAGAGGACTGCCATGGCCTTGATCTGTTTGGAAAGTGCTGGGCCTGGAACTGGGTAAGATGGACAACCCACTCCTGTTTATACGCCTGGAGCTTCTGCGTGAAGTCATACATGCAAATCTTCTTCCCACCCCTTCTGAAAATACACTGGCTTTTGGAATTTGGCCCAAGATATCATCAGGAATGAATCACCAGTCACCATTACCTGTCACCAATGCTCTTTTACAAATTCCAGTTTTGCTCAAGAAGGGGAATGTCCTGATTATAGTTTTCTTGTATTTCATTCATTTCAGCATCTGCTATCTGAAGAAAGCTGTCGAGAAGATGTAAACATCAGAAGAGTAGAATTCAGAGTTGTGTAATCACCACATACCTGGTCCGTTTAGAAGTTCGGCTCTCCCCGGAGGAAACCCAGGTATAAAAACCCTCCTTTCTTGGAATATTATATGTTCTCTTGCCCCTCCTTAATCAAGTCTCCAATTCCTGGGTCATTTCATGACTATCATAGAACTAGAAAGTCTATGCTCCCTGGATTTATATTTATTTCCTTGGAAGGAAACAGCTTAGGTCTACCTTGCTCCCGATATTTTCTTCTGTAGCATCGTCACACTAGGAAACTATTAAAAAAATCAGAAAATATGTGTTTGCATATCTCCCCTCTGAGTTTTATGATTCACTCAGTGAAGGAGAAGAGGAAAGACTTTGAATGGAAAGAAAACAAAAAATGTAGAATAGAACCAAGGCAATATTTATAAGTGTTCCTTCAAGGGATGCACTTGCAGAATGGTGGCATAAAGACCTCTGAAAAATTCACTTCTTAAAAAGTAGTGGAGAACACTAGCAAAAATGATCAAAATCAACTTTTTGAAGACTTTGGAAATTAATCAAATGCTTACAACAATCTCGGAGAATTTACTTAAGAAAAATGGTTGAATATCATTAAGAACATTTTAGCTTGCCCTGGTTCCATCTCCCTCAACCCACCTTCATGGTAGCCTTAGAAACCAACAACCTAGCCGGGCTCGGTGGCTCAGCCTGTAATCCTGCGCTTTGGGATACTGAGGTGAGTGAATTGCCTGAGCCCGCGGGTTCGAAACCTGCCTGGGCAACTTGGTGAGCCCTCATCTCTACAATAAATCAAAAAATCAGCCGGGCATGGTAGCGCGTGCCTGTAATTCCGGCTACTCGGAAGGCTGAGGCGGAAGGATCGCTGGGGCCCAGCCGGTCGAGACTGCTGTGGCCGGGAGTGTGCCACTCCGCTCCAGTCTGGGCGACAGAGTGAGACTCCAACTCAAAAAAAAAAAAAAAAGAAACCAACAACTTTGCAACTATGGTAGCTGGAAAGACCAGCAAACTAGCAGCCGTTGGAAGGAAATAGAACAGATTTGGAGCTTTCAAGAGAGCCTTATCTCCAGATAATTTTCACTCGGTGACCTGTTTAGAAGTTAAGTTGCATCCTTAGGGGCTTTTCTTTATTTGACCTGAATCAGAACTTTCTCTGCATGAACAGTCATATTGTTAGGGTGTTTGTCAAAAATAATCAGAGGAAATGTTTAAACATTGACTCTTCCAATGGCAGTGATTCCAGCTGAGACTGATAAGAGACTGAGTAAAAAATGAGATATCTATAGGGAGCTCTGAAAAGCTCAGACAAATACCTGGGAAGTTAGAAAGCCATATGCACATGTAGGGTTATGTACCTGCAGAAGAAAAACCTGAGAAAGCCAAAATCTCTCACCTCTGGCTGACCTTGAGGCTCTGCACAAGTAGGAAGGAAAAGTCAAAGGCAGAGTTGTAAACTGCCTATCTGACCACCAAAGCAATGCCCCAAAACACACGCACAGAAGTGCTTGGCAAAGATTGGGAGTCTTTTTGGTACAAGACATTTAAAGAAATCTCCATCTGCTTATTAGCTGGCCAGTAAGCTAACTGAGCAGAGATGTTGGTGGTCACACATGATAAAGAATACAGACTTAATTAAGAAAAGTCACAAAACACACAGCAGCAGTAATAATAAATAATAACACTAAACAGCAAATCCAAGGAGGGGAAGGAAGTTTGGTGTCCAAGGTTTATTTTTATATTTTTGAGATGTTCAGTGCTCAACAAAAAATTATAACACATACAAAGAAACAATAAAGTATGGCTTATACAGAAGAAAAAAATCTCCAGGTCAACAGAAACTGTCCCCGAGAAAGCCCTTATGTTGGCCTTATCAGACATAGATGTTAACTCAGCTTTCCTAGTTCAAGGAACTAAGGAAAAGAATGTCTAAAGAATTAAAGAAAAGACTAAGCATGATGTCTTACCAAATAAAGAATAGTAATAAAGTGATAGGAATGATAAAAAGAACCCAATAGATATTTTGCTGTTGTAAAGTACAATAACTGAAAATTAAAACAAGAAAAATCAGCTGGACATGGTGACTCAAGCTTATAATCCCAGCACTTTGGAAGGTCAAGGCAAGAGGATTGCCTGAGCCCGTGGGTTCGAGACCAGCCTGGGCAACATGGTGAGACCTCGTCTCTAGAATAAATAAAAAAAAATTAGGAAAATCACTAGAAGGACTCAGCAGCAGTTTTGAACTGGTAGAAGAAAGAATTTGTGAACTTGAAGATAGGTCAATTGAATTTTTTTTGGTTTATATTTATTTATTTGTTTATTTATTTATTTGAGTTGGAGTCACTCCGTGGCCCAGGTTGGAGTGCAGTGGCAAGCTTACGGCCACCCCAGTGTCCACCTGCTGGGCTCTGGTGATCTTTCCACCTCAGCCTTCCAAGTAGCCAGAACTACAGGCGTGCTCTATCACACCCGGCTAATTTTTAAAATTTTATTACAGAGACAAGGGCTCACCATGTTGCCCAGACTGGTCTTGAACCCGTGGGCTCAGGCAATCCTCTTGTCTCGGCTTCCCAAAGTGCTGGGATTACAGGCTTGAGTCACCACGCCTGGCCTATTTATTTATTTTTAATCTAATTTTTTTTTAAAATTTAAAGATGTGGGGTACAATTCAGGATTAGATATACACATGTATTTTTATTTTTGAGCCCCTGTCTCACTCTGTCACCCAGGCTGGAGTGCAGTGGCATGATCATGGCTCACTGCAGACTCAAACTGATTGGCTCAGGCTATCCATTCGCTGGCTATCCTTCCAGTAGCTGGGACTACAGGCACATGCCACCACCCCTGGCTAATTTTAAAAATGTTTTGTACAGATGATTTTTCGCTATGTTGTTGAATTCCTGGACTTCCCAAAGTGCTGGGATGACAGGCATGAGACCCATGCCTAGCTGGCTGAATAAATCTGACAAAAGAAGTACAAGACCTGTATACTGGAGGTTGTAACGAGGGACCAAGAAAATCCAAAATGACCATTAAAAAACAAAGGAACAAACAACGAAGTTTGAGCATTCACACTTCCCAATTTAAAACTTACTACATAGCTATAATAATCAAGATGGCACGGTACTGGCATAAGGATAGAAACATAAATCAATGACATAGATTTGCAAGTTCAGAAATAAGCCCATACATTTATATTTATGATCAACTGATTTTTGACAAGGGTGCTGAGATAAAATGGAGGAATAAATGGTGCTAGGACACATGCAAAAGAATGAAGTTAGAACCCTCCTCACATCTTAAATAACTCAAAGTGAATCAAGAACCTAAACATAAAACTATAAAACTCTTAAGGAAAAAACCACAAGTATAAATCTTCAAGGTAATGGTTTATTAGCTAGGATGCCTTAAAAAAAAAAAAAAAAAAGGGAATGGCTCATGCCTATAATCCCAGCACTTTGGAGGCCAAGGTGAGAGGATTGCCTGAGCCCACAGGTTTGAGACCAGCCTGGGCAACTTGGTGAGACCTCATCTTTACAATAAATTAAAAAATTAGCCGGGTGTGGTGGTGTATGCTTGTAATTCCAGCTACTTGAAGGCTGAGGCAGAAGGATCACCTGAGCCCAGCAGATCAGCAGATCAAGAGACTGTGGTGGCCATGAGCGTGTCATTGCACTCCAGCCTGGGCGACAGACTGAGACTCCAAAAAAAAAAAAAAGAAGAAGCAAAGAAAAAAATAAATTGGACTTCATCAAAACTAAAAACTTTCATTCTTCAAAGGACACTATCAAGAAAGAAAAGACAATCCATACATCAAGAAAAAATATTTGCAAGGCACATATCTGATAAGGGCCTGGTATTTAGAATAGATAAAAAACACTTACAACTCAACAATAAAAAGACAAATATCCAAATATAAAAAATGAGCAAAAAATTTGAATACTTTCTCCAAAGAGATATACAAATGGCCAATAAGCATATGAGAAGACGCTCAACATCATTAGTCATTAGGAAAATGCAAATCAAAACTACAATGAGAAACCACTTTACAGCCATTGGGATGAATATGACCAGAATAGAGAAAATAACAAGTGTTAGTCAGGTTATTGAGATATTGGAATCTTTATGCTTTGCTGATTGGAATATAAAATGACGTAGCCACTTTGGAAAATTAGAAACCCAAAACAGTTTTAGAGGATGGGATGGTCCTGACATACAGTAGATTTTAGTAGATTTTCCTCCCTCCCTCCCTCCTTCTCCCCTCACTCGTTCCTTCTTTCCATTTTGTAGCAGCTTGGGACAGTAGATCAGCAGGAAATAAAATGTTGGCGTCCTACTGTTGATATGAGGACAATAGTCTAATCTTCCTATGAATTGGGGGACATAGGATTGGGGTAAGATGGGAAAAAAACGTGGAAGGGAAAACGCTGCTGTAAGCTGAGTTGTTTCACTTATTTTCTGCACTGCAGAGCTCAGCCAGAGAGAGGACTTGTGTGAAGACACTGGCCTGGCCTCTGGGAGGAGGGAGTGTCTACCTGATGTAGGGACAGCTGTTGACAAAACAAAGGTGTTCTTTGATTCCGCTGGAGAGGACTTGATTTTTCTTGAGGATGAGAGACCAAAAGGAAACTCATTGTAAAGCAAAATACACAGTTTTTGGGCTTCTGTCTGCTCCTTTACTCGCTTTTCTGGGGTTATGGACTTTGGCTCCTGGAAATTCACACTTTTAAAGAGCCCCATAGGTGATTGTAGAACAGTGCTTTAATTTTAATTAGTTAATTAATTAACTTATTTTATTTTAAAGATGTGGAGTACGAGTCATAGTTAGGTATATAAATAGACATTGTACAGGCAAAGTTTGGGTCTCCCTTTGGTCCCCACTTTGCCTGGTTTGAGTCCCACCCCGACAGAATCCCACTACTGCCAATCCCTTTCTTATAGTATTATGGTAAATATTCAGGGTTCGCTTATGAGTGAGAACATGTGGCACACTGTTCTTTGTTTCTGTGATAGATTACTGAGTATTACAGACTCTAAATCCTCAAGTTGCTGCAAAGTCCATATGTCTGTCCTTCTTTATGGCTGCATAATATTCCATCATGTACATGTACCACATTTTTTTTTTTAATCCAGTCCAGTTTCGTTGGACACCACAGTTGGTTCCATGTTTTTGCTATTGTGAATCGTGCTGCAATAAACATGAGTGTGCAGGTATCTTTTTTGGTAGAATGATTGGAGTTCCTCCAGGCATATTTCCAGTAGAGGGATTGTTGGGTCATATGGAAGGTCAATTTTTATAGAACAGTGCTTTAAAAATGAATGTGTGTGTTACCACGAAGGTGCTGAACCTTGAACAGTGAGAGTTTAGCAGCTGATCCAAATAGATCAGATTGGAACTGAATGTCGGACTAATTTTAAAGTTGGAGAAGCTAGGTTTATTTTTATTTTTTATTTTCGAGGCAGGGTTTCACTCTGTTGTCCAGGCTGGAGTGCAGTGGAACGATCACAGCTCACCTTAGCCTTGACTGCCTGGGCCCAGGCAATCCTTTCACCTCAGCCTCCCAAGTAGCTGGAACTACAGGTGCATGCTATCATGCCTGGCTAATTTTTTAATTTTTTTGTAGAGATGAGGTCTCACTCTGTTGCTTAGGTGGGGCTCAAGTGATCCTCCCGCCTTGGCCTCCCAAAGTGCTGGCTACTGCGCCTGGCATAAAAGCTAGGTTCTATGAATATCCCGAGCACCCTAAACTCGCCCATCTCCCTAGAGCTTATATGCTGGGACTCTTGGTGCTCTGGAAAGTCTGGTGGGCACTCGATGCCTCGTGGTCTGTCTGGGAGGAGAGCAATCAGAGAGTAGAGTAGACAGCAGCTGGTCTTCCAAGGTCTAAGTCTAAAGGGTGATTCCCTTAAATTCACCAGAAGGCACCACTGGTAGATGCAGGGATTATTAGTCTGAAGAACCCTAGGGTTTTTGATCCAGTTTCCTGGGTGTGTCAAAGGTGAGATGGATGCAACATGGCAAACAAAGGGGGGAATCACAGGCGTTAGAGTCCAGGAGGCCTCAGTCTGAATCCTGCTCCTCAGTTGTAACCTTGGCCTGTACCTCACCTGCCTGAGCCTCCGTTTTCTTATTCATGTGATGGAGATCATCTGACCAACCTTGCAGGATTGTGTTAAGGTTTAAAAGACATAACTCATGTCACAGGCCTGCCACAGAGTTAGTTCTTGAGTGGACGTTTTCGCCATTGATGGCAGGTCGCTGTGCTAACTCAAGGAAGAAGGATGACCAGAGAGAGGAGGGGGTCTGGGGAAATTCAACTTTCATGTGTTTGCCCACAATGGATGCTCAAGTCCACATGTGGTGATTTATGGATGCGCTGAATGGTACCTTTGGCTCTTTGGTTCAGCATAGTGGGTATTACGCCCTAAATATCTTAGAGTGAGGAGTCCTGTGCTTCAGGGATAACTAGTGGTCAGCTTTTCAGAAGGTGCAGACCATCTTTCTGATTCCCTGAGAACTTACACGTTTTGAGAGAGAGAGAGAGAGAGAGAGACACGCTATTACATTAAGAATTTTCAAGCAGGACTGGCCCTTAGAGATAATTTTAATCTAGCTCCCTCACTTGTATCTGAGAAAACTGAGCACGGAAAGATTAAACAACTTGCTTAAGGCCTAAGAATCACTTAGTGGCAAAGTCAGGGCCAGACACTGACCTTCCTACTGACCGGGGATGTTCTCCATTGTACAGTTCTGCCATGTAGTTAATACATGCTTGCTCTGCTTAGCGATTCAGATGTATTCAAAAGGCAGTACATTTTAATTTTAATATGCCCTGTGTGTACTCTGTTGTACATTTGGGACACTTGCCTGGTCTATTTGTATTTTATAGAACTTGGAGAAAAGTTTACCTTGCGATATTTAGTTGCTGTATCTTTTTTTGCTCAAGACTTTTTGCTGATCACATCTGTGTCTTCATTTAATCCAAACTTGTATGTCAGGAGCACAGTTGGATCTGTACAATGCTTGACCCACAATGCCTTGTCTGCACACAGCCATCAGTGGGCTGGGGCTGAGGATGAGCGGGGTTTAAATGATGCAGACTTCTGGGAAAATAAACCCCTGCTTCACAGCAATTGTTGCCAAACTCCAGGCTGCTGAGAGTCTTGACAAACTGGTCAATTGTCTACATGGAATGACAGAAACAAGGGCAAAATGATGATATTTCAAAAAAGAGAGAAATGTGTATTAAGTTTAAAGACCAACCTTTTATTCTGACATTGTGACTTTTTGATGTTTTGTTGTTAGAATATCCTTTCTTTTATGAAATTAGGGTCATTGTAGATTGTAGGTGGTAGATTTCCCCCCCATACGCAACTGTTAATTCTTTTGATGTCTTCATTTAACAAAATGAAAAATTGATACCTCTCTAGGTCCCTGATATCCGAAGTCTGGGAGCCAGGGATCTAAAAGATTTACTTTGCATCGTTACTTCCAGAAATGCCTTCTACCCCTGTGACCAAAAGCAGGGATTGCTAGTACTTATGTAGGAGCTGAGAAGTTGTGTCCCAGGAAGGATGTTCAAGGATCCATTTTTCCCTGAGTGGGAGGTTGGGTCTTTTAAGCTCCTCTTCTCAAAATTAGAATCAGTACCCTCCCTCCATGAAATTGGAAATGGATTTTGTTCATTGTTTTCTTTGTAACTGTATTTCAATATCTTTAGGGAGTATAAATAGTTTTTGGTTACATGGCTGCATTGTATAGTGGTGAAGAAGTCTTTCCTGGAGAGGAAGGCTTTGAGTGTCCCCACCACCCCCACTTGATAGGTGATTTTTCGTCCCTCCTTCCCTTCCCCCTTCCCTCTTCTGAGTCTCCAGTGTCCCATTATACCATTCTGTGTGCCTCTGCAGATCTTGAGTTTAGCTTCCACTTATAAGTGAGAACGTGTGGTGTTTGGTTTTCTGTTCCTGCGTGAGTTCACTTAGGATGGTGTTCTCCAGTTCCTTCCAAGTTGCTGCCAAAGACATTATTTCATTCTTTTTGATGACTGAATAATGTATACATACCACACTTTCATTATCCACTGACTGGTTGACGGGCATTTAAGTTGATTCTACATCTTTTCAATTGTGAACTGTGCTGCGAGGAACAAGCGGGTGTGATAGCTACCTAGAGATAGGATTGCTGGATGGATTTCATTCGTTTTTAGGCAGAGATCAGTGTTAAGGGCACTTAGTGGTGTGGGGGGAAAGGGGGTTGGGGGGTGAGAAAGTGAAATGAGACAAAAAGATAAGTCAGGACTCAGTGCTTCCCAGACCCAAAACAGAGGAGAAACGAGGAGGGGAAGTTTGAGACACTCTGTGCGACTATTGCGGCTTCTTCCCTGGAGAGGAAAGAAATCTCTGCCTGAGAGGAAGCCCACTGAGGGATCCTGACCAGATCTAAGTGAGTTCAGGTAAGTGACTGGGAGAGAGTGGCTCTTCTTACATCCGGTGTAGCTACACTTAGACATTTTCTTGAAAGGCCCAGCATTTTTATTAAGACATGTGACTGTGTTGTCCTTACTATTTAAATAGAGAGCTCAGTAGTGAAAAAACATGGGATAGTTTAATGAGTGGGGCATAAATTGGAACGCCCAGGATGAGCTGTGCATTAGTGTGATGGCCTGAGAAGGATGTGATGTGGACTCTTTTCCACAGGCAAAGTCAAGGACATGTGCGACTCATGGGAACTCCCTTATGTTCAGTTCTTGAAAAGTGTATTGATTTTCTAATACCCTACCTTATTCAGGTAGGATTTAGAGCAGCTTTCAGAAGTGCAAGATTTTTTTTTTTTTTTTGAGTCGGAGTTTTACTCTGTTGCTCCCGGCCACTGCAGCCTCAACTGTGGGCCCCGGCGATCCTTCCGCCTCAGTCTTCCAAGTAGCTGGAACTACAGGCCCGCGCTACCACGCCTGGCTAATTTTTGATTTATCGTAGAGATGAGGTCTCACCAAGTTGCCCAGGAGGGTCTCGAACCTGCGGACTCAGGCAATTCACTCACCTCGGCCTCCCAAAGCACGGGATTACAGGCTGAGCCACCGAGCCCGGCCAGAAGTGCAAGATTTAAAAATAAGAAGTTAAGGATTTGGGAAAAAGAAAAGTGTAAAGAGTAGGATACTAAGAGGAAGGTGGGGTTTATAATCTCTGGAATGTTTATTACTGTATGGTAGGCACTGGGAGAAGAAGGCAAGCCCTGTTCCCATGGAGTTTACGAGGTGCTGGCCCTGTATATGTTTCCAAGGGGTGGCCTAATATTTATAACAGCCCTGAATCCAGCTTCATACCTTCTGTTTTCAGTATCATTTGATTAGTTGTCACAGGGACATCCTTTAACTGACTTAGTTGTCTTAAATGATACTAGCTTCTGTCATAAAGCATGACCTGTCATTTTTCTTTTTGTACTGATTTGATACTATGTAGCAGCAATTAAATATCATTACTGTATACTATAGTAGCCTATCTTTCTTAACAACAGCAAGTGACAGCATCAATCTCTTGAAAATAAATGGGCTTTATTTCTAGCCTTGTGTACAAACACAAGTTTTGTCACTTACACAATTTGTTATCGTTACATAAATATCAGAATTATTTATAGAACTGTTTCTTCAAACATTGAGAGACACTGACTTAAGAAATGAAGGTTTTATTCTATGAAAATGCCCTTCAGTTGAAGATGATCAATTCAAAGGTAGGTTTGCTTTAATAACATGTAAAAGATATTTTAGGTCATTATGGAAATTAAAACCTAAAATTAAAAAATTCCAATAAAATATATGCATCCTATGAATACAATTAGATATCATTTGGAGATATACTGATTCATTTAAGTTATTATTAATGGATTGATTGTGACTGATAATTAATATATTACCGTATTTTTAGAATTAACACAAATATTATTACTGTTAAATTTTTGACATCAGTAAAAATTATGTGAAGGTAATAATGTTACCTTTATTATGCATAAATATTTGAACTCTTTCAGTAGAGATTCTGGTTTAGCTGCTGTGCAGTGGGGCCTGGACATGGGCATTTTTGAAAACTCCACAGGTATAGCTGGGGTTGAGAACTGCTCTGCTGGGCAGTGTGGAGAAAAAAATCAATCAGAGGTGCTCTCAAGGGCAAGTGGGGGAAGGAAGCAACCACAATTTTTGAGCCCTCTTCAACCAAACCTTGCTAAACAGATGCTTTCTCTAGTTAATTCTTACAACAATCCTACGAGCTAGGAACTATTATCCCCATTTCGCAGGGACTGAGGCACGGTGATATTAAGTGAATTGACCAAAGCTAGTGGGTAAAGAAGCCGAGATTTAAACATATTTATTTGTACCCCACTTTGGTATAAAAGTTATTTGGGCCTGTGAACTGGAATTTGAACCCAGGCCTTTGGGGTACAGGTTCTCAGTAGCCTACGACATCCACTACAAAGAGTCTATGTGCAGAAGTGATTTGATTCAGGCATAACAGGAAGATTATCTTGATCTTCTAAAATTG
Source organism: Cephalopachus bancanus (assembly GCA_027257055.1). NCBI lineage: Eukaryota > Metazoa > Chordata > Mammalia > Primates > Tarsiidae > Cephalopachus > Cephalopachus bancanus. The sequence goes on from JAPVLO010000002.1 coordinate 17,705,050, forward strand.
GTGCTCTGGGGTTTTTATTGTATAAGTAATTCTCAGGAACTCTCATGTTTATTAACGATGAATAATAAGAGTGCTGTTTTATTGTAGGTAGAAATAAGCTTTCTTTACTCTGAGGAAATAAGTGCTCTCATTTGATCTGCTTTCTCCGGAGTAACAGTGCTCAACTGAGGGTGATTTTGCTACCCAGGGGACATCTGGCAATGTCTGCAGGTGTTTTTGGTTGTCACAACTTGGGGTGGGAGAGTGCTACTGGCATTTAGTATTTAGAGGCCAAGGACACAGCACAATGTCTTACAATGCACAGGGCAGTCCTCACAATGAGGGATTATCTGGCCCCAGATGTTAGTAGTGCTGAGATTGTGAAACCCTGCTCTAAAGGAAAGACATTACCTGGTATGTGAAATAGCAATGATTCAATAACAACCAATAATAGCACCTATTAAATACCAATAGTGTTTTGTTTTGTTTGAGTTGGAGGTCTCACTTTGTCACCCCAGACTGAAGTGAGTGCCACCATCATGGCTCACTGTAGCCTCACTCGCCTCAGCTCAGATGATTATTCCACCTCAGCCTCCTGGGTAGCTGAGACTACAAGCATGCTCCACCAAGCCTGCAAAATTTTTGGACTTTTTGTAGCGACTATGTGGCCCAGACTGGTCTTGACCTCCTGGGCTCAAGTGATCCTCCTACCTTGGCCTCCCAAAGTGGGGGGATTACAGGCGTTAATCACTGCGCCTAGCCTACCCATGGTGTTTTGAATCCTCCCATGGGTCAGTCAGCATTTATGTTCTTGATATCACTCCCAAGGCACCACTGAAAGTGATTTCTAACCTCAAGAAGCTTACATTCCAGTGGGAGAACTAGAGAGTTTGGAAAATTTGAGCAGCTGTCCAAGGGAAACACCATAGGCCACACAATGAGGAGGGAGAACCATGCAGTGGCAAGGTGGGTGGGTGGCGGCGGGATCTCTGAAGACCTGTGTCTATGTCTGTGTCCTGGCTTCTCTATTTGCTCCCCACGTGACCTCGGACCCATTTATTGAACTGCTCTACTTCTTCACCCATAAAACGGGGATAATGGTGGTACCCACCTCATAAGGTTGTCAGGCGCTTTTAATGACATAATTCATGTGAAGCACAATGGCTGGCATACAGAAAGCACTCAATAAAGGCTTGTTTTCCTTCTTGTTATTACAACTGAAGAGGCTCCACGGAGGTGGTGCCTGGGAGCTGCCCACACCTCCTCCAGAGGGGAATTCCGTGTTTCCCAGGCTTCTCTCCCTCCCTGAGCCATGGTAGGTGAGTCAGGGCTGCTTGTGCTCCCCTGGGGCCCTGGGGAGGTGGCCTGTCCAGCTGGTTATAGGCCTCCATTGCAGCTGAGTTGGGGTGGAGCTGGCTAAGGGGAGGTGGAAAAGGAGGTCAACAAATTCTAGTTTCTTATGAAACTTTGTCAACTGAAGGCTCTTATCTCGGTCTGCAGAGCAGAAACTGGGTGGGGAGAGTGTATCTGAATGTCTCCCCTCGTGAGTGAAAAATATGATTAGAGCTGAGGACCTCACGGTCTTCTCCAGCCCCCTTCCCTGGGCAGGAGATGGCTTCTCCTCTTCCTAGAGCCCTTTGCAGGGGTGATGGGTCAGCTTGGCCCCCAGAGATTCAGGTGAGGACAGAGGGTGGGGTGTTCTTGCCCTGGATACCTGCCAGATTCCCTGCGAATGAGATAATTCTGACTCTTCACCTCTGTTTGGCATGAAGTTTATCAGAGAAGGGCATCCTATCTGTATCCTTTGTCATCTACACCCTTGCTGCCTTCTCCCGTATTTTGTAAACACGGGATGGTATTTTTAGTTTTCTTTTGCTGGAATTATTCCAACCCTCATGTCCAGAAGCAATCGTCTTCTAGCCTAGAAGATCCAGAGAGAGGTGTGCAAGGGAGGTCCATGTTCTGATGCATTCATTTAGCTGTGTCAAACAGTCCCTCTCTTTTTGGCTCCTGTCTCAGAATGTTCCCTTCATTCTGTGGGCCTGAGCTTTCCTTGTCTTATCTCCTGCCTCTGCCTCCTGACCCTTTTCATTGGCTGCCTTCTGTGTTTAGGGCTGTAGGGGGAGAGGCCGCTGGGAGGTAGGTGGGAGAAGGAGAGGGAGCTCCTGGGAGATCCCAAGGGGCACTATAGCGCTTATTCACACTGGTCCATAGCTACTATGATATTCCCTGTCTTGATCTACACTAGGCAATTCTTGGAGGTGCCCAAGTGAGGTAGTGTCTGCTTGCTCAGCTGGTGGAGGCTGAGTAAGTGCAGGACCCGGAAGATGGTTGTGCTACAGAGTTGTGGGTATTTGTGGGACATTGGCTGCCTCAGGCCCAGCATCTAGATTTAGGTAGTGGGCAGACCTGGCCTGGCACTGCCGGGCACTTTAGGTTATCAGGGCTCTGCTCAGAACCAGCAACGCCAAGCCTTCAAGACCATACTCCTCCACCCTCCAGAATCTTGTCTACCTTCATTTCTCTCGATTCTTCACACCCACTGTCTCCCTGGCTGGTGCCCTGACTTCTCATTCTCATCTCCATCTCCTTGTTTAATTCATGTATTCCAGGTTGGACTTGAAAGCGCCTAGGCTTGGAGTTAGGGCTGGTCCCAGGCACTGTTCTGCCATTAGTGTGTGACCTGCTTTCTGAGGCTCCGTTTTTCCATTTGTAATGCCTGCCTTGTAGCCCTTTGTGAAAATTAATCCATAATTTTTTTTTTGAGTGCCTGATATGCGTCAGGCACTATGCTAAACCTTGGGGTGGGGTGGGAGAGGCGGGGACACAATGCCAGTTTTTAATCCCTCCTTTTGAAGAGGTTGGGGTTTAGTGTTGACAGGCAGTTCCATAAACAGATAATTTCAAAAGGATAGGTAGATGATAGACGTAAAGGATAGAGGTAAACAGAGAATTCCCTAGGAGTAAAAAGGATAGGAAAAAAGGCTTTCTGGAGTAAATGATAGATGAGCTGTTTCGACGGATGTGGGAAGGTGGGGGTGGGTGTTCGTGAAAGAGAGAAGCGTGGAGGTATAAAACATCTGGGAGTGACTAGCAGGTTATGCTCAAGACCAAGAGTGACAGGTGCTGTTGCTGTCAAGTGAACAGGGGCCAGGTCATGCTAAGTCTTGTAGGTCATGCCAAGGAATGTGAATTCTATCTACAGGCAATAAGGATTTATTAGTATTACTTTTTGAGTCGGGGTCTCACTCTGTTGCCCAGGGCAGTGGCATGATCACGGCTCACTGCAGCCTTGAATTCCTGGGTTCGGTGATCCTTCTGCCTGAGCCTCCAGGCAACAGGGTTTTAAAGTAGGAGAGTGACATAACTAGATTTGGATTTAGATAGATCACTTTAGTGATTCCATGGAAGAGTGGATGTGGAGTGGAAAGTCTGGAATCAGGAGTCCGATTAGGAGGCTGTTGCAATAGTCCAGGTGCAAAGTGATGATGAGTTATCACAAAATAGTCAGCAGGTGTAGGGCTGGAGGGGAGGGTACAGATTTAAGAAATTAAGGCAATACAAAGAGTAGATCTTCGAGATAGATTGCTGAGGGCGGAGTCAAGGATGACTCCAGGTCTCTGGGCTGCCTGGATGAGTGGATGATGCTACCCTGACTAAGATGAGGATCACAGGAAGAGCAGGATGGGGACCAGGGTGGATCTGATGAATTCTGTTAAGACAGGTCTAGTTGGAGGTGCCCGTGGAATGTCCCAGTGGAGATGTTTAGCTGTATATGCAAATCTGATGTTCAGGAAGCCCAGGCTAGGGACATAGACTTGGAAGTGGTCAGAATAGAGGGGCAATAAGAATTTCAACAATGGATGCAGTTGTCCAAGAACACTGTGTAGAATGCTGAGAGCAGTAGTTTAGGAACTGACTGACAGGAAACCCCAATGATTAAGTGGTGAGTGGCAGAGGTGTTCAAGGTGGGGACACACAATGACACAGAGAGAACAGCATTGCAGTCATGAGGGAATAGACAGTTTCAAGAAGGAGTGAGCAATAGGGTCAAATGCAACAGTCAGAAAAGTGTAGAAAGTTATCTCCCAGATTAGGCAATGGGAAAGTGTCAAATGTGGGATCACAGACTGCAGTGGTTGAGTTGGGAAGGGAGGTGAGGAAGTGAGAAGTATATGTTTTAGTGAACAAGGGAAGGAGGAGGATAAGGTGGGTCTGAGGAGCCCAGGAGAAGGGAGGTTGTTTCTAAATGCTGCAGCTCTTGAGTGTATTGATAGGCCAAGAGGCAGGAAACACTAAAGATGGGGAAAGGTTGAAAGGTGATGCTGAGGGCAGTGGGAGTTGGAAGACAGGTCCCAAGGGCAGAGAACACAGGATTGGCTGGAGGTCAGAGAAAGGACCCACATCCTGGGAGAAAGGAGAGAAACAGATGCGAGTTGAGCAGAGATTGCTAAGGCTGTAGGTGGGGGCCAGAAAATTAAGTTACCTCTCATCCTAGGGTTTCTTTTTTTTTTGAATTGGAGTCTCACACTGTCATCCAGAGTGGAGGGCAGTGGCATGCTCCTGGCCACCGCAGCCTCAACCTGCTGGACTCAGGCAATCCTTCTGCCTCAGCCTTCCAAGTAGCTGGAACTACAGGCACGTGCCACCGTGCCCGGCTAATTTTTTGATTTATTGTAGAGATGAGGTCTTGCCAAGTTGCCCAGGCTGGTCTCGAACCTGTGGGCTCAGTCAATCCTCTCACCTTGGCCTCCCAAAGTGCTGGGATTATAGGCGTGAGCCACCGAGCCCGGCCATCCTAGGGTTTCAGTGTTCTCATTAAAACAGGAAGAAGCTTTGTCTGCTGAGATGGAGGGGCTTTGGGGTGAGGTGGGAAGACTTGAAGAGGGCAGTGGGAGTTGGAACAGCTACCAAGAAGAATGGAGAGACGGCCCATGAGGCACAAGTGAAAGAATGCTTGGCTTGTGGTGCTGAGAACCCAGTTGAGTTTGCAGACCTTGGAGACCGTGGTGTCTTGGTGGCACCACAGTCTGCAGTGTTGTGGCTGGACAGACTTCTGGAGTACCTGGGTGTCTGTGTCACTATCATGAGTTGCTTCTTAAAATTGTACATTCCTGAGCCTCATCCCAGATTTATGAAAGCATGACTTTTGTGTATCATTTTAATCAGTTCCAAATGGATTCTTATGCACCCCAAGTTTGAGAACTCCTGGTTGGATGTCCTCGTGGTGCTAGGCACATAGTTCCTGGGGGCATTCAATGAGGCAAAGTAGATACAGCACCTAGAACAGAGCCTGTCTGGTCAATGGTAGTTATGACACACACTGCGACCCTTGGTTATATGGATACGGGAGGGTGTGCAGGGACCATCCGCTGCCAGTGAGAGAGTCTCATTGTCAGCGGATACACATAGCATCAGAAGATGCGCAATGCATTTCTTCACTTTTCCCTTCACAGCACCTCTCAGTCATACCCCTGGAAAGTCTCTCCTTGCTCTGGCTGCCTCCTTTCCTCTTCCACAGTCCTCCTCTTCTTTTCTTTTCTTTTTTTTTTTTGAGTTGGAGTCTCACTCTGTCACCCAGGCTGGAGTGCAGTGGCCGCTCCCGGCTACCGCAGTCTCGACCTGCTAGGCTCCGGCGATCCTTCCGCCTCAGCCTTCCGAGTAGCCGGAATTACAGGTGCTACCACGCCTGGCTAATTTTTTGATTTATTGTGGAGATGAGGTCTTGCCTGCCCAGGCGGGTCTTGAACCCGCGGGCTCAGGCAATCCACTCACCTCAGCCTCCCAAAGGCGCGGGATTATAGGCTGAGCCACCAAGCCCGGCCCTCCTCTTCTTTTCTACCTGCTGGCCTCTCTGGGTCCTACTGTAGCTCCGAGGGACCACATCATCATGTGTGTGTCGGGGGAACTCAGGTCCTTCACTGTCTTGGGTGTAGAGTGTAGATCATGGTCAAGGCATATAGTATTGACCGCTTCTCCCAACACCCTTCAATTTGTCCTTTTTTTTTTTTTGAGTTGGAGTCTCACTCTGTCGCCCGGACTGGAGTGCAGTGGCTGCTCCCGGCCACCGCAGCCTCGACCCACTGGGCTCCGGCGATCCTTCCGCATCAACCTTCCAAGTAACTGGAACTACAGGTGTGTGCTACCATGCCTGGCTAATTTTTTGATTTATTGTAGAGATGAGGTCTCAACAGGTTGCCCAGATGGGTCTCGAACCCGCGGACTCAGGCAATCCACTCACCTTGGCCTCCCAAAGTGCGGGATTACAGGCTGAGCCACCGAGCCTGGCCTCTTTTCTCTGTCTTAAGGGCAGCTCCTCAGAAGTGGGTAGAGAACAGAAGAGAAGATGGAGGGAGGGAACAAAGCTCCTTCTGCCCCTATTATCATTCAGATTGAGATCTTGTTTATATATATTTTTTGAGCTGGAGTCTCACTGTGTCACCCAGACTGGAGTGCAGTAGCCACTCCCGGCCACCGCAGCCTCGACCTGCTGGGCTCCGGCGATCCTTCCGCCTCAGCCTTTCAAGTAGCCGGAATTACAGGATGCGCTACCACGCCTGGCTGATTTTTTGATTTATTGTAGAGAGGAGGTCGTGCTGCCCAGGCGGGTCTTGAACCCGCGGGCTCAGGCAATCCACTCACCTCAGCCTCCCAAAGGCATGGGATTAAAGGCTGAGCCACCAAGCCCGGCTTGTTTATATTTTAAGACGGATTAAAATCCCACCTCCTTCCCAATCCTCCAGACCACACCTATCTGAAACTCTCTTGAAATTCTAGTTGCTGTAACACCAATCAGGATGTGAGTTAAGCAGATGTTGATTTAGCTGATCTTAGATGCTTTGGACAGCACAGATAAAAGACATAAGTAACAGAAAACTCAGGGAATGTCCCTGGTATTACAAGATATGCCTTAGAGAAAAAAGAAAGGGGCTGGTGAAAACTCGTTTTGAGCAAGACCGGAGGAATAGAGCTGGAGAGGGGGCTGGAAAGAGCTCAGCAGGCCATGGTGGGGAAATGAGCTGGCAACTGCCAGTGAAATGAACTTGATGAGTTTACATGTAAGTGGCTGGTTCTCTAAGCCAGAGGATTCACATGAGGTGGCAGGTGATGATCACATGGTCTGTGGATCCTGGGAGGGCAGAAAGGCAATGTGAACACCAGTAAGTGAGGAGAAAGTGTAAAAACAAATAGATAAAATAAAACCCACGAATCAGTCATGAAATGAACGGTCAGATGGAAATCCTAGGACTCTGGTGGTTTAAGGGAATGTGGCTGGCTGTTTAATCAAACTGATAAATGAATGCTGGTGGTGTTCATTTAACATATATTCCTGTGACCTTGGATCCCAGCAGATGCCCTGTGTTTCTGATGCTCTCAGGCATGCAGTGGATGAATACGGGGGAGGCCAGTAGGGAGTGGTAGAGGACATGGTGACCCGTCACTAATTTACAACGTGAATAGAGGCAGGAGTTATGAAATCATTCATGACATGATGTGACAGGAATTGAGCAAGACACCATCCCTGCCCTCTGGAGCTCTCAGGTGATCTGGAAAGAAAGGCATGTGCACAAGTAACCATGGTTAGAGGTTGACCCAACCAAACCACAAAGGAATACCCAGCCAAACCATAAACTTAACCCAGAACAAATGGGGGAAGAATTAAGTTCAAAGCACCTTCTTGTGTTGGTTTTTTCCTTCCCCAACTAGATGGTAATTTCCTGGAGGATGAATGTTGTTCTTTCTTTTGTATCTGCAATGATCCAGCATGACTGTATCACAGAGCATAGAGTTGGTGCTCAATACTTGCTTGCTTTGATTCATTTTAATGCCTGCAAGGCCTATAACATGCCCAGCATATGTTAGGTACTTGGTTTTTGCTAAATAAATAAAGAAAATAAAATTTTCTCTTTCTTCGATCCTGTTCCTTCATTTCCCTAATATCTTCCATGGATTTGTAAGATGCTTATTAAAAGGAATCATGGCGGCTGGGTGCAGTGGCCCATGCCTATATTCCCAGCACTTTGGGAGGCTAAGATACAAACATTGTCTGAACCCATGGGTTCGAGACCAACCTGGATAACTTGGAGAGAACTCATCTCTACAATAAATCAAAAAGTTAACTGGATGTGGTGGCACTTGCCTGTAATTCCAGCTACTTGGAAGGCTGAGGTGGAAGGATCACCTGAGCCCAGCAGCTCAAAGCTGCAGTGGCTGTGAGTGTGCCACTGCACTCCAGCCTGGGTGACAGAGTGACACTCCAACTCAGAAAAAAAAAGGAATCATGAAATGATCAGAAAAAATTTGACTTCATTAACAATCAAAACATTTTATTTGTAATTAGTCAAGCAGAAGAAAGAATCTCAGAGCTTGAACACAAAAATATGGAACTAAGCCAAACTGTTAAAAACAGAAAAGAAGCTTAAAAAGACAGAAAAAACTTCTAAGAGATGACCAATTATTACAAGAGGCCAAACCTAAGATAAACTGGAATCCCTGTGGCAGATAGATAGACAGAGACACCCTGGAACAAACATTCCATGAAATTATCCAAGAAAACTTCCCTCATCTCATCAGTGACATGACCATTCAAACACAAAAGATTCAGAGAACCCCTGCAAGACAACAAATGAGAAGACCAACTCACAGAGTCATAGTAATTCGCCTACACAAAGTAGGTATAAAAGAAAAAATTCTAAAGGCAGCAAGAGAAAAAGGTCAGACTACCTACCGGGAAAGACCAATTAGAATAGCAGCAGATTTATCTACAGAAACACTTCAGGCTAGGAGAACTCGGAGCCCAATCTTCAAAGTTCTCAAAGATAAACAATTTCAACCAAGAATTACTTACCCAGCTAAGCTAAGCTTCCTCAGTGTTGGAGAATTAAAATCTCTCTCAGACATTCAATCCCTAGGAGCTAATGCTGCCTCCAGACCAGCTCTACAAGAAACACTTAATAATGTATTAAACACAGAAGAAAGGAAAAAAAGAATGACAACACCCATCACAAGAATGCAGGAAAAAGATTGAAGACACCCATAAATCAACACCCCCCCAAAAGACAACAAACAAACAGCAACAACAACAACAAACTCTTTAAGAACCTCATGACAGGGATAAACTGTCACATTTCAATAATTAACCTGAATGTGATGGATTAAATGTACCACTGAAAAGACACAGAATGGCAAAATGGATAAAATATCATGAGGCAACAATATATTGTCTCCAAGAGACTCATCTCACCAGAAAGGACACTCACAGACTCAAAGTAAGAGGGTGGGAAACAAAATTTCAGGTGAATGAAACACAAAAGAAAGCAGGAGTTGTGATCTTAATGTCAGACAAAATACCCTTTATGCTATCAAAAATTTAAAATGATACAGAAGGTCACTATATAATGATAAAAGGTTCAATTCATCAATAAGAAATATCCATCCTAAACATACATGCACCCGACATAGGAGTACCAACTTTTATAAAGCAGCTTTTAGGTAAACTTAAAAAAGATATTGACTTTAATACTATCATAGCTGGGGACTTAAATACCCCATTCACAACCCTAGACAGTTCATCAAGACAAAAAACCAACAAGGGGATCCAGAACCTCAATGTAATTGAGCTTGACCAAATGGACTTAATTGATAGCTAGAGAACACGTCACCCAACAACCATGGAGTGTACATTCTACTCATCACCACATGGAATGTACTCTAAGATTGACCACATCCTTGGCCATAAATCAAGTATAAACAAATTTCATAAGATTGAAATCCTGTCATGCACCTTCTCAGACCACAGTGGATAAAAATAAATATCAACACCAACAAAGTTCCCTGCAAGTCCACAAGACATGGATACTAGACAGTATGATGCTAGGCAATTCCTGGGTCAACATGGAAATCAAAACAGAGATTAAAAGATACCGGGAAACAAATGAAAGCAAAAAAAAAAAATCTTACCAAAACCTCTGGGATGCCATGAAAGTAGTACAAAGAGGGGAATTCATGTCTCTGTGAACACACATGAAGAAAATGGAAAGATCACAAGTTAACAGCCTAACAAATTACCTAAGGAAGCTGGAAAAGCAAGACCTCCAAAACCCTAACTTCAGCAGAAGAATCTAGATCACCAAAATAAAAGCTCAAATTCAGGACACAGAAGACAAAAAGATAATACAAAAAAAAAAAAAAAAAAAAAAAGAAACAAAAAGCAGGTTCTTTGAAAGGATAAATAAGACTGATGGTCTCCTAGCTAGACTGACCAAGAAAAAGAAAGAAAAAGCCCAAATAAGCACAACCAGAAATGCAAAAGATGAAGTCACAACTGACCCCAAAGAAATACAAAAGATTATCAGAGAGTGCTATATATACTTGAATGGAAACAAACTTGAAAGCCTAAAGGAAATGGAGGACTTTCTGACATCACACAGTCTCTCTAGGTTGAATCAAGTAAAAATTGAGACCCTAAATAGACTAATAACAATCCAGGAAATTGACTATTTCATAAGAAAACTACCTACCAAAAAAAAAAAAAAAAAAAAGCCCTGAATCAGATGGTTTCCCAGCAGAATTCTACAAAACATACAAGGAGAAACTGATACCAATCCTTTTGAAAGTATTCCAGGCAATTGAGAAACATGAAACTCTCCCCACATTTTTTTGCATCGCTAACATCACATTGATATCCAACACAGAAAGAGAACTGCAGGCCAATATCCTTGATGAACATAGATGCTAACATTCTCAACAAGATCCTAGCAAAACGGATTCAACAACACATCTCAAAAATCATCCACCATGACCAAGTAGGCTTCATTGCTGAGATGCAAGTCTGGTTCAACATTTATAAGACCATAAATGTAATTAAACACATCAACAGATGTAAAAACAAAACCACGTGATTATATCATTAGATACAGAAAAAGCTTTTGATAAACTCCAGCACTCCTTCTTGATAAAAACCCTTGAACATCTAGGCAAAGATGGAACATATCTCAAAAAAGTAAGAGCCATCTATGAGAAACCCACAGTCAGCATACTGCTAAACAGTCAGATATTGGAACCATTTCCCCTGAAAACTGGACCAAGACAAGGATGCCCACTATCATCCCTCCTTTTCAACATAATTTTGGTGGTCCTAGCTAGAGCAATCAGACAAGAGAAGGAGATCAGAGGTATCCAAATAGGAAGACAAGTTATCCCTCTCTGCAGACAACATGATACTATACCTTGAAAACCCGAGAGAATATGTCAAAAACCTCCTTGCACTGATAAAGGACTTTGGCAAAGTCTCAGGGTATAAAGTAAATGTGCAAAAGACAGTTGCATTTCTATACACCAACAATAAACAAACAGAAACTCAAATAAAAAGCACAAATTCACAACCGCCACAAAAAAAATCAAATACCTTGGCATCTGCCTAACAGACACATGAAAGACCTTTACAATGAAAACTACAAAACACTGCTCAAATAAATCAAGGATGACATAAGCAGATGGAAAAATGTTCCATACTCATGGATTGGAAGCATCAACATCGCTAAGATGTCCATCCTACCCAAGGCAATAGATTTAATGCAATACCCATTGAATTACCAGCAGTGTTCTTCTCAGACCTGGAAACAACAATACAGGAATTTATGTGGAAACATAAATGACCACAAATAGCCAAAACAATCCTCAGCAAAAACAAACAAACAAACAAAGCAGGAGGTATCACACTCCCAGACTTTAAACTTTATTATAAAGCTACAATAATCTGGTATTGGTACAAGAACAGGCGTATAGATCAATGGAACATGAGAGAGTTTCCAGAAGCAAAACCTCAGTTTCTCAACCAACTCATCTTCAACAAAGCCTCCACCACCAACCACTGGGGAGAGGAAAACCTATTCAGTAAATGGTGCTGAGAAAACTGGCTGACCACATGCAGAAGGTTAAAACAAGACCCCTACTTATCACCATACACAAACATCAACTCTAAATAGATCAAAGACCTAAACATAAAACCTCAAACTATAAGAACCTTAGAAAATTCAGAGACACCCTATGAAATTGGAACTGGCAACCAATTCCGGATCAAAACTCCAAGTGCGCATGCCATAAGAGATAAGATAGACAAGTGGGACCTCATCAAACTAACAACCTTCTGCAAAGTCAAAGAAACTATCAAGAGAGCAGGGAGATACCCACAGACTAGGAAAAAATATTTGCCAACTGTATGTCTGACAAAGGCCTAACATCTAGGATCTACAAGGAACTCAAATGTGCTGAAAAGAAAAAAACAAACAGCTCATTACAAAGTGGACAAAAGATATGAATAGACATTTCTCAAAAGAAGACATACAAGCAGCCAACAGATACGTGAAAAAATGCTCAGCCTTACTAGTCATCAACGAAATGTGTAAATTAAACCACACTGAGATACCACTTAACTCCAGTCAGTATGGCTATCATCAATAACTCAAAAAACAGCAGATGCTGGAGAGGATGCGGTGAAAGGGAAATATTTCTACACTGTTGGTGGGTATGTAAACTAGTACAGTCTGTGGAAAACAGTGTGGCGATTCTTAAAAGATCTAAAAGTCGACCTTCCATTCGATCCTGCAATCCTTCTACTGGGAATATACCTGGAAGAACTCAAATCATTCTGTGAAAAATATATCTGCACACATATGTTTATCACAGCATTGTTCACAGTAGCAAGAATGTGGAACCAACTGTGTTGCCCATCAAAAGAGGACTGGATAAAAAAAAATGTGGTACATATACACGATGGAATATTACGCAGCCATAAAGGTGGATAAAATCATGAACTTCAGAGCTGCCGGAGACCAGCTTCAGCCGGGTTCAGGGTACTCCAAAGGTGGAGACAGTGTCGGCGACTGGGGGGAAGAAGAGAGAAAGAAAGAGACTGGACTCCAGTCTAGTGCAGAAGCAAATGAATGAGTGTTATTGGGAATTACAACGGGTCTTTTATACACAAAGTCAGATGTGGGAGGGGCATCCCCCACCCACCAGAAACCTTAATCCATGAAAACTTAATCAATGATTGCCTTTAAACCCTTTTTATATGATAATCTTAAAATCCCATAACAAAGGATAACCTAATCTGTGACTGACATATTCTATAAACCTTTTTCATCCTAAGCTGATTGATTTATGCCAAGTTAAACAATTCTATAGAAGCGTAAGTATTTACTTTACAAACAAAAGTGGCCCAATCCAGAATGTATGGAATGTGGCCCAGTCCAAAGTTCACAGTGGGCTACCTGCAAGTAACCCAGCTGCATTCTTTCAACAAAATGGCTGTCTTCTAAAGCTATATTCTACAATTTACACCTTCAGTAAATCCTAGGATCATGACCCAGAAGCCTGTGACCAATACTAAGGCTCTTAGATGTGACACGAGTTTGAATTATAGGTTGTGTGAAAGCCAAAACTGCAGTTTGTGGAAGAATGGGAGCAATGAGCTTCTAAAGTTAGCTTGTGTTCATCCCGGTCTCAGAATTTTTATGTTTTGAGCTCACAGGAGTTTAATCTGGTTAGTGCTGAGTAGAAAGGGGGAGGACATGGGGTCAATAGCTCCCGAACGCATCCTAGTGGTCTCGGGGTCAACGGCCCTTCCTGATCCCTAACGCTCAGTGGGCCTCCATGGCCGGCTCCCAACACACAGCAACCTAGATGGATTTAGTCTATAATACCGAGTGATGTATCACAGAAACAAAGAACTGAGTATCACATGTTCTCACTCATAAGCGGACTTTGAACAGTTATCAGAATACTATAAGAAAAAGATTGGCAGTAGTGGGAAACTATTGGGGGAGGAGGTGGGATTGGCAGTAGTGGGAAACTGCCAGGGGAGGGCAAGGGTGGCGTTGGCAGTAGTAGGAAACTGAGGGGAAGGGGGAAGGCACACCTCATCAACAAGGGTACCTGCATAATGAACATTTGTAGACCTAACCGTGACTTGTACTCCACATCTTTAAAATAAAAAAAAGAGAAAAAATTTCATTTATAACATCAGCAAAGATTAATACCAACAAGATCATTCCCAATATTAATGAGGTGGCAGGCAAGGGGAACTTTTATACATTGTTAAAGGGAGATAATTGCTTGTTTGTTTGTTTTGGAGGCCAATCGGACACTATTTGTCAATAGCCTTAAGAATGTGCATAACCTTTGACCAAGATGTTCAGCCTCTGTGAATTTATCTCAAGGCTAATTATGTTGAGCGGAAAGAATTATATGGAAGAACGATCACATCATCATTGCCTATGAGAGCAAAATTTGAAAACATCTGAAATTCTAACCAGTAAGGGATTATGTGATTAATACCTTGAAGCCTCTTAGAATAAGAAAAGTATTTGAAAAATGGGAGCATGCTGAAGGTGAAGTAAATGAAAGAAAGAAAGAAAGAAAGAAAGTCATAAAACAATGTAGAAATGTTGATAGTTCAGAAAGCTGGTATGGTAGGAATTCCGGTCTGTCTCTTACAGGCTAGATGGCCTCAGGTAGGTGGTGTGACCTCTTGTTGCCCTGCCCTGTAAAGTGGGGACATTGGCATCACCCCCGAGGGCTGCTATAAAGATGGGTGAGGTGTTTGTGTAGCACCTGGTTCTGGGTCTGACAGCTGGCCCATACTCAGTGAGGAGTGGATATTATTACCCAATCTCTGCAAAAACAACAAAAAAGGCATTTATATTTGCACAGTAAAATAAAGATCACTAGAAATTACAGCAAAATGTTCACAGTGTTGTTTCTAACTGGTGATATTGTAATGATTTTTATTTTCCTTTTTTGCGTTTTTCCCTTTTACCAAATTTTCTTTCTTTCTTTTGTTTTTTTTGAGTTGGAGTTCCACTCCGTTGCCCAGGCTGGAGTGCAGTGGCACACTCACGGGCACTCCAGCGTCGACCTGCTGGGTTCAGGCGATCCTTCCTCCTCAGTCTTCCAAGTAGCTGGAACCATAGGCGAGTGTCACTATACCTGGCAGATTTTTTTGATTTATTGTAGAGACGAGGTCTCACCATGTTTCTCAGGCTGGTCTCGAACCCCTGAGCTCAGGCAATCCTCTCGCCCCTGCCTCCCAAAGTGCTGGAATTACAGGCTTGAGCCACTGTGCCC
The DNA here is from genome assembly GCA_027257055.1 of Cephalopachus bancanus. NCBI lineage: Eukaryota > Metazoa > Chordata > Mammalia > Primates > Tarsiidae > Cephalopachus > Cephalopachus bancanus. The sequence continues at coordinate 17,720,155 of JAPVLO010000002.1, forward strand.
AGCCTCCTTTTACCAAATTTTCTACAATGAACATATGTTAATGCTATAATCAGAAACAAGGTACTGTACTTAGAAAAAAAATCGTTCTAGGATTGTATTAAAATCAAAGGAATTAAAGAGATGAATGACTGATTCATCTCTGCTGGAATTATAACCTTAGGGATCATCCATTTAACTTTCTTTTACAGTTGAGGAAACTGAGGCACTGAGCAAGAAAGTAACTTGCCTAAGATAATAAATGAGTCGCAGGTTGCACATTTCTTGAACCAGTGCTTTTTCAATGACACTCGTCTGTCTTTGAAGAGATGAGGCTTGAGAGAGGGGCTGCTTTAGTCCTGGTTAGCCACCATACCACAGGAGGGTCCAGAATATTCTTTCCTAACTCTCCCAAGATGTGACTTCTGACTTCTTCTCCTTCCTCAGGAAGCATAGTGTCAGACAGAGTCCACTGCTAGAATTCACTACTTTCTTTTTTTTTTTTGAGTTGGAGTCTCACTCTGTTGCCCAGACTGGTGTGCAGTGGCCGCTCCCGGCCACCGCAGCCTCCACCTGCTGGGCTCCGGCGATCCTTCCGCCTCAACCTTCCGAGTAGCCGGAATTACAGGCATGTGCTACCGCGCCCGGCTGATTTTTTGATTTATTGTAGAGATGAGGTCTCGCTGCCCAGGCGGGTCTTGAACCCACGGGCTCAGGCAATCCATTCACCTCAGCCTCCCAAAGGCGCGGGATTACAGGTTGAGCCACCGAGCCCGGCTACTACTTTCTACTATACAAGTTTGAGCTTGTCACTTCTCTGAATTCTGTTTTTTCATTCATTAAATGGCGACAGTGAAGTCTCTGGAAAACCCTTTGCGTTGCTTCCAGCCCAGTCCTCTCTCCTGGGTGCCAGACCATCTGTTCATTCGTACGTGGAGGTACTGCAGGCATTTCCAACTCTATGCATCTACAAGGCAACTTTATCTTCCCTCTCAAGCCTGTATCTCCTCCTGTGTTCTTCCTTGGAAAATGGTGGCACCAGAGTCCAGGACGTCACCCTCCCCACCTCCTCTCGCTAACCCCTCTGTGATTAGTTATTAAACCTTGGAGACACAGCCTCCTTGGCCCACTCTGGGCTTTTCTTTTATTTATTTATTCTTTTAATTTATTTTATTTTATTTTAAAGATGTGGGGTACAATTTAGGGTTAGGTATACAAATGTTCATTATGCAGGTACACTTGTGATGAGTGTATCCCACCTTCCCCAGGCAGATTCCCACTGTTGCCAATCCTGTTTCCCCGTCCCCTTCCTGGCAGTTTCCCACTATTGCCAATCCTTTTCTTATAGTATTACGATAATTGTTCAAGCACTCTGGATTTTTCTATCTCTCTGCGCTTCCCCTGCTGTCTGGTTCCACCCTTGGCATTTCTTGCTGAGTCTACAGGAAGCCTCTCTTTTAGCTGGTCTCTCTGCTTCTAGCCCCTTCTCTCTCCCACCCAGACTCACGGTGAGTGCTCGAAAATGCAGAGCTGATGCCACAGACCCAGGCTTGGAATCCTTCTGTGCTTCCCCATTGCTTATAGGATAAAATCCAGACTCATGCAAATCCCTCCATTAAAACTGGCCCTTGCCAGCCTCTTCCATCTGCCAGAGATCTCTCTACGCTCATCCCTCAGGCTAGCTGCTGGGACACCTTTTCCCCTCTCCTCTTGCCAAATGGGACAGCTAAGTAGCAACTCACGAAGTATTTGATCAGGCATTAGAGATTAAAGTAAACCCAGTCCCAAGGACAACTGCCTCGGCATCTTATCCTTGAGGGTTCTCCAAAAGTGGGGAAAACAGAGTCGCCATCTGGGGTAGAAATGAAGAAATGAAAATGCTGGATTTCTGGAATCACTATGTGGTCTCTTTGGGGAAGAGAACAGCCTTCTCTACCTCATTCCTAGAGCCAGACTCTGCTTGTGCTGGTGAGTGGCCCCCAGTGTGATGTGATCCCCACGAGTTTATTTCTGTCATATCCAATGTTTGCTTTAAGGTAAATTCCTGACAAAACACAGTGTTCTTAATAGAGGATGTCTGTGGCCAAGTTTTCTGGTATGTGTCAGGAGGTGAAAGAGTGAGGGTCTTCTGATGTTATCAAGCTTGAAAAATGCAGAATATCCTGTCCTGCCTACTCTGAAGAGATATTCTTAGTGGCTAAATTCTGCCTTAGCAGTTAACAGGAAGTGGCAGCCACATGATTTTGCAAAAATTAATAAGAGAGTGCTCTGGGCTGAGTGGGGTGGCCCACGCCTATAATCCCAACACTTTGGGAGGCCGAGGTGGGAGGATTGCTTGAGCCCGGAGTTCATGTCCAGCCTGGGCAACATAGCGAGACCCTGTCTCTACAACAAATCAAAAAAATTATCTGGGCATGATGGTGTATGCCCATAGTCCCAGCTACATGGGAGACTGAGATGGAAGGATCACCTGAGCCCAGGAGGTCGAGGCTGTAGTGAGCCGTGATCATGGCACCGCACTCCAGCCTGGGCGACAGAGTGAGACTTCAACTCAAAGCGGGGGGGAAAAGCAGAACCTTCAGTTTCAGTGTCCAAACCATAGACTACACGGAATCCCTTATGGTTTGAAATGTGCCTGGCTTGAGCATCACAGTATCTGATATAGTCTCACACATCAGAACGACACAAAGTTAGCCACAGAATGGACAGATACAACCATAGCGGCCTTAGTGTACCCGTGGGGGCTGGCTCAGTGTTTACCAGTGGCAATACTGATGAATGGACAGGGGAGTCATGGGGCCTTGGCAGAGAGCTTGTCCAGAGGCTCTGGGTTCCCAGTCCGCTGGATCCTTGGGGTAAGTGGTGCGGTGGGTGGATGAGGAAGATAGGAGGTGATGGGCATTTGCTCCTGCTCACCTCTCCTCCGCCCAGCTCCAAGCTCTGAAGGACCACGGTGCGTGTTCCCCAGGCTCTGCTTCCTGAGGTCTCCCTGTTCCAAATTGTCCCACCCACCCAGCTCAGTGGCAGGCCGCTGGACATCTTCCCTGAGGACTCAAAGCTGTTTTAGAAACTTTCTCGATCCAACCCCCAATTCTGGAGGCGAAACACGGTGTCTTGGTTACCTCTTGTATTTTATTTGCCAGCACCATGCTTTAAACATAATAGGTGCTCAATTACTATTCGTGGAGCCACTGAGCAACCAGATTCTTGGGGGCAGGGTTTTAGTCATTCATTCACCTATTCTCTCATTCTTTCAACCGGCATTAGTTAACACAAGGCACCCTCCATCTGGATAGCAGGTGTGTAGAAGGAAACAGGAAGATGAGTCAGACGTTTCCCCAAGGAGCTTATCCTTGGCAGAGGGTTTAAGGAACATAAACCGTGGTAAAGTCAGGTGGAGAGTGATGGTCACCCAAAGCAAAGGGCAGATCATGGGCTATAAGAGTTGGGGTGAAGGGGAGATTGAGTTCTGGGGGGTGCTTGGGAGGGGAGGAGAAGGGGGAGGCATTTGACTCGGACCTTGGGGAAGGGTAGGGTTTGGGACATGCTGGAAAGGGAAAGAGAATTCCAGGCGTGGAGGCACAGTGATGAAAGGGCCTAGGGAATGTTCAGGGTGGAATTGAGCCTCATGGGAGAGGGAAGGGAGTGTGAAGGTCATAGTGGGGAACAGAAAAGGGAAAAACGGCTGGTACAGGGCTGGGGAGGACTTGACCTCCCTCACAATTCCTGATTGTAGAGCCCAGAGCCAGAGGGACAGGACAGGTCTGAGTAGCAGAGCAGAGGGAGATTCCAAGGGCATCATTTTTACTCCATGGCTCTGGTGGCTCTATGTGTTTAATTCATCCCATGAGTACTGAGTGAGCACCTAGTCTGGGATAAGCACTGTGCTAGGTGGTGAGCAGAGCAGTCTTGGGCTCCATGGGCCATTCAGTTTAGTGATACAGGCAGGATAGATTTATGGTACACTATGGTATGTAGAGGCGGAAGCAGATTTACTATGCAGTTGATGGTGGCTAAGTTTCAAGATGCCTCACTTGCACAGGAATTAGCTGGTTTGAATTTGTGATTTCAAAATCTATCCCTCCCTCCCTTCCTCCCTCTCTCCCTGTTTTTTTCTTTTTTGGAGACTCAGTCTTTTGCCCAGGCTGGATTGCAGTGGCACAATCATGGCTCTCTGCAGCCTTGGACTTTGGGGCTCAAGCAACTATCCTTTCTCAGTCTCCCAAGTAGCTGGGACTATAGGCACACGCTACCACACCTGGCTAATTAAAAAATTTATTTTGTAGAGGTGGGCTATTGCTATGTTGCCCAGGTTGCTCTTGAACTCCTGGCCCCAAGCATCTTCCACCTTAGAGGAGTCTTTTCCTTGCAGAAGGCCTTCCATGTTGTATAAGCTTCAGGTCCTGTAACACCTGGACATGCCTGGTGATATGAGAGAGGGAACAAGGAGATGAGAGAGTCTACGCAGGTGGGCATGTACCAAGAATCTCATCAGCAAGCAGCTTAACTCACTCAACCTCATGCCCTTTCGCTGTGAATTCTGACCTTGCCCAATGCTACATTCAGCAGCCTGTGACTGGTCCTATCCCTTGAGGCAGATGTCAGTCACAGTGCCCTCCTCTCAGTTTCCCCAAATTCTTTCCCAGCTCAAGGACATCTCAGGTGGAGAAATTCTTTCCTCAGCTCCTTGCATTTTAGGCTCTTTGGATAATTGATCTCTGGTTCAATGTCACTTCCTCTCAGGGTGACCAGATTAACACAGCCTTGTTAATACTTGGAATTATCTGTCTCTAATTTTTGCAAATCTGGCGTGAATCAATATCTCATTGTTTAAAGCCACGTTTCCTCAATTTTTTTTTTTTTTTGAGGCGGGGTATCCCTCTGTTCACCCAGGCTGGAGAGAAGTGGCATGATCGTGGCTTACTGTGGCGTGACCTCAAGCTCCTGGGCTCAGGTCATCCTTCTGCCTCGGCTTTCTGAGTAGCTGGGACTACAAGGATACCCCACCATGCCCTGCTAATCTTTTTGATTTTTTTCGTAGAGATGAGGTCTCACTATGTTGTCCAGGCTGGTCTTGAACTCCTGGGCTCAAGTGATCCTCCTGCCTCAGCTTCACAAAATGCTGGGATTATAGGCGTGAGCCACCGCGCCTGGCCTACATTTCCTCTGCATCAGTGAATATAAGCTTTTAATTTCTCTCTCATGTTTATAGCGTGGCCTTTGGCTTTCTGCTCTGGGAGTTACCTCTTCATAGGCTTTGCTAATCGCTCTATTTGGTTGTTTGCCATTTTCTTATTGATCTGTAGGAGTTCCTTACAATACTGGACACTAAACTTTTGTTGGCTATATGTGCTTTGCCTTTGTTTAAGATGTGACTTGGCTTTTACATTTTGTTGTGGTACATATTGTTGGAAAAGTATGTTCAATTCCAAAATGGTCACATTTATTTATTTATTTATTTTTGAGTTGGAGTCTCATTCTGTCGCCCAGAGTGGAATGCAGTGGCTGCTCCCGGTCACCGCAGCCTCGACCTGCTGGGCTCCAGTGATCCTTCCGCCTCAGCCTTCCAAGTAGCTGGAAATACAGGCGTGTGCTACCACGCCTGGCTAATTTTTTTGATTTGTTGTAGAGATGAGGTCTTGCCAAGTTGCCCAGGCGGGTCTTGAACCCATGGGTTCAGGCAATCCACTCACCTTGGCGTGGGATTACAGGCTGAGCCACCGAGCCCGGCCTATTTATTTATTTTTGAGTTGGAGTCTCACTCTGTCACCCAGGCTGGAGTGCAGTGGCACGCTCACGACCACCCCGCGTTGACCTGCTGGGCTTTGGCGATCCTCCCGCCTCAGTCTTCAAAGTAGCTGGAACTACAGGTGAGTGTTACCTACCAGGCCTGGCTAATTTTTGATTTATTGTAGAGACGAGGTCTTGTCAAGTGGGTCTCCAACCTGCGATCTCAGGCAATCCACTCACCTCGGCCTCCCAAAGGGCTGGAATTACCGGCTGAGCCACCAAGCCCAGCCTCAATTCCAACATGGTCACATTTATAGTAATTTCTTTTATGGTCAATTTTTTTTGAGACTTAGTTCTAAGAAATCCTTTCCTTCATGAAGTCTTAATAAACCATCCCCTTATATTATCTTTTAAAGCTTAGAAGTTTTTTTTTTTTTGAGTTGGAGTCTCACTCTGTCACCCAGACTGGAGTGCAGTGGCCGCTCCCGGCCACTGCAGCCTGAACCTGCTGGGATCTGGTGATCCTTCCATGTCAGCCTTCCAGTTAGCTGGAACTACAAGTGCACGCTACCATGTCCGGCTAATTTTTATGATTTATTGTAGAGATGAGTTCTCACCAAGTTGCCTAGGCAGGTCTCGAACCCGCGGGCTCAGGCAATCCACTCACCTCAGCCTCCCAAGGCGCGGGATTATAGGCTGAGCCACCGAGCCCGGCAGAAGTTTTTTTTGAGTTGGTCTCACTCTGTTGCCCAGGCTGGAGTGCAGTGGCATGCTCCCGGCCACTGCAGCCTTGACCTGCTGGGCTCTGGCGATCCTTCTGCCTCAGTCTTTCAGGTAGCCGGAACTACAGGAGCATGCTACCATGCCTGGCTAATTTTTTTGATTTATTGTAGAGATGAGGTCTTGCCAAATTGCCCAGGTGGGTCTCGAACCCATGGGTTCAGGCAATCCACTTGCCTCGGCCTCCCTAAGTGCTGGGATTACAGGCTGAGCCACTGAGCCTGGCCTAAAATTTAGAAGTTTTGCTTTCACATTTAGGCTTTGAATGTGGTTAGTTTTTGTGAATGTGGGAGATAAGAATCCAATTTTTTCTTCATGTGGGTAACCAATTATTCAACACCATTTGCTGAAGAGGCCGTGCTGTCTCCACTGATCTGTGATGTCAGTGCTGGGGGTTGGAGGTATTTGAGCAGAGACTGAATGAAGAGGGGAGTGAGCCATTCAGTTAAGAAGGGAGTGCTTCCTCCAGTCAGAGGAAAGACTGGATGCAAATGCCCTGAGATGGGAACATTGCTTGCTGGAGTCCAGCTCCAGCCGGGTTCAGGGTACCTCAAAGGCGGAGATGGTGTCGACGATTGGGAGAAAGGAGAGAGAGAGAGAGAGAGGAGAGAGAGAGAGAGAGAGAGAGAGAGAGAGAGGAGAGAGAGAGAGAGAGAGACTGGACCCCTGTCTAGTGCAGAAGCCGTTTATTGGGGATTACATCGGGTCTTTTATACAGTCAGGTGTGTGAGGGGCATTCCCTACCCACCAGATGTTCTTTCAGGTATAATCCCATAACAGATGTTAAACCTAATCCATGAAACCTTAATCCATGACTGCCTTTAAACCCTTTTTGTACTGCCTATAAACCCTCTTCATATTGCCTATAAACCCTTTTTGTACTATAACCAAGTTAAACAATTCTATAGAGACTTAAGTACTTACTTTACAAACTGAAGTGGCCCATCCCAGAATGTTCGGAATGTGGCCCAGTCCAAGTTCACAGTGGGCTGGGCAAGTAACCCAGCCTCATTCTTTCAACAAAATGACTGTCTTCTAAAACTATATTCTACAATTTATACCTTATTCAACTTCAATAAATCCTAAGATCATGACCCAGAAGCCTGTGACCAATACTAAGGCTCTTAGATGTGATCCAAGTTTGAATTGTAAGTTGTGTGAAAGCCAAAACTACAGTTTGTGGAAGAATGGGAGCAATGAGCTTCTAAAGTTAGCTTGTGTTCATCCCGGTCTCAGAGCTTTTATGTTTTGAGCTCACAGGAGCTTAATCTGGTTAGTGCTGAGTAGAAAGGGGGAGGAAATGGGGTCAATAGCTCCCGAACGCATCCTAGTGGTCTCGGGGTCAACGGCCCTTCCTGATCCCTAGTGCTCAGTGGGCCTCTGTGGCCGGCTCCCAACACTTGCTTAGTGGGAATACCAAGATGGGACACCATAGAGGTGAGTGCACTGGGGCACGCAAACAATAGGCTGGGGTGAGGGGCAGCGTCAGAGCATTCCATGGGCCAGGTCATGAACTTGTGGAATGTAGTGAGGGCTTTGAACTTGCTGCTATGTGATGGGTGGCTGTTGGAGGGCTTTGAGCACAGAGTGAGAGGACCAGACTTAGTGATCACGTTGGCGCCCATGTGGAACCTAAACTGTAGAGTGGTAGAGATCAGTTGGAAGGTGGGAGATGGGGCAACCAACCCCCTCGGGTTTCCTCCCACTATGGGAGTTTTTCTGTCCTCTTAATAAATCCTGCTTTAAAAAATAAAAAAAAGAAGAAGGTGGGAGATGATGGTGTCTTGGATCATGGTGGTAGGACTGGAGTAGGTAGCTGTCACATTCAGAATACATTTTTTTGAAGGTTGAGTCAATAGTATCAACTGATGAATGGGGTGGGGACTATGAGAGAGTGAGGATGAACGCAAGATTTCCTCACCATTCATTCACTTCATTCCCTTTTTTTTGTTGTTGTTGGAGTCTCACTCTGTCACCCAGACTTGAGTGCAATGACCGCTCCCAGCCACCACAGCCTCGACCTGCTGGGCTCCGGCGATCCTTCTGCCTCAGCCTTCCGAGTAGCCGGAATTACAGGCACGTGCGCTACCACGCCCAGCTAATTTTTTTGATTTATTGTAGAGATGAGATCTTGCCAAGTTGCCCTGGCAGGTCTCAAACCTGCGGGCTCAGGCAATTCACTCACCTTGGCCTCCCAAAGCGCTGGGATTACAGGCTGAGCCACCGAGCCCAGTTTCCCTTCTTCTGAAACTCCTACTGGAAGCCTGCCAGATCCTCTTAGACCATAGACCATATTCACTCATCTTCTCTGCCTTTTTTTTTTTTTTTTGAGTTGGAGTCTCACTCTGTCGCCCAGACTGGAGTGCACTGGCCACTCCTGGCCACTGCAGCCTTGACCTGCTGGGCTCCAGTGATCCTTCCGCCTCAGCCTTCCAAGTAGCTGGAATTACAGGCACGCGCTACCACGCCCTGCTAATTTTTTGATTTATTGTAGAGATGAAGTCTCACCAAGTTGCCCAGGCGGGTCTCGAACCGTGGGCTCAGGCAATCCACTCACCTCAGCCTCCCAAGGCGTGGGATTACAGGTTGAGCCACCGAGCCCAGCTATCTTCTCTACCTTTTGTCTCTTTGTGCCTCTGGCTGCACTCTGGGTGAATTCTACAGCGTCTTCTTTCCATTTACTAATTCTCTCTCTGATTGTGACCAGTGTAGAGATTTTTGTTGAGTTTTTAAGTTTAATTACTGTTTTATTTTTTTTTTTGACTTGGAGTCTCACTCCGTCACCCAGGCTGGAGTGCAGTGGCATGCTCACGGCCACCGCATCCTCGACTTGCTGGGTTCAGGCGGTCCTTCTGCCTCAGCCTTTCAAGTAGCTGGAACTACAGGCATGCACCACCATGCCCAGCTAATTTTTCTTGATTTCTTGTAGACACGAGGTCTCACCAAGTTGCCCTAACTGGTTTCGAACCCGTGGGCTCGGGCATTCCTCTCCGGCCTCCCAAAGTGCTGGGATTGTAGGCGTGAGCTACCACGCTTGGCCTAATTACTGTGTTTTTTTATTTCCAAGGTTAAAACAAAGTCTTTTTCATATCTTCCTGTTTGGGTTTCATACATATATTTTTCCTTTTGAAATGGATACTGAGAGGTAAGTATCGAGTAGTCTAGGACTGATCCCTGACAGGTGGGTTTCCCAGAAAAGGAGTTGGCCTCCTGCAGGTCCCCACAGGAATTGGCCCAGTGCTTATGACAATCCTTGCCAGTCAGCAGCAAGGACTGGAAACCAGCCCTGTGCCTTGACCTTCCAACATGCCTGACAAGAGGGACAACAAGAGGGGCAGGGCAAGAGGGGCAGCCACAAACCCCTGCCACTAGGCTGAGTCATAGAGCAGTGACCCAAGGTGAGACCCTCAGTCTTGCTTATGGAGAGGGATGTGCTGGTAACACAGATCAGGTACTGCCATATCACACTGCCACTGCGACCCAGCCTCTGATTACTCCAGGCCGATGTCTCTCTGGTATCTCTAGAGAGATGATGCCTCCCTAGTCAACAGATTTATTTTATGTTTTATTTTTTTGAGTCAGGGTCACACTGTCTCCCTGGCTGGAGTACAGTGGCATGATCACGGCTCACTGCAGTCTCAACCTCCTGGGCTCAGTCACCCTCCCACCTCAGCCTCCATGCGTGTCACCATGCCTGGCTAATTTTTTGATTTTTTTGTAGAGACAAGGTCTCGCTTTGTTGCCCAGGTGGGTCTTTCTTTTTTTTTTTTTTTTTTGAGTTGGAGTCTCACTCTGTCGCCCAGACTGGAGGGCAGTGGCCGCTCCCGGCCACCGCAGCCTCGACCTGCTGGGCTCTGGCAATCCTTCCGCCTCAGCCTTCCAAGAAGCCGGAATTACAGGCATGCGCTACCACGCCTGGCTGATTTTTTGATTTATTGTAGAGATGAGGTCTCGCTGCCCAGGCGGGTCTAGAACCCGCGGGTTCAGGCAATCCACTCACCTCAGCCTCCCAAAGGCGCGGGATTACAGGCTGAGCCCCCGAGCTCGGCTCCAGGTGGGTCTTAAACTCCAGGTAGGTCTTAAACTCCTGGGCTCAAGTGATTCTCTCCCCTCGGCCTCCCATAGTGTCTATATTACAGGCATGAGCCACCTTTAAAAGCTTTAACAGCTTTTAAAGTCCCTCAGTCTGATAGGGTCCCTCTCCTGCAGTCTGACATCTAGCCACGCTAATCCTCTTGTGCAGCCTTGGAAGAGAGCCCTGGGGACGTGAATACTTACTTGTTCCTGGTCCTCTCAGTGAGTTTTCCCCAGGGTGGCTGCTCCAGCAGTCCCACTGGATGACTGCTTGGCCATTTGTCCCTGTTTTGCATGACACTCTGCCTTCATTTATCTCTCATCACACTTAGGCAAGGTCTGCCATGCGGCCTCCCAAGGCTGATTTCATCTGGATGGGTTCATGGTCAGAGTGTTGGTGCTGTCGGCTGCTATGCCGAGCATGAGGCTTCTTCCTGTGTTTTGTGATGTGGGATTTGTGGGCTCATTTGGACCGAGAGACTTTTGGTTTTTTCTTTCTTTCATTCTTTCTGAGTTGGAGTCTCACTCTGTTGCCCAGACTAGAGTGCAGTGGCACGCTCCTGGCCACGACAACCTCGACCTGCTGGGCTCTGGCGATCCTTCTGCCTCAGCCTTCCAAGTAGCCGGAATTACAGGTGCGCGCTACCACCCCCAGCTAATTTTTAAAAATTTATTGTGCAGACGGGGTCTCGCCAAGTTGCCTGGACTGGTTGCAAACTTGCGGGCTCAGGCAATCCACTTGCTTTGGCCTTCCAAAGTGCTGGAATTACAAGTCGAGCCACTGAGCCCGGCAGGGTTTTCTTCTTTCTCTTCCCTTGGGTTCAACATCAGCTGTCTAGAGACGTTGTGGTTACTTCCTCCTGTTCCCCTGAACCACAGATCTGGAAACAGGCCTAGGCAGGCGGCTTGTGACTGCAGATACTGGAGACAGCACGGTGTATGACTTGGCTCCGCTCCTGGGAGAGAGGCCTTGTCCTCCGCCTCCCCGGGGCCGCAGCTTCCTGGGAAGTTGGAAGCCCCGACAGCATTTGGCAGCATCTTCACCCTCCTCATCTGTGATAACCCCACCCCAGGATGACTTTGAACAGTGTTGTTAGAGCCTGGCTCCCCGATGCTATTGACAATATCCTGATCTGGAACCCAGCAGTTTCAGGGCTTCAGCCCTCCTCACTGCTTTGACTTTCTCTGCCGTTTCTGACCCAAAGAGATGCTTGTACCAATCTCTTTCACCCCAACTATGCCTTTTGGTTTTCCCTTTTTAATATTTTACCTACCCCTTGCAATGTGTTTGGAACAGCAGGGGTGCAACCAAACCAGACTCAAGGTGCAATCCTGACCCAGCAGGTGGTCTTTTTTCTTTTCTTTTTTTGAGTTGGAGTCTCACTATGTTGCCCAGGCTGGAATGCAGTGGCAGGTGGTCTTTTAGGTGAGGTTGGGGGGTACAGGTCTGAAAACTTCAGTGGTAAGGTTTCTTCCAGAGCAGCCACGCCCCCCCAGTGGCAAAGAAGCACCCAGAGACAAGGGGCACTAGGTGACTTCTCTCCTGGTAGATTCTTGAGTTGATGGAAGAGCTCTTAGGGTGCCAAGGCCCACCCACTTCCCACCCAGTAAAGGAGTTCCATCTGCACTACACCCTAAGGTGGTCTGGGTCAGCTTGATTAAATCCCTGATCAGCAACCCACTCCACAGACGGTCGGCTGTGGTTTTCAAGGAGTCCTTGTCCTGAGCTGGTTTCTCCTGGCAGCTCTCAGTGATGGCCCTGGTTCCCTCACCCTTTCAGCTGTTTGAGGGCAACAACTGACTTCTGGAGCTCTTCTGGCTCCTTCTTTTCACCCTTCCCTCCAGATGGCGCCCACTCCCACTGTCTGGGTCCTCAGGGACACTGGGTGGTCACATGAACTTTGTAAAAACAGGGCCTTGTCTTGATCAAGGAGGAGTAAGAGCCCGCTTGGTTCCAGAGAGGATACTGCCTCCTCACCTAAAAGGAGAAGAGCAGCAGGTCCCTTTGCATCCTCGGGTCTCAGCTGAGACTCCTTCCCGGCAGGGAACTGCGGCGAAGTGTTTCACGAGGAAGCATCTCCCTCCAGTGGCCACCAGGGTATATTTCAGGATGCTTCCCTCCCTTCCTGGGGCCTTGGGCTCAGCAATGATTTTTTTTTTCTTTTTCTTTTTCTTTCTCTCCTCTTCCCCCCCCCCCTCCTCCCTCCTTCCCTCCTTCCTCCCTTCCTCCTTCCTTCCTTCCCTCTCTCTTCTCTCTCTCTTCTCTCTCTCTTCTCCCTTCCTCATTCCCTTCCCTCCCCCACCCCCTTTCTCTCTGTCTCTCTCTCTCTCTCTCCCTCCCTCCCTCCCTCTCTCCAGCTCAGGAAAATCCACTAACAGGCTGCAGGGAGAGCTGTAGATTGCAAAGTGCCCCATCTGGCCTTTTGATTAAAATGCACTGATTCTGCAGTGGCAACCGGTGAGACAGAGAGCTTGGTTTCAAGTTCTGTTTCTCATAATTATCCTAAGCCAAAAATTTGCACGTGGTTATACCCATGTTAGTATCCTTCCCAGAAATTCTGGAATGGTTGTTCTTTTGGGCACCTTCCCTGGATCGGCTCCGTTCATGATTCTCTCTGTTCATCTCTACTTGTTCAGTGATTGAGTCAAGCTCTTTAAGTTGCAGTAAACAGATGACTTCACCTCAGTTCAAGTGAAGTTGGGAAAGTTACTGGAAGGGTAGAGGAGCTGGGACCTTTGCCCTAGTTTCCCCCCCCCCACCCCACCCCGAAAGGTAAACTGGCTCCTGTTGGCAGGTTCTCCTCCTCTGCTTTCAGATAATAGCTCCCTTGCCTCAAATTCCACTCTCACCTCTTTCCTGCACTGGGGCTTCTGCGATTCATCTTTGTGGCATATTGCCCGTTCCTTGTGGTGCCTCCAGCCTGTCTCCACCCTCCCCACCCCATGGCATTTCAGCCTCAGCTCTTGCCACCAACTGGCTTGTTTTCTTGGAATTTTCCAGTTCTGTTTCCTGAGATAGGAACCTCCCTGACACAGCCACTTGTTTTTCTGCTGCTGAGCCATGTCAAAAGTCTCTGGTGGCTCATACGGCTATTCCCAGCACTGGGGGGGGGGATGGAGAGGGGATGGGGGCCAGGGTGGGAGGATCACTTAAGCCTAGGAGTTCAAGATCAGCCTGGACAATACAGTGAGACCTCGTCTCTATTTTTTAAAAAAGTGGTCACCTAAGGAATTGGCTGTTTGGGAGTTGGCTTCCTGTTGCAATTTCAGGGCAGGGGAGGGTGTGGTACAGAACAGAACTGCCTGAGGGTGCCCCTGTGGCAGGCAGGGGCTGAGGGTGACAGTTTCCTTTGGAAGGGGATGTGGGCATAGCACCCTGTAGGGCCGGCCCCTCCAGAAGCTGACATGTAGCTGCCCTGAGTTGGAGCCCCTGTCTGGAAGCTGGACAATCTGGTCTTCACTGCAGGGGGAGGGGAGTTCCCACAGCATGGACGCTTCAGGATGTGACTTGGTGGGATTGATTTTCTCTGTTTGTCCTGCTGGTTCCCATTTTCATTGTGTGGTCAGAGTCAAGAAGGGGCACAAAGATTGGCTTGTGAGCCCCCGACAGGGGCATCGTTCGGAATTCCCTTGGAAGGGCAGGCTGATTGGTTGGTTGGTGAGGGCCAGTCTCACACTGGGGCAGAGGAGCTGGGCAGTGGGATGGCAGCCTGCAGATAGTTGCATTGAGACAACCTAGAAAACTGTTTTAGGCTGGGGGTGGTGGCTTATGCCTGTAATTCTAGCACTTTGGGAGGCTGAGGTGGGAGGATTACTTGAACTCAGGAATTTGAGACCAGCCTAAGCAACATAGTGAGATCTACAAAAAAATGGAAAAAAAAAAAAGCCAGGAGTGGTGGTGCGTGCCTATAGTCCTAGCTATTTGGGAGACTGAGGTAGAATGATCACATGAGCCCAGGAGGTCAAGGCTACAGTGAGCTGTGATGGGGCCACTGCACTCCTTCCTGGGCGACAGAGTGAGACCCTGACTCAAATAAATTTAAAATAAAATAAGATAAAAAAATATAAAAAATAAAATGGGGTGTAGTGTTTGCATATAACTTACCATCCTTCCATATGCTTTAAATAATCTCTATGTATAATACCTCAGACAATGTAAAAACTAGGTAAATAGTTGTTTTACTGTTTTTTTGTTGTTGTTGTTTGAGTTGGAGTCTCACTCTGTCACCTAGGCTAGAGTACAGTGGCATGCTCACTGCCACCCCAGTGTCGACTTGCTGGGCTCTGGTGATCCTTCTTCCTCAGCCTTTCAAGTAGCTGGAACAACAGGCACGTGTTACCGTGCCTGGCTAATTTTTGATTTATTGTAGAGACGAGGTCTCACTAAGTTGCCTGGGCTGGTCTCAAACCTGTGGGCTCAAGCAATCCACTCACCTCGGCCTCCCAAAGTGCTGGGATTACAGGCTGAGCCACCTAGCCCAGTCATTTTACTGTATTTTTAATTTGTATCGTATTATTATTATTTGTATTTTCTATCTGTGGTTTGTCGAATCTGCAGATGTGAAACCTAAGGATACAATGGCCCAATGATATTGTAAGCTGAAACCAGATGTGACTCCTTCCAGGAAAATGGCTACTCTTGTTATCGTTAGGGTGCAAGGCAAACCTGACATAAGAAAAACACCCAGAAATACAGTGCCTAAGACATCAGGGGCATTTCTCTCATTTAACAAGCCCGGTGAGGCAGTGAGCTCACTGATTCCACAGGGTCACTCAGGAACGTGACATTACTCCCTGGGGTGGTTTTAGTCAGAAATGCTGACTAAAGCTGAGATGTAGGCACTTCTGGGTTCCAGGAAGAATGTGGAGGAGCACGTGGAGGTCTTTTAAGTGACACATGTCACTTTCGCTCATGTTTCTGCTATGAGAACTTAGCCTTATGGAAGCAAGAGGCATTGGAAATGGAGTCTCTTCCTGGCTAACCAGTGGCCAGTTACAATTCTGCTCGTATAAAAGAAGGGCAAGATAGACTTTGGTGACTAACGAGTATCTCCACAGTAGCCCTCATGCCTGCTTTCAATCACCCTTTCTGCCGAGAGTGTGAAGTCTCTGAGACTATCTTATATGCACCAGGCAGGCATGGGAGTGGGCACACAGAGCAAGTGAGTCTTGGCCAGATGTTTCAGGACAGGGTGTATTCCCCAGGGGCAGCAATGCTTGCACCAGATTTTGAGACCGAGTAGGCAATTAGACAGAAGGATGCTCCAGGCAGAGGAAACAACTTGTGTAAAGGCTCAGAAGTGAATGGAAGTGGGAAAGGGTCTATGGCAGAGTAGTTGGAAGTGGGCTGGAGAGGACAGCAGAGCCAGACCATGCAGTGTCTTTTTATGAAGCTAAAACTTTCAATGGAGAGTTTGGAGGACAGACTCCTCTGGTGCTGTCTTAATCTGTTTGGTGTTGCTATGACCGAATACTCGAGGGTGGGTAATTTATAAAGAAAAGAGGTTTATCTGGTTCATGATTCTGGTGGCTGGAAGGTTCAAGATTGGGCAGCTGCATCTGCCAAGGGCTTCAGGCTTCTTCCATTCATGGCAGAAGGCAGAAGAGGAGCAGGCGTGTGCAAAGAGATCACATGGTAAGAGAGGAAGCAAGAGAGAGAAACTGGAAGTCAGAGTTGTGACAACCTGCACTCATGAAAACTGATCTATTCCTGAGAGAGGGAGAATGCTCTCACCCCCAAGGGAAGGCACTAGCCTATTTACAAAGGACCTGCCCTCATGATCCAGACACCCCCCACTAGGCCCCACCTCCCCACATTGTCACAGTGGGGGCCAAGTTTCATGAGTTTTGGTAGGGACAAGTCACATGTAAACCTTTGTAGGCATCTATATCTGAAAGGAAACCTCAGTGGGATTGAGCCAGATTTTAACCCTTATTCAAAAGACATGAATGAATACTTGGACTGAGCTTCTTTGTTCACACGAACTCAGTTTTGACATGCCACCCTCAAGGTTATTTAAGAACAGAATCAACAGGACTTTGGGAAATGTACCATCGCAAGACGTCATGAGGTAGTCTTGCTCGAGCCCCTCTGGGTGACAGCATGGGTGGGAATGGAGTCCAAGAGTAGGGGGCCCATCCAGTGCACGTTTCGATTTTGGGAGATAGGCATTGACTGGGATAGGCCACATCTCCCTGAAACTCAGACTCCAGAGTGAGAAGGTACCTGGCTATTTCTGTGGTGGGTGATGAGTGATCCTTGGCCCTGTCACATGGATGGTCATGAGGGGGGAGTCAGATGAGTTAGGGGCCTTGGGCTACATGGGGCCCTAAGTTGGTCCCTTCTGTCACCTCCAGTCTTCTAGGAAATTCATGGTAAAAATGTGGAACTGGAGAAAGGTGGATGCCATAGCAGGAACTGAGAGGCAGGGCCAGAATAGGGTCCTCCCTAGGGGCCAGGGTGGCCGTTGTGATGAAAGCCCCTGGTGGAGGGTGGCTATGCCTGGCAGAGCCGTGAGCACATGGGTACCATGGCGGCTGCCTGATGGGGAGGGCTGTGTGGGAGGACTTCCACTTAGGGGCTGGTTCCTGAGTCCCTGTGAGGTGCCATGGGGACCTGCTGGCAGGTGGGTTGGACTGGGGGACATTTGGGAGTTGAGCGTCAACGTGGTCTGACTTTGTGATCGCCTGGGCTGAGGTCTAGAACATTCCAGTTATGCCTTCATAGTCTTCCCTCTTCTCAAGGAGGCCCCTCCCACTCTCATGCCTCACTATTGTGGGAATTCATTCTTTGTAAAAATTCTTTTGTAAGTCCTCGACTTCAGTCTCTCTGTTTATGTTTGTGTCTCTCCTCCCTCCTCGTTCCCTGTCTCTTCTTTCTCCCCATGACGGTCAGTGTTCTCTGCTCTTGCCCCATCAGCAGATGCTTGGTCATCTCGTGTTTCCTAAGTGTATGTTCTCTCTGTAGCCTCTCAAGTTCAGTGGCAGAGAAGCTGCCAGTCCCTGCAGTGGGGAGCCCCTGCCTTTCTCCTGAGTTGTGGCCTCTCTCTCATTACTGGTCCCTTCAGGCTCCCACAGCTGCCAGGCTTCCTGTTCAAGATGGAAGGGATGCTCTCTGCTTCTGAAAGAAAGTACCAGGGGCAGAGGCTGATGACTCAAGCCCGATCCACAAACCTCCCGGATCCAGGCTTCCCCGACAGGTGGTCACAAATTCACTGTGAAGAGCCATCTCCTTTGTTCTTTCTTGCTACCCAGGTTCGTGTTCATTGCGTTTCTGACAGTTTTTCTGGCAAGCTCTTTTTGCTGTGAAGGAGGCTGGACATGATATCATAAGCCCACGAGGGAGCGATCACAGTGACCTGGCATGGATCTGGGGGAGGCTTGGGCTTCTACCGGGAGTGGAAGACAAAGAAGTTGAGTGCCAAACAGTTGGTTCTAGATGGCCAGTGGTGCAGGCTCAGAGCCTTCAGAAAAGACTGCAGCTTGTGGTCAAGGCCTCCCTAAGATGTCGTTCTCTTGGCGTCTGCAGCTCTGGCAGGCCACCCTTCCCAGGGCAGGGACCTCAGGATGCAGGCACCGTGTGCCAGGCTAGCTGACTTCTGAGGTCTCTTCCGGGTTCTTCTGAGTGTCAGTGGCCCAGAGACTAGAGCTGTGGTGATTGTACTGTCCCACCTACCTGTCAGAGCATGTGGCCTGGTAATCCAGTAACTCTTTCAGCCCAAATATGTGTCCAGCTCCTACTGTGTGCCAGTCATGGTGCTAAGGGCTGGCGATATGACAGTGAATAGGCCATGGTTCCTACCTCAGGTCGGCTCACAGACAGACTCACACATACATAATTATGATGCAGCATGGTAAGTACCAAGATCCAGTTACATGTGAATATTCTGAGCTCAGGAGAGGCAGCTAGCCCAGTCTTCCAGGAAACCTGATTCCCGGGCAGGCTTCCTGGAAGAGGCACCAGCACAACTGAGTCTTGAATAAGCAGGGACCAGCTGGGTGAGGTCAAGGGCAGTATAGAAGTGAGGAGGGAAAAAGCTGAATTCTCCTCCTGCCTGAACTGCACAATTTGAGAGTAACATGGCAGAACCAAGTCATATGAAGAGGGGAAATTGACAATCACAGGTCCCGTGATTTTACAGAACAATTCTTTTTTAGATTAGAAAATAGAGTTTATTTAGAAAGCAAATTTCAGAGAGACAGAGAGAGAAAGAGGAAATTCACCTCCCCAAGGTAGGGGAGGAAGCCAAAGCCAGGAAATATGGCCTGGCCCTATCATAGCTTAGCAAGGCAATAGCTTACAGAACATTTTTTTTTAAATTGTGGAGGTACAATTCAGGGTTAGGTACATATGTGATCATTGTACAGGTAACGTGTGGGTACCCTTATTGATGTTATGTGCCCCCCCGCCGGCAGTGTCCCATTACTGCCAATCCCTTTCTTATAGTATTGAGATAAACAATTTTTTAGAACAATTTTTTTTTTGAGTTGGAGTCTCACTCTGTCGCCCAGGTTGGAGTGCAGTGGCATACTCACGGCCACCACAGCCTCAACCTGTTGGACTCAGGAGATCCTTCTGCCTCAGCCTTCCAAGCAGCCGGAACTACAGACGCATGTCCCCATGCCCGGCTAATTTTTGTGATTTATTGTAGAGACGAAGTCTCACCAAGTTGCCCAGGCTGGTCTTGAACCCCTGGGCTCAGGCAATATTCTCGCCTCGGCCTCCCAAAGTGCTGGGATTACAGGCTGAGCCGTTGCGCCCAGCCCAGAACAAACTTTAATCTCTTTTCTATGAGGGTCTCAAACTCGGTGTCCAGTCACCCAAGCTTTGGCCCCCTCCCCTACCTTGGGGAGGTGAATCTTCTCTCTCTCTCTCAAATTTACTTTCTAAATAAACTATATTTTCTAATCTAAAAAAGAATTGTAAAATCAAGGGACCCGTGATTGTCAATTTCTCCTCTTCATATGGCTTGGTTTTACCGTGTTACTCTCAAACTCTACCAACTCAAAAAATCGTCCTCACCTTATTGTCCTCTCCACAGTTCTTCCCTGGAGTCATGGCAATCCCAGATTCCCGGGACTGCAGATGAGTGTGGCTTGATAATCCTCACTGCACCCAGGGACTGTCTAAAAGGTGTGCTCCCTTGGCACCCAGTGCCCTGGGGGGAGCAAGATGGGTTCCTCAGATCCTCGGTTGCAGCTGTGTGTGTGTTAGCTTCCTACCTGTCGGAATGATCAATAGGAACTTGGGAGTTACAGGCAGCAATGTCAGTGACACACGTCATTAGGTTTACAGGGGAACATGGGCCAGGCGGGAAGATATGACTGTCAGAGAGCTCCCCAGTACCAGCCACAGCCAGAGGAATAATCAGGGCACGGCCTTTCCGGGGGCACATCTTCTCTTCTCAACTGGAGGTGGGGGCTGAGGCTTCTAGAAGGTGAACACCAAGCTGGGACAGTTTCTCTAAGGACTCTGAAGCTCCCTTAGTCCCCAGTTTCTTGATTTTGCCACTGATCTCCGCTTTTCTAGGAAATTAACAGAAAGTCTGTGGGAGGCAATGTGGTTCAAATTTTTTTTTAGCCAAGCACGGGGCACATGCCTGTAATATCAGTGACTTGGGAGGCCGAGTTGGGAGATTCTTTGAGCCCAGGAGTTCGAGTCCTGCCTGGACAATATAGTGAAACCCTGTCTCTACAAAAATAAAATAAAATTATCCAGGCATGGTGGCACGTGCTTATAGTCCTATCTATTTGGGAGGCTGAGGTGGGAGGATCACCTGAGTTCAGGGTTGCAATGAGCTATGATCACACTACCGCACTCCAGCCTGGGCGACAGAGCCAGACCCCCATCTCCAAAAAAATAAAAAAAGGTGTTAGGTTTTATTGTGTGTATTTTAAGGTGTACAGCGTAATGTTTGATGAAAAGCAGCCTTTGGATCCAGGTAGGTCTGCCTCTGTTTGTTTTTGTTTTTATTTTTTGTAGAGATGAGGTCTAGCCAAGTTGCCCGGGCTAGTCTTGAACCCAAGGGTTCAGGCAATCCCCTTGCCTCGGCATCCGAAAGTGCTGGGATTGCAGGCTGAGCCACTGCGCCCAGCCAGGTCTGCATTTGAACCTTAGTCCTACCATTGTAGCTGTGCAGCCTTGAATTTGCTTAACTTCTCTGAATCTTGATTTTGTCATCTGTTAGATGAGGCTAATAATATCTATTATTTATTTATTAGAGATGAAGTCTCGCTATGTTGCCCAGGCTGGTCTTGAACTCCTAGACTCAAGCAATTGTCCCTCCTCGGCCTCCCAAGGTGCTGGGAGTATAGGCATGAGCCACTGCGCTTGACCTAATAATATCTATTTTTACACATGTAAAGCGCCTTCTTCATACCTTTTGTCTCTCTGACTGGGTGTAGCAGTTACATTCATTCATTGGACGATTATTTACTGTCCACTCATTGCTAAGCATTTGTTCTGGGTTCTGGGGAAACAGCAATGAATAAAAGTCTCTGCTCTCATAAAGCTCACAGTCGGGTGGGGAGGCTTAAAAATAAGTAAATGAAACAGGATAATTTCAGGCAATCCCAAGAGCTACAAAGACCAGGAAACAGGGTGACAGGGAAGAGGTGGCTTGGTGGGAGGCCCAAGGAGGCTTCAGGGAGGAGGCGGCATTTGAGCTGAGGAGTTAGGCTTGACATGACCCGGGGCATTTCAGGCAGAGAGGACAGCAAGGATGCCATGCCCTGAGGTGGGAAAGTGCTTGGCAGAGTCAAAGGAAGAGAGGGGGTGCTTGCAGGAGGAGCACAGTGGGCCCTGGTTAGTGTGGAACCAGCTGAGATGGTGAGTCAGAGCAGGCCCAAGACTATTCCCAAACTCTGCGCCGAGGTGTGAACTAGCTCAGGATGGCTCGCAGTTTCGACATTAGATGGCCTGACATGGTTTTGGATAACATCATATTGTTAAGAAGTTGCATTTTCAGTTTTTGTCACTTGTTAGAACAAAAAGCAAGCACCATGGGAAAATCAATATAGAACAGGAAACGAAAGTGACAGTGTCGAATCCAATTCCAAGAGTTGAGAAATTGTGCAGTGCCCAACAGACACACACATCCCAATTAGTAACAAGTTGTGGTTATTTAAGAATAAAATTAAATTGATCATGTTTTCAATTTATATGCATTGTTATTATGTTTTTAGTGGCTGCTATGTTGTTGGGACATAAACACTTCTTACATTATGCCTAACAATAAACAACAGGTATTTCTTTGGGCTTAGGGTTCTGTGAGGAAATTACTGAGACACTAAGAGCATCAGAAACAGAGCAGGTTGGAAGCCCCTGGGTTGGGTGACCAGCTGTCATGAAACCGGTCTCATCCCAAGCACAGGGCCTGATATCATCGTCTTCTGTTTTGTCCTAGACTCAGGTGTGTGTGTGTGTAGAGTAACTGAAAAGGTCATCTAAAGTTTCTAACTAGACAGGTCCCAAACCTGCCTGACCACCTGGGAGAACTTTGCAAAAAATAGTTTCCTAGACTCTGCCCTGGGGATTCTAATTCAGTAGGTCTGACACTTGTGTGTGTGTGTATAATTTTTGTAGAGGTGGGAGTTTCACTATGTTTCCCAGGCTGGTTTCAAGCTCTTGGCCTCAAGCGATCCTCCCCGCTGGGCCTCCCCTAAGTGCTGGGGTTACAGTTGTGAGCCGTCACGCCCAGCCTGGTCTGATATTTTAATCTGAGTTTAAAAATCTCTGCTGTATTGTTCACAATAGCAAGAACATGGAACCAACCGTGCTGCCCATCAGAAGAGGACTGGATAAAAAAATGTGGTACATACATACAATGGAATACTACACAGCCACAAAGAAGAACAAAATCATGAACTTCCCAGCAACCTGGATGAACTTAGAGTCTATAATACTGAGTGATCTCTCACAGAAACAAAGAGCTGAGTATCACATGTTCTCTCATAAGTGGACCATGAACAACTACCTATTACTATAAGAAGAGGATTGACAGTAGCAGGAAACTGCGGGGGGAGAGGTGGGATTGACAGTAGTCGATATCTGCCTGGGGGGGCTCACCTCATCAATAAGAGTACCTGCACAATGAATATTTGTATATCTAACCCTGAATTGTATCCCACAATTTTAAAATAAAAAAAGGGGGAAAAAAATCTCTGCTGTAACCCACAATACTCTTGCAGGGCGCGCTCATATCCACATCCAACCTGGGAGCGCAGCGTGAGTGACCCGAAGGGTCGGCCACCACCTCCCACGCCGAGTGGACGCGGACCTCCTGGCGCCCGGGACCCCTCTGGGAGGGCTCCCGGGGCGGGGCGGCCGAGTGCGGCTGGGAGAGCAGCGGCCGAGAGGTGGCAGCAGCCGCCCGCTGGCAGTCGCGGTGGGCTCAGGGGCGGGGACCCGAGGACGCGGGCGCTTCCCGGCCGGCGTACCCCGGAGAGGAGGAGCGGGGCGGGGGGGGGAGGCGGGGCGCGGCGTTGGATTTGGGGTGCTGGGGTGGCCACCCGATGCCTCCCAGGGGCTGGCTTAGCCTGGCAGCTGGGGTTGGACCAGTCTCCAGGGCATGGCTCCCCCTGATTTGGTCTGTACGCATGGTTTGCGGGGGAGCAAGACACTGAATTGGGTAACACCAAGGTGAGCCCGGGTCCTCGACTCCCAGACGAGGAACCGCTGTCTCAACAAGGTTTGATGCCAAGAATGTGTTCTTGTGCACGTGGGATTAAAGATACCTCCCTAGCTGACGTCTAAAATTTCTCTATGCGGGGAGGCGCACACCTCATCAACAAGCATACCAGCATAATGAACGTTTGTATACCTAACCCTGAATCGTACCCCGGATATTTAAAGTAAAAAAAAAAAAAAAAAAAAAAAAAAGACAAAAAATAAAATTTCACTATTAGAGAATGCATTCTTTTGCCGTAAAGATGGTCCTTACCTCAAGGCCCTAGGAAGGAGCGGTGCATTAGAACTTGAACTCCTTAGGGTGTGTCAATGACGTAACCTAATCTTTCTCTGCAAGGGAAGGGTTAGCCCAGAGTACTCCAGACACAGGGAGGACTGAAGGTGTGTTAATTGGTACTTGCTAACCAGGGACCAGGCTCTCCCTGGGAATCTCCCAGAATCTTTGATGGAGAGAAAGCTCTTTGGCTCTGGAGCAGGGGGATTCGCTTTGTGAATGTTTTAAAGAGGGTTCGTGAGATACTAACAGGATGGTTAGTTTAGTTCATTGCATTATTGTTATCTTGTAAAAGAGGCAACAGCATCTGTGCTGGTACTCTAATAAATTACAAATGCATTCTCTTTCTTTTCTTTGCGTTACGGAAATGGTGTGGAAAGGCACAAGGAACTTTTGAGCCAGAAATTCCTGGCTTGAGATCCCTCTTTGCCATTCGTTTACTGGCTGTGTAATTCCGGAAAACAGTCTTTCTGGGCCTCTTTTCCTCATCTGTAAAACTGGAAAAAAACCGGTGCCTACTTGGACAGGGGCTGTGAGCATTCAATTGAACAGTGGGTGGAAAATATCTGGTGTGTATGTACCAATTCAGGCCTCGGGGCTGTGTGTATAACGATGGTTGCTGTGAGGTGCCCTGCAGTCTGAATTTTTGTCTTTCTTTCTCAGCGACACCAGCAAAGCTGTTGAATAAGGCTAGTGCAGTTTGTGGATTATCGTGACTGACACTGACATCAGGGGAACTCTGTCCTTGGGTACAGAGGGCACCACAGTGACCAGGAACTCAGCTGTCCTTTCATACCCGGTGTTAGGAATATTTTGCCAAAAGCAAGGGAAAATCGTGGTGGGCAGTGAGGTCGAAACAGCATTTGAAGACTGGCTCTCCACAGGCTTCTTCCAGGAATTTGACATTTGTTCATTCTTGTACCAAATTAAAACCTGTTGTGTGTATCAGCTAGAAGTCTTTAGAAGGGGTGAAGTCTTAGCTGTTTTTTTTTTTTTTTGAGTTGGAGTCTTTCTCTATTGCCTAGGCTAGAGTGTAGCGGCACAGTCATGGTTTCCCACACCCTTGACCTCCTGGGCTTAGGCAATCCTTCCATCTCAGCCTCCCGAGTAGCTGGGACTACAGATGTGACACCATACCCAGCTAGTTTTTTGATATTTTGTAGAGACAAGGTCTTCTTACGTTGCCCAGACTGGTCTCAGACTCGAGCAATCCTCCTGCCTTGACCTCCCAAAGTACTGGGATTACAGGTGTGGGTTGCTGCCCCGATCCAGGTTTTATCTTTTAAAGGACAGTCTCCTACTGTCCTATGTAATATGTTTCAAAAAATGTACAATTCAGGGTCTGGTATACAAATGTTCATTATGCAGTTGATGAGGTGTGCCCCTCCCTCTCCTGGCAGTTTCCCTCAACTACCAACCCCACCCGCTCTTCCTTGGCAGTTTTCCACTACTGTCAATCCCTTCCTTATAGTAGTATGAGTCTCTGACTGTTAAACTCAAGAATAAAATGTTATCTTTAGGTTTACAACTGTGGAGGAGGAAGAATTTTGTACACTTTTATTTTCCTCTGTTCCCCTTTCCTACCTGAACCTTTACTGGTTTATGGCTTTGTTATCTGAATTATTATTAAATTACTTTTGATGTTGTATGCATCTTGCTTCTAGAGTATTTTTGACACATATTCTGTCTCGGAACTGTATTTAAACAATTATTTTAGATCAAATCTGTGTGTTTAATTGGCTTCAGTGCTCACTGCTCATTCTTTTACACTGATTCGCCCATTCTTGGGTTCCTAATTTTAACTCATCACTTGGGCAATTGGAATATATTTTAAAGTGATTTAAAGAAGACTATGAGAGTGGCAGACAAAACCTATGTGTGAGTAAAATTATCAAGTCTAAATGTTTTTCATGTCAAAACTCTAGCTATTGCTCAATTGTAGCAGAGGACCAAGGTAAACACAATTTTTAGTTTGTTGCCTCTTTTATTTTTTGAGTTGGAGTCTCACTCTGTTGCCCAGACTGGAATGCAGCGGCACACTCCCGGCTACCTCCGTCTCGACCTGCTAGGCTCTGGCGATCCTTCCACATCAGCCTTCCAAGAAGCGGGTACTACAGGCGTGCGCCACCGCACCTGGCTAATTTTTTGACTTATTGAAGAGACAAGGTCACGCCAAGTTGCCTGGGTGGGTCTCGAACCCATGGGCTCAGGCAATACGCTTGCCTTGGCCTCCCAAAGTGCTGGGATTACAGGCTGAGCCACCGAGCCCTGCCTGTCTCCTATCTTTAAATAATTTTTTTTGGTTTGAATGTATGATCACGGCTCACTGCAACCTCGACTTTCTGGACGCAGGAGATCCTTCCACCTCAGCTTCCCTTAAAAACTTTTCACGATATCTCTGGATCCGAGTGTCTCTTGGTTATTTTTACCGGAACCTGGTGCACTCAATTCATTCCTCTCAGTTTCCCCTTTTGCAATCCCTTTTTGGAAAGTTTTCTTTAATTATGTCTTCAATTATTGTTTCTCTTTTGCCTGTTTGGATTCTTCTTCAGAAACATAATTCTTAGGCTGACTTTCTATTCCTGGTCTTCTGTAATTACCATCTTCTTTTAGCATTACTGTATTTTTTGGAATCTGAGCTAGTATTGGTGGAAAGAAGCACTATTATTTTATTTACAACTAAGGAAGAAAAAAATGCTGCCAATTAAACTGTGACATAATGCCATAATTACAGTCCTGTGAAATTGGTAAGTTGATCACGCCAGCCTCTCCTTTATTTTGATATATTTCATCTATTTTGAGAGACTTGGCAGTTTTTCCTGCCTTCGGTTGCATTGTTTGGCACGTGATAGACAATTCTTTCTGCACGTATCTCAGTTACAAAACATAACACAGCTTCTACTTAAGGATACTGTTCCGAGTCCTTTAAAGCACTTGGCTTTTCCTAAAAAAAAAAAAAAAAAAAAAGAATGGCAGTCATTGGTCCAATAACGGACATTTTCTTCAGTAATATCAAATTACATCCTGCTGCTTGAATTCCATGCCTTTCTGCATACACAATAGCTTCTCGTTTCAATGCCAAACCAGAGTGTAATCTTTTAAAAGATATTTTAAACGGCAATTAAACTCACATGTAATCACAACAATGTATATAACTCAATTAAAGTGCTAACAATATGAATGACTGAGACCACGTTCACCCATGCCCAGGCCTTGACAACCTCACCATGGCAGCTCCCTGGCCCACAGTGATTATAAGATGCTACGGATGGTAAAACTCAACCCAATTTCAGATGTGACAACATGTGGAAAAACAGGTGACAAGGAAATACAACAGTTTCCTTCCTGGTGCTCGTTCTCTGCATTCTCAAGGTGTTTCTCAAGATTGTCGTCTAGAATACTTCTGTGATTTTTTGCCATGTCCCTTCTAGTCATTCACTGCTCCCTGTACTTGGCTTTTAAGTATTGTTTAATACTTTTATTTTCTTGGAATTACTTTGTCTTATCACAACCAGCTTCCTTTACATCTATTCTTGGAGACCATTGGCCAGACTCTCTTTGACAGGTCTGAAGCCCCTAATATTGACCACGTGACTGAGTCCTAGTCAATCCAATGGGAATCAAGGTGATGTGTGAGATTTAGAGGATGTCCCCATAAAAGCCTTCAGTGGGTCGTCCTCCATGTCTTTCTCTCCTATTCCAGCGGAGAGCCAAGAGATGACAATGACAACCTTGGAGGTCTCCTGGTGAAGATGGCAGAACTCTTGTTCACCTGGGTGTTCAAGGGTGGGGAGCTGTTCCTGCCTACTGGGAACATTTGCCTCGGGCTGTGTTCAAGTGACAGATGAGCTACTATTGCATTTCAGCCAAGAGACACATGTTGGATGTATTTATACAGCAGCTAATGTTGCTCTAATAATACATATTCTGAATTCACCATGCACCTTTTCTAAAAGATTTTCACAAAATTCTTGCAAGTTTCTCTGAGAACTGCCCTGGGTTTTGCTCTTTCTTTCTTTTTAAAAATTTATTTTAAGATTGTAGGGTACAAGTCAAGATTGTGTAGATAAGTAGTTTAGCTACAGGTGAAGTTTTGGGCCTCCCTTTGGACCTCACTTCGCTTGGATTAGGATCAGACACCCCGATTGATGTTATGTTTCCCCCTCTTCTCCTGGTAGTGTCCCGCTACTGCCAATCCCCTTTTTGTAGAATTGTGATATGAGTTCAGGGTCCACTTGTGAGTGAGAACATGTGGTCCTCAGTTCATTGCTTCTGTGATAGATCACTGAATAAATATGATAGACTTTCCATCCAAGTTGCTGTGAAGTCCTTAATTTTGTCCTTCTTTATGACTGTGTAATATTCCATCGTGTATATGTACCACATTTTAAAAACCCAGTCCAGTTTCGATGGGCAGCACGATTGGTTCCATGCTTTTGCTATGGTGAATAAAGCTGCAGTAAACCTGCGTGTGCCGGAATCTTTTTTGTAGAATGATTTGAGTTCCTCTGGGTATATTCCCAGAAGGGGCATTGCTGGAAGGAAGTGCAATTAAGTAAATTAAATAAATTATGGAAGATTAATTTCTAGTTCTTTTAGAAATTGCCAGTTTTCCATAGAGGTTGCACTAGTTTGCACTCCCATCAGCAGTGTAGAAGTGTTCCCTTTTCTCCGCATCCTCACCAGTATCTGTTGTTTTTGCTTTATTGCTTTTGTTTTCTTAATTATTGACTGCTGCCACTGAAAACAGAGAGTAACTTGGAAAATAGAACAATCTCAAGTAAGTTCATTAAATTATTATTGCATTTTTAACACTCACAATTTCTGCCAAAAAAGAAAAAAAATAGAATATCATTATCTCCTAGTGGGTGTGTGGTGGTCTCATTTGGTCAGACGTTTGCAAGAAGAACTCTCAAAAGAAAGGGGCTGAAATCTGAGTGGATAATATCCGAATATTGTTTAATATTGTTTTGGATGACATATTTTAAAAAATTCTACTCTTTTAACTAACAGTCATATCTTGATGTTCTGAAAGTTCTGCCTCGTTGCTTATTTTAGAAGAATCACAGTTAGGCTTAGCATAAGTAAAGGAGCCCTCCCTCATTACATTTTTGTAAGAACCTAGAATGTTATCTCAGGTGCTAGTCTTTGAAGCTTATCCTGGTATCAGTTTATCTCAGCTTGTTTTCTACACGGTTTTCTGTTTCAATTTCATAGGGCCATATGGTTTTCATATTAAAGATGCCAAGTTTTAAAAATTGTCTTCTGGTTTCCATAGTAAATCTGCTTCAGAGGTGCACTTTTTTTCTTAGTCTTCTGGGTGATGCTCTTTCCCTTAACTGGTGCCATTTTTCCATAGGCCCCACGAGGGTCCCCCAACACACACACTTGCTTTACCTTTAAGCGAGTAGAGCTCAACGGAGACTTGGTGCCTGACGGCAGAGAGGAGGCGTGGGTGGTGTGGCTTGTCCTTAGCTTTGCTTGCTGCTCTATTCCTAGGTCTATAACTGAAGGGCCAGTTGCGGAGCATGGCTCCTAACAGTTCCCAGAATTGACGGGCATTCACCTTGTTAGTCCTGCTGACCTGGCGTGGGATCTCCTTTGGCTTCTTCTGCCTATACGCTAACCTTCAGAACTGATGGAATATGTGAACATCACACTCTCTAGCACAGGCTGCTTTTGCCCTGCCTACAAAGCATTATGTGTGAATAAAATACCTTCCAGAACACGATGCGCCATCGCCAGCCGTCTTCCCCTTCCTGCTCTGTGGTCCCCCTGTAATTGCATTTGATGAATGGATATAGATGGACTCGGGGAGAGAGAAGAGTTCTCTAGCTCACCCAGAGGGTAGCACCCATAATAGGGAGTCAGGTATATGTTTGACTTGTTTGGTCCTGGGTCTCTTAGTGGGAGTGGAAAGTAAGAAGGAAAGAAAAAGCCTTTTTATCATCTTCCAGGTGGATGGCACTGCTCTGTCTTATAAGGTGAAGCATGCAGTGCTT
Source organism: Cephalopachus bancanus (assembly GCA_027257055.1). Taxonomy (NCBI): domain Eukaryota; kingdom Metazoa; phylum Chordata; class Mammalia; order Primates; family Tarsiidae; genus Cephalopachus; species Cephalopachus bancanus. The sequence continues at coordinate 17,749,679 of JAPVLO010000002.1, forward strand.
CTCTCAATGCAGCTTAACTTTAGTGGCTTTGTTTAGTGCATAGAAATTCCTTCTAGATTCTGATAACATGTTGCTTGTTAGTCTCCATTTTCATGATGATAATGATGAGATGATAATAATTGTTTGAGTCGGAGTCTCACTCTTTCGCCCAGGTTGGAGTGCAGTGGCATGCTTACGGCCCTCACAGCCTTCACCTGCTGGACTCAGGCAGTCGTTTCGTCTCAGCCTTCCAAGTAGCTAGGACTACAGGTGCACGCCACCACGCCTGCCTAATTTTTTTGATTTATTGTAGAGATGAAGTCTCGCCATGTTGCCCAAGCTATTTTCAAACCCCTGCGCTCGGGTAATCCTCTTACCTTGGTCTTCCAAAGTGCTGGAATTACAGGAGTGAACCACTGCACCTGGTCTCCATTTGTATTATTATGGTGAACTTTTCTTCCTCTCTTCTGATTAGTAATTTAGGGGACATTTGGAGATACTTCATCAGGAGTTTCTAGCCAGATGCCGTTTCAAATTCTAAGCAGACCAGATTTTATGTTACTGTAAAAAATGAGGTCTGGGAATTCGTTCTGTTTATGTATTCATCATGTTCTGTTTGCCTTAATTCACCTCATGAAGGGTCCACTGGCTTCAAAACTGCCTTCAGATACTTTTCCAAATCTCATTGCCATAGGGACCTTTAGAGGAGGCAGAGCAGGTGAGATCCTTTTTGGAAGCACATAGCCATGCCACACAGTCATCAAATGGTGGGTGATTTCTCTTACCTGGAGTCTCATTCAAGGTTCTTTGGGTTGTTAATAGTAGAAACCAACTACAGCCAGAGGGGGAAGACAGAGTATATTGGGATGCTGGAGTGTCTTATAGGATGCAAGTGCAGTCAGGCCCTTTAAGAATCAGGACTAGGAGCTTTGAAGCTGTCAGGAATCCACACTCCTTGCTCATTCTCTTCCTTTGCTTCACTCTAAAAGAAACATTAGGCCAGGAGCGGTGGCTCATGCCTATAATCCCAGCATTTTGGGAAGCTGAGGTGAAAGAATTGCCTGAGCCCATGGGTTTGAGACCAGCCTGGGCAACTTGGCAGACCTCATCTCTACAATAAATAAAAAAATTAGCTGGACATGTTGGTGTGTGCCTGTAGTTCCAACTTGGAAAACTGAGGCAGAAGGATCGCTTGAGCCCAGCAGGTGGAGGCTGTGGTGGCCGTGAGCATGCTGCTGCACTCCAACCTGGGCGACAGAGTGAGACTCCAACTCAAAAAAAATTAATTGTAAACAAAGGCTTGTTCAAGATGTACACACGAGTTTGCTCCTCCATGCGCATGGTGTGAATAAAATGCCTCATGGCTGCTGAGTGTTCCTCTTCTCCATTCAAGTAACACAGTTCCTATTAGTGTATGCTCTAAGTCCTAGCTCCAGACTCCAGGGAGAGAGATAATTGGATCGGCCTGGCTGGATCAGGTGACCACCCTCGACCAGCCAACTGTGGGTGTGTGTGTCAGTGTGTGTGATGATACCAGCATGGCTGCTGGCTCTGCCTGAGGGATGGGGGCCAGTTCTTGCAGAACAAAACTCATTGTGAGCTGTGCATGTCCCTAAAGGTGCCTACCACTTTTGGTTTTGGAATAGATTAGATCCAGTTATGAAGGAAGCTGGAGGTCCTGGCCATGATCCTCCTCTCTGGCCTATGGTGTTCCTTGGGTGGAATGGAGCGCCAGTCTTCCCATGGAGCTGTGAGGTCTTGGGGGGACTCTTGTGAGGAATTGTTGAGTAGCTTATAAGCCTGCACACCTGCATCTCCAGCTGACTCCCATTCCATTTTCCTTGGCATTTTCCCCATTCTCCTCTAATCAGAAAGATTCTTTAATAGGAAATTCACATTTTGCAAACTTTCTTTCTAGCAGTAACATTGCTTAGAAACAAAAGTCTACCTTTGGTTCTAAAGCAGCCAGTCACAAGTGGACCTGGACCTTCCGCCACCATTACATTTTTCTGTGGGGGCAGAAATGGAAATATGTTTTTCATAGATACATTTAATGGTATTCAGCTGAAGTTAATGATGTGGTGAGAACACTGGCCTAGGAATCAGAAGTCCTGGATTTTACTCTGGACACTGTTTTTCATATAGACCTTCAAGGCTTTGGGACATTTTATAAATAAACCCAAATCTCAGTTTTTATTTTAATTTTATTTTATTTTTTCAGTTGGAGACTCACTCTGTCGCCCAGACTGGAGTGCAGTGGCCGGGCCTCGACCTCCTGGGTTCCGGCGATCCTTCCGCCTCAGCCTTCCAAGTAGCTGGAACTACAGGCACGCGCTACCACGCCCAGCTAGTTTTTGATTTACTGTAGAGACGAGGTCTCGCCAAGTTGCCTGGGTGGGTCTAGAACCCATGGGCTTGGGCAATCCTCTCGCCTCGGCCTCGTGACAAAGTGAGATTCCTGCATGATGAAGTGAGATTCCAACTGAAACAACAACAAAAAATTCATCTAATAATGTAAGGTTAGTCAGAAGCAGAGCTGGGCTTAAGGCTTAAACACAGGTCTTCTCCAGCTTCCTGTCCTTTCCACCTGACCCTCCTGTCTAGGTTTGCAGTTGACCCAACCCGGTCCACCGTAACGAGACTCCATGTTGAGATCCAAGTAGAACTCTGGGCTCTGCCCACACGAGGAATGTCTGCACGTATCCTGACAAGACTTTGCAGTTAAACATGCTGCCTGCATTGTAAGACTGTAAGGCATCAAGTTGGAGATGCAGAGGAAATGTGACATGAAAAGCAAAAGAGTTGGTGGGACCATTGGAGCACTTTCTAGTTTATGAGGGCATTTCTGGCTCCTGGGTCACTGATCTTCACAAACAACCCTGTGGGCTGGATGTTGTTACTGTCACTGTAATCCGGACGAAGACCTGAATAACCGGGCCAGCCAAGGTTAGAACCATGGCGCTATGCTTTTCCCAGATTCGTGGTTGGGGACCAGCTACCTTCTGACCTATTGCTTCTCACACTTTAATATGCATAAGAAACATCCGTGGTTATCGCTAAGCATCAGATTCTGGTTCAGGAGATCTGAAAAGGCCTGAGATTCTGCATTTCTTTCTTTCTTTTTTCTTTTTTGAGTTGTAGTCTCACTCTGTCACCCATGTTGGAGGGCAGTGGCATGCTCCCGGTCACCGCAGCCTTGACCTGCTGGGCTCAAGCGATCCTTCCGCCTCAGTCTTCCAAGTAGCTAGAACTACAGGCATGTGCCATGATGCCCAGCTAGTTTTTTGATTTACTGTAGAGACGAGGTCTTGCCACATTGTCCAGGTTGGTCTTGAACCCGTGGGCTCAGGCAATCCTCTTGCCTCCACCTCCCAAAGTGCTGGGATTGTAGGCATGAGCCACCACGCCCAGTGGAACCACACTTTGAACAGCAAGGTCATCTGACTGACATACCTCCCTGCAACCAACCACCTGCAGGGTTCTCAGTGTCACCTGACCCAGGTTTCCCAGCTGTGTTCAGTCAGCCAGGTGGACCCTCCCCTCCCCAGACCAGTCCCTAACTTCCTCCCCACCCTCCCCAACCATGCTGTTTGTGTGGTTGAACTTTGAGCTGGAGTTCTTCTTTCCTTCCACACTGGGTTTTCTCTGGTGGATCTCGAACTGGGCTTCCTTCTGGCACCTGCTTCTGGTTTTAGGGTCTGATGTCTCCCATTGCCCCATTTATTAATGTCAGCCCAGTCCTGAGTAGGAGGGAGGAGGTGCTGTGAAGACCAGAAAGCCTGGTGTTTGCTCTCAGAAGAGTTGAGTCCTAGCTCTGCTATTATTAATACTTTCTTGCTGTATGTCCTTGAACAAGTTACTTGACCTGAGTCTTAGTGTCAGTTCATGTAAGGAACTGAAGATTGCTACTGCATAGATTTACTGTGAGACTAAATGAGATGATGTAAATAAAGTGCCCACATCAGAGACTGGATACTCAGTAAACAAGAATTATATGATTAAGGAGGTTGGGACTAAGCATTTATTGAATATCCATCATGTGTCATCCCCTAGGTGACTGACAGATATTGTCTCATCTGGGCCACAAAACAACCCTGCAAGGAAGACCTGATTTTCTCTACTGTACAGAGGAGGACATTGAAATCAGAAAGGGCAGTGACTCGTCCAAGGGTGCACGGCTTGCAAGCTCTAGGTTTTCTTATTTGCTTTCTTATTTTTCCAACTCCAAACCCTTTTGCAGATGCCTTTGACAGAGGTGTGGTTGGGGGAGGGAGGGCAGCACCCAGGAACCTGGGAGGCAGCCTTGCAGCTCTCTGCCCTCAGAGGACAGGTTGGCAGGCTGGAGCAGGGAGGTGAGAGATGAACAGTCAGGTCAGGTCGGAAAGTGACTTTGATGGGCAGGTACTAACAAATGCTGCCTGTCTGGCCCTAGCCCCAATAGCCAGGATGTGAACCCTGCAGGAAATGTAGGCTTCTGTGTCTTCCTCTAGAGCAAAAACTATTTTTTTGATGCCCTCGGGATTGAGAAGGAACTGGTGGCCCCAGTGTGCGTACAGTGGATGGGAACCAAGGAGATCTCCCTATGGCTGTGCCTGGGAAGGAACTGGGCCACCCTGGTAGGCTCCCAGCCACTTTCTATGTGAAGTCCGGAGGGGCCCGAGCTCTCCTGTTTCCTCATCTGCTGGACCCAAACTGACTCTTGGTGCCCATCATGAGCCTCTGCCTTTGCCACGCATGGCACTGGCTGGTTGATGTTGAAGTGTAAATCGTGCCTGTAATAAAGAAGCCTGACAGCAGAGATCGTGCTGAGGAGAAAGTGGCAGGGACTGGGGAGGTTGCAGGGAGGTGGCCGCTCAAAGTCCTGAAAAACAGGACTGTGGCGGTGACAGTGGGGCCTGTCCCGTCCTTTGCAGAGGATCCCTGCCTTCCCAGGCCTTGCTTAGTGGGACAAGGAAACCCTAGAGGGAGGGATGGCGACTGAGGCCAGAGACCTCAAATGCTGTCCCCGAGGCTGGTTACTAGCTCACTGTCCCCTCCACCAGGCAAGCTGCAGCTCAAGGTCCAGGACGCTCCTCAGAGCAGTGGCGGTCTTGCCACGCCCTGTTGTGCAGCTGTAGGACAGTGACACTCAGCACTGCCACCTCTTAGCACAGTCAATAAGATGAATCCATTTCGTGGAGGAAGAAACAGAGCTAAGAGAAACTCAGCCAAAGTCTCCTGGTGTCCCGGTGGTGGTGTTGGCTTTATTTTGCTCAGGGAAAACGGCAACCCCTCCTTGCTTCATACCAGCTCTTGTAGCTTCAAAACTTGTGCTGTCTATCTTGAAACATTTGCAGATTTTACACAATTACAGTGAGAAGAAAAGAAAAAAAAAAAGAAACACGACGTATGCTCCATTATTTATATAGCTGGATCCATGTATTTTTGAGAGTTCTATTATGTCTCACAGTCACCAAAATTATTTTTCTCTGAGACTGGGGAGTAGGGGCTTTGCAGAATAAGAGTCCCCTTCCCCCATCCTTATAATTGCTAAATTGAGATCCTTTAATTCACTTAAAGCTTTATTTATTTTTAAATTTCCTTTTTGAATTAATTTGTCTTAAGAAAAATGTGGCAAAAATAGTACAAAGAGTTCCCAGACACCCGCTCCCCCAGATTCCCCCAAATGTTACCGTCTTACATAACTTACAGGAAATTAACATCAAAGCCATATTGTTATCTAATCAGCCAGTATTCCCACTACTGCCCTTTTTCCGGTCCAGGATCCAATCCCAGACCATGTGTTGCCTTTGGTTGTCACATGTCCTTAGTGTCCTTTAATCTGAAACCGTTCTTTATTTTTCCTTTGTCTCTCATGACCTTGACATTTTTGAAAAATGCTGTCCAGTTATCATCTAGAATGTTCTTAATTTTGGTTTATGTGATGTTTCTTTGTGGTTTAAATCCAAGTTATCGATTTTGGGCCAGAACACCCAAAACACCCGGGGTCACGTGATCTATTTGCCTTATTACTGGAGAGGTTAACTTTGACCTCTTGTTTAAGATGCAGACTGTCAGTTTTCTCACTGAAAAGTCACTGTTTTTACTTTTGTAATTAGAAAGGATTTTGTGGGGAGATTCTTTACAGATATCCTCTTTCTCATCCTATTTTGCCCACCAATTTTAGGCTTCATTCATGATTCTACCTGAAATGATTATTTCTGTGGAGTCGAATTCACTTATAAATACAAAGACAAATACAATGATTAAGTAAAACTCAAAGAACTTTCTAGGCATATTGGCAGGATCTTATCGCTTCTTATGTCTGGAACACTGTTTGCTTGGTTCTCTTCATAACTTCGGTCTCATTTTGTACAGATTAGTCAGTTGTTAAGTACATAAAATGTTGAGCCTTACATCCACACTGCTGTGTTTACTTTCAGGAGTGACAGTATTTCAACTCTGCTGCCTGATCATTCTATCTGATTCGTTCTTGTCTTTCAGGGCAAACAGTCCCGTTGGAGCTCAACCCTGCCTTCTAAGTTTGATCTGAACTTAAGCCCTGTCTCCCTCTATTTAGACTGAAGATATGTGGTATGACTCTGTGTGCCCCAGTGATTCTAATTTCTACTCGGGACCAGGCTTTTCTTGGTGAATGACTCAGCATTTTACAATCTGACATTTTAAGAGAAGCACTTTGCTATTAAACTGAAGCTATATATTAAAGTTAAACCCTGAAGCAAGCATGGGTCCAACAAAGGTTAGACAAAGATAAGACAATTTGTCACACCTCCCAGCCTGCGGTACACAGCAGGAATGAAATGAGATTCTTCAACCTGAGTAGACTGGGGCCTTTGACTTCAGATTCGAATATGGAGAAACTCTCCTCAGAGGTGGCCGTCACTCTGGGTTCTGATAGGCCTTCTCTTGACTGAGTTTATAGACTTCGTAGGGGTGAGTTTGTGCTCTAGACCTGAGGCTCAGGTTAGGACAGAGTATTTAAAGCCGAACTTCTAAATTGGGAATGTTGTAAATTTCTAGTGCTATTGATTTTTGTTTTGTACCGAAGAATTGATGAAATGGAAAAGAAAGCCTTCCTATATGAACATCTAGAGGGCAGCCTCATCATTGGATAAAGGTTCTTCCCTCATCCTTTATTTTAGTCACCCAAAAGTACTGGCCAGGGCGGCTTTTTTAGTATATACTTTTTCGGTGTGTGTTCTACTTACACCGTAAACTGACCCAGGGCACTTTCTTTGCTAGCCTTACTATGTCTTGCTCTTCCTGAGTGTGGGAAGGGAGGAAGAAGGAACGAGAAGGAGAGGAGAGACCCATGAATGCAGAGCTGGAGGATAGGGGAAGAGAAATACAGCTCTTTCTGTCTCTGTTCCTTTGCAATATCCTGCCATCTCTTTTTTTGAGTTGGAGTCTCACTCTGTCGCCCAGGCTGGAGTGCCCTGACATGCTCATGGCTACTGCAACCTCGACCTGCTGGACTCCAGCGATCCTTCCGCCTCAGCCTTCCAAGTAGCCAAAACTACAGGCACACGCTACCATGCCCAGATAATTTTTTATTTATTTATTGCAGAGATGAGGTCTTGCCAAGTTTCCCAGGCTGGTCTTGAACACGTGGGCTCAGGCAATCCGCTGGCCTCAGCCTCCCAAAGTGCTGGGATTACAGACTGAGCCACAGAGCCCGGACTATTGTGTCATCTTAATTTTGATACTTCAGGGCCTCTAAATCCTCCAGCGAGGCCCTAGCACCCCTGGAGATTAGGCTCCACTCCTCCCAGCCTACAGCAAATTTGTTTGTTTCTTACCAAGCAGTCTTTGAAATTTTAATTTTGTAGAGATGGGGTCTGGCTATGTTGCCCAGGCTGGTGTCAAATTTCTGGCCTCAAGCGATTCTCCCATCTTAGCCTCCCAAAGTGCTGGGATTACTGGTGGGAGCCACCACGCCTGGCACTAAGCAGTAATAAAAACAACACAGCCCACAGCCCACGGCCCTCGTGCCCTCTCTTCCACAAGCTGGCCACATCACTACACTCTACCCTGCATTCTGCATCATTCATTCATTCATCCATCAATCATTTATTGATGCCCTTTCTAAGCCAGGCTAGGGATTGTGCTAAGTATTGGATATATAAAAACAATTAGATACAGTCCTTACCCTCAGGGAACTCCTGGTCTAGTGGGGAGGCAAGCTGTTTAAAGTAATCATAACGAGCCGGGCTTGGGGGCTCAGCCTATAATCCCAGCTCTTTGGGAGGCTGAGGCGAGTGGATTGCCTGAGCCCATGGGTTCGAGACCTGCCTGGGCAACTTGGTGAATAAAATAAAAAAAATCAGCCAGGCATGGTATCGCGCGCCTGTAGTTCCAGCTACTTGGAAGGCTGAGGCAGAAGGATCGCCGGAGCCCAGCACGTTGAGGCTGCAGTGGCCGGGAGCAGCCACTGCACTCCAGTCTGAGTGACAGAGTGAGACTCCAACTCAAAAAAAAAAAATAATCATAACGCAATAATCATAAATACAATAACACTAAAGCGTTTGCGAAGCACCTTCCCTCCACTCATCTAACACAGTCACCCTACGAAGTAGGTGCTATTTTACACCCTTTCTTGCCGATGAAGCATAGAGAGGTTAAGTAATTTTGCCTAAGGTCATACAGCTAACAAGTGGCAGAGCCAGGATTTGAACCCAGACAAGCTGACTCTGGAGGTCAGGCTTGTGACCAGGATGTTTTACTGCTTCTCAGTGAGTCAAGTGCGGTAGCTGGTACCCTGAGGGTTATAGCACATGTGGCAGGAGCTGGGAGAGGTCTGGGTCTGGTGACGTGTGAGGTAGCTCAGTGGTACTCTGGGCAGCCTGGGGTTCCTTCCCTCCCTCCTTTTCTTCTGTCTTTACTATTTCCCACGTGTGTGCTATGTGTCCGGCGTGATACTTATCCCCAAGGACTCAAGGATGAGCTTAGTCTAGCCTGGGAGACCCATATACACTCCCAGCTTGCGAGAGCAATGTGGTCAGTGTACTATGAGCCCCGTGGACATGAGGTGGCTATGGGGCATGTGGAAGACTTCCCGGAGGAGGCGAGGAGCTCACCCTGTGGGCAAGAAAGGGAAAGGTGTACTTGGTATGACTGCCCCATGACACGTAAGTACAAGTATCTAATCACAGCAGCCGAGGTTGGTGACAGGTCTAAAAGCCGGCCATTACTTGCAGCATCCTGCAGGAATCCATCCCTGATGTGGGTCTCCGTCTGTGGTTTCTGCTCTGCAAGGATCTGAGGCTGCTCTTGAAGGCTGATCTTCCACCATCTGTCTAGCACTGAGCCAGTATTGCCCCACAGCTTCCTGTCCGGGCCAGCCTGGTCTCCTAGACAGCTTTAGGGGTGGCGCCAGTCTCACCACGCCATGCTGTGGTTCCCAAGGCCCCGGGAATTGGCGCCTGGCCCCACACCGCCACCGGCCTGCATTTGTTTGTTTGTTTGTTTGTTTTTTGAGTTGGAGTCTCACACGGTGCCGCTCCCGGCCACCGCAGCCTCGACCCGCTGGGCTCCGGCGATCTTTCCGCCTCAGCCTTCCGAGTAGCCGGAACTACAGGCGCGCGCTACCACGCCCGGCTGATTTTTTGATTTGTTGCAGACCTTCCTTTCTCCTCATTTGGACTGAAACACAAAAGCACGTTGACTGCCCTCTGGCGGCTAGAAAGCCTAGACCTTAGGAACCGCGGCTTCACACTTAAAAGGGGGAAATAGCTCTTTTCAGTGACTGAAGAAGCACGATATCAAGGAATTTCCCACTCACTGTAACAAGAGCACTTCAGGCAGAGCAGGCAGCGTCCCCGGGCTGTTGGGAGCCTGTGGGCTGAGGTTTAGATTGTCACTAGGGAGTCAGGAGGGAGAGGGGGAGATTGGGCTAGCCTGGAAGGCCCAGCTGGTGGGAAAAATCCAGCTTTGATCTGAAATAGAGCACCGATGTGGCCGGAACTGGAGTTTAGAAAGATTGTGGTAACTCTGTGTGTATGTGCACACGTGTGTGTGGGCACACACCCAAAGGCAGCCAAGAATGGCTTAACCTATTGTCTAGTCTCCTCCAGGGTGGGCCTGGGCCTGGTGCTGTCCTGGTCCCTTCTGAGATGAGGTGCTCGAGGGACAATATCACCTGCAGGCACACAGCAAGATTCTCGTCCCGCTTAATCCAAGCAGAGCAAAGAGCAGGGTGGGGAGATGAAAGCCTGTGTCCCATGGCGTAGGCGGGCAGCAGAAACCAGTCAGAATGGTGACAAAGTTAATTTTGTGCGCTCTCCCTTGGGACGCCAAAAAGGATGACCCTTAGAAGACATATCTTGCCAGGCTCCTCAGCAGAAGTGGGGGAGTGATTAGACCAAAGGCTTCTTATTGCCCGTGAGTCTAGCCAGATCCGGTTTCAAGGACTCAGAGCTTCCTCTCTGAGCCAAGAAGGTGCCCATCTCTCCCCAGTCCTCGAATGACTGCAAAGGCGGGGGGCACGGCTAGTGACTCCAGAGCTGGTAATGAGATGAGAGGCAAAGGTGTCCAGCCATGACATTAAGTGGGATTTATTTCCATCATCTCAGGTTCCCTATTGTATGGCATACTCCTTCACCACCTGCAAATACAGCCATATTTTAGGATGCAACTGTGAGGGTTTCAGGGCTCTCCGAGAAATAATGGCTCTGTGCTGTCACTGCATGGATGTGCCCTTTCCAAATATACAAAACAGGAAGGTGACCTGCTGATTCAGTGGAAGGCAATAAACCACGCATTCAATTAGAATGACATACATTTAATCACAATCGTCTAATGGCATTTGAGATTTCTTATTTAATCAGTAATGAGACTACTCGGCAATTAATGTTCCTGCAATCGTGGCTGCCCTTACCAGCGCAGTGTTGATTTTAAACTAATCTTTCTATTTTATATCCTCTTTCTATTTCTGGAGTTAATAAAGGTGCTCTAATGAGTTGTATTAAAACATCAATTTCTTCTTTTGTTGCACTCACAAGTTTATCATGGTTTTTAATCAAAATACTGAGTTAATTTGTTAAAAAAAAAAAGGTTTTGCCTGGCTGAAGAAGCCAAGGAGGGAGATGGCTCGGCTCACTTCTCTCGGACTCTCCCAGGTTCCCTCGGGAGGAGTTTGAGGACAGGGATACCTGCAGAAGTGACCTGTGAGGTCACATAGCGCCCTGTTCTCGCTATGTGGGGCCCCAAGCTCGGTTTGCTGTTCTACTCCTGATGTTTTGAAAGTCCTAATACCTTTTGAATGAAGGGCCTTACATTTTTATTTTGCACTAGGCCCTGCCAATCATGCAGCCAGCCCTGTGTGAGGAGCTGTGGGAATGGGCAGGGGTTGATGGTGACAGGGTGGTGCCTGAGAGGCGGCCCCCACGCCACTCCCGGGGTTAGTGCTATGATGGATTTGAGGTTGCAGAGGGCCACATGAGGAGAGCGAAAGAGGCTGGCGGGCAGGTGAGATGAGATCTGTGCCTGGGCTCCCCACATGGCCTTTTCTGTCCCAGAAATTCCCTTCTTCTTGTAGTCCTAAAGCTTACAGTGTAGGAATACCAAATACAAGTTGATGTCTATGAAAGGGATATTCATACAAATTCTTATTTGGGGGGAGGGAATTTTTTTTCTCTGAAATCTTTCTAAAAGTTGAAATGATGGCTAACTTCTATTGAGTACCTATCATGACCCAGGCACGGTTCTAAGCACTTTATGTATGTCATCTCACTTAATGCAACAGTCCTACGAGACCAGTACTTAATTAAGGAAATGGAGGCAAGAGAGGTTAAGTACATTGCCCAAGGTCATACAGTCAATAAGTCTTATGTCCAAATTTTCATTCTGGCATGATAGGAGGAGGTGAGCTTTGGGGAGAGGCAGATCTGGGTTTGTCATTGCTGCTGCCATTGGTTTTCTCTGGAACTTTGGCAAGTTGCTTAACCTCTCTTTGCCTCAGTTTCCTCATCTGTAAAGTGAGGATAATAGGACCTACCACGTAGGGCTAATTTGAGAGTTAAATGAAATAATACCTACATAACATCCAGCCTGGTGCCTGACAGAGTAGCCAGCTAAATGCAAGGTCGTCCTCTGCCTCCTTACAAAGGTCTACTACTCAAGGTCTCCTCCTGCAGAAAGTCTCTCTCATCTGCTCTCAACTCACACTCTTCACTCATTTCTTCCCCTAGCTCCTGAAGAATTGTATTCACGGCTGGGTGAGGTGACTCACGACTGTAATCCCAGGACTTTGGGAGGCCAAGGTGAGAGGATTGAGGATTGCCTGAGCCCATGGGTTTGAGACCAGCCTAGGTAACTTGATGAGAACTCGTCTCTACAATGAATCAAAAAATTATCTGGGTGTGATAGTGTGCGCCTGTAGTTCTGGCTACTTGGAAGGCTGAGGTGGAAGGATCGCCTAAGCCCAGCAGGTCGAGGCTATGGTGTCCGTGAGCGTGCCACTGTGCTTCAGCCTGGGTGACAGGGTGAGACACCTACTCAGAAAATAAAAAAAAGTAGAAGAAGAATTGTATTTACATCATTACATTAATATATGCTTACTTATATTAATTTATTTATCAGTGATGTGTTGAACAAATGGAATATTATCAATCTAGTAGTTGCTGTTCTCTAACCATAAGCAAGGCACTGTGCTAGGCACTGTAGTATACTATACACTATATACTATATGCTATATGTTATATATGCTATATGCTCTACTCTACTATACTATACTATGCATGCAAGGTTTACTGGCCAACAGAAGGATGCCATTCATGCCTCGAGGGACTCAGAATCGACTTCAGAGGTACCGTCTACAACAAACATGGAGACACAAAGATAACCAATCAGACGTTCTATGATTGTGTCAAAATGAATATAGAGGAGGATACCAGTGTGTGAATTCATTCCTTCATTCATTTAAATACTTATTTAAATGTTTGTGTTATGTACTGTGCCCGTTGCCAAGAATATAGTAATGAATAAAAGAAATTAGTAGAATCCCGGTGTTCATGGAATTTATATTATTTTATTATTTTTTGGTCAGGAACTTTGATGATCTTTTTGTTTTAATTTTTAATTTTTATTTCAATGGCTTTAGGGCAGGAGTCCCCTGTTAGGAACCGGGCCACATAGAAGGAAGTGAGCGGCGGGTGAGGAAAGCTTCATCTGTATTTACAGCCACTCCTCATCGTTTGCATTACTACCTGAGTTCTGCCTTCTGTTGGATCAGCGTTGGCATTAGATTCTCATAGGAGCGTGAACCCTGTTGTGAACTGCACATTCGAGGGATCTATGTTGTGCACTTCTTATGAGACTCTAATGCCTGGTGGTCTGAGGTGGAGCTGAAGCAGTGATGTTATATATTTCATTATGTATTACAAATGCAATAGATATAAAGTGCACAGTACATGCACTTGAATCATCTTGAAACCATCCCCTACCCCCAGGTCCGTGGAAAAATTGTCTTTTATGAAACTTGTCCCTGATGCCAAAAAAGGTTGGGGACCGCTGATTTAGGGGGTTCAGATGATTTTTGGCTATGAAGATGCACTTTATAATGGCAGGGAACTTTGGACTTTCGGTGACCCTCCACCCAGAATTTATATTCTAATAAGGATGGTAGACATTGAATACATAGACACACACATAATTACAGTTGTAGTGAGTGATAGGAAAGAAAGTAGGGGGAGTGATCAGTGCTCAGTGGAGGGGGCAGACTGCTATAGAATAGGATAATTAGTAGTTTGTGGGAGAGGTCAAATTAAAGAATGGCCCATGTGACTAGCCAAAGAGGAAAGATGAGGTCCATAGGAATAGACAATCAATGTTCAAGTGATAATAAGAATGGTTTACATTTGGATTATACTTCAACATTTCATGCTTTTGTATATATGCTGCGTTAGTCAGGATGGATTAAGTCATGCTGCAGTAACAAACAACCCCAACAATTGGAGGTTTATATCTTGTTCATCTACTTGTTCAGTGTGGCTTTGTGGGGGTGTGGTGGAGTGATTCATCATAGTCACCCAGGGACGAGGCCCATCTCAACCTGTGCTTTCAGGTCACCATAGAAGGGGGGAGGGAATGATGCAGGGACTCTATCTTAGTTATCTATTACTGCATAAACAAGGTGGCTTAAAACAACATGTACTTATTATGTCACTATTTCTGTGGGTCAGGAAATCAGATGTGCTTTAGCTCAGGGTCTCTAATTAAGACTGCAATCAAGGTGTGTGCAGGGGCACAATTGTCTCAAGGCTCAGCAGAGTTAGGATCCACTTCCATGCTCACTTACATGGTTGTTGGCAGAATCCATTAGACAGAGAGGTGGAGGGCACCCTTACCCTTACCCTTAGTTGCTTGTGAGGTGAGCTTCTCCAAGAGGGCAAGCATGTAGGGGTGGGGAGAGAAAATATGCCAGCAAGACGGAAGCCATATTCTATTCACTAGAAGCAAGTCACCGAGCTCTGCCACACTGAAGGGGAGGAGATCACAAAAGTGCACACATGCCAGGAGGCGAGGGTCCCTTGAAGGGGCCCATTTCAGATGGTGCCCACCACAGGCCCTGTATGTTTCCATCCTCCATCCCTGCCTATTAAGGGTTTGACACATGGCCTTCCTCAACTTTGGAGAGGCAGGGCAGGACAATCCTACCAAGTGCATGGAGGCAGAAGTGGTGTATTTGGAACGAGTTCTGATGACTAACATAAATTATCCCATAGCAGACTCATTTACTAATGAGAGGGTCTGTGGAGGGTATTAATCAGGGAAAGAGTGAAAGTCAAGCTGGGGTGTATGAAATTAACTGACTCAAAGGAAATAGACAGTCAATAAATGTTTTTGAGTGGGAGAATAATTTTAACAGTGATTCTTTATATTTTTTTTGAGTTGGAGTCTCACTCTGTTGCCAAGGCTGGAGTGCAGTGGCACATTCACGGCCACTGTAGCCTTTACCTGCTGGGCTCAGGTGATCTTTCCACCTCAGCCTTCCAAGTAGTTGGAACTACAGGCACATGCCACCACGTCCAGCTAATTTTTTGATTTATTGTAGAGCTGAAGTCTCACCAAGCTGTCCAGGCTGGTCTCGAACCCTTGGGCTCAGGCAATCCTCTCACCTTGGCCTCCCAAAGTACTGGACTATAGGCATTAACAGCAGTTCTTAAAGTAATTATTAACTAGCTTTTAAAAATGGAAATGTAGAAATACATGTTCAAGGTTAAAATTCGGAGTACAGAGGCATAGGTAATAAAAAGCAAGGTTCTTTTCCATTCCCAGCTCCTAATTCCCCTTCCCCAGAGTTAAACATTTTTTTCTTTACTTGCATATCTTGGAAATATTTAGGAATATATAAACTATATCTATACCTATATCCATATGCACACTTCTCTTTTTTTTTTTTTGAGTCGAGGTCTTACTCTGTCACCTGAGGTCTTATTCTGTCATCCAGATTGGAGTACAGTGGAAAAATCATGGTTCACTGCGGTCTTGACCTCCCAGGCTCAGGGGATCCTCCTGCCTCAGCCTTCTGAATAGCTGGAACTACAGGTGCGCACCACCACTCCCAGGTAATTATTTTTTATTTTTTTGTAGAAACAAGATCTCGTTATGTTACCTAGGCTGATCTTGAGCTCATAGGCTCAAGCAATCTTCTTGCTTCGGCCTTTCAAAGTACTGGGTTACAGGCATGAGCCACCGCGCCTGGCCCTCCTCTCTTTTTAAATCAATTATACCTGTCTTATATATACATTGTTCTGTATTTTACTTTTTTTACCTTACCATGTATCTTGGAGATAATTTCATGGCACCCACAGGTTTCACTGAAGGGTTTAAAAAGATTTAAACTGGTGGCTGTGTGGATTAGAGCAAAGAGAACAGAGGAAGCTAGACCAATTGAGAGGCGCTTTCAACAATTCTGATTATTTTCATTCATTCATTCATCAAACGATCATTTGGACCTTTGCTGGGCTCTGTGATATCTAGTCACATAAGAAATGATCCTTGTTTTCAAAAAGCTCAAGGGAGCTAAGGCAAGTAAACAAATAAATCATCATACAGTATGCTTAGGTTTTGTAACCGGAGTGAAATGACAAGTGTCTAGACTGGGATGTCTCCATGAGATACAAAACATGAGGTGGATTGGAATATTCTTCCCCTGGAAGAGATGTCAACGAGTACAGTCTAATAAAGGGTCGCTGCAGGCCCTCCTGAAAGGGGTGAGTTGACATGTCTTTCATTCATGCTATGCCCCCGCATCCTCTGTCTTCCTTCTCCTGCCCACACTGACACGATGTGTGAGGCCGAGCAGTGTTGCCCGACAACCTGTGGAAAAGACACGAGTCTCACGATGAACCTGATGGCTTCTCTGTCGTTTCCCAACCTTTGCCGATAGCATCTCCAACTCCCGCCTGGCTGTAGTACATGCAGTGAGCACATTCTTGATTATGCAGGAAGATGAGCCTCTGATTCATTTTTGACGTTCAATGTTACGAGGCAAGCTCCCCGGCCATCTGTTCAAAGAAGGAACGCGGTACATATTTTGATTATTTTATTTTTATCTTAATCAAGTGGCAACTTTCCATCTTGATGCTTCTTAACCTGAGCAATTGTGGCTGGGAGTCAACAGGTTCGAACAGACTGTTGAGGTAGGGGGAGAGATATGCCACCTGGTGTAACACTGGTGTTAGATGCTGGAGCAAAGTCTCTTCTGCATGGCCCTTTCACCTGCCTAATTAGTGAAGAAATCGCAAGCCCTCCAATGGGCACTGGAATGCTTAGAGTGCCAGCCTCCTGGGGCTCAATATATAAATGAGGGCAGGAGACAGGAATGGTCAGATCTGCTGGATATAGCCAAGGGGTCAAGGGGATCCTGGCATGGAGGTGAGAGGCCCCTGGATCTGGAAGGCAGCAGCTTCCTGAAGCTAAAAGGAAGTAGCTGCAAAGTATCCTTATTAGACACAGCCAGTGCTTCAGCCCACTTACTGACATCAAGAGATTCGAGTTTTCCCAGCCATTGGCATTTGATGGCAATATATGATTACAATCTCAGTGCTGGGATTACAGGTGTGAGCCACTGCACCTGGCCTCAAATTTATTTTAAACTGTGTTAAAGCTGGGTCAGCAAAGAGAAAAGGAGCGAGAAGTATCACAATTAGGGTTCTCTGGTCTCTCTAATTGGACTACCCTTACTTAGTTGCCTGGACTGTTAAAGAAATCAACTGAAGCTCTGAATAAAGCAGGAGACTCTGAGAGAGTCTCCTTCTTATCCACTGCCCCCAGATTCTGTGACCCTACCAGTGATCCCCAGACTGGGCTGGAGGAAAAGTCAACAGAGGACACCTCTGGGAATGAGAAGTAGAGGAGGAGGCACGTGACCTCTTTCTGGATTCCTCCACGGAACCTTATTCCTAAAGACACACATACACATACATGCACATGCACACTCACACACCCTGATGAGAGCTTGGACTCTTTTGTTTGTTTTCATTTTCCCTCAGATGGGTAATGTGCCAATGTCACAACAAGGTTTGAGGGAGGCGTATCTCACATAAGAGCAGGAAAACCCAGCCATCACGCTTATGAACTACAAAAGCATCATCCTTGGACTCTTTTAAGGCAGAAGACTTTAGAAGAATTTTTATGTCTATTAGTCAGGGTGAAGCTTGATTACTAGTGAGAGAAAATCCAACACAACGGTGACCTAAACTAAACCGAAGTTTATTTCTCATGTAAACGTAGGCTGTCCTGACAGCCTTTATGGCATGACAGTTCTACAACTCAGGAACCCAGGTTTCTTGTCTCCTGTTGCCTTCCATCTATAATATGAAGTCTCTTCCTTGTAGTTCAAAAGGGTTGTTCAAGTTCCGGTCATTATGTTCATATTCTAGTCAGTAGGAAAAAGGAGGAAGGAGTCAGAATCTCTCTTGAAAGGCTCTGTTTAGAAATCACATGTTCCCTTTGCACTTACCATATCCTTTTACTTTCCTTTTGACTTGGCCAGTTGGCCATACCTAGTTTCCAGGGAGGTTGGGAAATGTGGATTTTATTCTATGTAGCTATTTGCACAGCCAAAGATCAGAGAATGTAGGAAAGTACGAGGGAAGAGCATGGCAGTCTCTGTCACACCCTGCTAAGGTAGCCACAAAAATTCTAGCAGGGAAGAATTAGAAAAACAAAATATTCAGACACGAGTGTGAGCCATAGGAGTTTGAACCTTTGCGTTTCACCTTCTAGGAGTGTTGTCTCACTAATTTGGCCTTATTCCACTCGAGGGCACAGAAATTTACCTTGGAAATTTAGACCCAAGAGGCTCTTTTTCTTCTTTGTCTCCAGCATGAATGGGCTTTCCTGGCATTTTCAAAGATCTTTATTAAATACAGTACTCAAGTGTAAAAAGAAGAAAATAAACAAAGAAAATGCCAGATGCTCGGCTCAGAAACTTATAACCTACACGTTTGGATCTTAAGGTACTCGTTTTCCATCCCCAAAAGGCAGGTGTAAATATGCAAAAATCATGACAGACTTTGTTCCTTTCAGCTGCTCTCAGCTCTCCATGCATAAAGGGGAATAACTTTACTTTCTGGAACAAGGCACGTGACCACTTTCAAACTCTGCCATCCCACTGCGTTCAACCATTTAGATCTGGCTTTCGGCTCAGGGGCAGGCTTTGTCAGCCATCAGTTCTGGTGATTAACAGGTAAATTCTTCCCTTCCATGCTGATAATGATCTTGTCCCCTCAGGCCCACAGGCAACTGGACTTTTGCCACACACTGAACAGTATCTTGGATGTCTTTTCATGTCAGGCCTATGGATCTAATTCATCCTTTTTGACAGTTGTATAGATATTCCACTGTGTGGATAACTTCAGTTTATTTAACCAGACTCCTATTGCTAAATGCTTTAAGAACTGATGTTCCTGTAGAAGAACGACATTGTTATTGATTGTTTTATGAATGGGGAGACAGCCTGAATTTAGAGGGGGATGTAATTGAAAGAAACTGTTGGACTCCTGGGTAGGGAAGACCAGCTTCTCCCAGTTTGTAACATTTTGGAAGGTGGACTCAGCTGAGAAACTTGAATGGAAGTGGTTCAATACATTATAGATGAGACATGGACTCTTCTAAAGCTGCTGGCGGCTGAGACCAGATTCGTCGGTGTCCTTGGGATCAGAGAAAAGGAAAGAGTCATTAACTTAAAAACTGAGTTCGTTGAAACAACAGGTGAGCTGGTTCACAAATGTTTAAAGTTCCTATAACACGTCAGAACCTTGGCTTCTAACATTCAAGCTGGTTGATGCAAAAAGCAGAGGCGAATAACAGCAAAAATAAACACTCCAGAAACCAACAATGCCAAGAGCAAATGGCCATTCAATTTCTCCGCCAAGTGTCCCTGTTCCAAAGAGAGTGTTCTTAAATAGCGCCAGCTTTGACCATTTGTAAGAAAGCACCCCTCCATGTTTTGGGGGAACCCCTTCCTTCCAAATATCTTTGATTCCATTTTCCTCCCAGCTGGTGGCTTTCTCCTGCCCACTGTGAACTCAGATATCTTTCTGTCATTTTACTATCAAAATTTGCTCTCAAAAAAGATGCAAAATTTACATTACAATTTAAATTGTTGGTAATGGTTTAAATTATATTAGGTAGGAAGGGAAACTGGCATGTAATACTATATGTATATACAGAGGTATGTCAATTCATTAAAACATTAAAAAAATTTTTTTTTTGAGTCAGAGTCTCACTCTGTCACACAGGATGGAGTGCAGTGGCACAATCACAGTTCACCACAGCCTTGACCTCCTGGGCTCAGGTGATCCTTCCATCTCAGCCTCTTGAGTAGCTGGGACTACAGGCAGGCACCACTATACCCGGCTCATATTAACATTTCTTTTCATAGAGATAAGGTCTCCATGTTGCCTAGGCCAGTCTCAAACTCCTGGGCTCAAGCAATTCTTCCGCCTTGGTCTCCCAAAGTGCTGAGATTACAGGGTTAAGCCACTACCTAGTCCGTTAACTTAAATTTCTGTGATAGAAATTTCAAATATACACAAAAGTAGAGAGAAAAGTATGATGAACCTACTCATATCCTCAGCTTCGACATTTATTAACAATCTGCTATTTTTCTTCAATCTATTGCCTATCTCCCTCCTTATTTTATTTTTAAATTTTTTTTTTTGGATTATTTTAAATTATGTCCCACAAATATGAGAAGGCATATTGATGGGATTAACACCTCACAGGACGCTTTGGAGGGCCAGAGTTGGGAAGGGGTGCAAAGTCAGGACGCTGCAGGAAGGAGCTCCTGGATTGCCTGGCTGTGCCCCGCCAAGAACATGCAGGAAGAGAGAGTACGCCCCTCCCACTTGGCTCCTGCTTTCAGCAGAGAGGATTCAACTCTTAGTCTGCTATGTTAGGTATTTACAACCTGTGGGAAGGAATGTTTTGGTGGGAAGAGGCCTTTTCACCCCCAGGGGGCAGTTGCCTTGCTTGGTAGCCCTCTCCCGGCTCCCGGATGCGGTTGAGTGGCATGAGAGTGGCAGGGGAACACAACCCTGCTGCCAGCGAGTCTCTGTGGAAGGGAACAAAGCCAGGCAAGGTTTCAGGTGACAGCCTGCCCACTACCGCATGAGAGGAGGGAGCAACAGAACTTGCCATTTGGAGGGACTGTGGGCTCCGGGCCTCCTGCAGGAGGATCAGCAGCTGTCAGTGGCATCCACACTCCACAGTCACTGCACAAAATGAAGACGTCGTGGAGACAGGAGGAAATGCCAGTCAGTGCCCTTTGACATGCTAGTTTTTTTCCAGCAGCAGCATTGGTTTTTGTCCTCAAAAATCCTTTTCTGGTAAAGCCTGCATGGTTCAAGGGCCTCTTTTATTGGGCGAGTGCTAGAAACCAAGCGGAGGCTGTGGGTGATGTGTGATATAGGTGGGTGGGGGTGCAGGGAGAGGGTTGAGGCCACGTGGGGTGGCGTATCCAGTGACATCTTGGAAACTACTGCCATACACCTCTTTATGTGAAGTGACTGCAGGATTGGTTGACTATTTGAAGAACAGGTGTTCGTAGCGTGGACTTCTCAGCACTGATCAGGTGGCAGGACTTGATGGTTCAGGGCATGATGCAGGCAGGATGGTGGCAGACAGGTTAAGGACATGATGGCAGGCAGGATGGTGGCAGGACACGATGGTTGAGTCAAATTCACTGTTGGACTTGACACAATGCCTGGAGCCCAGAGGGGTCTCAAGAAGCTTCATAGGCTGCTCAGATGGAGTCGCTGCATCCTGGGCTCTGATGGACTCTGCCGCAAACTTATGGGCCATCCACAGAATGTTAAGGGTCTTCAGAGAAAAACGTTTATCCACAGTGAGGTCTGTCATTGGCCGGGGGGTCCTTGCTTGAATCTGGGGAACTGTTTTTAGTACTAGGGAACTCATGAAGAATATCTTCTCTGACTTGAGCTAAACAGAATCCACAAACTCTCTACTTTAGCATTTTCTTTTTTTTGAGTTGGAGTCTCACTCGGTCGCCCAGACTGGAGTGCAGTGGCCGCTCCTGGCCACCGCAGCCTCGCCTGTTGGGCTCCTGCGATCCTTCCGCCTCAGCCTTCAAGAAGCCGGAATTACAGGCATGTGCTACCATGCCCAGCTGATTTTTTGATCTATTGTAGAGATGAGGTCTTACCAAGTTGCCCTGGCGGGTCTCGAACCCACGGTCTCAGGCAATCCACTCACCTCAGCCTCCCAAAGGCGCGGGATTACAGGCTGAGCCACCGAGCCCGGCTTACTTTAGCATTTTCGAAAGTGTGTTCTGCTAAGTACCTATTCAGTGGAATTAGGGTGGACAGGAGATGTTTGTGTGGGACAGTGCTCTGCCCGTTCTGTGAGTGGAGAGTGCACGGACCAGTTCCATGGTGAAGTAAGTCGGGAAGCTGTGAGCTGAACAGGCCTGTTTCCTGCAGGACTTCTCAGAATCTTTATTACACCAATATGCATTGTGACTTTCTAAGAGAGGGCTCATATTTGCTGTGCTCCCACTCTTTATTTAGCTATAGAACCCTTGTTACGAGTATTGCTCCAAGCCCTCTTTGGGAAATAGAGTCTTAATTGAATGAAAATTTCTCCTGCTGATTTCCCAAGTCACCAGCACCAAAAGGCTTAAGGTCCACACATCTCTCAAGTCAACCAAAAATAGTCTGATATTTATATTGTAATAAGCTCCTTCCCAAAGGGTGTTGAAATTTTAACTGATTTTATATTTCCTTTCTATTTTAATTTAAAGAATCCAATTTGTATATGTGTAACTTCACTGGGGAGCCTGAATACATTTTATTTTGTTGATAACCCTGAAAGATAGGCACTCCCAGTTTACAAATGGAAGCTTGGAGAGGTTAACCTCACAGCTGGTAACAGAGATGCGCACTTGGGTTCATCTAGCTTCAAAGTCCGTGTCTTTTTCTCCTAGTAGGTGAAAGGGAGACAGATTTTCCTTGTTTGGTGTCTTGTGTTTCCCTCAAGATTATAAACATGTTCTTTTGCTTTGCAAAAGCTTTTCAGACTGATGAGGTCCCACTTGTCTATCTTATCTCTCTTGTCAAGGAAATTGGGGTTATGGGCAGGAATTGGTTGTCTATTCCAATGTCTGGAAGGACATCTCCTGCATTTTCTAAGAATCTTATAGTTTGAGGTTTGACATGTCGGTCTTTGATCCATTTAGAGTTGATTTTTGTGTATGGTGATAGGTAGAGATCTTGTTTCAATCTTCTGTATGTGGCCAGCCAGTTTTCCCAGCACCGTTTGCTGAATAGGTTCTCCCCCCAGTGGTGGCTGTTGGTGGCTTTGTCAAGGAAGAGCTGGTTGAGAAATTGAGGTTTGACCTGTTGTTTGTAGAAGGATTCACCATCCCTGGGTCATCTCTCAGAAAAGGCTGAAGAGAGCAGCTGGCACCTGACCCACACCACTACCTGCAGCAACAGGCCAGACACTGGCAGCAGAGACCCGTGGAAAAAGCACAGGGAGGAAATCTGGAGCTGAGCACCGCTGGAGGAAAAAACACAGGGAGGAAATCTGGAGCTGAGCACAGGGAGGAAAAAACATGGACTACTGCCATTTTTTCTGTCCTGGGACTGGGCAGAGATCTGCCTTATCGCACCCAATTCTGAGCAGCCTGCATCCTGAGACCTAGGGGTGAACTCCACACCCTTCTGAAATTGACCATCATTTTTCCAGAAAGGATACTCCAAGTGCATAATACCAGAGAGACAGATGTGCCACCTCCACAGTGGACCAAATACAGATGCGTGCAATCAGAGCAGGAGACCTAGCAGCAGACAATTTGGGAATTTTTCCCGGGAAGATCTGCTGGAGTGAACTGAACGCTGGCACTGAGGGCCATGGAAGAAATGCAGGGAGGGAGGCTGAGGCAAACTCCCAAGTAAGCTGCAGGGAGAGCCCACCCTGAGCCTAGATGGAGCTACAGAGCTCTGCCATCAAGTCCTGAGAGACAGAGACTGGTAACTGCTGGAAAGGGAGTGATAGCTCCTGGCAGAGAAACTGAGCAAACTCTCTAAAGCTTAGGCAGAGAAATGCTCCAGGGTGACCTCTGCAGAACAGCAGAACCTCAACTTGAGACCAGGTACTGATCTCTGCATTGCATTGGGACTGTTCTTTGTGACCTCAGAGAACATAGCCCCCAGTGCACAAACCTTGTGGGTAATGGTAGATGTGGAACCCCAGATGATTCACCCTCCACTGAGCCAACTGCTGGGCAATAGACTCAGGCAGTGGAACTGACTGAGAAGGAGGTTGGTGATGGTATTGGTTTGTTTGATTGTCTTATTTGGTTGCTTTGTTTGCTGGTTGGGTGTTTTTCTCTTTCTTTCCTTCTTCTATTTCTCTTTCTTTGTTCTTTTCTGTTTTTTTTTTGTATTTTTTCTTTCCTTTTCTACTTTTCTTTCTTCTTATTTCCATTTCCCCCCTCCTTCTCCCTCTTATACCCTTTCTTAGACTCAGGGGCTATGCAAGCATACCTACTGTGTGGTCATATTGTGCAGAGACAGAGAGTGAATCCCTGCTGGCTCATTCACCAGAGAGCAAAGATTATGACCTGCCAATAGGTTCTGAATCCTTGCAATTCCCCACCATCCCCTAGTAAGTACTCAAAATTATAAAGAGACAGCATAATGCCCCACCTCCAGCCCTACTTCATAAATGAACAAACCTGGAGACCCAGCTCAAGGAAGGATAAAAGGTGGAGCAAATATCAGAAGTGACTGCCTCTCCATTTTTCATTGAGCAATGGAATTAAAGAGAAAGGAGACTGCTACAAATGAAGAGACATCAATGAAGAACTGCTATTAACTCTCAGAGCCTCAGTGCTGAAAAGAACAGTTACTGGGGCACAAACAATGATTATTTCTGAGAACGACTGTACCCAGAAGGTACTTATAGAAGTCAGAGAATCATTGGATAGAATGAATAAAAATCAAGAAATGCAAGGGCTAAAACTAAATAAAATAGCAACAGAGCTGGACAAATTCAAGAAATCATATTTAGAAATAAAGAACTCCATTCAAGAAATAAATACAAGCATGAGAAGCAAAATTGACCAAGCAGAAGAAAGAATCTCAAAGCTGGAAGACCAAAATATGGAATTAACCCAGTCTATTAAAAATATGGAAAAAAAAACTTAAGAAGAAAGAAGAAATTCTCCAAAAGATGTGTGATTTTATCAAGAAACCAAACCTATGTCTGATCAGAATATCTGAAATAGAAAGAGAAACAGAAAATACCCTGGAACAAACATTCTATGAGATCATTCTAGACAACTTCTCTCATCTGGCCAGAGAGAAGACTATACAAGCACAAGAGAACCAGAGAAACCCTGCAAAACATCTTAAAAGAAGACCAATCCCTAGACACATAGTAATTTGCCTTCCTAAAGGCAGCAAGGGAAAGAGGTCAGATTACCTATGGGGGGAGACTTATCAGAATTGCTGCAGACTTATCTGCAGAAACACTACATGCCAGAAGGAATTGGATCCTGATCTTTAATATTCTTAGAGATAAACAATTTTAACCAAGAATTTCCTACCCAACCAAGTTAAGCTTCATTAGCAAGGGAAAATTAAAATCCTTTCCAGACATTCAATCTCTAAGAAAATATGCTGCTTCCAGACATTCAATCTCTAAGAGAATAGAGACCAGCTCTACAGGAGATGCTTAAAAAGATTCTGTGCACAGAAGAAAAAAGAAACAAAAGGAAGACCATATATTTCACAAGATCACAAACACAGAAGCAGCAGAACACACAGCATATTGTCAAACATGAACATACACACATATATAAACAAAAAAGCTAAATGAAAACAAAACAGCATTATAACAAGGACAAACTCTCACATTTCAATAATCAGCCTGGCTGTGAATGGGCTAAATGCACCACTGAAAAGAAAATAGAATGGAAAACTGGATTAAAAAAGCATGACCCAGTAACTTGTGGTCTCCAGGAAACTCAACTCACCACAAAGGATGCCCACAGACTCAAAGTTAGAGGATGGAAAATGAATTTCCAGGTGAATGGATCACACAAGGGAGGAGTTGTGATCTTGATATTAGACAAAACAACCTTTAAGCTATCAACAATTTGAAAAGATAAGAAAGACACTACATAATGATAAAAGATTCAATCCATCAGCAAGAAATAGCCATCCTAAACACATATGAATGCAACACAGAAGCACCAGCTATTATAAAGCAGCTACTAAGTAAACTAAAAAAAGATATTGACTCTAACACCATCATAGCTGGAGACTTAAATAATCCACTAACAAACCTAGATAGATCATTGAGAAAAAAAAAATCAACAAAGAGATCTGGAACCTCAACTTGATGCTTGACAAAATGAACGTAATAGATACCTACAGAACATTCCACCCAACAACCACAAAATATACATTCTACTCATCACCACATGGCATGTACTCCAAGATCGACCACGTCCTCAACCATAAATCAAGTATAAACAAATTTCACAAGATTGAAATACTGCCATGCACCTTCTCAGACCATGGTGGAATAAAAATAAATATCACAGCCAACAAAATTTCCCCCAAATCCACAAAAACATGGACACTAAACAGCATGATGCTGAACAATTCCTGGGTCAACACACACACACAAAATAAAAGATTCCTGGAAACAAATGAAAATGAAGAAATATCTTACCAAAACCTCTGGGATTCCACGAAAGCAGTACTGAGAGGAAAATTTCTATCTCTATGAACACACATCAGGAAAATAGAAAGAGAACAAGTTAACAGCCTACTGAATCACCTAAAGGAGCTGGAAAGGCAAGGTCACCAAAACTCTAACTTTAGTTGAAGAATCCAGATCACCAAAATAAAATGCCAAATATTGGACATAGAAGACACTGCTGATTCTTTGAAAGGATAAACAAGATTGATGAATCCCTAGCAAGAATGACCAAGAAGAAGAGAGAAAAAGTCCAGATAAACACAATCAGAAATGCAAAAGATCAAGTCACAACTGAACCTGAAGATATACAGATGATTATCAGAGACTACTATGAAAACAAACTCAATAACCTAAATGAAATGAAGGACTCTCTGACATCACACTACCTCCCATGGTTGACACAAGAAGAAATTGGGAGCCTAAATACATTAAAAAGTGGGCAAAAGGCATGAATAGACACTTCTCAAAAGAAGACATACAAGCTACCAACAGTCACATAAAAAAATGCTCAACCTTACTAATCATCAGAGAAATGCAATCAAAACCACATTGCGATACCACCTAACTCCAGTAAGAGTGGACATCATTAATAAAACAAAAAACAACAGATGTTGGAGAGGATGTGGAGAAAAGGGAATGCTTTTACACTGTTGGTGGGAATGCAAACTAGTTCAACCTCTATGGAAAACAGTGTGGCAATTCCTGAAAGAACTAGAAATTGACTTTCCATATGACCCAGCAATACCCCTTCTGGGAATATACCCATAGGAACTTAAATGACTCTACAAAAAACATACCTGCACACACATGTTTATTGCAGTATTATCCACAATAGCAAAAACATGGAGCCAACCATGCTGCCCATTGAAACTGGATTGGATTGAAAAAAAGTGGTATGTATATACAATGGAATATTATGCAGTCATAAAGAAGAACAAAATTATGGACTTTGCAGCAACTTGGATGGATTTCGAGACTATCATACTCAGTGATCTATCACAGAAACAAAGAACTGAGTGCCATATGTTCTCACTCACAAACAGACCCTGAAAATTTATTATAATTCAGTAAGAAAGGGATTGGCAGTAGTGGGAAACTGCCAGGGGAGAAAAGGGGAGCACACAATATCAGTAAGTGTACCTGATTTCAAACTACGCAAAGTGGCAATCAAAGGGAGGCCAAAATTTACCTGTATGATGACCACTTATATATCTAATCCTGAATCTTTAAAAAAAAAAAAGAAATTGAGGTTTTGCTTCTGGAATCTCTAACCTATTCCATTGGCCTATATGCTTGTTCTTGTACCAATACCAGGCTGTTTTTGATTATTGTAGCCTTATAATAAAGTTTAAAGTCTGGAAGTATGATATTTGTCTCTTTGTTTCTTTGGCTGAGGATTGTTTTGGCTATTTGTGGTCATTTTTGTTTCTATATAAATTTCTGTATTGCCATTTCTAGGTCTGAGAAGAACAATGTTGATAATTTAATGGGTGTTGTGTTGAATCTGTAAAGTGCCTTAGGTAGGATGGACATCTCAACAATGTCGATTTTTCCATAAAGAGAGTGGAGCGACAGTCCAAATAATGGGAAAAAATATTTACCAGCTGTTTATCTGACAAAGGCCTAACATCCAGGATCTACAAGAACTCAAATGTGCCCAAAAGAAAAAAAACAAATGACCCTATAAAAAAGTGAACAAAAGACATGAATAGACACTTCCCAAAAGAAGATATATTAACAGCCAACACATACATGAAAAAATGCTCAACCTCACTAATCATCAAAGAAATGCAAATCAAAACCATGCTGAGATACCACCTAACTCCAGTCAAGATGGTCATCATTAATAACTCAGAAAACAACAGGTGCTGGAGAGAATGCAGAAAAAAGGGAACACTTCTACTCTGTTGGTGGGAGTGTAAATTAGTACAACCTCTGTGGAAAACTACATGGCGATTTCTAAAAGACCTAAAAATTGTCCTTTCATTTGAACCAGCAATATACCTTCTGGCAATATACTCAGAGGAACTCAAATCATTCTACAAAAAAGGCACTTGTGCACACATGTTTATTGCAGCACTATTTACAATGGCAAAAATATGGAACCAGCCATACTGCCCATCGAAACCGGACTGGATGAAAAAAAAAGTGGTGCATATACATTATGCAGCCATAAAGAAGGACAAAATTATGGACTCTGCAGCAACTTGGATGGATTTAGAGTCCATTATACTCAGTGATCTATCACAGAAACAAAAAACTGAATACCACATGTTCTCACTCATAAGTGGACCTTGAACATTTATCATAACACTAGTAGAAAGGGATTGGCAGTAGTGGGACACTGCCAGGAGAGGGAGGGGTGACAAAACATTACCAAGGGTACCTGATCCGAAACCAGGTGAAGTGAGGAGCAGTGGGAGACCCAAACTTCACCTGTACGTACACCACTTATGTACCTAATCCAGACTTGTAGCCCACATCTTTAAAATAAAGTGTAAAACAAAACAAAACAAAACAAAAGCATGTTCCATGAGGGCAGTGACTTGTTTTATTCCCTCTTGCATCTCCAGTGTCTAGCACCTAGTAGGTACTCTGAAAATATTTACTGAAGGAAAGAATCACGGTTTTTCTCGTCTATGCAATGAATATGGATAAGACGTCTCCTCTGTGTCCCCAGGAATGTGGGCCTGAGAAAGCGTAGCTGGAATTAGCCACTTGGTCAGGCCAGTCAGAGAATAAGGCTGGGTTGTTTGGAGGGACAGAGAAAAAGGAGTTAGCTCTGTGAGAGTGCTTGAGTGTGGCCTCTGCATCCTCCTGACTTCTTTTACATTTAAAAGAAAGAAAAGAATATTAACTATACTTGTCTGGGGAAAGAACAATTGAAGCACAGAAGGGTAAGAAATTAAAAGTAAGTCTCGCTCCCTCCCCGCACCTCCGTTGCTAGTTCTGCTCCCTGCTTTTTCGGGGAGGAGGGAGGTGTAGTGTTTTTGTCCATAACTCAAAGAACATCCTTATGTCTGTATTTTTTGATTCATGGATATGAAGCAGTGGCTATGGACTTCGCACGATGATAGATGAGGCCTGTATCTTCCCCAGGTTCTTCCTGCCAATTTTTGTTCTTCTATTATATTTATTTATATATTCATTTCCTCTATGATTTAAAATAATGTGCCTCCGCTGTCATTCTTTGATTTATTAACCTTAGTGTCTCTTGTTTCTCCACCACGTAATGTGAGGAAATTAGCTCCATGTGATCACCTTTCTCATCCTCCCAGGATGGGTCAAGCACTGGCTTTACTTTTATACTGTCAACATTTAGTACATTTACATTTCTTTTTCTTTTTCTTTTTTTGAGTCAGAGTCTCACTCTGTCACCCAGACTGGAGTGCAGTGGCCGCTCCCGGCCACTGCAGCCTTGACCTGCTGGGCTCCGGCGATCCTTCCGCCTCAGCCTTCCGTACTATACCCAGAATTAGTCCTTTCATGCTTTGTGTATATATAAGCTGATGCTGAAAATGGGAGATCAGGGCACAGCTTTAACAATATTGTGGTTTTGTAAACGTTATTCACTGCAGAATCAGAAGAGTGTTTGGCTCTGTGGTGTACATGTAAAACCATGTCACTCAGTCTTTGCTGTTCTGAGGACATTGTTCTAATCATCAAGGTCAAATGGATTCTTGCTGTATGCTAATACTTCAATATAATCATGCATTTTTACTTATCTCATATCTGGAACATGACTCTCATCCCAGAATTTATAATTGCATGTGTTTGTTTTGGGGTTGACATAGCTTCTTCACCATGTTTCTAAAAATTTCCAACTTCTTAATCATACTGTTTGGAAAATGACCAATTTGGAACAGAATTCTTTCTAATTGTGTCATCCTGACCTTTTTCTTAGGTTTGAGAGATTGCCTGAATATATAAATGGGCAACGACCAGACACTATTAAAAAACAGACTGCGACTCACAAGTTGCTGCAACCAGCCCAGGAAGCAGGAAGCCATAATCCACAGTATCTATAGTAACCAGCCCAGGAAGCCGATTTACTATTTCTAAGTCAGACTTGTAGTAAGTCAGACCACTGTCTCTACCAACCAGCCCAGGATGCCAAACAATAACTTCTGAAAGAATGGTCCTCACATGGCTGGGACTTGACCAATATCTGGCAGAATCCCTAATTTTTGTCTCTGCTTCCAACTTGGGACCAACTGGAGAAAGCCAGATATGTACCAATCCCATAGAATGCCCCACTCAGCCTTGGGAGGCTGAGGTGAGTGGATTGCTTGAGCCCACAGGTTTGAGACCAGCCTGGGCAACTTGGCGGGACCTCATCTCTACAATAAATCAAAAATTAGCTGGGCATGGTAGCACGTGCCTGTAGTTCCAGCCACTTGGAAGGCTGAGGCGGAAGGATCGCCGGAGCCCAGCAGGTTGAGGTTGCGGTGGCCGGAAGCAGCCACTGCACTCCAGTCTGGGTGACAGAGTGAGACTCCAACTGAAAAAAAAAAAAAAGAATGCCCCACTCCTCGTTAGCCTACCTACAGCTTCCCCATGCTGACAGTCTCCAGTCAGAGCATACCCCAAACCTTTTCTTTTTTCCCCTATAAATCTTTCCATTTCTCTGCTAGTCTTTGAGTCTCTGCCAAACACAACAAATGGCTGCTTACATCCCCACTCTAGCAAGCTCTGAATAAATAGCCTTTGCTTATTCTCATTTGGTTGGTGTTTGTTTATTTCCACAGGTTTCTTTTTGTTTGTTTGCTTTTCCGGAGTATATCCCCAGGTCATTTTTTTTTCAGGTAAAAATTCTGGAAAATATCTTTATTTTGTCCTCTCATTTGGCTGACTTTTGGGTTCAAGATAACTTTACTCAAACATTTTTAAAGAATTATCCCACTGTCTTCTAGCATCCAGAGTTGTTGTTGTGTAGTGGCCGAAAGTTCAATCCGAGAGACCACCAAGAGCCAATTCCGATGAAAGTTCAAGGGGGTCTTTATTCACAAACTCGAGCCTGGACCTCTGTCGACAATCGACACAGTGGAGTACACCCAGAGGTCCTGACTTCCTTAAGCAGATGGCTTTTATGCTTTTACACAAAGGGAGGAGGAGTTTGGGGGGGCTTTCCAGTTGTGTTACCATTTAATTGGGTAGTAACCTCTGGTGGTCAGCTTAATCGTGGAGGATTGGCTAGCCTGACTCGGGCTGACCTTGGTCCACTAGCTGGGGAAGTTGCAGAGACATCTGGAAACTTAGGTGATTACCCCCCGGCACCTGATTGGTTGTTGCTAAGGGGAAAGTGAGATAAGGGAAGAATAACTGGAGCTTTGCAGTTTTTCCCATAACTGGAACTTTAAACAGTTACAGGTTATGTTTTAAGACAGAAAACTAAAAACTAAAAATGGCTGTGCTATTGTCCACAAGCCGATTACATATTTATTGGGTTATAGCATGCTCTTAACCTAAGTCTATGGTATACTCTATTACTGTCCTCTCAGTTGAGAGGATTATCGATCTTTTTTAGGTAAACTGTTTTCTCAAGTGGTTCTGGAAGCTTCTCTTTATCCCTGTTAAGTTGCATGAGAATATATATGTCTAAATATTGGTGTTTTGAGAAACATCTTGCTCAGTGCTTGGTGGGCCTTTCAGCATAAAGATCACAGAAGTATTTATTTGATTTGTTTCTCCCTTCCTCTTCCTTGGTTTTCTCTTTCTAGATTACTATGGGGTGAATATTGACTCTAATTAATTTTTTATGTCTTTCATTTTTTCCTTTAAGTTATCTATCTTGCTGTCTTTTTACTTTCCATGTTGGAGCGTTTTCTTTTTCAACAGTTACACTTTCATAGCACCTTATTCTTTACAGATGCAGTTTCTTCTCAACTCTCTTTAGAGTTACCACATTGAATTCTTTCAGAATCCTGTGTATTTTCTCTTATCAGTTGTTTCTTCAGGTGGCTTTGTTCCTTCAAGCTATTTGTTCCTTTGTGTTCTCCTTAAGGGTCTGCTGATTCATGATTGTCCTTGCATCTTTATGTGTGAAGGACTAGGTTGATTAGCATAAGTGCCTCGTATATGGATATATAGATTACTTTTCCCCTGCAGTAAGGGGCTGAGTGCATGTGGGTGGACTGTGTCTACCTGCAGGCTTCATTTGGGTGTGCAGGTGAGAAACAGTAGGCAAAATTGGATGGTAATACTTTGGGACCCCAATTTACTGTGAAAGTCTTACCCATCTCCAGGAAGAACATCCAATGTCTTTAGGTTTTTTTCAGCTTCAGGTTGGGGGGAAAATGTTGGGCAGACTGACCCTTGGAGTCACCTCATCAGTGACTTTCATGGCAGCTCCCCCTTCCCATCTGGTCCTTCAGCTGCTGATTTTGGGGTGGGGAGTGGTAAAAGGGGTGGTCTTTGCCTTGAAAAATGGCTTTTGTCTCCCTGCAGCCCTCTGTCACTGTTGTTTGCCACCAGTATGATTTAAATCACCTTATGATTTTTTTTCTTTCCTACTTCCCTATTCTGTTCTCAGTGCTTTTATAAATTTATTCCTTTTTTTACTTCTTAAGTGTTCATTTTGGTGAGAGCCAGGACAGATTTTGGGATGGTCTTCTTTGTCTACCAACCTTTTGATGGACTCAGGTACTTTTTATGTCAGAGAGGAAGTAGTTAAAGCAAAGATCTTATGATGAAAAGGCAAATCAATTTATCCTGCACTGTATTGCATCACTCCAAACACCCTCCAAGCCACAAAGAGACAGAGAACATGAGATAAAGAGGCAATGACAAGCAGGGCTGGGAGTGCTTTTGCTCTTTATTGTGTCTAAGTGATTTGGATAAATGGCTGACCTGGAGGGAGCACACCTGTGGCCCAGGGAGATTCTCTGGGCTATACCACATTCTCACTGCTCTGAGGGTGGTCAAGTACTATTGTTCAGAATCCACAGAATTTGTTTGAAAGGGCACTCAGAGCTTATTTCACTCTCTCCTAGATTCTCCTTCCCAGCAGAAGTCAGAGTTATGGTAACTTGACTTTGGAATAACAAGATATATATGTTTCCCAGACAATTTAAAAATATACTCATAAACAACTTTGAAGCGAAGGGGGGAAAAGGAACTCTGTAAAAAAAGCTGGCTCAACCATTTTGTGAACTGCCTAGCTAAAGGAGGTCCTAATGTTATGCCTTCTATATTGTGCAGATTGTGAGGAAAGAGTAGAAGTTATTGCCTGGTTACATGTCTGGAGAATGGCTGGGATATTCCTCAGATTCTACCGTGACAGAAGCTAAGGGACAGTGATACTAAGGTGTCAGACAGTGTCTGCGTCTTGTTCCAGCAGGAGCCAGCAGTCCTCACACTGTGACAAAGCATTGGTTCTGCGTGTATATCACATCTTCTCTTGTGGTTGCTTAAGTACCTGCCAGGGTCACACCACCAGCAAGAGGCAGAGCTGGGATTCGAACCTGGGACTCTCTGATTTCAAAGCTCATGTCCTTTCTTCCACAGCATTGTCTTGCATTCTTTCTTTTTTTTTTTTTTGAGTTGGAGTCTTACTCTGTCACCCAGACTGGAGTGCAGTGGCCACTCCCAGACAATGCAGCCTCGACCTGCTGGGCTCCGGCGATCCTTCCGCCTCAGCCTTCCAAGTAGCTGGAACTACAGGCACGTGCTACCATACCCGGCTAATTTTTTTTTTGATTTATTGTAGAGATGAAGTCTCACCAAGTTGCCCAGGCGGGTCTCGAACCCGTGGGCTCAGGCAATCCACTCACCTCAGCCTCCCGAGGTGCGGGATTACAGGCTGAGCCACCGAGCCCAGCTGCATTATTTCTTTAAAGAAATTTAGCATCCAAAGGGCAAGAACTGAGGCCGAGATGAGAGGATTGCCTGAGCCCACGGGTTCAAGACCAGCCTGGGCAACTTGGTGAGACCTCGTCTCTACAATAAATCAAAAACTTAGCTGGACATGGTGGAACTACCTGAAATTCCAGCTACTTGGAAGGCTGAGGTGGAAGGATCGCCTGAGTCCAGCAGATCGAGGCCGCAGTGGCCGTGAGTGTGCCACTGCACTCCAGCCTGGGTAACAGAGAGTCTAACTCAAAAAACAAACAAACAGACCAACAAAAAACAAAAGACAAGAATGGCCATGGGATGACTCTAAGGAGCTCTTAGACTCAACTATTGTCTTCTAAAACTTATCTCCGCTCTTAGAAAGTACCCACAAATGAAGCATCTGAGAGCAGGTGACCCAGCCCTAGTTTGGTAAAGCCAT
This sequence comes from Cephalopachus bancanus, assembly GCA_027257055.1. Taxonomy (NCBI): domain Eukaryota; kingdom Metazoa; phylum Chordata; class Mammalia; order Primates; family Tarsiidae; genus Cephalopachus; species Cephalopachus bancanus. The sequence goes on from JAPVLO010000002.1 coordinate 17,784,174, forward strand.
TTGTCAGGATACCACCACTGCCCTATGCTGCTGTGACTCCCTTGGATGAATTCTAATGATCCTTTCTTTCACCTTTTTTACTTTCATCTTTGCAACCTTGGACTTAGATTCAAAGTCCTGGGTAGGAGAGTCTGACTGGCCCAGCCCAAGTCACATACTTGTGTTCTGAGATCAGGAGCCCAGGACAGGGACCATCCCAAGTTGGCTTCTGTGGACAGAGGCACTTCACTGCATTCCAGCCATATTACACACAATGGGAAGAGAATTTGATGTTAGGTCGCCTGAGGAAAAGTGATAATCATCTGTTATATCTTTCTGTCTAGATCCTAGATTTCTCTAGCTCAACCACGAACACTGTGGGAATAAACTGTAAAGTGCCACCGTGATTCAGGAAAAAGAGTGATCAGGAGGGTTTGATTGAGTGTGTCCTGTCCACATTCCATCCCAGTCTCAGGAGGGCACAGGCCTAACCTGGTTCCAGTGCTCAGCCAGTGTTTGTTGTTGAATAAACAAGCTGAAGCAGACAGAGGTTTTGTGGAGAAGGCAGGATTTGAGATGGGTTTTGAAGAAGCATGGGGCTGGCAGGGTAGAGAGGGCAGAAAGGACATTCCAGGACCTGAGAACCAAGATGGAGCATATCACACAGGTGGAGGCCAAGAATGGTGTTGTCGAACTCCTGGCAGGTGAATTTGAAGAAGTAGCAGAGTCCAGCAGCAAGCCCTAAACATCAACAACGGAGCCTGGAGATAGAAGGATGAAGGCATCGAGCAGTGGGATAGTTGTGCTGTCTTTAAATGTGCAGTGAGGCCAGGCTCGGTGGCTCAGCCTTGTGAGCCCAGCACTTTGGGAGGTCAAGGTGAATGGATTGCCTGAGCCCACGGGTTCAAGACCAGCCCGGACAACTTGGTGAGACCTCGTCTCCACAATAAATAAAAAAAATTAGGCAGGCGTGGAAGCATGCGCCTGTAGTTCCGAATACTTGAAAGGCTGAGGTGGAAGGATCGCTGGAGCCCAGCAGGTCAATGCTGGGGTGGTTGTGAGTGTGCCACTGCACTCCAGCCTGGGCGATGGCGTGAGACTCTAACTCGGAAAAAAAAAAGATATGCAGTCAAAGGGTACCCAAAGCTGACATCACTCTCCTATTCTTCTAGGAGATTCTCCACGATGAAGATACTTTGATTTCTGAGATTCCTAAACATGAATAAAATCAGCTTATCTGATAAATGAATAATAATAGCGATTTTACTTTGTCCTCACCACGAGGCACAGATTTTGCTAAGTGCTTAACGCACATCTTTACGTCAGTTTGTGAGGTAGATGCTATTATCCCTATTTCTAGTGAGGAGGAGATGGAGGTTCCAAGAAACTCAGAGAGGTTAAGAAACTTGCCCCAAGTCACATAGCTAGCAAGGACAGAGTGAGAAGTTGAAGCCAGCTGTACCTGACTCTGAACTTCTTTTAATGGCCAGGTCTTATGATCTTCCAGAACAGATACATTTGGCTGGTACTGCAAAAGTGAGAGTCTCTGGGTGGACTGGGGACACGTCTGGCTGCTGCGTCATCCTAGTGGCAGAATGGGGCAGGTTTCTAGGAAGCATGGGCTTGCTTTGCCGAGGGCCAGGTTGGCACAGTTTGCCTGCTGTGTGCTACAGCGGGACACAGAGCTGATGCCCTCAAGGTCAATTCTAGTCACATTTCTTTGTGATTTTATTGCTCAAAGGCTTGGAAACAACCTCAAAGGAGTAAATAAATGAGGGAACAAAGTATTTGCTCTCCTCTATTAAGCCTTGGCTGGGAATCTCTCTTCCATACTCCTCACATGCAAAATGCAGTTTGCAGGAACAGATTAACATTTCAAACTGGTTCGTGCAATTAGACGGAAACACCTGGTTTTGCAGGAACTCTTATTTTCTGGGTGTGCTGAGGGGTCCTTGAAATTCCCATGCTCGGTGGATTAGCCGAATGGCTGGTCACCAGCTGTTATGTTGGCATGTTGCACGACAATTTATTGCAGTTCCCCACTGGCGTTTGGCAGAGGCCCCAGTAGAATCAGGTAGCAGGTTAATGCTGACACCTTCTCTTCCTCCTGTCACATGGGGCCCGCGTTCCTCTTCAGCAATAAGTGGCTCAGGCTTAGGTGGTGTCAGGAGCTGTAGACCGTAGAGGTGAGCAGGAAGAACCCTTCTTGCCTCGGCATCTGGGCCAATTAATCAAAGCTGAAGGTGTGGGCAGGGGGCAATTCAAGGGAGGGAGTCAGAGAGACGTGTCATCTGTGAATCCGTGCACTGCTCTGGGAAGCCCTTAGACATCCATCGTCACTTGAGGATTTTATAGTAACGTGACTGACCGAGAGCAACAACCAACTCCCCCCCAAAAAGACACCAAAATCTAGGATCTAGACACATGGGTATAGCAGACAGTGATCACTTTTCCTTGGGATACTGGAACGCAGTGTGCTGCTTCTGTTCGCAGAATGCAACTTGGGGAGATTCTCCCTGTCCCAAGGGAGATTCTCTCCTGACCTCAGAACAAAAGCAGATGACTTGGCCTGGCCAATCAGACATTTCCACCCAGGACTTTGAATCTGACTCCAAGGCTGCAAAGATGAAAGTAAAAAGGTGAAAGAAAGGATAATTAGAATTCATCCAAGGGAGCCGCAGCAGTATCAGGCAGTGGCGGTGTCCTGACAAATGGCTTTACCAAAGTGGGGCTGTGTCACCTGCTCTCAGATGCTTCGTTTATGAGCATTTTCTAAGATTTGGAGGTCAGTTTTAAGAAGACAATATTGGGTCTAAGAGCTCCTTAGAGCCGTTCCATGGCCATTGTCACTCATTGTTGTTTGTCATTGTCAAGTAAAAAACAATTCTGGACTTAGAAGAGATTTTATTTTAAGGGTTATTTTAAGGGGTGGGGTAGGAAGGGACTAATATAATAGGGAGAATGCTCTGATGGTAGTACCGTAGTCCTCCATATCCAAAGGGGACACATTCCAAGACCTTATCTGAGGGGACATTTTGCAGTGGATGCCTGAAACCCCAGATAGTACCACACCCTATATATTCTGTTTGTTTTTACATACATATCTATTATAAAGGTTTAATTTATACATTAGGCACAACAGTAACTAATAATAAAATAGAACAATTATAGCAATATTCTGAAATAAAAGCTATGTGCACATGGTCTCTCTCTCGAAATATCTTATTGGCTGGGTGCAGTGGCTCAAGCCTGTAATCCCAGCACTTTGGGAGGCCGAGGTGAGGGGATTGCCTGAGCCCATGGGTTCGAGAACAGCTTGGGCAAATTGATGAGACTTCCTTTCTACAATAAATCAAAAAATTAGCTGGGCGTGGAAGTACATGCCTGTAGTTCTGGCTATTTGGAAGGCTGAAGTGGAAGGATCGCTGGAGCCCAGCAGGTTGATGCTGGGGTGGCCATGAGCATGCCACTGCCTTCCAGCCCAGGCGATGGAGTGAGACTCCAACTGAAAAAAAATCTTATTATTAAATATTCACCTATTTTTAGACCACAGATGACCCTGGATAACTGAAACCCCAGAAAGTGAAAATGTGAATGAGGGGGCGGGGAGGGAAAACTCATTTATTTGCAAGTGTCTCAAAGGTTAGGCAAAACGGGTTTTTCTTTCTTTTTTTAAATTATAGCTATGTGGGATACAAGTCAGGATTAGTTACACGAGCAGGCTTCGTGAAGGTGAAGTTTGGAACTCCAACTGGCTCCCACTTCCCTTGGTTTAGGACCGTACCCACCCATGTGTACTCCCTTCCTTCCTTCTTCTCCTGGTAGTGTCCATCGACTGCCAGTCCCTCCCTTGTGCAATTGTGATTAATGTTTAGGTCCCACTTATGAATGAGAACATGCAGTATTTAGTTCTTTGTTTCTGTGGAAGATCACTAAGTGTAATAGTCTCCAGTTCCATCCAATTTTCTGTGAATTTCATGACATGGCTGCGTGTAATGCTTCATCATGTATATGTACCACATTTTCTTGTCCAGTCCACTTTTGATGGACAGTGGGGTTGGTTCCATGTTTTTGCTATTGTGAATAGTGCAGCTATAAGCACATGTGTGCAGGTGTCTTTTTGTAGAACAATTTATGTTCCTCCAGCTAGATTCCTGGAAGAGGTATTGCTGGATCGTATGAAAAGTCAATTTTTAGGTCTTTTAGGAATTGCCACACCGCTTTTCCATACTCCCCCCAACAGTATAGAAGCGTCCCCTTTTATCCATACCCTAGCTGGCACCTACTGTTTTTGCATTTATTAATGAGGGTCATCCTTACTGGAGCTGGGTGGTATCTCACTGTGGTTTTGATTTGCATTTCTCTGATGATTCATGAGACTGAGCATTTTTTCATGTAGCTGTTGGCTGCTCGTGTATCTTCTGTTGAGACATGTCCTTTGCTCACTTTTTGATAGGATTTTTTTTCCTTTCAGTTCGTTTGAGTTTCTTATAGATCCTGCATATTAGGCCTTTGTCAGATACATAATTAGAAAATATTTTTTTCCCATTCGGTGGGTTGTCTTTCCACTCTCTTGATGGTTTCTTTTGCTGTGCAAAAACTTTTTAGTTTGATGAGGTCCCACTTTATCTTATCTTTTATGGAATTCAGTTTTGGGGGTTTGATCAAGAATTGGTTGCTTACTCCAATGTGCATAAGAATGTTTTCTACGTTTTCTTCTAAGATCCTTATAGTTTGAGGTTTCATGTTTAGGTCTTTGATCCATTTAGAGTTGACTTTTGTATATGGCGATAGGTAAGGGTCCTGTTTCATTCTTCTGGTCAGCCAGTTTTCCCAGCACCATTTGCTAAATATGGTTTCCTTTTGCCAGTGGTTGTTACTGGTGGCTTTGCCAAAGTTGAGTTGGTTGAGAGATCGAGTTTTTGCTTCCATAATCTTTGCCCTGCAAGACATACAAGAAGGAGCTGATACCAATTTTTTTTTAGATTAGAAAATATAGTTTAATTAGAAAGTAAATGAGAGAAAGAAAGAAAGAGGAGATTCACCTCCCCAAGGTAGGGGAGGGGACCAAAGCTAGGTAGTATGGTGACAGCCATAGCTCAAAGAGCACATGGCTACACGAGTCTAGAAGGCAATGGTGATGGCAATGGCCCAGCAATGGCCTGGCAATGGTGATACCAATCTTACTGAAAGTTTTCCAGGCAATCAAAAAAGAAGGAATGCTCCCAACTCATTTTATGAAGTCAACATTATACTGATTCCCAAACCTGGCAAAGACCCGATAAGGGAAGAATTACAGACCAATCTCCTTGATGAACACAGATGCAAAAATCCTAAATGAGATTCTAGCAAATCAGATCCAACAACACATCTCAAAGATCATCCATCATGACCAAGTGGGCTTCATCCCTCAGATGCAGAGCTGGCTCAGCATTCACAAGACCATAAGCGTAATTCAGTACATCAACAGATGTAAAACCAAGAACCACATGATTATATCATTAGATGCAGGAAAAACATTAGACAGAATCCAGCATCCCTTCGTGATAAAAACTCCTGAGCATCGAGGCATAGAAGGAACATTCCTCAAAACAGTAAAAGCCATCTATGATAAACCTACAGTCAACATTTTGCTCAATGGGTGGAAATTGGAACCACTCCCTCTGAGAATGGGAACTGGACAAGGATGCCCACTCTCACCCTTCCTGTTGAACATAGCGCTAGAAGTCCTAGCCAGAGCAATCAGGCAAGAGAAGGAAATCAGGGGTATCCAAATAGGAAAAGAGGAAGTTAAGTTATCCCTCTTTGTGGATGACATGAGTCTATATTTTGAAAACCCTAGGGAATCTATCAAAAGCCTCCTCAGGCTGATAATCAACTTTGGTTAAGTCTCTGGGTTCAAAATCAACATGCAAAAGACAGTTGCATTTTTATATACGAGCAACAAGCAGACATAGTTCCAAATAAAAAGCATATCCCATTCACAATAACCACAAAAAAATGAAATTACTTTGGCATCCACCTAACCAGGGAAAGACCTTTACAACAAGAACTACAAAACGCTGTTCAAAGAAATCAAGAATGACACAAACAAATGGAAAAATATTCCATGCTCATGGATTGGAAGAATCAATATTGTCAAGATGTCCATCTTACTCAAGACAATCTACAGATTAAATGGAATGCCCATCAAATTACCCGCATCATTTTTCTCAGACCCGGAAATGACAATACAGAAATTCATATGGAAACAGAAAAGAGCACGAATAGCCAAAACAATCCTTAGCAAAAAGGAACAAAGCAGGCAGTATCATATTTTCAGACTTTAAACTTTAATATAAGGCTATGTAGCCAAAACAGCCTGGTACTGGTGTAAAAATAGACACATAGATCAACGGACAGGGTTTTTCTTTTACAGGGAGGAGTAAGCAAGGCTAGAAAGAACTGGTGTGAGGAATGGGATGAGAGGACCAGGACAGTAGTTCAGAGAATATTTTTTAAAATATTTTTTTATTTTAAAGATGTGGGGGTACAATTCATAATTAAGTATACAAGTGGTCATTGTTAGGGAAAGTTTAGGCCTCCCTTTGGTCACCACTTTGCCTGGGTTGAGATCAGGTACCTTTATTGATATTATGTGCATCTGCTTCCCTCCCCGGCAATGCCCTGCTACTGCTAATCCCTTTCTTATTGTAGTGTGGTAAATGTTCGGGGTCTGCTTTTAGTGAGAATGTGTGGTACTCAGTTCTTCATTTCTGTGATAGATCACTGAGTATGATAGACTTGAAATTCATCCAAGTTGCTGCAAAGTCCGTAATTTTGTTCTTCTTCATGGCTGCATAATATGCCATCATGTATATGTGCCACATTTTTTAAATCCAGTCCAATTTCAATGGACAGCACAGTTGACTCCACGTTTTTGCAATTGTGAATGACGCTGCAATAAACATGTATGCGCAAGTATCTTTTTTTATAGAGTGATTTAAGTTCCTCCGGGTATGTTCCCAGAAGGGATATTGCTAGATTATATGGAAGGTCAATTTCTAGTTCTTTTAGAAATCGCCACACTGTTTTCCATAGAGATTGAACTAATTTGCATTCCCACCAACAATGTAGAAGTGCTCCCTTTTCTCCACATCCTCGCCAGTATCTGTTGTTTTTTGTTTTATTAATGATGGTCGTTCTTACTGGAGTTAGGTGGTATCTCAGTGTGGTTTTGACGTGCATTACTCAGAGAATATTTTATTCTGAGGCCCCTCTTTTCAGGACTGGCTCAGACTGAGGACAGGCCAAAGTTCAGGAACCTGGGGAAAGGAGAAAAACTTAATTAACACTCGATTAATAAGCATTTGGTCCTGATTGTTCCTATTAAACTGTTGAGGACAAAACAGTTCAGCTGATCATTTACGAGGCAAAGGTCTGTGTCTGGCCTTGTCATAGATAAACAAGGGGGGCATCTGTGAGTCATATGTGAACCAGATGGGGAAGGGTGGTTCTTTGTAGGGCACCATTCTCTAGGACACAAAGAAGTGGGTGAAATTTCTAGCCTTTGATGTTTTCCAGGAGCACAGGGCTCAGGTAAAATTCAACACTATTGCAACAAGGAACCGTGTTTAAAAAGCCGAGTACTCTTCCATGCATGATCTCAGTGATCACTCATGGAGGTGGGTTATTATTATCACCACCATCTTGTGGATAGGGGGATTATGGAGCAGAGGCTGAGAAGTTGTTGAGGCATTTCTCCAGGCCATGACTGAGCTGAGACCTGAAACCTGGTTTCTCGGACTCCAGGTCTGTACATTTCCCTTGGCACCACCTGGCCTCTCTTCATGGGCTCAGGCGGTGACTTGCCTAATATCATAAACACTGCTTATTTTTAAGACACTGGCACAGCGATTTTATATTTTAAATCATCTGTATGTAATTTGTGGGATTTTTCATGATGATTATGCTACTTCAATATCCAAATAAAATATAAAAATGGAGATCAATTACAAATTTCAATTTTCTAAATAGAAATTTCACTCTATAATTTCTACAAAGTCATCAGCACCCACCCTGGTTAACAGTCTTGTCTTCTAAGGCAAAAGGACTGCATTCATGCAATCATCAAGTCCCCAGCATTGCAATCAATGCTGCTGAAAGCCTTCTTTACCAAAATAACAATTCTTCCTAAGGAATGAAAAAGAGATGTAAATCTTACACTTAAAAAAAATGTGTTTTTAGATTCCCTATCAAATAACTCCCCAAACAGAAACAATGTAGATAAAGTATTTTGAGCAGGATCAGGACAGAATTCAAAACAGAAGCTTTATTTTGGTCATGAGATGGCCATAGTTCTGAAAAGGTTCTGATCACACACATGACAGTGACTGTTTAAGAGGAATCCTCTCGTTGGAACGTGAGTGAAACTAGGATGCAGCAGGCAGGCAGTGAAGGCACTCAGGGTTCTGTCCTGCAGGCAGCACTGGTCCCTTGGATGCCTCAAGACTAAGGGTTACTGCTTGTGGGGCTTCCTTCCTCCCACCGCTCCCCCTAGGTCACCCAAGGCTGATACATGACCACTCCTCCTATTCATACAGGCCTTCGCGTCTAGCCTCCATGGGGCTGCTGTCCTGCTTCCCATTGTACACCCAACCCCCAATGTCGTGGACCTGTATTGAGACCTCAGAGCCAGAACCCAGTGCTTCTCAGGCTAATGGCCAGCAAAGCCCCTGCTGTGATCATGTGGTCAGGAGTCTATTCAGGAGGTAGACAGCTGTAGATTTTCTTCTGGCTCTCCATTGTCTTTCCATGTCGCTTGGATAGAGGTGAGTTAGGGTTCTGGGCCCTAGTCCTCTCATCTGTTGAAAGTGCGGATGGGTCGAGCTCAGTGGCTCAGCCTGTTATCCCAGTACTTTGGGAGGTCGAGGCAAGTGGATTGCGAGACCAGTCTGGGCAACTTGGCGAGATCTTGTTTCTACAATAAATAAAAATTTAGCCAGGTGTGGTAGCACGTACCTGCAGTTCTGAGGCGGAAGGATCGCCGGAGCCCAGCAGGTCAACATTGGGATGGCTGTGAGTGTGCTATGGCACTCCAGCCTAGGCGACAGAGTGACTCCAACTCAAAAAAAAAAAGAAAGTGGGGATGATATCACCCATCTCATTGGGTTGTTGTCGGGGTTAAATGAGATAATGCAAGTCAAGTACATAGCATACAACAAGCACTTAATAAATGTTGGGTGATAATGATGACAGTGATGGCAAACCAAATACATTTATCCATGGTAGTGGGAAAGGAGAAGATCTGTTAAATTCTTCTCCTCTTTCTTGAAAGAAGCATGCTCACCTTCAAAGCTCATTTCTGGAGCTTTGTTTTCTAACCCATTGCTCTCCATTAGTGCTCTTTTGCCTGGGTAGGTCAGAGCACCTTAAATGGGACACAGGCTGTCTCGATGGTCCCTAAGGTTGTACTGTCTCTCAATGTTCAGTTTTACCTTTAATGTGATGCACTTCCCCCTGCTGACCTCACTGATGGCCAGGAAGGACTCAATTTACAGTTGGGCTAAACTTTCCTTAGCATGGGGTCTTACTGCTTTATCTCAGGAGGCAGCAAGATGTACAGAAAAATACCCAACTTTGGCACAAAAAATAGGTGGATTCAAAATCCCAGCTCTTACACCTCCTTTGAATGGCTTTAGGCATACTTAATACTTTTTTTTTTAAGATATGGGGTACAATTCAGGATTAGGCATACAAACGTTGATCACATAGCTACCCTTATTGATGAGGTGTGCCCCTCCTTCCCCTAGCAGTTTCCCTCAACTGCCAATCCCACTCTCCCTTCCCCTGGCAGTTTCCCACTATTGCCAATCCCTTTCTTAGTAGTGTTATGATAATTGTTCAAGGCCCACTGATGAGTGGTACTCTGTTCTTTGTTTCTGTGATAAATCACTGAGTATGAGCGACTCTAAATCCATCCAAGTTGCTGCGAAGTCCATATGTGTGTCTTTCTTTATGGCTGCATAATATTCCATTGTGTATACCACATTTTTTTTTATTCAATCCAACTTCGATGGGCAGCATGGTTGGTTCCATGTTTTTGCTATTGTGAATAGAGCTGCAATAAACATAGATGTGCAGGTATCTTTTTTGTAGAATGATTTGAGTTCCTCCGGGTATATTCCCAATAGGGGAATTGCTGGGTGATATAGAAGGTCAATTTCTAGTTCTTTCAGAAATCGCCACACTGTCTTCCAAAGAGGTTGCACTAGTTTGCATTCCCACCAGCAGTGCAGAAGCATTCCTTTTTCTCCAAATCCTCACCAGTATCTGTTGTTGTGTGTTTTATTAACGGTGGCCATTTTTACCTGGGTTAGGTGGTATCACAATGTGGTTTTGATTTGCAGTTCTCTCAGAGGATGATGAGTGAGTTTGAGCACTTTTTTATCTTGGCTGCCCATATATCTTCTTTGGAGAAGTGTCCATTCATGTCTTTTGCCCACTTTTTAATGGGGCTATTTGTTTTTTTTCCCTTCGGTGCGTTTGAGTTCCTTGTAGATCCTAGATGTTCGGCCTTTGTCAGACATACAGTTGGCAAATATTTTTTTCCCATTCTGTGGGCATACTTAATACTTTTAGCCAAGATACTTAATCTCTCTGAGCATCAATTTTCTCTTCTGTAAAATAGGAGTAGGAGTGGTAACTTTATAGAGTTCTTCTGAGGTTTAAATGAGATGAGGTATATAGTGCCCACACAGAGTAGCAGCCCTAGTCAGTGCTAGTTTTCTTTCTTGGTCAAAAAGAAGATTCTTTTTTGAAGGAATTAGGCTACAAAGTCACTTAGCTTTTTCCTGCTCACTTATCTTCAAAGAATAGTTAAGAGTGATGGGCGGGCTGTGAGGTATGAACTAAGGAAAAGCACCGATGCCACAGCAGGCATTGGAAAAGGCAGGCTGTGGAGAAGGTTTTGGGGGTGGGTTGGAGGACTCCAGTCCCAGATCTCCCAGGGATGAACTTGCAGCAACTCTTTGTCCTAGTTTGGGAGTTTGGTTGAGCACATTCACACCCATGCATTCCCTGGCAGGTTTTGCTTTCCAAGATCCTTCCCTGCAGCCTTCAGCACTGCCTTCCACCTGATCCCTGCTCAGAACGTTCCAGAGGACTCCGAGTCATTCATGCAGCAACATATCTTAATTCAGGGTTGGAAGCAAGCAGAGGGCCCCCGAGCTCCTGATGCCAGCCATTTTGAGGGAAGCAGTTAGAGGTCTGCGGGGAGAAAGTTTGGACACTGGCTTATTACTTTTCCTGTTTTAACCAGTCAAGCAGTTAACTTAATTGAGTATCTATCAGGTGGAAAGTACTGCACCGGATCCTGGAGGGAGGGGATGCCTGTTTCCCTTGCTGAAGAGCTCGTAGACCATCAGGAAGTTAGGGCACGCACTGGAAAAGCTGTAACGCAGAATTTATGTTACTGAGTGTGTTTTAATGGACTTGGTCTCTGTGGGAGGCGGGAGCTGAGCTGGGGCTGGGCTGGAGGTGCTTTTTAGAGTTGGTGAGTCTCCTTAGGAAGGCTTTTCTGGGGAAAACTAATTTGGGTAGAGTTTGGGGCCATCCGGGGACACCGAATGCTGGAGAGGAGGGGACCAGGGCATTGCAGAAGGGACAAAGACATTTGCAAAGATGTAGAAGGAGGACCTGTACTAAAGATGATGAGCCCACTGATGTGGCTGAGCAGGTCATCTTCAAGGTCACAATAGTGGTACGTCTGTGGGTTTGTCTTGGAGAAGAGTGGCAGGCAGGGGTGGGGCTGTGAGTGTACACAGAATAGTAGGCGATCAGAACATTCACATGCGTCTTCTGGCGGGGCAAACCTTTGTGGGGTCTTGAGCTAAATTAACCTGTGCAGGTTTGTGGGGAGTGTGTGTGTGTGCTTGGTTTGGTTGGGATGGGTGCTGAATTACTTAGTATTCTTCAAAGGCAAGCAACAGAAACCAAATGAGATAACAATTAAAGTAAACAAAATCTTGTTGGACTAGAAGACATTTGAAGCTGTCTGTGTGGCAAGCCCAGGTTTTTTTTTTTTTTTTTTTTTTTTAGTTGGAGTCTCACTCTGTCGCCCAGACTGGAGTGCAGTGGCCGCTCCCGGCCACCGCAGCCTCGGCCTGCTGGGCTCCGGCGATCCTTCCGCCTCAGCCTTCCGAGTAGCCGGAATTACAGGCATGCGCCACCACGCCCAGCTGATTTTTTGATTTATTGTAGAGATGAGGTCTCGCTGCCCAGGCGGGTCTCGAACCCGCAGGCTCAGGCAATTCACTCACCTCAGCCTCCCAAAGGCGCGGGATTACAGGCTGAGCCACGGAGCCCGGCTCAAGCCTAGGTTTTATTCGGATAGTATGTTTATTTGGAGGTGGATTAGGGAACACAGAGGAGGATAATGCAACAGTTGAAGTCTCCAGTTCTTTCCCCCCGCAAAGCCACCCCTTGGCCCCCAGCCTAGCGGAAGGCATTAGGCTTCTCTCTTACATGCATGTCTCTCCTTTCCTCGTGTCTGCATCACTCGGGAGTCCACACTTTTTTGTACCTTAGAGCACAGGGTAGATGGCAGGCCACCTTCAAGAGATGAATTCAGACTGACCTAGAGTTTCCTAATCCTAATTCCAAATATTAGGAGAAAAAAATCTGATCGTCCTGACAAGCCGGATGACCATTCCTGATCCAGTAAACTCTCACGAGGGGTGAGTGGACACGTGGTGCAGCATAACTGCTGGGTTCCACCCTTACGGATGAGATGGGCAGACGGCCCAAAAAGTGTCTTGGTAAGTGGTTGTAAGGAAGAGAAAGGAGTTAGGCTGCCATTGCGAAGTTTGCCTGTGGCATTGGGGAAAAGGAAGGGGCAGAGAGTCAAGAAGCCTGGGTGTAGTCCTGACTCTAAACAGCTGTGTGATCTTGGGCTTCTCTCTCCCTCTCTGAGCCTTTGTTTCTTTATCTGTCACAGGAAGAGTTGAATGAACAGGCTCCACCCTGCTTTGAAAATGTGTTTCTCTCGCCCATGTGTGAGATGACGAGGGCTGGTGTGGGGTGAGGATGGTAGGAGCGAAATGGATGTGAGAAACATAGCATAGGAATAATTGGCGGGAGTTGGTGGAAGACTCTTTATGGGGTAGAAAGCAACTAGAGGTTTCAAAGGCCCCGGTGGCGTAAGGGTGGTGACACTCCTTGTGGTGATACTGACCCCAGGAAAGAAAGCCTGTTTGCAGAGAGAAAGATAATGAGTCTAATTTTCAGTGGTGGGACAATCAATGAGAGAGACCTAATGATTACTGGAGATGGCTGCTTACGGTAAAGGCGTGGGGTCAGAGTCAGAAATGCAGGTCTGAGAGTGGTTTCCATAGGTGTGGCATTTGAAACCACATGCGATGCTCATGTCGAGGGAAAGAAAAGGAGGAGGTGAGTCAGCGGTGCCTGGGAGAGAGAGAACAAGAGCCGCCAAAGAGTTTAGAAGCTGGAGGAAGAAGGGGCTTCAGCTAGGCGGGGTGGGGGGGGGGATTTCCATAGTGTCTGACGCATTGTGGAGGCTGAAACGTGTGAGAATCATGAGCAGATAGGAGGAGGAAGCTCTGGTGACTTCTCAGAGAACAGTGGGCTAGAGGCAAGGGGTCAGGAGCGAGTAGCAGCTGAGCAGAAAAGGCAGTAGGTAGGGCCCAGTTAGAAGAGACATGGGTAGTGAAGCCATGATGGGGAGAAAAGCAACAGGTTAGTATCTTGAGAGACCAATATAGTTTGTGGGTTCATAAAACATCTCTCTACCCTCCTTCCTTCTTCCTTCTCTCTTTTCTTCTTTCTCTCTCTGTCCCTCTATCCTCTTCACCTTTCTAAATACAAAAAGTCTCAGTTGTGACTCTAAAGCAGATCTTGGAAGCACAGAATGCACCTGTCCCTTCTGTCACTACTTCCCTGGTGATCTTGACAGTTGCTGTGGTTTGTATGTTTGTGTCTCCCCTCTTCAAAACTTGTGTATTAGAACCTCATCACCAGTGTGATAGTATTTGGAGACGGGCCTCCAGGAGTGTGAAGGAGGACCTTTGGGAGGTCATGTAGGTCATTAATGCCCTTATAAAAGAAGATCCAGAGAATTCCCTCATCCCTTCTGCCCTGTGGACACAAGGAGAAGGTATCATCTAGGAACCAGGAAGTGGGCCTCCCCAGACTCCACATCTGTGGCGCCTTGATCTTGGATTTCCCAGTCTCCAGAACTGGGGGGAATAAATACCTGTTTGTTTATAAGCCGCTCTGTTTATGGCATTTTGTTATAGCAGCCGGTATGGACTAAGACACAGGTCCAATAGGGAAATGTGGTGAATGGTGGGCTGTTTGGGTGATGGATTGTTTTTTTCTATAGCTGTTGGCCTTAGATCACCAAGACTGGGAGATTGAAGAATGTCTGGGAGAGTCAAATGATGTCCCAGCTGCCAGCAACTCATTCTCTTATTTAGTAGGCACCAGCCACCAAAGGGTCTCAATGAAGACCACGGGCACTGCCACCTGCGGGTGTTTGGGCAAGAGTGACTCACAGGATCAGAAGGCAAAAAAGGGCCTGAGCCACGTCTTCATGTCATGGTACGAGCAGTTTTGTGGTCCTCACAGGCCCTCCTGGGCTCTGTCCCCAGCTGCCATCCCTGGAGCAAAGAGCCATCTTGACCCCCGGACCTGCAGAACTTCAGAGTATACAAGCCAAGAAATTAGGGAGCTCAGATGTTGGTGGGATCAGAGCCTTTAAATTCATCCTTAGAGTGACAGAAAAGTGCTAGATGCTCCCATGGGCTGTCACATCATGACTTTTTCAGCTTCTCTTGTTGCCAAACTCCTCAAAGCATTCAGGGCAGCCTCACCCCACTTGTCGTGTCTCCTAGGGAGCTTGTTAGAGCCTTTTGTTCATCTTGCATCTTGTTTAACTCACTCTCAATGAGCTGTCTCAAGTCATGGTTTTAAAAATATAGAACCTCGTCTCGCCTAAAATCCCCTTCTCCTAGAATGTCTCTGCCTTCAGAGTCGGCCTCTGGCCTCCCACTCTAATAGGCAGAGCTGCCGCAGGTTGCCGGTTAATGAGTTGCCTCTCTGTGCTGAGATAGAGATCCCGAGGCTTTCCTCTCCCAGAGTCAGCCTGGAGAGGAACTTGAGGGGTTTAACCCTAATGGGACCTGCCCTCTATGTCCCCTTAAGAACAGACTCCAGGATGGAGGTCGGAATGGATTCTGCATGGGAGGCCAGGGGAAGCGGCATCTGGTGGCCAGCAGCATCAGTCAGACATCTGCCTGCGGCAAGGTGAACATTCCTGCCCGCCAAAGACACTTGAACTTTTTTCTTGGCCTGTGTTCAAGCCGAGCCTGGGCTTGTAGCTGGCAGGAGCTCCCCAATGGCTCCCTTTCTCAGAACGCAACAAGCCCTATCTTTTATCCTCTGCTCTGCTCTGGTAAGAGGCTGGCTGCCTTTGAGGTAAGTTACCCGAGTCTCTGGCTCTTGCTGACTCCCTCTAAGAAGAGCCCAGAAACTTGGAGATAGAGGCAGATTTTCTTGGAGACTGCAAGCCTCGGCCCAGCTTCCTGGGAGCACCCATGGCTGAGTGGAAGGGAGTGAGTGCTCTCCAGCATGGAGCATCTTCACGTGCAGTCACAGACGCAGGGACTTTTCAAAAACCATCGTGTTCCTGCCAGTCCTCATGTTTATCCACTCAGAGGATTGATTTGCTGATGAAATTCTCCTACTCCATGATTTAAGTTCATTTATATAAATTATACAGTGATTTATTTAATGACCTACTTGGAGAACTATAAATTCTATAGCATCCATGCAATGTATTATTTATAAACCCCATATAAATCATGCAAGATGAGGAGACAGAATTGTGTGTAAGGATCATGGGCTTAGTTCACATTGCCTTATGGTAGCCTGAAGTGGGTTTTGTTTTTAGTGTGGAAAACAAGCAGATAAACATAACACATTGGCTATTTTTGGTGGTGAGGGGAAGGGATAGCAGGGCGGTCTCACAGGGGGTTCATTGCTGCTCTGCCCTTAGACTGTAGGATGCCCGTGTACAGGCTGACCTGCTGTTGGAAGGGACCCCGGGGCTCTGTCTGACCAAGGACCATGCAATCGGTTCTCTGACATTTCAGAGCTTTGAGGAGTGAGCCATGCTTCATGTAGAAGTGACAGAATCGGCCCTCAGGCTCTTGTCTAAGGCCTAGCACCTTTGCTTAAAAAATATCTTCTCTTGTGTGAAACCACCAGCTCCTTCATCTTCCTTGGTTGGCAAATTCATTCTCCATAGTTCCCTCCAGGCAGTCGTGGGGAATGGAAACCCATGGCTATTTATAAGAAGACCTGTTTTTTTCTTTAGCGCCCCTATCCCACATCTAGGAACAGCATGCCCATGGTCTAGAAGTACAACGTGCAGGGTAACTGTCGACATCATTCTTCAATTTCTCACTCAGTCCCTCATCTGTTGAACAAGTATTTACTGATTTCAGGTGTCTCTGTGTGTGTGAGCTGGATAGGTGAGGGAGATACAAAGAATGAACTAGAATGCATAGCACTTAAGGAGATCATGAAATCAGCCAAAATTGGAGTCAAACTGTCTGGGAATCAGACAGCTTCTACAGCCCATAGTCAGGTGGCCTTAGAAAAGTTTTTAATGCCCTGACTGGAAAATGGGAATAATAACAGTCTCTGCCATCAGAGGTCATAGAGAGAGATAAATATTAAGTATTGATAGCAGATCTTGTTATATAATAAATGCTCAAAATGTTAGTTATTATTTGACATGAATTCTGTCCTCACAAACTGTAAAATATAGATGATGCAAAAATTGTATGAAAGTAATGGTGACATAAGATAGAAAAGATAAGTACCGTTAAGAAAGGGACAGATAAAGGAAAATGTGGTGCATATACATGATGGACTACTATGCAGCCATAGAAAAGGACAAAATTATGGACTTTGCAGCCACTTGGATGAATTGATTGATTGATTGATTGAGTTGGAGTCTCACTCTGTTGCCCAGACTGGAGTGCAGTGGCCGCTCCCGGCCACTGCAGCCTCAACCTGCTGGGCTCTGGCGATCCCTCTGCCTCAGCCTTCCAAGTAGCTGGAACTATAGGCGTGCGCTACCACGCCCGGCTAGTTTTTTGATTTATTGTGGAGATGAGGTCTCGCCAAGTTGTCCAGGCGGGTCTCGAACTCGCGGGCTCAGGCAATCCACTCACCTCAGCCTCCCAAAGCGCGGGATTACAGGCTGAACCACCGAGCCCGGCAACTTGGATGAATTTAGAGTCCATCATACTCAGTGATCTATCACAGAAACAGAGAAATGAACACCTCATGCATGTTCTCACTCATAAGTAACTGAACATAACTCCTGAACATTTATCACAATACTACAAGAGAGGGATCATCAGTAGCGGGGCACTGCCAGGGGAAGGAGGGGGACGTTTACTAAGGGTACCTGGTCCCAAGTCAGGGGAAGTAAGGACCAGTTGGGGGCCCAAACTTCACCTGCATGTAGACTACTTATGTACCTAATCCTGACTTGTACCTCACATCTTTACTACAAAAT
The DNA here is from genome assembly GCA_027257055.1 of Cephalopachus bancanus. Lineage (NCBI taxonomy): Eukaryota > Metazoa > Chordata > Mammalia > Primates > Tarsiidae > Cephalopachus > Cephalopachus bancanus. The sequence continues at coordinate 17,801,743 of JAPVLO010000002.1, forward strand.
AAAATAAAAAGGGACAGATAGAGTGCTGAGCTAGGTTTTTCATTTTTTATTACTTGGATATTTTGTCATAAGTAAATCCTACACATGGTACAAGAGTCAAAGGCACAAAAGAGATACAATAAAAAGTAAGACTCCTGCCCACCGCTCTCCTTAGCTGGGTAGCTCCCCCTTTTGGATGCATCCACTGCTAATAGTCTCTTATGTATCCTATGTATCCTTCCAGAGAGTCTTTGTACATGGAATATTTGTATCTACATGTTCTTTTCACACAAGCCTCAGTGTTTTCTTTGATCACTCAGTGATGTATATTGGAGATCATTCCACGTATGCACTCACGTAGATCTGCCTCACACCATTTCATTGCAGGAAGGACATTGCTGAGTTAACCAGCCCATGTGGGTAGACTTTTAGGGGTTGCTCCCAATGTTTTGCTATTATGAAAAATGCCTCCAGACTCCCATGCAGAATCTATTCCAACCACCATCAGGAGTTTGTTCTTAAGGGGACATAGAGGGCTGGTCCCATTAGGGTAGCTTAAACCCCTCAAGTTCCTCTCCAGGCAGACGCTGGGAGAGGAAAGTTTCCATCACTAGATGTGGGGTTGCTGGGTCAAAGAGTATATGCATTTGTAATTTTTATAGCAGTTGCCAAATTGTGATTCCAGGAGTTCATACCCCTTCCATTCCCACCAGTAGCAGGATGGTGTCTGTTTCTCACATTATTGTCAATAAAAGGTGCTACCACATTTTAGATTTTTTTGTTTTTAGGAGCTATTCATCTTCTTTTAAGTGATGTCTCTTTGCTTTCTATGGAGGAGTCAGTTTTTTCTCATTGATCAGAAGGAGTTCTTTTTGGAGCCTCACTCTGTTGCCTAGGCTGGAGTGCAGTGGCACACTCATGGCCACTCCGGTCTCAACCTGCAGGACTCAGGGAATCCGTCCTTCTGCCTCAGCCTTCCAAGTTGCTGGAACTACAGGCACAAGCTACCATGCCGGGCTTATTTTTTGATTTATTGTAGAGATGAGGTCTCACCAAGTTGCCAGGCTGCTCTTGAATCCTCTCACCTTGGCCTCCCAAAGTGCTGAGAGACTTGAGCCACCGCATCTGGCCTCAGAAGTAGTTCTTTACATGTTAAGGAAATTAGCCCATGACCAGTGGCATGTCATTCACACCCCCTCTAGAGCAGCTCTTGGTGCCAGTCCTTGCCCTAGCCTCACTCGCACACCCTCCCTGTGGTTGTGCCCTTCCCTATCGAGTGAGGAGTCTGTGCAATTAATGGAAGTGCTTTCTTTCCCAAACCAGGACCCTGGGATTTCCAGCTCAAGCAGCCTCAAGTCCATTACCAACCTTCTTTCCCAAGTCTATCCTCTACAGGGTAGACCATGCTGCTGCTGGTGTACACACCCCTGCACCTGCACTCACTGATGATCGTGTGTGTGTGTGTGCATATGTGTGTATGTGTGTACAGAGCACAGACATGCAGGCTGCATTTCTCATGGGTACATGTACAAGGCTCTTTGCAGCCTGAGATGGAGACAGGAATTGGAGGGAAAGGGGATAGGCTGGGGCTGACTCTTCCTATTACCATGCTGTGGTGCCGAACCCTAAGGAGTTCACAAATTCTAAAGTCCATTCTGGCCTTCTGGGTCATTTTGAAGGTCTATTTTCAAGATAGGAGAACAAAACATATTTTATGTAATAGTCTATTTGACTGATTTATAACTTCTAAAGATTATGACATATAACACATGGGCCTCCATTTATAGTCCTACCCTGATGACCTGCCCTGGGCCCTGCAAAGGATTCCTAGAATAAGTAGGAACCACAGGTATCCTGGCATTTATTTGCATATTACTCTGGCATGAAATCACAGACCTCCAACGCATCACGTATTTCAGAGCTTGAAGGAAGTATTAGAAGGTCAACCTCACTTTGGTCGGTTGATGTCTTATCTCCATTTTACAGAGGGGACAACTGAGGCCCAGGGAGGTTCACGGACTTGCCCAAAGTCAGACTGATCTTCCCTTTTTCCAGGCCTTATGGCACCTTTGCTAAGGGTTTCTATGAAACTGCTTAAACACCCAGCTTTTGGCTTCATCATCAAGTCTGCTAGTGATCAAGTCTCGAGAAAGAGAGAATAAATACGGTTTCAAATGCAGAGATCAGACTGGATTTCATACCAGACTGGCACTGTCTGTCTTCAGATGCAGCCTCCTTATGACTACGTTTCATTCCTCTCTTTGATTTTCTCCTGTGTGATCCTCTGGAAGCACATGCGGCAGAGAGCTGGAACGGCGCCATTAAAAATATTTATATTGGTGTGGAGTTGTTTGCATCTTAGCCCGTGTGCTACACTAATAGCACAGTGGCAAACATGACATTTTCCCCAAGTAATTATAGAAGCTAGCAGACATTTACAGGGAGTTGGCTGTTCATTGACATGGGAGGCACAGCCCTACAGACTGGGAGTGCTGGAATCATGGTCGTGTGGCTTTTAAATCTAATCTGAGCTCCTTTCTGGCAACGGGTAGTGCTCCTTCATGCACTGACCTTCGGCCTGAGGAGCAGCCCCAGGTGAGAGGCATTCACAACCTCTCCCGGAGAATCAAGAACATAGAATCCCCCACCTGTGCTGAATGGAGTCTCCAGGCCCGTGCAGGGGGAAGGGGTACAGGGGACCCCGGCTGGCATTGTCTTCCTCTCTAGGGAGATCAATCACCTGCCATAGCCCTAGACCAGGCCTGTAGTAGCTTCTGGAGGTTCCCACTGCCCAGAGAGGCCATGGGGGCAATGCCCATGAGATCTCTGGAGACGGGGTAGGGGTGGAAGGACACAGGTTCAGGTCCAGGGCTGGCCAGGTGATTCTACACCTTGGTCCCTCCATGCCAGTTGCTGATTTACCTTCTCCACTGTCATTTCAGGTGGGAGCCATCTCTGCTAAGGAGCTCCCCAGGGGGATGATAAAGCTAGGCTTCTCTCAGATGCACTTCTGGTCTGTTCCTAAGAGGAGAAACTGGGTCACAGTGGAATCCAGTTAGTTTTCAGCATGGTGTGGTAGAAAATGTTCAGAGACCAGAACTAGACATACCTGGGCTGAGCCTGGCTCGCCCTCACCAGTTGATCGCTTAGCTTTCTGAGTCTCAGTTTCCTCTGTTGAAAGGATATGATAATATTTTCCCCAAGTGTTAGGACTTTTATTATTATTTTTTGAGTTGGAGTCTCACTCCGTTGCCCAGGCTGGAGTGCAGTGACACGCTCATGGCCACCCCAGCATCGACCCGCTGGGCTCCAGTGATCCTTTGCCTCAACCTTCCAAGTAGCCGGAACTGCAGGCATGTACTACCACACCCGACTAATTTTTTGATTTTTTGTAGAGACAAGCTCTTACCATGTTGCCCAGGCTGGTCTCGAACCCGTGGGCTCAGGTAATCCTCTCACCTTGGCCTCCCAAAGTGCTGGGATTACAGACTTGAGCCACCATGCCTTGCTGAGTGTTAGGACTTTTAAATCGAGGGTATATAGGGTGTGCTGACCGCAATTGTCATTTTTCAGTAGCTACTGTTTTTAGAATTCTACAAGGCTAGAATGTTTTTTAACTTCACAGAACACCATCTCCTTGCTTCTCTATGAATCCTCAGAACTAAACTGTGAGGGAAGAAGGGTGGGTTGTACCTACCTGTGGCAAATGAAGAGGGTAAGGGACAGAGACACTTTCACCATTTAATTTGGCAAATTTTTGATAATCTGTGGTGTTCAAAGCACCAGACCCTCCACACTCAATTTCTGTCCTTAAGAAGTTTTATTATTATTATTATTATTCGAGTCAGGTTCTCACTCTGCCACCCAGAATGGAGTGCAGTGGCACAATCACGGCTCACCGAAGCCTCGATCTCCTGGACTCAGGCAACCCTCCAGTCTTAGCCTCCTGAGTACTGTGACCACAGACGTGTGCTAATTTTTAATTTTTTTTTGTAGAGATGAGGTCTTGCTATGTTGCCTAGGCTGGTCTCAAATTCCTAGGTTCAGGCAATCCTCCTGCCTTGGCCTCCTGAAGTGCTGGGAATATAGGCATGAGCCACAGAGCCCAGCCTCTTAGGAAGTTTATAAGCAAATGAGCAATGACATGTGGGGTCAAGGTGAGAAGCTCTGGCTTTGTTGTCTCCTGAATCCTTAGTGCTCCATAAATGTTTGTTGACTGAATGGATAGCATGGTTCTAGTTCAGGACACAGAGAAGGATCATAGCCGATTTACAAATTCAAAATAAGGGGGAGGAATTCCAACTCGGAGGCATGGGGAATGCCTCAAGGAAGCAACACATTTGGTCTGGGCTTTGAAGGGCTAGGTGGATCTTAGCAGGTTGAGATGTGAGGGATATTTCCAGAACAGGAACAGCAGGTGCAAAAGTACTGACCTGACTATGTGAGCCACATTAAGGAAACATGAGTGTTGTAGCTTGGTTGGAGTTTGCTGGGTCCAATAATTTGGGTGACCACATGCCTGGGTTTGCCAGAAAAAGTACAGTTTATGCCTGTTATGGATGGATGAACCAACCTGCTTATTGTTTTTGGGTCCCTTTTACTTTCAAAAGTGTTCCAGTTTGGAAGCTACATCATATGTTCACTCTGTCTGTAATGAGAGATGAGGTTACAAGGAAAGCTTAGGACAGGATTAAGGAAAGCTTTGGGCAGAATTAAGGAAAGATTTTGGACTCCGATCTCTTGGCTAGGGTCTCAAACTCCAGTGCCTACGGGGGCCATGATGTGAGGGGACGAGTAGAGCTGGTGGAGAGGTTAGCTGCTGTGGCCCGACTCCAGTTGACGACTGCAGGTGAATATACGAACCCTTGCCAGATCTTCTGGTGTTTGAGACAAGCCAGAAATCTGAATTTTTATGTACAACTCCTGATTTTAAAATTCTGGTTCCAAAAATTGGAAAACACTATGTAGGTCAAACAAAATCTATCTGCACACTACATCTGAGGCCACCAGTCTGTCCCTCTGCTGGGCAGTGGAGACCTGAGGAAGAGTTCTGAGGAGGATAGTGACCTGGTTAGAGCTAAATAGCCCCCTGACCTAGGTGTCCAGGAGGGATGGGTTTAGAGAGAGGGACGGTGGGCTCCTTGCCATAGTCCAGTGGAGCCAAGAGGCAGATCTGAACGAGGGTGGGGCAGTGAGAATACAGATGCAGAAAAGAGACTTGGAGAAAAGAAGCTGGCCCCTGCTTGGGCCTGGCTGCTGTGGGAAGAAGGGTACAGTGAGAATGAGGTGTTGTGAGAATGAGGTCCCCAGTGGGTTTGTGGCTTTCACACCATGAAGGTTAGTCCCTGCCATAGGCCAGAGGGCACCAGCTCCGTGAGGCTTTGCTGCTTCTTTAGTAGGTCTTATCTGGAATTTGGCAGCATCTTTGGTGAGAGAGGAGTGCCCTGGAGCTCTGGTGGTACAAACACCTGCGGCCAGCTCCTCTGGGTAGGGAACCAGCTCCCTCTGAGTGAAGCCAGTGGCTAAGCCTTCTCAAAGAGTGGAACGTGGTTAATGTCCCAGGAAGGTACACTGTCTTCTCAGACAGACTCTGGTGGTGCGTGAGGAACCCATTATAAGCTTGGTTAACTTATTTGGGAGGCATATGTTATCTCCGAGCTGTCGCTACTAGCTTGTATGTTTCATAGATTTTTTTTTTTTTAGAGAGCAGGTATTTCAGATAGCCACAAACACAGCCATTTTCTTTCCTTATATTGCTTTCTGCTATAGCAGTATAACTTAGTGATTCCAGAAGTTGAAGTTGGAGGTGGACCTCTAATCCTGGGAAACTGAACAAGAGGTGGGTCAGTAGAACTAAAGTCAAGCCTGGGAAAGAGGGAGAGGGGCCAGGGGTTCCTTTCTTGCTCCCTGGCCCCGTGTTCATCCTGATAAAGGGAGAAGGTCCCTAGCACCAGCACTAAGGCACTGAGGGTGTCCCCCTTGGGGACAGTAGCTGGGTGTGATGGTTATGTGTCAGCCTGCCTGGGCCCCAGACATTTGGTTAAATATTGTTCTGAGTGTGTCTGTGAGGGTGATCCTGGGTGAGATTACCATTTGATCAGTAGACGGAGTAAAGCAGATTGTTCCCCTAATGTGGCCTACCTCATCCAATCAGTTAAAGACCTGAACAAAACAAAAATGCCAAGGGAAGGGAACTTCTTTGTCCTGACTGCTTTGAGATGGGAACTTAGTCTTTGTCTGCTTTTGAACTTGAACTGAAATATCAGATCCTGAGCCTTTTGATTTTCAGGTTAGAACTACGACATCAGCTCTTCTGGGTCTGCAGCTTGCCGACTGCAGATTGTGGGACTTCCAGCCTCCGTATTTGCCTCTACTTCTTAGAATAAATCTATCTACCCATCCATGCATCCATCCATCCATCCACATCCTACTGGTTCTGTTTCTCCGGAGAACCCTGACTTATATACTGAGGTTGAGGAGAAGAGAGAAGAAGAAACACTGCCCCTATTGAAGAACCCATGAAAGTGCCACATAAAAACAATCAGTGCTAAAGCCCTGCCAGGTCCAGGGAGTGAGAAGCCATCTGAGGTCAGGGCCAGTTGGGTGGGGATGGGGAGACAAGGGAGCAGCCAAATGAGACAGGAGGCGCTGAGAGAGAAAAGGAGAAGCCAATGACACCTGTTTCCCAGGTTTCCACTGGCCTTTTTGGCTGGTAAGGGATAGAGATCACCAGGCAGGAAAAAAGAAGGTCACACATCAGTTTAGGTCCCCGAGGAGCAGAGATTTATCAGGGGATATACTTATGAAGATTAAAGAGGAAGGAAGGAAGACTAGGCAGAGAGAGGCTTGGACCATGATTCAGTAGGGGAAAAGGAGGAGGACTGGGCAGGAGTCTCAGATGGCAGCACAATGTGAAAAGCAGGACAGGGCAAGGCTGGCTAGTCTCTGAGCTGGCTCCTCACCTAGGTTGCCCAGAAAAGTTCCCTGGCAGGCAGGATGCCCTGGTCCTAGCACTCCTACTAGGCTTGGCATTTAGCTGGGCTCTTCCCTGGGAACCGTGGCCTTGGTGCAAACGTGGGTGGATCCCAAGAGTGACCGCTGGGCTGTCAGGCAGCTCTGCGTTTCTCAGTGAGCCCCTGAAGGAGTTTGAGCAGTCACCCCCGGCAACCACAGGTCCCTTCCACACACCCTTCCGCTTCCTCCCCACAGCCATAGATGCTGCAAAGAGCCCTCAGGCCTCAAATCCCAGCTGGGGGGAGGGGGAACATTTGACCTTTCAGTCAAGATTCACATTTTGGTTATTGCACAGACCTGGACCATTTAAATTGCTGACTTAAGTGTGCCTGCATTGTAAAATGACTATAGATATTTATATTACTTAAGAGGGACTAGAAGAGCCATGTTGACTATTTGAGGTTTCATCCAAGAAAGGTCACTAAGAGTAAAAATACCTTTATGACACCATTTCCCGAGTCCTTCTTGTTCAATGCAGTGGTTACAGCTGTAAAGTGCTTAGAATAGTGCCTGGCTTGCAGTAACCACTCTATTGCTGAGGTTTGCTTTAAGGCAAACTTGAGGCCCTGGAGAAAGGAAGGAGGGGAGACTGGGCACAGGAATAGAAGTAAGGAAACAGGGAGGGGCAGAGGTAAAGGAGTCAGTGTGGATAGCCAACTCTGTTGCTAGAGGCTGGGCGCTGGAGTGTCCATCCAAACATGAAGCCTGGTCTCCTCCCCCCTCTGGGAGAGGCCTGGGACTGGGAGGGGACAGCAAAACATTCATCTCTGGAATCAGTTGATTCATGAAGCCGCTGTGTTGGGGGAGGCAGAGGCCCTCTGGCCGCTGGCTGGAGCCCAGTTCTCTGAGGAATGTGTGTGCTTCCCTGGAAGAGTGGGCATGTCTTTTAGGTTTCAGAGAATCACCCCGAAGCTGGCACTAAAGCAACACCTACCAGTGGCTAGGAAGGGACAGGTACAAGTGAAAAGCCCGTTCCCATCTCAAGATGCCGGAAATATAATTAAGAAGAAAAGACATGTGAATAGAAAGTCGATGATAAAGATTTAAAGTAAAAGCTCCAGGTGACAATGAGCTGGCATCAGAACCCTGTGAGCTTCACTGCTGTCTGATTGCTTCAGGTCAGGGTTGGTGTAGGAGTTGGGGTTGGAGAGACCATTGGACCCGGAATCTGACAGGTGGAGCTGGGATCACATTCCTGTCTTCACGTGTTGGGTGGCCTTGGACACAGTACTTGGCCACTGAGCTTCAGTTTCCTAACCTGTAAAGAGGACATAGGAATACGGTAGAATAGAATAATGTGCTGTTGAAAACACCAGACACACCTAAGAGTTTCCTAACTGTCAATTTTCTTTCTTCTTTTCAAATGGGTGGAGTGGAGGGAAGGGTCAAGGACTGGTGGGGCTTAAGCTGCATCTTATACTATGAGGAGGGTTTGGTGTGTAGACCAGGTAGATGATAGCATGTGAGTGAGTCATCACAGGGTAGTACAGGAAAAGCTCAGAGGAGGGCAAGTTCAAGGTGTTTTGGTTAACAAACACCTTGAGCTCTCAGTGACTGAGAGAGTTTGGTATGGGTAAGGAGTATAAAGATGAGTGGAAAGGTGATTTGGGGTTGAGATTGTGGGGGCCCTTGAATTCTGGCATCATAGTAATAGCTACGATCATTTAACTAGGTATTATGGGCTGAACTCTGTGTCCCCCCACCAAATTTGTATGTTGAAGTTCTAGCTCCCAGTACCTCAGAATGTGACCGTATTCTGAGACAGGGTCTTTACAGAGCTAATGAAGGTAAACTGAAGTAATAATAAGAGGAGATTAGGTCGCAGACACGTAGAGAGGGAAGACAGTGTGACGACACGGAGAGAAGATGGCATCTGTAAGCCAAGGAGAGAGGCCTGAAACAGATCCTTCCCTCAAAAGTGACCAACCTAGTGACACCTTGATTTTGAATTTTCCAAACTCCAGAACTGTGAGACATTCCTGTGGTTTAAGCTACCCATTCTGTGGCATCTTGTTACAGTGCTCTAGCAAACTAACATGGCAAGAATAAGTGCTTTATGTGTATTATTTTGTCAGTAGGTGAGGGGAGTATTATTTTCACTGTGGAGTGGTTTTAATTTTGGGGTGACTGCTTGAGTTTAATTCCTGGCTTGGACATCACACGCAGATGAAAATAACAGCAGAGATGAGGTTGGGATGGTCTGTGACTGGTAGGGAGATTGCTTTAGGACCTAAGACCTAAGCAGGATTAAGTCAATCTCAGGCAAAAGTGCTGTCCCTTGGTTTCAGGAGGACATCCATCGGCCCCATACACTCTGGAAAAGTCCTTATTGGTTTTACCGGGATCCTGACACAGAATTCTATCATTCACCACTGAAGAACTTTTGTTTCTCATTAGTGCCTGTCTGTGATGGCTGCACATGGATGGGGCCTCAATTTGGACAGTATCCTTACCCTGCTGCCTTCAGCCCTCTTCCCTGGCTGCCACAATCAACTTCCTTGTGTACAAAAAGGTCTTGGTCATCAACCGGGCACTGAGGTGAGGAGAAGAAGTCCAATGGGATTGCACGAGTTTTTAAAAATTTTAATTTTAGAGTTATGGGGTACAAGTGAGGATTTACTACATATGTAAATTGCATGCAGGTGAGATCTGTGCTTCTAGGGGGCCCTCTCTTGCTGCTGATAGTGGACCTGGTACCCAGTGTGTGGTAGTGTGCCCCCTTATCCCTCCCTCCTTCCTCTCTCCTTTGGAGGTGTCCAGTGTCTGTTGTTTTCACCTTCGGGGGCTGCACACTTTTCAGCCTGAGGGGCTTGGGCAAAAGAAGTACCACTAACAGAAACAGAGAAAAATAAATACATATGATAGGATATTATACAGGGGGTGCCAAAAAATGTATATACATTTCAAGTATGACGTTTGCTCAAAAGGTGGCATTAATCAAATGAATGCTACAGGCAGGAAAATCAAAGAAAATGATAAGAACACGGTTGAGCAAACCTCGTACTACACATTGCTACTGTAATGTAATTCAACTTTGAAAAGTAATATGTGGATAACATCTCTTAAACTGTGTATACATTTTTTTGGCACCCCGTATATGACTTGTTAAAGCAGAGGGTATTAGTGGTTATTAAAGAACTGAATGAAACCAGAATAAGAAGATTGGGTAACTTCATTGACCGTATATATATATTTATATGTACATACATATATAAATATAAAAAATATGGTCAATATATAATATATGGCCTATATGTATATAATATATATGGTCTATATATATATTGGGACCATATATTATATATATAATATTTTTATACACTTAAAAGTAACATTTACTATAAGAAATTTTAAGAATTTATCTCAGAGAAGTAAAAAGAGAGAAAAAATATTACCCATATTCTCATCACTGAATAACTGGCACACTGTGCAAGTGGCAATTCCTAGAGTATAAACAAAAATCACAAACTGTTGTTCAAACTGCCATTGAAGCCTGATCAAACCTGCTGTCTGACTAATACCTTTTTGTTCCTTTGGTAAAATCTAGGGTTGTCCTCTTGACGCCTTCTACCACTGTCAAATAATAAAAGTTCTCTAGTAACTGTTAATCACAAAACAAGCCCTTTCAGGAATTTAAATGTCCATTCTGAGCAGCAGCAAAATTCAGAGTTTAATGTTTCTTTGCAACCAAGACTGGTGACTATTCACCGAAATTCACCTGCCTCCTCACTTTCCATGATATTAAAAGTTCTGATCACATGGCTGGCCAGTGGACTACATTTCCCAGTCTCCCTTGCAGCTAGACGTGGCCGCATGACTGACGTCTAGCCAATGGAATGTGAACAGCGGGATCTGCTTTATTTCCAGGCTTGTCCTTTCAAACCTTCCCATGTGTGCTCCTCCATACTATTTCCTCTTTCCAGTTGGCTAAGACAAAAGTGATCTTAGGGGCTGTTGGAAGCTGTATGCTATTGACCATCAGCCTGGGGACCTGAATAACTGTGTGGATGGAGCAAAGCCCCCTGCCTTCCCTGTTCCCCCAGCTGGAACTTTCCTGTATTATTACATGAGTAAGAAGCAAACGCATACTGTGTTGCATCACTGATTGCCTGGGTCAGTTTTTTACTGCAGCGTGGTCTACTCTGATGTATTCTCCAGCTCAGGTCTGCTTCCATGGGAAAAGGGAAGCTTTCTGTGGGCAAAGGCCAGCTCTCTGTTTTCCTGCTTTGTGCCTCCTCACCCTCTCTTTAATTCCATCTGCAGTTTCATCCCAGAGGAGGGGTGAGAGGCAGGAAAGTTGCTACTTGGCTGGGAATATCATGATCTTGACCTTTTTTTTTTTTTTTGAGTTGGAGTCTCACTCTGTTGCCCAGACTGGAGTGCAGTGGCCACTTCCGGCCACCGCAGCCTCGACCTGCTGGGCTCCGGTGATCCTTCCGCCTCAACCTTCCAAGTAGCTGGAACTACAGGCGCGCACTACCACGCCCGGCTAATTTTTTGATTTATTGTAGAGATGAGGTCTCGCCTTCCCAGGCGGGTCTCGAACCCGCGGGCTCAGGCAATGCACTCACCTCAGCCTCCCAAAGGCGCGGGATTACAGGCTGAGCCACCGAGCCCGGCTGATCTTGACATTTTTGTGCCCTTGTTTTTTGGTAGATATTCAGAATTGACTCTTGACTCTTTCTCTTGTGGCTTGACTTTGTGGGGTATGCTAGATAGCTTCTGTCTGCCCCTCCAGAATCAACCTCTCTTCATCCTGTGCTGACCCCGGGTAGAGTGTAGACTGTATCAAAGAGCTCCCTTACCTTTTTTTTTTTTTGAGTTGGAGTCTCACTCAGTCGCCCAGACTGGAGTGCAGTGGCCGCTCCCGGCCACGGCAGCCTTGCCTGCTGGTCTCCGGCGATCCTTCCGCCTCAGCCTTCCGAGTAGCCGGAATTACAGGCACGCGCTACCACGCCCGGCTGATTTTTTGATTTATTGTAGAGATGAGGTCTCGCTGCCCAGGCGGGTCTCGAACCTGCGGGCTCAGGCAATCCACTCTCCTCAAAGGAAAGCTCCCAAAGGTGCGGGATTACAGGCTGAGCCACCGAGCCCAGCTGCTCCCTTACTTTTTGTTGTCTGCTCAAGCTTGGCCAGTGGAGATCTCTGGCAGGAGACTACAGAGACTCAGGGGAGAGAGGTTGTGGCATTTATTTCCCTGGTTCCCTACCTATGACTGCATCGCTTTGTTGAAGGTCGCAGCTCCCTAACGCACATACTCCTCTCTGCACTTGGGCTCTGGTACCCACTTCCGCCCCTCACCCCTTCCGGATGGTAAGGTGCCAGGCTGTTATTAGCTCCAGAATATTGTACTCCTCCCCAAGGTCTCCCTCCATCCTAACCACACCTTCATACATAATCTCTTTATTAAACTCTCCTTGAAAGATCTAATTTGTGCACCACCTGTTCTCCTGCTAGGTCCCAAATAAGGCAATGGGCTTTGTGAGATGCCCCTGCCTGGAGCATCCAACAGCATGGCCTTCTGGTGATGTGGGGAATGCATCTGTGATGCTACTGCTTACGGTCTGCCCCTCAGCTGCTGAGCATTTTGTGGTCTGTCCCTTCTGTGTGCTTCACTTGAGCAGGAAACCGAGGCTCAGAAATGTTCTGGGACTTGCCCAGGGACCCGGCGCCAGTGAGTGGTTGAGCTGCGAGTCAAACCCAGGTCCAGCGACCATCAGGGCTTCTCCCTGCTGCGGGCCCACTTGCATTACCAATCTCCTTCAGCAGGAGTTCTGCCACTTTGTATTCCTACTAGCGAAAAAATAAAATAATCCTATTTTCAGTCCAGCTAGAACTCTGCATGGATAAAAGAGTGAGTTGATGGAGCTGGCCTTGGGCAAGCTTATTCTACTGGCATGAAGACAAACGCCTGACAAGATGATTATATCAGGAAGTTCCAGGAAGGAGATGGAACAAGCAGTTTAGGCCCGGATTCTGCTGTGCTTCTGCCAAAAGAGATAGCCAGGGACTCAAGGAAAGTGAGGTGCCAGCAAGGGTCCCTGGGTGGATAGATGTGGCCCACTGGCCATGTTTGCAAACACTGCAGTTTGCATAGAGGCTGAATCTGCCACTACCACCTCCCACAGCCCTGAACACATCTTACAGCCCTTGGACATTGCTTGGAAAAGGCAGGATTTTGGCCTACCTAGAGGCAGCATGGGGATATGTCCCTTGCCCTCCTGCCTCACACTACCCAGAGAGAGCTCCCTGGCCAGCCCCTCAACCTAGGTTTTCCCGCAAAGGGAATCCAAATGATGCAATTACAGGTGTCAGGAGTCGCATCTTCAGAATGCCTTCTTTGACCCCACCCATGAGCTGGGTACGTCTCCTAGACGCTTTCATGATGCCCTGTTCTTATAACCTCTATTAGTTCAACAGTGTTTGTTGAACCCGACTATAGCTGGCACTCTGCATCTGCTGGTTTCTCATCTGTAGATTTAGCCAACCACAGCCTGAAAATATTATAAAAAACAATTAAAAATAATACAAATAAAAAGCAGTACAATGGGACAACTATTTTCAAGGTATTAGGTATTACAAGTAATCTAGAGATGATTTAAATTATACAGGCGGCTGGGCTTTGGTTAACGCAAACTATTTAATGCAAACTATTTTACGTCAGGGACTTGCACATCCGTGGATTTTGGTAACTGTGGGTTGTCCTGGAATCAGTCCTCATGAATACTCTATGTGCCTAGCCCTTGCTAGGGCCTTGTTCTACAATTTAGACTCTATTGTAGTCACTTGTTTTACTATTTTGTAATTGTCTGTTTACCCCAAAAGACACCAGATAAATTATTGACTTTGAACAATTAAATATTCATATTTTTAGCTTGGTTAGAATTCTGCATGAATTCTGGGAGGCTGTGTCTTATTGTGATTTTTATAATATTTTCTTTTTAAAAAGCTTTGTAGCCTAGTGCTTTGTGAATTGCCTACAAATAATAGATAATCAATACATGTTTACTAAATGAATAGATACAACGTTTGGCATCAACTGTTAGATAAGCTGAGGCTTAGGGTTTCCTTGGCAGTCTTTTTTTTTCCCCCCTAGGGGAGGAAACCGAGTATGTCAAGTGCTGTTCAATGACACATCCAAGGTCATGGGCAGAGTCCAGGTGGAACTCGGAGTTCCCGGCGTGTCCACATCTCTCTTTTCCTTCCTGTTCCTTGCAGCTCCTATGCCATCTTGCCCTGGGGAGGCCAGTACAGACAGACACATGAGGCACAATTGATGGGAGAGTTTCTGCTTCTGAATTCTGATACTGTGGGGGCAACTCCATGGTCTCTGAATGTTCCAGATGAGAACACTGAGGCCCAGGGCTGCTGCTCCTCAAGATTCCCAGGCTGAGAGGTGGGGTAGAAACCAAGTTCATTACTCTTCAGCCACCCAGCACTGCTATGCTGATGGGATCTCAGTGCCTCCTCACAGGTCTCAGGAGTGCTGGCATTCACATGTACTTTGTCACAGTGGGTGGCACCATGCCACGGAAGCCACTAGGGTGGGTGTTTGGGGAAGTCCTCCCAGACTGTGGCCCCAGCTGTGCACATAACAGAGACTCAGTAAATAGACATGGACATGAAGTGAGTTTTTTGCCTCAGGAATCTCAGAACAATACAGAAACAACCTCAGCAACAGGACTTGGTCTACCACTTAGCTGTTCTCTGAGTGCTTTCACTGCATTATCTCATTTCATGTACGGGCTCTCATTTGAAATTGTTGCAGGATGTAAGCATATAATTAAAATATCAATTAAGCCGGGTTCTGAAATAAATCAGGTTGTGCATGAGTATGAGTTCAACAACAACAACAACACCTACAAAAACCCAAAAAACCAAATGACAATTCATCTGTCTAGGACTCATTCTCCAGGTACAACCCACAACCTACCTGTCCTCCACCCCAATTCTGCTCCAGGGGCATCATGGTCCTTACTGCACTATGCCCTGACAGTTGTCTAGCACACGCTCTTATTGGGCCCTCTGTTGGGAATTCTTCCTCTCTTTCTTTTTTTTTGAGTTGGCGTCTCATTCTGTCATCCAGGCTGGAGTGCAATGGCACGCTCACGGCCACGGCAGCCTCGACCCGCTGGGCTCCAGCGATCCTTTCACCTTCACCTTCCAAGTAGCTGGAACTACAGGTGCGTGCTCCCATGCCCGGCTTATTTTTTTGATTTATTGTAGAGATGAGGTCTCACCAAGTTGTCCAGGCTGGTCTCAAACCCCTGGGCTCAGGTAACCCTGTCGCCTCAGCCTCCCAAAGTGCTGGATTACAGGCTTGAGCCACCACGCCTGGCCCCTCTTTCTTATAAGTGAAAGAAAATCTTCCTTAATTTTCAAGGCCCTGGTCCTATATCTTTAGTTTTATTATAGTTTTCTAAACACCTTTTTTTTTCTTCTTCTTCCTCCACTACAGATTTAGCTCCGTCTCCATTGGAGATGTCACTGCTTCCTCCTGGACGTGCCCACAGATCTGCATTCTTTCACTGCTTACATGGTATTGTAATGATGATCTTTTGTATCATCGCATCAGACTGAGCACCTTCAGGACAGGGATGTTTTAAGACTTCTCTACCTGGGACCCCGTAGGTGTTGGAAGCATGTCGGTTAGATGAACGAAGAGGTGTGCCTGGAGCATTGGTGACCTGGTAGAGTTCTTGGCCGATGGGCACTTATTCCATGCACACTTCACCCCAGCACCAAGCAGAGCAGGCTTCCTGGTGGTGAGGCCTGTCCTGAGAGTTAATACACTTTTTTGGTTGCAGCCCTGTTTCCACACAAAACTGCTTGCCAGGTAAAGGAGAAATTGCAAATGTTACAACTTTTTTGTTTTATTTTCTAACCAGACCTCATTAAAAGCATGCACGACTGGGTTCTGTGGCTCAGGCTGTCATCCCAGCACTTTGGGAGGCTGAGATGAGTGGATTGCCTGAGCCCGCGGGTTCGAGACCAGCCGAGGCAAGTTGGCGAGACCTCGTCTCTACAATAAAAAAAAAGAAATTAGCTAGGCATGGTAGTGTGTGTCTGTAGTTCCGGTTACTTGGAAGGCTAAGGCAGAAGGATCGATGGAGTCCAGCAGGTCGACGCTGGGGTGGCTGTGAACATATGTGCCACTGCATTCCAGCCTGGGCGACAGAGTGGGACTCCAACTCAAACACACACACACACACACACACACACACACACACACACACACACACACCACAAACCTCACAAAAATCCATTCTCTCGGAAAACAACAAAATTTCCAAGAAGGATTATGGAAGATTTGGCTTCTCTGAATGCACCTGGCAGTGTGTACTACGTTGCTTTCTCAAATAAAAATAATAGCCTCTGTAGACAGTAGATAAGATAAGTGAGTGCATGTGTGTATGTGAATGTGTGTGTGCACACACACAGTGAAGACATGGTGTGGTTGAAAGGGTATGGGTTTTGAAAGGCAGGCAGACCGAGGTTCAAGTCCAGCTTGCCTGTCACCAGTGGTATGATCTAGGGCATCTGTATAGTGGGGCTATCAAGACCTATATTGGGAGGTTGAGCAAGGATCCAGAGGGAACCACAGCACCAGCGTAGTTCCTGACATGCAGAAACACTCTCTCAAAGGGCAGATTGGAGTCCAAGGATGCGTTGTAAATCTTGGAAAGTTCTCTCTCCCCTGGAGCCTAATGCATGCACCTTGTCCCATTTTGGTGGCATTTGACAGTGCTGCCTGTTGTTCTTACTTGTTGCTGTTTCCAACTAGACTGGAAGTGGTGGTTATGAGTGGCACAGTATACACAGGGTGGAGCCATGTTTAAGACTTTTTTTCTATTTCTAGATCACTAGATGGATTGGTCAGATGGGTCCTGACCCCACTGGGAAGACCCCTGAGAGAATCCGAATGTTCACGGGGAGTTCTCTGCCCTGCTTCTAGCTCTCATTGCCAGGCTGGGAGAGGGTCCTAACACCAAAAGATCATTTCGGAAGCTGCTCTTCAGCCCTTCCCCCTGGTCAAAAGTGTGAGTTGACTGGCATGTGGGATGGAAAGAATAAAGGCTTCACAACCCCTCCTCCACCACTGGTAAGCTGTGCAAGTGGCAATCCTTTCGGACCTCAGTTTCCTATTCATAACAATGGGAACAATGCTACTGCCCTTTCAGGACTGCTTCTGAGGTTAAATAATAAGGCAGTGGAACCTTCTACTATAGGGCCTGGAACACATTACAGTACTCAGTTTTTCTTGTTAGTATCATACAAGATTTAAATATATACATTCCTGGAATCCAGTGTTACCCTCCAGAATAAAACCTCCTGGAGGCTGGATTCTGAGAATGTGAATTCTTAAGATGCTTGCAGTGGGATTCTGAGAAGCAGTCAGGTTTGGGAATAACTGCTTTTCAAATTCTGCAGTTCTAAAATGTCATCGATAATGAGACACACTACCCATAACAACTTCTCAGGAAAAATTGTCCGTTACCGATTAATACATTTCAACCTCAGACACATTAAAAATTGCACCAACAGACGGTCTCAGTAGTGGTCACAGGAGTGAAGTGCTGAGGGAAAGGTTCAAGGCGACGAGATGGCAGCCCCAATGCTGGGAGGTCCAAAAGACTGCATCCCAGGCCTGGAATGCAGAGTGTCAGGGGCTCAGTCCGTCTCTCCTTTCTTGAGCACCCCTCAGCTGAATGCACCGGGCTCTGTTTGTGGTTCAGGCTTTCAGGAACCAAAGCCTGGATGGAGGCAGGGCACGCTTCTCAGAGCCCTTACCACCATCGAGTGGGGCCAGCCTTCAACTGGCATGTGGCAGATCAGACCCCACCGCTGGGCTTCCTCTTTGTTCCTGGAGCTCTTTTGTGCCTTTCAGTCAGGAAGGGTGGGTCAGGCTCTGTCCTTTCCCCTGTGTTGGCTCAGCCCCTAGGACTGATGGTGTTTGTGTCCTGATTCCCCTGAAGAGTTCATTGTATTTGTCAGACTTTGTACAGGAAAACAGAAACCATGCTAGGTATATCAGACAGAGGGAATTCAACATGGGCTATAGTTGTTGGAAGGCTGGGATGGCAAAAGGGAGATGGTGAGGTGACCCAGAGCTTACGACCTGCAGGAAACCCCGGCCACAGCCAGAGCTGGGGGAACGAAAAGGAGGAGGGGGAGTTACCAGAATCTGGGGGAACAGAGGAGGCGTCACAGCCTCAGGAGAAGTGCCACAGGAGAGGAACTGTAGCTGCTAGAGTCGGGATGGTGGAAATTACACAGCTGTTTCGAGACATCACCAAGAGAAGAAGGAAAGAGAGAAAGAATGAGAGACAGAGGACAAAAATGGCTTCTCCTTTACTCTTGCCTTCCACTCTCCCCAGCCTTTTTATTGAGAAAGCCTGTGAGGAAGTCAACTGGCAAAAGCGCCTAAGTTACTGAGCAGTGGACAGAGGGTGTGCTGGGACTTGGAGTCGATAAGAAAATAAGTACATTCAACCAGCAAATGTTACTAAAGTAACTTTTAGGTGGGGGTGGAGGAGGTACTGTGTGGTGCTGGGTAGTGAATGGGGAACAAAACAGAAAAGTCCTTGCCTTTTAGGAGCCGACATTTTAATTGGGAGGCAGTCCACGAACATATAAAAAAAGTTAAAAAAAAAGGCATCCCAGAATTATAGAGAAAAATGAAACCAGGAAGAGGGCAGGGGGTGGTGGGAGTGGGGGTCTGGACAGGAGAGGTTTTGCTGAGGAGTGTTTAAACAGACCTGGAAGAAGTGAGGCAATATGCCCTAAGGCTATCTGAAGAAGAGCTCTGCAGGCAGAGATACAGCAAATGCAAAGGCCCTGAGGTCCTGAGGCCTGCCTTGATGGAGGAGCAAAAAAGAGGCTGGAGCAGAGTGTGCAACAGGAAAAGTAACAGCTGATAAGAACCGTTTGTTCTCCAGAAGAAAAAAAAAGGAAATCCCTTATAATACACAGTCTCAGTGAAAGTCTTTTTGCAAGTTTCTTTTAGGCCCCAGGCCTCCTCCTGACTGCTGCCCTGGGTTATTTGTACCGGCCTCCCCTTCTTGGACTTGTAGGCTCACAGAGAGGTAAGAGGGTGAGGCTGGAAGACAGACCAGCAGGCCTGGAGGGCCATTGTAATGACTTTGGCTTTCATGCTAAGTGAGATGGAAAGATGATCTCACCTTCTGCCTTGCTTAGGACCCACTGTCTCCTCCCCCCTCCCCAAATCAGGAGTCTGCCTTGACCCCAAGCTCAGTAACTGGGACTGTTCTTCCCCTGATCCCAGCGGACACACATTCTCCACCAGGCTGTAGGCGTCCTGAAAACAGGACCTCTGCCGGTTTACTAACCGGTGCTTGGTACCCAGCAGGGACTTCATAAATACTTGAGGAACCGATGAGCGGTTAAGCAGATCCTCATATCTCACAATCGTCACTAGCCTTGTGCTCAACTGATTCAAAGTCAATGTCAACTGGATGCACAAAATCAGTCCGACTAGACAGTTGAGTCAGCTGAGTAATCGAGCAGGTGCTTGATTGCACTTTTAAGCTGGCAGCGTGAAACTTGTGTGGTTACAGTGTCAGTTTCCATGAAAATTTGGGGCTGTGGGATGACTATACAGAAGGTGTGTCCACCCCACTGCTTTCTGGTAATGATGGAGGATTTCCCCCCCTTTTATTAGTGATGAAGGGTTTGTTGGAGATAATTGTATTTTTAGCAGCACAGCTAATGAACTAGCTAAGCATCAATAGATGAAATCATAAAACCATTACACACCAAGAGCAATAATGGGAAACTGTGTCTGGTGGTAATGAAATTAAGTGTTTTTATGAGGTCACTTTATTACTTTTCTCCTCTGCTCTCCTGCCCTCCTGAGTACATGGTGACTGCTGCTCCTAATTGCTGTTTCACTGAAATGCGCAATGCTATCCATTTTGTGTTTTAAATTCAATGTATTTCCAGGGCCTTCAGGATCATTAAACTATCCACCAAGAGAGTGCAATAGGAACAGTAGTTATGAACGTTTCTGGAAGTGGCCCAGTAGTGCAGGGGAATGAGGAGAGCAGGAAGGGTGGAGAAGGAATTAAAAAAGGCCTGCTGGACTTAGTACCGAGCCCAAGCTGATGAATACACGTTGTAAGGTAAACGAAACCAGACCAGGCGAAACGGCAACAAAGGAGCAAAGAAAAATTTATTAGCGCAGTCCCAGGCAAGGTTCACCAGTCCATGTAGCTGTGGGCCGGAGAAGTCGCGCCCAGTGAGATGGGTGATGGGTTTATAAAGGGCACACTGAGAAAGCTGTGAGGGGGTCGGGGAGAGCAATCGCTGGTTGGGACAGCTGTCACGTCTGCTGGCGATTGGCTGAATGGGGTTGCTAGAGTCGCTGTAACAGGTACTGGCTGGCTTTGCGGCTGGAGTCTTAGTTCCGGTTACTTATTTTTGCTGGCTCACTCTCGCCCATTGTTCTTCTGGTCTGGGTTGAAGCCATCTTGTTGAGGCCCACCCCGCCCTCCGGTACCTCCGGCCTTACACACGTGACCAAGAGGGAGCCCACGTGGCCTTCAGTACAGCCTCTGAAGCCAGGGTAAAGTCATTCACAGAGGGTCTGAGTGACCCTGGTTCTACCTGTACTTGAACCACACTTTTTACGCTCATACACACACTCATCTGTCACCCCCCACCTGTGACAATCCCATGTGATCCATGTTTATTCCTACTTTTCGGATGAAGAAACTGAGGCTCATGGAATGACCCAGGTCCCACTGCTATAAAGGCCAGAGCTGGTGTGCTCTCCCCAAGCCAGCGGCCTCATGGGTGTGGAGTCAAATCATTCACCAGCGATCTAAACCCTGGGTGGCCAAGTTCACAGTACCGTTCTTAATTCATTAATTTTAGAAATATTCACTGAGTGTCTGCTATGTGTTGGAGTTATGATGAGCAAAAGAGATTCCTGCTCGGTCCCCAGAGAACTTGGGAGTAACTGGGAAGGGTTAAATAAGCAACGACAAGCAGTGAGTCAGGTGACATCATAGAGAAAGCACCATGTAGGGGAAGCTGCTGGCAGGAGCCCCCGATCTAATCTATGGGACAGAGAAACCTTCCTGGAGGAAGCAAGGTTTAAGCTGGAACCTTTGAAGTGGAAGTTAACTAGATGGAGAAGAAAGAAGCATGCACAGGCCAGCAGGAAGCCTGTATAAAGGTGTGGCCCAGCTGGGTGCAGTGGCTTAAATCTGAAATTCCAGCACTTTGAGAGGCTGAGGTGGGAGGATTGCTTGAGCCCAGGTGTTCGAGACCAGCTTAGGTGACATAGTGAGACCTCATCTCTACAAAAAAATTTAGCTGGGTGTAGTGACACATACCTATAATCCCAGCTACTCGGGAGGTCAAGGTGTAAGGATTGCCTGAGCCCAGGAGGTCAATGCTGTGGTGAGCTGTGATTGTGCTATGACACTCCAGCCTGGGCGACAAAAGGAAAAAGAAAAGTGTGGCTGAAACCTTAGAGGGATTGGTGGCTGAAGGAATATACTTATTTAGAATGTAACAACAATTGATAGGACTGATTCAGTTGTGAGGCTCAAGGAGAGAGAGGAATGGACTGAGATGGGGAGCACTGTGGGTGGAGCCTACAGGTAGAAATGAGGTGGGATAAGATAGTGAATGATCATGGGGCATGTCCCATTGTTATTAAAATGAGCCTTAAAAGGCAGTTCAGCTGGCCAAGCCTTGTGGTTTCTCAGGGCCTAGAACTGAATGACAGCCCTAATGTAGACTTGCTAACTTTTTCATTGAGGGCAACCATTAAAACCTGTGAACACTAAGACCTTTTTCACCCTGTTGAGAAATTGAAAGAATGGAACGAAGCCTCAAAATGATCACCACCAGCTGGAACAATAAGATGAAACATGATGGACTCTAATACGGGCAAATTTAGATTATACTCCTTAGGTTCACAGATACAGTTGTTCATGTAAAGGATGAAAAACTTGACTTAGTAGCTCCTATCAACAGCACCTAATAGAGTCAGCTGGCTGTGAATTCCATACATGCCAACCATGTGACATGACTGACCCTTCTCTCACTTCCACTGTTCCCTTGCTGTCTGAAATATTGCTGAGGAACCTGGGAAGGTTGTTATCCTGAACAGAGAAGAACCTGAAAGAAAGGTGCAGCATCCAAGAAGGAGAGAGGCCAGTGCAGAGAGATGTCTGTAGGGCAGTCAGGTGTGGCTTCAGGAGGCTGCTTGGAGCATGGTCTGAGGATATCGCCAACAAAATACCCTCCCCCCACCCAGAACAGAGGAAAGGGGCACAATTCTCAACCAACCAGGGACCTCAGAGAGAGGGATTTTTTGGGGGCTGCGAGTAGAAGGAGGGGTGGACCAAGGAAGTGGTAAAGGCTTGTCGTATTACTTTTTTTTTTGAGTTGGAGTCTCACTCGGTCGCCCAGAGTGGAGTGCAGTGGCCGCTCCCGGCCACCGCAGCCTCGACCTGCTGGGCTCTGGCGATCCTTTCGCCTCAGCCTTCCACGTAGCCGGAATTACAGGCACGCGCTACCACGCCTAGCTGATTTTTTGATTTATTGTGGAGATGAGGTCTCGCTGCCCAGGCGGGTCTCGAACCCGCAGGCTCGGGTCATCCGCTCACCTCAGCCTCCCAAAGGCGCGGGATTACAGGCTGAGCCACCGAGCCCGGCTATATTACTTTGTTTCAATCACATGTTTGAGCTCTGATGGTGTGTGCAGCCCTCTGCTGTGGGAAAGACTATGAAACTACAGCCACAGTGTAAACAGCGCTGACCGGTGTGGCTCAGATGGCAAGTGCTATTCGGAAGATGGTGAGGAGTGATCAAGAAAGCACTCATGGAAGAGATGGAGCTTGAATAGGGCCTTGACAGCAGGTGCCAGAGAAGATGTCACTGAGACTCATGAACTGGGGAAAATGAGGAAACCAGCTGAGTGGAGGGAGAGGGAGGGGAAAGGCCAGATGTAGGCATGTGTGGTGGGCCAGAGAGGAGCTGAGGTGGGGGGCGGGCGCTGAGGTGAGCTCTTACCTGTGGGAAGCAGGGTTCATGGAAGGGTGTCCCTCTCGTGACACGGAATTAAACGACAAGTCTGACTCTAGGACTTTCCTCCTGATTGGTTTTTCTCACCGTGGTGTCTGTCTCTTGTGGATGACCCTTATGTTGTGCTGATAACCCATCACAGGATGCGTGCCCCTCTGAGAGCAGCAAGGAGGGAGCTCAGAGAAACGTCTCTGGGAGAGAAACTGCAGTGCCTTCTGAGGAGAAGTCAAGCTCAATGAGACAGGGACGAGAAAGTGCTTTCCAAATTGTAGAGTTCCCTTCATTCCTCCCTTTCTTCCTTTCTTCCCTGCTATGATTTGATTGTGTCTTCTCAAGTTCATGTGTTAGACCCTTACTCCTCAAAGCAACAGTGAGGGCTGAGAGGTGGGACCTCATGGGAGGTGTTTAGGTCATGAGGGCTCCACTCTCCTGAATAGATTAAGGCTGCTATGAATAGGGCTCTTGGGAGCGGGCTCTCTTTCTCTCTTGTCCTTCTGCCTTCCGCCATGTGAGGACGCAGTGTGCAAGGTGCCATCTTGGAAGAGGAGAATGGCCTTACCAGACGTTGAACTTGCTGATACCTTGACCTTAGATTTCCCAGCCTCCAGAACAGCGAGACAGGAAGTTTCTGTTTATAAACCACCCAGTCTGTAGTCTTCTATTCTAGCAGCACAAAACGAAGATATCCTCCCTTCCCACACCCTCCAATCTTTATTGTGCAATAGTTGCAGGCACCCTGCTACGGGTTGGAGACACAAGGATGCATAAGAGCACAGTTCTTGCTCCCTAGGAGTTCATAGTCAAGACACATGAATAAGTCACACAGTTCTTTGATTTTAAGAAACACTCTCAATACGATAATAGCTTTTCAGAAGAAAAAAACCCAGAAACACTACCGCACTCAATGTGCACCTTATTTGCAAAATATCCTGGTTTTGGAAACATTCAAATGTGAAAAAAATGTGTTTTAAAATTGGGCAATCTGAACAGAGTAATCATTATCACAATAGGAGTGGGCACATTGACCTGTCAGAACATAAAATGTGGGGAAAAATGTGTCTTGGAAGTGGTAGTTAAAGCAGTGTGATCATTGTCACAACAGGGGTGGGCACAAGGTGTCCCTGGAACCCACTGGAGGAAGCTCTGAATGCTGCCTGGGGATGCCAGGAAAGGATTCTGGCAGGGGATGGTATTTGAAGGCCTACTTCTAGATTAACAATGGTGGATGAAGGTGGGGAGTGAAGATTTGGGGGGAGAGGGTTCCATGCAGAGGGAGCAGCTTTTGCAGAGGAAGGAGATAGAGGAGAGCAAGATGCATTTTGGGAACAGCTCTTTGTTGTCATTGTGATTATCAGCAGTGGAGCAGAGGGGGGCCTTCGGTCTGAAGGGGCTTAGACAAGTCTCATCACAAAGACACCAGGAAGGAGAGGTGAGCACTGCAGCGTAATTAAATGAGGCATCTTCACTCAACTTTTCCGTCTCTTGGAAAGTTTTCTATGTTTTCTATTTACATAAGTCAAAAACCAACTGCCTAATGCAAAAATGGTGTTTTCTCAAATAGTAAGAAAAGGCAACAGATTTCAATCAATAGACTCAGAATTTTTCATTAAATCTGCTTGCTTATTTCCTTAAACCTTTTCTCCAGGGGAAGTGCGCCCTTTAGAAGTGATTGATTGTGTTGACTCCATTGGTAAACACACTCAGTAAGTTTGTTCTCTCTCTCTCTCTCTCTCATCTTTACTGTTGTTATCAAGCAGTTGCTCTCAGCTGAAACATCAGGCAGGCATCAAGGAATACATTTTTCTGTAGACTAGCTTCCTTGCAAAATAACCTTTGGGTATAGGCATGATAAGGATGCCATTAGCAGCAAATTCATCTATGTGGGTCCCAGGAGGAGGAAAAGGCTATCATCGTGATGTAAGAAGGCTCAATAAGCAGTCTGGAATGTTCTGCCCAAGAAGGCCTGTTGAAGGATGAACAGTACTGTATTAATTATCATCCTTCTGGGCTATGCCTCTTTGTGTTTTGGGGGTTCTCTTGGGGCCAAGAAGTACCCGCTGGTCCTTTCTGCATCCACCCAAAAAATATCTCAACTCGTCATGTGACCTGAAGAGAGAATTGCCTGACTGCCCCCTCTGCAGGTTGCTTCTGAGTCCTGGGAGGGCCCTGGACTGTCAGAGCTCTGAGAATTTGGGTGAGTGTGGGCTGTGATGGAAAGGCTCCCGGTGGAGCCACCAGTCAGCCTCCCTCTGCTGCTTCTGCCACTGGAGCCTCTTTGAAGCAGGTTTCCTCACCTGAGAAGTCAAATTATTTACTATTGTTGACCCTTGAACGACACGGGCTTTACCTGCGTAGGTCTACTGCATGAATTATTTTCAATAAATACATTGGAAAAAATTTTGGAGATTGGCAAAACCTCACAGATGAGCTCTGTGACCTAGAAATATTGGGAAAAATTAAGATGTCATAAATGCATAAAGTCTACGGAGACAGTAGTCTGTTTTATTGTTTATTACCATAAAGACAGCCAGAGACAGCCTTCCTCTTCCTCCTCAGCCTATTCACCATGAAGATGATAAGGATGAAGACCTTTCTGATGATCTGCTTCCACTTAATGAATAGTGAATATATTTTCTCCTCCTTATGATTTTCTTAATTGCGTTTTCTTTTCTCTAGCTTATATTATTATAAGAATATCATATGTACATAATACATATATAAAATATGTGTTAATTGTTTATGTCACTGGCAAGGCTTCTGGTCAACAGTAGACTAAGAGTAGTTAAGTTTCTGGGAGTCAAATGTTATAGGTGGATTTTCAACTGTGTGTGTGGTGAATTGGGGTTCTAAGCCCTGTGTTGTACAAGCATCTATGGTAGTTGATCTGTAAGGCTTTGTTTCAGTTCTTCTATATTAATTCAAGAGTGGGGATCCCCACAGCTCTATTCACAATAGCAAAAACATGGAAACAACCATGCTGCCCATCGAAGCTGGACTGGATTAAAAAAATGTGGCACATATACACAATGGCATATTATGCAGTCATAAAGAAGGACAAACATATGGACTTGGCAGCCACTTGGATGGATTTAGAGCCTGTCATACTCAGTGATCTATCACAGAAACAAAGAAGAGAGTACCATGTGTTCTCACTCACCAGCAGACCTTGAACAATTATCATACTACTATAAGAAAGGAATTGACAGTCATGGGAGGCTGCCAGGGGAGGACAAGGGTGGGATTGGCAGTTGAGGGAAACTGCCAGGGGAGGAACAGGCACACCTCATCAACAAGGGTACTTGCATAATGAACATTTGTATGCCTAACTTTGAATTGTATCCCATCCTTAAAATAAAAAAGATTCCCATTGCTGAATGTTTACACCATGTGCCAAACTGCTGAGAGTTTTATGTATGTTATCTCACTTAATCCTCATGACAACTCTGTAAGGTTCATGCCCTTATAATATCAGTGGGCAGATGAGGAACTAAGGTGTAGAGGTGTTATGAACCTAGGCCTCAGGAAACACCACTGGTAAGTGGAAGAACTGAGACGATCCATGTCTCTGATTGTGGAGGCCACACTTCTAATGCATTGTCTTAGTCAGCTTTGCCTGACTAACCATAACAAATACCATATACTGGGGTGGTTTAAACACATTTCTCACAGTCCTGGAGGCTGGGAGGTCCAAGATCGAGGTGGGCTGCCTTCTTGTTGTATTCTTACATGGGAGAAGGAAGAGGATGGGAGAGCAGGAGAGAGAGAGGGGGAAGAGAGAGAGGGAGAGAGAGAGTGAGAGAGAGGGAGAGAGAGAGAGAGGGAGAGAGAGAGAGATGAGCAGAGAGAAAGAGAGAGGGGGGAGAGAGAGGGAGAGAGAGGGAGAGGGGGAGAGAGAGAGAGAGAGAGAGAGACGAGCAGAGAGAAAGAGAGAGAGAGAGAGAGACAAAGAGAGAGAGAGAGAGAGAGAGACGAATAGAGAGACAGAGAGTTTTTCCTTTTCTCATAAGGTCATTAATCCATTATGGAGGCTATACCCTCATGACTTCATCTAAACCTAACTACTTTCCAAAGACCCCACCTCCTAATCCCAACACAGTGGAGGGTTAGGACTTCAACATAGGAAATTTCGTAACATGCATTATGCCAGATTGCCTCTTTCTTTCTTTTTCTTTTTTTTTTTATGAGTTGGAGTCTCACTTGGTTGCCCAGACTGGAGTGCAGTGGCTGCTCCCGGCCACCGCAGCCTTGCCTGCTGGGCTCCGGCGATCCTTCCGTCTCAGCCGTCCGAGTAGCCGGAATTACAGGCGTGCGCTACCTCACCCGGCTGATTTTTTGATTTATTGTAGAGATGAGGTCTTGCTTCCCAGGAGGGTCTCGAACCTGCTGGCTCAGGCAATCCACTCACCTCAGCCTCCCAAAGGCGCGGGATTACAGGCTGAGCCACGGAGCCCGGTTTGAGATTCCTCTTTCTGTGATTCAGTATGGAGAAACATGGTTGGGGGATTTTGGGCCACCCTTAAGGACACAGTAAGAGGCACGTAGCTCCCTCCCCCTTGTCACAGCGCAGAGGGGGAGTATTATAGTGCAAGCTCTGTGTCTGTGAGCAGGACACAGAAAATTGGTGCACGGGCTTCCATGTACTGTTTATGAAGCCAGATACTCCTTGGAAACAAGCTACTCCCCAGGCTATTTCTGAAGATCCACCTATTCATTCCACAAATATATTCTGAATATTCGCACTGTATTAGGAGCTGGGAATACAATGGTGAAACAAACAAAAACATTGTATTGAACTGTAGGAAAGACTATGGAGTGCTGTGAGAATATGTGCTGGTGTCAGATCTGGTGCTGGCCGAGACTGGTCCTTAAATGTTTCCCTGAGGAAGTGATTGCTGAGCTGACCTCTAAAGGATCTGAAAGCTTTAACTAGACACAGGAGGAAAGGGATCCGGGAAGGCCATTGTGGCAACAGCTGAGAGGATGGGGGGAGGGTGGAGACGGCCAATGTGGCTGGAACTGAAGGGACATGGAGGGCCAGGTTCTACAAGGCTTTGTAGGTTACTTAAGTTGTTTGTACTTTATTCTAAGTGCAATAGAAAACCATTGCAACATTTTAAGCAGAAGAGTGATGTGAACTGATCTACAGTAAAATGAAATCACACTGGCTGCTGTTTGGAAGATGCCTTACTGAGAACTATTTGTGGGTTGATGCCTTGAACCCAGCAAGAGCTGGCAGTAACTGGGCTATCGTTGGCAGTGGAGATGGAAAGAATAGGAAGGATCAGTGTGATTTTTTTCTTTTGAGTTAGAATCTTACTCTGTCACCTGGGCAGTGGCATGCTCACAGCTACTGCAGCTCGACCTGCTGGGCTCAGGTGATCTTTCCACCTCAGCCTTCCAAGTAGCTATGGAACTACAGGAGTGTGCCACCATACTTGGCTAATTTTTTTAATTTATTGTAGAGACAGGGTCTTGCCAAGTTGCCCAAGCTGGTCTCAAAGCCCTGGGGTCAGAAAATCAGTGGGAATTTGGGAGGTAAAATCAGCAATACATAGGGGGATGAATTGAGTTAGGGTTGCAGGAACTGGGATGGACGAGCACATTTAGTACCTTGATTCAAAACCTGTTTTTCAGAGGTAATGCCCTTTTCTGACGTTTCCCAAGATGCCTAACTGTATCAGTCAGGATGACTTCACCTGTAAATTAGTGAAATCCCCCAACTCAATAGTTGTAAACCGTTAGGAATTATCTCACATAGCAAGAAGTCAAGCTGTGGTATGGCTTCCAAGCGGCAGGATCAGCTCCGTGATGTCACCAAGGGCCCAGGTTCCCTCCCCTCTCTTCACTCTTCTGACTTCACCTGGGGCCAGTTTTCCTTGTGATGTCAAGGCAACCTTGGTCTTTTCAAGCATCAGATACCCAGTCACAGCCACATCCTTTTTGGGTTCAACTGGCCAAAGTCAAGACCCCACCCAGTAAATGAATCTCTGCTAGGATAATGGTGGCTTAGACAGCTAAGGATTTCATCATAAATAGGGCATGAGTCCACTTTCCCTGAGGAGTAGATAAATGAACTAATCCAGGGTCCTTTTAGGGGATCCTAGGCATTGGAGTGTATTGGCTTTGCCATGATGTCCTGGACCAACAAGTCCCAGATTTTGTATTTCTTAGACCAATAAATACAATAAAAAGAGTGTGTGAGGGAACTGACATAAGATTTCTAATTTTTCCTTTTTTACCTAGTAAAGACGTTTAAAAAATTACAACTTACTGTCTCTATATTTAATTGAAAGAACATTTTAAAAGTAAAAAAGAAAAACACCTTACATTTAATAAGTCTAGCATGGTAAAAATTTACTCTTTTTTCTCATTTTTTTTAGTCTGAAATTTGGGAACCACTCTGATGGGACCACTGTGAACCATGTCAAGCAGAGGTTCTTGACTGGGGTCTGTGGACTGTCAGTGTCTCCCTGCCTCCTGTCAAGTTTCTTTGGAATAGGAGCCAGAGGCTCCATGAACTTGGAGAGGGAAAAACTATAGCTGCATTTTTACTCTCCTCTATGTGAAATGTAGCATTTCCTTCAATTACAAATGTGGCAATAAAGAAGCAGTATTAGCACGAACTGTGATTTTTGTCGTTAATAGAAATCACAAATATTTTCATATCACATTACAGTTGTTGTAGATATCTGGAAATGTCATTTACACCCACCACTAATTTGAAATGACAGTAGCTATTAGACTGAGTGCTAGACAGCATGGAAGCTTGGTCTTCCCTGCAGATTATCCTGCCACAGAGCTGCCAGTCCTGGGGCAACTGTGTATATCAGTAGGGCAACAAACGAGCAGGGAATTCAAGAGTCCTCAAGTGGGTGACCCAGACCATCCCACATCCCTCAACTGAAATTGTTTGTGGGTCACTATGCAGAAGCAGTTGAATCATTATCAGAGTTTGTCAAAATTTTGCAATCTGAACCGTTTCAACTTGAATTTTTAACTCTCTGTAGGAAGCGCAGCACAACGTTGGAAAATGTCTTACTGCCGAGCACGCTGTTGGAGTGTGATATTTAAAGCAACTTCTTGTGATTACTGGCAGATTGCATGGTGATACAGGTCATGCATGGTGTGGTTGGCGCTGTGAGAAGCAGAAATCCCTTCTCACGTTGGGTTTTTTCCTCCATTCTCTATTTGTGCAGTGTCTGTGTTATGAACTACAGTCTTATATGCACAGTCTGTTACTAACATGTTGTTCTTGTACTATTACTCTGTAAAAATACCTTTGTGAGAAACGTTGACTATATCAGAAACAGGAACCATTATTTCTAGAAAGTCATAGGAAGTCACAGATAGATTCCAGGAAGGACAGGACCCTATGAGCACCTGCTGTAGTCCCCTGTCTATGCAAAGGTTAAAAGATACTAATAGTGTCAAAACTTTGGCTAATTATTAAACCTGTCTTATTTTACTCACTTGAAATAAAATTTAATGAATATTTTATACTTAATTAATATATAAATGATTCTCTTCAATGCAGATCTGTCAAACAAATGACTTAGGAACCACAAACAAAATGTGAGTCTTCAAAGAATGTCAGTGAAAGAAAATCTTTTATTGTAGCTTTGTTTATTATTTATTTAATTATAAAGATGTGGGGTACAATTCAGGGTTAGGTATACAAATATTGATTATACAGGTGCCTGTGTTGGTGAGGTATACCCCTCCCTCCCTTAGCAGTTTCCCTCAACTGCCAATCCCACCCCGCTTCCCCTGACAGTTTCCCATTACTGCCAAACGCTTTCTTATAGTATTATAATTGTTCAAGTCTGCTTATGAGTGAGAACATATTGTATTCTGCTCTTTGTTTCTGTGATAGATCACTGAATATGATTGACTACAAATCCATCCAAGTTTCTGCAAATTCCATATATTTGTCCTTCTTTATGGTTGCATAGTGTTCCATTGTGTACATGTACCACATTTTCTTTATCCAGTCCAGCTTTGATGGGCAACATGGTTGGTTCCATGGTTTTGCTATTGTGAATAGAGCTGCAACAAACATACATGTGGAGGTATCTTTTTTGTAGAATGATTTGAGTTCCTCCAGGTATATTCCCAATAGGGGAATTGCTGGGTCATATGGAAGTTCAATTTCTAGTTCTTTCAGAAATCGCCACACTGTCTTCCAAAGAGTTTGCACTAGTTTGCATTCCCACCAGCAGTGTAGAAGCATTCCTTTTTCTCCATATCCTTGCCAGCATCTGTTGTTGTTTGTTTTATTAATGATGGCCATTCTTACTGGGGTTAGGTGGTTCTCAATGTAGTTTTGATTTGCATTTCTCTGATGATGAGTGAGGCTGAACACTTTTTCATGTGTCTGTTGGCTGCCTGTATATCTTCTTCTGAGAAGTGTCTATTCATATCTCTTGCTCACTTTTTAATGGGGCTGTTTGTTTTTTTCCTTTTGGAACATCTGAGTTCCTTGTAGATCCTTGTTGTTAGACCTTTGTCAGATATACAGTTGGCAAATATTTTTTCCCATTCTGTGGGCTGTCTCCCTGCTCTTTTGATGGTTTCTTTTGCTTTGCAGAAGCTCGTTAGTTTTATGAGGTCCTACTTGTCTATCTTATTTCTGAAGGATGGGCCTTTAGGGTTCTGAATAGGAATTAGTTGCAAGTTCCAATTTCCATAAGAGTGTCTCGCATTTTCTAAGATTCTTATAGTTTGAGGTTTTACGTTTAGGTCTTTGATCCATTTAGAGTTAATTTTTGTGCATGGTGATAGGTAGGGGTCTTGTTTCAATCTTCTGCATGTGGTCAGTCAGTTTTCTCAGCACCATTTACTGAATAGGTTAGCTGGGAGCCGGCCATGGAGGCCCACTGAGCGTTAGGGATCAGGAAGGGCTGTTGACCCCGAGACCACTAGGATGCGTTTGGGAGCTATTGACCCCAATTCCTCCCCCTTTCTACTTAGCACTATAACCAGAAAAAGCTCCTGTAAGCTCAAATATAAAAACTCTGAGACTGGGACGAACACAAGCTAACTTTAGAAGCTCATTGTTCCCATTCTTCCACAAACTGCGGTTTTGGCTTTCACACAACTTACAGTTCAAACTCGGGTCACATCTAAGAGCCTTAGTATTGGTCACAGGCTTCTGGGTCATGATTTTATAGGATTTATTGAAGTTGACTAAGGTGTAAATTGTCGAATACAGTTTTAGAAACATAAGTTTAGACAGCCATTTTGTTGAAAGAATGCAGCTAGGTTACTTGCAGGTAGCCCACTGTGAACTTTGGACTGGGTCATATTTCAAACATTCTGGGATGGGCCGCTTTAGGTTGTAAAGTTAGTATTTAAGTTTCTATAGAATTGTTTAACTTGGTATTAGTATAAATCAGCATAGGATGTAAAAGGTTTATAGCATAGGTCAGTCACGGATTAAGGTTAGCGTTTGTTAAGGAATTTTTAGGTTATCGTTTAACTTGGTATTAGTATAAATTAGCATAGGATGAAAAGGGTTTGTAGCGTAGGTCAGTCATGGATTAAGGTTAGTGTCTGTTTTGGGATTTTCTTCCTCACATCTGAAAGAACATCTGGTGGGTGGGGGACGCCCCTCACACACCTGGCTTTGTGTTCACGTGAAAGGCATGTGAGTATAAAAGCCCACTGTTAACACTCAATAAAGGTCATCTTCTGCTCAAATCTGAACAGTTATCCAACTCTCTCTCCCTCTTTCTCTATCTCTTTTTCTCTTTCTCTCTTTCTCACAATCGCCAACATCATTTCCATCTTTGGGAATCTCTGGACTCTGCAGGAGCAGGACTCCGGCAAGTGGTGCCTAATCAGGGGCTTGAACCCTGGACCCTCAGATGGTAGAGCATGGGACTCTTAAATTGATAGAGCATGGGACTCTTAATCCCAGGGTCATGGGTTCGTGTCCCACATTGAGCGCCACTTGCCGGAGTCCTTACTCAACTTCAATAAATCCTAAAATCACGACCCAGAAGCCTGTGACCAATACTAAGGCGCTTGGATGTGACGCAAGTTTGAACTGTGAGTTGTGTGAAAGCCAAAACCGCAGTTTGTGGAAGAATGGGAACAATGAGCTTCTAAAGTTAGCTTGTGTTTGTCCCGGTCTCAGAGTTTTTATGTTTGAGCTTACAGGAGCCTTTTCTGGTTATAGTACTAAGTAGAAAGGGGGAAGAAATTGGGTCAATAGCTTCCAAATGCATCCTAGTGGTTTCAGGACCAACAGCCCTTCCTGATCCCTAATGCTCAGTGGGCCTCCATGACCAGCTCCCAACATAGGTTCTCTTCTCCCCAGTGATTGTTTTTGAAGGCTTTGTCAAAGATAAGTTGGTTGAGGAATTAAGGCTTTGCTTCTGGAAAATCTATCCTGTTCCATTGATCTATGTGCCTGTTCTTGTACCAATATCAGGCGGTTTTGATTACTGTAGCCTTATAGTAAAGTTTGAAGTCTGGAAGTGTGATACCTTCTGCTTTGTTTCTTTGGCTAAGGATTGTTTTGGCTATACGTTGTCACTTATGTTTCCGTATGAATTTCTGTATTGTCATTTCCAGGTCTGAGAAGAATGATACTGGTAACAATGGGTATTGCATTGAATCTTTAGATTGTCTTTGGTAGGATGGACATTTTAACAATGATGATTCTTCCTATCCATGAGCATGGAATATTTTTCCATTTGTTTGTGTCTTCTTGGATTTATTTGAGTAGCATTTTGTAGTTCTCATTGCAAAGGTCTTTTACTTCTCTGGTTAGGAAGATGCCGAGGTATTTCATTTTTTGTGTGGCTATAGTGAATGGGACTGTGCTTTTTATTTTTGTCTCTGTCTGCTTGTTGTTGGTGTATAGGAATGCAACTGTCTTTTGCATGTTTATTTTGTTCCCTGAGATTTTGCCAAAGTCCTTTATCAGTTTAAGTAGGTTTTTGACTGATTCTCTTGGATTTTCAAGATATAGGATCATATCATGAGCAAAGAGGGATACCTTGACTTCCTCTTTTCCTATTTGGATACTCCCGATTTCCTTCTCTTGTCTAATTGCCTGAGCTATGACTTCCAATATTGAACAAGAGGGGTGACAGTGGGCAGCCTTGTCTTGTTCCAGTTTTCAGGGGAAACGTTTTCAGCTTCTGTCCATTTAGCAATATGTTAGCTGTAGGTTTATCGTAGATGGCACTTACTATTTTGAGGCATGTTCCTTCTATACCTAGGTGTTTGAGGGTTTTTATCTAGAAGGGATGCTGGATTTTATCAAAAGCTTTTTTTCTGCATCTAATGAGATGATCATATGGGTCTTGTTTTTACTTCTGTTGATGTATTTAATGACAATTATGGTCTTGTGAATGTTGAACCAGCCCTGCATCCTGGGGATGAAGCCTACTTGGTCACGGTGGATGATTTTTGAGATGTGTTTTTGAATCCGATTTGCTAGAATCTTGTTGAGAATTTTTGCATCTATGTTCATCAAGGATATTGGCCTGTAGTTCTCTTTCTTTGTTGGATCTTTACCTGGCTTGGGTATCAGTGTGATATTAGCTTCATAAAAAACGATTTAGAGAGAATTCCATCTTTCTCAATTGCCTGGAATATTTTCAGTACGATTGGTATCAGCTCCTCCTTGTACGTTTTATAGAATTCTGCTGGAAAGCCATCTGGTTCAGGGCTTTTTTTGGTAGGTAGTTTTTGTATGACAGAGTCAACTTCCTGAGTTGTTATTGGTTTATTTAGTGACTTACCTTCTTCTTTTTTCAACGTAGGGAGGTTGTGTGATGTCAGAAATTTCTCCATTTCATTTATGTTATCAAGTTTGTTTTCATATAGGTGTGCATAGTAATCTCTGATAATCTTTTGTATTTCTTCGGGATCAGTTGTGATTTGATCTTTTGTATTTCTGATTGTGTTTATTTGGGTTTTTTTGTCTTTTTTTCTTGATCATTCTGGCTAGGGGCCCATCAATCTTGTTAATTCTTTCAAAGAACGAACTTTTTGTTTTGTTGATGTTTTCTATGATATTTTTGTCTTCTATGTTCTGTATTTGGGCTCTTATTTTTTTGATTTGTATTCTTCTGTTAAAGTTGGGGTTTTGGTGGTCTTCTCTTTCCAGTGTCCTTAGGTGATTTGTTAAGCTCTCAACTTCAGATTGTTCCATTTTCTTGATGTGTGATTTTAGAGACATAAATTCCCCTCTGAGAACTGTTTTCAGGGCATCTCAGAGGTTTTGGTAAGATGTTTCTTCATTTTCACTTGTTTTCAGGAATCTTTCAATTTCTGCTTTGATTTCAGTATTGACCCAGTAGTTTTTCGACATCATGCTATTTAGTGTCCATGTCTTTGTGGGCTTTGTGGAAATATTGTTGGTGTTGATATTTATTTCACTGGTCTGAGAATGTACATGGCAAGATTTCAACCTTATGGAATTTGTTAATGCTTGATTTATGGCCACGGATGTAATCAATCTTGGAGTATGTTCCACGTGGTGATGAGTAGAATATATATTCTGTGGTTGTGGGTGGAATAATCTGTAGGTATCTATTAAGTTCATTTGGTCGAGTGTCAAGTTTAGGTTCTGTATTTCCTTGTTGATTTTTTGCCTCAATGATCTATCTAGGGCTGTCAGTAGGGTATTCAAGTCCCCTGCTATAATAATGTTAGAGTCAATATCTTTTTTAGTTTACTTAGTAGTTGCTTTATAAATGCTGGTGCTTCTGTGTTGGGTGCATATATGTTTAGAATAGATATTTCTTGTTGATGGATTGAATCTTTTATCATTATGTAGTGTCCTTTTTCATCTTTTAAAATTTTTGATAGCTTAAAAGTTGTTTTGTCTGATATTAAGATTGCAACTCCTGCCTTCTTTTGTGATCCATTTGCCTGGAAACTCCTTTTCCAATCTTTAACTTTGAGTCTGTGTGCATCCCTTGAAGTGAGATGAGTATCCTGGATGCAACAAATAATTGGGTCATGGTTTCTTATCCAGTCTGCCATTCTGTGTCTTTTCAGTGGTGCATTTAGTCCATTCACATTCAGGCTGATTATTGAAATATGATTGTTTATCCCTGTCATGAGGCTCTTATAAAGTTTTTCCTTTGCTTGTTTTCTTTTGGCTTTAGGGTTAATGCTTGTGTGTGTTTTCAAGTTTCTTGTTGCACTGTATTCTCTGCTGATTCTGTGCTCTGCTGTTCTCTTGGGAAATGTGTGGTCCATCTTTTTCTTCTTTCTTCTGTGCTTAATATATTTTTAAGTGTCTCCTGTAGAGTTGGTCTGGAAGCTGCATGATCTCTTAGGGATTGGATGTCTGGGAAGGATTGTAATTCTCATTCACTGATGAAGCTGAGCTTGGCTGGATAGGAAATTTTTGGTTTAAATTGTTTATCTTTGAGGACATTAAATATAGGGCTCCAGTCCCTTCTTGCTTGTAGTATTTCTGTTGATAGGTCTGCTGCTGTTCTGATTGGTTTTCCCTGGTAGGTAGTCTGACCTTTCTCTCTTGCTGCCTTTAGGATTTTTTCTTTTGTACTTACTTTGTGTAGATTACTATATATCTAGGAGTTGGCCTTCTCATTTGATGTCTTGTGGGGGTTCTCTGTCTCTTGTGTTTGACTGGTCACATCTCTGGTGACATGAGGAAGGTTTTCTTGGATTATTACCTGGAATACTTGCTCCAAGTTGTACTCCATTTCCCTTTCTTCTGGGATACCAATCAGACATAGGTCCAGCCTTTTGATATAATCACACATCTCTAGTAGGCTTTGTTCTTTCTTTCTGAGTCTTCTTCCTATGTTTTTTACAGATTGGGTTAATTCCATGTTCTGGTCTTCAAGTTCTGAGATTCTTTCTTCAGCTAGATTAATTCTGCTTCCCATGCTTGTCATCTTGTTATTTATTTCCTGGATGAAATTTTTTATTGCCAAAATCTCTGTTACAAGTTCTTTCAGTGTTGTGTCTTGCCTTTCTTGAGTCCTATTCACTCTTTCCATCCATTCCCTAATCCTGTTGTATTCTGGGGACAGTTGTTGGTGACTTCCATTGTTTGGGTACCAAGGTCTGATTTTTCCAGAGTTTTGTCTTTGGTACACTTGAAATTGCCTGAGGTCTTCTTTTGGCTTTTCCTCATTTGTGACAGATATCTTGTTTTTCTCTTTAGTTCTGTTATTCAGTGTCAGTGGGAGAGACTTTTCCTTCTGACATTTGCTCAAACTCTATTCTTCCCTGATCTGGGCTCTGGATTTGTTCTATTTTGAAACAGGATGGTGGATGGGAAGCTTTGCTGTTTCTTGTAGTTTTTGAAATTCAAATAAAGTGGGGGATGGGGCCCTAGGAATCAGATACTACTTGCAAATTAAAATGTTCACTTATTGTGGTGTGTGTTCCCTGAGACCCACTCCCCACTACCACTCTATATGATGATGCAAAGCAGAAGCCAATGGAAAAGCAGTTGAACACATACACACATACTCCAAAACAAACTGGAATAGCAAAGGCAAACAAAACAATCAGCAACAAAAAGACTCCCAAGAAAACTAAACATGCACACACATGCCTAGCACAAAGTGAACAGAGAAGAAAAGCAGAAAGACTGAAGGGAGGAGAAAAAAGGGGAGGATTCAGGCTGAATCCTCACACATCTATTGACATAACCCTTAAACTATAAAAAGTGAATGTAAAAAAGACCCAGAAGAACAAAGAACAAAAACCAACAACCACAACGATATCAAAAGATAAACACTCAGTCATTCACATACAAACCTAAACAGAAAATGACAAGTACAAGAAGAGAGAAACCGAAAAAGAAAAGAAAAAAATTTTTTTTGGGGGGGAGGAATGCAGATCAAACCCTCACATACACATTCATGCACAAAGGAAAAATATTTTAAAAACAGATGAACTAACAAACAGTCAAAAAATTTTTTTTAATTAAAAAATAATTGAAAATTTAAAACACAAAAACAAAAACCAACAAACAAGCAAAAAAAAAACCCTTCCCTCTTGTGACAGGCTCTGTAATTGTTCCTCTAATCAGGTCTCTCCTGCAGAGCCACCTATTTCACTCTCTGCTCAGGGAACGAAGCAGAGAAGGAGGAGGGACAGTGGGGGTGAGTGGGCCTGCAGGCCTCCCCTCCCACTCTTGCATGGTTAGGGAGATCTCTGATAGGGAGGTACAGGACTGTCTCTTCCTCTGGCATGTACTCTCACTGGGGTGCCACAGCCAGGTCTATCCTGGAATGGAGCTTTCCTATTGCGACTGACGCCCAGACTCTGCCTGGGTTTGTCCCTCTCAGTTGTGGCACAGCTGTGTGGTTCTGACGTTCAGAGGATTGCTGGGAAGGAGGGAGCTTGGGTCAGCCCCGGACTCACCACTGATCTCTTTGGAGTTCTTCCTCCTCCTTTTCTAGCAACACCTTTTGTCTCATAGCTGGATCAGGGTAGGGGGTGGGGCGCCTGGAACTCAGCACTCATCAGTTCCTTCTGAAGTTTGTGCTCTCAGGATATTCCCTTTGGGCTAAATCAAGTCCTGAGTAGTTGATCCACCAGTCACAGAGATCAGTTCTGTTGGTATGCGGTGATCAAGTTGGAGCACTTTCCTGTCCCTCCTGTATGGTGGTGGGATGACTCTCCTGTCCTCTTCCATGGGAACTTGCTTCTGGACTCCATCCACAGCCCCTTCTAGCGCCCTGCCAGGTGCTGAAATGATGAAGCAAAGCCCTGAGCAGTCTCTCTCCTGCTTCAATGGTGTGGGAGCGCCTGGGGCAATAGTGCCTTCCCGCCTCTTTCCAAAAGGAAAACTTCTGTCCATTTTTAAAAAAACAATGGTGCTCTGAGACCTGGGAAGAGCCAGGGACAAAGTAAAGAAGATGCAGCATCTGCTGTTGCACCAGGGGCCTGGTCACCCACTCACAAGCCCCACTTAGACAGTCTCTCCCAGCATTTTCTTGCCAGGGAGGGTTTGTTGCCTTAAAAAAAAAAGAAAGAAAAGAAAGAGAAAATGGCACTTGGCTTCTTTGTCCCAGGAATTGCTAAGGTCCAAGCCTAGATGCTGTGGTACCAGCTGCTGCACCAGGAGAGCCCTTGTCACCAGCTCCCTATCCCTCGCTGAGTCAGCCACTCACACGCCCACTCACTCGCCAGCACGTACACAAAATTTTCCATACACTCACTCACTCACACGGGAACTCACAGAGTCCAACTGGTTCAGTCGCCATCTTCCCTGCCTCCCTATTATTTACTTTCTACAGACCCAATTTATCTTGAGCTGGCAAAGATAATGAGAACTGTGAATCTGGTTTCATTTTTACGTTAATGAAATGATGGGACAGAAAAGCCACAGTGATTTTTTTTCTTTCTTTTTGAAGAAACATTTTTGAGAATGGAGTTTTGAAGTCAGGGAGACTGAAAGAGCACCTTACATCTGCCCATCTGGAAAATGTATCCAAAGCAAATCAGGGGTTTTGTGTGCATGTGTAAGAAGGAAGTGCAATTTGAACAAGCTAGGATGCTTCAAAATGTGAATTTGCCATGTCATGAAAACCTTTTCTTGAAGCCTTCTTGAAGTTTCTCACCAGATGCCAAACAAAAGAAGTCCCGCACTATGGGATAAACTTTATCTACAGCCTTGTACCCTGGGAATGTGAAGTGGATTTGTGAACAGGAACAGAGCTGAGAATTGGAAGTAGTTTCTTAGTCGGATAAGGTGCTTTCATGAGGAATAGAAGGCATGTCTTGAAGCAAGTTATGGACGAATCAGCAGCCTGACCATTCCCCTTAGCAAGTCACTCAATGAGACTATAGACAACTTTTCATATAGCCACCTGCTTGTTTTGTTTAGGATGAGCCTGCTGACTTCAACAAAGAAGAATTCTTGTTTTGTGAGAGCCTTTGGAAATGACGATCACTGCTAATGTTTTGGAAGTGGCATAGTTATTTTTTTTTTAAAGAATGAAATACCTGACTGAACAGAAAATCTTCACATCCTTGCCCAGACGGCACTCCTGCAGTACTTGGTTGTGTTTCTGATTTTGCCATTTTAGTGAAAAAAAGGGAGGCCCTCGTGTTCTCAAATTCACTGTATGGAATACAGACATATTCTGGCTCTTCCAAAAATCCCGAGAGAAGTTTTACCGACAGCCATAAAAGTCATCAACTTTATCAAAATCCTGTCTCTGAATTATAGTATTTTTACAGGTTTAGTCAAGAAGTAATAGCAGAAAATGAAGTCCTTCTCTTCCACAGAGGTCTTACTATCTTCTAAAAGAAAAAGAAAACCTGCTCTTGGGACACTTTGCAGGGAAGAATTTTGTCTGCTGGTTGGTTATCTGCAGATATTTTAAAACATTTGAATGAGGTAAATTTTATAGCTCGAGGCTTGATATCACCATGATGGATGCTCCTGCAAATATTACCAGCTTTCTTGGCTAAGCTGCTGATATAAAAGCAGACTTGAAGCTGGCATCTTTGTAAACTTTTCAGATGCTGGAGGAAGTGCTTTACCTCAGTGGAGTTGAGTTATAAAACTCTGTCAATTTATTTGAAAAGAGAAATCTACAAACACCTGGACAAACTGTAGAACTCTTGCAAAAATTATCTCTATCTTGATGGTATCAAAGTTGGGCGATAGTGTTGTGTCCTTTTTCTTGCTGATTTAAACTGTCTCAGAAGTGCTGACTGAGCCAAAGATGAACTTATTGATCTTGGAACAGAAAGCTGCTACAACTAGAGTTTAGATTAAAAGCCTTGGAGAGTTTTGGGGTGCCATGGGAGAGACCTCTCGACATTATGAAGGGACTGTGAAAGGTTTAATTCCATTTCCAGCAACACATCTTTGAGGATTGGATTTTTAACATTGTTACCATTAAAAAAAATCAATGATATAGCCAACATTACAAGTTGGAAAGACATCTCATCATTTCATGGTCCCCCCAAAATAAAATTTAACTTTAATTTGTTTGTATTTCAAATGTAATGCCTTGTTTTTAAAAAATGTGATTCAAAGAATCAAATCTATTACTACATAATACATATATTTAAACATAATGTTCTGGTAATTATACTTCAGTATACATACTTGGTTTTCCTTGTTATCCAGTGTATTTATTTGATGCATTGAAAAACATTATTTTTAGAAATGTCTGATTTTTAAAATAATACTCCTTCTGACTGGTGTAAAGTGGTATCTCATTGTGGTTTTAATTTGCTTTTTTGTGATGATAAGTGGTATTGAGAATTTTTTATGTTTGTTGGCCATTTTTATATATTTTTTTGAGAGATGTCTGTTCATGTTATTTGCCCACTTTTTAATGGGTTTTTTTGCATTTTTCTTGTTGATTTTTAGGATCTTTGTAGATTCTGGATATTTGTCCTTTGTCAGATGTACGCCAGTACAACCTCTATGGAAATCGATATGAAGATTTCTCACAGAACTAAAAGTAGATCTACCATTAGATCCAATAGTCCCACTATTTGGTATCTACACAAAGGAACAGAGGTTGTTATACACACACGCACACACACACACACACACACCCAAACACACAAAACTTGTCCTCATGTTCATTGCAGCACAATTCACAATTGCAAAAATGTGGAATCAACCTAATTATCCAATTGATTAGCGGATAATGAAAATATGATGTATATATATCGTGAAATACTATTCAGCCATAAAAAGGAATGAAATAATGTCTTTTGCGGCAACTTAGAACCAGAGACCATTATCCCAAGTGAAGTTATACAGGATTGGCAAACCAATTGCCACATGTTCTCCCTTATAAGTGGGGGTTAAACTAAGGAACTAACCACAAAACCACATAGAATGGAATAATGGACATTGAAAATGCAGAAGGGGGTGGCTGGGACGGGGGTGGGGACAAAACATCACCTACTAGGTACGATGTGCACAGGTGGCGGGGGGGAAGAAGACACTTAAAGCCCAGAATTCTTCCCTGCTTTACAATGTATCCGTGTAACCAAAAATAATTTAACCATTTGTACCCCCCAAAGGAACTGAATTTTTTTTTTTTGAGTTGGAGTCTCACTCTGTCACCCACACTGGAGGGCAGTGGCCACTCCCGGCCACTGCAGCCTCGACCTACTGGGCTCCGGCGATCCTTCTGCCTCAGCCTTCCAAGTAGCTGGAACTACAGGCGTGCGCTACCATGCCCGGCTAATTTTTTTGATTTATTGTAGAGATGAAGTCTCGCCAAGTTGCCCAGGTGGGTCTCGAACCTGTGGGCTCAGGCAATCCACTCACCTCAGCCTCCCAAAGCATGGGATTACAGGCTGAGCCACTGAGCCCGACTTCCCTTCTTCTGAAACTCCTACTGGAAGCCTGCCAGATCCTCTTAGACCATCGATCATATTTGCTCATCTTCCCTTCCTTTTGTCTCTTTGTGCCTCTGGCTGCACTCTAGGTGAATTGTATAGCGTCTTCTTTCCATTTACTAATTCTCTCTCTGACTGTGACCAGTGTAGAGATTTTTGTTGAGTTTTTAAGTTTTGTTTTGTTTTTTTTTGAGTTGGAGTCTCACTCTGTCGCCCAGACTGGAGTGCAGTGACCGCTCCTGGCCACCACAGCCTCAACCTGATGGGCTCCGGCGATCCTTCCGCCTCAGCCTTCCAAGTAGCTGGAACTTCAGGCGCGTGCTACCATGCCCGGCTAATTTTTTATTTATTGTAGAGGTGAGGTCTCACCAAGTTGCCCAGGTGGGTCTCGTACCCGTGGGCTCAGATAATCCACTCACTTCAGCCTCTCAAAGTGCTGGGATTATAGGCTGAGCCACTGAGCCCAGCTGGAACTGAATTTTTTAAAAAAAGTTTAAAAAGGTCTATAGGCGTCACTAGATCGCCCAAGGTATTCAAAGTACAAAAACAGTAAAGAACCTGATCTCAAACCAAGCGAAGTGGGGACCAAAGGGAGGCCCAAACTTTACCTGCAAGATGACCACTTATATACCTAATCCTGAATTGTACCCCACATCTTTTTGTTTTTTCTTTCTTGTTTTTTTCTTTTTTGTTCATTTCTACTTTTGCATTCACAAGGTCTTGCAGACATCACCACTGTGATTTCAGCATATTTTGTCACCACAAGAGGAAACGCCTACCCATTAGCAGTCACATTCCATTTCCCTGCCTCCCCAGCCCCAGCAGCCCCTAATCTATGTTCTGCATCTATGGAGTTGCCCGTTCCGGACATTTCTCATGAATGGAATCATACAATACATGATCTTTGTGTCTGGCTTCTTTCACTGAGCATAACGGTTTCAAGTTTCATCCATATTGTGGCATGTGTCTGTACTTCCTTTGTTGATGTTCTGTTGTGTGGATATACCACATTTTGATTATCCACTTATTAGCTGATGGACATTTGTGTTGTTTCTGCTCTTAGGCTACTGTGAATGATGCTGCTGTGAACATTTGTGGACGTGGGCTTTATGAACAAACGTCAAGTCTCTTGGGTGTATGCGTGGGGGTGAAATTGCTGTGTCACACGGTAACTCTGTTTAACTTTTTGGGAACTGCCTGTTTTCCAAAGCGACCGCACTATTTTCCATT
The DNA here is from genome assembly GCA_027257055.1 of Cephalopachus bancanus. Taxonomy (NCBI): domain Eukaryota; kingdom Metazoa; phylum Chordata; class Mammalia; order Primates; family Tarsiidae; genus Cephalopachus; species Cephalopachus bancanus. The sequence goes on from JAPVLO010000002.1 coordinate 17,845,363, forward strand.
CTCACCAGCAATGTTCCAGGGTTCTAGTTTCTCCACGCCTTTGATATCAGTTGTTAGTGCTCGTCTTTTTGACTCTAGCCATCCTCATGATGTGAAGCAGTCAGGGCTTCATTCCATTCACCCCTCTCTGCCTTTGGTTTTGCCTGTACAGTGGCCCCAGACTCCTCCCAGCTCCTCCCGGGAGAGAAAACCTCACAAGCTGGCAAGAATGCCTCAAACTCAGGACTCTGATGGTAGACCCTGTCCTTTTTGAAGTGCCAGGTACCCCACATCTTTAAAAAAAAAAAAAAAAAAGCTGGACTCGGTGGTTTAGTCTGTAATCCCAGCACTTTGGGAGGCCGAGGCAAGGATTGCCTGAGCCTGCAAGTTCAAGACCAGCCTGGGCAACTTGGTGAGAGCTCATCTCTACAACAACAACAAAAATTAGCTGGTGTGGTGGCGTGCACCTGTAGTTCCAGCTACTTGGAAGGCTGAGGAGGAAAGTTCAATGCTGGGACAGCCATGAGCATGCTACTGTACTCCAGCCTGGGGAATGGAGTGAGACTCTGACTCAAACAAAACAAAAACCAAAAAACCAGTAAAGAACTTCTGGTAGAAAAGGACAGGATCACCTACCATGCTCTCAAGTTGCTTAATGTGGAAAACGGAAAGGCTTTTTTGGTGTATTCTGTGGAGCCTCGAGAGATAAACTCCCTTCACAAAGCCTAGGGTTTCTGTGCTTCCAGGAAAACCCACTGAAGGTTTTTTTTTTCCTAAGACAGGGTTTTCCTCCATTGCCAGGGCTGGAGTGTGGAATACGGTAGGTACAGTGGTACAATTATAGCTCACTGCAGCCTCGACCTCCTAGGCTCAAGCAATCTTCCTGTCTCAGCCTCCAGAGCAGCTGAAACTATAGGCATGTGCCACCACACCTGGCTATTTAAAAAATATTTTGTATAAACAGGGCCTTGTCATGTTTCCCAAGCTGGGTCTTGAACTCCTAGCCTCAAGTGATCTTCCCGCCTCAGCCTTCCAAAGTATTGGGATTACAGTCATGAGCCACTGTGCCCAGACTGAAGGTGGTGATCCTGAATGTTCAATCCCTTTACTCTTAAGACAATGGGAGAGTGTGGATATACAATCAAATATAGGAAGGTACCTCTTCTCTTCCTGCAATAGTTAATTCCAGAAAATTGGCTACTTTCAATAAACCCTCAGTTGTTAGAATAAGATCTGTTACTGAATTCTTCCCATATTCGTGATTGTAGGGCTACAGAGAAGGGAACTGCATGGTCCTTTCCCTTGAGGAACAAACAATTTAGAGTTGGAGACAAAACCAGTGCATAAAACAACTAAGGAGACTCAAATGCAAGGCTGGAGGGTGTCTTGAGAAAAGTCTGGCCTGTTGACTTTTTTTACACAGTATCCCCAGAGTGGGATACTGTGTGTACTAGAGGAAAAAAAAAACTGTTGAATCAACAAATTGATGACTGAATTTTTAAAATAACATCTACTGTTATGAGGATCAAATATCTGTTACTCGGTACCCATGGTAGATTTGTTTCAGAACCCTCCCCCATACCAAAATCCAAGGATGCTCACCTGCCTTATATAAAACAACGTAAATCAGGAAGACATCAAAGTGGTTTTGTCGCTCCACTACCCCAAAGTCAAGAGCACTGAGTTCAGAACACGCATTTCGCCCCTGTCGTGCTTCTGAAATGCCTGTCTTGAAACGGAATCTGCAGCTTTTGCTCTGGTCTTGTCCTTGTATCTTCACAGCTTTGAATACAGAAAAGCACTTCCTCCTTCTTAAGATCTTTCCTTTGGTTCCCACTGTACTCCTTCCTCCTGGGTCTCCTCCTGCCTTTCTGACATGTTTCTCCGTCTCCTTCATGGCCTCATGAAGCACGTGCTTTTCTCACACATGCTAGTGAAATAGGCCAGGGTAACATTGAGTACCTGAACTTTAACATCAAATGGGACGAGGATTTGAATGCCAGCTTTGTCTGACCTTTGTCACATTCCTCCTCTGACCTTCAGGGTTCTTCCTTCTGCAAAACGGTTATTATGACGTCTGCCTTGCAGATTGCTATGAGAATACAGTTAAATGGGATTATGCATGGAAGAGAAAAAAACTCAGCACAATACTTGGAACCAAGAAAAGCAACAAACACATGCAGCTCTTGGTATTCTAAAATGTTTCCAACAGTAATGTTCAACAATAGGGAAGTGGTTAATAAATTAGGCTCCAGACACCATGATTTATTTATAGAATACTATATGATATAGCCATTAAAAATGATGTTCTGAAAGATATTTAATGGCACAGAAAAATGTTCACAATATAATTTTAAGAGAAAAAAATCAGGCTATAAAACTCAAGTCTCAATTCTGCTCTTACAAGAAAGTACAAGCATGTGGGGGTGTGTGTTGTGCATGTATTTAGAAAAAAGAACTAAGAAGAAATATAGCAAGATGTGGGCCAGTTATCCTTCCTTTATTATATCTTATTTATATTCTTCTGCATTTTCACGTTTTCTCTAAGAACACGTACACTTGGCTTTTCATATCTCTGGGTTTCGCATCCCTGAATTCAACTAACCAAGGATCAAAAGTACTCACACAAAAAACCAATAAAAAATGGCAAAACAAACCAGTTGTGGTGGCTCATGCCTGTAATCCTAGCACTGTGAGAGGCTGAGATGAGAAGATTGCTTGAGCCCAGGAGTTTAAGACCAGCCTAAGCAATTTAGCGAGACCTCATCTCCACAAGTATAAAATAAAATAAAATAAAATAAAATAAAATAAAATAAAATAAAATAAGCCTGGCATGGTGGCACATGCCTGTAGTCCCAGCTACTCACTGGGAAGCAGAAGGATTGCCTAAGCCCAGGAGGCTGAGGTTGCAGTGAGCTGTGATTGTGCCACTGGGCCACAGAGTACAGTCCCAACTCAAAAATAAATAGCAAAGCAACAATAGCAATGATACAAATTAAAAACACATAGCATAACAATTATTTACATAGCACTCACATTGTGTTAGGTATCATAAGTAATCTAGAGATGATCTAAATATACGGGAGGATATAGGTTCAACCGGTGGTGCCGTTCTGTGAAGGTTTCTGGAAAGAGAAGTCAAGGATCTGTGCTGCCTGCACATATCACCTCTCACTCCTTGCCCTTGCAGGCTGACTTTCCCTCTGCCTCTTTATTGAAACTTCTTCCACAAGGCTCACTGATGACCTTACATACCACCAGATTCCACGGCCACTTTTGATCCAAGCCACTGTCATCCCTCACCTGGGTTACTGCAAGTATCTCCTACTGGTCTTCTGCTTCCTTCCTTGTCCCTACAGTCCATTACCAACCCAACAGCCAAAGTGATCCTTTCTTTAAAAACTGAATTTATTTTTCTACCCAAGAATAATGTATACACGGTATAAATCCACCTGTATTAATACACAACTCTGCATGTTTGGACAAATACACACAGGGATTTAGTCTCTTTTGCAAGCAAGATGTACAACAGTTTTATCACTCCAGCTAATTCCCCTGTACCAACCTCTTCCTTTACCCACATTCCACTGGTTTGTTTTCTGTTTCTACTTTTTGCTTTTTCAGAATGTCACCTAAATGAATCATATTGTATGTGGCCTCTGAATCTGGCTCCTTTCACTTAGCATAAAACATTGGCAATTCATTCGTGTTGTATGAGTTAGTAGCTCATTTCTTTTTAATAATGAATAGGGTTCCCCTATATGGACATTCCACCATTGTTTATCCATACATGACAGATAAGGGACATTTGGTATTTTCCAGTTTTTGGCAATTATAAATAAAGTTGCTTCCTAAGCATTCACATACAGGCTTTCCTGTAAGTATATGTTTTCATTTTATTTGAATAAAAATCTAGGAGTGGGTCTGCTGGGATGTGTGACAGAACTTTGCTTTACTTTATAAGAAACTGCCAAAGTGCTGTCCAAAGTGTTGTACCAGTTTTCATTTCCATCAGCCATGTGGAAGTTTCTGTGGCAGTTCTCAGGCTGCTGAGCTCACCAGCACCCGACATTATCAACTTATAAAATTATTTTAGGCATTCCACTAGATGTGTAATGGTATCTCATTGTGGCTTTAATTTATATTTCCTCAGTAGCTAATAATGTTGAACATCTCTTCGTGTACTTTTTGCCCATCTTAGAAGTTGTATTGTTAGTTTTTTTATGATCAGGTTTTGAGACTGCTTTATGTAGTCTGCGTCAGTTCCTTTATCAGATATGTGATTTGTTCTCCCAGTCTGTGGCTTGTCTTTTCATTCTCATGACAGTGTCTTATGAAGAGCAAAAGTTTCTAGTTTATCCATTTGGTATCGTATCTAAGAAATATTTGCCTAACTGAAGTTCACAAAGATTCTCTGCTTTTATATAATAGTTTTATAGTTCTAGGTTTTACATTTAGATCTATAGACCCCTTTGAGTTAATTTGTGTATATGATGTGATGCAAAGTATGGATAGAGGTTCTCTTTTTGCATATGAATGTTCTTTTTTGGTATCTGAACTTTTTTGTTGTTGTTCCAACACCATTTGTGGGGAAGACAATCTTTGATTCATTGAATTGGCTTTGTACCTTTATTGAAAAAAGTTGTCCAACTTTATTTGGGTCAATTTCTGAATTCTAATCCCTTGATCTAGATGTAGAAGTGTGCTGATAAATGTTTAGGAACTGGCTTTGATGGGGGCTCCAGGGATGGGAAAAGGAAGTCCTGATTTGTATGTGTTGTTGAGTTTTGTTTTTTAAATACTCTCACAGTAGATAATTTCAAGCAACCACTGTGGCAACAACTATGCTCAAAAATTTGTGAAAGTTTGACATTTGGTTCTGATGAGCTGGTGTGAGCTGGCTGTAGCACACCACTCTATCATTTTTCCAACACCACACTGTCTTGATCATTGTGGCTTTACAATGTCATGAAATCAGGTAGTGTGTTTTCTCAAACTTTGTCTTTTTTCAAAATTGTTCTGTCTTAGTTCTTTTATTTTTCTATGTAGATTTAGAATCAGTATATTAATTTATAAAAAAAATCCTGCAAAGACTGATTGAAGTTGAATTGAATCTGCAGTCATTTTAGGGAGAATAGACATCTTAGCAACATCAAGTCTTCAAAGCCATGAACAATATCTCCATTTATTTAGGTCTTCCTTGATTTCTTTCATCAGTATGCTGATCCTGTCTATAATTTATTGGTCTTAAATGTATGTGTTTATGGATTTTTGCTGTTGTTATAAATGGTACTACTGTAAATTTCAACTTTGAATTGTTAACTACTCGTAAATACAAATACAAAGGTTATTTGCATATTGACTCTGTAGCCTGTGATTTTATTAAACTCACTTGTTGGTTTCAGTAATTTTTCTGTAGATTCTTTCTGATTTTCTACATAGACAATTATGTTGTCTAAGAATAGAGACAGTTCTATTCTTTGTTTCCAATCTGTAAGCCTTTTATTTATTTTTTCTTGCATTATTGGATTGGTTAGGACTTCTAATGTGAAGCTGAATAGATGTAGTGAAAGCAGGCAGCCTTGTCCCATTCCTCATCTTAGGGAAAAAGCATTTAGTCTTTTACTATTAAAAGCTGTATGTTGACAGCTTCTAGCTTCTAGAACTGGAAGAGAATACATTTCTGTTTTTTTAAGTCACCCAGTTTCTACTAGTATGATAAATTTCATTCATTAATTTTTTTTCAGCGTTAAACATCCATTGCATTCCTGGGATAAGTCACACTTGATCATGTATTATCCTTTTTATTTATTGCTGGATTTGATTTGCAAATATTGCTATTTTTGAGAATTTTTACTTTTATATTTGTGAAGGATATCGACTCACAGTTTTCTTTTTTGTTATATCTTTCTTTGTTTCATTTTGGTATCAGGGTAAAACTGGCCACATAAGATAAGTTGGGAAGTATTCCTTTCTCTATTATATTCTGAGAAATTTTATGAAGAATTATTATCATTTTTTCCTTAAATGCTTGATAGAATTTTCCAGTGAAGCCATCTATGTGTAAAGTTTTCTTTATTGGGAAGTTTTAAAATGCAAATTTGATTGAATTAATAGAGATATTTAGGTTATTTATTTCTTTTTTTTAACTTTTAAATTTTTTATTTTAAAGATGTGGGGTACAATTCAGGGTTAGGTATGCAAATATTCATTACACAGGTACCCTTGCTGATGAGGTGTGCCCTCCTTCCCCAGGCAGATTCCAACTACTGCCAATCCCACCACCCCGCCCTCCCACCCGCCCCCCACATTTTCCCACTACTGTCAATCCTTTTTTTATAGTATTACTATAGTTGTTCAAGATCCATTTATGAGTGAGAACATGTGATACTCAGTTCTTTGTTTCTGTGAAAGGTCACTCAGTATTATAGACTCTAATTCCATCCAGGTTGCTGCGAAGTTCATGATTTTGTTCTTTATGGTTGTGTAATATTCTACTGTGTATATGTACCACATTTAAAAAATTCAGTCCTCTTTTGATAGGCAGAATGGTTGGATCCATGTTCTTGCTATTGTGAACAATGCTGTGATAAACATACATGTGCAGGTATCTTTTTTATAGAGCGATTTGAGTTCTTCTGGGTATACTCCCAGTAGGGGGATTGTGGGGTCATATGCAGTTAAGTGGTATCTCAGTGTAGTTTTAATTTGCATTTATTTGATAACTAGTGAGGCTGAGCATTTTTTCATGTATCTGTTGGCTGCTTGTATGTCTTCTTTTGAGAAGTGTCTATTCATATCTTTTGCCCACTTTGCAATGGGGCTGTTTGTTTTTTTTCTTTTCAGTACGTTTGAGTTCCTTGTAGATCCTAGATGTTCGGCCTTTGTCAGACATACAGTTGGCAAATATTTTTTCCCAGTCTGTGGCTATCTCCCTGCTCTCTTTGGCTTTGCAGAATCTTGTCAGTTTGATGAAGTCCCACTTGTTTATCTTATCTCTTATGGCATGGGCCCTTGGGGTTTTGATCAGGAATTGGTTGCCAGTTCCAATTTCTATAAGGTTGTCTCCTGCATTTTCTAAGGTTCTTATAGTTTGAGGTTTTACGTTTAGGTCTCTGATTCATTTAGAGTTGATTTTTGTGTATGGGGATAGTTAGGGGTCTTGTTTTAGTCGTCTGCATGTGATCAGCCAGTTTTCCCAGCACCATTTATTAAATAGGCTCTCCTCTCCCCAGTGGTTGGTGGTGGAGGCTTTGTTGAAGATGAGTCGGTTGAGGAATTGAGGTTTTGCTTCTGGAATCTCAATTCTGTTCCATTGTTTTATATATGCCTGTTCTTGTACCAATACCAGGCTGTTTCGATTAATGTAGCTTTATAATAAAGTTTAAAGTCTGGGAGTGTGATACCTCCTGCTTTTTTTTTTTTTTGCTGAGGATTGTTTTGGCTATTCATAGTCATTTATGTTTCCATGTAAATTCCTGTATTGTTGTTTCTAGGTCTGAGAAGAATGCTGCTGGTAATTTGATGGGTATTGAATTAAATCTGTAGATTGCCTTAGGTAGAATGGCTATCTTACAATGTTGATTCTTCCTATCCATGAGCATGGAATATTTTTCCACTTGTTTGTGTCATCTTTGATTTCTTTTAGCAGTGTTTTGTAGTTTTTGTTATAAAGGTCTTTCACCTTTCACCAAGATATTTCCTTTTTTTGTGGCTATTGTGAATGGGATTGTGCTTTTTATTTGAGTTTCTGTTTGTTTATTATTGACGTATAGAAATGTAATTATCTTTTGCACATTTATTTTATACCCTGAGATTTGCCAAACTTCTTTATCAGTTCAAGGAGGTTTTTGACAGATTCTCTTGGGTTTTCGAGGAATAGCATCGTGTCGTCTGCAAAGAGGGATAACGATTTCCTCTTTTCCTATTTGTATACCCCAATCGCCTTCTCTTGTCTGATTGCTCTAGTTAGGACTTCTAAAACTATGTTGAACAGGAGGGGTGAGAGTGGGCATCTTGTCTTGTTCCAGTTTTCAGGGGAAATGGTTCCAATTTCTGTCTGTTTAGCACTATGCTGGCTATAGGTTTCTTGTAGATGGCTCTTACTATTTTGAGGTATGTTCCATCTATGTCTAAATGTTCAAGGTTTTTATCAAGAAGGGGTGCTGGATTTTACCAAAAGCTTTTTCTGCATCTAATGATATAATCATGTGGTTTTTGTTTTTAACATCTGTGAGTATATTTAATTACGTTTATGGTCTTATGAATGTTGAACCAGACTTGCATCCCAGGGATGAAACCTACTTGGTCGTGGTGGATGCTTTTTGAGATGTGTTGCTGAATCCACTTTGCTAGGATCTTGTTGAGAATGTTAGCATCTATGTTCATCAAGGATATTGGCCTGTAGTTCTCTTTGTTGGATCTTTACCTGGCTTGGGTATCAATATGATGTTAGCTTCATAAAATGATTTGGGGAGAGTTCCATCTTTCTCAATTGCCTGGAATACTTTCAATAGGATGAGTATCAGTTCCTCCTTGTATGTTTTGTAGAATTCTGCTGGAAAGCCATCTGGTCCAGGGCTTTTTTTTTGTAGGTAGTTTTGCTATAGCATAGTAAATTTCCTGGATTGTTATTGGTCTATTTAGGGTCTCAGTTTCTTCTTGTTTCAACCCGGGCAGGTTGCATGATGTCAGAAAATCCTCCATTTCCTTTGGGTTTTTAAGTTTCAGTGAGTTTTAGAAGTTTGTGGTTTTCAGGAAATTTGCCCATTTTATCTATAATCAAATTTATAAACATAGAGTTGTTTGTGGTAGTTTTAGTCTCCAAATTTCTGTGGGATCAATAATGATGACCTTTTTTATTCCTGAAAGTTATGAATCCTTTCTTCTTTCTTAATCTAGATGGAGGTTTATTAATTTTATAGATCTTTCCAAAGAACCCAACTTTTGATTTCATTAATTTTCTCTATTGTTTTCTGTTTTCAATTTCATTGATTTTGCTCTTTCTTTTTTTTTGTTTTGTTTTGGGTTTAATTTCTCTTTTTTATGCTTCTTAAGGTAAAAAGTTTAGATAATTACTTTTTGACCTTTCTTTTTTCTAATATAAACATTTAATGCTGTAAATTTCCCTCTAAGCACTTATTTAGTGCATGCTGCATATTTTGACATGTCGTGTCTCCATTTTTTATTTAATTAAAAATATTTAAAAATTTCCTTTGTGTCTTTGTCTTTGACCATGGTTATTTAGAAGTATGTTGTTTAATTTTCAGATATATGAAGCTTTTCCAAATATTTTTCTTTTATTAATTTCTACTTGAATTTTATTATGATCTGAGAACCTACTTTGTTATTTTAATTCTTTCAAAATTTTTAGATTTTTTTAATGACTCAGAATATGGTATTCATTGTCAAATGTTCCATATGCTCTTGAAAAGAGTGTGTATTGTCCTATTGTTGGGTGGTATCCTAAAAATGCCAGTTAGGTCAAGTTGGTTGGTAGTGTTGTTCAAATCTTTCATATCCTTATTGGTTTTCTGTTTAGTTGTTTATTGATTACTGAGAGAGTGTGTTGAAGCTTCCCATAAGTATAGATTTGTTTATTACTCCTTCTAGTCCTATCTTTTTTTTTACTTCCTGCATTTAGAAGCTCTGTTATTTGTTGTAGATATGTCTTCTTAGGGAATTAATCTCTTTAACATTATGTAAAGTCACTACTGCTTATAATATTCATTATGTATTCTGACTTGAACTTTGTCTGATATTAAAACTACTTCAATTTTCTTTATATTAGAGTTTTTCCATTATATTATCTCCTTACATTTAGACAGCCAAAAACGGAATCTTACTTTATATCCACTCTGACAATCTTAGTCTTTTAACTGGCATGTTTAGATTGTTTGTATTTAATGTAGTTATCATATGATATTATTAAAAGTTACCATTTTGCTATGTTAATTTCTCATTTTATATTTCTCTTTTTAACATATTTTTTATTTTAAAATTGTGGGGTACAGTTAAGGGTTAGGTATACAAATATGCATTGTGCAGGTACCCTTGTTGATGAGGTTAGTTTTCTATTTCATCTGCTATTTGTTTCATTTTTTTTTTCTGTCTTCTTTTGGATTAATTATTTTTATCATCCCATTTTTATCCACTATAAGTTTGTTATTTATTTTCCTTAAGTATTTTTTAAAGCATTTGCATCAGTTTACTATAAATATTTTTACTTGATTATAGTCTATCTCAAATACTATTTCTCAGGTAGTATATGAATCTTACAACAATATATTACAATTTTTTTCCTATCATCCTTTGTGCTACTGTTGTCATCTGTTTTACTTTCACATATACATATACTATAAAGATAATATACAGCCGGGCTCGGTGGCTCAGCCTGTAATCCCGCGCCTTTGGGAGGCTGAGGTGAGTGGATTGCCTGAGCCCGCGGGTTCGAGACCCGCCTGGGTAGCGAGACCTCATCTCTACAATAAATCAAAAAATCAGCTGGGCTATGGTAGTGCCTGCCTGTAATTCCGGCTACTTGGAAGGCTGAGGCGGAAGGATCGCCGGAGCCTAGCAGGTCGAGGCTGCGGTGGCCGGGAGTGGCCACTGCACTCCAGTCTGGGTGACAGAGTGAGACTCCAACTCAAAAAAAAAAAAAAAGATAATATACTATAAATGTATAATACATTAATGCAATTTTTCTTTAGACAATCAATTATCTTTTAGAGTAATTAAAAACAGAAAAAATTTTGTTTATCTTTACAATTTTTTAAAGTGATTTTTATCTCTTTGAGTAGATTCACGTTTCTGTTTAGTATTATATTCCTTCTTCTTGAAGAACTTTCTTTGTAATTTCTTCTAGTACACGTCTGCTGGTAATGAATTTTCCTGCCTTTTTATTTTCTCAATAAGTCTTTATTTCTCTATTTTTTCAAACATATTTTCACTGAGCATAGAATTCTAGGTCGACAGTTTTTTTTGTTTTTGTTTTTTCTCTATACTCTAAAGATGTCATTCCATTGTTTTTTGGCTTGGATGATTTTTGATATTTGCTGTGACTCTTATTTTTATTTCTCTGTATATAGCATCTTTTCTTTTCTCTGGTTACTTTCATTATTTTTCTTTACCTTTGGGTTTCAGCAGTTTGAATATTACATGTACAAGTTTTAAAAATGGTTTTTGTTCTGTTTTGATATTAAGTCTGCTTGATGTTCTCTGAGCTTTTTAGATTTGTGGTTTTATATATTGCATTTGTTTTTTCCTATAAAAATTTTATTTCCTATAAAAAATTCTAAGTCAGTATTTATATTTATTCATTTATTTGTGAGTCAAGGTCTCACTCTGTCACCCTAGCTGGAGTACAGTGGGGCAATCTTGGCTCACTGCAGCTTCAAACTCCTGGGTACAAGTAATCTCTCTGCCTTGGCCTCCAAAGTGCTGGGATTATAGGCATGAGCCTGACCTTAGTCATTAGTAAAACAACAACAACAAAATTCTCTGTCCCACTCTCTTCCTTCTCTCTTCCCTTTTTGGAATCCCAATAACAGGTATGTTCCACTGTTTGATATTGTCTCACAGATCTTAGATGCTTCTTTTTCTTCCTCCCTCCACCCCTCTTTTCTACTTCTTTCATTCTTTTTTTCTATTTGTGTTTTGGTTTGGGCAAACTGGCTCCTCAGCTTGTTTCTGTTCTACTGTTGGGACCATTGAAGTCATTCTTCATCTCTGTTATGTGTTTTTAATTTCTAGCAATTCCATTTGATTTTTGCTTACAGTTTCCATCTCTGTGATAAAATTCTACATCTGTTCATGCATGCTGTGTACCCTTTTTACTAAAGGCGTGAACATATTAATTAGCATTATTTTAACTTTTCTATATGATAGTCCCAACATCTCGGTGGTATCCGAGTTTTGTTCTATTGATTACTTTGTCTCTTTTCAGTGATTGTATTCTTATTTTGTGTGCCATATAATTTTCGTTGAACGCTATTGCCCTGTGTAAGACGGGAGTGACTGAGGTAAATAATATTTATTACTGGAAAGGGTCCACCTTTTCTTTAGTAGACCTTTAATTTTGAGAGTTGAGTCAATCTAGTTAAGAGTTGGCTTGGGTGTTGATACTGTCTCACAGATCTTAGATCTTTATGGTTATCCTCAGAGCACTTCAATATTTAGATTCCTTGGTGCTCTGTCTTACTTACGGTAGTGACAAGTTGGTCAGAGGGTTAGGTTTCCATTTGTATCTACGTCTTAGAGAGTGTGTTTCTATGCTCTTCTCCTCTCCCAATACTAGATTTGCATGAATTCTTGCTTGACAGTCTCATGTTGGGGGAGGCAGGGGGCATTATTTGTTGTTCTTGTTGAGCTTAAGTTTTACGTGTTGTATTCCGGAATCTTGCTGGTAAGACATCCTCAGTGATCATGTCCTTTCTTCAGTGGCAGATAATCTCTAATGATTAGGGTCAAGGACATTTCTCTGGTCCTCTTCCAAGGTTAAAAGTTTTTTTCCCCATGAATTCCCTTCTGTTCCAGTGAGCCCTTGCCCAAGTTCATATGTTAAAATCCTAACTCCCAGTACTGTTACTGTAACTGAGTCCAGATTTGTTCTGCTTGCTGCAAGACAACCAGTAGGTTGAAAGACGGGACTGGAGCAAGGAAAGTGACTTTATTTTGGAGTGTCAGCAAAGCCAAGAAGATGGTGGATGAGTGTCCTAAAGAACCATCTTAGGTACAAATTTCAGGCTTTTTTTGTACAAAGGGCAGGACGAGGAGGGAGTTGGGATCAAGATGTGATCGAGAACCTCACATACCTGGGTGCCAGTGAGGGTCCGAGGAGGCTGGGGTGCTTCTTTGTCCTTGGTCAGATTACAATTTTTCTATAAGTCTTTAACAAAACATAGCTAGTTGTTTACATATGTCTCCTTTAATCCCAGAGTTAATTTAGAAAACTACATGATTTCTGTTTTTATCTCAGTGCTCTAAAATTATCCTAGCCTATGTGCAAGAATGAGTAAAGGCCCCTTAAACAAAAACTGGAGTTAGTTATGTTGGTTCTTTTGCTGTTTCACTGTTACAGTACATCAGACTAGGACCGTATTTGGAAACGAGGCCTTTAAAGAGGCGATTGAGATAAAGTAAGGACATTAAGGTGGGCCCTAATCTAATCTGACTCGTACCCTTGTAAGAAGAGGAGATTTGAACATAGAAAGAGACATCAGGGGTGCTCACACACAGAGAAAAGACCATGTGAAGACACAGAGAGAAGGCTGCCAGCCATCTGCAAACCAAAGAGCAAGGCTTCAGGAAAAACCAAATCTGTTGACACCTTGATCTTGGACTTCTGGCCTCCAGAACTGTGAGAAAATATAAAATTTTGGTTGTTTAGGTCACCTAGCCTATGGTATTTTGTTATGGCAGCGCTGGTGGCATTCCCTAAGCTGTAAAGATCTTCACCTGTGGCCTGAGAGTGACAGGAAATGTTTTGCTGCTCTAATGACACTGGTTGAAGATTTTGTTCCTTTGAGGAGACAGGGAAGAAGAATCTGAGTGGGGTTTCATGCGGGCCTTTCTTTAGATTTCAGGTTAGTTGCCCAGAGACCTCAGCTCTCTGATAGATTCAAGAAAAGTTGTAAATTTACAGATTATGTGGCTTCTCTCGTTATGTCATCATGGCGAAAATGATACTTTTTCCAGATTTCTACAACTTATGTAGAACCAGAATTCAAAGTCGTCCTTTTAAGACAAAAATCAGATTATGTCACTGCCTTGCTCAAAACCCTCTTATCTCATCCCAATTCTTTCAGAGAAAAAGAAAAAGTCCTTTAAAAATCTACAAGGCTCTAGACCAGTGATTCTCAATTCTGGCTGCACATTAGAATCACCTAGGGAGCTGTTAAATTATCCGTGCCTGGGTCTTACCTCCCAGAGATTCTGATTTAATTGGTCTGGGGCAGGGTTCCATGATCTTCTTTTTCCCCCAAAAGGCTTCTCAGATGACTCTGATAAACACTTCGAATTGAAAGACACTGCCCTTTACCCTTGTGCTCAAAGCACGGTCATCAGCAGTCTTGGTGTGGAGCTTGTTATAAAGGGCTACGCTCAGGCCTGCATTTCAACATGTTCCTCAGGCGATTCCTGTGCACAGTACAGTTTTCAAAGAACGGCACGCAGAATCTTATCCCACCACTATTCTGCCTCTTGCTTACCCTGTCCAGTTGCACTGGACCCCCTGCTTTTTCTTGAACCTTCAGGCAGATTCCTGACTCAGGGATTTGGCACTGTTTGTTTACCTTTCCCCCTCCTGCTTCTCCTCCACCTTTGTTTCTCTCTCTCTCTCCCTCTGTCCCTCTCCATAGCACTTGTCGCCTTCCAACATATTGTATTGCTTTCCTAAGGATGCCATAGCAGATTACCACACACAGCATGGCTAAAAGCAGTAGACATCTATTCTCTCAGTTGTGGAGGCCAGAAGCCTGGAATGCAGGTGGTACAGAGTGGTTCTTTCTGGAGATTCTGAGGGAGAATTCATTCCAAGCCCCTTTTCCTAGCTTCTGGTAGCTTCTGGCAACCCCTGGCATTTCCTGGTTTCTAGAGACATTGTCCAGTCTCTGCCTCCTTCTTCCTGTGGTCTTCTCTGCTTCTCTGTGTGTCTATATGTTTCCAATTCCCCTCTCCTTTCTCTTGTGAGGACACCAGTCATTGGGTATAAGTCTCACTCTAATTCCCAGATGATCTCATCTTCAGATCCTTAATTTAATGATATCTTGAAAGACATTACACCCAAATAAGGTCACAGTTACAGGTGCCAGAAGCTAGAACTTGGATGTATCTTTTTGGGGCCACTATTAGGCCCACTAGACATACTTAATACTTTTACTTATTTATTTGCTTATAATCTGTGTCTTCACATGAAAATAAAATCTCCTTGAGTGTAAGGAGCTTTGTCTATTGTGCTCACCTGACTGCTATCTATCAGGCACATAGTAGGTGCTTAACAAGTCTTCAACTAACAAATGAATGTATCTAACTTTTCTTTGCCTCAGCGTCAGACGTGGCTGTGTACCTTTTATTTTAAAACTCCTCTCCCTGGTTTCTGAGACACCCCTTTTTCTCCTTGTTTCTCCTTTGTCTTCTCTGATTGCTCCTTCTTGGTCCTCATGGCTGGCACCTCTCCCTTTTTCCATTCCTCGGATGGCATGTGTTTGATCCTCTTTTCTGCTCACTGATTTCCTCTCCCCAGGCATCTCACTCACCTCCACGGACAACCACTTCCCACATGCAGGTGACCACACGTTTCGGGATCTTTCTTCTCAGTCATATTTCCATGTTCCCTTTTTATCTAACTATCCCCACAGACACCTTATAATAAATGTATCTAGCGCTCAACCACATTGCCTTTTCCCTCCAACTCTGTCTTCCTGCCTTCCAGGGTTCAGTAGCACCAGTGTCCCAAGCCACCAAAGCCAGGAGCCTGAGATCCCCCTTGACTCCCCTACACACCATTACTCATCAGGTCCTGCTGGTTTTACCTCTTAAATACTCCTTGGATCTGTCCCCATCTCCCTCCTCTTCCCCCACAGTTCAGTCGTTGTCATTCTCTTTCTGACTCCTGATTCATGCAAAATGCAAAATGTTCCCTTCAGTGAATGGCTGCATTGCCTACGGGTAAGGTTGTTCCTTAGCTCCCCAGGGTCTTAACTTCTTCAGTCCCTTGTCTTGAGACCAGATCCTTGCCTCCTGTGATCCAGCCACACTGACCTTGCCGGTCACCAACTTCATGGGCTAGAGCAGAGGGGCCAGGGAAGTAGATCACTCTCATCAGAGCACTTCCTGGTGCTTCCGTCTCCACGTACCTCTCTGTTTCCTTGACCCCCGACCCTGGGAAAACTGCAGTAAAAACTGCTTAAACTGAAAATATTTTTAAAAAAGAAAAAGTCTTAACATTTAGAGGAGTGGGAGCTCTCTCCAAGAGAGATTTTGGGCTCCACTTTACTCTGACGTTGTGGCAGTTTCTTGGAGAACTTCCATTCTGTCTCTGCTCTTTGGCGTTAATTGTTGGGATCGATGCTGCAGCAATTATATAATGTTTACTGCAGCCACCACACATCCGAGGCTTAAGTGTTGCTAAATGTCACTTTCACGCTCCCCAGTGTATGGTGTGTAATTATAACTGGTTCACTACCTTCTTTGTGAAGGAGGCAGATGCTTTTAGCCTGGAAAGGGGAATTGAAATGCATTTTCTCTAAACTTACAGGAGCACTTATTTCCAGAGAGATCCCAGACTGGAGGGACAGGAGCTTGACATGGGTCTTCCCCACGAACGGTGGTGTCCACTGTGAGTGGTGCTGACACTTGTCTCCGAAAACGGGCAGGACTCTCAACTCCCCTTTCCTGCCAGGCAGCTGGGGCTTCAGGGAGGCTGAGACCAGATCCAGAGGCAAAGAGACCAAAGAACTAGGAGTCAGAGTGACCACCAAGGCAGCCATGAAACAGCATGTCGAAAGATATATATATATATTTTTTTTAAAAGAAAGGTATTAAAACACGTGACAGAGAGTAGCAGTGGCTAGAAGCCACACCTCTCGGGGTTTATACTTAGGCTATGTACCTCAGATAATCACTTTGACTCTCTGATTTCATTTTGGTCAACTGTCAAGCAGGAACAATAAATCCTTCCTGATCTACTTCAGTTAAGTTCAATTACACTGTTATATAGCAAGTGTCTGCTATATTTCAGGCACTGAAGATGCAGCAGTGCACATATTGGATGTGGTTCCTGCCTTCCGTGAGCTTGCAGTCTAGAGTAGAAGTTGACAAATGATGACCCACAGGCCAAATCTAGCCCATAGCCTATTTTTCTACAACCTGTCAGCTTTTTTTTAAGAGTTGTCTAGTTTTTAAAAGTTGTAAACCAGCACTCTGGGAGGCCGAGGTGAGTGGATTGCCTGAGCCCGCAGGTTGTAGACCAGCCTGGACAACTTGGTAAGACCTTGTCTCTACAATAAATCAAAAATTAGCTGGGCGTGGTAGCACATGCCTGTAGTTCCAGCTACTTGGAAGGCTGAGGTGGAAGGATCGCCGGAATCCAGTAGGTCAATACTCGCGTGGCTGTGAGTGTACCACTGCACTCCAGCCTGGATGACAGAGTGAGACTCCAACTTGAAAAAAGAAAAAAAAAGATATGGATTCCCTTATCTTTAGATTCCTCTCCTTACATGTGACATTCATCTGGTCCCATCTACATTATTCTCATGGCTGGTGTGGTGGTTGATGCCTATAATCCTAGCATTTGGGAAGTGGAGGAGAGAGGATTGCCTGAGCTTAGGGGTTCGAGACCAGCCTAGGCAACATGGCAAGACCTTGTCTCTGCAATAAATAAAAAAATTAGGCTGGGCTCGGTGGCTCAGCCTGTAATCCCACGCTTTGGGAGACTGAGGTGAGTGAATTGCCTGAACCCGCGGGTTTGAGACCTGCCTGGGCAACTTGGCAAGACCTCATCTCTACAACAAATCAAAAATGAGCTGGGCATGGTAGCATACACCTGTAGTTCCAGCTACTTGGAAGGCTGAGGCGGAAGTATCTCTGGAGCCCAGCAGGTCGAGGCTGTGGTGGCCGGGAGCGGCCACTGCACTCCAGTCTGGGGGATAGAGTGAGACGCCAACTCAAAAAAAAAAAAAAAAAAAATTAACCAGGCGTGGTGGTGCATGCCTGTAGTTCTAGCTACTTTGAAGGCTGAAGTGGAAGGATCACCAGAGCCCTGTAGGTCGATGCTAGGGTGACTGTGAGTGTGCCACCGCACTCCAGCTTGAGCAATGGATTGAGACTCCATCTCAAAAAAAAGTTAAAAAAAAAAATAGTATGCAATAGTGTATGCATGTAGTCTGCAAACTCAAGATGTTTTTCTGATCCTTTACAGAAAAATCTCTCTCTCAAGCTAACCTAGAAGCCACTGTGGCTACTGAGCACTTGAATGTGTCTCATAAATTGAGATGTGGTATAATTGTAAAATACATATTGGAGGCAAAGAATTCTTATGAAAAGAGGCTGAAAAAATTCCATCTAAAATTTTTATATTGATTACATGCTGAGATGATATTATTTTGTATATAATGAATTAAATAAATTATACTTGTTTCTCCTTACTTTAAAAAAAAGTGACTGTTAGAAAATTGAAAATCACATTTGTGCCTTACATCATATTCCTGTTGGATAACACTGGTCTAGATGGGAGTTAGATTGTGAGTCCAAACCCGGATGTGTTGCTTATTAGTGAATCTGGGAAAATTATTGAACTGAGCCTCCATTTTTTAATTTCTAAAATGGAGGGTGGTTGTAACAGCTAACTGATCAGGTTATTTTGGGGGCTCACATGAAGCAATCTATGGAAAACAGGTACAAAGTTGTTATACACATACAATGGGTTATTGTGGCTAAGTTTCATCTGGGAACACGGAAGCTATTCAGTGTCCTCTTCCCGGTTATGGACCCTCCGGATACTTGTGGTCAGGCTGATGGTTTTGTCCTGTCATTCCCTCTCCTCTCTCCTGTTTCTTGCCTGCTCCTTGATCCATCTTCCCTGCTACTTGGCTTTTAAGGCCCTAATGGCATTGGTTTGTAACATTCAGATTTGCTTCTGGTAGATCTTAATCTTAGAGACAAAAACTTCAAAATCCTGCCTGAGCACATTTGTAGGAGAAAGATGTTGTATTATGAACCAGGAAATCTGAATTAATGTCCATAAAAATCCAAACAGTGACTAGCATTAAGGTCTTGCCATGACGCATTATTTCATCTAATCAAATAGCAACAGTAAGAGAACCTAATGTCCTCATTTGTAAAATGAGGACATGGAAGATCAGAGAGGGATAGGGACTTTCCCAGGAGCTCTCAGCTGCTGGGTAGCTAAGCCTGGGCCTGGATCCATCTCCTGACCCCAAGTGTGGTACTTTTCCCGTGACTTCAGAGGTCTTTCAAGGTCCTCTGCCTGACCTTGAGTGAGGGGTTCAGTAAGCAATGTGGTGCAGTCGGTGGAACCAGCATGGGGTAGTAGACACAATTCTGGTCCAGAAGTCAGAGACCAAGATTTTAGTTCCCTTATTAATGGAGTCAAACCCCTCCCATCTCAGGGCCTTGGCCTCTTCATCTGTAAGTGAGGTGGCATAGCCATCTCTCAGGTGACAGTATTCATATACTAGGAGTTCTGATATGTGGTCAACTGCAGAGCCTCCCCATGCTGGAACAAGGACTAGGTGTCTCCCAAATCACCTGGGAAGTAGTTTTAAAATGCCTGTTCCTGGGATCTACTCTGAAATGCCTCCTTCAGCGGATTGGAATAAGTTTTTAGAATCTGTGTTTGTGAAAACTTCTGTTGAATTTCCAGGTTATAAACCTTTGAGTCAGAGGTTGTGATTGGCTCTTACTAGGACTTTGAAATCAGCATGTTTGAAATAATGGTCTCTGCCTGGCTTCCCCATAACTCCTATCTAACTTAGGTACTTGTCTTGTTAGCACTGATTTTTAAGTATAACTGGGATCTGATCACTTCTCACCACCTCTATTGGCTGCCGTCATGGTCTAAGCCACCATGGTCTCCTGCCTAGTCTACTACAGAAAGGCAGCATGGCATAGCAAGTCAGAGGCCGGCAACCTGGATTCAAAACCTGCCTCTTCCCTTACTTAACCTCTCTATGCCTTCACTCCTAAATGGTGATGTGGAGATACTCTTTTGTTGTGAGGATTATATGAGTTAATACATGACATAGTCAACCCTCAATAGATAACATAGATAATGATAAAATGGCCTCCTATCGGATGTCTATTTCTACCCTAGGATCCATTTTCCACTCAGCTACCAGAGACATTTAAAAATGTAAATCAGGATGGGAAGAAAAGTCCTCCACTAGGTCGCCCCAATAGAAACACTCTCCACTTCGTCCTCTTGAGCTCAACATGGTGGCCTCTCTTGGGCAATTGGCAGCCTCAGCCACTTCCCTGCCCGCAGGATCCTCCACTTCCGAGGCTATATTTGTTGCAATTTTACAGGGTCTTCTGCTTCACTGGCCAGAAGTCATGTTAACTATGGAGTCAAAGGAGATGTGGCAGTTGTTCAAATTAACTCACCTGATTCAAAGGTAAATACACTGACTAAAGAGCTACATTTGGAGTTCATAGAAGTAATAAATGAAATCTGGGCTAGTGATCAAATCTGAATGCCGCCCTTATCTCATCCAAGCCAGGCTGCTTTGTTGCAGGTGCTGATGTCAACATGTTAGCTGCTTGCAAGACTCCTCAAGAAGTAGTACAAATATCACAGGAAGCACAGAGAACATTTGAGAAACCTGAGAAATCCACAAAACTTGTTGTGGCTGCCATCAGTGGATCCTGCTTGGGAGGAGGACTTGAGCTTGCCATTTCATGCCAATACAGAATAGCAACAAAAGATAGAAAAACAGTATTAGGCACCCCTGAAATCTTGCTGGGGCTCTTACCAGGAGCAGAAGGCACACAAAGGCTGCCCAAAATGGTGGGTGTTCCTGCTGCTTTTGACATGATACTTACTGGCAGAAACATTCGTGCAGACAGAGCGAAGAAAATGGGACTGATTGACTAACTGATGGAACCCCTGGGACAAGGATTAAAACCTGCAGAAGAATGAACAATTGAATATCTAGAAGAAGCTGCAGTTTCTTTTGCCAAAGGACTAACTGATAAGACAATCTCCCCAAAGAGAGACAAGGGATTGATGGAAAAGTTGACAGCGTATGCCGTATGCCCTGACTATTCCATTTGTCAGGCAACAGATTTACAAAAAGGTGGAAGAAAAAATGCAAAAGCAGACCAAAGGCCTTTATCCTGCACCTCTGAAAATAATCGACGTGGTAAAAACTGGAATCGAACAAGGGACTGATGCTGGTTATCTCTCTGAATCTCAGAAATTTGGAGAACTTGCAATGACCAAAGAATCAAAGGCCTTGATGGGACTTTACCATGGTCAGGTCCTGTGCAAGAAGAATAAATTTGGAGTTCACAGAAGGAAGTTAAGAATCTAGCTATTCTTGGTGCAGGGCTGATGGGAGCAGGCATCGCCCAAGTCTCTGTAGATAAGGGGCTAAAGACTATTCTTAAAGATGCTACACTACCTGGCCTTGGCCGAGGATGGCAGCAAGTGTTCAAAGGATTGAATGATAAAGTGAAGAAGAAAGCTCTAACATCATTTGAAAGGGACGCCATCTTCAGCAACTTGACCTGGCAGCTGGATTACCAAGGTTTTGAAAAAGCCGACATGGTGATTGAAGCTGTCTTCGAAGACCTTAGTCTTAAGCACAGAGTGCTGAAGGAAATTGAAGTGGTGATTCCAGATCACTGTGTCTTTGCCAGTAACACATCTACTCTCCCAATCAGTGAAATTACTGCTGTCAGCAAAAGACCCGAAAAGGCGATTGGCAAGCACTACTTCTCTCCTGTGGACAAGTTATCATAACCCAGAAAACTTCCAAGGACACAACTGCCTCAGCTGTAGCCATAGGCCTCAAGCAGGGGAAGGTCATCATTGTGGTTAAGGATGGACCTGGCTTCTACACCACCAGGTGTCTCGCACCCATGATGTCTGAAGTCATCTGAATCCTCCAGGAAGGAGTTGACCCTAAGAAGCTGGATTCCCTGACCACAAGCTTTGGCTTTCCTGTGGGTGCTGCCACACTGGTGGATGAAGTTGGTGTAGATGTCGCAAAACATGTGACAGAAGATCTAGGCAAAGCCTTTGGGGAGCGCTTTGGAGGTGGAAGCCTGGAGCTCCTGACACAGATGGTGTCCAAGTGCTTCCTGGGTCGCAAGTCTGGGAAGGGCTTTTACATCTATCAGGAGGGTGTGAAGAGTAAGAATCTGAATTCTGACATGGATAGTATTTTGGCAAGTCTGAAGATGCCACCTAAGTCTGAAGTCTCCTCTGACGAAGACATCCAGTACTGGCTGGTGACAAGATTTGTGAATGAGGCTGTCATGTGCCTGCAGGAAGGGATCTTGGCCATGCCTACAGACGGAGACATTGGAGCAGTCTTTGGGCTCGGTTTCCCCCCCTTGTCTTGGAGGTGCCTTTCCACTTCATGGATCTCTATGGTGCTCAGAAGGTTGTGGACCGGCTCAAGAAGTATGAGGCTGCCTACGGAAATCAGTTCACCCCGTGCCAGCTGCTCATTGACTACGCTACCAGCCCCAGCAAGAAGTTCTACCAGTGAGTGGCCTCATGCCTCTCAGTGTACTAACCCAGCTTTTGACAATGCTGGTTCTCCACCAGAGTTGTGTCTAGATTGCACAAAGTAACCAGAGGAAGACAGACTCTGGCACTGGGTTGCTCTTTGATTAAAGTGTCTTCAGCTGTGACCATCTCGCCCTTCTGGTGAAGTCTGTGAATCAGTTTGCACTTCATGTCAGAAGGCAGAGCCCACTGTGCTCATTTTGTAAGCTCCAAGGCCCAAGTGGCAGCTAAGAGCCATCTGGAGCCATCTTTGCTGCCTGTTCCTCACAGAAGGCCAGGGTGGGGTGGCCAGTGGCGATGGGTGAGAATAGTTCTGCACCCAGCAAAACAGCAACAATAAAAGCCAAACTCAGTATCAGCCAAAAAAAAAAAAAAAAAAGTAAATCAGATTATGTGACTCTCTAAACCTCCAACCATTTCAATCCCCACCCCACTAGACCCAGAATGAAATCCCAAGTCTTTTCCATGGCCCTGAGCTCTTACACACCCATCCCCCACTCCTTCTCTTACAGACCTTGTTCTAGTCACACTGGCTTTCTTGCTGTTTCCCAAACACATCAAGAACACCCTGGACTCCAGATCTTTGCACTGGCTTTACCTATTTACGGCCCGGCATTATGAGTCTATTTATATTTGTTTATATTTTCCATCTCTCCCACTAGATTGGAAACTCCTTGAGGGCAGGGAATAAACATTCTTGTTCACTTTCCTATCCCCAGTATCTAGAACAGTGACTGGCATGTAGCAGGTTCCTATTAATTTTTTGCTGGACGAATGAATGAATGAATGGACCCATGTCCTCTTTTCCTTCTGCCAGACGCTGTTTTCCACCTGTTGAGCTCTAACTTGCTTCTTTTTTTGTTTCGACTTCTCCCAGCTCAGACAGCTCTGTGGTAGGTGGTCTGAGCCTTTAGCCATAGTTTCAAGGCATAAGGGATTATTGTCCTGAAATTTGAAATACACATGGCTTTTGCACCATGTTTGTGTTCGCTAATAAATTACGTGGATGAGTAAATATTTCTGAAGATGCAAGTTGTCCAGCCAGGCCTTTAATTTCCCCTGTCAAGAGGTTTGGAGGCCACTTGATTACCCTCTTACTTTTGCTGGACCCCGTCATTCTCTTACAGCATCACAGGCAGGCAGGAGGCTGCGGTAGGTGCCTCAACGCTTCTATTACACATCGGATTCTTCATTGGATCCGTAAATCTCTCTCTCGAACCTGGTCATCTGTGTTTAATCTACCTAGGGAGTGGGCTAATTAAGCACTGTGTTAGATGATGTCTTCATAGGCCATTTATGGTCTAGCATTTTCCCTGTGACCCATGGAATTTCTCCCCATAGGAAAGAAATTCGAGCTCAGTTCCTTGAGCCGTGAGAGAACAGATGCCAGTCATTCATTTCCCCCGTTTTCTCCTTTGCTTGTGCCAAATTCCTTGCCCTTCTCTCCTGTGGCTTCTCCTCTTAGGTTGTTGCTTAACCCCCTAAAGCCTACGTTGGTATTATCTAGATCATGCTATTTAATTATCTCACGATTGTGGTCAAAATTCAATGTACCACCTTGGTAAGTCCTTACCATACCCAGTGCATGGGGTGATATGCAAAAATATTTACCCACTGATGTGTCCAACAGGCCTATTGGAACACTGCTGTCAGGGGCTTGGGGCAGGTGTCAGCCCTGCAGTTGTGGGAGTGTGGGGAGGTCTGAGGGGGCTTAGAGGAAGAGTGGGTGGCCAAGGTGATGGGAGCCCTTGTGGGGCACCGGCAGCCTGCAGTGTATAACCATCATGGTATATTTCAATATTATAACAGTGGGTGTGACTTTGCTGTAGAGCACTGGCTATTGGTCAGCTGGCCCCTTCTGCTCAGCTCCTTAAAGCCATTGTGCATGTCAGACACCAAAGACGGAAGAGGCTCCAGCACATGTGCTCCCAATGAAGCTTCAGCTCTTTTTATTTTACTTCTTTTTCTTGTTCTTAATTCTGTTCTGCATCTGTCTTTCCTGTTGTATCAATGTGACTTACTCTCCCACTTGGGTCCTCTCTTCATCATGTGATTTGACATTCAGCATCACTTTATGGCCACAGGCCTGTCTTCCCTGGACAAGTGGATATTTCTTCTCCATCCAGCCCCTGGGGCTGCAAGCCACCTCATGAAAACACCCCTCCTGTCTGTCCTGGTCCTGGACCCTCCACCCTCCACTCCCAGCTCTACATTTCCAGGCTCATCTGGTCTTGTGAACAAGAAGGGGCTCTCTGCCTGGCCAAGCCTCACTCATTGTCCAAATCAAGGTCCACTTTGACACTTGCCTCCTCTGAAAAGTTTTCCCTGCCATCCCCACTTGTCTGAATGGAAAAAATTCAACTACCAGTCTCTACCCCATTTCCCCAGCAGAAGCCATGCAACCCAAGGCTGAATGTGACATAAGTGCTTTAGGAGTTCTGGAGAGGGGAACAGGGGCTGGGGTGTTACAGAGTGAGGCAGATCTGGGGGCGAGTCTTGCTTCTGTTTCTTACTGGTTGCATCATTTTGGACAAGCTGAGCTTGGTGGGTGCTGTGGTTTCCTGTGAAATGGAGGCTCCTTGTAAGGCTGAAATTGAACGACGTTTGTAAAATCCGTAGTGCAGGGTCTGCCATAGCGGAGGTGTTCAGAAATGGTGCCCGGCTGCCCACCATCTCACGCCCCATTCTGGCAGCTGTGAAGGATGGCGGCAAGTGCATGGACTTAAGAGTCCTGAGATATCTGAATTCAAGTGCTTATGCCTCAACCAAAAAGCTGTGACACTTTGAGTACATTCCAGATCTTTCGGACTCCCAGGTTGGTAGGATAGGGCCACTCACACCTGCTTCATGGGGTTTGTGGGTGTATTAAATGAGGGAAAGGGTGCCAAGTGCCCTGGACAGTGACTGGTATACAGTAGGCATCCCACATTGCTGGCCCCCGTCATTCCACTCTTCTTAATTGATGAGTAATTTGTCACCACAATGATGGACAAAGAAACGTGGATGCGTTTATTTGATACGGAGTAATTTTCTGTCCTCATTTTGTTTTTCTACCTGGGCACTAGAGGAAACAGAATTATTGGAGAACTGTCTTGTTTTCAGAAACATTAGATAAATTTGGTTACATATTTTATTGTTTCAGAATACTGTGCAATAATTTGTTTCCCTTCTTTGAAGACAGCTAGGGTGCCTGTTCCAACACCCCAAAGTGATGCTTTATTTTTGTTCATGCTTGACGTGATCTGCTCACCCGATTTATGCCTTGTTCAAATGAACTTGCTTTAATACAATTTTAATTGTTTTTAATGCTTTAAATTAATTATAGCCGTTTCAGTGGCTCCTCTGTGTCTTTGCTGTTTCTCCGTTTCATCTCCATGGCAACCTTTCTTACAAAAAGGAGGGTGTGTGTGCGTGTGTGTGCACATACGACTTTTCTGTTCTGAATGTTGACTTCAGTTTGCTTTTAAACTCTGTAATATCAACTCCAGGGAGAAGGATTCTGAGGATAACAACAAGTGAAAGTTGTTTATTGTTTTACACTTGGGAGCAACGTCTGGCTTAGACCCCTGGCTGCCCCCTCTGCTCCCCCCTCCCCCTCTCCGTCTTCTCAGCCTGGGAACAGCTCAGAAGGACGGCGTGGGGTTAATGCTGAGACTACTTAGTGCAATGTCTAGAATTAATGAATTAATATTCATTGAACCCTTTTGTGTGCCAGACACGGCTCTTTACCAGTGTTAGTTGATTTGATCCTTGCAGCCACCTTGGGAGCCTGGAGTTATCATTCTCACTTTAGAGATGAAGAAAAGGCAGACGGAGGTTAAATACCTTGGCCAAAATTGCTCAGCTGGTGAGTGGTATGACCTGTATTTGATCTCAGGTATTTCTGATGTGAAATGACAGGTTCTTTTCATTTTATCACAATGTCTCTCTCCCTCTATTGATATGAGCTCTCAGACTTGCTCTGTCCGTTGGAGCCTAACTAACATGCCCTGTTCTCTTGAAGGCTTCCTGATAAACCAGCCAGCTCCATCAGTCCTTCCTCTAATCCCCCATGCCTCTTGTTTTTGACTCTCTTCTGGCCCCTTCCCTTCTTTGGTATCATTTGCATTCATCCCTGGCCTTTTTCTAGAAGCAACTCGAGAACAGACTAGTGAGTCTTGTCATTCTTTTATGCTCTTTGTGCCCAGCACAAGGCTTCCCACAAGGTGAGTACTTAGTAAATATTGAACCAATCTGGAGGAAAAACACCACAGAAGGAAAAGCAGATGTTTTGGATGGTTATCCTACATGGTAAAGGTGATAGTGCTTCTTCTCTCAACCACTGTGTTGCTGACCTGTGTAGATACTGGCTTCCATATTCAGGCATTCCTGGAAAAGTAGAGTAAGATTCGGTTAGGTACACCGTAAAATGAGCTCATTTCCTGCATGCAGGGGCCTCGGGACTCTTGCCTTTGAACGCACCTGAGACTGTCACCTGCCATTTTATTAGAGCTGGCAAGACTTGGGGCGGAACATGCTGTGACTCAGGAAACGGCAGGAAGGCCAGGCTTCTCAGGTTTGGGCTGTTCAGGCAGGCAAGGAAGTGGAAGATTAATGGAAAAAGCTATGGGAGGCAGGAGTGGGAGGCCTAGATCCAGGTGTATCCTTCCTTCCTTTTCTCTGGACTCTGAGGAGGCACCGTAGAGATTCCAAAAGGGAAGCAGGAGAATTTTAAAAGCAAGCAGAGCTGTAGGAGGGGACGAGGCTGTGACATGGTATTTTGAACAATGATTCCAGCACATACATCCCAGTGGGCGCGTCCCCAATTCTTTCTCCTCCCGCCTGAGGCCATGCGCTTATTCTCTGATGGCTGCCTCACTCTGGTATTTAGGGCTTCTATGTGGGACCAGCCTTCAGGAGCCGGCTGGTTTATGAACTGTGGAGCAGGCACTAGTGCTACACCTCATAAAGTGTCCCTGTCCCCCTTAGCACAGTCACCAGGCACCCTCCACACTTCTGTAAACCTCTCACCTGCTTGCCACATTCAGCCTCAACATATGCATGACACTCGGCTTCTCCCAGTCTTTGCTGCTGCTGGGCTTGGTGCATACTTTGGGTCCTTAGTAGTGAGGTGGAATTTGTCAGCATTTTTCTCTATGAGTATCACTGAGATTGAGTCCTGCACTTGGATTCATGGCCCCAGGTGGCTTCTGCCCCTGAGAGCTCTGTTTTGTACTTCCTTATAGCAGAGAGGCTAACTTTTGGGCTCAGCAGAAATGAGCCGGCAGGGCTCTGTGGGGTTGACAGTGGTTGGCTAGGTTTCATTCTGTTACCACCCTGACCTGGGCAGCTTCTCAGTCTTTCCTGTCAAGAGTGAGTCGTGTTAATAATCAGCTCAATTTCCTTGAAGGGAGGGCTGACTACTGCCTCTGCCCTCATCACCTCATGTTTCTTCTTGATGAGTGGCCAAGAAACCCACAGTCCTGGAACCTGGGCATCTGGATGGATGGCCAAGGTGAACCTCAGCAGCTTTGCCTAGAAGGTATGGGAGAAAACAGTTGTCTTCAGGTTGGAGCATGGCATAGACTTCTTGATTCTGTGATCTACCAACCACCTTTCGAATATCTACTCTGTCCAGTGCCAGTGGGACAATTTCTGGATCAACCAGCTATGCCCAGATACTGCTTGTGAAGAAACTATCTGGGTCATCTTCTCAGTCTTCACACAATTTTTGCACAATTTTCTAATGGCAGATAGTTTGTTTCAGGAAGATTCTCTCTGAGGCTATGCTAGTGAAGAAAGAGGTAGTCCTGTTGGTGTTTTTGCTTCTCCCTGTCTCTGCAAGTGTTCAAGTTAGTCCTGTGAAGATTCAGACCTCTTTAGACCCAGGGTGATCAGCAAACAGATCAGAGGGAAGAGTTGCTGTCCCCTCTGAATGCAGAGGACAGGGCCAGATCAGGGCAATCCCGGAATGAGAGGGGCTTGATTTGGGGTTCCCTCCCATGTCCTCTTTCAGCACATTTCTCCCCACAAAAAAATCATTCATGGAATCACAAAATTCACGTACAGAGCAAGAAACGTGTGCCTTGGTCATTTTGTCACACCACATTTCATAAGAAAAGGGCCTTTACAACTCCCAGGAAACATGAACATCTATGCCAACCTTCATCCCTCCTCTGAGCCCATGTCCTCTCCTTGACCTGCATTTGATCCTAGATACCCATGCCCTCTTTGCCCCTTGCCCCTGGAATGAGACTCAGGACAGGGTGATGGATGGAGAGAGGGCAAGCTTTGGGTTGGAAGCTCAGGAATGGCCCCACGTTCTGTTTGCTTGGTACAGTCACAATTTATTCATGTTATCCTGGCTTAATGGCTAATAGCACTCTTTCACTCTCAGAAGTGTCTTAATTTGGATGATAAGTTATATGATCACCCAATTTAAAGCCCATTTTACTTGCCGTTGATTTGCATAACTTGCTTTTATGCCATCTCAGGATGTCCCTGTGTCTAAAAGGCTGCTGTGGAATACCTCATATCCAGGGGCAGGGCTCAGCCTGGGTAAGGACGACAGAGGCATGGGTAAAAATAACCTCAGGACAGCCTAGAAGACCAATCCCTGGCTCGAGGAGCTCCCTGTTCTGGGGCATTTCCATTTTCATAGAAAATTCTTGAAGAACCCTCCCCAGCTATCGAGCCTTTATGGGATGGAGCTGGTGCCAGAGAATCTAGGCTGGAAGTCAGGTATTTTGGGCACAGACTTCTGACCCCTTTGAGTCTCCAGGGAGTCCCAGCTATCCAAAGGCTCCGGACCTGCCTTGGCAGCAGCCAGAACCTTTGCAGGCAACCCGGGAGCTGGGGTGGTGACCTCTGTGTGGGATGCAGGACCCAGGTGGGGTCTCTGTGGGGGCAAACTGTTGGTCTATGCAGAGAAATGAGATGGTTAATTTTTCTCCCATAATTCACAGCTTTGCTGCAGCAGGGCTGTCTGCTCTACCATATTAATAGGAAACAAACACATTGTTTTGTTGTGCTTGATTTCCGTGTTAGGCTGGAGTCTTCCAGGGCTGTTTAAAATTTAATAAGTGAGAATAAAATAAGGAGGAAAAAATATTCCTCTGGGGGCATCTGGCTGCGCCAGGCTTGTTAATTCTGGCTCTGTGTCTCCAGCAAGCAGATAGCTGACTCAGTGGGTGGGGTATGTGCCCACCCTTGTTCTTTGATTACTGGAACAGACCACCCTTGGGAATGTCACACAGTCATGGTTCAGGTGGGAGCTGATACAGCTCAGGGAAGGAGGGTTTCTAGGAAGCCCTGAATTTATTCAACAGACTTTTATGGAGCACCTACTGTATGCCAGGTCACGGTAGGTACTGGGAGATGAAAAAGGTGTGAGCCTGTGTTCAAGGAGCTCATGGACTAGGATCGTGCAATTACAATGCATGTGAGCGAGTGACGTGTGTGCAGGAGTAAATAACAGAGGCTCCCATAGGGCACTCCATGATGCACCATGGAGAATCCCCCTTGGGAATGAAGGACTTAGTCTCCTAGCTGCTGGAAGTGCTGCCAGCAAAGACAGAGGGAGCGTCTCCAGTTCTCAGCACCCTGTGGGGATTTCTTCTTCTGAAGATCATGCCTCCTTCCTGAGGCAGCCTATAGCCAATGACAGATGGAGGTGAGTGTATAAGGTTCACCCTCCTCCTGGGACAATTTTGGAGACTCATTCAATCCTCAAAATCCCCATGAGGTCAGCTGTGGCCTTTTCTGAGGCTACATCACAGTTCAACTTCTCCCTCTGCCCAATCCTGCCTGCTTCTCTTTCACAGGTGGTGATAGCAAGACATTTCCTAAGAAACCTTCCTGACATTAATCTCTGTCTCAGGCTTTGCTTCCTGGGGAACCCAAGCCGCAGCAACACCTAACATGGCCAACGTTGTTCAGGAAAAGGCTTCCTAGAGGAAGTGACTTTTAGGCTGAAACCTGAAGGATGAGTAGGAGTCAGTCTGGTGATGGCTATGGATCTGGAGGGGAAGGGTATTGGTTCCAAATGGAGAAAGAAACATGTACTATCCCATAGGCAAAAGCGAGCAGAGCATGTCTGATGGAGAACGGTCAAGTAGCAGGCTGGGGGTCCTTGGGAGCTGTGATGGGGTTTGAGTTTTAGCCTAAAGGCATTGTGACATCATTGAAGGGATTTAAGTAGGGAGGGTGGTAATACAGTTGATTTATTTCTTTTTTTTCTTTTTTAATTTTTTTTATTTTAAAGATGTGGGTACAGTTCAGGGTTAGGTGTACAAATTTTCATGATTCAGGTACCCTTGATTTATTTCTTTATAAAGAGAAAACCCCAGTGGTAGGGAGGCAAAGACAGAGTCATGGAGACCAGCTAAGGAAGCTGTTACAGAAACTTAAAAGAGAGATGATAATGGCCTGAATTGAAGTAGATGAGGGAGGTGGATGGATTTAAGAGACATTTACTTAGGAGAAAGGATCAATTATCAGGAACTGATGATGAATGGTATATGGAGGGAGGCGAAGGCAAGGATGATGTTTGCATTTCTGGCTTCAGTAGCTGGGAGGATGCTGCTGCCATGTAGTGAGGTAAGAAGCAGGTGGAGGAACAGATTTGGGAAAATGGTAATGTAGAGGGAAATGTGTTTGGCTCAGGAGTGCTTTATCTTTGTGATATTCAAGTAGAGCTGAGACATCTAGTTATCTGGATATAGAGCTTAGAAAGAGCAGAATTGTTTATTTAGTTACAAATTGCTTAAAATAAATTATCCTCAAAGCTTAGTGACTTAAAACAATGATAAATGTCTATTATTTCATGTTTCTATGAATGAGAAAGATTGCCTTAGCTTGGAGATCTGTCATGAGGTTGCTGTCAAAACGCTGGTCAAGGCTGTAGTCATCTGAAGGTTTGACTGGGGCTGGAGGGTGTGCTTGCAAGATGGCTCACTCACATGGCTATCAAGTTGGTGCTGCTGGCAAGAGGCCTTAAATTCTTACCTTGTGGACCTCTCCATAGGGCATTTTGAGTGTCTTCTTGATGTGGCAGCTGGCTTCCCCCACAGCAAGTGATCTATGAAAGAAGAGAAGAAATGGCAATGCCTTGATACTGATCCAGTCTCAGAAGTCACCATAACTTCCTTCAAGGTCATACAGATTGACCTTGATACAATGATGATGGGGACTGTATGAGGGTGTAAACACCAGACTTCAAGGACTATTGGAGCCATCTTTGAGACTGGCTACTGCAGTTGGAGATACAGATTTGAAAATCATTAGCATTTAGATGATATTTGAAGTCTTGGTAATGGGGAGATCACCTAAGAGAAGTGTCTAGAATGAAAAGAGGAGGCATTAAGGACAGAGCCCAGAGGAGGCATTAAGGACTGGCTTTAAAGGATAAGTAGAGGAAGAGAAGCCGGTAAAGGAGACTGATGACAAATGTGAACATATGTCCTGGTTTGCCTGCTATTTGCTTTGCTTTACAACGACTGTGTCCATGTGATAACTATTTTGCTTATTTTCACTCTCAAAAGTACCCTGGATTAGATATAAACTGTGTGGTCACCTTATGATGAAAAGCCAGAGCGGCTGAGGAAACCCATGAGGAGCTAACATCATGAAGGACATTGGATGTCATGACAAAGTGGTCACTGAAGACTTCAGCAGGTGCTCGAGTTGCGGGCATGGAAACCAGGTTTTAGTGGACTGAGGTGGGTGAAAAGTGAAGAAAGTGTAGTGTGCTATTTCTAGATGCTTAACTAAGAACTGAAGGGAGAAGTGAGGCTTTAGGAGTGTGTGGAGTGATGGGAGGCTTTTTCTTCTAAGATGCCAGACACTAGAATGTTCATCATTGGTGAAGAAAAGGCTGCTGTAAGGAAAGAAAGGTTCTTTACCATCCCAGTTCACCAAAGCAGGAAAATACTCTGGAAGATAACTTTGGAGGCCTTGGCATCTCAGAACTTGAACCCAAGATCAAAGTGCAAAAACTGGTTAGGTAGGACTGGTGGCCACCTGACATGCCTACAGTCTCCAGGTTTACATCAGAGCCTGCCTGGGGGGGTCCATGGGACTTTCTATTCTGGAGATCAATGTGACCTGGAATTGCAGGAGCTACTGAGGTCTAGAGAGTGCCCTTTACTGCTCACCTTCACCCTCTCTTGGTGAAGCCTGCTTTTTTGGTTCCCTCTTGGGAGATGCTTTTGCTCTAGTGGCTAGTAGCAGAGCAGAAGGACTCATAGAAGGTGGATTGGATGCCTGGACTTGTGGGTTGAGGCAGGGACATTGGAGACACCATTCCTAATCGAGGTGATAAAAGAAGACTAAAGCATGGCTCCTTTGTCCTATTATAGCCCAGGCAGAAGCATTTAGAAACTCTTTGTAATAGACTGGCCTCTGAAGGAGAAAAAAGATTCCTTACCACAAAGAGGTCAAGATTATTGTCTCAAGGAATAGAGTTGAAGTCACATAACTAAAATGAATATACATTTTTCTTTTCTTTCTTTTTTCTTGAGTTGGAATCTCACTCTTGTCGACCAGGAGTGCAGTGGCATGCTCATGGCCACCGCAGCCTAGACCTGCTGGGCTTAGGTGATCCTTCCGCCTCAGTCTTCCAAGTAGCTGGAACTACAGGTGTATGCCACCATGCCTGGCTAATTTTATTTATTTGTTTGTTTGTTTATTTATTTATTGTGGAGACAAGGTCTCACCATGTTACTCAGGCTGAATATATGGTTTTCAAGAGAAAATGAGTTCTTGTGGGAGTGAGGCCTATTTGTACTTCAGAAAATGAAATGCGGTTGCTGGTGTGGCTGGTTCTGGAGAGAGACCTAAGTGCATCTGGAACACCCACATCTCACCTTCTACCCGGGAGACAATAGTGACTCCCCCACTTTCCCAGGGTGGGCCATTCTCATTGGGGAATGGCTTCCCTGACTTTCAACTAAAACCTGCATAAGAAAGGCTCCTGCAAGAAACCATTTAGTACTGGGACTCCCCTTACATGTGGAGAGTAGAAGAGGGACCCTAGATGGTGTGAACTGTGGAAGGAGGGTCAGGGTATGGGGAACAGCTAAGGAAACCTTGACCTCACTCCACTGTGTGGTAGAGTGGACAAGTTGGGCAGCTACAGCCTCCTCCTCTGCTCTCTGACTGTCCCAGGATACTTTCTGGAGTCCTTCACTAGAGGAGAGCTGAAGTCTTCATTGGAATAGAGGCTGTGTTCAGTTCTGTGAAGATGGCTGTGGGGCCCTGCAGGTGAAGGGACAATGCCTGTCCTGTTTCATCTGACAAGACAATGCCCTTTCTGCAGGGATGAGGAGGAAGGGTGGATCACACATACAAGGTAATGCTGTAATCCTGGGAAGATGGAAGGTCAACTTGAATATCTTCCTTCATAGATCTCTTCACATGGTCCAAACACACAACAGTGGGAAGAGAAGCTCCTTCCCTATGGCAATGAAAGGGCACTTAGGCCAGTGTCCAGATCTCTTGAGTAGGACACAGCTAGCAACTTGTGCATGTGCTGATATGAGCCCAAGTTAAACATTGGCAGCCCCAGGGCCTTACCGGAGTGGGGAAGGGCCAGACCTGAGTTTGCCTATCTTCCTTGCTGCTTGACTTTGGCTACATTAGTAGGCCCATAAATTTTCTGCTCTCTGGGTCTGGGCAGATTGGTGGTCTCACCACATCTCTTCATGGCTGCCCAGAACACCATGTAGCATATATCCGTCAAGGAGTCAACTCTTCCTGGCAGCCTTATAATTTAAAAACAAATTGATATATATTGGCTGTAATTGCCAATGCCTGGAGTGTTTGGCTCTGACAGGGATCTTCCAAAGACAAGCAGCCTGGTCCAGCTAGGGGAGGTTGATCCCTGAAAAATACTCTGCTAATTTGAGGATGCCTTTGCTTCCTAAGTCCTTTCCATTTTATGGCAGGATGTAAATTCTGCATGGGGTATTTTTTTTTTATGATTCCTTTTCTTGATGCTTGAATTCTGAATTTCATTTCTCCCTAGAGAGGTGCTAGAATCATTCAGCCATCCTCCTCGTCAAAGTTATGGGCAATTTGACCTGCCATGTAGCCATTTCCTGGAGCTGGTTGAGTGGGTCTTTGGGCTGTTTCTGCCTTGAAGACAACACATGGTGTGTTATTGCCCATACAGATGAGGATGACACCGGGACCTCTGGCTTGAGTTTCACTGCCCTTGCGAATGCTAATTCTTCCTCCACCAGACTGCTGAAGGTTTCGCCGAGTCCCAGACCTAAAGTGGGGCGTGGGCTCCACCCCTTAAGTGACTAATTTCCTTTTAAAAAGCAAGGGATTGGATGAGCAAATCAAGGAGAGAACAAACCACAATGTTACAGAGCAATTTCCAGAAGTCTGGGTAGGCTAGGAGCATCTCTTCTGAGACCGTATTGACTTTACATGTAGGATGCTCCCAACTGTGCTCATTTGTCTAACACTAACTGAGCACCCATGGTGTGGAAGGTGAGGGAGACGGAGACCAGGTTTTTCTGCGTGGTGGTGAAACAGACCATCATCAGATCATTTCAACACAGTGTGGTCAACATGCCTATACTTGAACATAGGCAAGTCTTGGCATTTTGTGGGAGGTTGGGTGGGGTTGATCATAGCAGTCGTTGTTTGCTGGATTCCTACCTTGTGACAGGTACTATGCCAAATACATTGCCTGAAGAGTCACATCTAACGACTCTGTATGGCAGGTATCCTTCTCCCCATTTTATAGATAACACGGCTGGAGGTTGGAGAGTCTAAGGCAGCAACTAAGCTACCTAGGTAGTTAGGGGCAGAGCTGAGATTCAATGCCAGGTCTGTCAATGATGCTGCATTTCCCACCTCCCTGGATCACCAAAGTTTAGAGAAGGCTTCAGGACCCCTGAGGAGTATCCTGCTGTCAGCCAGTGTGGGGCCTTGCGAGGGTTATCCATTCAGGAGGGGTATGGGTTGCACTTGACTTTGGCTTCCAGAGCTCCCGCCGTCCTCTTCCACCCACTCTTCTAGGCTTCCACATGAGATAGGCCAAAGCCTCAACAGGAGACTGAAATTGGTGGCAATTTAACCGAGGAGTTTTGCTGAGATTGGAACCAGCTGGAGAGAAGGAGAAAGGAGAAAGATAAGAGACTGTCTATGGGCTGGACCTAAGTATAGCATTGCCGAAGTGCTTAATTTTTTTCCCCTCATCATTTTGTTGTTGATTTCGAAGGAGTTTGACTCCCTGGAGGAAATGTTTTTGGCTGGAGAAATAGTGTTTTTCTTCAGTGTGTCGCTTGTGTAAATAAGAGAAACATGAAGCACAAATGTTTCACTGGTTCTCATTGATTAAATCCTAACAAGGAAAACAGTTTCACGGTTGGCCTGCTTAGTCTTCTCACGCTGCCATGCAGCTAATTGTAGTTGGCCGTGTCTGAGGTGACAATGCTTCTGTCTTGGGTCCTAGCTCCCCATGACTCTTCGTGTCTTTGCCTCTCTC
This sequence comes from Cephalopachus bancanus, assembly GCA_027257055.1. Taxonomy (NCBI): domain Eukaryota; kingdom Metazoa; phylum Chordata; class Mammalia; order Primates; family Tarsiidae; genus Cephalopachus; species Cephalopachus bancanus. The sequence goes on from JAPVLO010000002.1 coordinate 17,881,077, forward strand.
TGCGTATTGTTACCTTTTCCTGGTTCTCTTTGCAATCCCAACTCTCATCTCGTTCTCTTCATCTATGTCTCCCCTGCACCCTCCCTTTTTTAAACATTCCATAGATCCTACCCTCTCACTCTATATGTTACTTGGGATACTGCAGTAAATAGAGCAGACACAGACCCTGAGTGTTAACTTATAATTTGGTGATCTCTTTCTGGTCTTCCCATATTGTTCAGTGTCTGCTAGTGCCTGGGTACAGCTAGTGAATATCAGGTCTGTCTTTGTCACTGTCACCCCAAGGATTTGAGAAGAAAAGGGAAACAGTGCATCTTATGACCTAAATCCTTAGGGGTACATATTCCTCTTAGCTGTTAATGAATCTTGGATACTACTTCATACCAGATCAGAGTTTCTCAATGTGAAGTCTGTGCCCCAGCCCTAGAGAGATGAAGGAGACTTTGAAACAGCCAGCAAATTTCTGAATAGATGGGTCTTTGTGCATTTTGGAGGGTAAGTTTCATAGCTTTAATGGTATTTTCAAGGTTGATTGAGAGTCAAATAATTTTAAGAATAACTACTCTACCAGTAAGGTACTAGTTAGGTAGCTTAGTCACTTAGGAAATTAGGCTCTGGGTTCAGGTTCTTGGTGATTCTCACACTCTGAAGTCTTCTTTATCTTTGCATGGTTTGGATGAAGAAAGAAATCAAAAGCAACATTTGACCTTTCAACCTATCTTGTAAAAAAATTAAAAAAAATATTTGGTCTTGTTTAGGGATTGAATCCCAACTAACATACTAAATTATTGGACTTTATTATATATTTGAAGTCATAGACTTCCATTCTAGGGAGGGGTGGAGTTACTATTGTTTTCTTTTTTCTTATATCCTAAAATTGTAGAATTGTAACAAAACTAAAAATTCATGTAGCTCAAACTCCTGTGACCTTACTCAGCATCTTCTCTATAACATTCCCATCAAGTGACCATGTAGCCACTGCCAGGGCAGAGAATGCTTTACTCATTCATTCATTCAGTTATATCCTCCCAAATGCCAAGGACTCTGCTAGGTTCTGGGAATTTGATGGTAAACAAGGCAATTGACACCCTGCCCTCAGGGAACATGCAACCAACAATTCATAGAGACAGTTAATAAGTATGAAAAGAGAGTTCTAGGATGAGAGGGGCTACTCTGGTTTGCGGGTGGTAGTGGTCATGGGAAATTTCCCACAGGAATATCCAAGCTGAGCTGAAGGAGAAGGAAGAACCAGCAAGATGAAGGAATATTTGGCGGCAGGAGTGTCATTGGTCAAGGGAACAGCATGTTCAAGGATCCAAGCATGAAAAAGAAGGAACAAGTGAGAAATTAGCATGGCTGGAAGAGAACAGGAGAATGAAGAGAAGAGTATTTTCTATGGATGCCCACTTCAGTTTTCGATAGCTGTGAGCCAGAAAATTCGCCCTGACATATCTTTCTTCACTCTTCACCCATAAACTTTAGCTTTCTCACCTATGGCCTATACTCTCAGGTAGACAAAATCCTCATGGGATTTATTAAAACATACACCTTAGTTTTCTTTTCCATTTCCTTAGATTTGAGCAGAACGTTTAGACAGGAAACACGACAATTTTGGTAGGTCCTTGTTGTGAGCCCACTGTATTCTTGACATGCCCACTACATATTCCCAACCGTGTCTACTCACTGAACTCCTGATCATCCTTTGAGAGTCAGCTCAAGGGTTTTGTAAGTATGAGTTGACTTGTTAACCTCTTTCCCATCAGGCTTTGTGCGCTTCAGGAGCGCAGGGACCATGACTAATTTTCTTGGGGGTTATCACAGGGCCTAGCACATCAGCAGGTGCTCAATTAGTGCTTTGCGGTTGATGAATGAATGAATGCATGGGTTAGATGCTAATCAGTGACGAGTTTTACAAAGAGATATCAGTAATAAGTAGAGAGAGAAAAGTGGAAAAGCTGGAACATGAGCTGTCAGTATTGTGCCAGGAAATTGAGTTTCCTTTTAATGCCACAAATTTCATAGATGCTGTGATTACTTTGCTCCGTATACATTTCTTTCCTCTGAGTTGCAGTAGTTCCCCTGGTTACACAGTACTTGACTTACACAAATTTAATAATATAAAAGTGGTTGCATAAAGGCCATAATTAAAAAAATCCCATAATTTAGAGATCTAGGATAGTTACATTACCAACCAACAAAGCAGTCCAGTGTGACAATGAATACTGCACGGCCAGAGTTCAAGACTGGCAGTAATGATCCTGAAGAGAAGGGCTTTGCTTTCTCTTCTGTGTTTCTTATTTGACATCTCAAGAGTAACTACTCTACCAGTAAGGTACTAGTTAGGTAGCTCAGTCACTTAGAAAAGAGTCAAGATTCAGCTCTGGATGCAGGTTCTTTGTGATTCTCTCACTCCGAAGTCTTTTTTATCAATGCATGGTATTGGTGAAGAAAGAAATCAACAGCCACGTTTGACCTTTCAACCAAGCTTTAAAAAAATTAAAAAAAAAAAATATTTGATCTTGCTCAGGGAGTGAGTCCCAACGAAAATACTAAATTATTGGACTTTATTATACAGTTGAAGTAATAGATTTTCATTCTAGGGAGGGGTGGAGTTACTATCGTTTTCTTTCTTCTTATATCGTAAAAATGCAGAATTGGAACAAAACTAAAAATTCGCATAGCCTAACTCCTGTTGCTTCACTCAGAATCTTCTTTATAACATTCCCATGTTTTGGCTTATGCTGTCTAACTTGAATTCGATATTATAATACATTAGTATATTATATTATTGTGGTAGTCAGCATCCAAGAAAACCACAATGACCTTTGCCTCCTGATGTTCATGCTCTTGTGTAATCCTCCCTCCTTGAGTGAAGACTGGACTTAGTGTCTCATGATTAACCAATGGAATATGGCAAAAGTGATGATGTAACACTTATGAAATTAGGTTATAAAAAAGACTTTCGTTCTTTCTCTTCTACTCTCTCATTCACTTGCTCTAGGATAAACCAGCTGTCGCGCTGGAGAAACCCACCTGCAGTTAATCAAAGGTTGCCTGCAGCTAGCAGTACGTAAAGAATCGAGGCCTTTAATCTGGCAGCTCATGAAATGCTGAATTCTGCCTCCAGTCATGTGAGAGGGCTTGGAGATAGCTCCTCCCCTAGTCAAGCTTTCAGTTGAGGCTCTTTCATTGCAGCCTTGTGAGAGACTTTGAGAAAGAGGCACCCAAAAAGTTACATCTGAATTCTAAACCCATAGGAATGGTAAAATAAAAGTGTTTAATACTTTAAGTTGCTAAATTTGGGACAATTTAAAAAATACAGCAGTGGATACCTATTGTAGGTTTTGGTACCATCAGTGGGGTGATGCTGTGAAAAATACCTTAAAGTATGAAATGGTTTTCTAGCTGACCAGTGAATGAAGGAGGGGAAAATTTTGGTGTATGTATTAGGAAAAACCTAAGTTAAGTTGAACAGATTGTTAGTAGAAATCTGCACTTCAGTAATGCTGAGGGCTCAAAAGGAAGACAGAAACGCTATAAAAACTGGAGGGAGGGAGATCTTTGTTAGGTAGTGGCAGAAACTAGCATTATTGCCTGCAGTAATATGGAAAGCAGAAAACTTACTTGATGAACTGGGTGATTTAGCTAGGGAGATTTCCAGACAATGTATTGAAGGTGTTGCCTGGTTTCTTATAGAAAAATGCAAGAGGACAGAAATAAATCGAGGAAAGTACTAATAAACAAAGATGAACCAAAACTTGATGAATTTGAAAATCCTCGGTCTCTCCTGATGGCAAATAATGCTATAATTTTATAAATGCCTTTTCAGCAAAGATAAAATCCAGGGTATTACTAAGATTTTTTTCCCCAGATGAATCTTCAGAGAAGACAATGGCCCCAGCTGACAATTTGTTGTAGCCCCGTGAAATACCTTTATGCAGAGGCATGAAGCTATGCTGTGTACAGATACCTGACCTACAGAAACTATGAGATAAGGTTTGCTGTTTTAAGCTGCTAAATTTTGGATTTTTAAAAAAATGCATCCCTAAATTGTACCCCACATCTTTATATTAAGTAAATAAATTTTTAAAAATGCAGCAATAGATAATTGTTGTTGTTATACATATTACTGTGCTTCCAGAAGAATGCCCATCAACTACCATGGTAAAGTAAAACAGAGAGTCTCTGTACCAAGAACACGAGGCAGTTTCAGGTGGTATTATTTTATTAAAATAGGCAAACTAGGTAAAAGTTAATATATTGAATGTTGCAGCCCTAAGATTTTTTTCTGGTAGATTCAATCAGTTCAAGAGGAAAGATCTAAAGAGACTAATATCAGGAGTTCTGCAAGGATAGAATAACCAGATCTATTTATCTAGTGTGAAGACCAAGATTGACAGGCCCTAGGCACAAAACAGAGTTGCCAATCTACGTTTTAGAATGCTACTTCTAAATATGAACAAATATTCTGATATTTGGGAGAAACATGTAAAATGAAAGACATAAACCAAAAGAAACAAAGTCAATGTGGAGGAAATGAAACAGTGTAAGAAGAAAAAACTTCAAAGAGAGAAGTCTTATCAAATGCTCAGAGAAGTAAGAGAAGATGGTGTAGCCAAAAATTACAATAGGATGCAATGAAAAAGGAATATTTAGAGATCACAAACAGCTCCTGGAAATTTAAAATTTGATAGCAGAAACAAAATACTCAATAGTAGAATCCAAAACTGTATGATCAACAGTGACTAGAATTTTTTTTCGTAGCAGCATTTCCAGCACCTTGAATATTACCTGGTACATACTAGACATTAAAAAATCTGCTAAATAAATGAATGAGCAAATAATGACAAAGTTGGTAAATCTCATGAAGTGGAGCAAAAAGACTAAAATGGAAAATAGGAAAAAAAAAAAAAAAAAAAAGACTTTCAGGAGACCCAACATCCAAAAAAAATGAGAACTCCAGAAGGAAGGAATAGAGAAATCAAATGGAAAAAATAATAATCACCAAAAAAATTATTCAGTAAAAACTTTTCAAAATGAATGATATGAATTTTTAAAATTAGCAAAGTAGAAAAAAATAGAGCTACAACAAGACACATGATGGTAGCAATTCAAAACAGTAAGGACAACCACATTGGAAGCAAAAAGACAATGGAGTAGTTTTTTTCAAAATCTGAGGGGAAAATAATTTCCAACCAGAATTCTATACTCAATCAATCAATTAAATTATGAAGGTAGGATAAGACATTTTAAGACATTCAATCTTATGCTTATCCTTTCCAATAACACTAAGGGGTATACTGTAACAAGATGAGGAAATAAACCAAGAAAAAGAAAGACACAATCTAAGAAACTGGCTCCAACACAAGACAGAGGTTGAAAAAAACGCCCAGTATATAGGTGAAAAGAGGCCCCCACATAATAGTTTTGTAGCAGACTTGGAGAGCAACGAATACAGGTTGGAACAGACCAAAGGCTCCAGAGAGATTTCTTCAAGAAGGTGACATTGATAGAACACCTAATATGTTTGAATGCACTGAAAGGAGATTTGCACAACCAGGAGAGAGGTGGAGTTGAATGAGTGATAAGTACACAGAAAACCAACAAAACCATTATTAACTACAGGGGGAGAAATGTACAAGTATAAAAAAACCAGTTGTGGTATACATGTGACTTGGCTGTGAAGAGTATTTATATGATAACAGTAATGTAGAAACAAAATACTGACCTAACCAAACTTACCTTCTGGCTCTTTAAAGAGAATGGGCTGGGGAGATGGGGAAAGGTGTATGTGTGTGGTGGGAACAGGAAGAGGGGTTAAATCTTCATCTTCCAGATGAGTCAATAGAGTCTTAAATATTTTGAGTAGTAATACAAACGTGTTATTTAGTGACACAAAAGTAAATTAAAAAGAAATTCAAATTTGAATGTGGTTACCTCAAGGGAGTGAGAAGTGGAATGAAGATTGTGGTGGTGGCAGGGAGCATGTTGGGTTTTTCTTTTTCTTTTTTTTTAAATAATAAGCCTTATAGAACTACTTACTCTTTAAAGTAAACTGTGCATGTAAATCTTTGATTAAAAAAGGGAAACCAAATTAATACGAGATAAAAAGGAGGAAATTAAACCAGGTGGTAGCAAAACAGAACCGATTTATAAATAGCAGGACATTCATTTAAAATAGAAAATGAAAACACTAAAAAACTTTAAAGGTTACCAAAAGCCTGTCTTTCATTCCACATGAAATAGGTTTTTACTGTCTAACCCGAGAAAATAATTTTGGATGCTAGTGAGTTTATAAAGGAGCTTATGACAGTAAAATATCTGTCATGTTAAGGAGGCAGCATTTCTGACTTAGGCAAAATATGAATGACCCTTTAGAACAAGAGACTGTGTAGGTCAGGGACTGTCGATCTCTTGGTAGAATGATTTTAAGGAGGAACTTAACCTTGCCTTGCAAGAAAACAACCCTTCAAAATGACTATTCTCATGACTTGAAAACAATTTAAGATGCTTATTTATTAAGTATCAAATGCATGCCAAGCCCTTGCTAAGAGCTTTGGCACAGACCATGTTATCTTTTTGGGGGGTGGGGGGAGGGAAAGCAGGAGTTTGTTAAGACAGAAAAGCCCCTGAAGCGCGAGGGGACCTGAAAAGAGGGTTGCTTGTTATCTATTTGCATGTCAATATTGAGCGAAGGATATCAAATCCTTAATATATATGAGTGAATAATTTGAGTCTCATAGAGGTTAACTCACCTGTACCTCTTCACTACGCTAGCAGGTGTTACTGATTGGGTTTAAGCCTGGGTCTGTCTGAGTTCAAAGCCAGGTCTGGGAAAAAGAGGCAGCATTATCATTTTGTAAAAAATCTGGTGTACTCGCCTGGTCCAAGTCTTATGGGTTTATTAAACTCCAGGATAAAGACCTCCTGCTTCCAACATCATGAGAGCCCAGGGGTACAGAAGAAGAAGCCATAAACTAAGAGGCAGGTGACTGGGTTTTGGAGTCTGGACTCTGCCCCTAAGTTGCTGGGTCGCCTGGGACAAGTTCATTCATTTCTCTATCCCTCTGGTTCTTCATCTTCAACATGAGGAGATAGAACCAAACGATCTCTTAGTTTCCTCCCTTTTTGAATATTAGGTGGTGTGTAATTCATCCCTCATGTACAAGAAATCTGACAGTGACATAAGAGGTCAAGGGTAGTGGCTGTGAGTGTCAGCACCTCCTTCAAAGTTGCCAGGGGCTTGAAGCTTTTGTCATTGCTCACTAGAGGCAGGCGAGCTTCAGGGGCAGAACAGCAACAATGTTTTCTGCTTTGCTACTCTCTTTCCAGTCTTCTCTGGCATCCCATTTGCTGGTTCAACTGTTGTTGATGGTGACGGCATAGGTGAACTAGTGAGATTCTCCTAACGTGAGTGCCCCAATAGTGTTTGCTAGAAAGAGACTATTCTAAGTCTACAAATTGGAATTGAACCTGGAGATCCTTCTGGAATGGAACCTGTTCTAGTGATTGGCGTTGATTCCCACATCTCTCATGGGTTACTGTCTTTTCATCTTCTTGGTACCCAGTGGTTTCTTTCTGTTCTACTCTATAGCTTTTCTCTACCCAAAGTAGTGACTTACTCAAGGTTTTGGCTTGCTGAGACCCTTAATGGCTCTGTATTACCCGATGGTACTTATTTACCCTCAGTTCCTACAGCTAATTGGCCCATTCTATCGGTTTCCTAGTTAAATCTTGAGAGATGGAATGTGATTGCCTCAGGTCATCATTTTATACCAGCAGAAATCATTTCACCTCTGGTCCAATCAGCTCTGGTTGTGAGGGCATGGGGCTCTACATAACTAAACATCACCATCTATGTCACAATAAATTAGGCCCTGTGATTGCTATCTTTAGTATGGGAGAAGTCTTTCCTAGAGACAGAGAAATGTACAAGAACGGTAGAGTGCCTTTCCAGCTAGAAGTCTGTAATTAAATATCTTAATAAATTAAGTCTAGACCCCCTGGTAGGAATGTAGGTAATGGCCTTTGTGTTTATTTTGTATTAAAGCTATAAAGCTTTCCTAGATTATATTGCAGGTACTACTAGTTTCCCAAGTAGTTAGGCAGGAACAAAGCATCTCTAAAAACCAAGTTAGCAACTGTCCTCTCCAAATATATTTCTGGGTTCTCAGCTACTCTCCTGCTACAAGGTGACTGACCCAACGCAGATTTTAAGTGCAGACTTGGAGGAGTTGCTCAGGAGATGGAAGTTTCTGCTAACAGAAGAAATCTATCAGTCAAAAACCCCAAGATATGGAGGTAATTTCTAGCAAAGGTTTTTGTAGCATTAATTTGTTTTACTCTGACAACTTGATTAATCAGTTTTATTGTGACAACTTGTTTTGCTGCAATGCTGCCTAATCAGGGAGCTGTCACCAAAATACTTTATGGCTTCCCTATTTTCCATCACAAATCAAAAACTCCAACAACAGCTCACCAACATAAGAAGCAGCGATAATTAAAATGCATTCCGACAGAATTAGGAGGCATTCAGTTGGGTGATGTTATTAGGAGAGATGGCACTTGCAGAGAAAGGAACAATCAGACGGCACTCTTTCTAAGTAATTACGCAGCTTCCCCGGCAAATCTCAAATGCCGCACCTGCGTGAAAGTTCACGGTGTGAGCTCAAAGTATTGCACGCATCTCTGTTGGATGCCCACGGTTTTCCCTGCTGGATCAGGGAAAGCAGCACGTCTGCTCTTAGCAGATCATCTGGGGAAGACCTGTGAGGATGCACCCAGTACACAGCAGGAAATAGAAGCAACTTGTCAGGAATAGAGAGTACTACAAGAAGAGCTCGGGAAACACTCCCACCTGCTTTCTAGGAGCTGTGCAGGGAGTGTGTGTGTGGGTGGGGGGGTGTTGTGGAGAACACGATGAGGAGTTGAGGGTATTCGAGCAAGGGATCATGTTGAATCGTTCATAAAATTTACATTTCTGCCTTTTTGCTTATATTATACCCACAGCAGAGGTGATGAAGTGATGCATTAAGAGCACAGTCCCACAGCAACTGAAATCCTCTAGATTGTTAATATTTATTAAAAACAAAGCATTATGATAATGGCTACTATTTTTCAAGTGCTTAAAATGTGCTGGGTACAGTATAAGCAGCTCTATATACATTACTTAATCATCACAACAACCTTAGAATGCAGGCATGATCAGCTTCACTTTTTAAGGGAAGGAAATGGAGGCTCAGAGAGGTTAAGTAGCTTGTCCAAACTCCCATAACAAGTAAGTGGCAGAGCCAAGACTCAAACGCAGGTCAGTCTGACTCCAAAGCTCAAGTTTTTCCACTGGGCTTCATCGGGGTTCCTCTCACTATCTCCCTGCCTGGGGCAATCCCTTTGGCATCCTGATCTTCTCACAGGGAATGGCACTGACTGCTTGGCATTGTCTGCCATCTGTTCAGATGCAGGCGGAGAGGCTTCCTGACTCATGGTTAGGAGGGTGCCCATAGCAGGTCCAACCACCTGTGCGGAAGCCTGGAGGGCAGGGAGAGACCAGCTCTTGTTACATCAGGCAGCCTGTCTCCTTGCCCTCTTAGGTTCTGAACGGGCCATGCATGCTCTCCTGGGAAGGGTCCTGATTTGCAAGCACTATGGAGATGAGTATTATGATAAGCAGGACATTTATGGCCCCAGATGCCACAGGGCACAAAAGTCAATATGTTACATGCTCATTTAGCATGTTTGACTCTAATGGAACAGGTTGGAAATAATTGGCTTTTAAAGAAATGCTGCATTTCATTTCATTTCAGTCAGAAGGCACATACCCGCTGGGTGGTCGTAACTGCAGCCTTCACAAAGTTGCCTCATTCTAAGATTGGCAAATGAGGGGTGATAGGGGACATAAATGCATTCATGTAGGGGGCAAGATGGCAAAGAAGTTGTCCCTGTAAGGAATGTACAAAGTTGAATATTTTTCATAATTGCATAGGGTTCCCAAAATATCAGGAATTATTTGACAGTTGGACATTTTCTATCTGATGGTATTTCTTTAGGCATGTGGCCATTTATTTCCCTACCAGGTGATCAAGTTCTATCATACCTGGTCTGGAGAGGTTAGGAATAATTTTTCCTTTTCTCCCTCATTAATTCTCAATTGAAATCTATGAAACGGTGAATGGATGTTGCTTGACGATGGTAACTTTTAGAATCAACAAAAGTATGTATTTTTATACTAGTCAGGGTCAAGTTGGTAAAGTAGAAACTATACAGTTATTTCAACAGGGAGAATTGGATATAAGGACTTGATTCAACAGATGTTGGATAACTGAAAATGCAATAAGGTAGTACTGAGGTAACAGAGTAATGGCATGAAACAACTGCCATTCTAGGGCTGGGGGATCAAAGGGAGAAGGTTGGGCTTATCAGAATTTATTAGTTTTAGAGATAACCCCTCATTGTTGGGACTCAAACCTTTGAAGGAGGGGATTCTATCAGAATGGTGTCCATACCTCATACACTCACAGGAGGAGCCTCTGCCTTGTTGATCTGAGACTCAGACTGGAGGAAAGGGCTCTGCCTGGATGGTGCCAGTATCTCGGCGGTTACAATGAGGCTGATTCTAGAATTGTGGAAAGAAGCTGGAAAACAGAACAACTTCTACTGTAATGAGCTGCAGCTACCCGTGTGAGATACTACTAAAGGGGTGACACTGACAGGAAGCAGAAGTGGACAGAAAAAAGCACTCCTTCCCTTTACTCAAACCTTCTAGAGGCCCTCTAGTTTCCCATTGCCAGAGCCTAATGGGATGTGCCATCCCCATCACAAAATATAGAAGGATGAGTGTGAAACTGAGAGACAATAGCTTAACAACAGGCACAAATTCTCTATACAATAGAGCACAGTAGCTGGGAGCATGTAAAAAAGAAGCTTCTGAGATCTGACAAGACCCTGACTTGTGTGCTTAATGTCACTGCACATTAAGGGCTCTGGAGGCAAAGAAAACCAGGCTGAGATGTGCTACATTTGCTCTGGCTCTGTGTGGTCACTTCTGATAAGATTCTGAATCCTTGGCTAAATATATTACTATATTGAATCTAACCTTACTCTGTGTGTGTTTTCTTCCTGCTAGTCTGGCGTCCTTAAAAAAAACTGTATTTGGTGCCAAAGTGTGATTGACATCGTGTCCCCACCACTAGGGTTAGATTTTGGAAGGAGTGCCAGGAAAATAATGGAGAAAATGGGACCCTAAGTATATTTCAGTCAAGGCTATTGCATGAGAGCGGTAGGAACAGCTTAAGATAGGGAGGCTGACTTCAAAGAGAAAATTGAAGATCTGGTGTTATGTTATTACTTTAACATGTGTAAGTTAATCTTTGTTTTTACAGAAAAGTCTTTTGAGAGCTATGACCCTGGCTTTTACTGTTTTGTTCAAGCCAAATGAGTTTTTTTTAAAAATGGCTTTCAGAGAATAGAGTCTCAGAAATAATTTTGTACTTCAGAAAGGTGACTTTTAAGAAGAACTATTAAAAATATCATATTGAAATGCTATAAGAAAGCGATTGGCTGTAGTGAAAAACTGTCAGGGGAGGAAGGGTGGGACTGGCAGTTGACCGAAACTGCCAGGAGAGGAAGGGGCATACCTCATCAACAAGGGTTCCTGCATGATCAATGTTTGTATACCTAACCCTGAATTGTACCCCACATCTTTAAAATAAAAAAATAAATTTAAAAAATGTATTGAAATAGTCTCAAGATAATTCAACTCAAGTGTTAAGTAACTGACTTTGGCCATGATTTGGTTTAGTAAAAGATGACTGTTCTGAAATGTAGGTGACAAAGAAAAATAAAGGGACATGGACACAAGCTTGTATGATTAGGATCAAAAAGTTCATCAGCACGATTAGAGGTCTTGGGAAGGACTCATCCTCTTTCCCTTTGAGTCACTTTAGAATCTTAGTCTGAGGCCATGGCTTCTGCAACTTCCGCACTTACAAAAGCTGACTGAGCTTTCCTAGGGAGTTTCTGTCAGAACTATAGTAGATTCGCCCCATGCCTTAGCTGGGCCTAGTTGCTCTGAAAGAAGCAAAAAGATAGATGTTGGGGAAATCAGATGGGGCGTGGTAAAGAAGCCACATTCTTCTGAAGGAGAAGTGGGTAAAGAAGCATTGTTGGCTCAAATGACGAGCTGTTCAGAATACTGAGCCCCACAAAGGAAGGCTGACCGAGACTGTCCAAAAGTAGCTAAAGTGAGCTCAGGTCATCTGGCCTCCTCACTGAGAGACTGGTGGCTCCTTACAGAAGTGACACAAATTAGTGTGTCCATTGCTTAAATGCGTAACACAGATAACCAAGAAAATCTCTTTACCTAGAGCTACTTGATTGTGCAAAATAAAAAACTACAATTACTAGCCTTTAAGCAGAAAGTTTATCCTAAATAATTTTCTAGGCTAATTAAAAAACAAAACAAAACTGTATTGTAGAGAAGAGGTCTCATCAAGTTTCCTAGGCTGGTCTTGAACCCCTGGGCTTAGGAAATCCCCTCACCTCAGCCTCCTACAGTGCTGGGATTAGAGGCATGAGCCACCACACCCTGCCAGTTTTCTAATATATATTTTTAGTTAATTTTAAATATATTAGAAGATTATATATATGTATATATATATTTATCACTGATCATCTGATGAACGTCTAGGTTGATTCCACATCTTTGCAATTGTAAACTGTGCTGTGATGAACATGTGAAAGCAGCTGTCTTTTTGTATAGCAATCTGTTTCCTTTGGGTATATACAAAGTAGTGTGGTTGCTGGATCAATTCATAGATCTACTTTTAGTTCTTTGAGAAATCACCATATTAATTTCCATAAAGGTTGTACTAATTTACATTTTTATCAACAGTATATAAGCATTCCCTTTTCATCATATCTGCACCAACATTTACTGTTTTTAAAAAATTTTTCAATAATGTCTATTCTGATTAGTGTAAGGTGGTATCTCTATTCTGCTTAACTTCCGAGATCAGAAGAGATCTCTTGAGTTCAGGGTAGTATGGCCGTAGATAGTAGTATCTCACTGTGGTTTAAATTTGGATTTCCCTGATGATTAGTGATATTGAGCAATTTTTCATATGTTTGTTACCCATTTGTATATCTTCTTTTGAGACATGTCTGTTCATGTCATTTGCCCACTTGATAATGGGTTATTTGAGGTTTTTTTTTTGCTAATTTGTTTAGACTCTTTGTAGAGTCTGGATGTTAGTCCTTTGTTAGATGTACTGTTTATAAACATTTTTTCCATTCTGTGAGTTGCCTGCTTACTCTGTCGATTATTTCTTTTGTTGTGCATAAACTTTTTAGTTTAATTAAGTCCCACTCATTTGTTGTTGTTGTTGTTGCATTGGCTTTTGGGGTCTTAACTATAAATTATTTGCTTAGGCTAATGTCCAGAAGAGTTTTTCCTAGTTTTTCTTCTAGGATTTTTATGGTTTCAGGTCTGACTTTCAAGTCTTTAATCTATCTTGAGATAATTTTTTAATATGATAAGGCATAGGGATCCAATTTCCTTCTTCTGCATCTTGTTATCCAATTTTTCCAGCGCAATTTGTATTAGTGCAATAGGGTATCCTCTCCCCAGTGTATATTTTTGTCTGCTTTGTTGTATATCAGTTGGTTGTATGTGTCTGGATTTGTTTCTGAGTTCTCTATTCAGTTCCATTGGACCATGTGTCTGCCCTTGTACCAATATCATGCTGTTTTGGTTACTATAGCCTTGTGATATAATTTGAAATCAGGTAGTGTGATGTCTCCAGTTTTGTTCTTTTTGCTTGGAATTGCTTTGGATATTAGGCACTCCTTTGGTTCCATATGAATTTTAGGGTTGTTTCTAATTCTGTGAAAGATGATGCTGGTAGTCTAATATGGATTGTGATGAACTGGTGGATTACTTTGGGTAATATGGTCATTTTAACAATGTAGTTTCTTCCAATCCCATGAGCATGGTATATATCTCATTTGTGTGTGTCCTCTATGATTTTTCATCAGTGTTTTGTGGTTTTCCTTGTAGAGATCTTTCACCTTCTTGGTTAAATATATTCCTAGGTATTTTATTTTGGGGGGGAATGACTGTAAATGAGACAGTTTTTAATTTGATTCTCAGCTTGGTCATTCATTATTAGTGTATAGCAGTACTATTGATTTGTATGTGTTGATTTTGTAAACTGAGACTTTACTGAATTAATTTATCAAGTCCAAGAGTCTTTTGGAGGAGTCTTTGGGGGCTTTTATATGTATAAGATTATATAATCAGCAAACAGTTTTATTCCTTTTCTTTCAATTTGGATATCTTTTATTTCTTTCTCTTGCCTGATTGCCCTGGCTTGGACTTCCAGTACAAGGTTGAACAGAAGTGGTGAAAGTGGGCATCTATGTTTTTTTCCAATTCTGCTTTCAGCATTTTCCCATTCAGTATGATATTGGCTGTGGGTTTGTCATATATGACTTTTATTATTTTGATATATGTTCCTTCTATGCCTATTTTGCTGAGGGTTTTTTGTTTAATTAGGAAATGATGCTAGATTTTATCAAATGCTTTTAATATGTCTATTGGAATGATAATATGATTTTTGTTTTAAATTCTGTTTATGTGGTATATCACATTTATTGACTTGTGTACATTGAGCCATCCTTGCATCCCTGAAATAAAACTCACTTGATTGCAGTGAATTATTTTTTGATGAGCTGTTGGATTCAATTTGCTAGTACTTTGTTGAGGATTTTGTACATCTAAGTTAATCAGGGATATTGCTCTGTAGTTTTCTTTTTATGTTGTGTGTTTTCTCAGCTTTAGTATCAGGATGATCCTGGCTTTGTAGAATGAGTTAGAGAGAATTTCCTACTTCTCAGTCTTATGGAATAGCTTCAGTAGGATTGGTACCAGTTTTTCTTTGAAAGTCTGGTAGAGTGTGGCTGTGAATCTCTCTGGTCCTGGGCTTCTTTTTTGGTTGGGAGACTTAATTACTGATTCAATCTCATGACTGCTAGTCTGTTCAGGGTTTCTATTTCTTCTTGATTCGTGGTTTGGAATTCAATCCCTTAAAAAAATTTTTGTCATTAGTTTTATTTTTACATATGTTATAAACATCATAATGCATTGTTATTGTTTTTCTTTAAACAGTCAATTATCCTTTAAGCAGATTCAAAAAGAAAAAGAAAAAAGTCTTTTGGATTTGCTGTGTCTGATATTCTTTGTACCTTTGTGTAGATCAGATTTCTATCTGGCATCATTGTCTTCCTGTCTGAAGACCTACCTCTCACATTTCTTGTAGTGAACATCTTTCAACTTTTTGTTCCTTTGAAAAGTCTCTATTTGCCCTTATTTTTTATATTTTGACTTGGTATAGAAATATTGATGACAGATTTTTTTTTTTTTCCTTTTATACTTTAAAAATGTCACTCGATTTTCTTTTGGCTTGCACAGTTTCATGAGAAATCTCTATTTTCCCCTTTTTCTTTATCTGTATATAATGTCTTTCCCTATACTCCTCTGTACCCTCTGGCTGCTTTTAAAACTTTCTCCTTATCTGTGGTCCTCAGATGTTTGATTATGCTGTCTCTTGGTATGATTCTTAGTATGTTTATTCTTCTTGGACTTTCTAAAGCTTCCTGGATGTGTAAATTTATCATTTTCATCAGCATAGAAATATTTTAACATTATTTCTACAAATGATTTTTTTTGTCTTTCCTTCTTTTTCCCTCCCTTCTCAGACTTAAATTATACAAATTTTAGTTTGCTTGGTATTTTTTTAAATTGCCTACTTGCTCTGTTCTTTTCCCCTTTAGGTTTCCATGCTTCATTTTGGTTGTTTTTCCTGTAATATAAAATTTTCTGTTAATGTGATTTAGTGAGTTTTTCATTTCAGCTGTTGTATTTTTTTTGTCTCTAGAAATTCCATTCAGGTCTTCTTTTATGATTTCTATTTTTTTCCTCACCATTTCATGCTTTCCTCTACATTTTTGCCCATATAGAGCCTATCTAGACTAGCTGTTCTGACATTCTTATATGCCAATTCTATCAATTCTGTAATTTCTTCATGCTTTTCTATTGATTTTATGCTTGGCAATTTTGTGTTAGATGCCAGACTTCATAGATTTTATGCTTCAGACTAACGGATTTTGTTGTATTCCTTTAGAAAGTGTTAGTATGTTTTCTGTCACGTAGTTAAGTTATTTGGAGTTAGCTAAATCCTTTTGAAGCTTAGTTTAAGCTTTATTAGAGTGAGTTCAGAGCAGTCTTTAGTCTAGCATTAGCTTTACTATAAAGGTAATAATTGCTGGATGAATACTTTTTCTCATGCTCCATGTATTATGTGACATCATATAACTCTCCACTTTAGCTGACGAGAATATAAACCATTTTAAATGCAATGTGAGCTCCAGAAATTTTTTGATCTGCTGCTTTACCTGTAGAGTTTTAGGCCATGCATGTGCAGATCCCTACTCAGCTAAATATTGGATGACACCCATTCTGTAGCACTCTGGTGCTCTCTTTCTATGCAGTTATCCTCTCTCCAGTGTTCTTTCACATAAGTTCTAGCTAACTTGCCCTCCCTGAACTTCAATCTCCTCAGTTCAGAGAGGATGCTGGGTGCTGCTTAGGTTTCCCTCTCTGCTCTGTGGCCTGGAAACTACTTCCAAGCAATGATCTGGGATACTCACAGGGCTCACTTCATTTGTTTTTCTTTTCTCAAGGATTATTACCCTGTGCTGCTTATTGGTCAATGTATGTAAACATTTTTTTTTATATCCTTTTTCAATTTTCTAGTTGTTTAAGGATAGAGAGTGAATCTAGACCCAGTTAGTACATCCTGGGTGAAAGTGAAATTTCTCATCTAAACTTTTAGAATACTATTTTATTGCTATTTTGGGGTAAAATATTTATTTTTTCTTTTAGCTAAATTCTATTCAAGTATTTTTTAAAAATAAATCTCACTATTTAGTGCAGTTTTAGGTTCACAGCAAATAGGATAGAAAGGTACAGAGATTTTCTGTATGTCCCCTACCCTTACAACACATGCATAGTCTCCCCAACCAGAGATTCCCCCCACCAGAGTGGCATATTTTTTTTACAATTTATGAACCGACATTGACACATTATTATCACCCAAGGACCATAGTTTACATTAGGGTTCACTGTTGGAGTTGTACATTCTATGGTTTTGGGCAAATGTATAATGACATGTATTCACCATTATAGTATTATATGAAGTATTTCCTCGGCCTGAAAAGTACTTGATCTGCCTGTTAATCTCTCCCTCCCCCAAGTCTCTGGAAAACACTGTTTTTTAAAATTGTATCCATACTTTTGCCTTTTCTAGAATGGCATATAATATGGAATCAGACTGTATAGCCTTTTCACTTAGTAATATGCATTTAAGTTTCCTCCACGTTTTTTTCATGGCCTGATGGTTCATTGTTTTTTTGCACCAAATACTATTCCATTGTCTGGATGTACCACAGTTTATCCATTTATCTACTGAAGGATATACAGGTTGCCTCCAAGTTTAGGCAATAATGAATAAAGTTGCTATAAACATCCATGTGTAGGTTTTTGTGAGGATATAAGTTTTAAACTCCTCTGAGTAAATATCAAGGATTGCAATTGCAGGGTTGAATGGTAAGAGGACATTTCATTTTGTAAGGAACTGTCAAGTCTTCTTTCAACGTGGCTGCACTGTTTTGCATCCCCACCAGCAATGACTGGGAGTTCCTGTTGCTCCACATCCTCACCAACATTTGATGTTCTCAGTGTTTTGCATTTTGGTTATGCTAATAGGGGTGTATTGGTGTCTTAGTGCTGTTTCAAGTCTTTTTTTTTAATTGAGCAAACAAAAAGCTCTAGAAATATAGAACCAATATTATAAATCTGTATGTATACAATAGTAGAATTGAATATTGTTAATTTGTTTCCATTAAAAAATAATTATGTTGCATATATATAAACAGATTTACTATGTACCAGATATTATTCTAAATGTTTTACATATACTGACTCATTTGATATCCACAGCAATTCTATAATTTCAGTGTAATGAATGACACTGATTTACAAATGAGGAAAATGAGTAACACGGCGATTAGGTAGTATGCCTAAGGTCATACAACTAGTAAGTGGAGTAGGGATATGAATCTGGGGAGTCTGGCTGCAGAATTTGAGCTAATGGTCACTACACTATATTGCCTGTCATAATTATTTAAATTTATAGAACAGACAGATCAAGCAGAAATTCCCTACCCTTGATCCCACTCCATTTTTAATGTGTTTATCTTCATTACAACATATTAATAAAAATGAGTAGTATTTTTGAGTTTTAAAACTTACATAAAAGTTATCATCTCCTATAATGCTGTGGCTAGCATTTTAACCATGTTTTATTTTTAAAAATAATTCATCTTGAGGCATGTATAATTACATTTTTCCTTACTAGTTGTCTATGTTGCATATCACTAATTCTATGGAACCACTTGAAAAAATTGCAAAATCCGTTTCCAGGTCATCAAACACATCAGGGAGTCTACCCCTGTTCTTTCCCTCACCTTTCTTGGTATTTTCTCTTCTTCTGCTCTAGTTGCTCTAGTGAGTGAGTTCTTCCTTTTACCTGTGTAGGAGTCTCTGTTTCCTCAGTCTTGTGGATTCCTTTTCTTGGTTTGCTACCTCTCTTTGTGGGATACATTCTCTAGCTACTTCCTAAGAAAGAGTGCATGAAAAGAAAATTTTCTGAAACCATGCTTTCTGCAATTATGTTTATTCTACTCTTTTTTCCACACTTGCTTGATAATTTGCCTGAGCATAGGTTCTAGACCGAAATCATTTTCCCTCTACTTGTGAAGACATTGTTCTGTTGTTTTCTAGCTGTCAGTGAAACCGATTCTAGATAGATAAACTATATGTGGCCTATTTTTTCCCCTGCAAGTAGACTTTTGACAACTTTTCTTTAGCCTTAGTGTTCTAAAATTTCAAAATAAATGTGCATTGGTCCAGCTTTTTTTTGACTTTGCTAGACATAGGGTGTGACTTTTTATTCAGAAAACTCCTATCTTTCATTTTGTGGAGTTAAAAAATGCCATTAAAAAAAGTACTTCTCTTCCTTCTGCTTTGCTATTCTTCCTCATTGGATATTTTGTTGTTGAACTTCCTACACTAATTTTCTCTCTTCTCTTCTATTTTTTAATTTCTTTGTCTTTTTGTTCTATTTTCTGTGACTTGTTCTCATCTTTGCCTTTCAGCTTTTCTATTGATTTTCTTTTATTTCAGTTACCACATTTAAAAAAAAATTCAAGACCTTTGTATTATTCTTTGGATGCTCCTTTTAATAAAAACCTATTTTTGTCTGTTCTGTTATGAATTATACTCTTCTCTCACTTCTCTGAGAATTTTACAGCTTCAAAGACATTTCTCCTCCTCTTGTCATTGTCCCCATTTTCTTTTTTTGGGTTGGCTTGGTCTCCTTTTTAATCCTGGAGGGTTTCTTCAACAGTTTTGATATTCTTGGTTGAACTTTCCTATTTGAAAGCAAAACACTTTGGTCTCCATTATGGTTGGTGTTTGTTGATTGAAGCTTCACTGTGGGTGGATCGAGCAGGAACTCTACTGTTTTGTTTTGAAACCCACAAATGTCAGTATCTGTCGGTCTGTTCCTTTGAGATGTTCAGCTTCTTCAGAGAATAACCTACCAATTTTCTCTCTGGAATCTATTCATATAAGATGATCGCTTGGAGTTAAACAATGAGAAAAGGCTGGAAGTTTCATTTTCATCAAATTCTGATTTTAATTAGGCATTTGTCCTCCACTCTTTTGTTGGCCTGGTCTCCCTGAATATGGAGCCTCTTTGGTTTAGTTTTACCATGGAATGAACCATCCATCTCACATTGGATTGGGATAGGATTGTTACTTGGTTCTGTAAGAGGTGGGAGAGTACTCAGGGATCTGCTTTTTCACTTTCATTCAGTCCATCTTTTCATCCCCAAACCCCACCCCTGCCCTGTGTAGCTTTTGGTGCTAACAGAACATGGAGACTTCCAGTGGTTGGCATCACAGTTTGTCATTGGCAAATACTTGGTTTTAGCTTTCTCAAGTCTGTTAATACCCTCTACTCATTTTCCATCATTTGGTACCATCTCTCACCTATTCTCTTTGTCCTTTACAGCATACTTTATTCTCCTACTAGTGGTGTATTGGGAAGGAGAAAAGATTTATTTATGATGTATTCAGACAGCCACGTTTAACCGATACTTGGCGTGTCTGTTTTTATTCTTTTAATTTTCAAACTTCTTTCCTCACCATCTACTCTTCATAATAAAAGCAGCTCATTTCTACTACAATCATTTTTCAGTGGGGAAACTCAGTTCCAGTTCTTGATTTAATGCAAGAAGACAGATCCCACTTCTTTGCTGCCTTTCAGGCATATTTGCTTTCTATTCTTCTGTAGAGCTAAAATTCTATCAGCCATGTCCCATATCTGGTTCTGTTGCCTTGTTGACATCATGAATCTAGTCCACTACAGTTCTACTCCAGTTCTGTAGAAAGATTTAATCTTGTTTTTTTGAAACACACACACACACACACACACACACACACACACACACACACACACACACACACTTCTCCTAAGCTTAGAGTTTATAGAGGACAAGGTCTGTTAAGATACTGGTCCCACTGTCTCGTTCATAAGCCCTTCCTGTGACATTTGGAACTCCAAAACTTGTTGCAATTTATCACAGTCTTCCATCCTTACCTCTTATCTTGAAGCACCTTTGCTGTAGTTTCCTAATTTCCAAACCCAGGGGATTGTGTTTCGTCTTATCTTATTAACTTCCCTGTTGCATTTGACACTTCAGATTGCATCCTCCTTGGGACTATCTACTCTCTGCAAGCCGTGTTTTCCCAGTGCCCTCTGTACATGTCTCACCAATCATCCTGTGACTCCTTTGGGGCTCTCTTTTCTCCAACTGCCACTGGAATATTGGTGCTCCCCAGATTTTTAATCCCAGCCTTCTCCCTGGACATACTTGCTCTGCTGATCTCATCCACAAACAACTATTTTAGTTACTAACCAAATGCTGATGTGAATGAAATCTCTCTGTAGCCCACATGTCGCCTAAATTTTAACTCTAAAACAACTTTGCTGCATGCCTCTACCTGAAAGGCGCAGCTTCATTTCCAATTCTAGAAGCCCAAGAATGATCATATTACCCTGCTCAATTGATGACACCTGCATCTACCTGTCCACCCAAGTTAGAAACCTGGGAGTCATTTTTAAATCCTCTTTCTTCTCACCCACCTTATTCTGATTATGCTTTTAGGTTGCACAGAAACAGAGACATGGCCAATTTACTTCAAGTGATGGGGGATTATTTGGGCAGAAAGGAAGGGAGGAATCTAATGGCAATGAGTCACACCTCATAAGAAATGTAACTGGACCCAAGGCAGCTCTAGAAGCCTCAGGACCCACAGTTGGTAGAACTTCCTGGCCATTCGTGTGACTCCAGCATCTCTTCTATATTCATCTTTGATATCTAATGGTCTTGTTCTTTTCCTCCGTCTTGCATCTTTCTTAATATCTTAGATTATCCTCCTAACTTTGGCTTGCTAGGGCCTCTCATGATTCCAATCTTTTTCCTCCTTCAGATGGCTTCAATTTGATCTAATTTGGGTCTCTGCTCCTCCTGTTTATAGCTGTTTTCTCTGTGTTCAATGTTTTGGATTTCTGAGATCTAGGCCACGGTGCAAGGCACTTTTCAAGTTCTCTTGAAGATCCCTTTTGGCATTTTCTCTAACCCTTATGAGTCTAGCTACAATGATGTATAATGAAGTGTAGAATTTCATCCTCCAGAAATTCTCCGTGTGGATTTTCTGGGGACGGGGTGAGGGGAGGGAGAGCGGGGGCGGCAGGGAGAGAGAGAGAGAGAGAGAGAGAGAGAGAAAGCAGCACAGAGAAATTTTGGAGCAGGGAAACTACTCTGTATGTTACTATAATGGTGAATACATGTCATTATACATTTACCCAAATCCACAGAATGTCCAATACCAAGAGTGAACCTTCACGTAAACTAAGGCCTTTGGGTGAAAATGTTGTGTCACAGTATGTTCATCATAGTTACTAAATGTACTCTCTTGGGAATATTGATCATGGGAGAGGCTGGCATGTAGCAGAGCAGGAGCATATGGAATATTTCTGTATCTTCCACTCAATTTGCTATGAACCTAAACTGCTCTAAAAAAGAAAGACTTTGGAAAAAAATAAAAGAAAGGCTCCCCTTACATAAGATGCCCATCCTACTCCAAGCACCTGTAACAGGAGAAGAAGGTTAACATGATATAAAATATGACCACTTCGATTCCCCTGAGTGGTGTGGACTGGACATTTATCCCTCAAAACAGAAGCTGGCATTGCAGATGCTATGATTGACAGGGCAGTGCCTTCCTTATTGAGTGTATCAGCAAGTCCTATCAAATTTAACCTTGAAATACTTTTCAAACCTGTTTCCTTCCCTCCATTCTTAATCTTAATGTTTGGGCTTAAATCTTCATTTTCTTTCATCTGCCCTGAGACAACAGCTTGGTGCTATCCCTACGCTAGTCTCGTTCCTTCAAATGTATATTCTGCATAAGCAGCAGAGTGATGGAATAGAAACATAGCCCGTGTAATTTCTCAACTTAAAAACCTTTTCATTCCTTCCTCCCTTGTTATTCCCAGGAATAATTCCAAGTCTCTTTAACTTGATTTTCTGTCTTTGTGATCATCTTTTAGCAGCTCACTCCTCTTTCATCTGGCTTTTTATCCCATCTTCTTCCTCTTCCTCCTCCTCCTCCTTTTCTAATTGATCATATTTTCCATTTCAAGTACGTTAAAAATATCTCTGTATTTATTGAAGAAGATTTGTTACTTGTTTTTAACTAAAATATCAGATGAATTCAATTTCCATTTGTTCCTTAAAAGGAGTCCAGAAAAGCCAACCATATGAAGTTGTTTTTCATTTCCACATGATTAATTTTTCTTCCCTGAGGGTCGGTGCTTCATCAACCGTGTTTTGGATGATTGCAAAAGCCTCCTAATCGTCTGCTGGGGCTCAGTCTCATCCCAGCCCAATCCATCTCCTACATTTATTTTTCTAAAACATGTATCTGGTCATGCCTCTCCTATTGAAACATGGCAAGCCCCTCTCGGGCCTATTCTCGTAGCTGCCTTCCTCCCACATTAAGTGTCTTTCTCTCTACTTTCCCCTGTAGTTGCCTTGTGAAACTTTCCTATTCCACTCTCCCTCACCGGGCAATGACTTTAGTCTGTAGGATGCTATTTACTGCTCTATTTATTCTGGAGGACACTGCACTGATTTAGTTTTGGGGGGACATCTGTCTGTCCATTTGATGCAACATTTTTACCTCGCCTCCCTCCCCTGTTCCCGTCTACTCCAGGAAATCGGGTCTTGTGCTTTGCCTGCAAGTGGTCAGTAAATGCTTGTGGTGCCACAGCAACAGATTATTTCCCCCCATGTCCTTGATTTGCAGCTATCTGTGTTAAGGAGTTAAAAGAAAAAACAAAATCAAAGTAATTCGTGTACATTTTTTTTTTACGTCTGAGTTGATTTAAAATCTTTATTTAAGTGATCAATTTGCACGTGACCTGAGGACAGGTTGGGTGAAGCTTGAAGCACGCAATTGGGATTGGTGCCACCTGGTGGGAGGTGGCGGTGGTGCATGAGGTGGGTGGGTGACTTCAGTCCAGGGGCTTCTCATTAACATGGAGCCAGGCAATCCCTTCGGGTCCCCTCCCACTGTGGGAGCGTTTCTGTCCTGTCAATAAATCCTGCTTTCAAAAAAGAAAAAAAAAAGATAGAGCAAACTCCTCCCTGGCAGGCCATTTAGATCTTTTAAAACTGAGGTACAATAAATTGTACATATTTAAAGTGTACAATTTAAGTTTTGATGATACACGTGAAACTTGCTAGTATCAAGATACGGAACACACCCATGACCTCTCCCCCTCAAAGTTTCATTGTGTCCCCTGGAAATTCCTCTCACCTTCCCCTCCTTGTTTCCTCACTCTTTCCTTAGGCAACAAACGAACTGCTTTTGATCACTTTTGATTAGTTTGCATTCTATTGAATTTCATATAAATGGGATACCATAGTATATATAATTTTGTGGGAAGGGGTGTGGCTTCTTTCCCTTAGCGTAATTATCTTGAGATCCACCCATGCTGTTGCTTATATCAATAGTCCATACTTTTGTATTGTCGGGTACTAGTCCATTGTATGGCTGTATCATAGTTTGTTTAACCATTCACTTGTTTGGTTTGTTTGCAGTCTGGAAGTTAGAAGCAGAGCGTCTATGAACATTCACATACAACTTTGTGTGCTTCCATTTCCATTTCTCTTGTGTAAATACCTGGGAGTAAAACGGCTGGGTCATATGGTAGCTAGCTGTTTAACTTTTACATTCAGGTCAGCAGTGTGTGTGAGTTCCAGTTGCTCAACATTCCTGCAAGGCTTGGAATAGTCACTCTTTTTTATTTTAGCCATTCTAATAGGTACACAGTAGGTCATTTAGATTTTGACCATGGAAACAACGAGGTTTCATTCCAAGCTACTGATTCATAACTTTGGGGGAGGGGGCTTGGGGTGTTATATTCTTACAAAGGAGTCAGTTTTGGGAGCCCTCACCCTACATCTTACTGGCTCCAGCTTCTTTGAAGGGACTCAGATAGGACCCTGACAGAAGTGGTGCAGGAAGGCAAGGAATAGAGTCAGAAACAACCTTTTCTTCGGGATGAAATGTGTCTAATTAGCTGAGTTTGTGTTGGATCAGTTGTCACCCACTGGAGTCAAGCCTGTCAGCTGAAAGAAAGTCTCTCATTAGGAGAGAAAAACCTTGATTTACCCCCTCTGGATGATCTGATCCTACGTCATTGGAGAGAGCCATGTGGTGCTAGGTGGTATTGCATGGCTTAGCAGAACAACATCAGAGTCTCAAGAGTCAAATGGCATTGCACATTCTTTGCACAAGGCGAGTCACAGCCAAACCTTCCCAGGTACAAGATACAAGTAGAAAAGACAATGTAGAAGATATAGCCATGCTTAAAAACAAGACTCGACCTCTGTGGCTAGACATGGTTTTGAAATACACACAACACAGTCACAGCAGAACTGCTGCGGGTCCACTGGTCTCCAGTTCTAGAAAAAAGACCAGTTAGCTAGGAGTTCATATCTTGTGGCGCAGAGGGAGATGAGGTGCTTCCACACAAGAGAGGGGGCTAGAGTTTGGTTTGCTGCTTGAAATAAGGGGATAGCCGGGCGTGGTGGCTCAAGCCTGTAATCCCAGCACTTTGGGAGGCCAAGGTGAGAGGATTGCCTGAGCTCACAGGTTTGAGAACAGCCTGGACAACTTGGCGAGATCTCATCTCTACAATAAATAAATAAAAATTAGCTGAGTGTGGTGGTGTGTGCCTGTAGTTCTGACTACTTGGAAGGTTGAGGCAGAAGGATCGCCTGAGCCCAGCAGGTCAATACTGGGGTGGCTGTGAGTATGCCACTGCACTCCAGCCTGGGCAACGGAGTGTGAATCCAATTCAAAAAAAAAGAAAAGAAAAGAAAAGAAATAAGGGTATAGGGTAGGATTTTCCTGTATGGTAAAGGGGTGAAAAACTGCTGTTGCCAAAGCTGTCTAATTGGAATTAGAGTGAACACATCTTGAGCATTTGCTATGAGTCATGCATTCTTCTAAGCTTCTTGCCTGGATTAATGTGTTTAATTCTGACAACCTAGGAGGTAGATTCAGTTATTCTTCTAATTTTAGAGATAAGACAAAGAAAGGTTGTTATGCTTCTTACCTCAAACCACACAGCTAGTAAGTCACAGCTAGGGATAACACTTGGGAATGTGACTGTCAGCCTGTGGACTGGGCCACTACTCCAGAACCTCACGGTGAGTCACAAGCCTAGGGAAGTTGAAGGAAGGAGATACAGTCCCGCAGCTAGACTCTGAACAAAGCCCATATACTGGGGCGGTGATGGGGCATGTAATCTCAGTATCACTGCAGGTAAGGGATGATTGGTAGGTGATGGGCTCTTTTCTGGGGTCTGCAGAGACTGGATGGAAGGCAACCAAAACATTCAAGAGTGGGAGAAAGTGAGAGAAAGAATGTGAATGAGCAAGCAAGTGAGTTAGGGAGAAAGAGAAAACTTCCTATGAAAATGAGCCTGCAGCCGGACTCGGTGGCTCAGCCTGTAATCCTGCACTTTGGGAGACTGAGGTGAGTGGATTGCCTGAACCTGTGGGTTCGAGACCCGCTTGGGCAGCTTGGCGAGACCTCATCTCTACAATAAATCAAAAATTAGCCAGCTGTGGTAGTGCACGCCTGTAGTTCCAGCTACTTGGAAGGTTGAGGTGGAAGAATCGCCGGAGCCCAGCAGGTTGAGGCTGCGGTGGCCAGGAGTGTCCACTGCACTCCAGTCTGGGCGACAGAGTGAGACTCCAACTCAAAAAAAAAAAAAAAAAAAAAAAAGAAAGAAAAGAAAAGAAAATGTGCCTGCAAACAAAAATTCTAAAACACACTAGAATGGTATGGACAAAACACATGGTTGATAAGTTTACTTTAGATTAAATAAGAACAGTAGAGCAATGTGACAATAATTTTAAACTAGTCTATATATGATCTTTAAATAAATACTGACATAATAACCATTAAAAAGTATAAGAATTTTTGAAACAAAAAGACACAAATGAAATAAAAATAGTATAAAGTAAAAAATATTTTCACTAAAAACAAAGTGACAAGATAAATTCTGAACTGAATGAGTTGAAGAGATAATTAGTGAACTGAAAGCTTTATACTGAGGGGTTCACTTTGAATGTAGAACAGTAAGTTAATGAGATTTAAAAAAATGAATAAGTAATCATATTAGCTAGCATTTAAAAACCTGCCAGGCAGTGGACTTTACATATGTGATCTCATTTAAACTTTACAACAGGTGGGGCTTGGTGTCTAAACCTGTAATCTCAGCACTTTGGGAGGCTGAGGCAAGTAGACTGCCTGAGCCCGTGGGTTTGAGACCAACCTGGGCAATTTGGTGAGACCTTTCTCTACAGTAAATAAAAAATTAGCCAGGCATGGTGGCGCATGCCTGTAATTCTGGCTACTTGAAAGGCTGAGGCAGAAGGATCGCTGGAGCCCAGCCGGTCAATACTGGGGTGGCCGAAGGTGCCACTGCACTACAGCCTGGATGATGGAGTGAGACTCCAACTCGAAATAAATAAATAAATAATAATAAATAAGGTTTACAACAATTCTTTGAAATGAGTACAAATATTGTCCCCATCTCCTCACAGTGGTATGCACAAGTAATAAGACAGACAGATGGACAGATTCACCCTTTTCTTGATAGATAGTTCTTGGTTACCTATAATAATTATTATGATATGTAATATACATGTACAATTCAGTATCATTCTTTTTCTTTTTTTTTTTTTGAGTTGGACTCACGCTGTCACCCAGGCTAAAGTGCAGTGCCATGATTCGGCCTTGACCTCCTGAGCTTAGGTAGTTCTGCCTCAGCCTTCTGAGTAGCTGGGACTACAGGTGTGTGCCACTACACACAACTAATTTTAAATTTTTTTTTTTTTGAGTTGGAGTCTCACTCTGTCGCCCAGACTGGAGTGCAGTGGCCTCTCCTGGCCACCGCAGCCTCGACCTGCTGGGCTCCAGTGATCTTTCCGCCTCAGCCTTCCAAGTAGCTGGAATTACAGGCACGCGCTATCACACCCGGCTGATTTTTTTATTTATTGTAGAGATGAGGTCTTGCTGCCCAGGCGGGTCTCGAACCCGCAGGCTCAGGCAATCCACTCACCTCAGCCTCCCAAAGGCGCGGGATTACAGGCTGAGCCACCAATAGAGACAAGGTCTTGCTATGTTATCTAGGCTGGCAGTACCGTTCTTTAACCACTTGATATTATATCATGAGTTTTCTTTCTTATAACATTAAAAATTCTTAGAAAAACTTCCTATCAACTGGCTAACAGAAGTACCACAATATTTTTTGGCTATCCTCTGCTTTCAAGTTTTAAGCTAATTCAAATTTTCTGCTAATGTAAATAACACTTTATACATGCATCTGTGTGTCTCTGATTATTTACTTTTAATTTTCTCTCTTTGAGATGTTTAATTTAGGAGGTGTTTTTAAATTTTCCATGTGTTTCACTTAAACATTTTTGTTATGTGATTACTAGTTGTAGTGTGTTGCTAGAGAATGTTGTTTATACAATATATGAATTTAGGAACTTATTGAAGCTTTCTTTGTAGCTCAGTATCAACTTTTGTGAATGTTTAATGGGCACATGAAAAGAAGGTGTGTTTAGTGATTGTAGGGTACATCGTTTGATGTATTTCTATGAATTCAATCCTATTAATTTTATTATTCAAATCCTCTGTATCTTTACTTATTTTTCTGTTCTTAATCTATCAAGAAAGAGTGGGTGTTTTAGAATTCCACATTATGTGCATCAGTTTTTCCTGTTTCCAACAATTTTTGCTTTTTATTTGCTGAATTATTTGACATATGAAAATGCATAAGTATTATATTTTCATTGTGGATTATAACTTTTATAGTGACAGTTTATGTTTTGTTGAATGCTTTTTGCTTGTGGGGGGGATAAAAAAACCTTTGCAGGATTTAACACTGCCACTTCTGTGCTGCATTGTTTTGCATTTGCCTGAAAAATCTTTATTCATTCTTTTATTTCACACCATTTCTTCTTCTTCTTTTTTTTTTTTTTGCTATTTTGCTTTGTGTCTATTTCTTATAGGCAATGTATTGTAAGATTTGAATTGTAGCACAACTGGAGAATATTTTAAATAGGGTAGTTAAACGACTTATATTTATTTCATGATTGATTGATTTTTTTATTTGCCACCTATTTTATGCTTCTCATTTCTATGCTTCTTTGCTTTTTCTTTGTTTTCTATCTTAAGCTATATGGAATATGTTTTATAACCTTTTATATTCTTCAGTGATTTGGAAAACATATCCTATTTTAAATTATGTTACCGATTACCTTTGAGTATTAGAAACATTTAAACAGGTACTTTAAAAAGTTTTCATTGTGATATAAAACATAAAAAAGTATTTTATACTTGCAAATTGCTAATAGAGTAGATTTCAAATGTTCTCATCACAAAAAAATTAATGAGATAATGCATTTGCTAATTGGACTGATCTAACCATTCTAAGATGTATACATATATCAATATACATTATTTTGTGCACCATAAATACACA
Source organism: Cephalopachus bancanus (assembly GCA_027257055.1). Taxonomy (NCBI): domain Eukaryota; kingdom Metazoa; phylum Chordata; class Mammalia; order Primates; family Tarsiidae; genus Cephalopachus; species Cephalopachus bancanus. Next base: position 17,910,395 of record JAPVLO010000002.1, read on the forward strand.
CAATGTTCATTTGTCAATTAAAAAAATAATTTAAAATGCCTGAGATACACATGTTCATTTATTGAATAATTACTAAGCAAATACCTATATAAATACTACGTTTTACTTTCACTTTCTGTATCCTTATGGTTTTCATGTTCTTCTTACAAGAATGATATAGCAGTATTTTTATTTTTAATCCAGCATGACTATCCTTGTTTTTTGTTTGAGAATTGATTTTTTTTTTAAGATTTAATGCAACTAACCATATGTCTGCATTTAAAGTTCCCACCTTATTTTGTGGTTTCAATTTGTTCTCCTGCTCTGTTTTTTATACACTGCATTCTTGTATTTGCTTGGATTTATAGAGTATTTTTAATAATTATTTCATTTTTCTTTCAGCCGGTTTGGAAATATTTACTCTGTGTCTATTCATTTGGTGGTTACCTAAGACGTTACTATATGTCTACTTAATTTATTAAATCTAAAATTAATTGATATCTTTAGTCTCCTTTTGATAAAACAAGAACCTCAGCTGGCTTTAAGTTTTTCTTCTTTTCTTCTGGCTTCTATATTATTGTTGTTATATATTTTGATTCTTTGGTTTTTTAAAAAAATCCCTTGAGACATTTAACATTATTGTCTTATATAGCCAATGTTTAGATTTACTCAAATATTTGCTATGTTTCTAATTCTTCATTTCTTTTTTAATCTCAGTCCCTTATGGGATTAGTACTTTCTTTCTACCTGAAGCATATCCTTTAGAATTACCATTCCTTAAGGTCTATTGATGGTGAGTTCTCAGATATTGTTGGTCTGAACATGTCTTTATTTCACCCTCGTTTTTGGAAAAAAAAAAAAAACTTCTGGGGGACTGATATAGAATTCTTGATCAGTAGTTGTTTGCATTCAGTATATTGAAAATACCATTTTAGCTTCTGGGTGTCATTATTGTGGCTAAGAAGTTGTCTATCTATTTAACCACTGTTCTGTTGATATAATCTAGCTTTTAGGTTTAAATTTTTTTCCTCTGTTACTCTTCAATTTATATATATTGTGATTGGGTGTGCATTCTTTTTCTTTAACCCTCTTGGGCTTTGTTTGTCTTCTAAAATCTGTGTATTGATATATTTTATTAATTCTGGAAAATTCTTCCCTATAATCATCCTACTTTCCTATTTTTCTCTCTCTTCTTTCTACTTTCCTATTTTTCTCTCTCTTCTCTTTCTGGAACTCTGTTTTATACTATATTCTGAATCATTTCTTCTGCTTCATTTTTCACTAATTCTTCATTTATCCAAGTATGTCAGCTCTTCCACCCATCCATTGTTGTTTATTCTAAGGTATACCTAGACATTCTATTTATTTATTTTAAAAATACTGTATTTTTTTATAGCTTCCTTGTAGATATTTTTAAATGGTCTTTTATTTCTTTAAATACAATAAAAGTGATTGAATTTTAATCTAGGCTGATAATTCTAATAGCTAAAGTCTTTGTGGCTCTATTTCTGTTCTCTGTTGTTTCTGCTGGTCCTCTTTTTTTTTTGTTATGTCAGTTCTAATATTGTTGATTGTATGAATGTCATTGTCCTAATAAATATTATTTTTAGAGATCATTTGAGGCATAGTATGATGGCGCATTCTTTAGAGATAATTTGTGTTTACTTCTGCTGTATGCCTAAGGAAACTACCAGTCTACAATTGCATTAAATTAAATTTATGACTTAAGGGCTTTTTTTTGGTCCAATCAAGGGACTTGAATTGCTCAAGGGTTGCTTGTGTTTGCAACTTCTCAGGTAAGCTTTTGTTTTCACCTTTTCCCCCACTCTTCTGATTAACGCCAAAGCAGTTTTCCTATTTGTATCCTGGGGTATTGGTGGTGAGAGGTGGGGGTGAGGAGGAAGGTTTACTTGTATTTTTCCTCTTGTCTAGAGGATGTAATCTTTTGGGGTCCCAGCTTTATCTGGGGAGCATCTCCAGATAAATGTTGGAAGGATGCTTGCCCCTTCTGTCTAGTTCAGGAACCAGAGCTGAAGGTCAAAAGAGAAGCTCAAGTTTGCAGATATAGATGAACATTCTCTGTATTTGGTTCCAGGACCCCTCTCAGATACCAAAATCTCCAGATGTTCAAGTTTCTTATATAAAATGTCATAATATTTGCATATTATCTCCCCTGTGCTTTAACTAATCTCTAGATTACTTGTAATACTGCTTTATTGCTCTGTTTCCCTGAGATAGTTTCCATTCTCACTTACACTTTAGCCTGGTAATTTCCCTGGTATTTTTTCAGGTCTTCTCTGAGTTAAAAAAAAAAATCTTTTTGAAATTTTTAGTTGCTTTCAACAAGAGTGTTGACCTGAAATTGGGTGTGGTGGTGCACCCATCTCTTCAAGAGACTGAGATAGAAGGATTGCTTGAGCCCAGGCATTCGAGGCTACAGTGAGCTATGATCGTGCTACTGCACTCCAGCCTAAGTAAGTGACAGAGTGAGACCTGTTTCAAAGGAAAAAAAAGTGTTGTCCTGATTAACTAGCCTACCATAATCTCACACGCAGAAGTCAATACAGTCCTTTATATTTGGTTCCAGGACCTCTCTCAGATACCAAAATCTCCAGATGTTCAAGTTTCTTATATAAAATGTCATGATATTTACATAGTACCTCCCCTATACTTTAACTAATCACTAGATTCCTTAAAATACCCAATACAATGTAAATACTGTGTAAATAGTTGTTAAATTATATTGTTTAGGGAATAATGACAAGAAAAATGTCTGTACATTTTCACTATACATGCAACCATCCATATTTCTAAATAGTTTTGATCCATGGTTGATTGAATTGATGGGTAAAGAGCACTTGGAAACAGAGGGCTGACTGCATGTATATTTTGAGAATAAAAATAGCAAATAATGTAATACTTTTGACTATGGTCATATAAGATATTTAACATGCATTTTACTTTCTCCACCATCACTATTCTATTTTCCCCTTCCCTGTCCACTTTTCCATTTTAATGTAATTTACAGTTTTATTTAAATTATTATTTTTATGTTATGTGGCTTCTGCTTTAAAAGTTATTTATGGCATTTACATTTAGTTCGCAGTCATATTTGTGGCAACTATTTAGATCTATACTTAGTAGACCTCAGTAATCAGCACATAACTTTTCTCATTTTTAGCTCAGTTACACATCTTTAAGGAATTTTAAACATTTTTTAAAGGAAAGAAACTAGGAAATACATTTTCTGAATTCCTGTATATTCCATATCATCTTTTTGTTTCCTTTACACATTAGAGAACAGTTGGCTGGGTATAGAATTACATAGACTCTTTTCTTTTTAAAACTCTATTCTCTCCCTCTTTTTTTTTTTGGTGCTCATGCCTTTTCTTTTTAAAACCCTGTTCTCTCTCTCTCTCTTTTTTTTTTTGGTGGCTCATGCCTTTAAGCCCAATACTTTGGGAGGCTGAGGCAAAAATACTGCTTGATCCCAAGAGTTCAAGACTAGCCTGGGCAACATAGTGAGACCCCATCTCTACAAAAAATGAAAATAATTAGCCAGGTATGGTGGTGTGTGCCTGTGGCCCCAGCTACTCAGGAGGCTAAAAGCGGGAGGATTGCCTGAGTCCAGGAGTTGGAGGCTGTGGTGAGATGTGATTGTGCTATTGCACTCTGGTCTGGGTGACAGAGTGAGACTCCAACTCAAACAAAACAAAACAAATCAAAACAAAACAAAACAACCACAGTTTTTCCTGTTTCTTTGGGTCTTTATTTTTTTCCCCCTTAGGTTCTTTACTAGTTTTTCAACACAGTTAACTCCTTCTACACTGACAAAAGTTTTCTTTTTCTTTTTAAGTTTCAAATTTTTTATTTTAAAGATGTGGGGTACAATTCAGGGTTAGGTATACAAATATTCATTATGCAGGTACCTTTGTTGATGAGGTGTACCCCACCTTTCCCCAGGTAGATTCCCACTACTGCCAATCCCACCTCCCTGCCCCCCACACCCTGCAATTTCCCGCTACTGCCAATCCTTTTCTTATAGTATTATGATAGCTGTTCGAAGTCCGCTTATGAGCGAGAACATGTGATACTTGGTTCTTTGTTTCTGTGAAAGATCATTCAGTGTTATAGACTTTAAGTCCATCCAGGTTGCTGTGAAGTTCATGATTTTGTTCTTCTTTATGGCTGCATAATATTCCATTGTGTATATTTACCACATTTTAAAATATCTAGTCCTCTTTTGATGGGCAGCATGGTTATTTTTTATTTTTTTAAATTGACAAATAATTGTACATGAGGCATATAGTTATGCTTTGATACTTATAATGTATAGTGATCAAATCAGGATAATTAGTATATTCATCATCTCAAACATTTATCATTTCTTTGTGTTGGGAAAGTTTAATATTCTCCTTCTAGCTCTTTGAAACTAATATATTATTGTTAACTACGATCATATTGTTAACTACGATCATCCTGCAGTGGCAGAGAATACTAAAACTTAGGCCTCCTATCTTGCTGTAACTCTATATCCTTTAACAAATCTCTCTCAATCTGTCCCTTCTCCCTACTCTTTCTATCCTCTAATATCTTCTGTTCTGCTTTTTACTGCTATGAGATAAACTTTTTTTTTACCTTCCACGTGTGAGTGAGAACATTGGTACTTTCTGTTTCTGGCTTATTTCACTCAACATAATGTCTTCCAGCTCCATTCATGATGCTGCTGACAGGAATTCATTCTTTGTTATAAGTGAATAGTATTCCATGGTATATATGTGTGTGTGTGTGTGTGTGTGTGTGTGTGTGTGTGTGTGTGTGTGTGTGAGATATCTCTCTCTCTCTCACACACACACACATATAAATAGAGGGTGCCAAAAATGCATACACATTTTAAGAGGTATTATCTGTGTATTACTTTTTGAAGTTGAACTAAATTACAGTAGCAATGTGTAGTATGATGTTCACTCAACCATGCTTCCACCATTTTCTTTGACTGTCCTGCCTGTCGCACGGTGACACTAGCATTCATTTGATTAATGCCATCTTTTAAGCAAACGTCATACTTAAAATGTCACATTTTCTTTATTCACTCATCTGGGGTTGGACATGTAGGTTGATTCCATACCTTGGCTATTGTGAATAGTGCTGCAATAAACTTTGGCGAAGCAGATGCCTCTTTTACGCTGATTTCCTTTCCTTCTAAAACTCTATTTTCTTTTTTTATGATTTTTATTTTAAAGATGTGGGGTACAATTCAGGGTTAGGTTTACAAATGGTCATTGTACAAGTAAAGTTTGAGCCTCACTTTTGTCCCCACGCCACCTGGTTTGAGATCAGGTACCCTTATTGATGAAGTGGCCCCCGCTCCCTCCCCTGGCTGTTTCCCACTACTGCCAATCCCTTTCTTAGAGTATTATGATAATTGTTCAGGGTCCGCTTATGAGTGAGAACATGTGGTACTCAGTTCTTTGTAAAACTCTGTTTTTTTCTGCCAATTAGAGTTGGAATGAAGTCTGAAGTCAGGTTGATTATTTCTATGCTTCATTGGCCACCTTTTTATTATTTTTACTAGAAAAGCATCTGATTTGAAAAATTCATTCTTAAGTAATCAGTATGTCCTAGCTTTACTCAGCAGTGATTTTTACACCTTACACTCACAAGTGTATCCCCTATTTTCAATGCACCACACCCCAACATATTTACTGCCAGAAAAATCTCAAACTTTCTACTCTGTTCCTGGGAATGCCCAGGGACACTTGCACGCCCTCAGTATCCCTCAGCCTCGCCAATTTCTGAGTCCAAAGTCAAAAACTCTATGGCTCCCAGATGTTGGTTTCACATTTAATCAGAGCCAGTTCCTGCAACTGCAGTTACCCCTTGTTCCATTCACTGCAGGTGTGCCTCCGCCTGCTGCGGCCAGCCTCGAGTTGCTTATGCCAGTGCTGCCTGTGGGTGCTGCCTCGTGTACTGGCCTCCTCTGGACTGTCAGCATCCGTGACTCCTTGTCTTTCTGGCCAGTAGGAAGTCACCTTCCTCTGCTTTTGCACAGCTCTGTCAGCAGGAGTTTGCAAAGCAGAACTGTCCGATCCTGAATGCCTTTGTCTTTCCTACAGGCCTCTAAAGCACCATGAAAATCAAGGGATGTACCTAAGCCCCTGTTTCTGTGTCTGTGAACATTCTGCGACAATTTAGCAGCTCTCAGAACACTCTGATTCCAGCAATTAGGAGGCTGCTCTGCCTGGAAGTAAAGCAAGCATCATGCTTTGATTTCCATTTCTAGGAAAAAGAGGGAGTGAGAGGTGTGTGTGACCTCTCCTTTCTGGTGGAGTTGGGCCTGTGGCTGTGGCCTGACCCGTGGCCCTTGGAAACCAGACCTTCAGCCCAGAAGTGAGAACCAAATGCAAAACAATCTTGTGGGTTTTGCACATGATGGGGAGGGACTGTACAATGTCCGCGTTTCGGCAAAGGGGTGGGCTGGGGATCTGGGAATGGTTTGAAGCATTGAATCATGGGGAATCGCAGAAAGCAAGAAAGAGATTTAACGCAAAGTTCATCAGTTGAGAACTGCAAGGTAGAAACGAGAGACCAGAGAGAATCCTTGAGACAAGCGTGTGCAGGGAGGGGAGTCTTCACAGGGAGACTTCAGAGGGCTGGAGGGAACCGAGCTGACTCGCAGCCACGGAAGGAAAGACAAGTTGAACGAGGCCCTTGAAAATGATGGGGGTGGGGGAGACAGTAGCAGCATAAGGAAGCACAGGGGGAAAATGCCTGCATTTTAATCTGCATTTGCACAGTGGCAACATCTGCCCGAGGGCGGAGGGGGCTGTAATTGAAGTTCTGGAAGCATGGAGACATTTAGTGGAAGATTAACTCAGGAGAGCCTTGTGTCTGTGGAAGGAGCCCGGCAACTGGCCTGAGGGTGAGGGACAGCTAGGGACGCTCTGGCTTCCCACCACTCACTGGGAACCAGGTGGCAGCTCTTGGCTTTCTCCTGGGCTCTGCAGACTCACAGGTCAGTCGGGAATGCATCCACCTGGGAGACAGATGTGTCCCACCCCTCTTGGAAGTCTGAGGTTGTGTCCTAAGGCCGGGCTGCCTGCTGCTTCCGCTAGCTAAGGAATAAAAATGACTGTATGGATAGATGAGTGAATGGGTGTTTATGGAGCCCACAGAGGTCACCATGAGCCTTGGTGGACGTTGTCATCGCAGGACCAACCCCCTGCCTGCTGCTCAGAGGGTGTTTTGTTCTCTCTTTCTTTCAGGCTGTCTGGGGGCTCCTTGGCTGGTAACTTTGCCTTTGTCTTAGTGTCTGCTTTCTCTGGGGCGGCGGGGTCAGCCTCCCTCCATTCTAGGGTGGAGGGCAGGTAATGAGTGTCTGGAAGAGCAGAAGGCTGGATTTTATTTTATTGACAGACTAAGGAAGCCTGAGAGAAGTTGAGCAAGAGGCAGGGGAAGGGGAGGAACTACGGCTTGTGTCTCCTCTGCCATCTTTACCTCAGGCTTTGTACTTCTTGTGACAAATCTTGACATCAAAAGGGTTAGTTCCCTGATACACAGACTCACGTACCCTCCGAGTTTTCTGGTGAGGTGGAAGGCATATAGCTGAACTGCTTTCTGTAACCCGGTCCTCTGGGAGCCTGGGTGTCTCTTCTGCTTCTCCCAGAAGCACGGGACAACTGGGGCAGACCTCACCTGACACCCTCCTGCCTGGCACTCAGGTCTGCCCAGAAAGCCTGGAGCAGCCTAGACAGAGGTCTCCTGTCTCGCAACGGGCAGGTGCCTCCCCTTCTCTCTTCTTCTGCCCTCCGGGAACTCATATTTCCTGGTGCAGAAGAAGAAATTAAACAAACCACTATCAATTGATTTATTTTGATTGCACAGAAGTCTCTCATCTGCATATATTAGAGTAATACAGGCAATAGCCAAGTGCATTATGAGCAAGTTTTCTTAAGAGAGAAATCTGGTTTTAGAGAAAGATTTGACATTGGTGTTCCTTGGCCTGAGGATACTTGATCACAAGGAGCAGATGGGACCTTCTGCATTTGACCTCAAAGGGGCCCAGAGAGGTGCTGCTATTCCCGTTGTCTCCCTGATGCCTGCCACAAGGCTTGACGTTCCCATATACTCATTCATTTAGATTTAAGGAACCGGAGCTACTTTTAAAAATGTAAATGTTGTCTGGGAAGGGTAACATATTAGACCATAATTTGCATCAGCTTGAATTAATTTATCAGGTTAGCACTCATCTCCTGTGAGTGCTCAGAAGTGGAAATGGGTTTTGATTGGGGCAGGGGAGGGGAGCTGGGGCCCAGTGAGGAAGGCAGGACTGGTAGGACCTGAGCAGGGGAGGGTGACCTGAGCAGGCGCTGGTCTGGTTGGGCATGCAGACCTAAGGCGGGGCATGGGAGCCAGCCTTGTATGGCGTAGCTTTTGTAGAGACCAGCCTATCAATCACACACGCGCCATCATTACTTTACTCAGTTGTCTTCTAATTGCCACATCTGTTTCATCTCCTCTGCCAAAGCCAAGCCTCAGCTGTCTTTGCACCAGTTCTTCTGACTGTCCTCTGCATGTGCATAGCAATATCCTTAAGCCAAGGCAAAGTCATCTTATTAAATCGCAGAGTGGCTCGTTTGTTTTGTTGAAGACTCCTAAGAGAGCAGCCCAAGTTTCTGTGGCCTCTACCAGATAGGGAAATAGATGAAGCATTTTTTTTCACTAACTCATCCTTGTATCTGCTAATGCAGCTCACCTCAAAGTCTCGGCCAGTCTGAGAGGAAGGGAGAAAGACTCCAGGGAGCAGCTCTTGTTTACACAGGGGGAAAAAAATCCTTCTGATGGCCCCCCTTTTGCTTGGGGGCTGAAAGTTAACCCACCCAGACTTTGTGACCCTTCCCTGGTCCCCTTGGTCATTGGTTAGTTCCTTTCTACTGGGCTACAGGTGTGCTTCTGGGGAAGAGCTGGGTGTATAAAAGGCTGAGAGGCTTCCTAGGAAAAGATACCTAACCAACTCCTTCCCTTTTGAAGTTCCATAGCATTAGAACTTCTCTGACAGATTAGGATGATCCTGAATTGAGGTTCCTAGACAAGAAAGAAAAGATCCTGAGGGAACTTGCCATGGGGCAGAGGAATTGAGGACCTGTGCTCAAACCCAAGGACTCAGCTGCATCTTTAACTCCCTTGGCCTCATCCTCCTTTTTTTTACAGCAAAAAGTCAGTGTGAGGGAAGCCCAAGTCTGCCCCTTCACACCTGCCCATGAGCAGTGCAGAGTGGCTGGGAAAAAACAGCGCACAATAAATGTATACCACTAATCTCAAAGGCGCTCTCAGTTCTGTCCAGCGCTCCTACTACATGTTCTCATTTAATTGACTCTCCAAGTCTCTAAGAGTTTTTCTAGCTTTTTTTTTTTTTTTTGAGTCAGAGTCTCTCTCTGTTGCCCAAGCTGGAGTGCAGTGGCACCTGCATGGTCACCACAGCCTCGACCTACTGGGCTCAGGCGATCCTTCTACCTCAACCTTCCAAGTAGCTGGAACTATAGGCATGCACCATCACGCCTGGCTAATTTTTCTTGATTTATTGTAGAGATGAGATCTCACCAAGTTACCTGGGCTGATCTCGAACCCATGGGCTCAGGCAATCCTCTCACTTCGGCCCCCCAAATTGCTGGGATTACAGACATGAGCCACCATGCCCGGCCGAGTCTTTCTAGCTTTTACTTGCTCTCTCCTTAACCTCCCCAAGTCCTCCCTCATCTTGTCACCTGACAGTACCACCCTTCAGTTTTCCAAGAAAATTGAGGCAGTCAGAACAGAACTGCATCTACCCATCACCCCTGACTTGCTTCTGTAGCCCCTGTGGATGGCCGCCATGCTGTCCAACAAAGGAGCTGTCCCTGTTTTCGTGGAAGGTCAACATCCCTGCCTGTAGCCTAGATCTCAATCTCTCTTAGCTATGCCAGGATGTTGCTTTTTCACTTATCCCTTCTCTTGTGGATGACTGATCAATTCTTTCTGGACTACAGATATGCTATAATATCTTGCTCAATCCAATGGACACCCAAAACAAGCAAACACAAGCCAAACACTTCCTTTGCTCCAGGCCTCCCCCTAACTTCTACCTGAGTTCTTCACTCCTTTTTATATAACTCTGTCATTCCTCACAAAAGTTGCCCGTGTTCAGTATGTCCACTTAGCTTCTATTCCTGCTTCAACCCACTCCCAGGGGGTTCTCATCCTCAGTCCTTTTTTTGGGAACTGTTCTCATCTTCATCACCAGTAAAGTCCATCGGCTAAATACAATGGATTATTTTTTCCTTGTCTTGCCAAATCTCAGCAGCATTTGATTTAGCTGATCACTCTTTTTTCTCCAAACTTTTTTTTGGTTAAATAGCTCATTCCTATAAAAGGTGTGAAAGACCAGAACGCTGTTGTTCTGTTTAAGACTAAAAACATTGCTGATAGAATTGAAGTCCTTTGCATCTCTCTGTCTAGAATTACCATATATATTTTTAAAATCTTGTTTCTAGGACACCACACACTCCTAGTTTTTCTTCTATTTCACAGGCAGCTCCTTTTTCATCTCATTTGCCTCTTGACCGATTCAATCTTTGGATTTCTCTGTCTACAAGCCCTCACTAGAGGGTTTCATTTAGTCCATGGCTTTAAAGATTGTGGATATGCTGATGACTCCCCAATTTGCCTCTGTACAACCTACATCTTACCATAATTCCAGATATCGATTTCTACTGGATATCTCTCTGACAAAACCAAACCCTTGAGTCTGTATTCCAAAACATACCCCCTCGCCTCCCACTTGCTCTTCCCAGTAATAACATGCTACTTGGTTTTTCAGGCCAAGTCCTAGCATTCATCCTTGATGATGCTCTTTCTCTCACACTCCTCATGCTATCATCAGCAAGTTCTGTCAGTGCTCTCTTTGAGACATGTCCCAAATCTGACTAGATACCATCTTCTCCATCAGCCCATGTCATCATCCTCTCTCCTGCACATCCACAAAGACCACTAAACAGTCTCCCTGCCAGCCCTCTTGGTTTCCTATGGGATGACTTTCCCACAAAACAGCCAGAGTGATTTAAAAAGAAAATGTAAATCAGGTTCTGTCACTTTGTTCAAATTCTTCAGATGTTTCCTATCATGTTTAAAATAAGATCCAAACTCTACTGTGTCTCATGTGACTTGATGTGATTTGTGTCTTGTTTATGTCTTGATCTCATTTCATAATGTGCCCTGGGCTTACTTTGCTCCAGCCAACCTGGCCCGTAAACATGCCAACCTTCTTCCGTCTCAGGACCTTTGCACTTGTTTTTTCTGCTTGAAATGCTATCTTCCCTGATTTTGCCTGTTTCATCCCTCACTTCATTTAAATTTCTGCCCCTTCCTTTCCTGGCCTCTGTGTAACTCTGATTCCCACTCCACCCCTCTCTGTTCCTTATCCTGCTTTGATGTTTTTGTACCTCTGTTTATTTGTCTTCTGTCACCCTCTCTTCTCTGTGAATATAAACACCAAAAGTTCCAAGTACCAAGAATATGTCTAGCATATAGTAGATGCTCAATAAACACTGCTTGAATGAATAATAAAGCAATAAATACAAATGAAAAAACCCAAAGTTCTTGGTACACTTTAAGCACCAAAGGATAGTGTTAAGTGTTCTGAGACAAAGTGACTGGCAGGATGCCATTTGATGACATTGACCACAAGGTAAGAAAGATAGATGAGATGAAGCCCAGAGGCAAAAACCATTGCAGAAGAAACCAGCATAAGAATCAGATGGAAAGGGAACTAAACTGAACCAGTGAGCAGTGCCAGACACCCCTGTAGATGTCTCTCCTTTAAGCTGGACTTCTGGAACAGCTCTTACCAACCCCCCTGGTATTCTTTCCCAGGTAGCGTCTCATACCTTCATGGAGAAGGGGCTTTGGCAGGTTGGTCCTGTGAGTCTCCAGTCATTCCTAAACAGAGTGAAGGTGGAAGTGAGCTCAGTTTTGGTTCAAGTGTCAAGCTCCCATTGCAGGACAACCCAAGGACTCTACAGAGAAAAGTCATTCTACTCTGTGGTGGCAGCAGAGAAATATTAGGCAAAGTGACTTCTATAAGTTAGAGCAAGGGTATTTTGGGGTCTTGAAGGACATTGGCATTTTGATTTTCACTTTAAATGAGTGCTTTTGGTCTCTTCCCAATACCTCCTTCAAATTTCCAGGCATAGCAAAGGATAAAAAGGCAAAATGTAACCCAGGAACAGAATGCTGAAAAGTGTGGAAAAAGTTCCCCAATACAGTGACAAAGAATAGGATGTAGCATGATGATACTTCCTCCCAACTAATAGGCTCTGGGCAGCTTAGCCCCAGGGTAGGAGCTGACCCAAGGGAGCTACAGACTCTTGGGGGAAAGAACTGGATGAAATGGGAGTACTTCTGACAAAATCATGTCCTTCGCAGCAACATGGATGCAGCCGGAGACCATCATACTAAGTGAACTATCACAGAAACAAAGAACTGAATACTGCATGTTCTCACTCATAAGTGGGCCCTGATCATTGGTCACGTGAGCACAAGGTTAGGAATGGCAGATACTAGATATTGCTAAGGGAGGGAGGGTTGAAGGGCATGTGGAAACACACTGGGTACCAGGTCCACTATCAGGAGAGAGAGGGCGTCCAAACCTCACCTGCATGCAATTTGCTTATGTAGTAAATCCTCACGTGGACACCACAACTCTAAAAAAGAAAGAAATAAAAATAGAAAAAAGAATTGGGAGTTCTTCTGGTCTCTTGTTTCGATAAGGCTATGATGAAAATAATGATAATGATCACAAAACCATTGCCCATAAGTCCTGTGAAGACATGCAGAATGTTGGTCTTTTAACCATTGCAGTAAGCAATAGTGCTCAAGAAATATTTGCTGAATAGACAAGGGAGAAAGTTATTATTCCAGTACAGACCTGTCAGATATAGAGTAGATATGTAAGGAAAATATAAGACATCTTTATCTTTTGCACAGATAAAAACGACCTTGAGTTGAAAATCTGCTCCTTCTGGGATCGCTAATGCTGATTGATGAGTGGTAGTTCTGAGAAGCATTACTGGAGTGTTTTATGCCAATTGTCTCCTAGGATTGGGGTATGGGGTAGAAGTAAGGAGATACAAGTAGGTACTTCAATTGGGGATTCTTAAATCTTTCTGACAATAAAACTTCTAACCCTAACCCTAACCCTAGCCCTAACCCTAACCCTAACCCTAACCGTAACCCTAACTCTAACCCTAACCCTAACTCTAACCCTAACCCTAACTCGAACCCTAACCCTAACCCTAAATACATGCACTGGGATATTAACATGCACACAGAGGAAACATCACATAGGTAGTAAAAGAATGTTAACTATGACCTTGTAACTAGTGCTAGAAGTGAGGAAGGTTGTAGCTGAGTGTATTTTTATTAGGTGTATGTTAATCACTGATTTCCTTAATTTTTCGCTGCTTCTTTCCCTTTCTCTGCAATAAAGTCTCTCAGTCTTGCCACTATTGACATTTGGGGCCAGAGAACTCTTTGTTATGGTAGAGAAGGTGCCGGCCCCTGTACGGTAGCATTATCCCTGGCTTCTGCCCACTGGATGCCTGTAGCACCCCTGGTGGTGACACTCAAAAATGTCTTCAGACATGGGTGCAAACTCACTCCAGTTGAGAACCATTGCTCTGCCGTTTGATGTGAGGACTTCTGGTCTTCATATGACTTACTAGAAGCTACAGCTAGAAGAGGGGGACTGTGTGTTGCCTGGAGTCCCTGGACCTGGTGGGTTACAGTGACCTCCGCGGGTGTCTGCAGCAACAGCCTCTTCTGGAGCTGTGGCTCCAGATCCCACCAGGCAGGTGGGATTCTAGCTTTTTGGACATGCTTCTTCCTTTTGGTGATTGAATGCAGCTGTGCACATTCAACTTTAAGGATTCAGAGGGTCAGACAGCATCCGGGTCATGATCGGCAACTCAGGCCCCATGGTCACTTGGTCTCTCGTGGCTAGACATTTCCCTTCTGCCAAGGCCCAGTAACAAGCCAGATATGGCTTTTCAGAGGAGATTAAATGTCAGTGAGGAAGGCTGTTCCAACACCCCTGAGGTCAGTGCTAGGATTCTCCTTCCGGACCGCCTTCTGGAGGTCCCATGTAGCCTCCTGATGGACCGTAGCTGCTAAGAGCATGACTGGGTTTACTGGTCAAAGGCCTCAGTGGCAGGGCTGCTTCCTCCTTGCCACCTCTTCTCTGGGCCCCACTCCCAACTCACAGCCTTACAGTTCCTTGGTAAATGGGTCAGAGCAGCATGCCCGTTGTGATATGAGCAGTCTCCAAAGCCCAGAGTGGCTCAGTGCTAGCACATGTGGGCAATTAGATCAATTGAGAAATACATCCTCAACTGCTTCCTGCCTCAGGGTCAAGGATAGGCACCTACCTGGAGTTGGAACTATTTCCGCTGACGTTTCTTTGGGGAGTCGTGGAATGCTAATCACTGCCTGGAAGGGGGAACTGGTTGGCAACACTCTGCTGGTGATTTTTCCGATGCTTTGTTCTCATGCATCAATCAATTATTAGCATTTGTTTTCTCCAGCTTGTTAATTAAACACAGATACTTTGTGGGTTTCAGTGCCTGAATTGTCACAGCACCTAATTTGCAAGAAAACATAGTTAGGCTGGATTCCCTTTTCCCAGCTCTCTGTGTGTGGTGGGTGGTTTCTCAGCTACTGGCTGGTGTGTGCCTCTCCAAGTACCAGCAGTCGCCAAATGTGTAGATAAGGGCCCTATCGTCAACCTTCCTTGTGATCCGGGAAACCCTTTCTACAGTGTCCCAGAAGATGCCCAGAGCAGTTGCAGAAAATCCACTTTGTAGGGAAAGAATGCATTCCATCATCAGGAATTTCAGTTGCTAGAAAACTACTTAGATTGAACTTTGCATAGCTAGGCTTTCCAGTCAGCATTTAAATGCCAACTTAGTTCCTCTTTAGGGAGTTTGGTTTCAATTAAGAGAAATTATTGTGTTAAGGTCCTGAGAGTTTAGCTTCCCAAAGACATACTTAGCCTAAAGGAAAAGATCTTCCTTTGAAAAAAGACCTCTCTATTAAAAACAAATAAAAAGCCAGAACCAAGCTAAATATCAAACAAAACTCTATCATTGAATCTTTGAGAAAAATGTATCTTTCAATTCACTCTAAATTTTCAATGTTAAGTTTAAATCTTTTGAGACTGTAGGCTTAACTTTGGGTCTTCTGGCCACTTACTATTTTCATTTACAGATGAGAAATTTCTGGTCCAGGATGGATGAGCAGATTTTTAAAGTATATACAGTAAGTCTTAAGATTCAAATCCTGCTCTTCTGGGAGACAGCACCCATGTGTTTTCACCATTCCACCCACAGTGTGAAGCCTCTGACAGGTAGAAATTCAATATATGACTTCTTTTTTGAAAACCATAGAGAAAGTCTTAGTTTGTTGAGCAAGTTTCCTTCTTTACTCCTGAAACAGAACTAAGAATCACCTGCCTTTACCAGAATGAAGAAACCCTCAATTCAACTGGTACAGTAAGTTTCTTACCACCCAACTTTCTCCTCTTGTGACTATCTTTACTGATTTTTGATGGCAACTTACTCTAAACTTAATCTTTTCCAAAGTTGTTTCTTTGAATTTATCTGCTAGAGTCCTCATAGGAATTAGCCAAATAGGTTGGTTACAAAGTCTCAGTTTATATTGGACATCTCTGTTTTCTCAAAGAGTCGGGACTCTTTTCAGAATAGCATGTGGACAGCACTTATACTTAGACAGGATCTAACAAGGGCATTGTGGGCCACCCAAGAGTAAATCTTACTATGTCTTAAACACTGTGCCAGCAGGTAGATTTCACGTCTATACAGAATTGCAACAAACTGTTTTTTGAAAGCAGGTGGAGTCATACATCATATTATATAAGTAAATAAAAACCAAAAAGTTATTTAAGAACTAGTTTTACCCGTGGGTCAAGTATCTCAGGTCACAGAACTGTGCATTAGACCTGAAGGTCTGTCTCATCAATCTCTGGAGTTGATGCAGTCACTGTTTGAGTACATCAGTAGCTTGAAATAACAGTCTCATCCTGCCTTTTTGAGTTTTATGAATGTCCATCGTTCTGTGTAATGACTTTGAGACCTTGGCCAGGGACCTATGATCTTTTGTCAGTGTTAATGAACTTGATACTTCCTTAATAGTCCACATGTATGTGTAAGGTTGTCTGTCAAGCATCTCCTTACCTCTGGGAACTTGTGACACTGCATCTCATTTCCCCAGTATCCCTGTGAGCGATATTATCCCTCTTTTTCAGATGAAGAACCTGAGGCACAGAGGTTAAGTAATTTACAAAGGTCACATAGAAAGTGGCAGACCTGGATTCAACCCAGGGCTGGCTTGACTCTTTCTTCTTCCTTCTTTCATGCCCCCAAATGATCAACTTGAAGAGCCCAGGGTTGCATTTTGTAGTTGTCTACTCTTTAATCATCAACAGTTGCACTTGTCCTGGGATGCACTGGTGGTAGTGGCTACCCAGTGTCATCTGTCCTGTTCCAGAGGTCTACATAGCGTGGGTAAGGCTCAGAGCCTTGCCTTCTCTGGACAGAGAACCCCAGGGATGAGTTAAGAAGCTATACTAGGGTTGGATATGTGCTTCATTATGACTGCATTGATACCCCAAGATGTCTACAACCCTCCCAAGGCCAATGACCTCAGTTCAGTACCTAGGCCTAACCTCTTCCCTGGAGGGTCAGAGTTTGGGGGTGGGGAAAGGGTAGTTGGTGGGAGTGCAGATCATGTTATTTCCTGCAGATCCCACTGCTCTCTCTTGCTTCCTACTGTCTCTGCTGAATGACATTTGCACCAGCTGCTCCCAAAGGGAGTCACTCTGGCGAAATGTCACCGACTTCAGCACGAATGGCCCTTCTCCATCCTTCATTTCTCCTCTTGCTCCTCCCTTCCACCCCTCAAGTGCCTTTTTTTTTATTTTGAAAGGACACCGCCTGGAATTCAAGTGCAGGAAAAAGTAATTACATTTTCTCTTCAGGTCTGCCTCTCAAAAAGCCTTCAGATCATCTCCGGCTGCAACACTGGGATTATTCCAGAGGGAAACAGGTATTAGTGGCAGCTTTGGTTGCTTTCCTCTCTGGGTCTTGTCACTGCTTTTCTCCATTCTCTGGGTAATGGGGACAACGTGGTCGATTACTGTCGCTCCCTTCTCTGCCACTCTCTCCCTGCAGAGGTCAAACGTCTCCTTCAATGTCACACAAATAGTAAGTGGCAGAGCTCACCTGGATTCACAGCTGGGCCTGTCTGACTCCAGAGCCATGCTTTTAATAACTCTGCCATGCAGTTGCGGTGACTATATTTGCAGAACTCAAAATTGGGCGGCATGATCTGACAAATGATTTTCGTTTCCTGATGTATTGCTTTATTCAAATTTTTAATATAAAAAGCCATATGAAGGTACCAAAATGAAATCCTGGCTTGTTCTATATACATCCAAATAAAATCATCATTATTGGACAGAAGAAATTATATAGGATTGGAATTGTCCCAAGAGTTGCTATTTGTCGGGAATTACACTTGACCAGGAGCTACGAGTCATGGGTTCTGGTCCAAGTTTGACCCTAAACTAGTTGTGTGATTTTTGGTTCATTTACTTTACCTCTCCGAGCCTTATTTTCTAAGTCGTGAAGTGAGAGAGTTGGATCAGATGATGTCTCTGGACCTTTCTAGTGTTGACGTTCAATGACCTTGCAATTCTAGTACAGACTTCATTAGTTAGACTGTCAACAGTGTATAGTTGAGTGTCCTACTTTGGGGATGAGGTTTGCTCTTCTCCTACTTTGAGCAAATCCTGGCAACAACTGAATTTAGTGCTTTCCATCTGGGACCCTCTCCTGTTCTCTGGGAAGTTTAATTTCTTTTTGCTAGGCTGAACCCTAGAAACTTATATTTTGTGCTTTTTCCAGTAAGATCATCTTGGACTTACCTCATTACTTGCTCTTTCTCCTTTCTTCAAGCTAGACTCTGACTCCCTTCTCCTTCTTTCCCCACTGCCTTGGGTATCCAGACTGCACTTCTGTTGAGGATAGTGACCAGTCACCAGAGTGGTGAGTGATCAAAGAATTCACTTAAGTCAGATCAGAGTAAAGAAGGACAGGTTTATTGAGTACACTGCAAGGGAGCAGCAGGTAGGGCAGCGATAGAGGGGCTGTCTGTCTCTAGTCATTGGTTTTAGGTTGTTTTTATACAGGAGTTGACCTCTTTTCTGTCCCTACCACACAAATGAGGAATTGAAACATGGCAGTTCTGACTGGTTGATGTTTGACTTTGATGATAGGTCACTCATTGGTCAATTGCAGGTTAACTCAAAGGGTCTCTTGTGGTATAAATGGCTTCCACACCTTCCTGTTGCTTCTAAGTGATACCCTCCCCAGTATCTCCCACGTCACTTTCTCGCTGCATATAACATGGAGGCTCAACCCGTATTCATTGAAAGGGATGAGTAAGCAATACCAGCTGTGCTTGTCTCTACTGTGTCTGCACAGTCATCTCTCTTCCCCTCCCATCTCTTCCTCTCTCACTGCTCTCAGCCGCTGCACCTAAGAATTTCTGCCCTTCTCTTGAAGATAATCAGAGACAGCCTATTCCTCAAAATTCAATAGCCATTTCTTCTCATCTTCCTTGACCTTTCTGCAGCACCTGGCGCTGTTACTTCTACTATGTTGAAACTCTGTTATTTGGCTTCAATTGTCACTCCACGATCCAACACTGTCTCCTTCATTCTATGCTAATTCTTTACATGTGGACATGTCTGGAGGTTCTGACTTGGACCCATTTTCTATTCTTCGTCAGAGATTTCACCTGTTTTCATGGCTTCCACTAAGTCTCTTTGATGTTTCAGCACTAAGTTTCTAGTGGCCCCCTGGACATTTCCACTTGAGTGTTCCATTATCACCCTAGGCAACATGTTTATAATGGAAACTAACATCTGTTCGAAACCCACTTTCTGTCCAGATTTCCCATTGCTGTCAAGTTTCTGTGGGTTTGAAATCTAGTCAATATCCCTTATTCTTCCTTCTCCCTCACCCACTCCTCATTCAACCAGTCACTGAGGTTGACCTATTTGTTGTCTATAAGGTCTCTGAAATGTGTGCCCTCCTCTATTTCCATTGCTACCATCCTGGTTCTGATGGACACAAAGAATCTCTTAATCAGTTTTTGACTCTTCATTCTCCAATCCATCCTATTTTCTTCTATGCCAATAACCTTCCTAAAATATCACTTTGCACATTTCTTTATATCCTTCTGCTTCTTGTATTCTCGAATCACTAAACAAACTTTCAGAAGCTCCCAAAATAACACTTCAAACTCTCAGGCTGACATTCAAAGGCAACCAAAATTTGGCCCTGATCTATTCTACTCTTACTTCCCATTAGTTCTCCCATATGTACCACTCCCCATGGACAAAGGGCATATACTTCATCTGCCCTTTTGTTTATCCAGAGCTTGCTTCTCAGTCCCCTGTGCTTGGGCAGGTAAATGGACCTCTAAGAGTCTGTTTCTGCATCTATAAAATGGTAATAATCCCTTCTCTAATTTCCTTAGGGTATTGTGAGGATGAAATTCACTTTTTCAACAAACATTTACTGGAGAAGTATGGGGGATTTTCTAAATGCTTATGTGCTGAGTTTGGGAATTTGCAAAGATAGACTCAGTGACCGTAGCCCCTCGAGTTGCTGATGTTGTTGAGGAAATATACACTTAATGTTAGGGTACGGACAAGTGAGGGTGGATGGAGAGGTGAGGGGAGAGGCGCAGCACCAGTAACCCAGAGATCCGAGTAAATGCAAAGAATTGCAACACACAAAAAGGTTAAGAAAAAAAAGCTTATTCAAAAGTAATTTAGAGAGAGAAAGAGAAGGGAGAGAGAAGATTCACCTCCCCAAGGTGTGGGAGGGGGCCAAAGTCAGGAAGCATGGCGACCGTCATAGCTCAGAGAGCACATGGCCACTCCAGAGTCTAGCAAGGCAATGGCCGCTGGTTTCTTGTTGTTGAATCCTTTTAATCATTTCACTAGATGGGGGAAGATCATTAAGGTAATTGGGTGGTGGTCTGCTCTACGTCATCACGAAGGGGCAGGCAAGCGTAGGTACTGACGTCAGGTGAAGGACAGCAGGCGGATGGGTGGGTTAGTCACATGATTGCTGCCATGGTGGGGTTTATTCGTGTCACATAGGTCACAAAGGGCTGATTAGGTTAACCCTGGGGGGGGCTTCCTGCAAGAGACTTGTTAGACATTTGTAATTCACAAACTCAGACATTTGCAACTCACAGACTCCTTGACCAAAGGTGGTCGTATTATTTTTACGACTTTGGCCAGCCAAAGGGTGATCTTTGATCTTTGGCTTTGACAAGGAACCTAAAAGTTTACTAGAGATTATTATGCTAAACCATGAATGGTGGGGTTGTCCTGGTCTTGCATGTGAAGGAGATTTGCTGAGGGGGAATGGGATAGGCTGCTGTTTGTTCTGTAGTAGAATGTCTGAACACTTTCTAATGGTTATGCTTAGGCAAAAAGACTAAACTAAGAATAAGCTAAG
This sequence comes from Cephalopachus bancanus, assembly GCA_027257055.1. Classification (NCBI taxonomy): domain Eukaryota; kingdom Metazoa; phylum Chordata; class Mammalia; order Primates; family Tarsiidae; genus Cephalopachus; species Cephalopachus bancanus. The sequence goes on from JAPVLO010000002.1 coordinate 17,931,022, forward strand.
TTTCTTTTAGATTTCTATAGGTACTGTTCACTTAAAAACCCCACTTTGTCAATAGCACGGGGTAACCAAGAGAGTGCTGGCTTGCACCCTGTGCACCCATCTTGGCTCTGCCCCACCCACCGGAGACCTGCTCAGCTCTTTTCTAAGCCATCTTTTGTCAATGACTACCTGTCCTCCTCCCATTTTCTCCAGGCCCAGCTCTCCCTAATGGGAAAATGTGTGATAATGGATGCTAATTTAATGTGTTACTTCTTCCAGGTGACATATTTACATTTTAATAGGAGACAATTTGAAGGCAGATATTTTAAGCGCTGTGGCAGGTGGGTGGGGACATATTTCGAGTTAGGGAGGATTTGAGGGGTCTTACATCACACTGTGTAGGCCCCCACTGTTCTACCTCTTGGGGTTGGCTCCCCACTTGAGGTGAGGATTGTACTCTGTGCCGTGCCCCCTCCCTGTGCTATGGGAGCACTCCAGAATGTCGGACTCCCGGGGCAATGATGGATGAGACATCTGCTCCATGATGGGCTATTACCAACAATTCATTACTGCAAAATGGACTCACCCTCATTAGCCCAGGAGCTCTGAGTTTAATGTGGCATTCTGCAATCTCACAGATTCTGCTGCACACATTGAAGGCATGCATTACATTTTATAGAGCCAGGAAACCTGAACTTCAGAAAACAATGAAGATTTAGCATGCCTCTTGAATTAGTTGACATATTTACTCTTCATGAATAAGTCTGTTTTGTAGACAAACACTGTAGCTCACAGGCTCATTATTAGAAATTAGTTCACTCACTGCTCTGCCCAAGGGCACAGTTCTCCTTGGGGAGTAGTTTTGCCCAGATCATCCTGGCACTTGCATTAGGCGAATAGGTTTCTGAAGTTCTGGCCTGAGAATGTATCTCCAGGGGCAATTCTGGGAAATGGGCTGAGTCCGTGGTCTCTGGTTGCCTCTCTCCATCGCAAGTCACCAGTGTGAAACTTGTACATTCTTCATTGGGCCATTTTGGGAAGATTTCTTTTTCCCTTTGTAATGCATTCCAGCAAAACCATGCTCATTTATTCACATTTTTGGAGGAGTGAATTACCCAGAACCAGTAATCAGTTCATGTAATGTGTGACAGACACAGTGTCAATTTCCTAAACTTCGATATTATAGGCACTGCTGTTGATATGTGAACTCCCTGTCTGTGCTCAGCTTATTCCCATGAAATTACCCAGCCATTTGTCACACTCCTGCAAAATGACAGTCCTCCTTCTGGGCTTCTTTTTTCCCCAGTAGTTCAGGAGCTCTAAGGTCTCTTCTAGGTAGAAAATTCTATGTTGCTATCTACCAAATTACTAGTCAGCTATTGGAGGATTCTTAGAAATTCAGGCCCCAAATTCTCATCTCATTGGCGGTGATTATGGTGGATGAGGAAAATAAAATTTTGAGGGGCCAATGGGCAGTCAGTTACTTAATTTTACCCCTTAGGAGTTAAATTTAGTACTTCATTTTCCACACTCTGATAGGGCTCACAAATATGCACTAGCCTGTTTCCAAGCTAAATAGTGCTTGTTCATTCAACCATCCATTTCTTTCACAGATATTTATTGACTGTTCATTATGTGCAAAGCACTCTGTTAGTTGTTGGGGCTGTGCTGGGCACGGGTTTCCTAAGAAACTCTTTGGCCCCAGCACTGACACAATTAAATTTATCGAATACTTGTTGAGTATTTGCAGTGAATCAGACTCTGGAGTACAAGAAACCCAGATACTTTCTGAGAGGTACACATGCCAGGTGCACATACCCTGTCCTCTGAGGTCAGATTAAGAGTGAGCTTTGGTGCATAGAATTCTTTCTTCTCTCACACAACCTTCTTTCCTGTTCAGTGAAGGAGACTCCCAGCCCACATTTCCAGACCATGTTTCCATTAGGATGCTCACATTCGATGTTTAATGATTTCCCATGTACATGGTATAAAAATATAGGGGGAACGTCATTATCTTCTAGCAAAAACTTCTTGTCTAGTCAGCTTAAGCCAACTTTCTTACCACCAATTTCTGTTTATTTCACTATTTCCATCCTTATCCTAATGGAAAAATCAAGGATTCAGTATAATTTCCACTTATTCAGATGAAGAGATGATGTGACTTGGGGCAAGTTTTACCTGTTCATAAATTGATAAACATTTGGGTTCTTTCTATTTTTTGATGGTTGCAAATAAGGCTGTTATGAACGGTCATACAAAAGTTGAGGTTTTCATCTCCCAAGAGAAATGCTACCTAGGAGTGGAATTGCTGGGTCATATGGTGATTCTATGTTTACCACTTGGAGTAACTTCCAGACTGTTTTATTTTTTTGAGTTGGAGTCTCATTCTGTCACCAGGCTGGAGTGTAATGGCATGCTCACAGCCACCGCTGCCTCGACCTGTTGGGTTCAGGTGATCCTTCCCCCTCAGCCTTCCAAGTAGCTGGAACCACAGGCATGTGCCACTATGCCCAGCTAATTTTTTGATTTATGGTAGAGATGAGGTCTTGCCAAGTTGCCCAGGTTGGTCTTGAACCCATGAATTCAGGCAATCCTCTCACCTCAGCATCCCAAATACTGGGATGGAGGCAGGAAAACAAAGGGTTGATCAAGAATCCAGACCCTAAGAGTCTTATCTCAAATGAGCAGCTGCCCTAACCACCACCTCTGCTTCTCTAAGCATGGCTTGCTACACCATTTGCTGTGATGTTTACTGTAAAAATTCCCACTTATGGTTTTCAGTTTAAAATTATAAAACCACCAATAACAAAGCCCAGGGGTGACAATGCGGCCCCCAAACTTGTTATACCCATAAGTCTTCAATAGGGTTCACTAAATGTGTATAAAAACAATCTGTAACTGAGAATTGGGGCTCAGGTTTTGGGAGACTACTCTGCCTGAGACTTCTGAAATAAATACTCTTGATTCTCCACTTGGTCTCTGGTGCCTGTTCTGAGCGTGGCAACACTCTGTTTGTTCCTGCTCCCAGTTACTGCAACACTTGATGCAAGGATTATAGGCCAGACTGTTTTCTAAAGCAGCTGCACCATTCGTATTTCCAGCAGCAATCAGTCATTAATTTTCCTTCAGGACAGGGACTAGCCACTCTCTCTGAAAATGATAGAGAGACCTGCTAATGTCCGTCCGTATCGCCACAGCCCCTAGAGAAGGGCATGACAAGGGTTCAAGTACTCCAGCACATTCTTGAGCACATTACTGAGAGTCCCCTTATCTTCCATGCACTCCTAGTAAGTAGCTTCAGGAAATCCTTGACTTCCCTGGAGACTACGCTAAAAGATATAAATCCCTACTTACTCCGTTTCTTAATCGGCATAGGTTTGAACAATATAGTATCAATGTAATTGTCGGTCTTATGATTTGCATAACTTTCACAATGCATGATGTCTTAGGCCTTGTAAACTTCCTTTTCTCTAAAAGTCACTATCTAAATGTAAGATGCAACTGTAACTTAAGTTTTATACAATGTTCTGCTGGTCATGTGGCTAACGGATAGGTACCAACAATTCTGGACTGTGAGGCCTGAAGGGGGGGTAGAACCATTTTAGAAAGATTTCAAGTCTGGCTTTGCTCCCTGGATTCGAATTCAGAAATAAACTTATTTCTGCCAGATCCCTGCCCCTTTGATTTATCGGTATCACGGGAGAACAGCCGAGCGTGACTCGGACCATAACCAAAAGAGGATTACCAAGAGAAGCTACAATTCCCACTCCTGCCACTGGTTTTAGGCCCATGACTAATATTCATTGCCTCACTCCTCTCTGTTACTTATTCTTAGATTTCTCTCACCTCCAGCTAAAAGTCCTAGGTTGCTTACCTAGAGGATTGTGTAGTGTGTTTTCCAGTTTTAATGTGCATATGGATCACCCGGGAAGGGTGTTAAAACGTAGAATCTGATTCAGTGGTCTGGAGAAGGACCTGGGATTCTGCATCTCTTAAAAGCTTTCAGGTGGTGTCGATGCTCCTGGTCTGTGGCACATGGGTTAGCAGAGACATAGAATAAATCGATCCCTAAGTCATGCCCTTGCTAGAGTGTGGTTGCTGCTGTTGCCCTTTTGAGTTTTGCTGAGTTTCAAGCACCTTGAAAGCTCTACTGAAATCCCTGGGCTCTAGAAGTGACCTTCCGCAAGCCTACTGTGTGGTCACAAATCTAGCTTCTTCTGGCAATCGGGGTTATTAATTCCACCAGAACAGTCACTCCTCCATTGCCAACTAGCATGAGGAGTGCCAAGTGATTAAGTGATAGTCAACTTTAAGTTCAAAAGTGGGTTTCTTACTGGAAGAAGGGTTTCCTCCCTGAAAATCAGACCTCTTACCCAGCAGGGTCCAGACTATAGACAGAGGTTGTACATTCTGCGAGTGAGTGGGAGGAAAGGTGAGAGGGACAAGTCCTATGTCCACTCTTTGGTTCCCAGGCTGCCCACCCTCACAGGCGCGGACACAGTGCCACATATGATGTTGGCTCAGTGCATCCGTTACATCCCCGATGACAATGTCTTCAGACCTCTGGGGCATTGTCACTGGGCTGTTGCCTTTGCTCAATCTGCCATTCCTTCAACCTGCTGGTTTTGGATGATGGAGACCGTGGTAAGACCAGTAGATCTCATAGTTTCACATGCATTGTGTCTTCTTTGCAGAGGGAAAGACGCCCTAGGAGCCTGCCAGGTGACTGGGTAGTGGTTAGGTGCAGTTGATTACCACACAGCTGCTGCCCACTCACCACACAGCACAGAGGTGGCCACTGGTGACTACAGAGGGGATGGTGGAAAAGAGCCCAAGATGGATGAGGCTGAGAGGATCTGAGAAGAAGCAAAAGAAGTGTCTCATATGAAGGGCTTACAATCTGGTTCAGAAAGCCAGATACAAACACAAGGCACAAGACATAGTGACCACAATGAGAGTTTGGAAGTGGTTGAGGTGGAGCAAGTAACCATGGCCTGGACTAGTTGGGGGGCTTTAAAGAGCAGGTATGACTGGACTTGGTCTTAAAGGTCACACAGACCTAAGACTGGCAGTAGAGAAGAGGGGAAGTATTCCAGGTGGTCAAGGCCATTGTAAAAAGGACCCAGATGTAGGAGTGCATGAAACTTATTCAGGGGGTGGGACACACACCAGTTTCGAGCTGGTCTGTGGGGAGGGAAAATAAAAATAATAATTTCAGTAGTAATAGGTAACCTTTATAGAGCACTTACTATGCCAGGCACCATTCTGAGCTCTTATATGTGTTACTTTATTTAATTCTCACAACTACCCCGTAAGGAGGAAAGACTGGGATTTGAGGGTACCTTGAATGACCAACCAAGCAGTTGGACTTTACCATTGCCATACTGGCTTGGAATAGTTGTAGACCTCATGATGTTAGGACCAATTTCGCATTAACTTTTATATTCTTCATTTCTTATGTAGGGCCTGGCCCATGGGAACGTTTCTGTAGTTTCACTGAATACTAGTAACGACCATTCTTAATCAAGTTCTCATTTTATACCAGGCACTGTTTAAAGGGCTTGACATGGAATAACTTATCTAATTCTTACACAATCCTGTAAGGTGTTAGTATGCCTATTTCACAGATGTGGGAGTGGAGGCACAGAGAAGTGATTTGTCCAAAATTATAGCACAAGAAAGGGCCAGTGCCAGGCTTTGGACCCAGGCAGTCTGGCTTTAGGGTCTACACATTTAATTACTATACTATATGGCCTCTCAAAAACCATTTAGGAGAAAGACTTGGAAACTACTGGAAACTAAGTGGTGGTAAAAGTTGGAAGGCTGGGTGAGAGGGAAGTCAGGTAGGCAGTGACTTAGAGAGGATGAACTTTATGGGTCTTCTGTGGTCTCCCTACTTGCCTCCTCCACAGAGAAGGCATATTTCCCAGGTCTCAGATACCAGCAGACATGCAGCTCTGCACATCGGTAGGTGGTTTGTGTGTATATGGTTTCTCTCTTTTCCCCTACAGTGTATTTACACTCAAAATTGAGATAAACATCAATTTGCTTTAACACACGTGAAAATACCTTAGCAACTTCCTGCAGCTCTGGCTTGTTGCTAAGCAGTGACCCTCCTGCTACCATGGCAACATGAGCGACTCCAGAGTGCTGCTGGTACCAGGCCCCTATTCCTAGCAAGACTGGGGGAAGCTGCGCAGACCGGGTCTCAGACGCACATTTGCTTTTGAGGGGCAGCCCTGTTTTCTTGCTCTGTGGCCCTATTAGGAAGCCCTGTTTACACCTGAGAGGAGCTATTTGGGGAGAGGAGTTCTCTAGTGCTCGGCTGCCAAGACCTTGGTCATATCTGCTATGGCTTCACCTTTGCTGCCATCTCTGTGTCACTGAGAGAGCCCTGTGGAGTGGGCTGGAGCTCAGGATGGATCCTTGTAAAGGTATAGGGAGCCATTTCTCAATTCTATTTCTGAGAAGGATCCATTTCAGGCACCTCCATCCAGCAGAGGGGAGGAATGGCACACCTTGGAGGGTGGCCAGGCAAGACAGGTGTGTCTGTTTTTCAGGGTCTTGGCAGGAAACGGAATCTCATCTGAGGTTTAAGAGACTTCTTACAGAGGTGGGGGCAGTGAGAAAGAAGAGGAGAGTGATGCTCTGGAAATAAAAGCAGAAAGCCCTTACACCCCTGAGCACTGAAGGGAAGAGGAGGAAACAGTCTTATAGAAATGAGATTCCAGTTTTAAAGTTGGAGCCATGGAGCTGGAGCTGCTCTGTTGAATTAAATAGGAGAGAATGCAAATACAGTAAGGCAAGAGACACAATTTTGAGAAGGAAAGGAGGAGAGCAAGCACCTGGAACTTGTCTCCTCTCATCTTTTTTTAAGAAATATTTTTCTTTTATTTTCTGACTTTTTTTTTTGTTTAGAGTTGAGGTCTCACTTGGTCACCCAGTCTGGGATGCAGTGGCATGATTATAGCTCACAGCCTCGATTTCCTGGCCTCCGGTGATCCCCTACCCCCAGCCTCCCAAGTAGCCAGCTAGGACTACAGGTGCATGCCACCAAGCCTGGCTAATTAAAAAATACACACACACACACACACACACACACACACACACGTGTGTGTGTGTGTGTGTGTGTGTGTGTGTGTGTAGTAGAGACAGGGTCTTAGTATGTTGCCCTGGCTAGTTTCAAACTCATGGTCTCAAGGGATCCTCTTACTTCAGCCTCTTACCAAAATCTCTGGGATGCCATGAAAGCTGTAGTAAGAGGGGAATTCATATCTCTACAAATGCACATGAAGAAAATGGAAGGATCACAAATTAACAGCCTAACAAGCCACCTAAGAAAGCTGGAAAAGCAAGACCACCAAGACCCTAACTTCAGCAGAAGAATCCAGATCACCAAAATAAAAGCCCAAATCCAGGACATAGAAGACAAAAGGATAATACAAAAAATCAGTGAAACAAAAAGCTGGTTCTTTGAAAGGATAAACAGGATCGATGATCCCCTAGCTAGACTGACCAAGAAAAAGACAGAAAAAGCCCAAATAAGCACAATCAGAAACACAAAAGATGAAATCACATCTGACCCTGAAGAAATACAAAAGATCATTAGAGACTACTATGTACACTTGTATGGAAACAAACTTGAAAACCTTAAGGAAATGGAGGACTTTCTGACATCACACAACCTGCCGAGGTTGAAACAAGAAATTGAGACCCTGAATAGACCAATAGCAATCAAGGAAATTGACTATGTAATAAGAAAACTACCTACAAAAAAAAAAGCCCTAGATCAGATGGCTTTCCAGCAGAATTCTACAAGACATTTAAGGAGGAGCTGATACCAATCCTACTGAAGGTATTCCAGGTGATTGAGAAAGATGGAACTCTCCCTAAATCATTTTAAAAAGCTAACATCACATTGATACCCAAGCCAGATAAAGACCCAACAAAGAAAGAGAACTACAGGCCAATATCTTTGATGAAAATTCTCAACAAGATCCTAGCAAACTGGATTCAACAATACATCTCAAAAATTATCCATCATGACCAAGTAGGCTTCATCCCTGGGACCCAAGGCTGGTTCAACATTCATAAAACCATAAATGTAATTAAATACATCAACAGATGTCAAAACAAAAGCCACATGATTATATCATTAGAAGCATAAAAAACTTTTGATAAAATCCAGCACCTCTTCTTGATAAAAACCTTCCAGCATCTAGGCCTACATGGAACATGCCTCAAAATAGTAAAAGTCATCTATGAGAAACCCACAGCCAGCATACTCCTAAATGGACAAAAATTGGAACCATTTCCCCTGAAAACTGTAACAAGATAAGGATGCCCACTCTCACCCCTCCTGTTCAATATAGTATTGGAAGTCCTGGCTAAAGCAATCAGAGAAAAGAAGGCAATCAGGGGTATCTAAATAGTAAAAGAGGAAGTCAAGTTATCGCTCTTTGCAGATGACATGATTGTGTACCTTGAAAACCCAAGAGAATCTGTCAAAAACCTCCTTACACTGAAAAAGGACTTTGGTAAAGTCTCAGGGTATAAAATAAATGTGCAAAAGACAATTGCATTTCTTTACACCAATAATAAAAAAACAAAAACCCAAATAAAAAGCACAATTCCATTCACAATAGCCACAAAAAAATGAAATACCTTGACATCTTCCTAACCAGAAATGTGAAAGACCTTTACAATGAAAACTACAAAACACTGCTCAAAGAAATCAAAGATGACACAAACAAGTGGAAAACTATTCCATGCTCTTGGATTGGAAGAATCAACATTGTGAAGATGTCTATCTTACCTAAGGCAATCTACAGATTTAATGCAATACCCATCAAATTAGCAGCAACATTCTTCTCGGAGCTAGAAAAAACAATACAGGAATTCATATGGAAACACAAATGACCAAGAATAGCCAGAACAATCCTCAGTAAAAAAAAACAAAGCAGGCGGTATCACATTACAAGACTTCAAACTTTACTATAAAGCTACAATAATCAAAACAGCTTGGTATTGGTATAGGAACAGGCATATAGACCTATGGAATAGAATTGAGATTCCAGAAGCAAAACCTCAATTTCTCAACCAACTCATCTTTGACAAAGCCTCCACCACCTACCACTGGGTAGAGGAGAACCTATTCAGTAAATGGTGCTGGAAAAACTGGCTGACCACATGTAGAAGACTCAAACAAGATCCCCATCTATCCTCATACACAAAAATTAACTCTAAATGGATCAGAGACCTAAATGTAAAACCTCAAACCATAAGAACCTTAGAAAATGCAGGACACACCCTTATGGAAATTGGAACTGGTGTCCAATTCCTGAGCAATACCTGAAATGCATGGACCATAAGAGATAAGATAGACAAGTGGGACCTCATTAAACTGACAAGCTTCTGCAAAGCCAAAGAAACCATCAAGAGAGCAGGGAGACAGCCCACAGACTGGGAAAATGCATTTGCCAACTCCAGGTCTGACAAGGCCTAACATCTTGGATCTACAAGGAGCTCAAACATGCTGAAAAGAAAAAACAAACAACCCCATTATAAAGTGGGCAAAAGATATGAACAGATACTTCTCAAAGGAAGACACCCGAGTAGCCAACAGACACATGAAGAAATGTTCAACCTCACTAATCATCAAGGAGATGCAAATCAAAACTACACTTAACTCCAGTCAGAATGGCAATTATCAATAACTCAAAAAATAACAGATGCTGGAGAGGATGTAGTGAAAAGGGAACACTTCTACATTGTTGGTGGGAGTGTAAACTAGTGCAACCTCTGTGGAAAGCAGTGTGGTGATTCCTAAACCTCTAAATATTGACCTCCCATATGACCCCACAATCCCCCTACTGGGAATATACCCTAAAGAACTCAAATCACTCTATAAAAAAGATACCTGCACACCTATGTTTATCACAGCATTGTTCACAATAGCAAGGACCTGGAACCAACCATGCTGTCCATCAAAAGTGGACTG